>CM042082.1:2537594-3803338 GCA_023509865.1 Trypoxylus dichotomus
AGAGGGATGGTTATTGTAATTGCACTGCAATAAACAGTTTATGGCAATCCGACCAAGTACAGGTAAATGATAGTAAACCTTATGCGATGTAATGGGTGTTTATCTTACTGAAGTACATTTTAAATACGTATTTCATTTTATTATAATGTTTTTTTGGTAAACATACTACTATATGAATAATCCATGAAAACAGGGGTGCCTAAACACTTTTGAGTGATAGTGTATATACAGAACCTTATTTTAATGATACTTTGTGCACTAGTTTTATTTTATAACTTAGGTTCATATCTATTCTATAATTGTAATGTGCAATGATTTTGTGTATCATCTTGAAAAGTATTAAATATTAGTCGATATTTGTAGGTAGAGCTTTACACGAATAATATACATCTGTTTCACTTGATTTCATCATCCTATCTCTTTTTAGTCCGTAAATTGCTTTCTGCGCAAGTTTCTTCCGATTTTAATACTACTCTAAATACCATTTCTGCAGGAACTCAGTCAATTCGGGTTTCATTTATACTGTCTTAAAATTTCTACCCGTATATCACTTAAGATATCTATACCTGGTATTGTTTGTACTGTACTTGATTGTTTCATGATTTTGAAAAGTAATGTTTCAGTTTCGTTATTTATCAACTTAATTCTTTAATTAGTAAATTGTGTACATGCTTATAGATTTATTACATGAATAATTTTTTTAAATATTTCGTTAAAATTTAAAATGTGGTGGTGTATGTATTACACATTGATGTAATTCAAGGTGATGGTAAAATGAATATCGCAACCTCTACCCTACGTCACTGATGATGTAATGATAAACATTATTTTCTTGTTACAGTTCAATGAAAGCCACACATTTACATAAGAATTTCTATCATCTACACATACAAATACCATTGCGTTACATTCTATTTAATATCTACTGGATAATCAAATCGATAAGCATTTAAAATATACGTAATTAATTTCACCTCTTTTTCGTTACTCAGCGAACAGATGGCGCTAAACGCTTCAGCGTTAATTTTGCAATAATCCAGCTCGAATAATCTAGCCAACAGCGCCGCTGCCACATCGTAACTTTAATTAATTTTTAAATTTAATGGTCGGTCTTTAGGAAAAGAGTCCCGAGGCTATTCCCCACGACCATATAGCGAAAATTAATTAATATTTTATTATGTACGTCGGGTAAAGAAAGAAAGATGGCGGAACGAGATAAGGTCAACGCTTCTGGCGCTAGCTTAGTCATGTTTTTCTGGGCGGTTAGTTGTCCTCCAACGTTAATCATGGAACGTTTAATAGATTGCGTGTTTGGGGAAGTCGCGGCTTCCATGCTAAGCGATTTATAAAACGTTTTAAGATATGGACGGGCACGATCTTCGTTCTTGTTTGTTTCATCGGATCAGCGGACGAGGACATCTGCGGGAATATTACGACCGTTAGAGGTTAGATTGTAAGCGTTAGTGTTACTTGAATATTGAAAATAGTTTTGGGGATTCTATTGTATATTGCGGGTGATATCGTTTAAGTTCTGCGTAACGCCACTAACCAAATCTCAGCCCTTTTTTCCTCAGCATTTAGTTGTCCACTCCTGAATATGTCCGTCCTCCTTTTCCCTCCACTAAATTCCGTCTAGTGCCATCTGCGACCAGTGCTTGCCAGTCTTCTCCCTTATGTCGTCTACCCATCCCGTAGGTGGTCTTCTGATGTTTCGTTTGTGTAGTCATGGCCTCCATTTGAGAATATGATTTGCCCATTTTATTTAAGTGCCCTGCCCATCTCCATTTGTTCCTTGCCACCTCTTCCACTCCAGTTTGTTATCTTATCTCATGGTTTCTTAAGCTTACCCATAGCATAACTTGTTCGATAGCCCTTTGTGTTGTTTTTAACTTGGTCGCAGATTTGAAGGATGAGAGATATCGTTTCCACTCAATATGTCGAAAGCGGAAGTACATACTTACTATATACTTCTCTTTTTAAGTTAATTGGTACTTTGAAATCTTTTAGTATGAATCCTAATTTACCTGTGGCTGCCCATGTTCAGCAAAATTTCAGTGTGTCCTGGATAAATGTATTCTTTTTCCAAAGTATTATTTCTCATTCAAAGTATTGTGCTGTCCGGGGATAATACTTTTGTTTTTCCGATATTTATAGAACGGCCTACTTCTTCCAATGTCAGTCCAGGCTTGTCTATCACTTCTAATTATTCAGGATTAGTGCTGCAATATTATCCGCAAAACTAAGGTGGTTTATGTAAAGGACGGCCATCCTTTTTAATCCCAATTTAATTTTTTGAAAGCATCTTCAAGAGCAAACGTAAACAGTTTAGGCGATAGTGTATCGCCCTGTCACACTCTTCGTTTAACACTAATTTTATCTATTAGGTGGTCATCTGTGATTTGAACTTGCAATGCAGCATTGTTGTATATACAGCTGTGGCCACCCTTTTTTGTTTTTTATTCCGATGAATGTATAAAAAATAAAAGAAAATTGATCGATGAAAATGTTTCATTGTGAGTGTATACAGACATTACTTAATATTTTGTGGCTCCTCCCTGGGCTTTTATCACCGCACGAATTCGTCGGGGCATACTGCTCACTAAGTTGTAGCACTGTTCGGGGGTGGTTTTATTCCACTCTTCGAATGTTTTTGTTTTTAAGCATTGCTTTGTGGTACATGAGGATTTAGCTACATTTCGCTTTAAAATGTACCATAAATGCTCAATTGGCAATAAGTCCGGGGATTGTGCCGGCCATTCCAGGACCCGCACGTTATTT
Organism: Trypoxylus dichotomus; assembly: GCA_023509865.1. Classification (NCBI taxonomy): domain Eukaryota; kingdom Metazoa; phylum Arthropoda; class Insecta; order Coleoptera; family Scarabaeidae; genus Trypoxylus; species Trypoxylus dichotomus. Next base: position 2,540,373 of record CM042082.1, read on the forward strand.
TCCTCGAACCAGCGCATTATTTCGCGAGATTTATGGCACGGTGCATTATCTTGTTGGAAGTAATACTCTGGCTCATCATTATCGAATAATTTTAACGCACACGGTTCCAGAACTTCTTCCAACATGTCGATGTACGTCCGACTGTTCATTCGGTCCTCGCAAACGGACAGTTCTCCGACGCCTGTTGCACTCATGGAACCCCAAACCATTATGCTACCACCCCCACACTTGACAGTCGCGATGATACAGTCTGGATGGAAGGCCTCTCCTCGCCTGCGTCGCACGTATTGAGGTCCAGATTTACCACAAAGCTACCAACAAAAACATGAATACTGTTACATTTTGGAACCCATTAAAAAGAATAAAAACACTGTAGATACCAGGAATTGAATAGAGAATACCGCAAATACAATAATTATGTATTACTTACCTCAATCTTTGACTCATCCGTCCACATAACATTGGCCCAATTGTCAATGGTCCAGTCGCGGGGACTTTTAGCCCACGGCAGTCTCTTTTTCTTTTGTTGCGGAGACAACCGTGGTTTATGTCGAGCTTTGCATCCACCTAAATTTAATTCCCAAAGGCGTCTTTTAACCATTATGTAGCCGGAAAAGCTCACTGGAAAGCTGTTTAGACCCCTTTTTCCGGTCTCGCAAAGACATCTGCTCTAAGACTCGCTCATCTCTTCTAGTTGTCTTCCTTTTTCGACCAGTTTTCGGTTTGTTTGTCAAAGATCCACTCTCTTTATATCGTTTTATCGTCATTATAACTGTCGATCGCGCACATTTCACTTGTCGGGCAATAGCAGACACCGACAACCCTTGCTTTTTTAACACCACAATTTGTCTTCGCTCTACCTCCGTCAATTCGCGTGTTTTTGGCATTAGTTTTTATTGTATACTATCGTATTACACAGACAAAATCACAGACACAATATCTTCACTCTAACTAGCTCAACCTTACTCTTACAACTTTTAAGAAAGACTGAAGAAATATTCAGAAATTACAATTTTACGTCTATTTTCCAATTTACTCAGAATGGCCTACAATAAACCATACATTAAACCCTCATTACCAGGTACCTAGTTAAGTCCGTCATCGACCCTGCTTCTTAGAAATACCATAATATTCGTGTAACACGTTCAAAACGAGAGTGGCGAATACATATGACCACAACTGTATACTTTAAAAGGTTCCTATATCTTGAATCAATTCTTGCGTGGTCCATAGTTGTTAAAATTGCTCAAATTTCAATTAAGTCGAAGGCCTTATTGACATTGCATTTCTCCATTCATGTACGCATTGCCTGGATATGTTCTATTGCCCTATACCCTTTTCTAAAATCTGCTTGTTCAGGAGGTTGGTATTGGTCCAATTTGTTTGTTAATTTATTCATAATGATTTTCGTAAGAAGCTTGTATGAATGAGGAAGGAGGCTTATAGGTTGGTAATTGTCTAATTTCAACGTATCACCTATTTTTATGCAACAAGATTACTAGGGCATGTTACCAGTTGAGAGGTATTTTAACTTCATTGAGGCATTTCTCTAAGAGTATTTCCATAGCTGTAATAATGGTATCTGCTACTCTCATTTGTTTCAATGCATACTTGATTCCATCTGTTGAAATTTCTGGTACCTTCTCAAATCCGGTATTCATTACATTTTGGTGACTGAGGCTTAACACACGCATGTAAGGACATCGTTGAGATAATAGGACAATTCTATAGCAATTCTTATGCATCTGCTAATCAAGTGTCAGTACTAAAAATTAACCGCCATCATCGGTTAACCTAAATTCATATATTCAGGATGCGGCAAAATACTAAAATTATAAAACGTATATTATTTATTATTCACGTAACATTACTTTACATTATATAGCGTTGCAAACAATATTCTCGACGACGTTCCCGACAAAATAGTTGTTCAAAGTGCCCTCCGTTCAGTCTGAAGCAGTATTCGTAGCGTTCGCAAAGGCTCACAAACATGTCTGTGAACACAGGTTGTTCCATGGCACGGAAAAACCTTGAATTTTAATCCGCAATTCCGGAATATCAGACGTTGGATCGGTACGGAAGACAGCCGCCTCCAGGTGTTGGGTCTGGTGAGTGCGATGGGTATGGGAAATCAGTGCCACGCGAAATAGGGCGATTCCCAAAATGATTGCGCACTCCCTAGCCGTGTGACAGGTTGTTGTCAACATAACTGCGTTGCTCGGAGCATTTTTCATAAACTTAGGGTTATATGCGTCGGCAACTTATTTTAAGCTTGGACCGTTTTCGCGCCCTTTTCCGTAAAAAAAATAGTGTTTCACGATCAAAACTTATTTCTGCAACAGCGAGAACCATCCTAAAGCAACTAACTTTAAAAGGACACTCACATACGTTGTAACCACGTTCGGAAACCACTCGGTACGTTTAAGCACATGACACATGCGCATTTCAGTACTGTTTATTTTACGGTATACCGTATATTACTGACTCCTTTATTCCTTCCATATTGAAAATAGCTTAACGTACGCGCGATATGTCTTGCACATTTTTCTTTTATTTATAGAATTGCACTTACATCTTTCATAAACACGCGCCTCATATTTCCTAACTCGCTTCGAGTAAAACGCGAAACGGAACGCTGTTACGTCCAATACGCCAATAAAAGTCAATAGAAAAAGAAATATGCACGGCCGCGCGGACTTTTCGATAAAGCAACGACCCTTTTTCGGAAGCAAACAAGAACCGTTCGCCTACAGTTTCCGTTTTTCGCGATCGGAAACGTCCCTCTCGCAAAATATACGGAGGACACATGCAGAGAGAATCGAAATTCGAAAAAAAAAAGGAAAAACTAAACTAATACTATATTTATGACTGCATGATAAATATATATACGTACAAGTCGACCCTTTGAGACGTGGGACCATGCCGGTACGCGAGGGAAAGCCGAAGAAGCGGGACGAATGTGGGAAAATATACCCCGTTCCTCCCCGCCGCCCTTTCCACGTCAATGCCGCACGACGCTCGTAAACGTCATTTTATCAAAAATTCAGGAGGACGCGGAAGTTGCGGGGGTGACGGAGTGGGGTGCAAGGGGATCGGAAAGCTCTATGGGTATATCGACGCTACGAGTTGATAATCACTTTTATGAAGGGAATACGTTTTCATCTTGTAACGAATTACTCTTCCGTCTTGGAATGCTGTCGTAATAAGAAATAGTTAGAGTGGGGACTCGCTAATATGAATTAATTAAAACATGGACGATTTGGATTATCGAAAAATTCGGATTACACCGAGTCATCAGTAAAATAATCTAAAAAAAAGCGTTTTACACTGTTTACACATTTATTGCATCTGTTAAAATAAAAAAAAGTACATAAATAGATTTAAAAAAAAAAGAGTGGGTGACTTGAAATGTTTCCGAAATCGGCAAGAGATGGCGCACGAAGATTGAAATGTATTCATTAGTCGACAAAGGCAACCTTTTTTAAGGCAACTGTCAATAATTGTGATTTAAGAGTGTATTTTGTGTAGCGAGTCAGGCGATTTCGCAAAAATGGATAAAATCGACTTTCGTGCGGTGATAAAGCACCTGTGGATGGCTGGGAAAACGGCTACGGAAATTCGAAATATTTTGCTAGAGGTTCATGGCGGATGTACTCCATCATTTTCGTGGTGAGCGAGTTCAAATGTCGCCGCACAAGCACAAATGGCAAACCACGCAGCGAGCGGTCAAAAACCGCTACCAACGGTGAAATGGTCGACAAGATTCATGATGTCGTGTTAGGCGATCGCCGATTGAAGCTGAAAGAGATGGCAGAGACAACAGGCATGGCAAAAGAAAGCGTTGGCCGTATCCCATACGAAAATTTGGGTATCAAAAAGCTTTCGGCGCGATGGGTGGACCGTTTTGTAGGAGTGTTCATCAATTAAACTTTTAAATCCAAATCTAAATTATAATTTCGACAACCCGACTGATAATGATTTGACACCTAACAACCGTAATTGATAACAGCTTGTGCTTTTCGATTTGGCACCATCGTATTGTCAATCGAAGGTTTTAGCGTGCAACGGCCAACCCAACACCAGCCTTAAATACGCCGTGCATTTACTCAGAAATGACACCCGTGTGATCTTTGACATAGAAAGCTATAAATAATACGTTGACAACGGTTACGTATTCCTAGTATTTGACTAGAAAGGCGATAATCCCGAATATTATCCCTCGAATCCGGACTTAAAAACAGGTGTAAGACGGGACGCTTTCCAACAACTTGGAAAATTTCCCTGTTTCACTATTAGATTGTAAATATGAAGGAGCGGCCCACAAGGAACAAATCTACAGTCCCTAACAACAAAATCGATAACGTTATCAGGACTAGTTGCCATGTTTCCCTTCATTTGACCTTGTAAAACATCTTCCTCACCAAATTCTTTAAGGAAAAATGAATCGAAAGCCAATGTATCGTTATTGGGATGGATAGTAGTAACATTCGCGTTAAACATGGTCGCCGAGTTAGTAATCCCATTAGTAGACGGTATTGTTGTTATCTATCATAATACCTCGTATACGTGTAGAATTTAGTTTAGAGTTAATGTCGGGGGTTCGCCCGAATAACAATAATAACATGATTATAGGAATCCGTTTAACAGATAATTTAACATATTTCTTGTATTTCTTAAATTTATTGTTACATAATTGTAAACCCTCGTTTCTATATATTTTGAGATAATGGCGCTTAATTTAAATCTTTCTACGTGTTTGATTAGAGACCCAGGGTAAAAATACATTCTTTCTAGGTACTATCTTATTAAAATAATCAAGTAATATAAAGTTTATTGCAAGCATCATCTACAGAATCACATCCGATTACTGAACCAGATTGTGCGTTTAGTAACAGTTCATAAAGGTGTACCACATCGGGACGTCCGAAATTAAAGCTCGCAACGTTAGACACTTACATGATGTCCCACAACATTACCACTAATTAAGTCCACATCACCATCAATCACCATCTGGTCACGCAAAACATTAGACCTGCCGGCTCTTCATAGTCAAATAGTTTCTTGAAAAAGTAATAAGAAAAAAAACATCGTTTCTGCTTGGTAAGATAGATAGATAGTTTATTTAGCTGACAAGCTATACAATAACACAAAACAAATAAATTCAATATACAATCACTTACAGTGCTCAATAATATGTATGTATAAATGCTTTTTAAAGGTACTAATATTATTAGTTTTAATTTCATATGGTAAACCATTATATAACACAAGACCACTTACAAATATGTTTTTAGAAGTCTGGGTTCTATGAAAGGGAGCAATATAAAAGTCGTTATAGTTTCTAGTGTTGTAAGCATGAGTATCTTGCACGGTTTTCGATTTTCCACCAAGGTAATTTGGAATTAAATTATTTTTCATTTTATGTATAAACACTAGACTTTTAAATAAAATTCTTTGGCGGATGTTCATTAAATTAAGTGTGAGTAACATATCTTTAACTGGGGTATATCTGTTACATTTTAAAATTATTCTCATGGCTCTATTTTGTATTTGCTGGATTTCATTCTTATTTAAATTAAAAAGTACTGTTGCACAAAATTCTATATGTGGTGCAACTACACATTTATAAACAAGCATTTTTATATACACCGATAAATGTTTGCAAATTCTACTCATAAACTCTACTTTTTTTGACATTTTATTCATAATATGTTTTGTATGATCTTTGAATAGCAAATGTTTATCAATGGTAACTCCCAAGTACTTAATGTAGTCTACCCTTTCTAAATCATTGTCCTCAATTTTTATTCTAATACTAACTATATCTATATTATTCAACTTATGCATGCTACCTATAACCATATATTTTGATTTGATTAGATTAATGCTTAGTTTATTTATACACAGCCATTGATATAATATCGTCAGTTGATTATTCATAATCTTCATCATATCGCCCCCACTACTACCACTTATGTATAACATAGTATCATCCGCAAACATACATATATTGCAGCCTTCCATTGATAACAATAAATCATTAACATATATGTTAAACAATAAGGAACCTAACACCGTGCCTTGTGGAACATCATTGTTTGTATTTAAACTATTAGATATCCCATTATTATACTTCACTTTTTGAGTTCTATTATTTAAATATGAATCAAAGCAGTCCTTAACTTCGTCACAAATACCATACATTTCTAATATCTTTACTAATAGTTTTCTATCAATAGTTTCAAAAGCCCTACGGATGCCCAAAAACACAGCTATCACAACATTTCCCTTATCCATTTCTTGCAACCACTTGTGACATATATCCACAATAACAGTTTCACATGAATGACCTTTTCTAAATCCTGATTGATTATGATGAATCACATTGTTTCGCTCATAAAAATCATATAATTGGTCTTTTACGCACAGTTCCAGAACTTTTTCGTAACTTGGTACGGTATTAATAGGCCTGAATTCCTCACATGCTTTCGTCCCTGCCACTTTGGGAATTGGAAGAATGTACGATGTTTTCCAGTTTTCCGGAAATGTACCTGTGAAGCCACCCGAGTGAAGCATTCACTACGTCAAGGATTCTATTTACAGACATCTGAGCAGCATCCTTAATAATTTTGGTCGTTAGTCCATCACCAGTTACATCTCCTGTATTTTTCAACGTGTTAATTATAGCTTTGATGCCATTCAAAGCTATACTGCGAAATTTTGCAAATTTATTGTAGTTTCTTTCATGTATGCATATAGGTTTCGTAACTGTTATATTTGGTATATTTTGGACTGTATCATCTATGCTTTTTAAAAAATATTTGTTGAAATTTTGTGCAATTTCTAAATCATCTCTCACCTCGGTATTATCAAAAACTACGTATGTATTGGCGAAACCACCTTTTTTTAGGAAAAAGTGTTTTTAAAGTTTTCCATAATTCAACAGGTCTATGTTTATTTTCATCTAGTAATAACCTATAGTACTTTTCTTTGCTATTACGTAGCATAGTGACTACTCTGTTTCTCTGAAACCTGTACTCTTCCCAGTTTATGACGTTGTTAGTAAACAGCTATTTTATATAATTATAATTATAATTATAATTTCTGAAGTTATCCACTTGTTTGTGTAATTATTACGTAAAAGCACCTGTTGTTTTGGACACATAGTGTTAATAATATTACGTAACGATTTGATCCAGCAATTGGCCATTATATTAACATCTCCTGAATTATTCCACATTGTGCTAAATATTTTGTATTGTAATGTATCTACATCATAGTTTTTAAAGCATCGTCTTACAATCATTTTATCATTATGTACATCTTTAATTTCATTAATACGTATTGATAGTATACAGCGATCACTAATTTTTGGCGTTGAGTGAACTTTGTGTTCGACTGTTTAGTTTTATCGTTCGTTATAATATAATCGATCAATGTTCTACTACTGCTTGTAATTCTAGTACATTCAGTAACAATTTCGTACAATGCATTTCTATAAAGCAATTCTTTAATCTTTCTGCTGTAGAATGTGTCGTTATTGTAATCAATATTAACAGTAACACATAAATTGTAATGATCGCAAGAATCGTTCCACACAAAATTTTAGGTTGCAATAATGTTTACACATGATTTAGTGGAATTACAAGCAACAATACGACAAGAAATTAACACCATTACAGTAGAAGTAAAATGAAAATTTTAAACGAAGAGTAAATATTTGTTTAAATAATAATGGATAACATTTTAGACATTGTAAATGGCACATGTAAATGAATATAGACGTAGGAACTTTATTTTTAGCACACTGCCAAATGCATTGTATATTGCTTCAGTTCCTCCTCGAATCTAATGTTCGATATACGATCATCTTCATCGATAAGCAGTCACTGCATGTTTTTGTATAAAATGTCTGAAGTGTTCCGCAAATGATCTAGTAACTTAGTTTCTGAACGCCCATGATTAAGCCATAGGGACGATGGTAATATTTCACCAGCTCTTTTAAAAAACCAAATATTTGCATTGGTAACTTTCTAGTTGACCATATAATGATCCACCAGTATCATTCATTGGCATAAATTTTAAATTTGATGAAAGGGAACTCCCTACCGTCGAATAATGCTGGAATGGAGCTTGCTTATTATTAGTTAGATTTGTACAGCAGTTTTGAAAGCGTTTCAGAACAAAATCTGCTTGTGGAAGGCACAGATGCTGTCTGGTAACAGTTATTATTTCACCACGCGCTCTGCGTATGAATATGCTGAAGAACTCAAGTTATTGTCGGAGCAATTTTCGAACAGATTTAGCGATTTCAAAAACATGGAAGACAGTCTCAATTTATTTGCTGCTCCAACAAAAAGTAATGTATAAAACGCTCCAATAGACTTGATCGAGCTTCAAGAAAACTCAGTCCTAAAATCTAAATTTGAAGACGTGGAGCTGTGCGATTTCTACAAAAAATACCTCGAAGAAGACCATTTTCTGGAACTTAAACAATTCACAAGAAGATTGATTTGTGTGTTCTTTACCTCTTTGTATCAGTGGAATTATCCAAACATCGATAGATTAGTTTCCCAAATTCAAGCTCAAGTGTCTCATTGATTTGGTTGTCGCCATTTAACTTTCGTAGTTTGTAATAATTTCAAATTTCAAGATTTAATTAAAATGTTGTACCTATTTTTTTCATTTCATTTTCTTATTTTAATAAATTGCATTATAATAACATTGTCGTATTATTTCATGCCTGATATCTATCGCTAAAAATTCTGAACATTACTTTAAAATGTAGTACTTGTAAACGCGGCCTGCGAACGTATTTGCACACTAAAGTTTGGCCCACAACATGTCAACGGTTGCCTATACTTGGTTTAGGCTATAATACGTACCTCAATTCTCAGGGTGAGACCATCTTAATTTCTTAAGATTCTATCAAATACCACTTCCAACTTTTCGTCCCTAGAGAAGCAAACAAAGAACGAAAAAAAAAAAAAAAAAAAGAGCCGAATACATCGGAACCCTTTTTCTGAGTACGCGTTTAACTGAAGATCCATATATCCTTTCTAATTTATCTTCAAAACAATATATTCCGCTTTAAACACAACCATACCCGCCTCCACCTAAGGCTTCCTCAAATAAACCCGAAAAATTTACGATAGGTTCATATTTTTTCCGCGGCGCGTCTTCTCTTTTGATGACGACGGCTTCGGAAATAGTAAAATAGAGTCGACGGTGTCTTAAATCAACATGCAGAGTCCTTTTAATAGCTTCCGCTTTAACTGGCTTTGCATCAGGCGCACCACCAGCCGAACCGGTCGTGTCTCCCTTTACATCTTCTATCTTCGTACTTTCGGGCGTTCTACACCTACCGAAGCGAACGTAGCGGTCTGCGGCGTTAACTCACAAATAAAACCATTATCTAATCTATGGCGTAATATTTCTAGCGATCTTTCGACGCGATTGCGGAGCCGACGATGCGGCTTTGTTTCGGTCTACCCCGGCGAACACGTTAGCGTCGATATAATGTTCCCTTCGGCGAAAAGGAAGTGTACCCATTTGCACCGGTTATAACGACTTTTCGCCTTTAACCGCAACAAGTACGACGTATGCATACAGATCGTTGATATTAACGTTAGCGATTAGGGGGTGATCGGATTTACTGCATGAAGTCCTTGTATAATTAGTAGATTTACCGCACTAGTCAGTTGTTTTTGAAGTTTGCAATTTAAATCATTCAAATGGCCTGTAAGGTCGACCAGAAATGCTAAGTCACATATCCATTTTCAGTCATTTAATTCAGATAGTGGCTTATCTTTTATTTGCATAAAATCTGCTATCTTATTTCTAAGCTCGTAAAACCATTTCAGCATTTTCCCTTTGTTTAGCCATCTGACTATCACAATAATATGTTATGTCCTCATATCCGGTTGATATTTCATCCAAAAGCGCCTTGAACTGACGATGGTTAAGCCCTCCGGATCGAATAAAATTGATGGTTTTTGCTACCACATTCATAACATTCTGTAGTCGAATGGACTTAGAACACAAGTTCTGTTGGTGGATAATGCAATGAAGGACTATCAAACACGTTCTTGTTTTTCGTCAACAGTGAGCAGACGCGGCACCCACTTTGAACAGAGCTTTCTCATAGTCAAATGCTCATGCAATATAAATCCAATACGTTCTTTTTATATCTTTACGATGTCAGTTAACTCACGCAACTTCACTTTTCGATCATTCAAAACGATTTTGTGGATTTCTTTGATGTTTTATGGTGTTACCGCCTCATTTGGACGTCCACTGCGTTCTGCATCATCGGTGTCTCTACGACCACGTTTGAAGTCAGCAAACCAACGTTTTATTGTTGTTTCTGATGGAGCGCAGTCCCCATAACACTTTTCAAGCCATTGCTTCGCTTGAGCGGTATTTTTTCCCCATCAGAGAGCAGTGTAAAATTAAAACACGAAATTGTTTTTGATCCATTGTTTTGAAAATAAGAAAAGTAGCGTGACTCTTAGCACAATAACTCACAAACTAATGAATAGAATATCATGAAATTTGAACAGCTGTCTTTTGAAGGTTAGTACTAACTGAGAGAAAGGTGACTGCAATAAAACTAGCGTCATCTATGTGTTAGACCTAGGACTTTTCAGCCCATGTGGTATAAACCAGCATTAGATGTGTCACTGTCGATTTCAACAATAATTTTAAATTTTTTGCTCTAGCGTAAAAAATTTTCTACTGCTTGGCATGATTATAGCTAACAACAAATTATTAAGCCCTGACTATTTACGGCACCACACACACACCAGAAAGCAGACGAGTTATAACAAGTTTGTTTACAACAGTGCTGCCTTTCCGCGCAAACGGAGCACCGCATGTACCGTGCAAGTGATCTATGAACTTCTTCTTATAACCACAGCTGCAAATTGAAAAAATACTCGTACTAAAAGAAGCGTCTGTTATATCCAGGTTCGTTGTATCCAAACTCAAATTGTAACAAGTTTAATGTACAATTTGTTAGTAAGTCATACTCGTTTTAAGCGGACCCGACTGGATTTCAATTTCAATACCATCTACGTGCCAGAAACTTGATATCACGATATTATTTTATAGCTTAACTAATCTAACATATTACGTTTTCCAACGGAAGCACGGTATATTTCTCTTATATGCATAGGATACTTCCTGGAACGATACACGCGGCGCAAAAAAGAAGTTGTAACCCAGACGTGCGTTGAGATTTACACCACAAACCGGTACCGCAAGGGTAAATGCGCCACATGCCTGTACACGCCTTGCGTCGCGCACGCCGCCGGCATCAATCAGAAAACGCTGTCAACACTTCCGGCTGTCGAAAAATGCCTCGTCTCCGCCGCTAACTAGATCCAGACGACCGGCGGGCGACGAGGTAAATTGCCTTGCAATCGTTATACGTGTAATGTGGAGTGTGTAGTTGCATGAATGAACGTTTCGTAAGCGATTTAGGTTTCGATGGAATGTTCGAAAGTCAAATATACGCGTTTATTCTCCAACATTACACAATTGAAGATTGGCGAAAGGTAAGACGAAATAACTTGAATGAATATGTAAATCAAGCATTTTTTTTTTGTTTGAAGAATACCTTTTCGTTAAAAATCGTACACAGCGACGAGTCAAAACTAGAAGCCACGACAGAAAGAGCTTAATTTGTTAGATTACGTCCATTTGAACGGTTTGGTGAAGCTCGTGTACTAAAAACGGTGAAACACCCTCCGTCAATTATGGTGTGATACTGTATACCAGTATAAGGTCCTAGAGTACTGCATTTTTGCCAAAACACCGTGAATCAACACCAAGCGTGTATTAGGGGATATTTTAATGCTATACAGCTGTGGCCATATGTATTCGCCACTCTCGTTTTGAACGTGTTACACGAATATTATTGTATTTCTAAGAAACAGGGTCGATGACGGACTTGGTACCTGATAATGAGGGCTTAATGGTTTATTGTAGACCATTCTGAGTAAATTAGAAGTTAGACGTAAAATTGTAATTTCTGAATATTTCTCCAGTCTTTCTTAAAAGTTGTAAGAGTAAGGTTGAGCTAGTTAGAGTGAAGATATTGTGTCTGTGATTTTGTCCGTGTAATACGATAGTATACAGCAAAAAGTAATGGCGAAAACACGCGAAATGACGGAGGTAGAGCGAGGACAAATTGTGGTGTTCGAAAAGCAAGGGTTGTCGGTGTCTGCTATTGCCCGACAAGTGAAATGTGCGCGATCGACAGTTATAGTGACGATAAAACGATATAAAGAGAGTGGATCTGTGACAAACAAATCGAAAACTGGTCGAAAAAGGAAGACAACTAGAAGAGATGAGCGGATGTCTTTGCGAGACCGGAAAAAAGGGTCTAAACAGCTTTCCAGTGAGCTTTTCCGGCTACATAATGTTGCTATTTCTCCTCGCACGGTTAGAAGACGCCTTTGTGAATTAAATTTAGGTGGATACAAAGCTCGACATAAACCACGGTTGTCTCCGCAACAAAAGAAAAAGAGACTGCTGTGGGCTAAAAGTCACCGCGACTGGACCATTGACAATTGGGCCAATATTATGTGGACGGATGAGTCAAATATTGAGGTAAGTAATACATAATTATTGTATTTGCGGTATTCTGTATTCAATTCCCGGTATCTACAGTGTTTTTATTCTTTTTAATGGGTTCCAAAATGTAACAGTATTCATGTTCTTGTTGGTAGCTTTGTGGTAAACCTGGGCCTCAATACGTGCGACGCATGCGAGGAGAGGCCTTCCATCCAGACTGTATCATCCCGACTGTCAAGTTTGGGGGTGGTAGCATAATCGTTTGGGGTTCCATGAGTGCAACAGGCGTCGGAGAACTGTTCGTCTGCGAGGGCCGAATGAACAGTCGGACGTACATCGACATGTTGGAAGAAGTTCTGGAACCGTGTGCGTTAAAATTATTCGATAATGATGAGCCAGAGTACTACTTCCAACAAGATAATGCACCGTGCCATAAATCTCGCGAAGTAATGCGCTGGTTCGAGGAAAATAACGTGCGGGTGCTGGAATGGCCGGCACAATCCCCGGACTTATCGCCAATTGAGCATTTATGGTACATTTTAAAGCGAAATATAGCTAAATACTCATGTACTACAAAGCAATGCTTAAAAAGAAAAACATTCGAAGAGTGGAATAAAATCACCCCCGAACAGTGCTACAACTTAGTGAGCAGTATGCCGCGACGAATTCGTGCGGTGATAAAAGCCGAGGGAGGAGCTACCAAATATTAAGCAATATCTGTATACACTCACAATGAAACATTTTCATCGATCAATTTTCTTTTATTTCGTATATATTCGTCGGAATAAAAAACAAAAAAGGGTGGCGAATACATATGGCCACAGCTGTATATCAATGATTTAGATCCGAATGAAAGTCGTTACACATCTATGCACGATAAGGCACCATGCCACACGGCCAAAAAAATCGTCCTAAAACCACGAACATTTCCAAACGTGGATCTTCAATGCATGTTTTACAGTTCGTTCGACAATGCGATTTGTGCGACTAGACCCACGCTTTACTGCTCAGTACAAGGGCTCAAAATTCGTCCAGTCTCTGACGATATTTTTCGGTGCCCATGTTAAGCGCGTCTATCGGCGTTTGTTTGAGAGCAATGGTTTTTGTGCACCGGTAAGCAATCTCAAACTAATGTTTATATTTCTCGTCGTCAAAATGGATTGCCCTTGAGGCAATGTTAAATGCGAGATAACTAACTTGCACCCCTCTATCTCTTTTCCTAAAAGAGATATTAGCCTGCATTTCTTATTATACAAGCTGTAAGTTCTGCCGTTCCGTTAACTCGCATTACATAACGTATGGTGTAGTGCGGCTACACCTCACTTTCAGAGATAAATTAAAATTATCAATAATCAATCCTACGTTACGAAAAAGGAAAATCGTAAGCGGTGACACTTTTTCGCACATTAATATCTTCGTAACGGTTCCAGAGTACGACAAGCCTTTCGCTTAATATACACGTTCGTTATGACGTTCAATTAATTACAATTATGGTGAAGACAGACTCCGCAGGGTAAAGCAGAACCTAGCGACACGCTAAACCGTCACTGCGGAAGATTGTTATTTATTCCCGCGACATCTGGGATCGGTTCGCCCCGACTATAAATAAACCAGCCTTGCCAACGCCAGATCCGCTGAAGCACCATGGCAGACATCGCGATGCCGATGAGACGATGCCGGGAGAAACGCCGACTTACGTCAATGAAACGAGGGTTCTCAAGAGCGTATCTAGAGAATTCGAATATAGTTCTCGATACAGGTAAAGCGATTACTGATATGAAGGAAGTAGACACGCAATGTATACTGCTTCTAATTGGCGAAATTGCAATAATTATTACTTGATATTCAAAGGGTCTAATTATGTGTAGAATGATGAATTTGTAAATATTTATAAAGAAGATACAATTACAATGTTTCCTGTTTACTAGTTATAATAAAGAGAAATATACACTACCGCTCAAAAGTATTTAGGCACCCCTGTTTTCATGGATTATTCATATAGTATTATGTTTACCAAAAAACATTATAATAAAATGACATACGTATTTAAAATGTAGTTCAGTAAGATAAACACCCATTATATCGCATAAGGTTTACTATTATTTACCTGCACTTGGTCGGATTACCATAAACTGTTTATTGCGGTGCAATTACAATAACAATCCCTCTGAATTTACTGGGTAAATTTAGTCATCTGTTAGATTGTAGGTAATAATGTTTAATTTACCTTCCTAGAAGAGTATAGTGAAATCTGTAACCTATGGTCAGTTGCAGTGTGGTACTGGTTACTCTATTCATGTCGTGAGTGAAATATTGTGTGACAATTTTTTAAAATGCCTCCGCGAAGAGAAATTAGTACGGAAACACGTGCGCTTATAATAGCTTACCATAGAAGTGGCACAAGTAATCGACAAATTGGCAAAAAAATGAAAATACACCACGCTACGGTTGACTATAACGTAAAAAAATATCGGGAAACTGGCAGTTTTCTTAATAAACGACGGAGTGGAAGGCCAAAAGCGACAACATCTGCAGATGATCGCAGAATAGTGGTTACCAGCAAGTTAAATAGACGCAAAACAGCCCCGGAAATCACCACAGACTTAAATGTTGCTCGCCAAAAACTAGTCAGTGTTTCTACATTACTACGCAAACAAAACAAGCAAAAGCGACTTAAATGGGCTCGTGAACTCCAACACTAGACCATAGAAGAGTGGAACAACGTCTTATGGACGGATGAGTCCAAATTTGAGCTGTTCGGAACCCGAAGACGCATATTCGTAAGAAGATCTGAGGGTGAACGTGCCAGAGACGAGTGTATTGCTGCTACCGTGAAGCATGGTGGAGGTTCTATCATCATTTGGGGCTGTTTTGCTGGCACTAGTGTAGGGGACATTGTGAAAATTGACGGTATATTAAAAAAAGAAGGCTACCGCGAAATTTTGGAGAAGCACGCAATACCTTCCGGAATTCGACTTTAGGGTCGAAATTTTATCTTCCAGCAAGATAATGACCCAAAACATTCCTCTAAATTATGTAAAGACTATTTACGCCATTTAGAAGAGGAAGGAACTCTCAAAATTATGGAATGGCCTCCCCAGAGCCCCGACTTGAATCCAATCGAGTTACTATGGGAAGAACTCGATCGGGAAATACGGCAATCGGCTCCGATATCAGCTACTGACGTGTGGAACAAATCGCAATCGAGTTGGACCTCAATAACACAAGAAACTCTGGTAAAACTTATTGCGAGAATGCCTCGATTGTGTGCTGCAATTATTAAATCAAGAGGAGGTCACATAGATGAAAGCAAAATTTAAATTAAACGTTTTAATTTTCACATTTACTTAATATATTTTTATTCATGTATGTGTATCTGTACATAAAAATAAATATTATTAACATTTTTGCTGAGTCTTTATACATTTTTGCTGTCAGTGAGAGTGCCTAAACACTTTTGAGCGGTAGTGTACGTTATTTTTAGTTGTTTGAATGCGCTTTCATATTCAAATGTCTTTCGTCTACTTTTTTGCATTCGATAGTAGGTATAAGTTATAAAATAAGTAGGCCAAGTATTTTATATATTACATGGCAAGAGGATACACATGTCTATTTTCCGGAATGTTAAGGATACAATTCACATTTTAGTTATTGTTATGCCGGATATATTTCTTATATATTCAAACACAATAATCTTTTACATTTAAATACTCAAGAATTTATAAACGATAACAGTAACAAAAAATATTAGGTGTAAAGTAAAATATTATACTTCACATGGTTATTCACTTAATAACGTATTTAGTTATTGACATTGATATGAGTCTCCATATTTCACGCAATACACTAGGGTGACTAAAATAGACACCATTTAAAGCGGTATAAATATGTAAACAGCTAAATTCTAAGAACGAATTAAGAATTTTCTCTTGTCATTAGGGTAGGGGTAGATGTATCGGAGGGAATTCGTCATAGTTTAGTATCGTTACAACTATGCCTCGCTTACAAGGTTCGAGTGATATTAGCGACTTCATCCGGGGTGTCGCATCGTTGGCCAGAGTGAACGCGGCGCTTCGCAACGTGAAATAAGTAAATTTTTTAATATTCCGTTGTCCACAGTTAACCGTGTGATTACACAATTTAAACGTAAGGAAAAAACAACAGTGGAGCCGAGACCAGGTCGTGCCGGACCTTCTGAAAGAAGTAAAAGAGTGCTTGTGCGCGAAGTGTTAAGCGAACCGCGAAAAAGTACATACAGCTGAGCCTGCGGCAACTTCACAGAAAAGTCAGCGCACCGTTCTGCGATACCTCCACAGTGTGGGGATGTATGAAAGGGTGGCAAAGAAAAAACCTCTCCTTACGGCGTTTCAAAAACGGCGCCGAATGGCTTGGCCAATCGAAACGCGAACGAAACCCCAAGAGTTTTGGCGGTCTGTCATTTTTTCAGACGAAGGCAGATACTGCCAATTCAGTGATAGTGGTCGCACGTGGGTATGGAGAAATTTTTGCATCAGACGGTGAAATACGGCGGTGTGAACATCATGGTGTGGGGCACGATATGGTATGGTAAGATCGCAATTAGTAGTCTGCGATGGAAATATAAATGCGGCAAAATATATCCAAATACTAACAGAAGGACCACTACCGATATTCGACAACGCCATTTTATCTAAAGAAGACGCCACTTTTATGGAGGATTGAGCACCCTGCCACAAAGCAAGAACAACAACCACATGGAAAGAGGAACTGGGGATTCGGATTTTACCATGGCCATGCCAATCACCAGACATGAATCCGATAGAGAATGTTTGGCACATAATCCAGACAAATATGGCGAAACGACCCCGAAAACCCATCAATAATTAAGAACTCGTGGCAGCTGTTACAGAAGAGTAGTTAAATATTCCAGAAGACACCATTAATCATTTAATAGATTCTATGCCAAGACGACTCGCAGCACTTCACGCAAGTAAAGGTGGATCGACAAAATATTAGTCTAATTTAAAAATTTTAAAATATTTTGTATATATAACGAGAATAGTATCTTTTTTTTTAATTAGTAGGAGTCTATTTTATTCTGTCACCCTAGTGTAGCTGCAAAATCACGGCCGTGATCACTGATTATCAAATCACGGTGAAAAAATTACCGACAGTGAAACATCGTCCACCACTACTATTTACAAGAGAATACAGGCAACTTGAGAATTTAAAAAAATTGAACATTTTTGGATTGCAGACTGATGTATAATTATCACATGTTAAAACTTCTATTTATTACCACTAATTAAGAATACCAAGCAGGTTACTATATCTATATATATATATATTTGGAGCGTGTGTTAATCGGAGTGTTAATATGCATATCAATTCATCTTCGATCGCTAGCCGAACGAGAGCGCCGATAAGAAGATGTGTGAGACCAATAAGAAAGCACGGTTAAAAAGTAGCCCGGAACTCGTGTCTGTACTTGCTTTTTCCGATAGGCTTCAGCAATTATCTGAATATGTTTTATATTCACAGCTGTGATACTCCCTTTTATATAATCAAATTCACTACTTCTCAAGGTACTGGCATCCCTAAATCATGAATAATACTATACTTATTATTTAATTAAGTATCCACGTTCACGCAAACTTATTACCTTAACTTGTATACTATTCATAAAGTTACTGTTAATCTTTTTATCTTTAACAATGATGAAGATATTGCCTCCAACAGAAAATACGAAACGTACAATGCGCTTGCGCATTTAATACATGAAATATAATTTGGAAAAATACCCTCCAACTACCCCTTTATCGATTTCATTTGCATATCTCCCTATTTTGGCCGGTCCAAGAACTCCCTACGACAACTTCTCAGAAGCGAATCTGGCTAGATATAAGATCTCATCTAGAGTATACTAAGTGAACTAAATCGGTAATTTCCTCATCTGCGTACCATGGCGTCTTCGAGAGTTTTCGCGACCGCCGTAAAATGCACTTTGTATGCATTAGAAGAAAATCTAACCGCTCTCTCGAGGTCGTTATCGTTTTGTTCGGTTGGCGCACGAATATTTGGGACGATTACGTTGCTCAGAATAGAAAATAATGGTCTTGTCGTGCGGGATTCAGATTCTTTTAATACTGTTTACTTGAGCGGTGCATTTGCGTCTCTAAAATGAACCGCTTTATTGTTTGTAATTGTCGAGTGGTTTAATAAGCCAATGTAACTGAATCAAAATAAATGATAATACGGCAAGCTTTATTTTGAATATTGTTATTTCTCGCAGGCGTTGGATAATTGTCTTTTAAAGATTTTGACAGCAAGTGCGATGCAAATGGTTAGGACACTGTTTCAATCTTTTTGTATCGCAGTTCCTGAAGATGGTGGATTAATTCTGATGCCATGGTATCGCAGTAAACTATATTTGGATTCTAAAAGAGCGTTTTCTATACGATTTTTAATAATATTAATAATAATAATCTTCATTTGTCCAACGATTACTATCACTTACAAGACAACATACAAACAATTGGTGCAATTACATTGATTATGTACATATATACCGGATGCGTAATACTATTACAAATCAACACACATGTACAATACGTTTCATAACAATTAACATAATCCTAACATAAACAAATATTCTACGAGTATATTCTGTTGAAATTGGTGACCATATGGAATATAGGCGATATGGCCAAGATATTTGTATTCTCCCTACACGTCACGAGAAAATCAAGGGATCGTGTGTAACGTGGTGGTACTCGGAAATCGACCTAAGCTAATAATGATGGTGAATCTATTTCATTAGATAACAGGTTAAATAAAAATCTTGCGCTGTTTTTATGGCGACGATCTTCTAATGAATCAAAATTATGCTGCTGCAGCAATGTTACATGGTCTGAACCACGATCTGGGTAAGTACCGCTAGCCTTATAGCTGAGGTATTTGAGGAACCGTTTTTGTACACGCTCAATTGAAATCACCTGATACGTGTGGGTTTTCATGAATTTAGAGGTTGAATGTAATTTGCTGATCATATTTTCATGTCTTGGTTTTCTCCTTTTTTCCTCATTTAGAATGGAAGGCAGCCAACTCATCAATTCAGAAAGAAATATAAAACTTTGCGGATTTGTAGACTAACACTGTGTAAGAATAACAGTATTTTTTTATAAGACGTTGTTACATGAAAGCCATCATGTCCTATTTACACTAAGGAAACCCCTGATCTAATCGACTTTGAACTTTGGTTAGATATCGCAACCAATCACAGATACACCTTCCATCTCCATGTTTTTATTCACGCGCCAGTAAATTACCAAAAAAAAAAAAAAACACCAACTACACTACCGCTCAAAAGTGTGTCATGGTTTTTTTATCTATCGTAAACCGGATGACAATGTGTCATATTTTGAAGTTTTTGTGCCGTATCTCCTTCGACATTAGTTGAATTGGACTGAATTTTTAGTGTAATATAGACTTACACTACCGCTCAAAAGTGTTTAGGCACCCCTGTTTTCATGAATTATTCATATAGTATTATGTTTACCAAAAAAACATTATAATAAAATAAAATACGTATTTCAAATGTAGTTCAATAAGATAAACACTCATTATATCGCATAAGGTTTACTATCATTTACCTGCACTTGGTCGGATTATCATAAACTGTTTATTGCGGTGCAATTACAATAACAATCCCTCTGAATTTACTGAGTAAATTTAGCCATCTGTTAGATTGTAGGTAATAATGTTTAAATTACCTTCCTAGAAGATTATAGTGAAATCTGTAACCTATGGTCAGTTGCAGTATGACACTGGTTCCTATATTAACGTCGTGAGCGAAATATCGTGTGACAATTTTTTAAAATGCCTCCGCGGAGAGAAATTAGTACGGAAACACGTGCGCTTATAATAGCTTACCATAAAAGTGGCATAAGTAATCGACCAATTGCCAAAAAATGAAAATACACCGCGCTACGGTTGACTATAACGTAAAAAAATATCGGGAAACTGGCAGTTTTCTTAATAAAAGACGGATTGGAAGGCCAAAAGCGACAACATCTGCAGATGATCACAGAATAGTGGTTACCAGCAAGTTAAATAGACGCAAAACAACCCCGGAAATCACCGCAGAATTAAATGTTGGTCGCCAAAAACTAGTCAGTGTTTCTACAGTCAAACGTCGCCTACAGAAAGCCGGGCTCCATGGACTTATTGCGATGAAAATGCCATTACTACGCAAACAAAACAAGCAAAAAGCAACTTAAATGGGCTCGTGAACATCAACACTGGACCATAGAAGAGTGGAACAACGTCCTATGGACGAATGAGTCCAAATTTGAGCTGTTCGGAACCTGAAGACGCATATTCGTAAGAAGATCTGTGGGTGAACGTGCCAGAGGCGAGTGTATTGCTGCTACCGTGAAGCATGGTGGAGGTTCTATCATCATTTGGGGCTGTTTTGCTGGCAGTAGTGTAGGGAACATTGTGAAAATTGACGGTATATTAAAAAAAGAAGGCCACCGCGAAATTTTGGAGAACCACGCAATACCTTCCTGAATTCGACTTTTGGGTCAAAATTTTATCTTCCAGCAAGATAATGACCCATAACATTCCTCTAAATTATGTAAAGACTATTTACGCCATTTAGAAGAGGAAGGAACTCTCAAAATTATGGAATGGCCTCCCCAGAGCCCCGACTTGAATCCAATCGAGTTACTATGGGAAGAACTAGATCGGGAAGTACGGAAATCGCCTCCAACATCAGCTACTGACGTGTGGAACAAATTGCAATCGAGCTGGACCTCAATAACACAAGAAACTCTGGCAAAACTTATTGCGAGAATGCCTCGATTGTGTGCTGCAATTATTAAATCAAGAGGAGGTCACATAGATGAAAGCAAACTTTAAATTAAACGTTTTAATATTCACATTTATTTAATATATTTTTATTCATGTACGTGTATCTGTACATAAAAAATAAATATTATTAACATTTTTGCTGAGTTTTTATACATTTTTGCTGTCAGTGAGAGTATCTAAACACTTTTGAGCGGTAGTGTATGTGTTCTACGTAATATATTGTTCACTTTACAAGGCCAATAAGCATTTGTCTCCTTCTGGAGCAAGTATTCGGATTATACATTACCAAGTCGGACATCGTTAAGAAACTTTATGCCATCTGTTCGTAACTATGTTAATGATGTTAGCACCTATGGAAGGCGAAAAAAATGAAGGTGTAATACGAAAATTTGAAAATGTTTTTGACAACGATTCAGATTATCTCATACTAAGACAACTTTATGAGGGCGAAGGTGTCTCAGCGCATTATATAATACAGTGGGGACTCGCTAACTCGAATTAATTAAAACATGAACGATTTGGATTATCGAAAAATTCGGAGTGCTAAGTCATCATTAAAATAATATAAAAATGTATTGCATCTGTCAAAGTAGAAAAGTAACTGCTATAAGTAAACTATAGGGTTAACAGCTTAATTTGGTAGTTCCAAAAATTGAAGTAATTTTTCTTCCTTGTTACAGGTGAGTCTCCAACTTCTACATTGTCTTCATGCTCCCATTTGTGTGCTAACCCAATAACTTGGTAAGTCTTTTCAATAAATTAACCGCACCAGAGAGGTGCTATATAAATAATATACGAGGGCTGGAACTTTAATTGTGGCAACTATTTTTTTAATAATAATACAAAAACGATGCACTTGTAAAATTACTACAGTCCTTCAGTATGGCACCAGCATTGTTACCAACTTGTTGCCAGCGATGTGAAGGTCGTAGTATGCGCTAACATACTTTCCTTTCTCTTAAAGGAGAGAGTGGTAATCTGTTACACGTAACATCTGTTTCTTTATGGGAAAACGCCGCTAATGCTAGGTTCAATAATAAGACTGTATGATTATGTAATTTTGTATATTGAAGAAGGTACTAATACAGGGTGGCGCAGGGGAACGGGAAATTTTGAAATAACGTAATTTCCACGAATAAATTCATAAAACTAGTAATTTATTAACGAAAGTGCATGTAGGCAGCATGCCCTTTATGTTTTTACAATCAAAATGTCCAAAAGTGTCTCTTTACTTTTTAAAGATGACATCGGAAAGATGTCCTCCCATTCCCCTCTTATGAAAACTCTGGAATGCGCGGTGTAGCAAATCTTGGGGAATGGTAGTGATTTCTTGTTGAATGTTGTCCTTCAGTTCATGGATTGTTGCGGTTCGTGTACGGTACACCTTGCCTTTAAGATACCCCCACAGGAAGAAGTCGTACACACTAAGATCAGGGGGTCTCGCAGGCCATTCAATGTCACCGTTACGTGGAATAATGCGTCTTCCAAACAATTGACGAATTGTTGCCATCGAATGTCGAGCAGTGTGTGACGTGGCTCCGTCCTGCTGAAACCACATGTTTTCCATGTTAATATTAAGCTCGTACAGTCTCGGTGTAAAGAATGTTTGAAGCATTTCAACATATCGAGCGGATGTTACTGTCGCTGCACTACCATCCTCATGTGCAAAAAGGGCCGATAACTCCATGACATGATACAGCACACCATATTGTGATCTTGTCGCTATGTAGTGGTCGCTGGTGTAACTCACAAGGATTGCCCTGGGCCCAATAACGAAAATTCTGTTTGTTTACGAAACCGTTCAGGTGGAAATGGGCTTCGTCTGATATCCATATGTTACCAACGAAATTCGCGTCCTCGTTAATTTTAGCCAATATCTGCCTACTAAACTCCACACGTGACGCTGGGTCTCGTTCATGTAATCGTTGCACAATCTGCAACTTATAGGGATGGAAACGTAATTCGTGCAGTATTCTTTGTAAGCTTCGTCGCTTAATCCCTAGCGTAGATGCATGCTGTCGAACGGAGCGGCGTGGATTTCTCTCGATTGCAGCTCTAACGGTCTCAATGTTCTCTGGGGTACGTACCGTTCGAATGCCACCTGGAGCTTTCTTTTTCAAGACAGATCCTGTTTCTTCAAAATTACGCGGCCACGCTGTAATCGCATGCGCAGATGGGACACGTCCATGACGTCCAAGCTGGTAATGCTGTTATCGCTGAAACTGAGGCCTATTTTGAGGCAAAAGATAAATCGTTCTACAAAAGTGGTATTGAAATGTTAGAGCGGCGGTGGAATGATTGCGTTGCTCTTGATGGAGATTACGTTGATGAATAAAGCTAATTTTGAACCAAAAAAAAACGTGTTTTCTTTGTTAGGCCCGGGACTTTTCAGCCCATGTGTTAGTTTCTATCCAAACGTATTGGAACTTTAAATTTTATTCACCATTTGTTAGTTTTACGATCTCTATACGGCATCCATTCAAAGAACATTGCCTCGTTGCTACTGCTCCGTACAAAAACAATTCGAAACTCAATCAAAACTTTTCCTCCGCAATCCTAGCAAACGCAGGCCATGAATAAGCGAGAACGTGCCCCTCTCCTTCATCCCGTAGCACGCCGCTATTCACCCGCACCTACATAATTTCCATGTGATCGCAATATTCTCATCACGACGGTATCAAAGTCGTCGGCTAGATGTACGTATGTACGTATGTAATATACCAACGCCCCCTTCCATCCAGGCAACCTCACGAGCAAGGTACAAACAACTCCAATTACAAAGCTCTCCCTGGTCCCCCAGCCTATAGCGACGCTGAACAACAACGGCAAAGCCCTTGTGTAACCGAACCAGAATTATAGTTATTATTAAACCGAAAACAAAGTGTTAGACGCAGGTTGAATTAACGCTAGGTGTCGCTGGTGTAGATGCGAAAGAGTACTTTCTGGGTAGAATTTCTACCGGGTTACACGTGAAGATGCAATCGAAGCGACACGCCTTTACGCTACATAGATGCATAGATACGAATCGAATCAATTTGCTTCCGTTTTGTTAAGGTTTCGTATTGATTAATAGGGTACGACAATTGTACGTAGAAATTTCGCTGTGTATGACGAGTTGGAATTGTATAACGCGCTGGTAATTTTTCCCGAGTCTCGAAGGAGCATTACTGTTTACATTTCGTCGAATATCAGTTAAAATTTGAGATTGGTTTGGTCCATTGATATATGAATATTGGACTGCACGACGAATTGATGTAATTTAAAATCGAATGTTAGAAATTGGCTTCACCTGTCACCACATCAAAGATGGTATGATATAATGTCGACTTTTTTTCTAAAAGAGTTAGTTAGTAGACGAAGGAGCACCATTCCCATCAAATTATCCTTATAATGGATTTTGTTTTAAATATATGCATGTAGTTTTCCCTCCTACAAAGTAGAAGTGAGCTGCCTAGGAAAGGAACGAGCATCCTCATGTTTGAAATGGGAAAGTGCAACCAGACAGATCGAAAGTGTTAAAGTAGATGTCAAAAGATCTGTGCACTTCAAATACAATAACTTATTTTCACAAATCAGGCAATCCGATGTCCACAAAATCCCATGGCTTCCCTACTGGTATAAGAAAACTTCTTATCAGTTGATCCAAATTAGCAGTCATTGCTGAGTTTGATGCAAACCTTAAAATTGTGCAATGTTCACGTTCTGTTATCGCTTTGGGTCTTTTAAAATTTGCGCGTTTTTTCGTGGTTTTCGCCTTTCTTTAAGAAACTGTTAATTGCAAGACATATTCTGGTCAAATTTGCTACTATCTTTGCAACTAACGAACTGTCACGACATGTACGAATTAAACCCATTTCAGTGTTAGTCAATTGTTATTCACATGGCATCTTGATATCATCTGATTTAACATTTAATACACCGTGTAAATACTTTTATATAAAATATTTTCCTGATATGCACTGTTATTGCCTGTTGACGGACAAAACTAAAGCTGATGACATGGCCCATACTTTTGTTGCACTTGGCTGTGTGATTTTCGCCGAATATTTCTGCTCATCACCACTTTCGCAATGCCAGTACCAGAAACTACTGAAACAACCTTATACGTTTGGGACGAATTTTTCAAAATACGAGGGCGACCTGAAATGTTTCCAGAATCGACAAGAAAAACCCGGTATTGGTGTGACTTTTTAATTTTTATTTTTCGATGTCGTTTCCTCGGGGATCAATACAATTTACCAAAGGGAACTTTGGTCTCTTCAAGCCGTCGGAAAGGTGGGATGTTGCAAAATAGCAAAATCTGTAGCGGCGATGACCTCCTTGTTTGAGGCAAATCTCTTTCCTCCCAATGATTTTTCCAGGTTTGGGAATAGGAATAAGTCGCTGGGGGTTAGGTCCAGTGAATATGGGGGATGAGAAACCAACTCGTAGGGAAACTCATTCAATTTGGACACGGCGATGCGGGATGAATGGGCCGGTGTATTGTCGTGGTGGAAGAGCACTTTTTTCCACTGCAAACGAGGCCGTTTCTCCTTCAATACCACATCGAATCAGGTCAATAAATCGCTTCGCTTCTGCAGATAGTCGGTGAGGATCGCACCTTGGCACCGATGGAACGGTCTTTGCTTTTTTCAGAGCCGATTCGCCTATTTAAAAAGAATTTTGTGACATGCATACTTTAGTTAACCTTTTATATTCCGCGGTTTTCATGTCATCTACGTTATTTAATTTCAAAAATTCAACCAAACACTCCAGAGTTTCTGGAATTGGTACGCTTGGGAAAAGCGAACAAACGTCGAATAATACAAGGATTTCCCCAACTTTTAATTCAGTCTTTTCAATTTTATTTACAAAATCTACGGAATTTTCTACACATAGGTTATCTACTTTATGGGGCAAGTTCTTATATTCATTCACTAGCCATTTGGACAATTTGTATGTTGGAGAATGAATGCGGAAAATGGTTCGAACAGGTGGAAGGCACGGCGATGGGTAATCCTTTATTTCCTTTTATTACGAACCTTTTCATGAGCAAATTTGAAACGAACCTGAAAAAAGAAACCAAATATTTCCCGGGAATTTGGCTTAGGTACGTAGATGATATTTTCGCGGTGTTTGATACCAACAAAGGAAATATACAAGATTTTCTAGCAGAACTGAACTCAAAATTTACCACAATCAAGTCTACTAACAATCGCCTTCCGTTTCTAGATACTCTAGTCACACGCAACAACAATAAATTAGAAATAGATATCTACAGAAAAGAAACTAATTCCAACAGATTCACCACGGTTGATTCGCACCATTGCGAACAACAAAAAATGTCCGCGATTAGTTTTTTGGTCAATAGACTCGTCAGATTTCCGCTAAACAACAGCAGGTATGACAAAGAATTAAAGTATATCAAAGATGTAGCGAGGTACAATGGTTTCTCTTCTATGGATGTCGACCGTATTTTAAGGAAGGTCCAATACAAACAACACATCAGATATTCCACGACCTTGACATCAACAAACACCGGTAATAAGAAATTTATAACTCTTCCTTTTCACCCAACAGTAAAAGGGTTAAGTAAAATTTTCCGACAACTAAATATGAACGTGTCTTTTGTGTCAAAAAACAACTTAAAGAATCTCTTAGGGAACCCCAAAGATAAACCGGAGATAATAAAAAGGTCTGGAATATACCAAATCGCATGCAATGATTGTGAGAAAGTTTATATTGGACAAACAAAAAGGAGTATCGAAACGAGGTTCAAAGAACATATTAGACACTATCATTTCGACAAACCAGAACTATCAAGCGTAGCAGAGCATATGGTAAAATCCGGACATAAGATTGATTTAAAAAATCTGAGACTACTTAAAAACGTAAACTTGTATAGAGAATTAGGTGGGTACGAAACGATATGTATGAAAAGGAAACTTATTGAACAGAGAACCACCCCCAATTGCACACTCGAATTTGATGGATTTATTACCATAGGCCCTGTTAAAGATACGGTTCGCTTTCGGTCCATCCTTTCCCGAAAATAGGCATTAGACCACCGAGTAGATTGTAAATAGTCAAATGTTTTAGCAATTTTAGAGCCTGCGTAGAAAATAATTTGCATGTATGATACAGTTTTTACTTTCAGTCGGTAACACGGTTGACAATGAGAGCCCACGTGCTCTCGAAACGCTGCGTTCCGCATAATTAATAAATTTGTGTGAGTAGAGTTTACTGCTATACCTTAAAATTTATAGCTGGCTTATACTATTATCGCGGGCTGTACAATATCGATTTTGCGAGAAGAAGTAGCCAACTTATATTTGAATGCAGAGTCATGACTTTTCTTTTTAACGTTTTGTGTCTATATAACACGTCTACATTGGATTTGTACCGATATTATTAGAGTTACTTAATTTAATTTTAAGTATTCTGTTAATCTTTTGTGACCAAAGCAGACATCACCATGCGCCCGAATGCGCCTAAATAAAACGACCGGACTTCCTTGTATTTATTAATTGGCCAGTGCTACGTGCAAACTATTAATAATAAGTAATTTTTCAAAAACCCATTTAATCAACTGGCTCAATCTTCAATAGGGTCTACTTTTACCGTGAAACAATCCAGCGGCATTCTTACCAACTAAAAAGAGAAACAAAAAAAATAACAAATGCGATATCTCCATTAATAATACCACGAACAAATAGAGATACGCTTCACCTTCGCCGCGATCTCCCATAAAATAAAGTGCCTCATTACGCTAAGCGACTATTTATTTCTCCTTTACGCGCCTAAACCCGATAAAAAGATCGCCGCGGAAGCCTCGCCGTAGCGCGGTACGCATTTACGACCCCTAACCGTTCATTCACGGCCCGATACCGAGCCCCGCCGCTCCTACCATCGAAAGAGGGTAGTTAATTTTTTGCGTATCACTCGATTCCTCTTTTTTTCCGCCTCACGTCTCCACAACGCGGCAATAAAGGTGCGTGAGAGCGGTTTATTCGACGTTTCCTCGCGATTATCCTTTCCCCGATGCGACTGCTGTACGATATACATCATGTTTGCGGAAAGGGAAACAGATAAAGCGCTTAGCAGCGTTTTGCTGCGAATTAGTGCGGTGAAATTTGTACAAGAACGTTAGGAATCGTATTGGAATCTGGGAAAATGTTTGCTTCAAATTCTGCAGAAGGGATTTCGAATTGATTAATGTGAAAAATGGACCCTTTGCTAGGCAATTTGTACAAAAACAACGCGAGGTATAGCAACCATAAATAGTTTGTTAAAAGTAATAACAAATTTATCAATAATAATAATTGTAATAATAATAATAATCTTTATTTGTCCAACGATTACTATCACTTACAAGACAACATACAAACAATTGGTGCAATTACATTGATTATGTATATACCTCATGCGTAATACTATTACAAATAAACACACATGTACAATACATTTCATAACAATTAACATAATCCTAACATAAACAAATATTCTACGAGTATATTGTGTTGAAATTGGTGACCATATGGAATATAGGCGATTTGGCCAAGATATTTGTATTCTCCCTACACGCCACGAGAAAATCAAGCGATCGTGTATAACGTTGTGGTATTCGGAAATCGACGTAAGCTAATAATGATGGTGAATCTATTTCATTAGATAACAGGTTTAATAAAAATCTTGCGCTGTTTTTATGGCGACGATCTTTTAATGAATCAAAATTATGCTGCTGCAGCAATGTTACATAATCTGAACCACGATCAGGGTAAGTACCGCTAGCCTTATAGCTAAGGTATTTGAGGAACCGCTTTTGTACACGTTCATTTGAAATCACCTGATACGTGTAGTAAGGATACCAAATTAAGTTGGCATATTCCAATTTGGATCGAACAAGAGTATAATACAGAGTCCTTACCACTGAGATGTCACGAAAGGCGCGACAAGTTCTTATTAGAAAACCCAAAGATTTAGATGCAGAAAGACATATAGTAGATATGTGATCAGAAAAGCTTAGTTTCGTGTCAAAAAGTACTCACAAATCCCTCAATTTTTTAGTTCTTGCAATAAATGTAGAATCAACAGAGTAATTAAAAATGATCGGATTAGAGCGTCTGGTAGATCACCAAACATTTGCCAATATTTAGAGGTATGCCATTCGGAGTACACCAATCATTAATAAGGGTAAGGTAAGTCTCCAACTTAACGCAATCAACCAGCGAATCGATAACATTGTAGATTTTAAGATCATCAGCGTAAGCTAAAGCCTCCACATCGCAATTTATCTAGCAAATCATTCAGAAAAATGTTAAATAAGAGTGGTCCGAGATTAGAACCCTGCTGAACTCCAGATAGTATTCTGAAGCGAGTGGACGAATAGCCATTATAAAAAATGTAACCACTCCTTCCAGAGAGGTAAGATGAAACTAATTTCACCAACGCAGGGCAGAAGCTAATAGCTTCTAATTTAGCACAAAGTAACTTGTGATTAATACGGTCAAATGCTTTAGCAAAGTCAGTGTAGACGACATCGACCTGTCCTCGCTGGTCCAACACTCCGGATATATACTGGGTGATATTTGCCAAGTTCGTTACTGTGGATCTACCCGACATAAATCCATGTTGATGGATTGACAGAAATGGTTTAACATTAAAAAAAATATTATTATATAAAATAAGTTCAAATACTTTTGCAAAGTTAGCTAAAATGTTTATAGGTCTGTAATTCGCAATGTTAGCCCGGTCACCTCCCTTAAACACCGGCACTATTTTACTAGTTTTCCAAATTGGCGGAAACGTGGAACTTTTGGTAATTAAATTGTATAAATGACGATTGCAAGGACTGTGTGGATGTACAATTCACAGGTATAGCAGTAAACTCCACTCACACAAATTAATTAATTATGCGGAACGCAGCGTTTCGGGAGCACGTGGGCTCCCATTGTCAACCGTGTTACCGGTAACACGGTAACACGGTTGACAATGACGTGCTCCCGAAACGCTGCGTTCCGCATAATTAATTAATTTGTGTGAGTGGAGTTTACTGCTATACCTGTGAATTAAATTGTATAGTATTACACAGTGGATACGCAAAGATAGAAGCACATTCACGAACTAGAAAACTAGGTATGTTATCATCACCTGATCTGATATAATGTAATACACTCCCGCATTTAGAGATATTAGTCATCTTGAATGTTCAGATCAAATCAATTTTCTGGCTGCTACTGGTGTACCAGATTACCCTACGACTATTATAAAACCTATAATTTTATATCGAACAATTTAGGTACATAATGAGCCCATTATGTAAACACATTATGTACACATTATCCTTAATTAGCCTAAGATAAAGGTACCTTAAATTTGAGTATAAATAAGATATTGAATGTAGGCTTTCACGACCGTCGTCCATAGTAGAAATGTTTTCCGGGTTTACAGTTTTACAAGTAAAACTGTAAATAGACGACAAAACCCGAGAAACATTTCTAATAAATAAGATATTGTTCAGTTAGGAGTAGAATATTTTCTAGAAAAAATTTTAAAACAAGAACATTCTAAATTTTCCAAACCCAATCAGGAAATTGCAAACATTAAAATCAATTATAAGGAAATCAAAAGACAATGAATTAATTTTCACAAAAGCAGTTACAGGAAATATAGTGATACCACTAATGCAAAATGACTGTATCAAAAAAGCATTGGAATTTTTAGACCCTATGAAGTACAAAGTGTTGAAATCGGACCCTACAGGTAAATTTCAAACATTAGCCAAGAATTGTATTAAAAATTGTAAAAACTTATTTAACGAAAGAGATGGGAGTAAGTTTTTGAATACGAAGAAGAAGCCCCAAGTGTCAAAATTATATTGTCCGGTGAAGATACATAAACAAATTATCTAGAAGAATTCTAGAGATTATTAAAGAGAATACAAAATTTTCAGCCTAATTCACTAGACTTAGTTAAAAAAATGCAGAACATAAAACTACCAAATAACGCGAAATTAATTTCTTTCGATGTCACGAAATTATTTCCGAATATTCCAACAGATGATACTATTAAGTTGATTGAAAAGCTTTTGGATATGAGACATATTAATACAGTGGAACTCCCCTAACTCGAACCACCTAAATCCCCAAATAAAATTCGAGTTAGAGAAAATTTGAGTTACAGAAAATTCACAATTTACTTTTCATTATATGTATATATTTATAAAGCATAATATGTAATAACAATATTATATAAAATAAATAAAAAAATGATTTAAAAACAAATTGAAAATACAAACTACATGCATTAGGATATATATATATGTACTATATGTATATGTATGAAATTAAACAAAAATTGTCCTATATACATAGGTATTAAATGTGTACTTGTACATGGGAACATAAAACAATTGCATAATTAAATTGTTTTTTTAAAGAAATCCGTTATCAACTGTTGCCGAACATTGGCCGCTCGGATGTGTTCATACGATTTTTGAATTTTATTAATGAACATATATGTCTTATCGGATGTTTGTTCATGAGACATAAAATAATTCTTTAGTGTCTCGAATGCTTGTAAAACTTGTTTGTGTGATGGTTGCTCCACAATTTCTTCATCGCTTTCTTCGGAGGTTTCTTCATCTGTAATGCTTGATACACTCCTTAGAATGTCTTCGTCTGTGGGATAGTCAGTAGTTAAGAGGTTACTATCAATTTCAAGATAAGTGTCAAGAGATACATTCTCGATATTTAGCAACTCAACATAGTTTTCAAAATCTTGCCTTACTTCAACAGGAAACTCTTTATCTTCTGAATTTTGCAGTCGTTCTTTTAGTTGAGCATGGGGAATTTCGTCTTCGTCCTGGTCTTCGTTACCAAAACCAGCCTTTTTAAAACAGTTTTGAATGGTTTTTTGTTTAACATCCACATGCCATGTCATGGTAACCTCTCTCGCACAGTCGAGAAGTGATATGCTAGGAGAACCGTTATTCTCTAATGCATATAAAGTTTTTTTAAGGATTCTTCCTTTGTAATGATCTTTGAAACTTTTAATGATGCCTTGATCTAAAGGTTGCAGTTTGGAAGTTCCGTTTGGTGGCAAATATTGCAATTTGATGGCCTTCAGCTTCTGTTGTATTGCAGGATGAGCAGGGCAGTTGTCTATAAACATTATTATTTTTCGATTCTCGTGTGAAAATTGCTTGTCCAATTTAACCAACCATTTTTCAAAAATTTCAGAGGTCATCCATGCCTTTACGTTGTTCTCGTAATCTACAGGAAGCCATTTTACCCCTTTAAAACATCGTGGCTTTGTACTTCTGCCAATTATGAGAGGTTTTAGTTTTTGAGTGCCACTCATATTCGTTGCTAGAAGGCATGTGACCCGATCTTTACTAAATTTTCCACCATAGCATTTGTCGTCTCTAATGGCTAAAGTTTTCTTAGGTAGACATTTGAAAAATAACCCTGTCTCGTCAGCATTGAAAGTATCATCTTCGCTATACCTCCCCAAAATCCCCGGCAATACATATCGAATCCAATCACTAACCTGACGATCATCCACTGTGGCACTTTCACCACAGATATTCTTATGCGATATCTCATGTCTAAATTTAAAAAATAAAATATAAATTTCATATGTGTATACGTATGTCTAATACAATAACGTAAATTTTACCTTTTTTTAAATTTATGAAGCCAGCCGGTGCTGGCCTTAAAATTTGTTGTTCCTAAATGTTGACTGTATTCCAGTGCTTTCTCCTGTAGAAGTGGCCCCGACACCGGAATGTTTTTTCTCTAGTAGACAAAAACCCACTTAAACACCGCACTGTTTACATTTTTGTTTGAAACTCGGTTTCGCTTGAAATTGGCAGGTTTTGTAAGTTTACTCGCGAAACTTCGAATATGTTCCTTGTTTTTAATTATAGTTGACAATGTACTCGCTGGTATGTCATATTCCGCAGCTATTACCTTCTTTTTTATTCCATTGTCCACTTCTTTTAATATTTCTAATTTCTGTTGCACTGTTAAACTTTTAAGTTTTCGTTGCTTTGACATGTTGATGACAAACACTAACGAATACGACTGAATATATAGCGCAACACGCAGATGAATAAGAATGATAAAACCCGTTATCATTGGTACTTCCCCGAATTCCTTCGATAGATATTACGTTATATCCGCTAACAGATGGCGTATCACGTAGCTTTAGTGAAAATTTCGAGTTACAGAGATTCTGCGTCTTAAATTTGGTTAAATTTTTTTTGAGTTAGGGATAAATTCGAGTTAAGGACAGTCATATGCATATAAATTTAATAGATAACGCACGGGATAAAAAAATATTCGAGTTAGAGAAATTTTCGAGTTAGGCGAGTTCCACTGTATTATAGAAAAGGAAGATATTATGAATCCCCTTAAAATCTGTTCAAAACAAAATTACTTTGAATTTAACCAGATATACACTTGTAATTGATGGCTCGATAATGAGTAACCTAATGTTAACAGAAATATTCATGTAGTACCTGGAAAAACAAATTCCTACGAATCCAAATTTCAAAGAATTTATTTATTGGTATAGGTATGTAGACGATATTTTAGCTTGCTTCATAGGTACAGATAGACAAACAATTTCGTAGAATTCATTAATAATTTACATCAAAATATTAAGTTCATTATCGAGAAAGAAGTAAAAAGGCGTTATATTTCTCAGATCTAATAATTTCGAGAGAAAACAATAGCAATACATTCTCAATTTATCATAAACCATCACACACAGATGTAGTTATCCACAATAGTTCGAATTACCCATTTAAGCAAAAATTAGCATCATATCACTGTATGATCCACAGACTAATTTCATTACCAATAAATAAAGAAAACTTCCTTAAAGAGTTCAATATCATCAAACTAATAGCAGTAAAGTGTAGATATAACCCCGAATTAGTATTAGTACTTACAAATTTATGGAGATGGTACCAAAAATATCAGCTCAGTTGGTTATACCTTTTGCATTCCAAGAAACAACTATTTAGAATCATTCAAATTGAATTCTTTGGCCTCCATTTTTACTTCTAAGCTTCACGTTATAATGAAAGCTTTGCAATTTTGTTTACAAAATTTTATCTTGAATGGCGTTGTTATAATATCTGATTCTCAATCTGCACTGAACTCAATTCAGAACTCTTGGAGAATTCTAATAAAAATCATGTAATTAGATATAATAAGACTTTTGACTTGCTATATAGGTTACAAGAAATACATGTGCAAGTGAGGTTCGTATGGTGTAAAGCCCATTCTAACATAATTAACAACGACATAGCTGATATGCATGCTAACATTCTGGTTATGGATATACGTTCTCCACCGGTTCCTGTTTCGGATATTACTCGCTATTTTAGGGCTCAGAGTAAGAAACGCTGGGCTACTGACTGGCATGAGTTTACCCAGAAATCTAAAACGCATTATGCGTTACTCCATCCTGAATTACTCTGTCACATTGATTACATCCATAAGTGTACCGTTACCAGATACTTTAGTTCTACGATATCCCGTTTAAAATTCAATCACGTGTGCTCTCCTGCACATCTCAATAGGATTGGTGATCTTGATAGTCCTAGCTGCTCATATGATAATGAGATATGAGGTGATAATAACCATATTTTATTTGCATGTCCTAATTTCGTCAGATACCGAGATGAATTCTTTCAAGATTTATGTCAATTCTTTTTTTACCTTCCCGGTAATACCACATTCATTCTGGCACAAAATGATACAGACGTTTATATTATTATAGAATTTTTAATTTATAATAAAATACGTTTATGAGACTGGTTTTCGTTTTTCTTTCGCTTTTAGATCTGTAATTTAGTTTCGGTTCCTTTGTTGACCTTTTGCGGGCTTCCTCCTTTAAATATTCTGTTAGGGTTCATATGGAACTGTAGAAATTTCGGTTAGTGTAATGTCGCGGAAAAATAATCGATGTTATAAAATTAACCTAATTTAAGCTACCATTACTAATGAGGCTGACGAAAATCTCGTTTCTCAGCAACCGGGTATTCAACTATTTGGATGTTCGAGTCATTGGACTCTAAACTAAGAAACTCGAAGGTGTGCCCCACTGGGCAACGGACACAGACGTTCTATTGTATATACTATACAACACAAATATAGTATTCCGCTGTTTAAATAATAAAATAATTCAAAACTTCTTAAGACAAACTTCAAACTACCTATTCTTTTAAGTCCAAATAATCGCCAAATAAAACAAAAAAATCGTCGCAATGCATACACGAACCCAGCAATTGAGATGCTTCCCAATGAAACTGCTTGTTATCCCTATGAAGTTTTCGCATCCAACCTACGCCACCTACAATCCCTTTTACTTTCTCAGTTCTAGCCGATGCGGTTGGGCGTAAATTATTTAGGAAGGCACTTGTTAGAGATTTCCGTATGAACCGTGTAGGTCTGTAGGTGGAAGGTAGGGAAGAAGTTGTCTAAAAGAATAAGGAATCGACTTGAGTTCTTCGTTTCGAATGCGTGATTTTGTCGGAAATGTGAATATCTCGACCTTTGAGTTGATCTGGTGACGTTGGGGCATATTTTATTCTGTCGATTTTATAATTCAAACGCTCTTACATTTTGGTGTTTTAGTATTCTTTCTCCGGTGGTTTTGGGCGATGTATGTTTGGCGCATTGAGGTTTAATACCTAAGTAACTCTGAATCATTTCTTACCTTATGCAGATTTTAATGCCATACTGGAAACTACAGGATACTCAGAATATTAACATTTACGTAGTATGTATATAGTATGTGTATGTGTAGTCCCGGGCCTAACAAAGAAAGCACGGTTTTTTTGGTTCAAAATTAGCTTTATTTATTCATCATCGCAATCTCCATCAAGAGCAACGCCATCATTCCAGCGCCGCTCTAACATTTCAATACCACTTTTGTATAACGATTTATCTTTTGCCTCAAAGTAGGCCTCAGTTTCAGCGATAACTTCTTCATTCGTGCGAAATTTCTTACCGGCGAGCATTTTCTTGAGGTCTGCGAACAGCCAGTAGTCGCTGGGAGCCAAATCTGGCGAATACGGTGGATGTGGGAGCAATTCGAAGTTCAATTCATGTAGTTTTGCCATTGTTTTGAGTGACTTGTGACACGGTGCGTTGTCTTGATAAAACAAAATTTTTTTCTTTGCCATATGCGGTCGTTTCTTTGCAATATCGCCCTTCAAACGTTCCAATAACGCTATATAAGATTCACTGTTGATGGTATTTCCTTTCTCAAGATAGTCCATGAATATTACACCACGCACATCCCAAAATACCGAGGCCATAATCTTTCCAGCCGATTGTTGTGCTTTCGGGCGTTTTGGACGAGGTTCACCAGTTGCTCCACTCATATGGCGATCGTTTTGATTCCGGAGTGAAGTGATAGATCCATGTTTCATCCATTGTCACATATCGACGCAAATATACCGGTTTGTTACGTTTAAACATGGCCAAACGCTGCTCAGAATCATCAACACGTTCTTGTTCCTGGTCAACAGTGAGCAAACGCGGCACCCACTTTGAACAGAGCTTTCTCATAGTCAAATGCTCATGCAATATAAAGCCAATACGTTCTTTTGATATCTTTACGATGTCAGCTAACTCACGCAACTTCACTTTTCGGTCATTCAAAACGATTTTGTGGATTTTTTTTATGTTTTCTGGTGTTACCGCCGCATGTGGACGTCCACTGCGTTCTGCATCATCAGTGTCTCTACGGCCACGTTTGAAGTCAGCAAACCAACGTTTTATTGTTGTTTCTGATGGAGCGGATTACCCATAACACTTTTCAAACCATTGCTTCGTTTGAGCGGTATTTTTTCCCATCAAGAAGCAGTGTAAAATTAAAACACGAAATTGTTTTTGATCCATTGTTTTGAAAATAACAAAAGTAGCGTGACTCTTAGCACAATAACTCACAAACTAATGAATAGAATATCATGAAATTTTAACAGCTGTCTTTTGAAGGTTAGTACTAACTGAGAGAAAGGTGACTGTAATAAAACTAGCGTCATCTATGTGATAGGCCCGGGACTTTTCAGCCCATGTGTTACTTAGGAAGAAAATAGCTACATGTACAATATAACCTAAAACTTTATGCTCTATTAAATTTATAAAAGCAACTCCTACTAAAACACAAATTAAAAGATTTCTAAATTTATAAAGTTAGAATTTCATTTTAAAACTTCTTCGGAGGTCTTCAGCGAATTTATGAATTGCAATGAATACAAAACCATGGAAACTATGTTTAATGTTACTTGATCTATTTTTCTCTCAAAATAAGACTCACAATTTCAAATTAGACCCTTTATCTTCTTTAGCACATTCACATAACGCTATTATATATATACATACTAATAACGTCGTTGTTTCACCTGACTCCATACAACACTCATCAAAAGAACGTCGCAGCGTTGGTTACAAACCGTAAACGAGCCTTTAATCGATTCCTATGCATTTCAACGAAACCACCACGCTTTTCCCTTATCAAAAAGAGGGAGAAATTACCGATAAAACGGTAAGATCGATCTGTCTCGCATATACCGCTCCGACGTAGAAGAAATACGCCAGACGCGCGAGGCCGAAAAAGCGGGACGAATATCATCAATACGACTCGACCGGCTCGCATACTCACGAAAATATAAGGCGAACGTTCGCTGTCGGTAATAAATGAGCGGTTCTGATTGAATAATAAAGTTTTTATCATCGCTTTTGGCGTGTTTAAGGAGAGCGGGAGTCGGTA
Organism: Trypoxylus dichotomus; assembly: GCA_023509865.1. Taxonomy (NCBI): domain Eukaryota; kingdom Metazoa; phylum Arthropoda; class Insecta; order Coleoptera; family Scarabaeidae; genus Trypoxylus; species Trypoxylus dichotomus. The sequence goes on from CM042082.1 coordinate 2,578,578, forward strand.
GGGTCAGACAGGGGGCGCTCGCGCCGATGTAGGTGCTCAAGACGCGTTTATTAGATGATATAGTTCGAGAGTTCGAGACTGTTCGATTCGGGCGGATAATTTTAGGGGCGTGGGAATGAGAAAAGGGGTGCTTCGTGTGTAATCTATGCAGTAACAGGCGTTAATTAATAGTACTTCTTGTAAGGGGGATGAAATTCAAGGTTCTGTTTGTTTAAATGAATTGTGGGTTTATAATTTTTATATGTAAAATTATACTGGGTGTCCCAAAAGTCTTTTTCAATTTGTTTTGTTGACTGCGTGAAGACTGTCGTTAAGTGGGAATGGGTATACCAATCGCTAGCCCCGTGCTTATGGGCATTTAGTAGCTATGGAACGTTTTACGAGAACGAACCGTGCTTGCTGTGAGCGCGAGTTTTATAAAAATCTCCCGGATGAGCCGCATTTTCACCACAATGGCCATATAAACAAGGAGAACTGCCATTATTAGAATTTAACAAATCGAAAACACAAGCATGGGAGGTAACTTCACTCGCCAAAATTTATCGTTTGGGCTACAGTGTCGGCGCAAGGAATTACTTGCCTGTACTCTTTTGAAGATGACACTGGATAATAACGCCAGCTTTGCAATATATAAAAAAGGTACCAATCATGTGGCGAAATGTCAGGCGAATATACAAGGTGTGATAACGTTTCCCAGACAAGTTCGGACATTTTCTCCCGAATCTAATTTACGGTTATAGTGGCTGTTTTAGGATGAGTATTGTTTACATTTCTCTGACAAATTAAGAAAATTTAACCTCTATCAATAGTTTTTTCCTTTTTTTTATTCAACTAAATAAGAGAAGAACAGACTTCTTAGACAAAGATACATATGTTTCTCATATGTATGCATTTTATAAAAATGTTAATAATATTTATTTTTTATGTACAGATACACGTACATGAATAAAAATATATTAAATAAATGTGAAAATTAAAACGTTTAATTTAAATTTTGCTTTCGTCTATGTGACCTCCTCTTGATTTAATAATTGCAGCGCACAATCGAGGCATTCTCGCAATAAGTTTTGCCAGAGTTTCTTGTGTTATTGAGGTCCAACTCGATTGCAATTTGTTCCACACGTCAGTAGCTGATGTCGGAGCCGATTTCCGTACTTCCCGATCTAGTTCTTCCCATAGTAACTCGATTGGATTCAAGTCGGGGCTCTGGGGAGGCCATTCCATAATTTTGAGAGTTCCTTCCTCTTCTAAATGGCGTAAATAGTCTTTACATAATTTAGAGAAATGTTTTGGGTCATTATCTTGCTGGAAGATAAAATTTTGACCCAAAAGTCGAATTCCGGAAGGTATTGCGTGGTTCTCCAAAATTTCGCGGTAGCCTTCTTTTTTTAATATACCGTAAATTTTCACAATGTCCCCTACACTAGTGCCAGCAAAACAGCCCCAAATGATGATAAAACTTCCACCATGCTTCACGGTAGCAGCAATACACTCTTCTCTGGCACGTTCACCCACAGATCTTCTTACGAATATACGTGTTCGGGTTCCGAACAGCTCAAATTTGGACTCGTCCGTCCATAGGACGTTGTTCCACTCTTCTATAGTCCATTGTTGGTGTTCCCGATCCCATTTAAGTCGCTTTTGCTTGTTTTGTTTGCATAGTAATGGCTTTTCATCGCAATACGTCCATGGAGTCCGGCTTTCTGTACGCGACGTTTGACTGTAGAAACACTGACTAGTTTTTGGCGACCAACATCCAATTCTGCGGTGATTTCCGGGGCTGTTTTGCGTCTATTTAACTTGCTGGTAACCACTATTCTGCGGTTATCTGCAGATGTTGTCGCTTTTTCCTCCACTCCGTCTTTTATTAAGAAGACTGCCAGTTTCCCGATATTTTTTTACGTTATAGTCAACCGTAGCGTGGTGTATTTTCATTTTTTTGGTAATTTGTCGATTACTTATGCCACTTTTATGGTAAGCTATTATAAGCGCACGTGTTTCCGTACTAATTTCTCTTCGCGGAGGCATTTTCAAAATTGTCACACGATATTTCGCTCACGACGTGAATAGAGTAAATACCACACTGCAACTGACCATAGGTTACAGATTTCACTATAATCTTCTAGGAAGGTAATTTAAACATTATTACCTACAATCTAACAGATGACTAAATTGACCCAGTCAATTCAGAGGGATTGTTATTGTAATTGCACCGCAATAAACAGTTTATGGTAATCCGACCAAGTGCAGGTAAATGATAGTAAACCTTATGCAATATAATTGGTGTTTATCTTACTGTACTACATTTTAAATACGTATTTCATTTTATTATAATGCTTTTTTGGTAAACGTAATACTATATGAATAATCCAATAAAACAGGGGTGTCTAAACACTTACGAGCGGTAGTGTATGTTTATTGTAATCTGTCCTTCATTGTTAATTGTACTGTGATATAATAATGACTGCTACTTATGTCTTTGACTATTATTTTTTGGTCGGTTTGTGTTTATGAAGGATTATATTTGTATTCACGACATATAACACGAACCATGCGCATACTACATATACTTTGCGCACGCTCAGCTTTTCCTGACACGCTATTGGTTCCGAGAAGATCCCGAGAATGAAAACGTTAAAACTTGGCTAACTTTTCATTACTTGGTTGCTCTTCGTTCTCGAATGATTTAATTTTTTTCTCATTCGCGTTAGCGTTCCTGTTCTCGTTACCATATAACTATGCAGTCGCCTTAACAACCGATCAAGAAATGGTTCATTATCGTTGCGTGAAATATTTGCCGGACAAATAGCAAGACGTCTTAATTTGTTATCATTTAACAATTCATGTTGGGACCATTCGTTTAACTCCCACGTTTTTCCTTAGCTGATGAATTTGCAAACGAACGGTTTCTTCAGTCAGGTTGAATCTTTCTCCAAGCTCTAGATACATTATACTAGAACTTGCCGTCACAATCGATTTAAGATCCTCGCTGTTAATGATCTTCGACCGCCCAAAACATACTTCATCACTGAAGCTGAGATCTCCCGAAAAAAATTTTTTGAACTACTTGTGTGTTCGATTGTTAATGGTATCATATTCGAATGCGGTATGTATTTTTCGCGCCGCCACTGCAGCTTTAGTACTAAGTTTGTAGTCATAGAGTGAACAACATCGGATTACAGTTGTATTCGTTGCCATTTTTAACTATTCAACTTAGGAATTAAACAATTGGTCGTTAAAAGTTAAACCACACCTCCAGATCATGCATGCCATCGACCCATGTGATTGCGTCTGAGTTCAAAGCGTAGTTGAAAATAACTGTTGATTTTTCCTCGTGAACGATACGACTCTGCACTTAGACATATTTAAATTCAATCTATTTCAGGAGCGCCAGTGAGAAATGGATATCAAATTCGCCTGTAGTGTAATGCAATCTTTTAGAGAAACCACAGACCGATACAATTTAACATCATCGGCAGACACCAAAGCTTTGCAATCAATGTATTGCAACAGGTTATTAATAAATGTTAAGAATGATAACGGACCGAGATTAGAGCCCTGTGGCATACTTTGAACGTGTAGCCGTTGTAAGATACAAAAAAATTTCGCTGATAAAGGTATGATTGAAGCAAGCTAACAAGAGCGTCGCTAAAACTGGAGTCTTCTCAAGAGAATACCATGATCTATGCGATCAAAGGCTTTGGCTATATCTGGGTATAACACCTCGACTTGGGGCCATCGATTACATCAAAAGCATACCGAAGAAAGGTTCATAAATTCGTCATGGCCGATTTTCCATCAACAAACCCAAGCTGCTCCTCAACTATAAAGGGGCTAGTCTAAGAGTGTATTGTCTTAGAGAGAGCAGATTCAAAAATCTTAGCGACGTTTGACAGTATCGAGATTGGTCTATAATTGGATACGTCCAATATATCGTCGTTCTTCAGTACCGGACAGACTCTAGCAAGCTTCCACCTTTCAGGTAAAGTACAGGTTCTCAGAATCAGGTTAAAATTTCTTAATAGTGACCTTAAAACTATCGATGTGGCCTTAAAAGTGTCGATCCTTTAGTATAAAGCTTGGCACTGGATCAGGTCCTGATGTAAGCTTCTTTTTCAGTGACTTGATGGCTGAAAGAATATCGGAATCAGACAGTGTGTTGATAGATATCAAACAAGTGCCATCGATCAACAAATTACAACATACTTGAACTTATTTATCTACCCGATGTTTAAGATTCACTTGATCCTTGAATAGTATAACCAATATTCCTTAAAAGCTTGTCAGAATGAAAGGTTAACGTGGGGCTAAAACTTAGTCCGCAACCCCTATATTATCCCATAGTACAGAAACGAACGAAACAAATCCTTTCAACCCCGTTTTCCTACATCAACCGCGCCGTTTCAAACACGAAGAAAACAAAATTTTCTAATTTCATCCCTCCCTACCGCAATCATACTACGTAGCGCTTCCATGCGGGGTGGACTGAGTCCCTAAGGCGATGGCGTGTGAGTAACATCAGACTGCCCATTAAGCCCTTGCCGCTTTGAAGCCGGCTACAGTACCGGTTTCTACCCTCGCAATCCTCCTCCCCCAACGTGTCCCACGTCGTGCGGCAGTAGCGGTAGAATAACGTATATATGGAGCTGCCCCTTCGTCGCCGCTGCAATTCCACCGAAGGCGATAATCAAATAGACACCGAATTTAATCAAACGTGCGCTTGCTAGATAGAAGCCCCGCACTCTAGATGGTACGTCTATATATATACGTAACGTAGTGGTACACGAAGAAAATGAATTTGTCCTTAATGTAGCCGAAAGCTTAGTACAGTCAGAGGCGATTTACCACCCTTTCCCGCGACGAATGCAGCTGGTTGATTACGTTTCCACAGGGTTGGATGTTGTTCCAGTATGGAACGCGTGAAGGGAATGAATCGAATGCATATGGAAGGATTTTCTTGCCTCATAAGTTTAAGATTGTGTCACAGAAAATAGCATGAATGCTTTTTTTTTTAAATTAATATCATTACAAAATACAGGGTGGCCAATTCTTCGGCGTCTCCCTTCGGCATTCGCGACCCATACGAAAATTGATCGAGTTCTTTGAACCAATCTGTCTCCATTTCCCTGGTGTGTATTTATGTATGGGCATATATAATGTATTCATACTTTATTATATGGAAGAAGATTTTAATCCATATGTAGGGCTATTTTCTAAATACAACATTTTTTCAGTAAATCAATTAAACGTTTTACAAATGAAACAAGATTAATACGAGGTAGGTGCCATAGGCTTATACAGGTTCAAGCGTGTTCAAACTCCACCACGGCATGGATGCACATACGCTACCGCTCAAAAGTGTTTAGGCACTCTCACTGACAGCAAAAATATATAAAAACTCAACAAAAATGTTAATAATATTTATTTTTTATGTACAGATACACGTACATGAATAAAAATATATTAAATAAATGTGAAAATTAAAATGTTTAATTTAAATTTTGCTTTCATCTATGTGACCTCCTCTTGATTTAATAATTGCAGCACACAATCGTGGCATTCTCGCAATAAGTTTTGCCAGACTTTCTTGTGTTATTGAGGTGCAACTCGATTGCAATTTGTTCCACACGTCAGTAGCTGATGTCGGAGCCGATTTCCGTACTTCCCGATCTAGTTCTTCCCATAGTAACTCGATTGTATTCAAGTCGGGGCTCTGGGGAGGCCGTTCCATAATTTTGAGAGTTCCTACCTCTTCTAAATGGCGTAAATAGACTTTACATAATTTAGAGGAATGTTTTGGGTCATTATCTTGCTGGAAGATAAAATTTTGACACAAAAGTCGAATTCCGGAAGGTATTGCGTGGTTCTCCAAAGTTTTTTTAATATACCGTCAACTTTCACAATGTCCCCTACACTAGTGCCTGCAAAACAGCCCCAAATGATTATAGAACCTCCACCATGCTTCACGGTAGCAGCAATACACTCTTCTCTGGCACGTTCACCCACAGATCTTCTTACGAATATTCGTCTTCGGGTTCCGAACAGCTCAAATTTGGACTCATCCGTCCATAGGACGTTGTTCCACTCTTCTATGGTCCAGTGTTGGTGTTCGCGAGCCCATTTAAGTCGCTTTTGCTTGTTTTGTTTGCGTAGTAATGGCTTTTTCATCGCAATACGTCTATGGAGCCTGGCTTTCTGTAGGCGACGTTTGACTGTAGAAACACTGACTAGTTTTTGGCGACCAACATTTAATTCTGCGCTGATTTCCGGGGCTGTTTTGCGTCTATTTAACTTGCTGGTAACCACTATTCTGCGATCATCTGCAGATGTTGTCGTTTTTGGCCTTCCACTCCGTCTTTTATTAAGAAAACTGGCAGTTTCCCGATATTTTTTTACGTTATAGTCAACCTAGCGTGATGCATTTTAATTTTTTTGGCAATTTGTCGATTACTTATGCCACTTTTTTGGTAAGCTATTATAAGCGCACGTGTTTCCGTACTAATTTCTCTTCGCGGAGACATTTTAAAAAATTGTCACACGATATTTCGCTCACAACGTGAATAGAATAAATACCACACTGCAACTGACCATAGGTTGCAGAGTTCACTATAATCTTCTAGGAAGGTAATTTAAACATTATTACCTACAATCTAACAGATGACTAAATTTACCCAGTAAATTCAGAGGGATTGTTATTGTAATTGCACCGCAATAAACAGTTTATGGTAATCCGACTAAGTGCAGGTAAATTATAGTAAGTAAACCTTATGCGATATAATGGGTGTTTATCTTACTGAACTACATTTTAAATACGTATTTCATTTTATTGTAATGTTTTTTTGGTAAACATAATACTATATGAATAATCCATGAAAACAGGGGTGCCTAAACACTTTTGAGCGGTAGTGTATGTCAGGTGTAGACTAGACATATGACAACAGCTACTAGAACAGGACAACAAATCTCCCGATTTGGTCCCCCTAATAGATAAGTGCCTTATTTCGACCTACTTTGTCTTCCAAGGCAAATTCTTTAAGCAAATATGAGGAGCCACCATGGGATCGCCGCTTTCACCGGGGGTTGCAAACATCTGTATAGAATCTTTCGAGTCCGTCGCCCTAGAAAATTCAGAGCTAAAACCGAAAGCTCGGTTTCGATTTGTGGACGACACCTTCATCATTTGGCCTCACGGTAGAGGTACTTTAGACAGTTTTCTTGGCCATCTTAACAGCCAACATCCCGGCATAAAATTCACCACGGAAGTGGAGAAGAACGGTGTAATTCCTTATCCTCGTAATACGGATACCCAGTGGTAGTCTAGTTCATTCAGTCTACCGAAAACCCACGCACACGGATCGATATCTACATGTCGATTCTCACCATCATCCGGCGTAACAGTTAAATGTTCTAAATTCCCTGGTGCGTCGTGCTGTTTCTATTTCTGAGCCTGACAGTCTGTCGAAAGAACTACAGCACGTTAAGTCATCGTTTCAAAATAATGGGTACCTATGTTGGAATATAAGAAGAAAGTCACCGAAAGCACATACATCCCTCCCACGCAGACAAGTCCCAAGATCCCAAAAAGTCTGAAGCTAGGCGTATCTTCTCTTCATTCACGGTGTCACCGAACGCATCGACAGAATTCTCAGAAAACAAAACAACAAAGTAGCGTTTAAGTCTCCTTCGAGAATTAACATTCTCCCTTCTCCCAAGGATCAAGTTTAGGCCTTACCCTATAAATTTATTTGCGTGTCCGGACTAATATGGACGGTAGTGTACATACATATGTATGCAAAATTGCGTCCTTGGTGATACACACGGTTCAAATTATTAATCAAATTGCAATAACTTTTCGCCGTCCTCATTCTCTTCACATGTGAATTATTTACTACATATTTCAGGTTAGTACCGAGTTCCACTAGTAAATACGAGTAGTTTAATAACGTATATTTTCAATTAAGGGATAAAAAAATAACCTAAAGTGCTATAGTCCATTTTTTTTCTCAGTCGCGTTATTAATTCCCAAATAACACACAATACACCCTCCAATTTCATTCCGTCCGAGTATCCGTTACAAAATCCATACAATTCCAAATTGCACCGATCGTACGGTCCTTCACCCCTCTCTACCAAACAATGGCACGTCCTCGGGGCGAAGCAAGAGTTATTTGGATATTATTGAAAACGTGTTGTAGGCACCGAAACCATCGGATATGTCCCCCGTTCGAATCGACAACCGCCGCCGTCGCTTCGCCTCCAACCCCAATCCCAATTTCCAGCCTGCGGCGTCGAAACACCCTCCTCCCACCCCCTGTCCATATTCGTATACCGTCGAAAACTGCTGTCCAGTGACGGTATTGCACTTAGCATGATTAAATTCGAATTAGGCGCTATAGGGGCTTCTGTTCTCGTTGAAAACCGTGTCGTTTGGGGGTGTGGGTGGGAAGATGTGGTAGTAGCTGGAGTTATGGATTGTGTTGGTGAAAAATGTGACTTGTTTCTGTTCGTTTTTTTTTTCGTTTTGCTTTTTTTAAATGTCTACGTATTTAATCTGTTTTAGTATTTACAACGATGAAGGGATTGATCGGTTTAAACCTCCAATGGAGGAGACTATTTTCTTCTTTGAATAGGGTCAATTAAAATTTTTAAAGCTACCGATAAGTAGTAGATGATGCAAAAAGTATTTTGGCCCATTTCAACCATGGTAGCTCCACTGTACTAGATGTTCTTGTGAACAAACATACACCGTCTGATAATTAAAGACCCTTATTGTGAGGTTGGTAGTAAGTAAGCGGGGACGTACACGTGGTTAGTAGTAGTATATTGATATAACACATGGGCTGAAAAGTCCCGGGCCTAACAAAGATAACACATTTTTTTTGGTTCAAAATTAGCTTTATTCATCAATGTAATCTCCATCAAGAGCAACGCAATAATTCCAGCGCCGCTCAAACATTTCAATACCACTTTTGTAGAACGATTTATCTTTTGCCTCAAAATAGGCCTCAGTTTCAGCGATAACCTCTTCATTCGTGCGAAATTTCTTACCGGCGAGCATTTTTTTGAGGTCTGCGAACAGCCAGTAGTCGCTGGGAGCCAAATCCGGCGAATACGATGGATGTGGGAGCAATTCGAAGTTCCATTCATGTAGTTTTGCCATTGTTTTGATTGACTTGTAGCATGGTGCGTTGTCTTGATGAAACAATTTTTTTTCTTTACCATATGCGGTCGTTTCTTTGCAATGTCGGCCTTCAAACGCTCCAATAACGCTATATAATATTCACTGTTAATGGTATTTCCTTCTTCAAGATAGTCGATGAATATTACACCACGCACATCCCAAAATACCGAGGCCATAATGTTTCCAGCCGATTGTTGTGCTTTCGGGCGCTTTGGACGAGGTTCACTAGTTGCTGTCCACTCAGATGACGATCGTTTTGATTCCGAAGTGGTGGATCCATGTCTCATCCATTGTCACATATCGACGCAAATATTCCGGTTTGTTACGTTTAAACTTGGCCAAACACTGCTCAGAATCATCAACACGTTTTTGTTTTTGGTCAACAGTGAGCAAACGCGGCACCCACTTTGAACAGAGCTTTCTCATAGTCAAATGCTCGTGCAATATAAAGCCAATACGTTCTTTTGATATTTTTACGATGTCAGCTAACTCACGCAACTTCACCTTTCGATCATTCAAAACGATTTTGTGGATTTTTTTGATGTTTTCTGGTGTTACCGCCTCATTTGAACGTCCACTGCGTTCTGCATCATCGGTGTCTCTACGACCACGTTTGAAGTCAGCAAACCAACGTTTTATTGTTGTTTCTGATGGAGCGGAGTCTCCATAACACTTTTCAAGCCATTGCTTCGCTTGAACGGTATTTTTTCCCATCAAGAAGCAGTGTAAAATTAAAACACGAAATTGTTTTTGATCCATTGTTTTGAAAATAACAAAAGTAGCGTAACTCTTAGCACAATAACTCACAAACTAATGAATAGATTATCATGAAATTTTAACAGCTGTCTTTTGATGGTTAGTACTAACTGAGAGAAAGGTGACTGCAATAAAACTAGCGTGATCTATGTGTTAGACCCGGGACTTTTCAGCCCATGTGTTATATACTAAGCGAGTGTTTTGTTCCAAATGTTTGCGTTGTGCTATAGGTTTTTCTTTTTCTAACTGGCTCTTCATAATCCAAAGCTTTTTTTCTCTCATTTTTACCGCATTTTTCTCGTAAAAGAACTGATGATGACCATTCCAGTAATTGAACTGCATATCATTGCATTTACCAACAATTCACCAGAGAGAAACGAAACCAACACCGCGAAATCGTTGCAAAGTAGCGAAGCAAACCCAGTTCAAACGCGATTTTTAATTTTTAACTCTCAACAGTTTTACGCCTATTAATTCCCCCCACTACACCCCCATTCACTTTTTTACAGCCCTTCGCGATTTCGTATTTTCCCATTATCGCTGTCCGCTAATCCCACAAAAAAGGTTAGCCAAATCAGACCGATACCACCGAAACAACGAATTGCTTGATACGGAAACGGTATTCCGTCCCCTTTGGCGACCAAATTCCATCCAATCTCAGCGATACAACGTTTTAAAGCCGTACTAGTGTTTGTGCAACGTGTAGCGCAGATAGGCAGAAAACTGAAAGCATTAGTTGCAAACGCGCGATGACCGAAGAGCTGTTCTAACTAACTGCCGATGTTTGAAATGGGGCGACGCTTTTAAGGTTGCGGACGAAAACAATCGTTTTAACGGTCCGAAATGCTCCCGTTTAAAACGTAAACGTGAGTGCAGCTTGCCTACTCTGATGTATCGAGCTCGGTTGTTGCCTTAGTTTTGAATAGTAGTGGTAGCGAAACCTCAAATTTAGGAAGTTAGTGGCGATGAAAAGATTATTAGCGGAAATTCGCGAGATCCAGTTTAGGAGCTGTTAAAAGAGAAACAATGAAAGACAAATTAAATGCGTGTGGAAATTAGAGCGTAGCTTAATAGTTGAAATGAAATTTTCAATTTAAACATTTTGATACGATAGTTTTCGGTAGAACCAAAAAGAAATTGCTCCGGTCAAACATTCAAGGAAGAGTTTAGACTTACAGCGACTCACAAAGAAAATGATGTGGTAGTATACAAATGTTAGGAAAAGTAAATTAAATATATTATTTCTGGTATTCTTCAAATACAGTGGCGGCCATATAAATAGCAATATAAATGCCATATAAATGTTAGCAAGTGATTTATTCAATTTAACTTAACCGAACTGTTCTAGATGGCATGCAGTTTATAATAAACACATAATATTTTATAAACTTCAAGATAAACAAGTTAAAAGAATAAATGTATTATTTTTTAAGTGGGGATAGAAATAGCACATTTAATAACAATAACGAAATACACCATCATTTCTGTATTTAAATTCTTTTTTGCTTTTACATTTAATATTTTGTAGGAAATCCTTTACAAGCTAACACTGCTCCACATTTCCAGGCACATTTTCAACTAATTTTTGATATTTCTCCACAGGAATGTTTTACCAGACTTCTTCAATAGTATTCCATAACTCATCTAATGTCGCTGAAGATTTAGACTTTCAACAACCTTAACATCCTCCCTTTGATTTTCTATGGAACTTGTACAGGTCATTCTAACACTCGGATATGTTCTTCCTCTAGCTACTATTTTTCGGTCATCGCCGTGTGTTTGGGACCATTGTCGTGCATTAAACTCCAAGTTACTGGAAGAAATTCATCAGCATATCGTTCCATCACGCTTTCTATAATGTTGCGATATGCACTAGCGCGCAAAAGTGTTTAGGCACCCCTGTTTTCATGGATTATTCATATAGTATTATGTTTACCAAAAAAACATTATAATAAAATGAAATACGTATTTAAAATGTAGTTCAGTAAGATAAACATCCATTATATCGCATAAGGTTTACTATCATTTACCTGCACTTGGTCGAATTACCATAAACTGTTTATTGCGGTGCAATTACAATAACAATCCCTCTGAATTTACTGGGTAAATTTAGTCATCTGTTAGATTGTAGGTAATAATGTTTAAATTACCTTCCTAGAAGACTAGAGTGAAATCTGTAACCTATGGTCAGTTGCAGTGTGGTATTTACTCTATTCACGTCGTGAGCGAAATATCGTGTGACAATTTTTTAAAATGCCTCCGCGAAGAGAAATTAGTACGGAAACATGCGCGCTTATAATAGCTTACCATAAAAGTGGCATAAGTAATCGACAAATTGCCAAAAAAAATGAACGCTGCGGTTGACTATAATGTAAAAAAATATCGGGAAACTGGCAGTTTTCTTAATAAAAGACGGAGTGGAAGGCCAAAAGCGACAACATCTGCAGATGATCGCAGAATCGTGGTTACCAGCAAGTTAAATAGACGCAAAACAGCCCCGGAAATCACCGCAGAATTAAATGTTAGTCACCGAAAACTAGTCAGTATTTCTACAGTCAAACGTCGCCTACAGAAAGCCGGGCTCCATGGACGAATTACGATGAAAAAGCCATTACTACGCAAACAAAACAAGCAAAAGCGACTTAAATGGGCTCGTGAACACCAACACTGGACCATAGAAGAGTGGAACAACGTCCTATGGACGGATGAGTCCAAATTTGAGCTGTTCGGAACCCGAAGACGCATATTCGTAAGAAGATCTGTGGGTGAACGTGCCAGAGAAGACTGTATTGCTGTTACCGTGAAGCATGGTGGAGGTTCTATCATCATTTGGGGCTGTGTTGTTGGCACCAGTATAAGGCACATTGTGAAAATTGACGGTATATTAAAAAAAGAAGGCTACCGTGAAATTTTGGAGAACCACGCAATACCTTCCGGAATTCGACTTTTGGGTCAAAATTTTATCTTCCAGCAAGATAATGACCCAAAACATTCCTCTAAATTATGTAAAGACTATTTACGCCATTTAGAAGAGGAAGGAACTCTCAAAATTATGGAATGGCCTCCCCAGAGCCCCGACTTGAATCCAATCGAGTTACTATGGGAAGAACTAGATCGGGAAGTACGGAAATCGGCTCCGACATCAGCTACTGACGTGTGGAACAAATTGCAATCGAGTTGGACCTCAATAACACAAGAAACTCTGGCAAAACCTATTGCGAGAATGCCTCGATTGTGTGCTGCAATTATTAAATCAAGAGGAGGTCACATAGATGAAAGCAAAATTTAAATTAAACGTTTTAATTTTCACATTTATTTAATATATTTTTATTCATGTACGTGTGTATTTGTACATAAAAAATAAATATTAACATTTTTACTGAGTTTTTATACATTTTTGCTGTCAGTGAGAGTGCCTAAACACTTTTGAGCGGTAGTGTACATACGAATCCATTTTTCGTGGGATTCTGAATATAGGCCCTACACCACGCCATGATATGGAAGCCCATACTATAACACTTCCTCCACCGTGTTTCCATGTTTTCTAGCGTATCTAGGCTTGAATCTCTGATTGATGAGGTGTCGCGTACACTTTTTTCCTCCAGACCCAAGTCGGTTGTATTTGTTCTCATCTGTCCGAAGTACAGATTTCCAGAAAGAAAGCGACTTTTCTTTAAGCATTTTGGCAAACTGCAATCTTCTTTAACGGTTTTTATTTGACACGAGTGGCTTTCGTACTGCAATATCATGTAACTGTCCTTATTCCGGTAAGCGTATCTTCATAACTGGGAGTAACAATTTCAGCTGCCCTTTCTTCTCAGCCCCTTCACCTTTACTATCACCGCCATTATTTTCTTGATTTGAAACTTCTTCAACAATATCTGTGTCACTTGGGATGCACGAAGTAATGAGATTATTATCCGCTGAGACAAATTCATCCATTGTTTCTAGATTCACGTAACTAGGATCCTGCAAATTATTTTGTAACCGTACCAGTTAAAGGCAAATTATCGTCGCCGATGTTATCATTGTATTTGACATGCCGTTGAGACAACGGTAAACCGTCGTCTTCATCAAAATCAATTTTCCAACCGTGCTGAAAACCATTTCTTTATGGTTTCTCGCGAAATTCGTTGCCAAGCTTTGGCTAAAATTTCCATCGCTTCTTGCAAATTTACCTCATTAGAAGTTCTAGTATCCAAATTCGTAATGTGCTTCATTATTAAGAGGCGTCGATAATAGGATTTTAATGTATGAATTATTCCTTGGTCCATTGGCTGCATCACGAAGGTGGAATTCGGTGATAAGAGCTCCAGAAGAATATCTTTAAGATCACGTATACGGGGATGAGCTAATAAAATTTTTCTTTCCTGTTTTGTTAAGTCTTTATCCCAAACTATTATTTCGTCTCCAAACGTTTTAGATATCATCCATGCCTGATGATTAGCAGGATAAGTACAATGTAGTTTTTTAATGTGTTTAAAAACTCTTGGGTTATTGAATTTTCCAATTATAAAAAGTTTGCGTTTCTTATTTCCTACCATATTAGCACACACAAATATAGTTAATCTCTGCTTCGATTGTTTACGTCCAACTCATTTTTTACCCTTAAATTTTAGTGTACGATTAGGTGTAAGTTTGTTGAACAAGCCCGTTTCGTCAGCATTAAAGATGTCACTTATATGATAGTCTTTCATAAAATCACTTAGGGTCGACTGCATTCACACCTTACGTTACTCCAAATTTACACTTGCACTTTCACCATGAATATAACTGGCATTTATCCTACGACGTTTTTTTTAAAATGGTACGACCAACCTTCTTTGCACTAAATTCACTGTCGTTGAATAATTTAGCACATTCTTCTGCTTTGGTTTGAAGAATAGGACCGCTAATTAGTATATTATTGGCTCGTTGATACTCAAACCATCGTAGTAAAGCTTCATCAACTCTTCCTCGACCCGGTTTACGTAAACGCTTGACATTTTTATGTGCCAATAAAAGAAGATTTTTGTACGTAATAACAGAAGTACGTAATACATATGTACGTAATATCAGAACAAAATCAAATAGGACTTTGCCAGGACCAAGGCAGGTGCGAGCTCTACTGTATATCCACTTTACATAATTTCTCTTTGTTTGAAAAGTACCGATACTTTTTATAAACTAGAAGTATTTAGTTCCAAGCAACCAACCGTCCACCATCCTATCGTTTTTCCCCCTCTACTTATTTTACAACCTCTTGTCTCTGACATTATACCAATCATAGAGTAAGCCAATATTAAAACCGTAGCGGAACTTCACCTAGAACTTCTAATTCCATTTCGACGCGTCTCACTCGCGATAGAATCCAGATAAAATCATCATCCGAAGAATATTGAAAACTTCCTCCCATCCTCGCGGCTTAAATAATAAAAGGTCTTTGACGTTCCTCCTCCTAATGGCGAAGGCGCAAGATCCATCGTAGGTTTAATAATTTATGAGATAACTTTTCCGAAGTAAGACGGGTCGCCAAAGAAACGCCATAGACGAGGGGAGGGGTTGGTAGACGGTACGTTGCAACGGCAAGAATGGAGTACGTGACGTTGGGTTGATCGCGGGAATTTTGCAATTTTCTAGGACGCTATCAGGGCGCGAGATTTAGAAACCTTTTAAAATGTGTATGAAAGGGGTACGCGACGTTAGGAAAGGTGTGGAATCTACGTCGTATAAGCTACGGTTACGAGAGAATATATACTAAAATAGAGTAGTGAGAAATGAAGAATTAACACGCTGTAAATAAGATAAATTACGCAGTGTGTTAGATAATATTTTATAAACATTTCGTTGATGCTTAGATTGCCTTATCTTTTAAAATAATCTTCAGTGAAATATGTTCTTGGGGTTTTTATCGCTGAAAAAGCATTTTGGCTGAACAACATTTTTCGTGCGCATTTCCAACGTAAAATAGTATCTCATCACACTACTTTAAATTTGGTATTTTTCTTCGCAAGTTCTCTTTTAATCTTTAATGATCTGATACCATGTCTGGTGCTCTATATACACTAGGGTGACGGAATAAAATAGACACCAGGTAAAGCGGTATAAATATGAAAACAGCTAAATTCTAAGAACGAATTAAGAACTTTCTCTTGCCATTAGGATAGGGGTAGATGTATCGGAAGGAATTCGTCATAGTTTAGTATCGTTACAACTATCCCTCGCTTACAAGGTTCAATTGTTATTAGCGACTTCACCCGATGTCGCATCGTTGGCCAGAGTGAACGCAGTGCTTCGCAACGTGAAATAAGTAAATTCTTTCCGTTGTCCACAGTTAACCTTGTGATTACACAATTTAAGCGCAAGGAAAAAACAACAGTGGAGCCGAGACCAGATCGTGCCGGACCTTCTGAAGGAAGTAAAAGGGTGCTTGTGCGCGAAGTGTTAATAGAACCGCGAAAAAATACAGCTGAGCTTGCGGCAACGTCACAGAAAAGTCAGCGCACCGTTCTGCGATACCTCCACAGCGTGGGGATGTACAAAGGGTGGCAAAGAAAAAACGTCTCTTTACGGCGTTTCAAAAACGGAGCCGAATGGCTTGGGTAATCGAAATGCGAACGAAGCCCGAAGAGTTTTGGCGGTCTGTAATTTTTGCAGACGAAAGCAGATACTGCCAATTCAGTGATGGTGGTCGTACGTGGGTCTGGGGACGTTCGTCACAGCAACTGGACGAGAAATTTTTGCATCAGACGGTGAAATACGGCGGTGTGAACATCATGGTGTGGGGCGCGATATGGTATGGTGGAAGATCGCAATTAGTAGTCCGCGACGGAAATATAAATGCGGCAAAATATGTCCAAATATTAACAGAAGGACTACTACCGATATTCGACAACGCCATTTTATCTAAAGAAGACGCCACTTTTATGGAGGATGGAGCACCCTGCCACAAAGCAAGAACGACAACCACATGGAAAGAGGAACGGGGGATTCGAATTTTACCATGGCCAGGCCAATCACCAGACATGAATCCGATAGAGAATGTTTGGCACATAATCCAGACAAATATGGCGAAACGAGCACGAAAACCCAGCAATAAGGAAGAACTCGTGGCAGCTGTTACAGAAGAGTGGTTAAATATTCCAGAAGACACCATTAATCATTTAATAGATTCAATGCCACGACGACTCGCAGCACTTCACGCAAGTAAAGGTGGATCGACAAAATATTAATCTAATTTAAAAATTGTAAAATATTTTGTATATATAACGAGGACAGAATCTTTTTCTTAATTAGTAGGTGTCTATTTTATTCTGTCACCCTAGTGTATTTTATTGTTTTGTCAATCCATCTCTTGTCCTTTTCCTTTGCTAATTTGGGTACTGCAAATATTTTAGAATCTTTACGGGAGCTGGCCATCTGCTCAACCTTCCAACGGTTGGGATCAACTCCCACACAATTTTGTACATTGACAAGTAATTTTTAGCGAAGCAATTTTTCGTAATTTGCAGCATTTATTTTGTAGAAATAATCGTCACCTCCTGTACCAGATTTAAATATCTACAAACAGTTTAGAAAGAATCCTATTGCTTCAGCAACGTGTATTATAGTAAGTCGATCACCTTCGGAAATATTTAAGGGGAGTCCATTGTTTGTGTTATCACTCCAGCTTCTCAATTTCATATTCTTGCGCAATATTTTATCAGCGCCTTATTATGAAGAATAAAGAAAGCCACAAATCGTATCATTCATGAAGTAAGAGAAAGAACCGTATATTTCTTTATTTACCACGAGCTTTCGAAGTTCCATCTTGGTGTTTGTCTTGTAGCAAGCATGGTTACTTCAATAGTAACTAATATAGAAGCAACCTATACCCAATAGAACTAAATTTAAAACAAAGACAATTTCCATTGAAATCTTCTTTTCTGGCAAATGGATCCTCCGGTGGAAGAACAACACCAAATAGCTTGCATTAACACAAATCAAATTTTATCTTCGATGACCGCTCAATATCGATATTGTGGTTGAAGATCTAAGAAGAATTTTATTGAGGATCAAAAGAAACGTTGTTCTTTTCTCAGTAATCTTACATAATTTCAGTTATCTCAAAATCTCGAAAGGTATACAACGAATGCCGTGGAACACCAATCACCAGTCCTTAATTTACATTTAAATGTAGACGCATCTTATCATCAAGCATTAGGTCGACTTTTTATTTTCCTTTCCTAAAAATATATTCAACAAAATCGATAAACAACCGCCACCTCCTCCTCCTCGATCGAAGTCATAGTCGATACATCGCCTCCCATTCTCGAAATCGAACGCTAAACCCCCATCGGAACCCTTTCAATGCCTATTCCCCATTTCCCACGAGGTCGCGGACACCCAACGTCCTATCGCGAGCGGCCTCTTTCCGCAAACTCGTCGAATTCCCCCCGTAAGCCCTCCCCGCCGCGTCCGTGTCCTCCGCGTCGTTCTCCTTCCGCCAAACGATCCGAAAGACTTTGGGGCAGCTCGACAGGCATCGGTATTTATTTAAAAATGGTTTATTATTGGCGTCACGTCACAATAGGTCACGAAACGTTGCTTCTGAGAAGAGGAAGAAGAAGAAGAAGAAGAGGGACAGGTCCCGTCTACGCGACCGGGCGAAATACAAATAGGGGCAATTGTGTGAACGGAAAGTGAAATATTCGACTCGATCAAATTGGATAAAGTGAATTCTTCTAGATCCGGGGCGAGACACGCGTTCAGAAAGAGGTGAGGAAATAAGATGAGAACTGGACGAAGTTAAGAGGAAAGAAAAAGAAAAGGAAAATGAGGTGATGTGCTGAGTTTTTTTAAGATGCTGCACGTTAAGGCTTGTAAAAATTGTTTAGATTCGATTTCTTATAAGCATTTTACATTTATTGGTATAATTTAGAGGATAGATCTATCTAATGTAGTCTTTCACTTTGGAAGGGCGTAAGTAAGAATTTTAGCTGAGTAATGTTTGATGTAAGCTCCCGTAAGATTGAATTATTTCAAATTCATTTTTACTGTCTTCTTACTATTGTAATGTCCTTTGTAATTGCTACGAACATCTGTTTCCCTTGATATTCCTTTTCTGGAATACAGCTGCGAGCAAATGTTGTAGGCACCCTAATCAAATATGTGTTTCGCGGAGCAGGTAGCGCTTCTTAGAACGAGCATATTGCGAACCTATATAATTCTTAGAAAATATAAATTACGAAGCTATACAAGACAGAAATTAACATTTTTAGGTTGAGTCATATATTGTGTGTAGAGAAAGAAACGTCGTTTGTCGGTCTCAAAAGTTCATTTAGAGTGCGGACCTTCTTTTGCAAGTTTGTGTATACACACTATGCCAAAGAAAGCCCCAAATATCCGAGGCTTTACAAGGCTAGACAATTTTACTGCGCAAACAAGGATTGTCACAAATAAAAATTGCTAAGACAATAAAATGTTCGCGTTGTGCAGTGCAAAAAACACAATTAGCCGCTGCCCAAGACCGGTAGAAAACGCGCTCCGGAATAGGTACAAATCCGCGATAGCGATTTCTGCAGAGCTCCGCGCTGAACGGCACTCACCAATCTCCGTGCATACGGTAAGAAGAAGGTTACCTGCGGCGAATTTACGTGCCCGGAAACCGCAACACAAGCCTTTGCTGACCGAGCTACACCGCAAGCAACGCTTTACGTGGGCAAAGAAGTAGCGACATTGGACTGTAGATGACTGGGCCAAAGTACGTTGGTCCGATGAATCTAATATAGACGCAAGTGCTTAAAAATATTTCATAATCCTTGCAATATACATAATCGAACTTAGCGCCCCTACTTTATATTCAAAAAGTTAACGTCCTTCGTTTATTCTGTGCAGGTGCACAGCGTTTCCAGAGCAAGTTACGTTCGGAGGAGGTCCGGCGAAGCATTTTCCCCAGAGTGTATTTTACCTACTGTTAAACACGGCGGTGGAAGCATTATGATTTGAGGGTGTATGTCTACACAAGGTGTAGGGGAAGTCCATGTGTACGAGTGCCGCATGAATGGGGCACGCTACATCGGGATGTTGGCAGAGGTTCTCGAGCCATCAATTGTCAGATTTTATGATCTGGACTCAGAGGAGTATTACTTTCAGCAAGACAATGCCGCTTGCCACAATGCTCGACCTGTAATGAAATGTTTTACTGATAACCAAGTGAAGATTTTGGACTGACCCCCACAATCGCCTGACCTCTCGCCTATTGAAAATCTATGGCATATATTGAAGGATAGACAGGGTTCGTAAATACAACAATACCTCTAAAGAAGCCCTAAAGCAAACAGTGTTTATGGAATGAGCGTCTATTTTCCCAGAAACATGTTACAAACTGGCAGCTACTATGCCTAAAAGAATTAAAGCTGTAATAAAGGCTAGAGGAGGCAGCATTAAATACTGATTTATTTAATAAAAGAACCTTATAAACTGAATTATGTGTTTTTTCTTAGTTTTGAGATTCTCGTGTTATCGTAACGCTAAAAAAGTTACACTGCCTATAACATTTACTCGCAGCTGTAGTAAGAATAAGAACTTCGATTTTTCTATGCTTTCGTAAATTTTACCATCACAAAACTATTCTAGTCGGGGCCTGAAGATATGTGAGATCGTTACACGAAACCGGCGACTCCAGTGTTAATTAAAGAAATTCAGATGTTGTGGGACTTGCTTAATATAAATGTTGTTAAATACAGCTATCCGTGGCTTTGGTGGGATCGTTTACGACAAGGACAATGTGAAAGAGAGAAAACGCTAATACGCTTACCTTTCTGCTTACCTAGTGTCATCAGCGCAGGTTCGGGCAATTTTCTCAACCACACATTGCAAATTCCTTCTCTGCCAATATCACTCTGAATAAACATACAGTCAAAAGTGGGCATTTCTTAGCGCTATCTAGTGCGAAGAAAAGACACTTGCCTTCCCCGTTCAGCTCATGGACTCCTAAACCAGAAAGGGCACGCAATGAACGTGCATTGGGTAAAAAAACTGCACATGTAAAAACGCTGTATTTGAACGGCAGGTAAATGTTTTTTCGTAGCACTAGGTAGCACATATTTAAATCAATAATCCTCTTATACAAAGTAAAAATTTTCCGCTTAAGATGCCACTTGTTAAAAAGAAATTACACGTACATCTGCATGTTTATATATTTCATCACACATCGCATCATCAGTGCCCTGTCTATCGTACGTGAAAACATAAGGTTTTAATAAAATTTTGCAAACACTAATAGTTAAATATGAACTCCAAAACTTACAATACGTACCCGAACTTATACCTGTCAGCTTTAAACAAGTACTAGAATTATATATTTTGCGTAATTATATCATTCTTTTACTTTTTAAGTATAGCCTTTAAGATAGCAGATCCCGGAAATCTATTATCAATATTATCTACCCCATTCAAGCAAATAAAGTATGTTTTTTATAGAGGTGTAGAACTTTGAAATGGAATAAAACAAAGATGAATTTTTTAAATGGACATGAAAGTTATTTTATTGGAAAGATAATCTTCTGCCATTATAATTTAAATTTGACTTCTGGCATATAACCGCCACGGCTGGCTCGGACGTAGTCGAATCTGGAGGTCCAATTTTCGATGAATTTGTGGCCGTATATCGGCAATAACGCGGCGAATCAGAGTCAGTAATCATGGCTCTATAGCGGTCACCATTGACTGTAACGTTCTGACCAGCATCGTTTTTAAAGAAGTACGGGCCAATGAATCCACGAGCCCATAAAGCACACCAAACAGTCAGTTTTTCCGGATGTAATGGTGTCTCAACATACACTAGAGGATTACCATCACTCCAAATACCGCAGTTTTGTTTATTGACGTATCCATTCAAATAAAAGTGAGCTTCATCGCTGCACAAAATTCGCTTGTGGAAACCGGGATCAACGGCAATCTTGTTTTGGGTCCATTCACCGAATGTCTACGCCTTCCTAGGTGATCGTGTGGCTTCAGTTCTTGCACGAGCTGGATTTTGTAAAGTGGATGGACACATATTCAATTCCTGTGCACGATGGCGGATAGACTGAGTCGGGTCTTCCTCTACGCTAAGCTCTACATCAACAATGACTTCTTCTGTACGTACTATACGACGTCTCTGTGGACGCGTATTGTCATCTAGGGTAAACATGGTGCGAAAACGTTCCGTAGTTAATCGAATTATTTGCTCTGATGGAAAGTTAGATAGAATTAGAATTATATTCAAAAGAAAAACTTCAACAGTTCCATATATACAAATGCTAACGTTCTGCATTTCTATACCTTTCCTTCTCCTTCCAATGTCCCATTTTTGCCAATTAAATAATTCTCATTGAATTTTCCTAGCTTCGCGCTTATTAAACGTTAAAGAAAGGACCTCTTCGAAACATCTGCAGCTTCTCCCGCCTCCCCTAGTCGTCGCTTGCATATCTAGGTCTCTCCGCTTCATTTCCTATCCCTTCTCCTTTCCCCCTAGCGCCTTCGCTTCCTCTTTATCCTTTTCTAGTTTCCCTTCGTCGACGTCCATCTTTCATCTTCAACGATCGCCGCTTTGCACTCCACCTCCGGTTATAATTACTTTTTCATCTTTGGAAGTCTGTTTTCGCTTGCTGGAGCGACTCGCTTGACGGTCCTCTAAGTCTTGTTTTGTGCTCGAGCTGCTTCGAGATCAATCTTTTTTCCATTTTCCTCGCCTTGTGCCTTGCGATTCCAATATAAATAGTTCAAGCTGAATGTTGCTAGCAAGAAGTCTCGTCGTATTTCCTTGTGTTTTAAAGAGGAGGCTTAATCGATAATGGAATATGATTATTTATTTTTCGATGTATACCTGTTCTGATGCCCGTTTGGTGCTCATTAGTACTGAAGAAGGTAAACTGAAGTTTTAGTGAGGCAATTATTGATAGAAATTTTCAGGAATTTATACGAGGGCGACCTGAAATGTTTCCGGAATCGACAAGAGAAACACGGTGTGGCTTTTTATTTTTATTCTTCGATGTAGTCTCTTCAAAGATCACTTTTGCAAACGGTGCTCCAGTCTCTTCAAGCTCAACTTCGGAAAAGTAGGATGTTTCAAGGTCTGGAAAATAGCCATCTCTGGCTGCGATGACCTCTTCATTTGAGGCAGATCTCTTTTCTCCCAGTGATTTTTTCAGGTTTGGGATTCGGAAAAAATCGCTGAAGACTAGGTTCGGTGAATATGGAGGATGGAAGACTAATTCGTAGCGCAACTCATTCAATTTGGACACGACAATGCGGGATAAATGGACCGGTGTATTGTCGTGATGGAAAAGCACTCTTTTGCGCGTTAATAAATCGCCGTAGTATTGCCACGTGATCGTCCTTCCCTTCTGCAGATAGTCGATGAGGATCACACCTTGGAAATCCCAAAAAGTGGTCGCCGTGGTCTTTCTTGCCGATGGAATGGTCTTTGCTTCTTCGAAGCCGATTCACCCGGAAAGGTCCACTGCTTCGACTGTTCCTTGGTCTCCGATATGTAGTGGTGGATCCAAATCTCATCAACGGCTACGAAACGCATGAAGAAGTCCCATGGATTGGGTTGGATTCTGGCCAAACACTCCTCCGAAACGGTCACCCAATTTCGTTTTTGCTCCGATGTGAGCAAACGCGGTACCCATCGCGCCGAAAGCTTTTTCCATACACAAAATTTCTTTTGAGATGTCTGTTATCTTTCCTATCGCCTTCAGCTTCAATCGGCGATCAACTAACACGACATAATGAATCTTGTCGACCATTTCATCGTTGGTAGCAGTTTTTAGGAATTCACTGCGCGGTTCGTCACTTACGCTTCTGCGGCGACTTTTGAACTCGCTCACCCAGAAGCTGATGGTCGAAAATGATGGAGTACATCCGCCATGAACCTCTAGCAAAACATTTCGAATTTTGTGGCCGTTTTTCCAGGTATCCAGAACTGTTTTATCATCGCACGAAATTCGATTTTATCCATTTTTACGAAACCGCCTAACTTGCTACACAAAATTTATGAGTACCAAACGATACTCCTCCAGAATTTCCGGGTCTATGAAGTATAACAATACTGTTCTTGACCAGCCTTCTGATATTCTGCAGGCCTTTGCCAGTGTGTTTTCAAATGGATATACCACTAACTTCTCCAATAACACTACCATATCCAAGTCGGAAGTCAACAGCTGTTCTTTCAATATCGGGTACTTTTCGGCGGGGGATGTTTTGCTTGCTTTGAACAGACTCAAAACAACTTCTGTTTTTGGACATGATGATATTCCGAGCTCTCTCATGCATGATTGTACTCCGGTGTTGTGCGATCCTCTTTGCTTTATTTTCAACTTGGCTATTCGCACTTCTACCTTTCCATCTTACTGCAAGGTTATTAGAATAACACCAGTTTACAAGAAGGGCGATAAGGTTGATATTCTTAACTACAGACCAATTAGTATTCTCCCTAATTGTGCTAAAGTTTTCGAGCAACTTCTGTATACTAGGTTGTACAACTGTGTTAAGCCATACCTCTCTATTAACCAGCATGGCTTTCTTAGTGGACGGTCAACTATTACTAATTTAGTTGAACTTACTCAGTATGTCAGCGAAGCACTTGACAATCGTCGACAAGTAGATGTTATCTACACGGATTTTACCAAAGCATTCGACAAAATTGACCATTACATCCTAATAGATAAACTATCTGCCACTGCTTTTTCTCCTAGCGTTATCTCTCTAATTCAATCCTACCTGCACAACCGATCATGCTATGTCCATTACAATGGGTTTGTGTCACACACAGCGGCATACCTCAAGTCTCCAATTTGGGACAACTCCTCTTCAGTATCTATATCAATGATCTTCTACTATCATTGGATCGTAACGCTCTTGCATACGCTGACGATCTTAAAGTTTATAGCACAATTAGCTCTTCCTCTGATTCTTTAAGGTTACAGAGAAACGTTGGTGTCATTAATGATTGGTGTTATATAAACAAAATTCAGCTAAACATTAATAAATGTGCAGTACTTACCTTTACTCGATCATCCAACCCGCAAATATTTCACTATAGCATCTCTAACGCTTTCATCCCAAGAGTTGACGTTTTTAGGGATCTTGGAGTCTTATTTGATTGCCAACTCTCATTCTCCCCATATATAGACGCAATGACTTCTGCTGCATCTAGGTCGCTCGGATTCTTGTTCAGATCATGCAAGAATTTTTATAACACTTGCGCCTTGAAGTCTGCCTACTACTCGCTTGTCCGCTCGAAACTTGAATATGCTTCTATTGTTTGCTACCCATGTTATCACTATCGCCAGTTATCAATTGAACGAGTTCAGAAGAGGTTTCTTAAATATCTTTCGTATAAATCTGATGCCATTTATCCTCCTCGTGGTACTGATTATATCAATTTACTTTGTAGGCATGATTTCGAGTCGCTGTCGCGTCGCAGAGACGCAGCTAGCGCGAAATTTCTTATTAAATTGATACACCAGCATGTTGATTCCCCGTCTTTACTATCTCAAGTGGACTTTGGCATACCCCATTACAATCATAGATCTGTTGACACTTTGTTTATTACCACGGCACGAACCAACGTACTATTAAAAGCACCACTAACTCATGCGTCTAGAAACGCCAACGTCTTATACAGTGACCCTTTTTTTCTTTCGTGAGGATTTTTTTTTTATATATATACTCTTATTCCATAGGGTAATAGTAATATTTAGTATTTTTGAGACATTAAATACATGTAACTTAGCAACTATTTTATATACATATATATTCGTTTTTTTTTTCTTTTTGTATTTTGCTATCATGCATATTAATTTTAGTGTTTCCTGTAACTGGGTATTGTACCTGTAGGGAATAAATTACTATTATTAAAACACTCTTAAACAACAACTATTGGCAATAGACGTCTGAAATTTTGACAGTTGCTATAAAAAAGGTTGCCCTTGATGACTAATGAGCCCAATTCAACCTTCGTGTGCCATCTCTTGCCGATTCCGGAAGCATTTCAGGTCACCTTCCTATTATTATTATATTTACTTTTCGACAATGTCTATGTTTCACCTTTGAACTCATGACTAATAGAGATTATTATTATTATATTACTAAGTAAGATGTCTATTGTTCAGAAACCACTACGTTCTCATGGATGTATTGTGACGATCATTAAATTATATTGCATTTCATTTTCTTGGGAAAGAAATTATAAGCCTCACTATGTCGATTTACAGTAGTTTTCACAAGAGCGTGTACGGAATAACGGTATTAAAAAAACAGGAAGAAACTTTTTTATTAAAAGACTACATTAATATATATACTACTACGCTCACAACTAGTCCAGTCTCCATTATTTTCTAAAATAGCTTCACATCGTCTAGGCATGCTCTCCGCCAGTTTTCTCGCATATTCTGCTGGTAGTGACCTCCATGTCTGCTTGAGTTTTCGACAGAGCGACTTATAATTAAATATGGGTGTTCCTTGAAGTTGGTATTTCATTTGTGCCCAAACATTTTCGATGGGGTTCGCATCAGGCGATTGTCAAGGCCAGTCTAACACTTGTACCCCATTTTCTGTTTTCCATGACACACATCGGTGGCTGCGATGTTTTGGGTCGTTATCCTCTTGCAATATCCAAACGGACGGATCATCACCAAACCACTTTGTTGCTGATGGTAATAAACATTTTTTTATAAATTTGCGTCATTCTTTGAGCGTTTAAATTGCCAAACCCAAACGCACTAAAGCAACCCCAAACATGCACCTTTAATGGGTGCTTAACACTTCGCTGTAGCATTCGTCTTCCACGGACGGACCACGCTTTTCGTTGAGGAATAAAAGCCCAAAACGACGATCATCTGGGAATATCACGTTCTGCCAATCGCGAGTCATATTCTCGGGCGCCCACTCTAGACGTTTTCCAACATGTTGTTCTTTCAAAAGTGGTTTCGTTCGTACATATCGCCACTGAATGTTATTTTCATGTAATCGACGACGTATTGTTGCTACACTAACACTAATATTACGTTTAGCTAATCGCTGTTGGCCTTGTTTTAATGTTAAAGTCGGATTTTTTCGGAAAATGTTTATTATTGCTCGATCCATGCGATTAACAGTCGCGCGTTTTGTCCGAGGTTCTGGCAAATCGTCCACATTTTTATTTATTTTATAACGAGTAACCCACTTATCTACAAATGCCTTCGACCGATGTAGATACTTTGCCGCTGCTTGCAACGACATTTTGGCCCCCTTAGGGTGCGAACACAGAAATACTGCTTCTAATCTTTTAATATAAGGTGAACTCATTTTACTCTGTGACCTGTTCTTACGAATACACAAATAAAACTGACCTGAAACTCTCCAGCGTAATAAAGTAAACATAATTGTTTACGAAATATACCTCCTTTTCTAAGAAGGATCGTGTAATTAGGTATTTACGCCGTTTACGCCCTTCTGAAAACAACCGTAATATCCCCTAAAGCTATTATTCGTGCACTATTTCAAAACCTATTTCATATTCATGAATAAATTGTATTCCGTTGATTTTCCAATAATTTATGTGGTTTCCATTGTTATTAATTCCATTTTTCTCTAACTAATTTATCATGGCGCCTTATTTTGCATTCCCATTCATACCACGTCAGTTTTTCACGCAACCAAATCTTTTAAGACCAACTGAAACATACCATTAAATTGTTCAGCAACCGCTGTCTTATCATATTTACGATGGAACTCAGACTAGAGTTGGAACAACGATAAATTGAGAATTACACCCGTGTTAACTGATTGCTGGCGATGTATTTCTGCATTCAAAAACTGCTTCTTTCTTTTATTCCTAAAATATTATTTATGGAAACTAAATCCTCTTTCAAGGTGCAGAAAACAATATGCTTTTTATCTTTGTCCTATATAAAGAATCGTAACGATTTTTTTTTTAATTTGCTTTCTTTGTTGTTAAAGATTTTAATTTTAACTTTAATATCTTTACGTGCAGAGAATAAACATATTACAATGCATCGAGAGCTCGTAAACGTTTCACAACCTCTGGACTATCTTGGCGTTTTGTCGATATTTGAAAAATGGCCGCCGAGCGCTCCATAGCTCTGCGGTAATGGATTTGTGACAGCATTGTCAGACGCGTCATTACGCCGGTGTTAAATATTTCAGAGTCGGGGTAAAATATAGGGCCATGTACGTGTCATATAGTGCGACAACAAAATTACCTCTGGACGATTTAGATATGAATGCATTTACGTGTACACATCCATTTCGATTGCAAGACTTTCCCGGACATTGTTTGTATTGTTTTTTTTCTGGGAAACGAAAGAGCTATAGTGTGCCTATTTATGCATTTATTGTAACAAATTTGGAATTTTCCGCTTACCAGTGGTACTCAAACTTTATCTATAGCTTGAAATTCGCTTATTTGATTTACGACAATGCTTTTCGACAGTTAGAACTGTATTGGAACAAATTAATAACTTTTTTGACCTCTTCTAACTGTAAGGACTGACTGAAAACATTCAGATATGGCAACTACTAACTTTTACGGATAAAAAGATGAAGTGGTGTATGACAGAATGTCCGCAAACTAATGACTTTTAAAATATATCCTTATTTTAACGAGATATCCTGTATATTGTTGCTTGTTTGTATTGCACGTTAAATAGTGATATACACTACCGCTCAAAAATGTTTAGGCACTCTCACTGGCAGCAAAAAATGTATAAAAACTCAGCAAAAATGTTAATATTTATTTTTTATGTACAGATACACGTATATGAATAAAAATATATTAAATAAATGTGAAAATTAAAACGTTTAATTTAAATTTTGCTTTCATCCATGTGACCTCCTCTTGATTTAATAATTGCAGCACACAATCGAGACATTCTCGCAATAAGTTTTGACAGAGTTTCTTGTGCTATTGAGGTCCAACTCTATTGCAATTTGTTCCACACGTCAGTAGCTGATGTCGGAGCCGATTTCCGTACTTCCCGATCTAGTTCTTACCATAGTAACTCGATTGGATTCGGGGCTCTGGGGAGGCCACTCCATAATTTTGAGAGTTCCTTCCTCTTCTAAATGGCGAAAATAGTCTTCATTATCTTGCTGGAAGATAAAATTTTGACCCAAAAGTCGAATTCCGAAAGGAGCGCGTAGCCATCTTTTTTTAATATACCGTCAATTTTCACAATGTCCCCTACACTAGTGCCAGCAAAACAGCTCTAAATGATGATAGAACCTCCACCATGCTTTACGGTAGCAGCAATACACTCTTCTCTGGCACATTCACCCACAGATCTTCTTACGAATATGCGTCTTCGGGTTCCGAACAGCTCAAATTTGGACTCTTCTATAGTCCAGTGTTGGTGTTCACGAGCCCATTGAAGTCGCTTTTGCTTGTTTTGTTTGCGTAGTAATGGCTTTTTCATCGCAATACGTCCATGGAGCCCGGCTTTCTGTAGGCGACGTTTGACCGTAGAAACACTGACTAGTTTTTGGCGACCAACATTTAATTCTGCGGTGATTTCCGGGGCTGTTTTGCGTCTATTTAACTTGCTGGTAACCACTACTCTGCGATCATCTGCAGATGTTGTCGCTTTTGGCCTTCCACTCCGTCTTTTATTAAGAAAACTGCCAGTTTCCCGATATTTTTTTACGTTACAGTCAACCGTAGCGTGGCGTATTTTAATTTTTTTGGCAAATTGTCGATTACTTATGCCACTTTTATGGTAAGCTATTATAGGCGCACGTGTTTCCGTACTAATTTCTTTTCGCGGAGGCATTTTAAAAAATTGTCACACGATATTTCGCTCACGACGTGAATAGAGTAAATACCACACTGCAACTGACCATAGGTTACAGATTTCGCTATAATCTTCTAGGAAGGTAATTTAAAC
The DNA here is from genome assembly GCA_023509865.1 of Trypoxylus dichotomus. NCBI lineage: Eukaryota > Metazoa > Arthropoda > Insecta > Coleoptera > Scarabaeidae > Trypoxylus > Trypoxylus dichotomus. The sequence continues at coordinate 2,608,407 of CM042082.1, forward strand.
ATTATTATCTACAATCTAACAGATGACTAAATTTACCCAGTAAATTCAGAGGGATTGTTATTGTAATTGCAGCGCAATAAACAGTTTATGGTAATCCGACCAAGTGCAGGTAAATGATAGTAAACCTTATGCGATATAATGGGTGTTTATCTTACTGAACTACATTTTATATACGTATTTCATTTTATTATAATGTTTTTTTTTGGTAAACATAATACTATATCAATAATCCTTGAAAACAGAGGTGCCTAAACACTTTTGAGCGGTAGTGTAAGTCTATATTATACTAAAAATTCAGCCCAATTCAACTAATGTCGAAGGAGATACGGCAAAAAAACTTCAAAATATGACACATTGTCACTCCGGTTTACGATAGATTAAAAAGCCATGACACATTCTAAATATACACAAAGAAATATAACTCCTATACCGATATGGATCTTTATAAAACAACACGGCGGAGCACAAATAAAAGTATCACAGAATAAACAACATCACCGATCCAATTTCTCCCCCTCTTGTACACAACCTTTTAGTAATCGATTACCGAGACACGCAGTTTCACTTAAAATTACACCCCGGTCATGTTATAAGACGTTCTAAGTTCTTCGTCTTCACCCTCCGTTTTCTTCTTCTTGCTTACCCTAATCCGATCCCGGGGCGACGCCGAGATAAGCCCTCTTCGATCGGGCGGCTGTTGCGACAGCGACGTCGCATTAATTAAAATTTTTGCGGTTTGGGAAACAACGCGTCGACATCCAGCCGAGTCGACAGCCGACGACTTCAGACGGAACGGGTGACATCCACATAATCAAGTGCCACTTTACCGCGTCAAGAAGTGAATTCTAAAAGGCCGGGTGGAAAATGTAGTACGGAGTCGAGAATGGCGGGAGAAAGGGAAAAGAAGAGAGGGGAGATTGGATCGCGACAAAGGGGTATAAATCGAGCGGAAAAACTGTTACGGTTATCAATATTTGAGCACGGATATGATGGTAGCGATAGGTATTAGCAATAGGAATTTAAAACAGTTGATTAATTACGGTGGTTTTCTATCATAGGAACTTAATTACAGTAGGGCAGACGCACCAGTCAATGTACACTTGCACATGTGTATTTGAGCTAATTTTATTATTATTAAATTTATATAGATTAGATTAATTAAGGGTGATATTGCACTGCGACCTATTGATCTATTCTACCCCCTTATATGAGCCGCAAGCTGTTAGGGTTTGCCCCCACTCCCCATCCAGTCAAAGAACTTTAATAAATTGCAATAGCTGTGATGATTTCATAGAAGCTCCACCTCGTCTATGACGTCTTTGCCAAGATAGTTGGCACGGGTCTCTATGATGCCAGTACAGTTAGATGTTATGTGTGTCGGACTTTCAGCCTCCGCCCCACAAAATCTGCAGTCATTATTCTGTTTCAAATCTGTCCTTGCCATGTGTTGTCCAAGGTGACAATGCCCTGTAAGAAAACCTGTGAGGACACTGATTCCAGTGTGACCTGGTACCCAGCATAGTTGATCTCTGTTTTCTCTGCCTAGGCTGTTTAGTTTTTCTAGGCATGCCCAGACTAATTTCGAGCTGGTGGTGTTAGAGCTCAACGCCATTATGGCGACTTGACTATCGGAGAAAATTGTAACGCTTTGCCTTCGAGCTAATTTTAGTAAATGGGTTAAACTACAGATGGTAGGTCTTACGCCAAGTAAATATATGACTATTCTCCATTGCTGTGTTGTGATTGTTGTGTGCTATACAGTTAGTCTGTCTGCAATCTCTCTGATTTGATCATGATTAATTTCGTTTCACCTACCAGATGGTGGTTCTTTCTTGGGTGAAAAATCACCAGAAGGAAATTTATCAAGCCAAATCTGGCACTGTTGTTCTTTTACAGCTTCATTACCATACACATCAAATGTATTTTTAAGAAAGACGGTGTACATATATAAGTTATAATGGTGAAGTGTAACACATGGGCTGAAAAGTCCCGGGCCTAACACATAGATGACACTAGTTTTATTGCAGTCACCTTTCACCTCTCAGTTAGTACTAACCTTCAAAAGATAGCTGTTAAAATTTCATGATATTCTATTCATTAGTTTGTGAGTTATTGTGCTAAGAGTCATGCTACTTTTGTTATTTTCAAAACAATGGATCAAAAACAATTTCGTGATTTAATTTTACACTGCTTCTTGATGGGAAAAAAATACCGTTCAAGCGAAGCAATGGCTTGAAAAGTGTTGTAGGGACTCCGCTCCATCAGAAACAACAATAAAACGTTGGTTTGCTGACTTCAAACGTGGTCGTAGAGAAAAAGATGATGCAGAACGCGGTGGACGTCCAAATGAGGCGGTAACACCAGAAAACATCAAAGAAATCCACAAAATCGTTTTCAATGATCGAAAGATGAAGTTGCGTGAGTTAGCTGACATCGTAAAGATATCAAAAGAACGTATTGGCTTTATCTTGCATGAGCATTTGACTATGAGAAAGCTCTGTTCAAAGTGGGTGCAGCGTTTGCTCACTGTTGACCAAAAACAAGAACGTGTTGATGATTCTGAGCAGTGTTTGGCCATGTTTAAACGTAACAAACCGCAATTTTTGCGTCGATATGTGACAATGGATGAAACATTGATCCATCACTTGACTCCGGAATCAAAACGATCGTCATCTGAGTGGACAGCAACAGGTGAACCTCGTCCAAAACGCCCGAAAGCACAACAATCGGCTGGAAAGGTTATGGCCTCGGTATTTTGGGATGTGCGTGATGTAATATTCATCGACTATCTTGAGAAAGGAAATACCATCAACAGTGAATATTATATAGCGTTATTGGAGCGTTTGACAACGCACGGTGTCACAAGTCAATCTAAACAATGGCAAAACTACATGAATTGAACTTCGAATTGCTTCCACATCCACCGTATTCGCCAGATTTGGCACCCAGCGACTATTGGCTGTTCGCAGACCTCAAAAAAATGCTCGCCGGTACGAAATTACGCACGAATGAAGAGGTTATCGCTGAAACTGAGGCCTATTTTGAGGTTCTACAAAAGTGGTATTGAAATGTTAGAGCGGCGCTGGAATGATTGCGTTGCTCTTGATGGAGATTACGTTGATGAATAAAGCTAATTTTGAACAAAAAAAAACGTGTTTTCTTTGTTAGGCCCGGGACTTTTCAGCCCATGTGTTATGTCTCCACTGTACACGTTGTTCAAATTAAATATCATTAATGAGTGACTAAGGTAGATATCTGTAATATCCAATACACAGAAAGAAAACTGTATACTTTGCTTTCAACAATAACAAAATAAAATAAGGGCGTGAACCAAACGCTATCGAGAAGATTTGATTACAAAAGGATAAGTTAGAAAAGTTACAAAAGTCATTGTATTTTAAATTGAAATAATGCATATAATTACAATATGTAAGTGCAAAAATTGATTATATAACATAAAAGTGTCTTTAAATTTAATAAAATTTAACTTCGTCCAGCTTAATAAATGATTTTACCGATACCCCAAAGAATTCACTGGATTTTTATGTTATATTGTTCGTTAATGTACTAAGAGATATGCTATTATTATGTCTTCAGAAATTGGATTTAATCTCAAGCCAGTCTTTTATGGTGCCGGTTCAAAGAACGAATGAGAGAGTTTTTGACATGTTCATTCATAATGTAATGATATGAATTATTCTCTTTTAAATCTTTAATAATATCAATGATTTTCTAAATTTTTCTTATATATCTACTTTGGATATTTTATCGTCAATGTATGGTTCACACCCTTATTTTTTGTTATTGTTGATGTTGTTGTTGGAGGCAAAGTACCGTTGGGACCGTTGGAATTTATTTCAAATATTTATTCCGTAGTTTTCTTTCTATATATTACAGTTTACAGATATCTACTTTAGTTGTTCTTGGCAGACATATAATTTACAATTTTAATGTTTAAAAAAAATACCGCTTTTCGTAAATATATTTTTGTATGTAAATATTTGTTTGAAGTTATTGATAGAAAACTATTAATAAAGAAATTAGAAATGTATGGTATTTGTGACAAAGTTACTGACTGGTTTGATTCATATTTAAATAATAGAACTCAAAAAGTGAAGTATAATAATAGGATATCTAATAGTTTAAATACAAACAATGGTGTTCCACAGGGCACGGTGTTAGGTTCCTTATTGTTTAACATATATGTTAATGATTTATTGTTGTCAATGGAAGGCTGCAATATATGCATGTTTGCGGATGATACTATGTTATACATAAGTGGTAGTAGTGTGGGCGATATGATGAAGACTATGAATAATCAACTTACGATATTATATCAATGGCTATGTATAAATAAACTAAGCATTAATCTTATCAAATCAAAATATATGGTTATAGGTAGCATGCATAAGTTGAATAATATAGATATAGCTATTATTAGAATAAAAATTGAGAACAGTGATTTGGAAAGGGTAGACTACATTAAGTACTTGGGAGTTACCATTGATAAACATTTGCTATTCAAAGATCCTACAAAACATATTATGAATAAAATGTCAAAAAAAGTAGGATTTATGAGTAGAACATTTATCGCTGTATATAAAAATGCTTGTTTATAAATCTGTAGTTGCACCACATATAGAATTTTGTGTAACTGTACTTTTTAATTCAAATAAGAATGAAATCCAGCAAATACGAAAAATACAAAATAGAACCATGAGAATAATTTTAAAATGTAACAGATATACCCCCAGTTAAAGATACGTTGCTCACACTTCATTTAATGAATGTCCGCCAAAGAATTTTATTTAAAAGTCTAACATTTATACATAAAATGAAAAATAATTTACTTCCAAATTACCTTGGTGAAAAATTGAAAACCGTGCAAGATACTCATGCTTACAACACTAGAAACTATAACGACTTTTATATTGCTCCCTTTCATAGAACCCAGACTTCTAAAAACATATTTATAAGTGGTCTTATGTTATATAATGGTTTACCATACGAAATTAAAACTAATAATATTACTACCTTTAAAAAGCATTTGTACATACATATTATTGAGCACAGTAAGTGATTGTATATTGAATTTATTTGTTTTGTGTTATTGTATAGCTTGTTAGCTAAATAAACTATCTATCTATCTTACCAAGCGGAAACGATGTTTTTTTTCTTATTACTTTTTCAAGAAACTATTTGACTATGAAGAGCCGGCAGGTCTAATGTTTTGCGTGACCAGATGGTGATTGATGGTGATGTGGACTTAATTAGTGGTAATGTTGTGGGACATCATGTAAGTGTCTAACGTTACGAGCTTTAATTTCAGACGTCCCGATGTGGTACACCTTTATGAACTGTTACTAAACGCACAATCTGGTTCAGTAATCAGTTGTGATTCTGTTCATGATGCTTGCAATAAACTTTATATTACTTGATTATTTTAATAAGACAGTACCTAGGAAGAATACATTTTCATCATGGGTCTCTAATCAAACACGCAGAAAGATTAAAATTATGCGCCATTATCTCAAAATATATAGAAACGAGGGTTTACAATTATGTAACAATAAATTTAAGAAATACAAAAAATATGTTAAATTATCTGTTAAACGGATTCCTATAATCATGTTATTATTGTTATTCGGGCGAACCCCCGACAGACTTTGGCCTTATATTAATTCTAAATTAAATTCTACACGTATACGAGGTATTATGATAGATAACAACAATACCGTCTACTAATGAGATTACTAACTCGGCGACCATGTTTAACGCGAATGTTACTACTATTCATCCCAATAACGATACATTGGCTTTCGATTCATTTTTCCTTAAAAGAATTTGGTGAGGAAGATGTTTTACAAGGTCAAATGAAGGGAAACATGGCAACTAGTCCTGATAACGTTCTCGATTTTGTTGTTAGGGACTGTAGATTTGTTCCTTGTGAGCCGCTCCTTCATATTTACAATCTAATAGTGAAACAGGGAATTTTTCCAAGTTGTTAGAAAGCGTCCCGTCTTACACCTGTTTTTAAGTCCGGATTCGAGGAATAATATTCGGGATTATCGCCTTTCTAGTCAAATACTAGGAATACGTAACCGTTGTCAACGTATGATTTATAGCTTTCTATGTCAAAGATCACACGGGTGTCATTTCTGAGTAAATGCACGGCGTATTTAAGGCTGGTGTTGGGTTGGCCGTTGCACGCTAAAACCTTCGATTGACAATACGATGGTGCCAAATCGAAAAGCACAAGCTGTTATCAATTAGGGTTGTTAGGTGTCAAATCATTATCAGTCGGGTTGTCGAAATTATAATTTAGATTTGGATTTAAAAGTTTAATTGATGAACACTCCTACGAAACGGTCACCCATCGCGCCGAAAGCTTTTTGATACCCAAATTTTCGTATGGGATATGGCCAACGCTTTCTTTTGCTATGCCTGTTGTCTCTGCTATCTCTTTCAGCTTCAATCGGCGATCGCCTAACACGACATCATGAATCTTGTCGACCATTTCACCGTTGGTAGCGGTTTTTGACCGCTCGCAGCGTGGTTTGCCATTTGTGCTTGTACGGCGACGTTTGAACTTGCTCACCGCGAAACTGATGGTCGAAAATGATGGAGTACATCCGCCATGAACCTCTAGCAAAATATTTCGAATTTCCGTAGCCGTTTTCCCAGCCATTCAGAGGTGCTTTATCACTGCACGAAAGTCGATTTTATCCATTTTTGCGAAATCGCCTGACTCGCTACACAAAATACACTCTTAAATAACAATTATTGACAGTTGCCCTAAACCAGACTTCTAAAAACATACTTGTAAGTGGTCTTATGTTATATAATGGTTTACCATATGAAATCAAAACTAATAATATTAGTACCTTTAAAAAGCATTTGTACATACATATTATTGAGCACTGTAAGTGATTGTATATTGAAGTTATTTGTTCTGTGTTATTGTGTAGCTTGTTAGCTAAATAAACTATCTATCTATCTACCTATCTGTAATAATAACTTCTTCGAAATTTACTTCTAAAAGAAATTTAATGTACTGTACTCACACATTTTTATCATATTGTTAAAATATGTATCATCCCGAAATTATAACACACTATCTTAAAAATTTCTCGTACGACTGATGGATGGCACGCCTGGCAGCAGTACTTGTAAATAATTTCATTCCATCAAGAGTGTGTTTACTGTGTGGCCTAACATATAGGCAAACAAGTTATATATAATGCGCGTATCCTTGGTAACGAGCTGAATATAAATAAGAATTGTCTCGAAATCGTCTCTCCAGAGAAAAGTTTATTTTTCGAATTAATCGTAATATTTGAAATACTGCGAATTTGTTTTTACGTCAAAAAGTGACTGATATTATAACAATTTGGAGTTCCGGACACATTGGTGGAAGCCGAAGACCTAATATACGAGACATTACGTATGAGTGTGAGTACGATTACTTAAGAGACTTCAAATTATAATAAATTTTTAAAATTTACTGTTCTTGTGCTCTCATTTCATTTTGTATTTAATTTATAATTTATAAAATTAGCTAGACAGGGATTGAATTAGGTTTTTTTTTTCTGTAAAAAAAGAAATTTTGTTAAAAAGCTATATACAGCTGTGGCCATATGTATTCGCCACCCTTTTTTGTTGTTTATTCTGACGAATATATAAGAAATTATACAGATATTGCTTAATATTTGGTATCTCCTCCCTGGGCTTTTATCACCACACGAATTCGTCGGGGCATACTGCTCACTAAGTTGTAGCACTGTTCGGCGGTGATTTTATTCCACTCTTCGAACGTCTTTGTTTTTAAGCATTGCTTTATGGTAGATGAGTATTTAGCTACATTTCGCTTTAAAATGTACCACAAATGCTCAATTGGCGATAAGTCCGGGGATTGTGCCGGCCATTCCAGGACCCGCACGTTATTTTCCTCGAACCAGCGCATTACTTCGCGAGATTTATGGCACGGTGCATTATCTTGCTGGAAGTAATACTCTGGCTCATCATTATCGAATAATTTTAACGCACACGGTTCCAGAACTTCTTCCAACATGTCGATGTACGTCCGACTGTTCATTCGGCCCTCGCAGACGAACAGTTCTCCGACGCCTGTTGCACTCATGGAACCCCAAACCATTATGCTACTACCCCCACACTTGACAGTCGCGATGATACAGTCTGGATGGAAGGCCTCTCCTCGCCTGCGTCGCACGTATTGAGGTCCAGATTTACCACAAAGCTACCAACAAAAACATGAATACTGTTACATTTTGGAACCCATTAAAAAGAATAAAAACATTATAGATACCAGGAATTGAATACAAAATACCGCAAATACAATAATTATGTATTACTTACCTCAATATTTGACTCATCCGTCCATATAACATTGGCCCAATTCTCAATGGTCCAGTCGCGGTGACTTTTAGCCCACAGCAGTCTCCTTTTCTTTTGTTGCGGAGACAACCGTGGTTTATGTCGAGCTTTGTATCCACCTAAATTTAATTCACAAAGGCGTCTTCTAACCGTGCGAGGAGAAATAGCAACATTATGTAGCCGGAAAAGCTCATTGACTCGCTCATCTCTGCTAGTTGTCTTCCTTTTTCGACCAGTTTTCGGTTTGTTTGTCAAAGATCCACTCTCTTTGTATCGTTTTATCGTCATTCTAATTGTCGATCGCGCACATTTCACTTGCCGGGCAATAGCAGACACCGACAACCCTTGCTTTTCTAACACCACAATTTGTCCTCGCTCTACCTCCGTCAATTCGCGTGTTTTCGGCATTACTTTTTACTGTATACTATCGTATTTCACAGACAAAATCACAGACACAATATCTTCACTCTAACTAGCTCAACCTTACTCTTACAGCTTTTAAGAGAGACTGAAGAAATATTCAGAAATTACAATTTTACGTCTATTTTCTAATTTACTCAGAATGGCCTACAATAAACCATTAAACCCTCATTACCAGGTACCTAGTTAACTCCGTCATCGACCCTGCTTCTTAGAAATACAATAATATTCGTGTAACACGTTCAAAACGAGAGTGGCGAATACATATGGCCACAGCTGTATATACATTTTTGGTTTGTCACTATATTTATTCTTACAATATTACACTTGGTTATTTCGATTATTAAGCACTACATATATTCGAATTTAAAACAAAAAAAATCATTAAATAGAAGAACCCATTAGGAAAATTAATAGCCTGAGATTTAACGCCACAATAAGTACCATCACTGGACCGTAACAGTAATAAATTGAGACCGAATAGAATATATGCAAAGTGCATATATTCTATTTTATTTATTTATTATATTTTACGTATATATCCATATGTATTACATTGTGTAAGAAGTGTACAAATAGACGTAAAATATAATAAATAAATAAAAAAAAATATATCCACTTTGCATATAATCCAGTCTCTAGCAATAAGTCTTCGTAAATGAAAATCAAGTTATTCCATCATAGTACCATCTCGCTTACCTAAATTCCACGAATTCTTTCTTAGTAATGCTTAAATTGAAACTGTTGTTGATCTGCGATTGTTTAGTAAGTTGAACCGAATAAAACAATCATCAAACTTGGTTATTATTCTTTTTCTTCTAGACCCTTTCTGAATGTTACTATGAGGCATCCTTAGTATATGCAAACTAGAATTGGTGCTATTTTAGTTTGGCAGTATTGATAATGACAAAAATAGTGCCCACTGCATCTCAGACATATAATCCTCGCATTCTTTGTATATTCTTCTAGAATAATTTTCGGCAATACTTTTAGTAAGTGGCTCATAAGACTAATAGTTCTATATTCTCTTCTTGCACCTGGTTTCATAGATATTAAGACAAATTCTGACACTAACCACTCTCGGTACTACGGCCTGTTTCGTAGATGCAGTTGAACATATCTGTCATCTGTACTACTGCAGATCCGCCAAGAAGATTTAAAATTTCAGATCTAACGTTATCTACTTATCCTTCGACACTGTTGGCGGACCCTAATTTATTTGTTCCTCGTGACCGTTGTGGTTTTGAGTCTTGGAATTACTTAGCTATGTAGATGACCCATGCTTTTGTTTTGTCTTGCTTGTCTATGATTACATTTTCTTTACTTTTGGTCAATTTACATATTGTTCTGGGTCTAAACAAGCTAGGTGTTTCTTTAACGTTTCCATGGATATTGAAGCATCATATTTCTTCTCTAGAGCTTTTATTTCTTGGCAAACCTTCTGCATCTTCTGCTCTTTAGCTACGCTGTTCTTTCCTTGTATGTCCCTATGGGTCTCCAATATGCTCCATGCATTTTTATATGAGTCCCATATTGATGTAACACATGGGCTGAAAAGTCCCGGGCCTAACACATAGATGACGCTAGTTTTATTGCAGTCACCTTTCTCTCAGTTAGTACTAACCTTCAAAAGACAGCTGTTAAAATTGCACGATATTCTATTCATTAGTTTGTGAGTTATTGTGCTAAGAGTCACGCTACTTTTGTTATTTTCAAAACAATGGATCAAAAACAATTTCGTGTTTTAATTTTACACTGCTTCTTGATGGGAAAAATACCGTTCAAGCGAAGCAATGGCTTGAAAAGTGTTATGGGGACTCCGCTCCATCAGAAACAACAATAAAACGTTGGTTTGCCGACTTCAAACGTGGTCGTAGAGACACCGATGATGCAGAACGCAGTGGACGTCTAAATGAGGCGGTAACACCAGAAAACATCAAAAAAATCCACAAAATCGTTTTGAATGATCGAAAAGTGAAGTTGCGTGAGTTAGCTGACATCGTAAAGATATCAAAAGAACGTATTGGCTTTATATTGCATGAGCATTTGACTATGAGAAAGCTCTGTTCAAAGTGGGTGCCGCGTTTGCTCACTGTTGACCAAAAACAAGAACGTGTTGATGATTCTGAGCAGTATTTGGCCATGTTTAAACGTAACAAACCGGAATTTTTGCGTCGATATGTTACAATGGATGAACCATGGATCCATCACTTCACTCCGGAATCAAAACGATCGTCATCTGAGTGGACAGCAACTGGTGAACCTCGTCCAAAGCGCCCGAGAGCACAACAATCGGCTTGAAAGGTTATGGCCTCGGTATTTTGGGATGTGCGTGTTGTAATATTCATCGACTATCTTGAGAAAGGAAATACCATGAACAGTGAATATTATATAGCGTTATTGGAGCGTTTGAAGGCCGAAATTGCAAAGAAACGAGCGCATATGGCAAAGAAAAAAATTTTGTTTCATCGAGACAACGCACCGTGTCACAGGTCAATCAAAACAATGGCAAAACTACATGAATTGAACTTCGAATTGCTCTCACATCCACCGTATTCGCCAGATTTGGCTCCCAGCGACTACTGGCCGTTCGCAGACCTCAAAAAAATGCTCGCCGGTAAGAAATTTCGCACGAATGAAGAGGTTATCGCTGAAACTGAGGCCTATTTTGAGGCAAAAGATAAATCGTTCTACAAAAGTGGTATTGAGATGTTAGAGCGGCGCTGGAACGATTGCGTTGCTCTTGATGGAGATTACGTTGATGAATAAAGCTAATTTTGAACCAAAAAACCCGTGTTTTCTTTGTTAGGCCCGGGACTTTTCAGCGTGTGTTAGAATCGAATATTTTACTAGATGATAGTACTTGTTAGGAGAGAGAAAAGATTTTAACGGACGTATAGCCTAATATTAATTGTTCCGAAAATAGAGTCGATTTTATATTGTCAAATTATTTGTTACAATCTAAGTACAGATGGCGCTTACGGTTTTTGGGGAAACTCTAGGTGACCACATAAATACGCTGTAATAAAGGGAATATGTCTGCGTATTAGTTTCAAGATCATCTAAGAAACCGAACAAAAGTGGTATTGAAATGTTAGAGCGGCGCTGGAATGATTGCGTTGCTCTTGATGGAGATTACGTTGATGAATAAAGCTAATTTTGAACCAAAAAAAACGTGTTTTCTTTGTTAAGCCCGGGACTTTTCAGCTCATGTGTTAGCTGGTATTGAGTCCCACTTCATTTAAAACTTCAAACTTTTAAGGCTACCGTATCAAAACCCTTCTCTTGATCTATAAATACTAGATGGGTGGGTAAATTTCTAGCTATGCATTTTTTCAGTCACACATATATTGTCCATGCATAACCGTCCAGCTCGGAAGCCGTTTTGCTGTTTTATTTATTGTAAGCCATCTTCAATTCTTTTCTTTAATACACGTTTCTTCTTATACAGACTGTAATTTGTGGGATTCGTTCTTCAGTTCTACGATAGAAATTTCAACGTTTTGAAGACGCATAGTTCCAAAACGTATATTCCGGGAAGACGAATACACAACCTCTCCATTTCCACACCGTACCAGGAGCGCTTTTCAAGCAAGTTCCGTATCAGGCTTGATAAAACTCTTCCTCCCTCGCCCTTCTACGGCCATTGTACCGCCCGATTTGTACGGCAAACGTACCTACGCGATTTAATCGCGCAGTCTATTCGTTGCGAACGTAGAAAACGCTCAACGTAAACTGTATACGCTGCCGTAGCTTAGTAAGCTCGCTATTCCGAAGTAAATAGGTACACAAAACGCAATGCGACGTTACCGGCGGAGCGCGCCCCAAAAGCGATGAGGCAAGATGAGTGTAGAGATGAGCGCCCCGAAGAGGGTTAAGTAAGTGGAAAACTGATGGTAGAATGGATGGGATCGACGGGCAAAAGGAGAGGGTCCTCCTCGTGACGTGAAGATGTTTGCCGTACAAATTGGCGAAATCCGGAGCTTTATAATCCGAATGCAAAGTAAAGGATTACGGGCGAGGTTTTGTGTCGTCGTTCAACGTGGCTGTTATCGACTTCCATGGTACGAAGCCTCTCGAAATAAATTACTGGAAATTTTGCGCTAACAGGACCTTAAAGTTTCATTGTTAAAATCGTTATTTCTTCTGTATCTTTAGTGTATTTAAATGTATACACGTATGCTGCTATATACTATATGATAGATTACATTTACCCTCTAGTAAGCCATGAAATCTTGCTTCTTTAAGCTTAAGTTGGTAGAATAATAAATACGTAGGCTTCCACGACTAGCATTAGTAATAACCGGACTATTTTCGGAATTAGACCGTTTCATGATGAGATAGCGTAGTTAACACATCAAGTTATCGTTACCTTCTTTCAAAGTAATTTACCCTCTGGCGTGGTTTACACGCCGAGTTGCCATGCCACTTTGAAACGTTGAGATCCCACCTTTCTCTTTTTTTTTCCTTTTTTTCTTTTTTCTGTCTCCCTCTTCCCTTTCCTTCTCTTAGTCTTTATTTCATCTTTTCTTTTTCTCACTCCTTTTTTCTCTTACTGTTATTTTTTTCTTTGCTATATGCGGTCGTTTCTTTGCAATTTCGGCCTTCAAACGCTCCCTCCAATAACGCTATATAATACTCACTGTTGATGGTATTTCCTTTCTCAAGATAGTCGATGAATATTACACCACGCACATCCCAAAATACCGAGGCCATAACCTTTCCAGCCGATTATTGTGCTTTCGGGCGCCTTGGACGAGGTTCACCAGTTGCTGTCCACTCAGATGACGATCGTTTTGATTCCGGAGTGAAGTGATGGATCCATGTTTCATCCATTGTCACATATCGACGCAAAAATTCCGGTTTGTTACGTTTAAACATGGCCAAACACTGCTCAGAATCATCAACACGTTCTTGTTTTTGGTCAACAGTGAGCAAACGCGGCACCCACTTTGAACAGAGCTTTCTCATAGTCAAATGCTCATGCAATATAAAGCCAATACGTTCTTTTGATATCTTTACGATGTCAGCTAACTCACGCAACTTCACTTTTCGATCATTAAAAACGATTTTGTGGATTTGTTTGATGTTTTCTGGTTTTACCGCCTCATTTGGACGTCCACTGCGTTCTGCATCATCGGTGTCTCTACGACCACGTTTGAAGTCAGCAAACCATCGTTTTATTATTGTTTCTGATGGAACGAAGTCCCCATAACACTTTTCAAACCATTGCTTCGCTTGAACGGTATTTTTTCCCATCAAGAAGCAGTGTAAAATTAAAACACGAAATTGTTTTTCATCCATTGTTTTGAAAATAACAAAAGTAGCGTGACTCTTAGCACAATAACTCACAAACTAATGAATAGAATATCATGAAATTTTAACAGCTGTCTTTTGAAGGTTAGTACTAACTGAGAGAAAGGTGACTGCAATAAAACTAGCGTCATCTATGTGTTAGGCCCGGGCCTTTTCAGCCCATGTGTTATATTACAAAATAAATAATTTTCCACCCCTAAATCTTGGATATACCACGCGAAAGGTCTAATACGGGATGAGATCACCCCCACATCGCTAGATCTCCGGAATATTAGCGAATATTTGCATTCAAGTAGTCGGATTAATTTCCAACAGCCGCTTTAAGGGGTGGATTGGGTGCGTATAAACATTAAGGCAACCCCTGCGTTTGGTGCTACGCGTAGACATAAACGTTATGCTACCTTTTTCGATTATTCTTGAAAGAATTCGAATTCAGCCGCTTCATCTAAGATCCAGGCCACGTACGGTTTACACGAAGCAAGTAAGGATCGTTAGATTCTTTCTCTCTGGTATTGAGGACAAGGTTTTCACGTCCTCTTCGGTTTTCTCGGCATTTGAACCCTGGATGCGAATATTTCTTTCCCCAACATCCCCTTCGCTTAGGTTATATGTGATTGTGTTGGTGGAATAAATATTGGAAGTTAAGATTTAGTTGGAGTTTCTCTTTTGATTAAAATAATTGTATAATTTGTTTTCTTTCGGTATTAAAATACAATGCATAACGCATGGTGTAATCTTTCTGAAAACCACCCCTTTCACTACTCCCATACTGTGGCAATAGTGAAAATAATGGTAATAAAGTAATCAATTTTACTTATTAAAGGAAACATAAATTTTGTATGTAATTATTAGACTTTATTGAATAATATATTTTCCATTTTGATCAATGAACTTTTGCCATGTATCCGACAACTCAATTATCCCACCCTCATAGAACTTCCTTACCTGCAAAAAAGAACTGATGCAGGCGTAGTTCCATAGCGTTATCATCGTGGAAGGTTTTACCATCCAACGATCGGAACGAATGGTAATCCGATGGCCCTAGTTCAAAGCTATATAGTGGATACGACATCACTGTGGCGTTCTTGTTCTAAAAAATACGTAATACAGACGATACGTTCCTTTTTTCAATACTCAATGCCTTCTCCATTGTTTACTAATTACCTGGGGTATCTTTTCTTCTGATAAAGATAGAAACAAAATTGTGAGAGAAAAATTCATGCCGGATAAGGTGGCAATAATAAAAAATAAAATAAATTTCACTGCAATCTTTTTATAGATCACTAGATTTATGTCAAGTATTAAGTGACAATTATTTCGAAACAGTCAAATGCACTCAGCGAAATTTGTAACACATGGGCTGAAAAGTCCCGGGCCTAACACATAGATGACGCTAGTTTTATTGCAGTCACCTTTCTCTCAGTTAGTACTAACCCTCAAAAGACAGCTGTTAAAATTTCATGATATTCTATTCATTAGTTTGTGAGTTATTGTGCTAAGAGTCACGCTACTTTTGTTATTTTCAAAACAATGGATCAAAAACAATTTCGTGTTTTAATTTTACACTGCTTCTTGATCGGAAAAAATACCGTTCAAGCCAAGCAATTGCTTGAAAAGTGTTATGGGGACTCCGCTCCATCAGAAACAACAATAAAACGTTGGCTTGCTGACTTCAAACGTGGCCGTAGAGACACCGATGATGCAGAACGCAGTGGACGTCCAAATGAGGCGGTAACACCGGAAAACATCAAAGAAATCCACAAAATCGTTTTGAATCATCGAAAAGTGAAGTTGCGGGAGTTAGCTGACATCGTAAAGATATCAAAAGAACGTATTGGCTTTATATTGCATGAGCATTAGACTATGAGAAAGCTCTGTTCAAAGTGGGTGCCGCGTTTGCTCACTGTTGACCGAAAACAAGAACATGTTGATGATTCTGAGCAGTTAACGCAGTTAAACGTAACAAATCGGAATTTTTGCGTCGATATGTGACAATGGATGAAACATGGATCAATCACTTCACTCCGGAATCAAAACTATCGTCATCTGAGTGGACAGCAACTGGAGAACCTCGTCCAAAGCGCCCAGAAGCACAACAATCGGCTGGAAAGGTTATGGCATCGGTATTTTGGGATGTGCGTGGTGTAATATTCATCGACTATCTTGAGAAAGGAAATACCATCAACAGTGAATATTATATAGCGTTATTGGGGCGTTTGAAGACTAAGATAAACACCCATTATATCGCATAAGGTTTATTATCATTTACCTGCACTTGGTCGGATTACCATAAACTGTTTATTGCGGTGCAATTACAATAACAATCCCTCTGAATTTACCCAGTAAATTACTGGGTAAATTCAGAGGGAAAATTTCATCTGGTAGATTGTAGGTAATAATGTTTAAATTATCTTCCTAGAAGATTATAGTGAAATCTGTCACCTATGGTCAGTTGCAGTGTGGTATTTACTCTATTCACGTCGTGAGCGAAATATCGTGTGACAATTTTTTAAAATGCCTCCGCGAAGAGAAATTACTACGGAAACACATGCGCTTATAATAGCTTACCATAAAAGTGGCATAAGTAATCGACAAATTGTTAAAAAAATGAAAATACACCACGCTACGGATGACTATAACGTAAAAAAATATCGGGAAACTGGCAGTTTTCTTAATAAAAGACGGAGTGGAAAGCCAAAAGCGACAACATCTGCAGATGATCGCGGAATAGTGGTTACCAGCAAGTTAAATAGACGCAAAACAGCCCCGGAAATCACCGCAGAATTAAATGTTGGTGCCCAAAAACTAGTCAGTGTTTTTATAGTTAAACGTCGCCTACAGAAAGCCGGGCTCCATGGACGTATTGCGATGAAAAAGCCATTACTACCCAAACAAAACAAACAAAAGCGACTTAAATGGGCTCGTGAACACCAACACTGGATCATAGAAGAGCGGAACAACGTCCTATGGACGGATGAGTCCAAATTTGAGCTGTTCGGAACCCGAAAACTCATATTCGTAAGAAGATCTGTGGGTGAACGTGCGAGAGAAGAGTGTATTGCTACTACCGTGAAGCATGGTGGAGGTTCTATCATCATTTGGGGCTGTTTTGCTGGCAGTAGTGTAGAGTACATTGTGAAAATTGACTGTATATTATATACCGCGAAATTTTGAACCACGCAATACCTTCCGGAATTCTACTTTTGGGTCAAAATTTTATCATCCAGCAAGATAATGACCCAAAACATTCCTCTAAATGATGTAAAGACTATTTACGCCATTTAGAAGATAAAGGAACTCTCGAAATTATGGAATGGCTTGAAAGCTTAAAATATCACCATTACTATTATTACTGCTATGGCAACCAACACCAAAATCAAAATTTCGCTCAAGGATTGATAAAATTACAATTTCCTTACAATTAACCAATGTAATTAAATTCCGGCACGATTTGAACTCGCGACCTCTGTATTACCGACGCATTGTGCTGCCATTACACCACGAGACCACTTATAAGTTCGAATCACTTTTAATACCTACATGTCACTATATCTGTAGATATATCGTGATATCTCACTGCTTAATTGCAAAGATTTAGTAATTTTATTATTACGAATACCCACAGTGGCTTAATATTAATATCAGTTTAATTGTCAAGAGCTTGCTTTTAATAATAATATCCACAGTGTCTGTGAGATATTACGATATATCTACAGGCATCGCGACATCTAGATATTAAAAGCGATTTGAATTCACATTTAGTCTCGAGGTGTAATTGTAACACAATGCGCCTGTAACCCAGAGGTTACGGGTTCAAATCCTACCGTGACTGATATTTTTGTGCTGAAGGATTGTTATATATAACACTATAATAGAAATCATTATTTTTATTATCAACAACCCCTAGGCTACATTTATTCCGGAATTCCTCTTACTAACGACTCCTTTCGTCCTCCACGTTTAGGAGCGACGCTGACGATGTTACAGGCGAATTACCCGGACGGATCCGCGTTATAGGATCAAAGACTCGGGATATTATATTTACCGCCTTTGTCTATGTCGCGAAAGTCGTTCCACCGGTTATGATGAAGTCGACGTCGAAGTCGAGAGCCGGCTGTTTGTTGTCGTCCATCATCAACGTTTATACGAATTTTATTGAGACTAATTAAGGAAATCTTTTCCCGGTGAAGCTCTTGCCTGTCGTTTATAATAATGGCTGTTCGAGGCGCGCGTCCTTTACGACCCATAGAAAGGGATATTGGCTCTTCACTTCCGTCGTTTCTTCCCCCTCTTTCACCCCCTCCTTCCACGTCCTAACCATTTCAGACATTTAATGAACTTCTGTCTAATTACTTTGCTTAATTATTATAAGTAAATGTAGAGGATCTAAAATGCGAATAGAATTACTTCATTCTCGTTTAGGATGATGTGTTTAGTTGGGCGGATCAAGTTATACAGGGTGTTCTTGAAATAAATGAAAGCAATTATATGTTCACGTATTAATGAGGTTCCATTACATTGAATAGATTTGAATTGAACATATCGTCATTTGTTCCTCAACAAGCAGCGCCATGGTATTCAGCAATATACCCTGGGCAAGGAATGACCCCCAAGGAGGTCGTGAATAAAGGTTATAAAAGGCAAAGGACCTTATTGAACGCCGGAAGCTGCATTTTTTTAAATGGAACTGTCATTCGTGTTGGTTTTGGTGCAATATCCGTAGAGTATTCCAAATGATACGCCGTAATTTCAGCAAGGTGCAGCACTGGCTCATAATACAAGGCCGGTGTGCGAGTACCTAGATTACTTTCTTCTTACTCAGTGGATTGTCCGAAGAGGTGCAGTAAAGTGTACTACCAGATCTCCTTATACCTGATACGTAGTAATATCAGTGTACAAAGAGAAGCCACTTCATTTACAAAAGTTAGAGGAAAGAATAAGAGCTACCATTGCAACTAATGACGCAAGAACAATTCAAAACTCATTGGAGAAGTTTCAAAATGGTTTGCCTCATTGCCCAAAAGCTGCAGACGTACAGACATTTTGAAAATTGAAATTGTAATTTACAATATTTAGGGCCGGTTTATTCACATTCTGATTAAGTGGCAAATTTATCAGGTAGTAGATATATCATTTTGGTAAATTTTATCAGAGAGGTAACAAACCAGGACTGTCTAATGTTTTTAGACGGTTAATATAGCAATGGATAAAAGTGAAAGATAGTCTTATGTACGTTGTAATGAGAAAGACATCATAACATAAGAAGAACGTGAACTATAAATAACAAAAAGAGGACTACAAAAAATTATAATTTTATTTCAATGCTTATTTGTTTCAAATATACTTCTAATGCGAATTATAAAATAAAATAAAATTTAGTAAATTTAAAATAAAACCAACAAAATTATTAACAGTAAGTCAAGAACAACACTAAATTAACAGCGATTGTCGATGTTTTCAATTGTTTGAACTTCCTGTTCGAAGTATTTAGAAAGATATGGAAGGAAGAATGGATAATGGGAGAGAACCTGGAAGAATATGGAAAGCAAATATTGCGAAATATACGAGAAGACGGAGGCCAGAGTAGACTTGAGACAATGAGATAGTGAAAATTTTAACTCCCGACACCATTGGTACCATATTGTACGCATGTAATGGATTATATATATATATATATATATACAGCTGTGGCCATATGTATTCGCCACCCTTTTTTTGTTTTTTATTCCGACGAATATATAAGAAATAAAAGAAAATTGATCGATGAAAATGTTTCATTGTGAGTGTATACAGATATATACAGATATTGCTTAATATTTGGTAGCTCCTCCCTGGGCTTTTATCACCGCACGAATTCGTCGGGACATACTGCTCACTAAGTTGTAGCACTGTTCGGGGGTGATTTTATTCCACTCTTCGAATGTTTTTGTTTTTAAGCATTGCTTTGTGGTAGATGAGTATTTAGCTACATTTCGCTTTAAAATGTACCATAAATGCTCAATTGGCGATAAGTCCGGGGATTGTGCCGGCCATTCCATGACCCGCACGTTATTTTCCTCGAACCAGTGCATTACTTCGCGAGATTTATGGCACGGTGCATTATCTTGTTGGAAGTAATACTCTGGCTCATCATTATCGAATAATTTTAACGCACACGGTTCCAGAACTTCTTCCAACATGTCGATGTACGTCCGACTGTTCATTCGGCCCTCGCAGACGAACAGTTCTCCGACGCCTGCTGCACTCATGGAACCCCAAACCATTATGCTACCACCCCCAAACTTGACAGTCGGGATGATACAGTCTGGATGGAAAGCCTCTCCTCGCCTGCGTCGCACGTATTGAGGCGTAGGTTTACCACAAAGCTACCAACAAAAACATGAATACTGTTACATTTTGGAACCCATTACAAGGAATAAAAACACTGTAGATACCAGGAATTGAATACAGAATACCGCAAATACAATAATCATGTATTACTTACCTCAATATTTGACTCATCCGTCCATATAACATTGGCCCAATTCTCAATGGTCCAGTCGCGGTGACTTTTAGCCCACAGCAGTCTCTTTTTCTTTTGTTGCGGAGACAACCGTGGTTTATGTCGAGCTTTGTATCCACCTAAATTTAATTCACAAAGGCGTTTTCTAACCGTGCGAGGAGAAATAGCAACATTATGTAGCCGGAAAAGCTCACTGGAAAGCTGTTTAGACCCTTTTTTCCGGTCTCGCAAAGACATCCGCTATAAGACTCGCTCATCTCTGCTAGTTGTCTTCCTTTTTCGGCCAGTTTTCGGTTTGTTTGTCAAAGATCCACTCTCTTTGTATCGTTTTATCGTCATTCTAACTGTCGATCGCGCATATTTCAATTGTCGGGCAATAGCAGACACCGACAACCCTTGCTTTTCTAACACCACAATTTGTCCTCGCTCTACCTCCGTCAATTCGCGTGTTTTCGGCATTACTTTTTACTGTATACTATTGTATTACACAGACAAAATCACAGACACAATATCTTCACTCTAACTAGCTCAACCTTATTCTTACAACTTTTAAGAAAGACTGAAGAAATATTCAGAAATTACAATTTTACGTCTATTTTCTAATTTACTCAGAATGGCCTACAATAAACCATTAAACCCTCATTACCAGGTACCTAGTTAACTCCGTCATCGACCCTGCTTCTTAGAAATACAATAATATTCGTGTAACACGTTCAAAACGAGAGTGGCGAATACATATGGCCACAGCTGTATATATATATATATATATATATATATATATATATATACAGGTATTATATATATATATATACAGGTATTATATATATATATATATATAATGCTATTGTTCTTAGCAAATTGGCAAAATATTTACATTGTCATGTCTTTTATTCTAACTAAGTGATACGTCAAAATAGTAAATCATCATTGATAAAAAATATTTACCTATATATTTAATTTACTCACAATGCATACATCCCTATTGACGACTACCGACTATACCCCTCTCCTTTCGCATCCCTCGCCGGCATACGACACTATTCGACCTTCCCTCTTCCCCCCACTCCATCCCTCTGGAACGATGTGCCATCCACGTGTTCGAAATTCGTCATCTCTTCTCAATTTCGAGCTCCTAATAACGTTATCTGAGTTGGCTGCGGATCGTTTCGCTGATCCTAAAACAAATACATCTCCTGCGAGACTGTACACAAGCAGAGAGAGGGAGAGACGGGAATACGCCGACGGAATGAAAAGAAATGGCGATAACAATAATGGGGGAAGGAAGGACCTCTTGTCGTTGTTTAGTGGGGCATGTGCGTCATCGGAGCGGTAGTGGAAGCTATTTGTAAGAATGTAGTCGTTGGAAGGGGTTTGGGAAATTATACGGAGGATTTATTTTTAACGGGTGTTACATAGTTTTTTTTTTTTTTTTTTTTGATTCCATGTAAAATTTATTTTTCTTTATTCTTTAGATATTGTAATTAGAGAACTTGGGTGCTACGTTACCTGTAAATAAAAGTGATAGACATCTAAGGGTTTGGCGACAGGTTTAAAAAAAGAGAAGCTTGGTTTTAGGTCAAGAAGTACTCCCAATTCCTTTACTTCGTCTGTTCTTGTAATAAACGTGAATTGAATAGTGTATTTTAAAATGACATCACTAGACATGTGCCAATATTTAAAGCTATGTTATTCAGAATACACCAGTGTTGTAGATTTTGAAGTCATCCCCATATGCTGAGGAGTCACATTCCAATTTAAAATATTAAATAATAGTGATCCGAGATTGGAGTCCTGTGGTATCCATGATGATATCCTAAAATAAGTGGGTGAATACTCACTATAGAAGACGTTACCACTTCAACTTCACCAGTGAAGGACTGAAGCGAATATCTTCCAGTTTAGGGCAAAACAAGTTGTAGTTAATGCGATCATCAAGCTCTCTTCGCTAGTCCAATGTTCTAGATATATACCCTGCGAAATTTGCCAAATTGCTTATAGTGGTTCTACCCGTTATAAATCCGTGTTGATGGATTGACAGGGATGGTTTAACATAAAAGTAAATAAGAAGTGGTTGAAATAAAAATAGCCAAATTTCGGAGGTTTATATTGGGCGTATCTTGTTTACCAGTGATTCTGTTTATAAGATTCCATGTTGCTTTTGTATTGTTGTTGAAATTCAGAATCATGTTGGTATTATGTCTTCTTTTTGTTCCTGGTAATTCTCTCGCGTAACACTTCTTGGTATAGTTAGTGTTGCTGATCCCCTCCTTTTTCGAAGGGGTTTGTGCAAGTTTTGTGTTACTGCATTTTCTTTGCTCAACACTTGTTTCTAAAGCTAATCTAAAATCGAGATCAGCGGGTATATATATTTGTTTGGGTCTTCTCTCCGCAATATATTTTCCCAATTGAGCTCTTGTAAATGTTTTCGTATTTTAATTAATTCTTGCTCTGTAAGTTTTCTACGTGGTGCATAAGTTTTAACCTATTGTATGGTTATAGGAATTTCAAAACGCGCTTCCTAACCGTAATGATCAGAAAAGAACGTTTTAACTAGTTGACTTGGAAAATATAGAGTTGAATTGATGAATACACTAGGGTGACAGAATAAAATAGACACCAGGTAAAGCGGTATAAATATGTAAACAGCTAAATTCTAAGAACGAATTAAGAACTTTCTCTTGCCATTAGGGTAGGGGTAGATGTATCGAAAAGAATTCGTCATAGTTTAGTATCGTTACAACTATGCCTCGCTTACAAGGTTCGAGTGATATTAGCGACTTCACCCGGACTCGCATCGTTGGCCAGAGTGAACGCGGCGCTTCGCAACGTGAAATAGGTAAATTTTTAAATTTTCTGTTGTCCACACGTGTGATTACACAATTTAAACGCAAGGAACACAATTTAAACGCAAGGAAAAAACAACAGTGGAGCCGAGACCAGGTCGTGCCGGACCTTCTGAAGGAAGTAAAAGGGTGCTTGTGCGCGAAGTGTTAAGAGAACCGCGAAAAAATACAGTTGAGCTTGCGGCAACTTCACAGAAAAGTCGGCGCACCATTCTGCGATACCTCCACAGTGTGGGGATGTATAAAAGGGTGGCAAAGGAAAAACCTCTCCTTACGGCGTTTCAAAAACGGCGCCGAATGGCTTGGGCAATCGAAATGCGAACGAAGAGTTTTGACGGTCTGTCATTTTTTCAGACGAAAGCAGATACTGCCAATTCAGTGATAGTGGTCGTACGTGGGTATGAGATGTTCGTCACAGCAATTGGACGACAAATTTTTGCATCAGACGGTGAAATACGGCGGTGTGAACATCATGGTGTGGGGCACTATATGGTATGGTGGAAGATCGCAATTAGTAATCTGCGACGGAAATATAAATGCGGCAAAATATATGCAAATAACCACATGGAAAGAAGAACAGGGGATTCGGATTTTACCATGGCCAGGCCAATCACCAGACATGAATCCGATAGAGAATGTTTGGCACATAATCCAAATAAATATGGCGAAACGACCCCGAAAACCCAGCAATAAGGAAGAAGTCGTGGCAGCTGTTACAGAAGAGTGGTTGAATATTCCAGAAGACACCATTAATCATTTAATAGATTCTATGCCACGACGACTCGCAGCCCTTCTCGCAAGTAAAGGTGGATCGACAAAATATTAGTCTAATTTAAAAATTTTTAAATATTTTGTATATACAACGAGAATAGAATCTTTTTTTTTAATTAGTAGGTGTCTATTTTATTTTGTCACCCTAGTGTATGTTATCTCTTAGCAATACTCCGGTTTTGTATAACCTCGTTGGTTCAAATATTGTCTGTTTTAAATTAAAAGATTGAAACTACTCCCCCTTGCACACCCGAGTCTGCTTGCTCTATTACCATAATTCCCTGTTAAAAATACGGTTCGTTTTTAATCATTTTTTTCCCGAAAAGATACAAGATATCCGGGACTACCCATTAGGTTGTAAGAAGTTATGTATTTTAAGAACTTTCAGAACATGTGTATGAAATTTTACATATGCGATACATTTTTACATTGTGAGGGTTATATTGCTTTCTAGAAATTTCCTAGTACAACAAAAAATCCAGAACAAATCATATTGTACTTTAGAGCTTATCGATACAAATGTAAAAACATATTATGTAGTATATTTCTTATTTTCTCACGTAATAGATAACAAAAATGTCCGCAAATATTGGAGAACGCTACTCTTACGTATATGTTTTACGTCATTGTGTGACGCTTCTATTTAGGGTATTCTATGGATTCATTCTTTAACTATATCCATTTGTTTCTTGAACAATATCAACTGACTTCAAAAAAGAGTGACTCGCAAGATAATATAATAAACTCATCTCATTTGTATCATTTACATTGTTTCCAGAAATATTCCCAACAAACCTTGCGTCACAATTCCACCAACCTCCCAATTGTTTCAACCCTCCAAAAGTGGGTCTCTTTTCTTAAATCCGGTCCGGTGCGATACCTTATTCTTCGAACGCTGGATATTCGATAATAACATCCGTGCTGCCATTACGTGCTCGACGAAGTGGACGGGGGAAAAATAAAACAGAAGAAGAGGACGGCGATCGTCGGCGTCCGCTCCGGAGCGTCACGATCCCGGAGTTTCCCGGATTGCATTACCCTAGCTCTCGTCCTACATCGCTATTCGACGCTGGATGGTCCGGAGCCGGAGATCTCCCTTAAGGGCGGTAATATTAGGTCCGGGCGACGTGTCCCCGACGAGCCGTACGTGCCCGGAATGAGTCCGGAAACTCCGGAACTCCAGGCGCGACTCCCGGCTCCGGGAGGCGACTTAGCGCGCAACAACAGGACAAATACATTAGTTTAAAGTTCTCGCGGGCGAATCTAGACCCGTCGCCTCTTCGCTCATTAATTTGGATATCAGAAGGTAGAATCCGGTGACAGATGCAGGTAGCAACTACTAATTCCGGTAGATGGCGCCCGCCCGTCGAGATAAAACCGGTCGGATCTACGAGGCGGGTGGATCATGACGGGGTTATGTAACGGCGCGGTGGGTGCTCGAGGAAGGGTTTCCGGAAATGGAGAAGGAAATGAGAGAATGGTAATGTAATGAATAATTGTTGCTGGTTTATGGGTGAATTATTGCAGAAGATGAGCGACGACTTCGACGTGGGAAAGGTTCAATGCGGAGTAGATGAAGGAATTAATATAACGCGGATGTTGTTGGTTAAAACGTACGTCTAATCAATTAGATTCTAGATGATTTGTTCGTTACCAGATT
Organism: Trypoxylus dichotomus; assembly: GCA_023509865.1. Lineage (NCBI taxonomy): Eukaryota > Metazoa > Arthropoda > Insecta > Coleoptera > Scarabaeidae > Trypoxylus > Trypoxylus dichotomus. The sequence continues at coordinate 2,634,313 of CM042082.1, forward strand.
TGTTAAAAGTCATAACGTTACGTTTTGATATCTGTCTCAAAGGACAGACAATTAACCGTTGCCGAATGTCACAAGGAAAGGCTCTCGGGTATCAAATTCAGATCTTAATTCTAAGTTTTTTGTTTGTGCTGAAATTCACTCTTCGAAAATTCATAAATCTGAAAGGTTCCCCGGTGTCAAATTTTAATGAAATTTGGCAGATAAGTAGAGTATGTTGAGACTTCAAAATAATTTTATTTTCTTCACGTTTGAGAGGGTGAAACACCCCTTTCGAAACACACAGAGTTTCAGTTTTCTTGATTTAATTCTTGAACGGAGATAGATAGAACAAAAATTTAAATGCAAATACAGTGAAATTCCCCTTCGCGAACACCCCTATTACACGGACACCTCCCTTAAACGGACAGTTTCTCATGGTCCCGACCTCCTCTCATATAATTTCCATTGTATTAACACTTTCTTGAACGGACGCGGACACGAGAAAATGTTCTCTTTACCGGACAAAAAATAAAATAAAGAGAAATAGCCGCTTCTTTAGGACATTCTATATTCAGCGCTCCCTCTGGTTGGCTCAATAAATTTAGAATCCGCCACAATATAAGTTTTAAAGCGATTTCGGGAGAAGGAGCTTCGGTTAATGCTGAAGATGTTTCATCGTTTTTAAAAAAATGTCCTTCTTTGATTAAGGGATATTCACCGAGAGACATCTATAACGCCGATGAGACAGGCCTGTATTTTCGGGCTTTACCCGACGAAACACTCACATTAAAGTAGGAAAAATGTGTTAGGGGTAAGTATCTCAAAGAAATGTTTACAATTTCGCATTGTGCAAATATGGCGGGTGAAAAAGAAAAACTCCTAGTCATTGGTAGGGCAGCTAAACCCAGAGCTTTTAAAAACATTAATATAAATAACCTGTCTGTAACCTGGAAATACAATAAGAAAGCTTGGATGACAGGACAAATTATGACCGAGTGGTTGCAAGACCTAGATTGGAAAATGGCTAAAGAAAAAAGAAACATTTTGTTATTTTTAGACAATGCGGGATCTCATCCGAAACACGTTCGCTGAAATAATATAAAAATACTATTTTTACCCCCTAATTGTACATCAGCTTATCAACCACTTGACTAGGGAATTATAAAGAATTTTAAAACTTATTACCGAAGTCTAATACATCTGCTAATAAAAATTGAAACTGCTGGTACAGCTTTTGAGTTAATAAAGAAAATTACACCACTGGATGCAGTTTATTTGGCAAAAACCACTTGGCACCAAGTAACCAAAGGGACAGTTCAAAATTGCTTCCACAAAGCAGGATTTAATCATGTAAATATGCAAAGTGAAGACCAGTTAACTAAGGCTGATACATCTGACCTAGAAGATGATTTGCCTGTGAGTGTACTTTCAGATATCCTCCAAAATAAGAATTTATTGAAATTGACGGATAATTAGAACCTCAATGATTTTTTGATTTTTTGAACGATGCAGATTTGTATGTTGAAGATCCAGATTCAGAACAAGAAATTGCAAATCCAGTTGAAATACAAGAACTTTCAGAAGATTCTGATGTCGATGAGATTGCAGTGCCAACAGAAGCTATCCCATATTATGGTAAAGCTATTACCCTAACCAAGCAGTTCAAAAATTTTGTCAAAAATCACGGAGATGCAGAGTCTTGGGACATTCTTTCTAAATTAGAAATACGATTTCAAGACGCCATTTTAAAGAAAAAGAGAAGACAAACTACAATATATGAATTTTTGCGTCTTTAAAGTGACTATTCATTTCATTGTTTTGTATTACATACTAGATCTATGTATCTATGTACATATATTATGCTTTGTATGTATATATCTAAAGGAAATAAACTTTTTTTCTTAAGTTTAAAGTTTCTTATTTATTTTAAAAACGTTTATATACATATACGATTTAAATGTCCCAGTTTCTTAAATATATTCATTTTTCGTTAAAACACGATTTTTGTTGTATCTACTACATATTTCTTTTATGCGGACACCCCTCCTGAACAGACATCTTCAGTTGGTCCCGTTTGTGTCCGTTTAAGGGAGATTTCGCTGTATTGTACCTTATCCAAAGGCCTTTCAGGATGTGTGAATGTGGTATATAAAGTGTGTTGTATTTAAACGCCACAGTCTTATGCTAGATGTGATTTTAGTAATGTGGAAAAGCGATTATGTTGTTCATCTTTAACATCTTCTATTGATTTTAAAGCATTCTCAGTTATACAGGATGTTCTAAGGGTGATATTAACATGAGAACTTATATCTTATGCTACTCAGGTACTAGATATACATGGTATCAGAGAAGGAAAGTAGTTACTCTAGATAATCCTACTTTATACAGTTTAAGTAGTTCAATTTGCTTCGCATTAATTAATTAAATTTTATTCAAGTACATAACTGCAATGGCTAATTGATATGGTATCAGATGCAGCTGTTGTTAGTGTATGTGGATATAAATAAAACCCGACAAACTTGACACATTGCCGTGTGCAGTTGTTCGTTATCGTAAATATTCAGATATACCACATATGTTTAAAACGAAATATCTACAAACCACATCCTATTATTTAAAAGCACATAGTTAAGGCATTATTGTCTTTTAATACCAATTTTAAGGGTATACGTACGAGGGAAGGTCCAGAAGTTCGTGGAATGGAGGGGATGGAGTGGGAATAGGGGCGCTCGCTAGGTGTCATTCTGATTGGGAACTCATCATTAGTAAGTTAAGTTGCAGCCCTGCAGTCGTTTACGAATAGTTGCCTGCTAAACAAGTCAATTCGGAAGAACGCCGTGCTGTGATAAAGTCCCTTACAAAGCAAGGAAACAACGCTCAAACCATATTGAATGAAATGGAAACCGTTTATGGGGAACAGTGCCCTAGTAAATCAATGATTTATAAGTGACATGGTCCTGTTAAACATGGTCGGGAGTCGATTGAAGACGACCCCCGCTCAGGACGGCCAGTTGAGGCCACCACATCAGACATCGTCGAAAAAGTGCAAAAATTTCTACTGCAAGATGCCCGTTTGAAGAAAAACCAATTATTTGCATTCGTTGGAGTATCAGATACCACCATTTTACGTATCCTACATGACCACCTGGGTATGACAAAAGTCAGTGCAAGTTGGGTACCGAGAATGCTCACGCCGCTGCAGAAACAGCAGCGCGTCTGTGCGTCCAAACAATCTTTGGAGCTGTGTGGAGACAAACCTCCACAGATTTTGCAGCGGATTGTTATCGAAGATGAAACATGGGTTCACCACTTCGAGCCTGAGTCCAAACAGGAGTCCATGCAATTTCATAAAAAGGAGACACCACCGCCAAAGAAATTCAAAGTGTCAGAATCGGCTAGAAAGTTGATGGCTACTGTTTTTTTTGGGACTTTGAGGGGATATTATTGATTGATTACAAAGAAAAAGGTAGGAGCATAACCGGAGAATATTACGCAGCGATATTAGAAAAATTAATGGAGGCCATCAAGGAAAAACGTCGAGGAAAATTGACCAAGGGTGTGTTGCTCTTGCAAGACAATGCGCCGGTTCACAAGAGCAAAGTTGTAGGGGCTGCTCTGCACAAGCATGGCTTTCATTCAACAGTCCATCCACCCTACAGTCCAGACCTGGCACCTAGTGATTTTTATTTGTTCGGCAATTTAAAAGAAGACTTACGTGGAAGAAAGTTTTTCGACGACAATGAGGTAAAGAAGGCAATTTTGGCCCATTTTGAGGCGAAAGATAAAAAATATTTTTATGATGGTTTAGAAAAATTAATTCATAGATCTAATAAATATATTGTGCTTAAGGGTGATTATATTGTTTTATTTTATTTAAAACCCTTTCATTCCACGAACTTCTGGACCTCCCCTTGTATTTTGGTATTGGTGATATTTATTCGATTCTAGATATTTTCATAATATACCACAAAATTTGTTTCTTATTAAGGTATACAAAAACAAATATGTAGTAGAAATAACGTTGTGGTTTTGTAATAACGCATTTTAAATGAAAATCTTTAGAATGTCATTCATAAACGATATCAATGTTATTAAATTATTAATGGAGTCGCTTAATATTACCGAAGGCAGACAAATACCTGTAAATTGACACGAAATAAAACAGCATATACCAAAAGAATTAATCGCAAGATACCATTTTTTAAGTAGGTATGGATACGCCTTCGAAATTTATTCAACCGTTTAAACCGCATTCATCGAATCGATCGATAGCGAATATCCAACTTCTCCAGAAGATCTAGAAGAGTATTTGAAAGAGAAATCGCGACCATACACATTAGAAAAGGGCAGTATTTTAGATACGAAGTGTAAAGAAGACGCTGTTAATTATTCAAAGAATGGGAAAAAGAAGTGATTCTCCGTAGAGTCGGTGCAAGGAAGATTTAGAAGGATAAACTCTCTACGACAACTGTATCGTTGGAAGAAAGGTCTAGAAAAAGGCGGAGTAGACCGAATACCTTTATATGGTACACGATATAGATATTCGAAAATGGGCATTAGAAACTAACGAAGGTATTAAGCTAGAAAACTTCAAAGCTTCGATGAAGTGGATACCGAATTTCAAATCAGCTTAGTATGTTTCGCGGAAAATCACTAATTTTATCAGTGACTAATATGGGTCAGATGCTCCCCAATTAGAAAAGATTGCTATTGATTTTATTAATGAAGTTAAATGAGTAATCCAGAGTTATGGTAACTAGCACGTATATAATGCAGATAAAAGCGATTTCAACTTGAAGATACATTCTGGACGTTCACTAGCATTCCAAGGTACCAAGAACGTTCAAGCTCAAGTTTAGTCTATACAAGCAACAACCCATTGTTACATTATTTTCCCAATAATATCTGCATGGTAAACTTATGTCTCCACAGCTAAATTTGGACCCCAATTGCAACAAACCCTATTTCGATCTGCAAAAGTTCTTAGTCAAACCTCATCTTCAGGTAAATTAACCACTGATTTATTTAACAATTAGTTTCTTAATACATACTTATCAAGCACTGGGCCATAGAGTCTTATACTTTTAACACATGGTCTGAAAAGTCCCGGGCCTAACAGAGAAAACACGGTTTTCTTGGTTCAAAATTAGCTTTACTCATCAACGTAATCTCCATCAAGAGCAACGCAATCATTCCAGCGCCGCTCTAACATTTCAATGCCACTTTTGTAGAATGATTTATCTTTTGCCTCCAAATAGGCCTCAGTTTCAGCGATAACCTCTTCATTCGTGCGAAATTTCTTACAGGCGAGCATTTTTTAGAGGTCTGCTAACGGCCAGTAGTCGCTGGGAGTCAAATCCGGCGAATACGGTGGATGTGGGAGCAATTCGAAGTTCAATTCATGTAGTTTTGCCATTGTTTTGATTGACTTGTGACACGGCGCGTTGTCTTGATGAAGCAAAATTTTTTTCTTTGCCATATCCGGTCGTTTCTTTGCAATTTCGGCCTTCAAACGCTCCAATAACTCTATATAATATTCACTGTTGATGGTATTTCCTTTCTCAAGATAATCGATGAATATTACACCACGCATATCCCAAAATACCGTGGCCATAACCTTTCCAGCCGATTGTTGTGCTTTCGGGCGCTTTGGACGAGGTTCACCAGTTGCTGTCCACTCAGATGACGATCGTTTTTTATTCCGGATTCCATGTTTCATCCATTGTCACATATCGACACAAAGATTCCGGTTTGTTACGTTTAAACATGACCAAACACTGCTCAGAATCATCAACACGTTCTTGTTCTTGGTCAACAGTGAGCAAACGCGGCACCCACTTTGAACAGAGCTTTCTCATAGTCAAATGCTCATGCAATATAAAGCCAATACGTTCTTTTGATATCTTTACGATGTCATCCAACTCACGCAACTTCACTTTTCGATCATTCAAAACGATTTTGTGGATTTTTTTAATGTTTTCTGGTGTTACCGCCTCATTTGGACGTCCACTGCGTTCTGCATCATCGGTGTCTCTACGATCACCTTTGAAGTCAGCAAACCAACGTTTTATTGTTGTTTCTAATGGAGCGGAGTCCCCATAACACTTTTCAAGCCATTGCTTCGCTTGAACGGTATTTTTTTCCCATCAAGAAGCAATGTAAAATTAAAACACGAAATTGTTTTTGATCCATTGCTTCGAAAATAACAAACGTAGTGTGACTCTTAGTACAATAACTTGCAAACTAATGAATAGAATATCATGAAATTTTAACAGCTGTCTTTTGAAGGTTAGTACTAACTGAGAGAAAGGTGACTGCAATAAAACTAGCGTCGTCTATGTGTTAGACCCGGGACTTTTCAGCCCATGTGTTATACTGATGGACAGGTCACTATCCAGAGTCTTTAGAGAAAGAGAGATTTATGGATTTCGAATATTAATTTATTTAACAATTTACACTCCAGTAGATTCAGGAGTTTTCTCACATCTCTTTCGTTTAGCCGTTTTGGCCACCCCGTTCGTATCTGAATGGATATCTTCCTACACGCTTCAATATTTCGTGAACAGGTTTACCTTTTTTTCTCAAATCTATGACGATTCTCCAAGTCTCCAAAAAGATTTCCGTCCGCAGTTTTGTAAATACTACTCCTCCAAATCTGACTGTTCTACTTACTATTCTCTACATAATCTGTTTTCAAAAGAATAAAGACGGCGTTGAATTTTCTTATCCGAGAAAACTACACACAGAATTAACAGGAAATCTAATATCTTTATCTCAGCTTGGAATGTAAATATTGACTCGTTTTTGATTCATTTTTGTAACAAAACCCTATGAGATATTTTGACAAGTCTCTTTTATATTATTGCTAAGGAATAAATCTTTCAGTTTTCGTAATAAATATGCAGAATATTTTCTGTTCATAATTTTGAGAAATGGAAAAACGTCGTTGGTGTTGGCTCACTTAACGTTCGTCGCATTTAATAATTATTTCTTATAATCCGGTAGCACTGCTCTTTGGTGAAAATTCTATATAGTTAGTACCAAGGGAATATTGTCCAAAGAATGTTCTATGAGACAAACATTTGACTCAACGGGATATTGAGAATTCAATGTTTGCATTTCGCATTCCACGAAAGATCAAGGAAATGTAGCGAGCTTTAAAAATAAAAGAATAAAATAGAAAAAGCCAAAAGAAAAAAAAACGGAAACCACCGACAGAATCAAGAAAGCACAAACAAACAAACGGAAAGCGAAAAACGAATGGACTAATTCCCAGTTTTCAAATGCATTAACTTCTCGTATCCGTAACCTCCTACCACCACCACCATCACCCCGACGATACGGAGTTAACGAAGAAAGGACTGAAAAGTACGAACTGGGACAAAAAGAAGATCGTCCCGGAAAGGAGATGGGAAAACGGTCGGTACGGACTTTCCACGTTTCGTTTTCGCCTCCCGAAAACAGCGTTCCCCTCCTTCCCCCCGTCATTCCACCCCACCACCCGAAATCGATCGCGTGGCACGCGATCTCCAAAAACCTAGACGGCCGCGTCGCACGTTCGCTTGTTTCATGTCACGCGTTCGCATTTATTTCCCAACGGACTACCGCCGCCGCCCCGGATCAAGGCCGACTGCGTCGCGATCGGCTGGCCGACTCTTTGTCGCTTGCAGATGTTTTAATCAAGCTCTTCTCGTTTTCGTTTTTCGCGGCGTATCCAGTCTTCCCCCTTCGATCTAGATTCGTACAGTGGCGGTCAAGATATCGAAACAGGGTGTTTCAGGAATAACACATGGGCTGAAAAGTCCCGGGCCTAACACATAGATGACGCTAGTTTTATTGCAGTCACCTTTCTCTCAGTTAGTACTAACCTTCAAAAGACAGCTGTTAAAATTTCATGATATCCTATTCATTAGTTTGTGAGTTATTGTGCTGAGTCACGCTACTTTTGTTATTTTTAAAACAATGGATCAAAAACAATTTCGTGTTTTAATTTTACACTGCTTCTTGATGGGAAAAAAATACCGTTCAAGCGAAGCAATGGCTTGAAAAGTGTTATGGGGACTCCGCTCCATCAGAAACAACAATAAAACGTTGGTTTGCCGACTTCAAACGCGGTCGTAGAGACACCGATGATGCAGAACGCAGTGGACGTCCAAATAAGGCGGTAACACCAGAAAACATCAAAAAAATCCACAAAATCGTTTTGAATGATCGAAAAGTGAAGTTGCGTGAGTTAGCTGACATCGTAAAGATATCAAAAGAACGTATTGGCTTTATATTGCATGAGCATTTGACTATGAGAAAGCTCTGTTCAAAGTGGGTGCCGCGTTTGCTTACTGTTGACCAAAAACAAGAACGTGTTGATGATTCTGAGCAGTGTTTGGCCATGTTTAAACGTAACAAACCGGAATGTTTGCGTCGATATGTGACAATGGATGAAACATGGATCCATCACTTCACTCCGAAATCAAAACGATCGCCATCTGAGTGGACAGCAACTGGCGAACGTCGTCCAAAGCGCCCGAAAGCACAACAATCGGCTGGAAAGGTTATGGCCTCGGTATTTTGGGATGTGCGTGGTGGAATATTCATCGACTATCTTGAGAAAGGAAATACCGTCAACAGGGAATATTATATAGCGTTATTGGAGCGTTTGAAGGCCGAAATTGCAAAGAAACGATCGCATATGGCAAAGAAAAAATTTTGTTTCATCAAGACAACGCACCGTGTCACAAGTCAATCAAAACAATGGCAAAACTACATGAATTGAACTTCGAATTGCTCCCACATCCACCGTATTCGCCAGATTTGGCTCCCAGCGACTACTGGCTGTTCGCAGACCTCAAAAAAATGCTCACCGGTAAGAAATTTTTCGCACGAATGAAGAGGTTATCACTGAATCTGAGGCCTATTTTGAGGCAAAAGATAAATCGTTCTACAAAAGTGGTATTGAAATGTTAGAGCGGCGCTGGAATGATTGGGTTGCTCTTGATGGAGATTACGTTGATGAATAAAGCTAATTTTGAACCAAAAAAACCGTGTTTTCTTTGTTAGGCCCGGGACTTTTCAGCGTATGTGTTAGAATCGAGTATCTTACTAGGTGATAGTACTTGTTAGGAGAAAGAAAAGATTTTAACGGACGTATAGCCTAATATTAATTGTTTCGAAGATAGAGTCGATTTTATAATTTAAAAATAATTATTACAAACTAAGAACACATTGCGCTTACGGTTTTTGGGGAAACTCTAGGTGACCACATAAATACGCTGTAATAAAGGGAATATGTCTGCGTATTAGTTTCAAGATCATCTAAGAAACCCATTGCAAAAGTTCGTATTGAAAAAGTTCCTTGATCGTCCTTCTCTTCAGCAGATGGTCGATGAGGATGGTCGCTATGACCTTTCTGGCCGATGGAACGGTTTTTGCTTTCTTCGGAGCCGGTTCCCTTGGATGGCGGTAGATCCTAGCCTTTTGCTCCGGTGTGAGCCATCGCGCCGAAAACTTTCTCATACCCAAAATAGGCCAACGCGTTCTTTTTGAGATGCCTGTTCACCATAAATCTTGTCGACCATTTCATCGTTGGTAGCGGTTCTTGGGCGTCCACTGCGTGGTTCGTCACTTGTGCTTGTGAGGCCATGTTTGAACTCGCTCAGTCAGAAGCCGATGGTCGAAAATGATAAAGTAAATCCGTCGTCCTCTAGCAAAATATTTCGAATTTCCGTGGCCGTTATCCCAGCCATGCAGAAGTGTTTTATCATTCCACAAAATTCGATTTTATCCATTTTTGTGAAACCGCCTAACTTGCTAGGCAAAGCACACTGTTGCCATAAAAAAGTTGCCTCTGCCGACCAATGAATGCACTTCAGGAAAACAAATTATATTTTTTGATTTAAAATGCTAGACGTAAATAGAATATCTGATAGCCTTTAAACACCCTATATATCATACGTTATTTATTATTTTGTATATCGTGAATTAAGAAGTGGAAAATTTCATGTTTCCATAGCAAAAACTTCATATAAATATCGTATTACTCTATTTACTGTTTTATTTCTTTAAAATACCACTGTATGTCTCATATATAATACCCCCCGATATCGAATGGGGAAGAACTTCCCAATTCGTTCGCTATTTGCCGGCTTTACTCTCTTGCCTTTCCTTTTATATTCCCTAAGAAAACCAGAGTCACCTTTTTTTTACCACCATCTCCCTTCTTTTTTCCACCGTTTTCACTTACCATTTCCTCATCTCTATCTAGCCGTCCATTATACCATCCAGCGTCGTTTCTCTGTCTCCTCGAGATGTCGTTTGGCATTTGTTCCACTCGACTATCTTAGACGGTCTCCGGGAAGCAACTGAAGGACGACGAGCAACAACAAAAAACAACGGAGAAACGATTGCTTCGAAGAGGATAGACTAGATATAGCAATGATTTTCATTATTTTGATTGTCTATTTGGTGTCTTCTCAGCGTTCGTAACGGAGGCGCTATCGCTTTATAGTATCTTATTGAGTTCTTTTGAAGGTTCTTTTGCGTGGTGTTCTTTCTCCTTTTCTTTTTAGTTTTTTGTTTATGAATTAAGTGGATGATGTAGTGAGGATTTTTGAGTTATGATGATATAGTAATTATTGTAAGGAAAGAACATTTGTAAACGTATCTCAATTTTTAATCTATTCTATTTCATTTGAATGCATTTTATCGCATTTCTGGGCCCATAAAGAATTTATTTTGTTATTGCTACACTAGAGAAGTTTGCAAAGATTGTTTAGATAACATATTTCTTAGTTTTACACCTGAAAACGAACCAAAAAAGGAAACTTCTTATATCTTTTTAAATCTTATGAGGTATACACTAGGGTGACAGAATAAAATAGACACCTACTAATTAAAAAAAAGATTCTATTCTCGTTATATATACAAAATATTTTAAAATTTTTAAATTAGACTAATATTTTGTCGATCCACCTATACTTGCGTGAAGTGCTGTGAGTCGTCGTGACATAGAATCTATTAAATGATTAATGGTGTCTTCTGGAATATTTAACCACTCTTCTGTAACAGCTGCCACGAGTTCTTCCTTGTTGGTGGGTTTTCGGGGTCGTATCGCCATATTTGTCTGGATTATGTGCCAAACATTCTCTATCGGATTCATGTCTGGCGATTGGCCTGGCCATGGTAAAATCCGAATCCCCTGTTCCTCTTTCCATGTGGTTGTTGTTCTTGCTTTGTGGCAGGGTGCTCCGTCCTCCATAAAAGTGGCGTCTTCTTCGGATAAAATGGCGTTGTCGAATATCGGTAGTAGTCCTTCTGTTAATATTTCGATATATTTTGCCGCATTTATATTTCCGTCGCAGATTACTAATTGCGATCTTTCACCATACCATATCGCGCCCCACACCATGATGTTCACACCGCCGTATTTCACCGTCTGATGCAAAAATTTGTCGTCCAGTTGCTGTGAAGAACGTCTCCATATCCACGTACGACTGAATTTGCAGTATCTGCTTTCGTCTGAAAAAATGACAGACTGCCAAAACTCTTCGGGCTTCGTTCGCATATCGATTGCCCAAGCCATTCGGCGCCGTTTTTGAAATGCCGTAAGGAGAGGTTTTTTCTTTGCCACCCTTTTATACATCCCCGCACTGTGGAGGTATCGCAGAACGGTGCGCTGACTTTTCTGTGAAGTTGCCGCAAGCTCAGCTGTACTTTTTCGCGGTTCTCTTAACACTTCGCGCACAAGCACCGTTTTACTTCTTTCGGAAGGTCCGGCACAACCTGGTCTCGGCTCCACTGTTGTTTTTTCCTTGCGTTTAAATTGTGTAAAATAATAGCTAGTGTCTATTTTATTCTGCCACCCTAGTGTAGTTGATGAAAGCAATTTGAAATACAAGTTTTGAAAAATCTTTACAAAGGAAAACTCTAAATTATTGACCCAATTTGGAAAACACGCGTGATCGTTTGTTGCATGGACCAAAATAAATTGGACATACCAAATGTATGCTGATACCCAGTATAATCTGAAACTTTCAATTTCAACAAAGCATGGTGCACCACGATCAGTAGGTACTAGACGTTTTTTTAAGTTTCAGATCTCCTATTGAATCATCTTTTTTTCTGTTTATTCACATTAAGCTGCACCATTGTCCTTTTCTAATTTTTTTTATCTTACTTTCGTTCTACTTCTTCAAGCTCTTGTTTATGTAGATGACTTGACAAAATGACCGATTTTGTAATCTTACGACTACGACTTGATGTGCGTTTCTTCAGCAGCCAGTGACATATCGACAGAAATCGTCGGAAAATGGACCTAATTCATCGTGCTAAAAATATTCAAAAGAAGAATCTCGCTTGCCTTGCTGAAGATGCTCACATGGATGAGTTTGTGTCATGCAACCTATTCTTTAACTAAATCGTGGACATTAAAGCTTTCTAATATTTCACATGCCTCAGTAATATTACTAGCGCCAATGCGTTTATACTGAAGGGATATAACCCCAGAAATAGCAGCGAAAGGCTTTAACGTGTCTTTTGCGGGTATTTCTCCCATTTGGCACCTTAGAGGCTCCAAGTCCATAATGTCATATGCAGTTAAAGGTTAATTATTTACATAGGACCAGATGCTGAGTACCTTAGAATAATAGGTTTTGAAAAGACTCATGAAAACCCAATCCATATGTATATTATATATACAATAAGGATAGAGAAATATAGCACAATACTCCCTACCCTAATTCAATAAATTCGATATTTTTGGTGTGGTCTACACTTAGCACAAGTGGTGACTTCAAAAACTTCTTTCTGAATACCCTGATATGTGTATGGTGAATAACACGTGCATATGTTTCTCTTCGAAGGGAAATGGCTGAAGTGTAAATCGCCGATCTTCATGAAACTTTGTTAGTTTTTAGACTCCATTGAGTATTATTCTTTAATACCTTCTATTGTTGCAAAGCTGAATTTTTAAGGGATCGGATTTGGCCTAGAATTTCGCCCCGAATTCAATTTTTCAATTTAGTGATTTCTTTTGGTTAGTGCAGGTACACATGTACAGGGTATTACAATCAAGACGGAACATAGTACATTACCCTTACTTGTTCAAACTTCAGAAGATGGTTATACTGGTTGTATTTGCTATGAAATAGTGTATACAGGGTGTCCATGAAATAAAATTTAAAAATATGAAGAATGAAAAGATCTAATTTTATTAGACTTAAATCCAAAATATCTTGCGAAAATTCAAGTTATAAAGATATTTAAAATAAAAATTTCTTTATTATTCACAGCCGAAATATTCGTACTTAAGTATGTTATTGAATTTTTAGCATGCCGTTTCAAAGGTGCACAGTATTATCTTGTAGTTTTTATAAAATTGACCCCTGTGTCATTGCAGTGTATACAGTCTGCGTGTATACATGCGAGTTTGGTTGGCTGTACACTACCGCTCAAAAGTATTTAGGCACCCCTGTTTTCATGGATTTTCATATAGTATTACGTTTACCAAAAAAACATTATAATAAAATGAAATACGTATTTAAAATGTAGTTCAGTAAGATAAACACCCATTATATCGCATAAGGTTTACTATCATTTACCTGCACTTGGTCGGATTACCATAAACTGTTTATTGCGGTGCAATTACAATAACAATCCCTCTGAATTTACTGGGTAAATTTAGTCATCTGTTAGATGTTTAAATTACCTTCCTAGAAGATTATAGTGAAATCTGTAACCTATGGTCAGTTGCAGTGTGGTATTTACTCTATTCACGTCGTGAGCGAAATATCGTGACAATTTTTTAAAATGCCTCCGCGAAGAGAAATTAGTACGGAAACACGTGCGCTTATGATAGCTTACTATAAAAGTGGAATAAGTAATCGACAAATTGCCAAAAAAATGAAAATACAGCACGCTACGGTTGACTATAACGTAAAAAAATATCGGGAAACTGGCAGTTTTCTTAATAAAAGACGGAGTGGAAGGCCAAAAGCGACAACATCTGCAGATGATCGCAGAATAGTGGTTACCAGCAAGTTAAATAGACGCAAAACAGCCCCGGAAATCACCGCAGAATTAAATGCTGGTCGCCAAAAACTAGTCAGTGTTTCTACAGTCAAACGTCGCCTACTGAAAGCCGGGCTCCATGGACGTATTGCGATGAAAAAGCCATTACTACGCAAACAAAACAAGCAAAAGCGACTTAAATCGGCTCGTGAACACCAACACTGGACCATAGAAGAGTGGAACAACGTCCTATGGACGGATGAGTCCAAATTTGAGCTGTTCGGAACCCGAAGACGCATATTCGTAAGAAGATCTGTGGGTGAACGTGCCAGAGAAGAGTGTATTGCTGCTACCGTGGACCATGGTGGAGGTTCTATCATCATTTGGGACTGTTTTGCTGGCACTAGTGTAGGGAACATTGTGAAAATTGACGGTATATTAAAAAAAGAAGGCTACCGCGAAATTTTGGAGAACCACGCAATACCTTCCGGAATTCGACTTTCGGGTCAAAATTTTATCTTCCAGCAAGATAATGACCCAAAACATTCCTCTAAATTATGTAAAGACTATTTACGCCATTTAGAAGAGGAAGGAACTCCCAAAATTATGGAATGGCCTCCCCAGAGCCCCGACTTGAATCCAATCGAGTTACTATGGGAAGAACTAGATCGGGAAGTACGGAAATCGGCTCCGACATCAGCTACTGACGTGTGGAACAAATTGCAATCGAGTTGGACCTCAATAACACAAGAAACTCTGGCAAAACTTATTGCGAGAATGCCTCGATTGTGTGCTGCAATTATTAAATCAAGAGGAGGTCACATAGATGAAAGCAAAATTTAAATTAAACGTCTTAATTTTCACATTTATTTAATATATTTTTATTCATGTACGTGTATCTGTACATAAAAAATAAATATTATTAAGATTTTTGCTGAGTTTTTATGCAGTTTTGCTGTCAGCGAGAGTGCCTAAACACTTGAGCGGTAGTGTATTTATTATATATACACATTCTGGATCCGTAGACGCTACATATTACAATTTCCTAAGTCTTTTTTTAATTCTGCGCGTCATCAACTCTATATTTCAATAAATAATAACTTTATATTAAAATTCAGGTAAACCACAAAGAGAAAAATTAGGATAATTAAAGTAATTATTTATAGAGATATTATATATGAGGTTTCTATTAATAGATTCTGAGAATATATTATTGATATTTGAATAGTAGGAATCTATAAAAAAGAGGGCGGTAGTTATAATAATAAGTAATAATAAAATAAAAATATTGATTCAATCAAAAACTACGCTTTAAAAATCTTAAAGGAACTATAAAAATAATAACTAAAAAAAACTTTATCATAAAACATTAAAAGTTTGAAAATAATCATTTCTATAAGATATTGAAGATATCTAGGAAGTAGTAATACTTTTAAATATTTATAAGAAAAAATTTCTAATTTTATATTGAAAATATAATGTTTTTATTAAACTATATAAATAGAAATACTAACAGATTTTCACTGTCGTGTGTAATTACACCTTCTCATTTTATTTTATTTCAAAGATATCCTTTATAAGGCTGAAAATAATTATTATACAGAATATTCACAAATTGGTGACTTGTTAAATACATCCGTATTTTAACGGGATGCTCGGATATTGTTTGCACGGTTATATTGCACGTTAAAAATTGGTCAGGTAACAGAATTCGATAAATAAACCACTGAACATGCGAGCATAAAAACTTGTACGTAAGAAAAAGGTAAAGAATGTCCATAGTCCGTTCGCGCCTTAAAATTCCGTATTGCTCTTATGAGAAATGCGAAGGCGCTTGCCACATTATGTCAAAATTTGTAGTTTTTATTACAGTAATATGTTGCATGATAGTCTTTCATATAAATATTACAAGTTATATCTATATTTTCCAAATTATACGAAACCGCCTTATTGAAATGTAATTTACAAATGTGACATATCTTTTCTTTATAGATGTGATTCTACAGTTGAGCATAATAAGAGTTTATTTAGTAAATTGATTAATATTTATATTATTTTTAAGGTTTCTCTAGTTAAAGCGAAACAGCTGACATCAGTAAGTAAAAATGCGTAAATTTTCTGTCAATAAAAAGAGATGATAACATTCGATAAGGGCCATACTGAATTCCTACAAATTGACCAAGTTTCATTGAAATCGGCGATATAAGGACCAATCTAAGCTATAAAAGGTTTAGTGTGTTTCTGTCGAAATATTCATTTACTTTATTTTTTTTTATGCTTATAAAACAGGACAATATAAAGCATCGTGTCATTACCAAACATTTTTTAAGAAAATGGGAATGTCTTTTCATGAAATTCATAGTGACATGAAAAATATATAAAAATATATGAAGTAAAAGAACTTACGTTACATGAAATTAAGTAAAATCTTCAAAGGATCACTACAAAAGATTTTTTTTAATATAGCTACGCCAGTAAATTTAGATACAGACATTTTTTTCTTTTCGAGAACCTCCCTAGGCGTTTCCCGTCAAAAAAATACCGTCGGAACTCTAACGCGACTCGAGAAAACGCTGCGAAGTCTGTACCTCTAGGCTAATTCGAAAAAAAGCGCGTAGACACGGCGGAAAAAACATCAACCTTCAACCCACGTCCTGAAATATGACGCCGCCTCTAAAACCCGACCCTTATTTGATTTAACTTTACCGCGTTTTAGCGTAATAACGTTTCCAGGGTCTCGTTCCTCCCAACTTTGCTACGTCCCTCTTTGTGGCGCGGACCTTAAGTAAGAATATTCGGTAGCGACCCCTAGCGGCGATGGCGGTAGACCTTTACATCGTAAGCCGACCCATTTAATCTTAGGTAAATGCAATTAAAGCCATTGTCTTAATACGGTGTACGCGAGCAAAGACAACAGGAAGCGTATGTTAGGGAACGCCTGTGTTTGGCCTGTTGCCTACCGACGGCCGATATCTAAGAATGGCGGTTTCAGGTTTGACCGGTCAAAAGACGTTCACTCCTAATTAAATTAAGTGAGTGGATGTAGGGACAAATAGCATCAAAGGTGTTTATTGTTATGCTGGAAATGTATTAGTAAATGGAATAGGTTGAACGTTCTGCTGTAATTTATTAGTCTGAATTGAGGAAAATAAGAATTACGCAAGCAGATACATAGGGCCATTTTTTTGTAACAAATTCTAGCCTTAGACATGCTAAGACGAGAATACACAGTTTATCGGTAAAATAACAGAACTCAAATAAAGAAGAAACAACTACAGATGAAATCACGAAAGTTTGTAGTATCTTATTATACATATACAGTCAAACCTGGGTAAGTGAGAACTGGGTAAGCCAGGAAACTCTATTAATGAGAGTATTTACCAGGTCCCGTCATTTTGCCCTCCTAAAACCTCTATAAGTGAGAAACATAAAACCTGTATACGTGACAGTCATTTTTCACGCCTGAACCTCTTCAAGTGAGATTGATACCTGCCTATACCTCTATAAGCGACAGTTAAACGCGTTTATGACTACTGCGCTATTTATGACTCATTCTTAAATTTCCAGGGACTTTTATTTAATTCAAACCAAATGTGCGTCTGTTTATTGTTTTGTTATCATAGTTCGAGGAACTCATTCTATACAAAAAGCCGAATGTGCTTGTTACAGTCAGTTCATAAACAGCAGCTGCGAAGAAAGTTACCGTACTTACTCATAATGTCTAAACGAGAACTCAATGTGTTGTCTTTACGTGATAAACTAAAAATTGTGAATGCTTTCAAATCTGGGAAATTACGAAAACAAATACAGAATGGCTTTGGCTTAGCTGAATCCACCTATTATAAAAATTATAAAATCAAAAGAATTAATTAAGTCTCAGTGCTCTGAAGGACACGGAAATATCAAGAGAAGTCGGCTTTCTTACTTTCCCGACTTTGAAAAGTGCCTGTTACAATGGATTGAAGAAACCCTCGATAAGAATATTGCCATAAATGGACCACTGCTGAAACAAAAATCTAAAGACTTCGTCACAACATTAGGAATCCAGAACTTTTCAGCTAGTAACGGCTGCTTAGAGGATTTTAAAAAACGCCATGATATAATCTTCAAAAAAGGCAGCCGGAGAAAGTAAATCTGTGGATCAGAGAGTATGTGACCAATGGACTGAAGATTTGCCGAATCTTTTAATAGGATATGATCCAAACAATATTTATAACGCCGATGAAACTGCTTTGTTCTTTAAATGTCTACCTGACTAAACATTCATTTTCAAGGGCGAAAAATGCCACGGAGGTAAACAAAGCAAGGAACGCCTTATTATTCATCAATGTGTTAACATGACCGGTACAGACAAACTCCCTCTTCTAATCATTGGGAAATCTAAGCGACTTAGATGCTTTAAAGGTGTCAAGACTCTACCCGTTGATTATGCGAGTAATACAAAAGGTTGGATGACTAAGGAATTGTTCAAAGATTGGTTAAAAATAGTTGATAAGCAAATGAAAAACAAGTGAAAAAATATTTTGTTTTTTATTGACAACTGTACTGCTCATACGGACTTACCAACACTTGCAAATGTCAAAGTTATATTTTTCCCTGCCAATACCACCAGTAAACTTCAACCTTTAGATCAAGGTATCATTCATACATTCAAACGGGTTTATCGCAGAGAAGTTATAAAGCATATGCTTACCTGCTTGGAAGAGAACATTAGCCCTGAGATAAATATACTCCTGGCTATGAAATTTGCAAGAGAAGCATGGTATGCAGTGAGTGACTGTCAAAAACTGCTTCAAGAAAGCTGGGTTTCAGTATCTGTCCGGCTAACCAAGACTTTCTGATCGAGCAAAATGAGGTTGAACTTGACAATGAGCTTGAAGTTGCACCTAGCAGTGAAGAATGGGCCAAGCTCGTGTCCCACAATACCACTGGTAATGTGTCGACACCAACCTTTGAAGACTTCGTACAGATTGACGACGACATGGCTACCGCCGGAGAATACGCCAAAGACGATATCGTTCAAAACTGTGTGAGCTCGTGTACTAACGAAAATGACAGTGAAAATGAAGCCAGCCAATCACACATTTTGGGTAGAAAGATGGAGGAAATTCCAACAAAACGAGAAGCTTTAAAGGCGCTTCACAAATTTTATGAATATGCGGCGGTTGATCAAACCATATTTGATAAAATTTATAAACTTGAAAAACATACACAAAATCTAAAAACAGAATCGCAAAAGAAATTAACAGATTTTTTCAAGTAAATGTTGTTAGAATATTATTTAGATTAAACATTTACGTTCAGCTATTATTTCAATAAATATGTAATACCTATACATACACGTATTTTGTTTCTAATTACGTCATATTTGCCGTATTTTTATAGACCTCTATAAGTGAGACAGACCCCATTCTGCAACTCTGTAAGCTAGAAACTCGGGTTAGTGAGAAGCCTCTATAAGAGAAAAAGAGATCGCGGTCGCTTGAGCTCTCAGTTATCCAGGTTTGACTGTATCTTGTTATCGATGGATTAGTTTCCCAAATTCAGGCTCAAGTGTCTCATTGATTTCGTTGTCGCTATTATTAATTATATATAATATCGATTAGAGAATGATTAAAAGCCTATTATGTTTTATGACCCAATATAGTAATTTTCAGTATAATCATCCTCGCCATAAATAGGATAATTTTTTAGACAATATTGCAGGTAATAAATTAGTAATACTCTTTGGGATGGAAGCAGGCCACCCGAAAGTGTATTGTGTATTGATAAATGCTTTGGCTTCTAAATAAACCTGCTTGTGCGTGCGTTAGTGTTAAGAGCGTACCGTTTTGTGTGAACCTGATTAGAGCTATTAAAATGCCGAAAGGAAAACCTACAGTTCAGTTTTAGAAAAGTTAGTTTAGAAAAGCGCTCTGTATTTGTTGCATTTCATCAAGAAGGTTACATCCATATTGTAAGGTGATTTTGTACGTTATAACAAAGTTAGTTTTTCTTTAGAAACTTCTCGTTTTTAACATATACGATTATGTCCGATTTGCAAACATCCTTTGTTAATAAAACTTCTAGTAGATACAATTCCTTTATTTAGCGTAGGATTAGCAAGTTTTGGCCTTTCCTTTTAAAAAAAGAATGTTTTGAGTAGTTCTTTTATTTTGGATGGTTTTAGTATTGTCGTTTTTTCGATGTTGTTTTCGCTGGTTTATTTCCATTAGACCACGACCGCCTTCATTCATAATCAACTATCCTTTTTTTATCACCAGAGATTATCTGCTTTAAAAAAGGTTCGATTTCACACCGTTTGATATGCGAATCGCAGACGTTAATGCGTTGGAACAAGTAAATCCTCTTGAACTCACGAGGAACCCTAATATCGGGTTTTTAATGAATCCCGCATGTTTTTTAAATGATTTTCAATTGTTACGCGCGATACATTTAACTTTTTTTGTAATCTTTCGGACAGGAATATGATGATCCGAATCAATTACGGCTTTGATTCGATAATCAACTTCGTTTGGTTTACCAGATGGTGGATTGTCGTTTCAGAATGAAATTTATCACATCAATTCTTGCACCGTCTTTCTTTTAGAGCTACATCAGTATACACAACGCTTAATAACTCTTTAGCAGCTTGTGTTGGGTGCTTTCGTTTTCGGAAATAACAAAGCAAAATGTGACGAAAATGAACGCTTTTGCTCTCGATGTTAAAATTGAACGCACACAAACAAATTTGATTTGGTCTTTAGGAAAGCTAAAGTCCACAGCTAAGAAATGCCAAAAACTATATAATTGTAACACTGTCAGAAGTTATTCAAAACAAACCCTACCCCCATCTACATTTAAAATCGCCGATTACTTTATTGTCAACCCAATTCAGTAGAACCCGGTTATAACGACAGTCACGGGACTGCGAATTTTTTGACGCTATAACAAGGTGACGCGATAAGCGGAATTTTTACAAATTCCATGTTTACATACAAGAATTGGTGGGAAGCAATATGACGGATGGTAAACAGATACATATGTGAATTTAATGAATTTAATGTACTTAACCATATAACCTTACACATGTAGGTACATACTAACTTGTTTGTCTAATGAAAGAAATCTGTAATTTTCCATTGCACACTTTTCGCACGCCAAAACTGTTTTTCTATATCCATTTCTAATTCTCTCACTTTACCAATAATTTGAGGTGACGTTTCTCGCTGTCTATAATAAGTTTTTAAAAGTGTTATGGCACTTGGGGCTTCTTCGTTTGTCGGTACGTGTTCTGCTTCGTCGCATGAATCTTCTTCCTCTTCGATTTCATTATCGTTTTCGTTATCTCGGTGTTTTATGTCCTCCGCGATATCAGAATCTGAACGCATTCCCGACGTAATAAGGCAACTGTCCACGGACGCGAAGTCCTCGAAACAAAACTGGTTTTCGTCACTCTGATTTTGCTGCCATTTTTTAATAAGTTCACATAACGGAACGTCATCTTCATTTAAGTTGTCACAAACTGGATTATTCCTTAATCTCGAATGACTAAAGCAGTTTGCTATAGTCTCAGAGGTTGTACTACGCCAAGCCTTCTCTAAAAAGTACAACGCGTCGAGAAGTGAAACTGCACATGGTACGTTCTTGTCCATACCCGTAATAATTTTCTGCAGAAGAAATTTTCTGTAAAAACATTTTAAGCTTCTTATTACCCCTTGGTCCATTAGTTGAAGGATGCTAGTGCAATTTGGGGACAGAAATACCAAATATATATTTTTTAAGTGGGCTAATGATGGATGTGCTGGACAGTTATCGACTAAAAGCAAGATTTTTTTACCTTTAACCCTTTTAAGTTCTTTATCCCATTTTTGGAATTTCATTTTCAAAAATTTCTGAAGTCATCGATGCTCTTTTGTTTGCGCATTAATTTGTTGGGAGTGTTTTTATGTTTTTGAAGCAGCGTAACTTTGTTGACTTTCCTATGACAAGAATTTTACGTTTCTCCGTACCGGTCATATTAGCGCACACGAATGCAGTTAACCGATCTTTGGCTAGTTTACCGCCTACACATTTTTCGCCTTTAAACCGCAAAGTTTTATCTGGAAGAAGTTTATAAAAAATTCCCGTTTCGTCGCCATTGTAAATTTTATTGTCTTCATAATCTTGTCTTAATTTAGGCGACACTTCATTTAGCCACGTCTCTGCTTCTGTCATATTAACACTTTTCGCTTCACCGCTCACTTTTCCGAACGTTATTGAATGTCTCCGTTCGAAACGCTCCAGCCACCCATTGCTGCACTTAAAATTTGTGTCTCCAAATAAACTTTTGCATAAGCAGTGGTCCATTAACGAGTAAATTTGCACTTCTACATTACTTAAACCACGTAATAAGCGCTTCGTCGATTTCAACCTTTTCGCACGATCGATTTTTTTTTTCACAATTGTACAAATCGTAGAATTAACTAACCCAAATTCACGACACACGTCCCCTTTCTTCGTTCCACTTTCGACTGCTTTGATTATCGCGACTTTGTCGTTCACGCTTAAACTTTTTCCCTTTAAACCTGACATTTTCGATAAAGAAATCTCGATGTTTCACTCACACGATTCAAATGCCGACTGAGGAAATTTCTTACGAACTTTGCCTGGCGCATTGCAAGAAACGGTAATATTCTTAGAATCCCCGAACGGTCGAACGTTGCAAGCTGGGCAAATACCGGGAATTGAGCCATAAATGATAATATAAATACATACCTCAAGTGGTAAATATTTGTCGTTATATCAGGGGTTATTGACGCTAAAACCGGGTTTTTCCCTGTACGTTTGAATAGTAAAGTACGGGACCGCTTAAAATTTGACGCTAAAAAAGGAGCGTCGTTACAGCCGAAGTTGTTATAACCGCTTTCTACTGTATTTATTTTCTCACGATTCCCTACAAAATTTTAATACTGATACTAGATTACTATTATTTAGAAAAAAGAATGCTGAAGAACGCTCTGAACATTTATTGCAACTGAGGTTAGGTAGCAATAATTTTAAAATCGCTTTTGGAAAAAAAAACCGTTCTAACGCCGCGTTCGAAAATTAAAACGGTACGATGGAAAGCGCACAACAACACGACGTTATCGAGCTTAATTTTTTCCCTTGCGCGTAGCGACGCGGTGAAGTACGATGCCCGACGGCCCCGCCGGACGTTACAGCCACCGTTCGCCGAGCGCTAACGAGTCTAACGTAATTATTTTTGCGATAGTTATTGAACGATGTATCGCCGCTAGCCGTACAAGGATCCTAGATCATAATTGATGATTGTGCCTCGTTCGAAATCCGCCCGTAGCTTGTAGTTACGTGAATTTTAGTTTTGTTAGCTCTTTTTGTACCGTCGATACTGGTGATGTAATATTCTCTCTATGTGTGTACGAGGAAGATGGAGAAACAAAAGATCGTTTAGAAGGTAATATGTATAGATATAGGGTGACTTTGAAAAGGTTTTGGGATAGCATTAATAAGATGCGTGTCGAAATGAATACGTAGGCTTCCACGGCTTGAGTCGGTATGAAACGAACTGTTTCCGGAATTAAACGATAATAATAATAGCGTTTATTGCCCTCAACAGTCACATAAACCATATTAAGCATAATACAAATAATATGAAAGTTTAATAAAATAAAGGCAATGAATTCACAAAAAAAACAGAATAACATAAAACAGTAAGAAAAAATAATAGGGCATAAATTAAACAAAACTAAACTGTATCGATACTTGCACGTTACAATTGCTCAAGCAAATAGTGAGACACATCACACTTTGAAGAAATCCTATTATATTCTTCGCTGATACGTGTAACGGGGTATCGGGGCTGTATAAAAAGTTGGAGCATTTCGTGCGGCACCTCGTGGGACCAAGAACCTTGTTATGCAGTAACTAGTACAGAAATAAAAGATAAGCATTGCTACGTCTCGATTCTAAGGTGGTCAAAGTAAAGGTATTTAATAATGTACTATAAATGAAACCTCGGTATGGGTAAGTATTATTTATTTCATACCATAGGTATTTAAGAAAACGTCTTTGTATATATATTGTATAATATATTGCTAATTTGTGTACGTCATAATAAGGACTACATATTATCGCTGCATATTCGAGTTTAGCACGCACAAAGGAACAGAATAATACTTTTAAATGAAGAAATGTTAGTAAAAATTTTTGTGTTTCGCAAAATAGAGCCCATACTCCTTGACCCGGAAGCAACAATTTCTGTTACATGATCGGTAAAGGCAAGATGTTCATCGAATTCAACCGCAAGGTCTCTAATTTTAATGCAACGTAACAATACCTCAGTATCGACGGACTGATCAAGTAGAATTGGACATGTTTTTTTCTAGAAAAGGAAAGTACTTTACGTTTAGCCAGATTGAATTGGAATTTATTGGATATACACCATCGAGGCACTAATTATACTGAAGTCTTAAACAATTACCAACTGAACCTTGGGTAAATTTTAATATGGTCAGCAAACATCGAGATCTGGCAATCAATCAGCTCTGAAATGTCGTTGACAAATAACAGAAACAGTAGGGGACCCAGATTCGAACGTTGTAGTACTGCCGATGTAATAGCTGTGGTAACAGAACAGAAGCCGTTGAAAGATGCATAGAATCTATCGTGAGATAAGAGGCAAATAAATTAACAAGCGACTCGGAACCATAGATACGTAACTTCTGCAACCGAATACCATGGTCGATTGTGTCAAAAGCTTTCGACATGTTGGTGTGGAGATGACATCCAGCATCTAATATTTCTGTAGCGAACTCCATAAAATTTGCTAAGTTAGTCGTGGTAGACCTCCTGGTCTAAAGAGATACAATTTGCTACCGCAAAATACAGATGTTTGTATAATGTCACTTAAAGAATTTTTGATGTAATAGACAAAATGGAAATTGGACGGTAATTGTCGATATCAACTGCATTGCCAATTTTGAAAATTGAACAAATCCTGGCAAGCTTCCATGCAGACGGAAAAGTGCAGGTCTTCAAGATCAAGTTAAATATTGTACATATCGGTAGAGAAAGGACGGTGACGCACTCCTTTAGCAGGAAGCTAGGATTCTGATCAGGCCTGGATGTTAGATATTGGTTTGCGTGCTTACAAAATCCAAAAGTGTCACAATCGGCTGGAAAGTTGATGGCTACTGTTTTTAGGAATTGTGATGGGATATTACTGACTGATTACAAAGAAAAAGGTAGGAGCATAACCGGAGAATGTTACGCAGCGATATTAGAAAAATTAAAGGAGGCCATCAAGAAAAAACGTCGAGGAAAATTGACCAAGGGTGTGTTGCTCCGTCAAGACAATGCACCGGTTCACAGGAGCAAAGTTGCAATGGCTGCTCTGCACAAGCATGACTTTCAATCAATAGTCCATCCACCCTATAGTCCAGACCTGGCACCTACTGAGTTTTATTTGTTCCCCAATTTAAAAAAAGACTTACGTGGAAGAAAGTTTTCCGACGACAATGAGGTGAAGGAGGCAATTTTGGCCCATTTTGAGGCGAAAGTTAAAAAATATTTTCATGATGGTTTAGAAAAATTAATTCATAGATCTAATAAATGTATTGTGCTTAAGGGTGATTATATTGAAAAGAAAAAATAGATTTATTGCTTTATTTTATTTAAAACCCTTTCATTCCACGAACTTCTGGACCTCCCCTCGTATATATATTTGCCTTAACGCTTTTCCTCGCTTAAGAAGAATTCAAGTAGATACTTTTTAGTAAAATCGACCCACCATTCTATAGCTGAATAAACTAATTCGTTTCATAGGTGTACAATTCATTTTACACCAGATACTAACAAATCCTTCCTCTAATAATCGTAAACATAACCTATTTCACGATCTCACCGCAGCTCGTTCTGTACGCTGTACAGTTTTAACGTCGTATTGAGCGAACTGTTTACTTACGAAGCGAGCAACAGTTATCAGCTATCGACCGTTAGGTAGGCGTGTTGTTCAACAGACAAATAATTAGATTAGAGTTTGTCCAGCGAATCCGACGGTGCTGCAATACAAATCTGTGACCACGGAGCAACTACGGGACCTAGTATTTCTAAACGCTGGTGACGCTGGAATGAAGCACGTTCAGTCTATTGTATATTGCGTGCATACGTTGGTTGCTATAACGTTGTATGCAAGTGTTGTTATGGCCAGGATCTTCTATATGAAGTGTTTTCAACGTCTAAATTTAAATTTTCTGTGTTAATCACGATGTAACATTCATCGTTGGGATCTCTTGCAATTTAATTTGGTAGGTCGTTATATACACTACTGCTCAAAAGTGTTTAGGCACTCTCACTGACAGCAAAAATGTATAAAAACTCAGCAAAAATGTTAATAATATGTATTTTTTATGTACAGATACAGGTACATGAATAAAAATATATTAAATAAATGTGAAAATTAAAACGTTTAATTTAAATTTTGCTTTCATCTATGCGATCTCCTCTTGATTTAATAATTGCAGCACACAATCGAGGCATTCTCGCAATAAGTTTTGCCAGAGTTTCTTGTGTTATTGAGGTCCAACTCGATTGCGATTTGTTCCACACGTCAGTAGCTGATGTCGGAGTCGATTTCCGTACTTCCCGATCTAGCTCGTCCCATAGTAACTCGATTGGATTCAAGTCGGGGCTCTGGGGAGGCCATTCATAATTTTGAGAGTTCCTTCCTCTTCTAAATGGCGTAAATAGTCTTTACATAATTTAGAGGAATGTTTTAGGTCATTATCTTGCTGGAAGATTTGAAAAGAATTGAAGAATTTTGACCCAAAAGTCGAATTCCGGAAGGTGTTGCGTGGTTCTCCAAAATTTCGCGGTAGCCCTCTTTTTTTTAATATACCGTCAATTTTCACAATGTCCCCTACACTAGTGCCAGCAAAACAGCCCCAAATGATGATAGAACCTCCACCATGCTTCACGGTAGCAGCAATACACTCTTCTCTGGCACGTTCACCCACAGATCTTCTTACGAATATGCGTCTTCGGGTTGCGAACAGCTCAAATTTGGACTCATCCGTCCATAGGACGTTGTTCACTCTTCTATGGTCCAGTGTTGGTGTTCACGGGCCCATTTAAGTCGCTTTTGCTTGTTTTGTTTACGTAGTAGTGGCTTTTTCATCGCAATACGCACATGGAGCCCAGCTTTCTGTAGGCGACGTTTGACTGTAGAAACACTGACTAGTTTTTGGCGACCAACATTTAATTCTGCGGTGATTTCCGGGGCTGTTTTGCGTCTATTTAACTTGCTGGTAACCACTATTCTGCGATCATAGGCAGATGTTGTCGCTTTTGGCCTTCAACTCCGTCTTTTGTTAAGAAAACTGCCAGTTTCCCGATATTTTTTTACGTTATAGTCAACCGTAGCGTGGTGTGTTTTAATTTTTTTTGGCAATTTGTCGATTACTTATTCCACTTTTATGGTAAGTTATTATAAGCGCACATATTTCCGTACTAATTTATCTTCGCGGAGGCATTTTAAAAAATTGTCACACGATATTTCGCTCACGACGTGAATAGAGTAAATACCACACTGCAACTGACCATAGGTTACAGATTTCACTATATTCTTCTAGGAAGATAATTTAAACATTATTACCTACAATCTAACAGATGACTAAATTTACCCAGTAAATTCAGAGGGATTGTTATTGTAATTGCACCGCAATAAACAGTTTATGGTAATCTGACCAAGTGCAAGTAAATGATAGTAAACCTTATGCGATATAATGGGTGTTTATCTTACTGAACTACATTTTAAATACGTATTTCATTTTATTATAATGTTTTTTTTTTTGTAAACATAATACTATATCAATAATCCAGGAAAACAGGGGTGCCTAAACACTTTTGAGCGGTAGTGTAGTTCGCAATTATGAGAGCAGATAGTATTTTACAAATTACTGTGAATTATGTTCTTATACGCAGTTATGCACAAGGTTTGCCAAGGAAGCAGAAAAGGTCCCAAACCAAAATACCTATTTCAAACAAAATGAGAGAGTTGAATAGACTGTTAATTAGTTTAAGAGACACAGTAAGAATTGGGCGTTTATTTGATACATCGAGGCTTGAATATTTTGATAATATTGTTGGTAGGTAAATAGAATATGTTGAGACTTAAAAATATTTTTTTTTATTTGTGTAATTCTAGTACGCATTAAAATAATAATTGATGCAATTTTACTAATGAATGACGGATTTTCTTAATAGAAGATATACAGCCTTGGACATTTGTCTGGTGCACCCATAAAAGATTTCATTGTACGTTACCGCACCAAGATTCCGTGCATTACACACGAACTTTTATTTACTAAAGCACATTTTACGACGTCGAAATGCGGAATTCGGATTTACAATCCCCGTGTTTACATAAATATCGGTCTATTGTTTATTTCAAGAATGTAATCAGCATTGATACGTTGGCGATTGAAGGAATTTTTAGAGCGTTATTTTTATTATTTGAGTGTGCTGTGTATTGTATTCTATTTACGTACAGCCGATTATATGAAGATGCCTAAAAAATGGGAGTTGACTGTTACAGAACGTAGTCAAATAGTGTTACTACATTCGCAGGGTATGTCGCAAAAAAAGTTGCAACAACAATGAAGTTTTCACGACATGCGATACAATTAACCATTAATCGGTTGAACAAGACATTTCTGTATGTGACAGAACTGTTCGAAGAAGGTTGGCAGAGATGAATTTGAAGGGCCGGAAAGCGCGTTGCAAGACATATCTGAGCCAGCAACAAATGAAAGATCGTTTGCTGTAGGCAAGAAAATATAAAGATTGGACTGTCGAAGTTTGGTCGAAGCTCATATGGTTTGACGAATCAATGTTAAGCAATCCTATTTTGTTCCTTTGTTACACAATATTTGCAAAAATGTATACACATACCACGAATTTGCTAAATTAAAAAAGTAATTCAGATGTTTGCTGCTCCTGAAGCCCAACTGTCAAACATGGAGGTGACAACGTCATGGTTTGGGGATGCATGTCCGAAAATGGCGTAGAAGTGTTTGTGTGTGATGACAGGGATAACGCAGAATATTTACTCCAACAGGATAACGCGCCCTGTCACAAATCCAAATTCTCGATAGAGTGGTTTCGTGAGAACGGAATCCGTTTACTTGAATGGCCGGCGCAGTCATCAGATCTGTCGCCTATAGAAAATTTGTGGCGCATGCTGAAGCTAAAGCTTTCCAGTTACAAATTCAGTAACAAAACTGTACAGGAGTGGGGGACACTTTCAACTGAAGTTTGTTTACGTTTAGAAGGGCCTAAACGGTTTTTATCCATGCAGTTTTATTTTACTAGTGCACAATATATTTTTATTTTAAATATTTTGGGGTGCTCCAGACATATGTCCAAGGCTGTATGTATGCAATATACGGATGGTTTTGGTGTTAGTAACATAAGGTATGATTAGTCCTACACTTTTGGAGTACCTTGTATAATTGAAAATTAAAGACACACAACTTGCGTTAATTTGTTTTCCTTATTACTACGATCAGCTCTAGAATACTTAACGTAAGTCCAAAGTCAACGCTCCCGACATCAAACTTGCACATTGCTGTACTCTTGATGTTGGTTACATGAATATGTGGACAGTGGAAACGAAGTGGACGATGGCGAGTAGAAAAAGCGCACTCGGAAAGGGGAAAAAAGAGATAACCAAGTCGGAGATTGCGTCATTTGTTTGTCGTCTGCACGCCGTTGAAACAAAAGCGAAAAGAAGACCGTTTTGCAGCTGGCGTGGGAAAAACTGGAAATAAAAGAAAACGCCGCTTTGATGATACCGCTAAATATGAAACAAATGAATGCCCGCGCAGCCGACACCGTACGTATAGCTCTTTACTGTGTTCCTGGTTTAAATTAAAATAAACCGCGTTTCCTCCTTTTTTCTTTGTCTCTAAAAAAAAAAGCCCTCGGAAAAAAGTGGAAACTTTTTTTCATTCAGATTTGCGGCGTTTTAGTTTAAAAATGAGGATAGAATGCCGCTAAAGGAGTTTCGAATGTTGCCTGTTGTATAACGCGGATGTTGCTTTGACCTTACGGATCCTGTATTCAGTTTTGAATGAAAAAGGAAACCACGAAGATATATGGGGTTTTTATAATCATCATGGAGTGGAACATTTATTTTACAAACAAACTCGCCTTAATTTTCGAAATTTATTCATTTATTTTCTCATAAGCCCGCAGAAACGAATGAGAATACCAAACTGTCATTACATGAAGTGCTAACTATAGTACATTACCTCAAAACCTCGTTATGAAATTTAACACAAATAAATTGTGTGCGATTATAAATAAGAATCCCGGTTTTCGAACAATAGTACGTATAGAGAAGGGTTTAACTGACCCTTTTAAATTCGCGAACACCACATCATTAGACACAGAACGCTCCTCTTCCAAATACACCAACATATTTTTACCTCACCGTAGTATGACTGAGTCAGCACTGGAAAACATGCTAATGAGTAGTCTCGCCAAAGTGGGGCAAGTTACAGTGCAGTACAGCGGCGAACAACGTGGAGAGGCTGAGCGACCATTTTCCATTTAACTAGCAGTAAAAGAATATCAATATTTTCAAATCGAAACTGTAATTATGTATGTGTCTTTCTCATTACAAGGGATATAAGTTTGTCTTCCACTTTTATCCACTGCTATACTAACCGTCTAAAACCATTAGACAGTTCTGGTTGGTTACCTCTCAGATAAAATTTGATGCATATACCAAAGAGAGATATCTGCTACCTGATAAATTTATCTTGCTGGCGGTTATCTGCCAGTTCATCAGATTGTGAATAAGCCAGCCCTTAGTATAAGAGATTTTGAATCGTTGTCAATAACACTTTCAAATCTTCGAATTACACTTTCATTTTTTTCCTCTTCCGCCGTACATAGGAGTGAGCGAACATCATCTGTCTTGAAACATTTTCTCGCTTTTCTTGATAGCTTTGGCGTGTCTCGCATCGAACTGTAAAGTTATCTTCTTTACATCATCAAAATATTTGCAGTAGTAAAATGCAGTCTTTGGCCATGTTCCCCAACGCGTAGTAATCGGCTGTGATGGGTTCAGGTACTTTGGGACACAGTTCGTGAAAGCTTTTTGTTCGTTTTGGGGCTTTAGAAATACTGCTTTCGTATGAGCTGTTAAGCATTTAGTCATGGATAACATTTAGGAATCAAGGCTTAAAGCATGGATTTCGCATGTTACATGTAACAGTTTGCCACCATTTTCATTAAGAGATCCGCCTAAAGAAAGCGTGTTAGCGGCATCGTCACTCATAAACACTAATTGCTGGGTTGTTGGAAATTTGTTCAGTGCCCTCAACACCACTTTGAAAATTTCATCGCTAGTACATTTTGCAACTCTTTTGGAAGCAAGTGAGATAGGGGGATGACGGTTCAAACTCTTCCATTATACATATCATAAAAACGACGAAATGTTTTTGCCGATCGGTTCTTTCGTCCACACATAATCACAATTTTTTTATCTTTCAATTCTGTTTTAATTCTTCTTTCAACATAGTCACAAAAAGATGGCGTAAAGTTCCTTAACGATGTCCGACGTGGTAATATATAAGCCAAATACTTGTTCCAGAAGGAGACAAATACATGTTGGTCAAACACCTAACACATGGGCTGAAAAGTCCCGGGCCTAACAAAGACGACACGGTTTTTTTGGTTCAAAATTAGCTTTATTCATCAACGTAATCCCCATCAAGAGCAACGCAATCATTCCAGCGCCGCTCTAACATTTCAATACCACTCTTGTAGAACGATTTATCTTCTGCCTCAAAATAGGCCTCAGTTTCAGCGATAACCTCTTCAGTCGTGCGAAATTTCTTACCGGCGAGCATTTTTTTGAGGTCTGCGAACAGCCAGTAGTCGCTGGGAGCCAAATCTGGCGAATACGGTGGATGTGGGAGCAATTCGAAGTTCAATTCATGTAGTTTTGCCATTGTTTTGATTGACTTGTGACACGGTGCGTTGTCTTGATGAAACAACATTTTTTTCTTTGCCATATGCGGTCGTTTCTTTGCAATTTCGGCCTTCAAACGCTCCAATAACGCTATATAATATTCACTATTGATGGTATTTCCTTTCTCAAGATAGTCGATGAATATTACACCACGCACATCCCAAAATACTGAGGCCATAACCTTTCCAGCCGATTGTTGTGATTTCGGGCGCTTTGGACGAGGTTCACCAGTTGCTGTCCACTCAGATGACGATCGTTTTGATTCCGGAGTGAAGTGATGGATCCATGTTTCATCCATTGTCACATATCGACGCAAAAATTCCGGTTTGTTACGTTTAAGCATGGCCAAACACTACTCAGAATCATCAACACGTTCTTGTTTTTGGTCAACAGTGAGCAAACGCGGCACCCACTTTGAACAGAGCTTTCTCATAGTCAAATGCTCATGCAATATAACGCCAATATGTTCTTTTGATATCTTTACGATGTCAGCTAACTCGCGCAACTTCACTTTTCGATCATTCAGAACGATTTTGTGGATTTTATTGATGTTTTCTGGTGTTACCGCCTCATTTGGACGTCCACTGCGTTCTGCATCGTCGGTGTCTCTACGACCACGTTTGAAGTCAGCAAACCAACGTTTTATTGTTGTTTCTGATGAAGCGGAGTCCCCATAACACTTTTCAAACCATTGCTTCGCTTGAACGGTATTTTTTCCCATCAAGAAGCAGTGTAAAATTAAAACACTAAATCGTTTTTGATCCATTGTTTTGAAAATAACAAAAGTAGCGTGACTCTTAGCACAATAACTGACTAACTAATGAATAGAATATCATGAAATTTTAACAGCTA
This sequence comes from Trypoxylus dichotomus, assembly GCA_023509865.1. Classification (NCBI taxonomy): domain Eukaryota; kingdom Metazoa; phylum Arthropoda; class Insecta; order Coleoptera; family Scarabaeidae; genus Trypoxylus; species Trypoxylus dichotomus. Next base: position 2,667,164 of record CM042082.1, read on the forward strand.
TCTTTTGAAGGTTAGTACTAACTGAGAGAAAGATGACTGCAATAAAACTAGCGTCATCTATGTATTAGGCCCGGGACTTTTCAGCCCATGTGTTATACCAAATATTAATTGATCGTTGTATCGTTTACCACGGATTGCAGAACAGCGCTTTATTCTTTTTAGGTGGCGTTCACAGTTCAAATAGTTGTCGCACTTTACACATTTAATTTTATCGCCTTCGTATTCTAAATCCAGCATCCATCGAGCCGGATGCTACTGCAAAAGCACCGATTTCTGCAGCCTCGCTTAGAAAACTGCACGAATTACATATTCGTTGTTCGTAATTTTCGCAAAAAATAATTGTATTAAACCATTTCCAAACGACACGCAAGTAACTGGCTAACCATCACCACGTCTTCATTTCGGAATTGTATTCCGTACTCTCGGGACGCCCTCACATATAAAATCCGTCCGGGACGATCTCTCCCCCACACCCTCGTAACTCCGCCAGGTCTGGAAATGGATGGACGGAAGCTGAACAGTTGAACAGCGAAATACGAGCTAGTATACGTGTTTCCTTTCCGCAGCTGGGAATACATTAGCGAGGAAATGAGAAATCGAACATGTTTTAATTTTCCGGTTGGTGTAAGCGTTTTTCGAGAGGTAAAAAACGCGAAAAATTAAATTCTACCTCCTGTATAACCATTTGGAATATTGATAAATGAATATCAATCGTACCACGTCCGATTAGAAGAAATTACGAAGCTGATCTTGTACTGATAAGAGTGGTATTTGAGTATATATTTTGGTGGATATTGTAATAATCATTAGGTACTACAAAATGGAACTTTTTAGAAATTATACGCTTTATGTTGTAGAAATATTTTTTTTTAATCCTTTGGTGTCAGACTACCATTGCCTTATTTCGGTCTTCAATCCACCCCATACAGTTGTCCTTTCCAGGAGTTTCGGGATCTACTTATTCTCTTTTGACCCTTTGTTTTAGCTTCCAAAATCATCTTTATTAACTTTCCGACCTTGTACAGTGATATAGCTAAAACCGACTGAACTTAATTCTTCAAAGAATCTTAATTGCGTTAACGAAGCAGTATCAGCTTTTTATAATTGCTTAGACATTGTCATCCGTCGTTCTGTACCTTTGTCCAAACACCCTTCTCGAAGATACCCGCCTCGGTATAATTTCGAAATAATCAAGCTTATTCAAATAAAGAATTATTACCTTCGTAGGTGGAACAAGAGTGGACGGAAGATTTACCACATTGAATTTAAGCGTTTGAGGAAATTAGTTAAAGACAAAAGTAGAGTTGTATATCCGGAATATCAGACGGCGGCTGCAGAAGATGTAGCACAAAATCCAAAGGTAATCTGGCAGTACATAAACGCGCGTCGTAATGCATAAAGAATACCTGAGTGTCTCACTTTGAACGGCTCCACTGTTGATGATCCCAGCAACGTTGTTCAGACCTTCGCAGATGAGTTCTGTAGAGTGTTTGTGTCTGGTTCACAAGCATTACTGAGGCCCCAGTCTCTTGATAGGGATCTCATTAGTGGTAGTTCTTTGATTGGATCTTTTACTGCGCACGATATCTTAAAAGCATCTAAGAAGTTAAAAACTAATTTTACTGCTGGTCATGACGGCCTCCCCGTATTTTTTGCACGTGATTGTTGTGTAGTACTATGTGAACCTCTAGCTAGAATATTTAACTTGGCCGTAAGTTCTTCTACCTTTCCTGACGCTTGGAAGATTAGCAGAATTACACCCGTGTTTAAGAAAGGTAATTGTTCAAACTTCTAAAATTATAGACCAGTAAATATTTTATCCCACTTTGCAAAAATTTTGGAATATCTTCTGTCTTACAGAATTTACGTTAGTGTCAAGCCTTATTTATCGTCGCGACAACATGATTTCATTCCAGGAAGGTCTACTACAACCAACCGTGCTGAGTTAGCGCAGCATATTGCCGAATCTATGGAACGACGTCAACAAGTAGATGTATTATACACCGATTTTAGTAAAGCATTTAACACTATCAATCATTCCCTTATGGTATCTAAGTTGAATAGTTTTGGTTTTCCTCCAAGTGTAACACAATCGATCCGCTCGTATTTAACTGATCATTCATGCTATGTTCACTACATCATACATCCTTAACATTTTCTGCTTCCTCTTGTGTGTACCAGGGATCCAATTTGGGTCCTCTTTTGTTTAATATTTATTTGAATGATCTCCTACAGGGGCTGAACTGCAATGTACTGGCATACGCGGACGATCTTGAGATCTACAGTACCATAACCTCCCAGGCAGATTGTTTGTTTCTCCAGAACGGTCTAGATACTATTGTTAGATGGTGTACACAGAATGGAATTCATTTGAATCTGGATAAGTGTGGTGTTGTAAGCTACTCTAGATGTCATCGACTCTACACTTACAATTATGCTGCGAGTCGGGCTATTGTTCCTAGGCACTCGTCTGTGATGTACCTGGGCGTGCTGTTTGATGCAAATTTGTCGTTTCCTTAGTGTCCCGTGTTTTGTATATGGGCAACTTATTTAATACCGTTAATATAATTCTGATAGGTTAAATGTCACACTGGCATTAATATTCGTACATAATTGCGAAAAGTGTAGCTTAAGCAGTGATGAAAGAAAAATGATTTAAATCCTTGAATAACGTTCTAATTAAAAAATAAGAAATTACAATGATTGTTGAAAATAACCACCGCCACAATGCACAAGTTTACGCGTCCTATCATGCTATCAAGAGCATTTTGTGGCATTTATGACGTTATGTTTGTGCCTCCTTTTTTTGTATATGACCATAATTATTCCCATATTCCATTACTTAGGTTTTCCTTTTTTTATTCTGATGTTGTTTAAGAGGTTAAGTAGTTCTTTGTTACCTTTCTCTCCCATGTATTTTATCATTTCAGCAGTGATTCCCCGGCCGCCTTTCTTAGTTATAGTTTGCTAACAGCTCCTCCGATTTCTTCGTCGCTTATTGGTGTGATAAGTTCTTCGCCATTTTTTTGCTCTTTGGTCTTTTTCTCTTACATATCTGTCTTGTTTTACTTTTGTGAGTTCTTCGAAGTAATGTTATATATTATATTATTCCCTTCACCATCTTTTATATTTTTCGATCTTGGTTTCTTTTCTTCTCTCATTTGGTTTTCCCTATAGTTATCTTTGAGTTTTAGTCGAAACTCTATCCTAGAATTTTGTTTAGCTCTCTTGATACTCTCTTTTTTCCTCGCCATTTTGTACATCCTATAATCCTCCTCTTTTCTGCTGTGTATGTGTTCCATTTATTTCTCTTATCATTAACTTCGAATTGTATTTCTACTGTCCACCATCTGCTTCCTTTTGTGCATGTACCTCCTTCCAAAAATTATAGAACATATTAATCAATTGACTTTGCCGTATAAACTTGAGTTCCTCCATTTTAGTTTGAATAAAAAAGATTTATACGAGAGATTCTCGACATCTGACTTGATCATCGCTGTACGTATATACATACATATATATATATATATATATACAAAGACCAACATGGCCTACTCGTCTTTTTTGCCCCATCCAGGCAGGACATTTCCCTTTTGTGCGCACGTTTTTTTTGTAATATCCTTCTTCGACAATAGAACTTCGTACTTCTTCCAATTTTCCTTCTCTTTCTTCCTACGTTTTTTATACCTCTTTCAAATCGTAATCGTACACAACAGCCTGTCGCGATCGCTCATACGGATAGTCGGATAGAAAGAGAGTACGAACGCGCCTTAATGAACAGCAATTGTTTGATTGTTTAGCGCGTCTTTTGTCGACACATTCTGTGCACGCGGTTTACGAGAGGCCGGCTGGCGGTGTCATATTAGGATCCAGCCGGCTGGGGCGTCGCTGATATTTGAATTTATCGGCGGAGCGATTGTGCGTGACAATCGGTCTGCGATTTTCCCGGCGTTTTTCTTTTGTTTTTCCACGGCCATTGACGATGTTATTTTATTACGCTCTTACGTGTGGAATCGTTAACGGAAAGTGGTTTTTTTTTTGCTTTTGCGATAGCGTATTATACCCTTAAATTTATTGTTTTGTTTTCGGTATTGTAGTCGGAATGGGAACAATGCAATAGAAAGTTGTTCAAGAGATTAAGTTTCCCACTGTTCTGATATTACTTTTATTGCCAGATCCATGCATCCATACCGCGAACTGTTTTGGTTTCTTTTATTTCTTTGTAGACAGGGACGGTGTAGTGAGTTTTGTAAATTAAAATGTGATTGCAATTTATTCCTGATTGACGTGAGATTTGAAGGTGTGAATATCAACCAATTGAATTCCTGGTCACTACAAATAATGTTGCATTTTTTTTCGGATCAAAGTGGCCCGAAAAAATCTCTTCACGAAAGAAAAAATGGGGTCACTGTACACGTTGGCGTTTCTAGACATATGTGTTAGTGGTGCTTTTAATAGTATGTTGGTTCGTGCCGTAGAGATCACAAGAGTCTTAATAGAGGGGCATCAATATGCTGATGTATCAATTTAATAAGACATTTCGCGCTAGCCGCGTCTCTGCGACGCGACAACAAGACGCACTGAATGTAGAATTTCAGTGCTTCTTCTGGTTGGCTCAATAAATTTAGAATCCGCCACAATACAAGTTTTAAAGCGATTTCGGGAGAAGGAGCTTCGGTTAATCCTGAAGATGTTTCATTGTTTTTAAAAAATGTCCTTCTTTGATTAAGGGATATTCACCGAGAAACATCTATAATGCCGATGAGACGGGCCTGTATTTTAGGGCTCTACCCGACAAAACGCTCACATTAAAGAAGGAAAAATGTGTTGGGGGTAAGTATCTCAGAGAAAGGTTTACAATTTTGCATTGTGCAAATATAGCGGGTGAAAAAGAAAATCTCCTAGTCATTGGTAGGGCAGCTAAACCCAGAGCTTTTAAAAACATTAATATAAATAACCTGCCTGTAACTTGGAAATACAATAAGAAAGCTTGGATGACAGGACAAATTATAACAGAGTGGTTGCAAGACCTAGATTGGAAAATGGCTAAAGAAAAAAGAAACATTTTGTTATTTTTAGACAATGCGGGATCTCATCCGAAAGACGTTCGCTTAAGTAATATAAAAATATAATTTTTACCCCCTAATTGTACATCAGCCTGTCAACCACTTGACCAGGGGATTATAAAGAATTTTAAAACTTATTACCGAACTCTAATACTCAAACATATGCTAGTAAACATTGAAAATGCTGGTACAGCTTTTGAGTTAATAAAGAAAATTACACCACTGGATGCAGTTTATTTGGCAAAAGCCGCTTGGGACCAAATAACCAAGGAGACAGTTCAAACTTGCTTCCGCAAAGCAGGATTTAATCATGTAAATATGCAAAGTGAAGAGCAGTTAACTGAGGCTGATACATCTGACCTAGAAGATGATTTGCCTCTTAGTGTACCTTCAGATATCCTCAAAAATAAGAATTTATTGAAATTGACGGATAATGAGAACCTTAATGATTTTTAGAACGTAGATGAAGATTTGTATGTTGAAGATCCAGATTCAGAACAAGAAATTGCCAATCCAGTTGACATGCAAGAACTTTCGGAAGATTCTGATGTCGATGAGGTTCCAGTGCCAACAGAAGCTATCCCATATTATGGTTAAGCTATTACCCTGACCAAGCAGCGCAAAAGTTTTGTCGAAAATCACGGAGATACAGAGTCTTTGGAGCTTCTTTCTAAATTAGAAATACGATTTCAAGACGCCATTTTAAAGAAAAAGAGAAGACAAACAGCAATATATGAATTTTTGCGTCCTTAAAGTGACTATTCATTTCATTGTTTTGTATTACATATTACATCTATGTATCTATCTACATACATTATTTATTATACTTTGTATGTATATATCTAAAGGAAACAAACTTTTTTTTCTTAAGTTTAAAGTTTCTTATTTATTTTAAAAACATTTATATACATATACGATTTAAATGTCCCAGTTTCTTTAATATATTCATTTTTCGTTAAAACACGATTTTTGTTGTATCTACTACATATATCTTTTATGCGGACATCCCTCCTGAACGGACATCTTCAGTTGGTCCCATTGGTGTCCGTTCAAAGGAGATTTCACTGTATACTTGACCCTCTCCTATTTTTGAATACCCCTCTCATCGCTACAGTCCTCAGTCGAAGATAATTACCCATGGTAACTATACGTGCATTGAGACGTCCTTTATACATTTTTACTTAATTCCAACTCTATAATCACGAACAAGCGAAAGTTACATAAGAAAAATCCGCCACACCTTCGTATAGAAGCGGCAGACTGAATTTCCTACCCATGGACATATATTAATGGCGTTAATGATGACGGTGAAGACCATAATGGAAATGTCTCATCACATCCCAAAGACGATGAAATTTGATAAAAGTTATCACAGTTTGCCTAAATTAAATTATTACTTCATATTTTTCACAACTTTCTATAATATTTTCTCTAAATAAATGAACTCTTAAAAAGCCATCTATGTCTTTTCTTTTAAACTACTAACATCGTTACAAAATATTTAACTTAACCATCAATTTGTGATTTACTGCCAATTTTGAGAGCTTCTTGCCCTAGTGTGGGACGGTTCAGGAGATATCGACGTTTGAAAATTGAAAAGTAGGAATAGCTTCGGTGTTACAGGAGAAGTGGTATAGAATGTCTTAGTAGATTTCTTCACCAAGGCGAATATCAATCCTGATTCAGGCAAAAGTCTATTCTCTACACTTAAGACATTTCTATCTTCTATATACTGTTTCGATTCCTTTAACGTAACACCAGTAGAATGCGCTAAATTATCCTCAGTATTATTTCACTTAAATTCTCAGTGTCTGGTAACATATATCCACTACTGTACGTCTAGGTGACCACTCCTTTTCTTCCATACAAAGAAAATACGCGTTTTTCTTCTTCGCCAGTCGTCATTTTCCACGAATCTCTAATCCTTCGATCAAGGAACATAGTCATAGAAGTGCACTATAAACCCGAAGCACTTCTGATAACGCACAAACACGCGCCGGGGGTTATGCTGAACTCCCATTCCTGCACCCTGTTTACTGTTGCGCCGCTGCACTGTCGCAGATTGATATCCGATCTGTGTTTGTCTTGTGTGCGCTTGGAACTCGTGGGAGGATTATGACTGGGAAACAGTGAGCTGGTGAAAAATAAATACGCGCACTAGAGGGTTGTACGGGCTACAGGGAGATAATATTCGGCTTAACCTTCATTATTGGAAAGACAAGTAACGGTAGGAAAACGGAAGTGAAGATCTTCTTTGCTTTGCGAGTCAAATGTAACAGGGGTTGGGATAATGCGTTTATCGATCAATTAGAAAATAGGCGAAGGAATGGATATAACACATGGGCTGAAAATTCCCGCGCCTAACACTTAGATGACGCTAGTTTTATTGCAGTCACCTTTTCATGATATTCTATTCATTAGTTTGTGACTTATTGTGCTAAGAGTCACGCTACTTTTCTTATTTTCAAAACAATGGATCAAAAACAATTTCGTGTTTTAATTTTACACTGCTTCTTGATGGGAAAAAATACCGTTCAAGCGAAGCAATGGCTTGAAAAGTGTTATAGGGACTCTGCTCCATCAGAAACAACAATAAAACGTTGGTTTGGTGACTTCAAACGTGGTCGTAGAGACACCGATGATGCAGAACGCAGTGGACGTCCAAATGAGGCGGTAACACCAAAAAATCCACAAAATCGTTTTGAATGATCGAAAAGTGAAGTTGCGCGAGTTAGCTGATATCGTAAAGATATCAAAAGAACGCATTGGCTTTATATTGCTTGAGCATTTGACTATGAGAAAGCTCTGTTCAAAGTGGGTGCCGCGTTTGCTCACTATTGACCAAAAACAAGAACGTGTTGATGATTCTGAGCAGTGTTTGGCCATGTTTAAACGTAACAAACCGGACTTTTTGCGTCGATATGTGACAATGGATGAAACATGGATCCATCGCTTCACTCCGGAATCAAAACGATCGTCATCTGAGTGGACAGCAACCTGGTGAACCTCGTCCAAAGCGCCAGAAAGCACAACAATCGGCTGGAAAGGTTATGGCCTGGGTATTTCGGGATGTGCGTGGTGTAATATTCATAGACTATCTTGAGAAAGGAAATACCATCAACAGTGAATATTATATAGCGTTATTCGAGCGTTTGGAGGCCGAAATTGCAAAGAAACGACCGCATATGGCAGAGAAAAAAAATGTTGTTTCATCAAGACAACGCACCGTGTCACAAGTCAATCAAAACAATGGCAAAACTACATGAATTGAACTTCGAATTGCTCCCACATCAAACGTATTCGCCGGTAAGAAATTTCGCACGAATGAAGAGGTTATCGCTGAAACTGAGGCGTATTTTGAGGCAAAAGATAAATCGTTCTACAAAAGTGGTATTGAAGTGTTAGAGCGGCGCTGGAATGATTGCGTTGCTCTTGATGGAGATTACGCTGATTTTGAACCAAAAAGAACGTGTTTTCTTTGTTAGGCCCGGTACTTTTCAGCCCATGTGTTATTTTCCTTCAAGAATTAAATCCAGAGAACTAAAAATTTGTGCATTTTCGAAGGGGTGTTTCACCCCCTCAAACGCGAAGAAAAAAAATATTTTGAAGTCTCAACAGACTCTACTTACCAGCCAAGTTTCATTAAAATCTGAATTTGACACCGGGGAACCTTTCATTGTAAATCCCCAACGATTTCTTTACCTTTTCGAAAATTGGAAACAGAGTGCGTGGTCAAAAGTTCCTGTCGTCAAAAGGAGCAATCGATCCTTTAAAGAACGTAATTTTGACTGTATTAACAAATGAAAGGAACAGCTACTTCCAGCATTGATTTGAGCACATGCGAAAGTGCATTAGTCTTGGCGGAGAATACTTCGAAAAATAATAACGTCTTTAAAAGCTGTCTACTACTTTACTTCAGCTCCATATGGAAGATAATCCTAGTATTAAGGTCTTCGATTTATTCAAGATAACATTGGCAGTTACTTCCATTAAAACTGTATTCCACTACCTTGATGGTTTCTATTTTGAAGCTACCTCATTTTTTTGTCTCTGCCGATATTCAATCAAAATCATTTCGTATTTCTACGATTATAATTTGAATTTTGTCGCTAGCAATTTCTATTTCATCTATAAAATAGTTCTTTGTAAAGATGAACTAGGTGGATTAAATTCAATATTATTTGAAACCATCCTATATTCGACTAACCATTTTCCTTTCTATGGAAAAGTAAAGATTGCGATTCTGAAGCGTTTAATTGACGACACGATATTGAAATGTCTCCTTTAATCATCCACTACGCTTAGAAATATCGGAAAGTCCACTTTTCGAAACGTAACTACTTCTCACGTAAGCATAATGTCGAAAATAATCTATAGTAATGAGCTTAGGACTCCCCGAGCGCCTACTTCTAAGCTTCTCCGTTCAAGCGAAGCAATAAACCATACAATACCCATGACTGACGAGTTGAGCTTACAACTTTCCTCGACGTTTTAAATTTTTTTCCTTGCAGTCTCGGTCAGTAACAACAAAACGTATTTTTGAAGCAAACAGCACCGCTACGGTGTCCTGGACGCTGCCTCCACGTCCCACTTTGCATCGTCAGCTCTTAAGCGGATATAGAGACGGGATTCGACGGGAGGGGGCGGCGAGGGTGGCCTTGTTCGTAGTGGAGGTGGTCCTGGCAGCGTCGACGAACATAAAAGAGGAGATTAAACGTTTCGGTACAGAGGAAGGCACAAAGGGGAAGGAGATGTTGGAACAAATCTTCGATTTCAGCTCCTTTTTCAAGCTCCTACGAATTTCGTCCTTTTCAGATTATAAAAACTGAATTCTGATTTGTTTTTCATTTTAATGAAATGCGGATAATTAAATAAAAGGTTGAACTTTTATCGTGCATACATTCAGTGAAATTTCTATAGTTGCATTGAATTTTGTGGTTTCCCTATAAACATTTAGCAACGGTATGAGTTGGAAATTAACTAGAATTAGATTTGTAAAGTAAAGAAACCGCAGAGGCATTATCTTGTCATATCACAACTCTATTTGGGCCACGTGTGATTCATTAAAACGGCGATTTGACGCACTGTTTGTCGGAGTACTTCTTCTTTCTTTGGAATTGTGCGTTGAAAATACACTTCTGTACCCAACAATGCCTCAATCTACAGTTTGTTTTCGTTTGGTATGTCCTACTTTCTATCCATAACGAAAAAATATAAAACGCATACAGGCAACACTAACACGTAAACACAGAAAAAACATTGTTACATAAACAGATAAATATTCTGTTTACAATAGTAACTAATCCAAATAAATAGAATAAAAAAAATATAGCAATGACGGCGGATGTAAACCCGATTTTGCGAAGCGCGAAGTGAAAATCACATTACCTGCAGCGGAATCTATAATAGAACATATCACTTTCCTTGTGTTGATGTTAAACGCACCGAAATTGGTACTATTGTGAAACAAAAACGTGAGATGGTCTGTAGCGACTGTAAGCAGGCTTTCGGAACTACTCTACTGTCGTTTCTAAGAAACCAACATGACGCAATAACCAAAATAAATAAATAACAAGATAGACGCACTAGTGAAAACTGTGTCGGAATTAAAAGTTTAAATAACAAAACTAAAAGGCCATTCCGATACTTTAAACTTGGTAGAAACAAGTAATTCAAACCTATTGAAATTAACTCAGAAGACAACGTTTACAAAACCATCCCATCCTAAACTAAAAACCACTGACTATAAGAATTAGTCTAGTCAACGACAATGATACGAAATTAGATCAGGTCACGGTCGTACAACAAAATACTTACGCACAAGTTGTTGGAGATGAGAAAAATGAATTTCATATAGTATCACATAAAAGCAGACGTAGAAACGCTGAAACAATAGGTACCGCTCGTGTTGACGATACTTTTTCTGGTATTCCGAAGCGAATCTGGTTATATATACGACGAGTAAATAAAACAGTTGAAACGGAGGACGTATAAAACTATCTGAAAAAGAAATTTCCAAACATCGTGTTTGACTTGGAAAATCTTAATAGCAAAGGATCTTTTAAACTTGTACTTAATTTCTCACAGCTGGGGTTAATAAGACTGAGACGTGGTCTTCTGGTATTCTTCTAAGAAGATTTCGTTTTGTTTTTTTTTTGTTTTTCGGAAAAAGAGCAGCCAAGAAAATGCGAGTTTGATTTCAACTTAGAGCAAGATTTGCTTGGATTTCAGCGAGCATTAGCTGATGTGGATGAGACATTTGAACAATAGGCATCAAAATAATACATTGGCTGAAAAGTCCCGGGCCTAACACATAGATGACGCTAGTTTTATTGCAGTCACCTTTCTCTCAGTTAGTACTAACTTTGAAAAGAAAGCTGTTAAAATTTCATGATATTCTATTCATTAGTTTGTGAGTTATTGTGCTAAGAGTCACGCTACTTTTGTTATTTTCAAAACAATGGATCAAAAACAATTTCGTGTTTTAATTTTACACTGCTTCTTGATGGGAAAAAATACCGTTCAAGCGAAGCAATGGCTTGAAAAATGTTATGAGGACTCCGCTCCATCAGAGACAACAATAAAACGTTGGTTTGGTGAATTCAAACGTGGTCGTAGAGACACCGATGATGCAGAACGCAGTGGACGTCCAAATGAGGCGGTAACACCAGAAAACATGAAAAAAATCCACAAAATCGTTTTGAATGATCGAAAAGTGAAGTTGCGTGAGTTAGCTGACATCGTAAAGATATCAAAAGAACGTATTGGCTTTATATTGCATGAGCATTTGACCATGAGAAAGCTCTGTTCAAAGTGGGTGCCGTGTTTGCTCACTGTTGACCGAAAACAAGAACATGTTGATGATTCTGAGCAGTGTTTGGCCATGTTTAAACGTAAGAAATCGGAATTTTTGCGTCGATATGTGACAATGGATGAAACATGGATCCATCACTTCACTCCGGAATCAAAACGATCGTCATCTGAGTGGACAGCAACTGGTGAACCTCGTCCAAAGCGCCCGAAAGCACAACAATCGGCTGGAAAGGTTACGGCCTCGGTATTTTGGGATGTGCGTGGTGTAATATTCATCGACTATCTTGAGAAAGGAAATACCATCAACAGTGAATATTATATAGCGTTATTGGAGCGTTTGAAGGCCGAAATTGCAAAGAAACGACCGCATATGGCAAAGAAAAAATGTTGTTTCATCAAGACAACGCACCGTGTCACAAGTCAATCAATACAATGGCAAAACTACATGAATTGAACTTCGAATTGCTCCCACATCCACCGTATTCGCCAGATTTGGCTCCCAGCGACTACTGGCTGTTCGCAGACCTCAAAAAAATGCTCGCCGGTAAGAAATTTCGCACGAATGAAGAGGTTATCACTGAAACTGAGGCCTCTTTGGAGGCAAAAGATAAATCGTTCTACAAAAGTGGTATTGAAATGTTAGAGCGGCGCTGGAATGATTGCGTTGCTATTGATGGAGATTACATTGACGAATAAAGCTAATTTTGAACCAAAAAAACCATGTTTTCTTTGTTAGGCCCGGGACTTTTCAGCCCATGTGTTATGTAGGAACATCTTTACGGTTATTGTTATATGCTTCGCGTTTTAGTGATTTTGAGTTATCAGATATTCTGCTTTATTATCATGTTCGAAGTATTTACGATGAAATGAATTTCTTATTACTATTAGTGATTGTCAGTATGATTTCATTGCTCTAAGTGAAACTTAGCTTAATTCAGATACGTCCAGCGAAGAGTTATACCCTCGTAATTATTTAATTTGTAGATGTGATAGAAATTTCGAGGCAACTCGGTTGGACAGAGGTGGTGCAGATTCGTATCGTTCACAAGGAAAAAAACAATGTATTATTTTCAACTACGCTTTGAACTCGGACGCCATCACACGAGTTGGTGGTATGCATGATTTGGAGGTATACTTCGACTGTGGTTTAACGTTTAACGACCATGTTCGAAATGTTATATCATCTGCTAGCAGAATACTAGGCTTTGTACTGTGTAACACACCGATTTACTTTATGTGCTCTGCGTAAAATAGTATTTGTGGTAAGTGTGGCATTTTTAATTGTACCCTTGCGCGAATGCTTGATTCGGATTCCTGATGAAGCAGAATATCTTGCTCCAATATTGTGTATAGCCATGTAATTATGCTTTTGTATCGCATCTATTTCTTGTCTGTAGTCTACAATATGTCTAGTGAGATACATTTCTTGTTGCATTTGGTTGTTTGACTGTTAATTGGTTTTTTTGTTACTATAGGCAATAAAGGTTATTATTATTATTAAAAAAAATAATATTTTACACATTTCAAGGCAGATGAATATATTTTATTTCTAAGAACACCTCACCCACAGTTACGTTCACATTATCGATCTGGAAAGAGACAACCCTACAAGTTTTTCTTCCTTTAGAAATATTTGGCCCGATCTCATCGCGTCCATTTTCAGTAACCTTCCACTTAACGCTAACACTCAGATATCCAACGCTAATGAACCTCATTCCCAATTCTATATCCCGTTACATCCGACACCTGCCCCTTTCAAAATCGACCCCGTCGTCATCTCCACCGCCGTTAGATCTACTCGGAACGTTGTAATCGATATCGTCGTTGTTCTTTCGCCATATTCCACCTCCGTCAAAGGTTTCGCGAATTGTCAAGCTTCATTCGCAATGGAATTTAGATGTACATGTATTATGCGTTCGTCGGCTACTAGTCAAGTACACTAGCGTTTCCATGTAACCCGAATGGACGATCGTGTTACCAAAGCATCTAGTGTAACGTTACCGATCGTGGTGGCACTGTTTGAGGTCACGCATGACACAAGAAGCGAGTTTAACGTTTTGCGAGAGGAGCGGGACGAATAATACGGGTGAGAGGTGTTGGATTGCGATTAAATTGTGATATGTACAGTGCGTCTCTCGAATTGACGTAAGAGGAAGTCAAGAAGGTTGAACGTTGTCGAGATGAAATTTCGTGTTTGTGGGGTTCGGAGTTGCTCGAATAAGAACTAAGTTGTGGTACAATTTTCGATGATGAAAGATCAAGTACACTAGGGTGACAGAATAAAATAGACACCTACTAATTAAAAAAAGATTCTATTCTCGTTATAGATACAAAATATTTTAAAATTCTTAAATTAGACTAATATTTTGTCGATCCAGCTTTACTTGCGTGAAGTGCTGCGAGTCGTCGTGGCATAGAATCTATTAAATGATTAATGGTGTCTTCTGGAATATTTAACCACTCTTTTGTAACAGCTGCCACGAGTTCATCCTTATTGCTGGGTTATGGATTATGTGCCAAACATTCTCTATCGGTGATTGGCCTGGCCATGGTAAAATTCGAATCCCCTGTTCCTCTTTCCATGTGGTTGTTGTTCTTGCTTTGTGGCAGGGTGCTCCATCCTCCATAAAAGTGGCGTCTTCTTTAGATAAAATGGCGTTGTCGAATATCGGTAGTAGTCCTTCTGTTAATATTTCGATATATTTTGCCGCATTTATATTTCCGTCGCAGATTACTAATTGCGATCTTCCACCATACCATATCGCGCCCCACACCATGATGTTCACACCGCCGTATTTCACCGTCTGATGCAAAAATTTGTCGTCCAGTTGCTGTGACGAACGTCTCCATACCCACGTACGACAACTATCACTGAATTGGCAGTATCTGCTTTCGTCTGTAAAGATGACAGACCGCCAAAACTCTTCGGACTTCGTTCGCATTTCGATTGGCCAAGCCATTCGGCGCCGTTTTTGAATCGCCGTAAGGAGAGGTTTTTTCTTTGTCACCCTTTTATACATCCCCACACTGTGGAGGTATTGCAGAATGGTGCGCTGACTTTTCTGTGAAGTTGCCGCAAGGTCAGCTGTACTTTTTCGCGGTTCTCTTAACACTTCGCGCACAAGCACCCTTTTACTTCTTTCAGAAGGTCCGGTACGACCTGGTCTCGGCTCCACTGTTGTTCTTTCCTTGCGTTTAATTGTGTAATCACAAGGTTAACTGTGGACAACGGAATATTTAAAAATTTACTTATTTCACGTTACGAAGCACCGCTAATATCACCCGAATCTTGTAAGCGTGGCATAGTTGTAACGATACTAAACTATGACGAATTCCTTCCGATACATCTACTCTTACCCTAATGACAAGAGAAAGTTCTTAATTCGCTCTTAGAATTTAGCTGTTAACATATTTATACCGCTTTACCTGGTCTCTAGTGGATTCTGTCACCCTAGTGTATTTCTTTACTGCTATAAGCGTGCTTGCGCCATTTGGATCTATCTAAAATAATATGCTATTGAAGATAATGTTAGTGAAGTGTTCTGGTTAGGATGGTAATGGTGTTTCATGAATTTATGAAAAATAAATTCTTTTTGAAAGCAATCCGGAACAAGTTAAAATGTTTTTGTTTTTGTATAAATTCATAATAAAAAGAATTCGCTCTCAGAGACAACCAAAAAATATTGAACTAGTAACATCAAAGGGAACAACTATGTGGACTAACTTTAATTTGGAGTTATTTTAGACTAAGTCCTTCTCAATTTATAATTAAGTGAATTTTACACATGTCAACGACGCGACTTCACTTGCTGATATTGTTGAAGCTGTCAGTTTGCTATTTCTGTGGTTTATGTACCACCCGATATTTCAGTTCTCGATTTTGAGAATTTTCTAGGCAGTTTGTGAATAGAAGTTCCACATAAGCTACCATTCTCGGTGTTTTTAATATTACCCACGACAACAGTCCTGAAGTAAATGATAGTAAAAATAGAATAATGAATGAGTTCTTACAGTTTGTTAATTTGAATGAGTTCTTACATTTTGTTAATTTGTGACAACTCAATTCAGTAACTTGGAAGAATAGGGGGAAGAATATTAAAGATAGTTGTTACCAAAGTTCACACTGTTGCTATTGATACAGAGGTGGGCCCACTAGTGGCTGAAGATGGGGATCGCCCCGCTCTAGCACTGTATCTATCAATTCCACCTTCACGGTTAGCCGTATGTGTGATAATAAAGGTAATTTTAAGCGTACAGGCTTTATTAATTTGTATAATTCTTTATCAACTACAAATTGGGCATTTATTTACAATTATACCAGTACAGATGATGCTTGTTCCATATTTTATGCTGAAATTTAAAAAAACTTAGATATGTTTGTACCAGTAAAGACCAGTGCGCATACTAATCATGCTCATACATAAAAGAACAGGTTGTTTAAATGATTTAAATGCTTTCAAAAGTATGAGAATGAAACTGAAAATAGATTCTAGGCGGTTACGCAAGACTCTTATTCAAAACACCGAATTCTCTATTTCGACCAACGTGCGTAGAGATTACGTTAGGTTTGTGTCGAAGTTGCTCTGATTGTGTCTGTATTAATATAATAACCTTTTGGCTCCAAATTTCGTATCTTATTACTTCCAAGGCATAAATAATAATCTTACAAACAAAGCTTTACATCAAAGAGCCCACTACAAGGATAAAGTTTCTCTAGAAAGTTCTGAGTGAACTTGACTATAATATGGATATATAAAGTCTACCGAAAGACGTTATTATTAATTTTTTTGCTTTCATTTGAAGAAAGCTACTGCTGAATCATACCGATTCCTGCGAGAAGCTTAAGGTAAACATGCTTCATCGCAAAATACGCGTGAACGATGGTTTCGGCGCTTCAACAGTGGTGACTTCGATGCTGCAGACAAGGAACGTGGAAAATCGCTAGAAAAATACAAAAAATATGAAATTACATTGAACGAAGATGATTCGCAAACACAAGAACAACTCACCAAGCGATTGGGAGTTGGCCAACAAGATATTTCCAATCGACTACGAGAAATGGGAAAGATTCAGAAGACTGGTAGATAGATACAACGTGTGACATTTTGCTCGCTCAGTACGAAAGGAAATCGTTTTTGCGTCGTATAGCTACAAGGGATGAGAAATGGATGTATTTTTAAAATTCCAAACGCAAAAAACCGTGGATACACTCAGGCGCACCATCTACATCGACCGCAAGACCGAATCGCTTTGATAGAAAGGCAATGCTCTGTGTTTGGCGGGACCAGAGCTGCTTTGTCTATTATGACCAATTAAAACCTGGGGAAATGGTTAATACTAAACGTTACCAACAACAGTTGAACGATTTGCACCGTTCACTGCTTCAAAAAAAAGCCCAAAATACCGAGAGACGTAACACAAAGCCATTTTTCTTCATGACAATGCTCCAAAACATAGGGCAAAACCGGTTTGTGACATGTTGGAAGTATCCAACTGGGAAGGCTACCCCATGCGGCTTACTTACCAGATTTAGCACCTTCCGATTACCACTTGTTTGCATCGATGGGTCACGAACTTACCGAGCAGGTCGTTACGAAGATGTCAAAAAATGGCTCGATGAATGGGGAATATTTCTACTGGCATCGTATTCACAAACTTCCCGAAAGCCTACTTTGAATAAAGGACTTTTTATCATTCTTCCGAAATTAATATGTTTGTTACGTTCTCCTGGTTTGAAGAACAGCGCCGCTGTAGCCTGCTCGTAAATTCCTGAATTACTTGACCAATACTTACTTGTAGAGTATGTTCGCTTATTTACTAGATGAAAGGTTGTACAGTGAAACTCAATGCGCATGCGCAAAAAATATATTTAAAAAATAAAATGTGTACACGGTTTCCGCTCTTGCCTATGTACAGTTACGATGTACGTAAGATAGATATATTTGCAATAATTGCAGTTATTCGAGCTCTCTTATACATGTAATGTACATTAGCATGTGTATATGTCTGTTTCTTATATGCTTCCGGAGAAGCTTTGTTAGAGACATGTACTAATGCCTCTATCTGTTTGCATGCACCACTACCCTTTTATAGGGGAGCCAACCCTATTTATTTCGTAAATTTATAAGCGCACCTCGGTGCTATGCTTATTTATATGTCCCTTTCCGGGAGCCTAATATATTTTCCTTGTTTTAAATTTGCCTAAGGGACTTGGCCCTGTATCATTGGCATGTATTTGTACTTGAACCAAATACGTTCGTTGTTTTCACATTTATAGGGGAACCCACCCTATCTCTTAGAGCTTGAACGCCTGGTCGAGGGCGACAGTAGCGATAATAACCGATCTCAAACCCAAAGTAATGTGACAGCTACCCAGGCGTTCTCGTTTGAAACAATACGCTATGTGCAATCTTTAGCTCTCTGCTACTGCGCCCCAAAGAAGGGAAAAAGCCAGTAGCCAGCAAATGTGCGAAATGCGCACCGACAAGTAAAACAGAGCGTTGATGCCGACATTACATAAGAAAAATGGTCCGTGAAACTCGTCCGCTACAACGAGCATCTAAATGAAAAAATGTCTAAGTCCCGATACGACAAAGGACCGAACAAACGTACGAAAGACAACGGACGCTGCGGCCGCAACGACCGTCAACAAGAAGCGGAGTAATGGTACTTGTAGAAGATGTCTACACATGCGCGCCGACAATCTTACCAAAATGATTTCCGACACAAACTTAACCGAAGACTAAAAATATTTATAGACGACAACGGACACAGTAGCCTCGACGAACGATGATAGAAGATCGAGAATTTGTACTTATTAAAGAAATCTATGCATGCGATCCGACAACCTCACCAGCATGACTCCCGCCAGAAATAAATGTATAGACGACAACAGCCTCGACGATTCCCGCCAAAACTAGAAACCATTAGAAACTTCCAAAAATTAGCCGACGACGTTACACGTTACGACGAGGTACGAAAGGTGACCGAGAGTACACGAACGCTAATACCTCGACCGTCGCGCGGGAGCCGATTGCCTGTGCTTGTATATGTGAAATATTACGAAAACTCCCATTATTTATTCGACGACGTTGCACTGAATGATTTTTAAATTAGGCAGTTTTAGCTAGAGTATTGTGAATGGCCGGCTTGCATACGTATACAATGCTTAATGTACATACATATTAAAATAAAATTGGATATATTCTAAGAGAGCAAACTGAATAAATGATCAACATGAAAATAAAGTAATATTCTAAATGAAAATAAGGTAATAATGGCAACCCATACGGTTGCAAAGAAGGTAAAATCAACACAAAAACAATGTTAAGTCCTTAACAATGTTTGTTTAAAAGAAAAACGCATCTTATACTTGTACACCTGGTATATCTTCTCCATTAATGAAATACTCAATTCCATCACTTTTTCAACCTAAAAATCGTTAGGGAATTCTCCACCCGAGAGTCAAGAGAAAGAGAAGCGGAAGGAGATTCGGATGCAAGGACGTTTGAAACCGCGGGAAACTATTTCCTTCCGCGCAGTCTGAGGACAATAGACCCAAACGTACGCCGGCATAGCAGGACCTCCTTTGACTGCTAGTTAAAGGAAACGACACGACGCGTGTCTTTTGTTTACTGCCTCGGAACTATGCGCAACTATCCAGACTTAAGACGTCGATTACCTTCGCAGTACCTTCGTACCGTCGTTTAGCGAACAGCGCTGCGAGATAGGTCTAATTAACCGCATAGTTCACCTAAGATTGCGTCTAGAGCTACGAACCGGTTGACGTTAAATTATAGCCGTGTGTAACGGTTTGGTGGCATATGTAATAAGTTTAAGGACGTTCAATATTATTGTTGGTAAAAGATTAACTGTTTCAGGAAGCTAAAACGAAATGGAGACATTCGAAAGATTGCTTAAGAGCGAGATATTTACTATCGACATGACGGAAAGCCACATGTCGGACATACCCGAAGTCGGGATTCATACTGGTATGGCTAGTATGTGTATGATAGCTGACCCGAGCATCCGCCGAGTCTGACGTGGTCGACGAATGAGCTGCGACAGATTGACAGTCGTACTGTTGTGATTCTCGCGATGTGAACGTTGCTATGGCAACTGTATACGTACAAGGCGTGCTGTCATAAGGCGCAGAGATAAATTCTGCAGCAACAGCGCGCTAATATAATGTATATTATAAAGGTATTACGCTAAGGTATTTTCGTAAGCATATACATATACAGATTGAGGTGAATTTATAAAATAATATATACAATATAAGAACATAGAAAGCATTACAAAATATTGATTTAAAAGATACATAAATGTAAACATATGGATATAAAAAAGAATAAAACATTTACGATGAATTAGAGTTCATAACAATTTGCGATCGTTGAAACTCAGAAAGTTCTTTAGATTTCGGCATTTTTAGTTACATCGACATAAACTAATCACGAATAAATATTTTTATTTGTCAATAACAAACGCATATATAATTTAAAATAAAAATACTGATGTTCACCGGTTACTTTGCTGAACTATAGTAAGTGTAAAATACAATTAGTTCCGCAAATAACACGCACATATAGTAAGATGTTTTATAAAGCGTACGTATTGACTAACTTACACGATCTTCTTTCTGAATCTTCTTCAATTCCAGTCTGTTAATTTGACCTAATTCCACTAGATCTCTTTTTTTTCTGTTCGCCAATACACCGAATTACGTCAAAACATTTTCCCTTTAAAATATAGCGAGCCAGGACGAAATTTCGTACTTCGCAACGTTATATGAGAAGGCCATCGGGTTCTGCTGCTGCAGAGAAAGAAAGCAACGAATCGATATTCAAATTCGCGTCGCCTACTTCATAATTTATACGAAATTGCATTAAATTTTTAGACGCAGTTCGTATAGTACGTTCCTTTTCCCCGCCAGCATTTCCTCTCCGGTTGGTCTCCCTTGCGGATTTTTCCCTTTTCGTTTTTCTTTTCGACAACTGCCCGAGAAAGGAGAACTGGGGAGTATTCGGTTTTGCCATCTTGTTCTTCCGGGCGTATTTCTGGCATTTTCGGAACGGTGAACGGCTCGAAAAAAAAGGGAGGAATAAAAGTGGAGCGAAAGGAACCAATTTCGAACTTTGCGGGGATCCTTTTCTCTTGCACACAAAATAATGTATAGAATGTAGTATAAGTATATACCGAGCGAGGTTATTTTCAATATTTAATCGTAATGAGCTTGTTATAGATTTACAGGCGAAAGACATGTGACACATTAAGTTAAACATTTAACCAAAGAAAATCAACACTTTAAGGAGCAATAGTACATTTTAAAATTCAAAATTTGGGGGCGCCTGTTGTTTTTGGAATGGGTTAATCGACATCAGTAAGTTGGAAAGGTATAAAATGAGATCCTTTTAGACCAAACAATACCAAATAGAAGACAACGGAAAAAGAACAAATACTATTGCTAAAGCAAGTAATATAGACACGGTTTATGCGAGGGTGACCTGAAATGTTTCCGGAATCAGCAAGAGATGGCGCACAAATTTGGAAAAACACCAGCAAATAATTCCTAAACAAGAACACAACTTCATAATGTTGTGAAAGCTAGTTTTATAGTTAGTTCAAAATTGGCAAAGTCATTAAAACCATTTGCCGAAGGAGAATTTATTAAAAAGTGTATGTTAGAAGTTTGCACTGTTTTGTGTCCTGAAAAAAAATTAATTTGAAAAACAGTGTTTGTCAAGACGAACCGTAGCGCGACGTATAGAAATGATGGTTAATGATATAAAGACAACTTTGACTGACCGTATGGCTGGTTTTGAATCATTTTCCATACCATTAGACGAGAGCACCGACTTGTCTGACACAGCTCAACCGGCTATATTTATCCGAGGTGTTGATAAAGAGTTCACTGTTACTCAGGAATTGCTTGCTTTACAGCCGCTAAAGAGAACAGAACCACTGCAGGAGAGGACATTTTTACTGAAGTTCAAAAGGTTCAAGTTTTGACTTGCCATGGTCAAAATTAGCTGATGTATGCACAGATGGTGCACCTTCTGTGGTCGGCTTTTACGTAAAGGTTTCATCGGAATTATATATGATAAAGCAACTGAATTAAATCTGCAAAAACATGATTTGCATTATCCACCAACAGAACTTGTGCTCTAAGTCTATTCGATTCCAGAATGTTATGAATGTGGTAGCTAAAACCGTCAATTTTATTCGATCCCGAGGGCTTAATCATCGTCAGTTCAAGGCGTTTTCGGATGAAATATCAGCCGAATATGAGGACGTAACATATTATTGTGAAGTCAGATGGCTAAGAAGAGGGAAAATGCTGAAACGATTTTACGAGCTTAGAAATGAGATAGCAGATTTTATGCAAGTAAAAGTTAAACCACTAACACTTGGTTTAACATGCCAGCCCTAACACATAGATGACGCTAGTTTTATTGCAGTCACCTTTCTCTCAGTTAGTACTAGCCTTCAAAAGACAGCTGTTAAAATTTCATAATATTCTATTCATTAGTTTGTGAGTTATTGTGCTAAGAGTCATGCTACTTTTGTTATTTTCAAAACAATGGATCAAAAACAATTTCGTGTTTTAATTTCACACTGCTTCTTGATGGGAAAAAATACCGTCCAGGCGAAGCAATGGCTTGAAAAGTGTTATGGGGACTCCGCTCCATCAGAAACAACAATAAAACGTTGGTTTGCTGACTTCAAACGTGGTCGTAGAGACACCGATGATGCAGAACGCAGTGGACGTCCAAATGAGGCGGTAACACCAGAAAACATCAAAAAAATCCACAAAATCGTTTTGAATGATCGAAAGGTGAAGTTGCGTGAGTTAGCTGACATCGTAAAGATATCAAAAGAACGTATTGGCTTTATATTGCATGAGCATTTGACTATGAGAAAGCCTGTTGAAAGTGGGTGCCGCTCACTGTTGACCAAAAACAAGAACATGTTGATGATTCTGAGCAGTGTTTGGCCATGTTTAAACGTAACAAACCGGAATTTTTGCGTCGATGTGTGACAATGGATGAAACATGGATCCATCACTTCACTCCGGAATCAAAACGATCGTTATCTGAGTGGACAGCAACTGGTGAACCTCGTCCAAAGCGCCCGAAAGCACAACAATCGGCTGGAAAGGTTATGGCCTCGGTATTTTGGGATGTGCGTGGTGTAATATTCATCGACTATCTTGGGAAAGGAAATACCATCAATAGTGAATATTATATAGCGTTATTGGAGCGTTTGTAGGCCGAAATTGCAAAGAAACGACCGCATATGGCAAAGAAAAAATTTTGTTTCATTAAGACAACGCACCGTGTCACAAGTCAATCAAAACAATGGCAAAACTACATGAATTGAACTTCGAATTGCTCCCACATCCACCGTATTCGCCAGGTTTGGCTCCCAGCGACTACTGGCTGTTCGCAGACCTCAAAAAAATGCTCGCCGGTAAGAAATTTCGCACGAATGAAGAGGTTATCGCTGAAACTGAGGCCTATTTTGAGGCAAAAGATAAATCGTTCTACAAAAGTGGTATTGAAATGTTAGAGCGGCGCTGGAATGATTGCGTTGCTCTTGATGGAGATTACGTTAATGAATAAAGCTAATTTTGATCCAATTAAAACCGTGTTTTCTTTGTTAGGCCCGGGACTTTTCAGCCCATGTGTTATAACTGATACAGCTTATGTGCCTCTAATTCAAGAGAAAGATATTTTCTTTTTGTAGATCTGCTTGTAATGTTATGCGAAATACGTATAGGTAAAGAATTGGTATGTTCTTTTATTGGATGGGCCAAGTGATAAAGTCTTTATAATGTATTCGGAATCTTGTTAGAGACCTCTTTTATCAAGTCGTGATGTTAAAACAAGTTTCTTGAATTTTCCCAGGCAATTAACTTAACCAAATGTGATTCTGTACAGTCCTGAAGATCACCTTTTCTATCCAACAGGACCTGAACAAAAATTACATAAACGTATTACAATGACACCCAGTTGATTTGAGCAGAGTCATGTCCATTAACTATCTAAATATGTATGCTAAAGCTAATGGATTGATTCTCCAAATTGATCCTAAAAAAACAAATACTTGGGCGAACATCCATCGCCTTCTGTTAGGTTTCATGTCCATTAATTTCCATTCCATGTTAAAGACGAATTACAATATTTCATCCATTAATTTCCCTGCATAAAACACGAATCCCATACCTGCATCTACATAGATACGTACATTGCACAATACACGTCCTCCATCCATCTTCAATACTCCATTTCCCGCAACAAGCTAGACGTCTTCTGAACGCGGGCCGAATACCAGACACGCAGTAATTCCTTTTATAAACGGAAGGCGGGCATGTACAAGGTGTAGCTTTGTCCTAAGACCGCCGATATTGCTCCGTTATCCGCGTTAGATGGTGGCGCTAGTCGCGCTGCACTTGTTGTGAGACAGCGTTAGCATATGAGGAGTGGGGGTTGGGACGAAAGGGGGAGAGGTTTGAACGCGGAAAATTAAGACTCCTATTTAATATTCTTCACGTAGCGTTCGTGCAAAATTAAAAATATATTACCTGCTTCGTAGCTTGCTTCAAAGGCTAGGACGGTCTCTAGGATATTACGGTTAATACGAGGGCGACCTGAAATGTTTCCGGAATCGACAAGAAAAGCAGTGGTGTGGTTTTTTATTTTTATTTCTCTGTGTAACCTCCTCAAAGATCAATACAGTTTTTCACACGGTGCTTCGGTTTCATCAAGCCATCGGAAAAGTAGGATGTTTCGAGGTCTACAAAATAACCATCTGTAGCGGCGATGATCTCATTTGAGGCAAATCTCTTTCCTCCCAGTGATTTTTTCAGGATTGGGAATAGGAAAAAGTCGCCAGCGGTGAATATGGAAGATGAGGTTCAGTAAATCGCTGTTTTGCTCCGTAATCGTCCTTCCCTTCTGCAGATAGTCGATGAGGATCACATCCTGGGAATCCCAAAAAATGGTCGCCATGACCTTTCCGGCCAATGGAACGGTCTTTGCTTTCTTCGGAGGCGATTTTCCCGGAAAATCCCACTCATCGCGCCGAAAGCTCTTTCATACCCAAAATTTCGTGTAGGATATGGCCAACGCGTTCTTCTGAGATGCCTGTTATCTCTGTTATCTCTTTCAGCTTGAATCGGTGAACGACTAACACAACATCATGAATCTTGTCGGCCATTTCATCGTTGGTAGCGGTTTTTGGGCGCCCACTACGTGAAAATGGTGGAGTACATCCGCCATGAACTTCTAGCAAAATTTTTCGAAAAACCGTGGCCGTTTTTCCAGCCATCCAAAAGTGTTTTATCGCTGCACTGTTAGTGTCCAGTTGGTTTATTGGACTGATTGCCGACGAACTGTTTGGTAGGTTTCATAAATTAAACTCAGAGTCTGTTTAATACATATATTAAACGACACATAAAAATCAAGTACAATTCTGTGTGTGTTTATATAAAATACTAAAAAAATAATAATTCCTTGTTACCATCAGTCTGTATATATGTATGTACACGTATATATTGACTAGTGGTGAACATTTGGTCCTTCGTGCCGGAGGTAAATTCCAAAAAGACAAACAACCACCAACTCAATAATACTAAGAGATATTTCGAACCTTTGACAAATTAAGCAAAAATAACACAACATGGAGGAGCAGATGTCATCTTTGAAAATACAAGAAGGCAGGTGAAAGCCTCTCTTACGAGAGCAGGTACTTTTCGTGACGAAGACGCGTACCCTCACCCTGAGCAGCTAAATGCTCGTTATGAAGAAAATCTATACGAGGAATTTGATAGAACTCAATCTGAAATGGAGTAAAGTCGCAGTTCGACTCGAATGAGCGAGAAGAACACGAAATTCGATTTTATCCATTTTTGCGAAAGTGCTTGACTTGCTACACAAAACATACTCTTAAACAACAACTATTGCGCCATCTTTTGCCAATTCTGGAAATATTTCACGTCGGCGTTGTAATGGTTTGGGCGGATTTTGTCCATAACAATCAAACCTCTATATGTTTTTCTTTCCACGCGAATGCATTCTAACAACTTCTGGAGATGGATCTGTTAGACCTTCGTGAACAAATGCCGACGCAAGACTGGATATTTCAGCAAGACAATGCAGCTATCCATAATTCCAGACAAACAAAGCAGTGGTTTCATCAAAAGAGAATCAATTTATTGCAATGGCTTGCTTTCTTTGGGGAATATTGGAGGTGTATGCCAATAGTAAACAATACGATAGCGTCAAAGAACTAATATTTGCAGTTGCAACATTGACGAAATGATAGACAGTATAATAATAATAATAATCCTTTATTGCCCAACAGCCCAAGGGCCAATTACAGGACAAATTACAATACAATTCTTATTTAAAATAAAATAATTAAAATCGTGTTGCCTACAATAATAACATGCTGAAAATGTATATAATAAGGAAACAAAAAAAAGAGAAAGACTCACAAAAATGGCTCCAGATCCAGTTTGTTTGCGTTCCTCACCATGTGACTGAGAGGTGCCTTAAGCAAAATGTTGGTATTAGCTCTAGGTACTTGAAATATATTATAGTAGCGAGTATGATGAGTAGGTACGGTAAAGTTTATTTGCGCTAGAAGGGCTGGCGAGTCGATAGTATTTTTCAGGATCCTGCAAAGAAACTCCACACTGTTACGCTCGCGGCGGTCAGCAAGAGATAGAAAACCATGCTCAACAAGTAAGCTATAATACTCGATACCTCTTGCAGGATACACGTTGTCCATTCGAAAGGAGAGATACTTTAGAAATTTCTTTTGAACGCGTCCGATCATAAGCTCTTGGTGTAAATAACGGGGATACCAAACAATGGAGGCGTATTCAAGCTTAGAACGAACGTAGGCATAATATAAACGTTTCATTACACCTAAGTCTGAGAAATGCCTGCAAGAACGCATGACAAAACCGAGAGTTTTGGAAGCAGATGAACACATGGACGAAGTATGTTCCGTAAATGGCAGTCTATTATCAAACAAAACACCAAGATCCAAAGTTTTGATATTGCGTGGTATGGCTGCATCATTAATCTGGTAGTTATAGTGTAAAGTAGTGTGAGTGTTATTGCAGGAAACCACAGTACACTTGTTGATGTTCAGAGGGAGATAATTGAGCTTGCTCCAAGTATTAATGCGAAGAAGATTGTCTTGCAAATGTTTACAATCGAAAATGCTACCAACAGTATTAAATATCTTTACGTCATCTGCGTATGCCAAGACGTGACACGTAAACAGAGATAGTAAATCATTTATATAAAAATTGAAGAGAAGTGGTCCAAGATTTGAACCTTGAGGAACACCTGATGTTAGAGAAAACGGCGCAGAGGAATAACCATTGTAGCAGACATAACACTCCCTTCCAGTAAGGTAAGACTCAATCAACGTCAGGAAACCCACACCAAAACCAAATTTATCCATTTTTTGTAGTAGCATCTCTCGCAGTATTGAACCATTTACGCATATTACCTGCAATTTGACATCGACAAATTTGATGCCATCTAGACAAAGTGCAACTTCCCTCATCCGTATCAAAAAAAAAAAGAACGCAAGCCTAAACTGGGCGTTCCCCTTCGCAGGACATTATTTAAACCCAACTCGTCCTCAGTTGTAGACCATTAGCTTTCAAAGACCGATGTTTTTCGCAACCGGGCGAAGTAGGAGCTGGTTCTTAAAAATGCTCGGCTACGAGTACGGGATTGGGGACGTAAATAGTGTCCCGAGGGAGCCGTTCAGGTCTGCTGAAATGATCTTTTAGCGTGATTTAAGCGGTGCTAGCCGGAGTATGCTCAGGTAATGGCCGTACGGTGACGATGTGATTGCGGAAATCTCCGCTAACCCGACTAAGCTTACGCCGTGATTTTTGCGCGGGGAATAGACGACGTGGGAGAGTTCGGATGCAGCGTTTATGGCGTTCGAAGCTTTAAAGTTTACGTAAACCGCATAAAATCTTTTCTGCGGGTCTAAAAGGTGCAATCCTGTGAATGCAGGGTGATAAAATTGCTTTGTTGGGAATCGAAAATATCGGTCATACCAACCATTATCGGAATAATGTACGTAGGGAGGTACTTTCTTAAATTACGATAGTGCATGGAAGAAGAATATAGATATATCATACGAGGGTGACCTGAAATGTTTCCGGAATCGGCAAGAGATGGTGCAGGAAAGTTGAAGTGCATTCATTGGTAGACAAGCGCAACCTTCTTTATGGCAACTGCTAAAATTTCGGACGTCTACTGTCAATAGTTGTTTAGGAGTGTCTGTTACGAACTCTAAATCATCGAAGATGTTTAATTTTTTATATTTATATTTTTGTATTCATGTATCTTTCAGTTCAGTATTTGTTAATTTTTTTTATGTTCTTGTATTCTACATTTATGTATACCCAACGTGAACGTTGCTATGACAACTGAATACGTACTCGGGGTCCTGCCGTAAACTGCTGAGCTAATTTCTGCAGCAACTGCGTGCTAATATAGTATATTTAATAATAATAATATCTTTTATTGCCCAACAGAAAATAATTCCATTTACAGGACAATGCGAGAATAATGTAACCTAGCATATATATGTAGTAATAATATACAGCGCAGTAATAACTTAAAATTAATCGAAAATGATACAACTGAATCATAAACATAAAAATAGCTCGGTGACACCAGAATGCGAGAACAAAATAGGACGACAATGTGAATCCATGTAGACACTTCAACAAAAAGGATCATCAAGTAATTCATTGGCATTTCTAATCATATGCGTAATGGGTGCTTTAAGCAGAACATTAGTTTTGTATGACGGGATCTTAAAATTAGGGAAGGACCTGGTATCGTACTGAGGTACCACAAAATTAATTTTGGAGAGAAGGGATGGAGCGTCAATAGCGTGATTAATCAGTTTAAGTAGAAATTGGCTGGTAAATACCATTCTTCGATTCGATTACGATACAGAGCAGTGTCTCGTCAGCAGACCAGCATAATCAACATCGCGTCCAGGGTAAGTGCCATCAATTTTGAAGGACAGGTATTTCAAAAATCGTTTTTCCACTCTTTCAAGTAGTACTTGCAGATGGAGATAGTGAGGATACCAAATTATGGAGGCATACTCCAAACCAGTACGGATAAGCGAATAGTATAATGCTTTTAGCGAGGCAGGATTATTGAATGATAAGCAGGATCGTATGAAAAATCCTAAGGATTTCATCGCAGAATTTCGTACGGATAATATGTGGTCTGCAAACGGCAAATTTGCGTCAAACAGCACGCCCAGGTCCATCACAGACGAGTGCCTAGACGGGCGTGAAGTTAGCAACGGTTTTTCCAGCAACGGTCCAAGTTGTATAGTACACGCATAGTAAAGGTTACAAAAAGATTATCCGGCATCCACAAAGTAAAAAATAATTA
This sequence comes from Trypoxylus dichotomus, assembly GCA_023509865.1. Taxonomy (NCBI): domain Eukaryota; kingdom Metazoa; phylum Arthropoda; class Insecta; order Coleoptera; family Scarabaeidae; genus Trypoxylus; species Trypoxylus dichotomus. The sequence continues at coordinate 2,696,505 of CM042082.1, forward strand.
TCCCTTATGCCTCCGTTGGCTATTACAACGTGAACCGAGGACGACGCTAGTTCATTGTCGGGTCGTCAAAAGGGTGCAAAAAATAAAATAAATACAAAATATTTTTCTCAATCTTATAAAGCGATGTCAATGGTTTCTAAATAGGTAGAATTGTAGTAGACGGGATGATTTACATCACCAAATGACAAAAGTTGTTTGTCGGGTCGCCGAAGAGTGGCAAAATAATTAAAAAAATAGAAAATATTTTTTCTCCATCTATATATGTAGTAGACGGGATGTAAAGCATCCCATCTACTACAATTCTAGCTATCTAGAAATCATTGGCATCGCTTTATAAGATTGAGAAAAATATTTTGTATTTATTTTATTTTGCACCCCTTTGACGACCCGACAATGAACTTTTGTTATTTGATGATGCAAAGTATCCGCCTACTATAATTCTAGCTATTTAGAAATCATTGACATCGCTTTATAAGATGGAGAAAAAATATTTTGTATTTTTTTAATTCTTTTGCCACCCTTCGGCGACCCGACAAACAACTTTTGTCATTTGTTGATGTAAAGCATTCCGTCTACTACAATTCTAGCTATCTAGAAATCATTGACATCGCTTTATAAGATGCCGAAAAAATATTTTTTATTTATTTTATTTTTTGCACCCCTTCGACGACCCGACAATTAACTAGCGTCGTCGTCGGTTCACGTTGTAATAGGCACCGGAGGCGTAAGGGATAATTATTTTTTACCTTGTGGATGCCGGAAAATCTTTTTGTAACCTTTACTATGCGTGTACTATACAACTTGGACGAGATTGCCCAACCGCAAGACCGTTGCTGGAGAAACCGTTGCTAACTTCACGCCCGTTTGCCTAGGAACAATAGCCTAACTCACAACATAATGAAAATTGTAGGGTCTATGACACATAGAGTAGCTTACAACAGCACACTTATCCAGATTCAAATGAATTCCATTCTATGTACACCATCTAACAATAGTATCCAGACTGTTCTGGAGAAACAGACAATCTGCCGGGGAGGTTATGGTATTGTAGATCTTAAGATCGTCCGCGTAAGCCAGTACATTGCAGTCCAGCCCCTGTTGGAGATCATCCAAATAAATATTAAACAAAAGGGGACTCAAATTGGATCCCTGGCACACACCAGAGGAAGCAGAAAATGTTAAGGATGTATATCCATTGTAGTGAACATAGCATGAACGATCAGTTAAATACGAGCGGATCAATTGTGTTACACTTGGCAGAAAACCAAAACTACTCAGCTTAGATACCATAAGCGAATGATTGATAGTGTCAAATGCTTTATGTGTATAATACATCTACGTGTTGACGTCATTATTATATATATATTATTTTAAAATACTTTTCCAGCGAATTCTTTTTTGTTAGCATATACATATACAGGTCGAAGTAAATTCATAAGACAATATATACATAAATGTACAATATAAGAACATAAAAAAAAATTAACAAATAACACATTAAAAAATATTGAACTGAAAGATAGGTGAATATAAAAATATAAATATAAAAAATTAAACATTCGCGATGATTTAGAGTTCGTAACATACCGCCGCCCTTGAAGTCACCCTTCCCTTTATATTAATCAGTCCATACACTATGTTCGCGGACGAAAAGCACTACACGGTATATGATGATGCTGTGCGGGATCCGGTTGATGCAGGGGATGCTTTCACTAGTGCTGGTACGACTTTGGGAAGACATCTTCAGACCTCGTTGATGGGTAGAACGTACAACCTTACGGAAAGTCGATTAGTTATACCACGTGCAGTTTGTACGCTGGCAGTACGCAAAGAAAATTAACAAATAACACATTAAAAAATATTGAACTGCTTTCAGTTTATGCAAATACAAGATAAACCACTATCTGAATTGAGTAACCCAAAATGGATATGTGACTTAGCATTTCTGGTCGACCTTACAGACCATTTGAATGATTTAAATTTGAAACTTCAAAAACAAGGACAAGTAGTAAACGATTTGTGCAGCCGTTTGAAAGCGTTTCAGAACAAAATCCGCTTGTAGGAGACACAGATGCTGTCTGGTAACAGTTACAATTTCACCACGCTCTCTGCGTATGAAAATACTGCTCATGCTCAATATGCTGAAGAACTCAAGTTACTGTCGGAGCAATTTTCGAACAGATTTAGCGATTTTAAAAACATGGAAGACATTTCCGATTTATTTGCTACTCCAACAAAAAGTAATGTACAAAATGCTCCAATACAGTATAATAACATTGTCGTATTTGCACACTAAAGTTTGGCCCACAACATGTCAAAGGTTATAAACGAACAACTTCCGGAATTGGACCGTGTCATGATGAGATATATATAAAAAGAAACGAAATACGAGTAAGAGAAGAAAGAAGAGTTACCGTGCCACCTTGGTTTCCCTTATTCTCCTGAAGGAGCCTCCTGCGACGGAGGCGAAACGTCGAGATCCCACCTTTCTCTTTTAGTCTCTTCCTTTTTCCTTTTTTCTTTTTTTTTGCGTACTCTGGCCGTGGAAGCCTACGTATTCATTTCATGTCAAAAGTTACCCATAGTTGGTTTAGACAAACTTAAACAAAAATCCGAAACTTAAACGTGTTCCACTTGGAATATATCAGGACTCCAAAATACGACCGTTACTATTTCTCCTGCATATTAACGATAATATAAAAGTCATTCTTAAAGAAAAAAAAAAACCACACCCTCATCTCATTTCCTTCCCATCCGTACCTCTCCATTCTCGCTTATCTTTGTAGTTATTCAATAATGAAGTTCTCCTCTTTAATAATCCAATCTAATACGGGCGGCAGACGAGACCTCGTTTTCCTCCCCTTCTTCCTCTTGTTTTACTTCTAAAACAACTTCTTTCCACCGCTTGCTGAAGCGTGTCTACTGTATAATGGAAATTTATCCAGATAGTCTGCTTCAATTTAGGATAGGGAAGCAGATGTACGGGTAGCGCGTTACGTGTAGCGCATAACGCTTGTCTATCAAGATGGAAAATACATCAACTATAATTTTCTGAACGCGGCTAAGTAGAAGGTAGATATAAGGTGGCGTATGCAAACTGACAGGTAACAAAATCGTGTAACTATATAGTTGGCAGTTAGGAGAGTTATTTGGAGTTTATTATAAGGTAACGGGTGGTAATAAGACCCACGTAAGGATTGATATTATCTACAAGAAAACACCGCGATCTTTGAGCATTTAATGATGCTAAATAATAACCATACATGTTTTACGTTATAAAATAAAATACTAATCCCAAAATAGCAATATATCTTTATAAAATAGACAATAAAATGACACCTTAACTTCGGGCTATAATTACAATACAAATATTCATACTCGGACCATTTTCGCGTGGCTGCCACATGCTCTGTGTAGCAGGTTACACACCCGATTTCGCCTCGATTGTATAAGGTTGGGACGTGGAAGGTTTGGGCTTTTGTTTTTAGGTAATTGATGAACACGGTTGTGAAGAATTATCACAGAACTCTGGTCCGCTCCGAAAACGTCTCGTTTAACTTCAGTAGCTTTATGATTCAAAGCTTTATGTCTGGAGATGTATTTACTCTTAACTAATCCGGTGTTGGTCAGACTTCAGAAAAACTATTTTCTGCTGTAGTCAGGTTCTCGCGTAATCTTTCTAAGGGGAGATAGTCACCTGCATCATAATCTGAGTCAACTTCTTCGTTGAAAGCTTCAAGTCGGTGAGTCGGCAAGCTAAGCGCAAAGCCTTCATCTGGCATCTAGTCCTGAATCCACTGATGATATTTGATACCGTCATTATTTCTACGCATGTTGACAAAATCGCATTAGAAAATCATTCTCTATTTAAATCACGAGCAGGATATTTGCCCCAATACTTCGGTAATTCGTCATCTCAGTGTGTTTTATACGCTCGAAAGACTGCTTTATCCATAGATTGCAACTCATGGGTGGTATTAGAAAGGAGACAGTATAGATGGATATCATTTTCTTCAACGTTCTCTGCTATTGAGATATCTAAATGACATCTTGCTCCGTTAAAAATTAAAATTACGAATGGTCCAGACATATTTTCTATGAAGTGATCAAGCCATTTCAAGAAAGTTTCCATGGTTGTACTGCCATTGAGGGTCAAAAAGACTTTTAAAGCAGTAGGTAGACCATCTATGTAAGTTGGCTTATTTTTTTTGCGTTTAAAATCGTCATTTTCCGCATGTTCTTTGCATACTAGATGCACTTTTTTTGCTCTATTAGCTGCCAAAGCTGTCTGCTGATGATGAATTTTTTCCAAGAGACCTCTTATATAATTACAAAACACTAAGTTGTTTTCCTTAGAGAAATACGGCAGCAGATCTTTCTCTTTGGTACGATAACATGTAATATTACCACCTGGACACAGTAAGTTCATTTCCTTTAATGTGGAAGCAAGCAATTCGAACGACTCCTTTGAGAAGTTCAAATCTTTAACAACGCTATTAAGCTCTTGCTGGCTGAGGCGTTGGAGACTCGCTAATGCTCCTTCAAAATCATTATCACATTCACTTTTCTGGAACTGCACCTCGTCAGGCGATGTATCTGAGTCATCCTTCGGAAGCATAAGCAAGTTACTGAACGTTGGAATAGATATTATATGACGAAAAGGTCGTCTTGCTGGCTTCATGTTAGGATATACCCATTTATTCCGGTTATTGCGATTAAAACCTTGATGGTATTTAGGCTCCCTCCATACCATAAGTACTCCAAATCTTAAGCTATTTCTCTTTCCGTTTATGCGCTGTCGCAAGTGTTCTACGCATGTTCTGTATGCAACAGAATGTGGCGCCCAAGATTTATCCTGGTCTGCTAACTGGAAGCCAAAATACGCCAAATAAGCCCTTTCCAAGGGAAATATGGGTTTTCTCTTTACAAATGTAACAAGAAAGAACTGCTTGTAAAAGCCATTGTTGTTTTAGTACACGTTTTAGTAGATATACATTTCGGTAACCAAATATCCTCAAGCTTAGATTTAATACCTCTGAAAAAGACAAAACCGTACCATAATTATTTTCGCTTCAAATTCGAAAATTATTTGAACATTTTTACGCTGAAATAACATCATTGATCATTCAGTTTTTACATCCCATCTAAATAATGCGCTAGCTACTCCCCAGGGCGTAATATTTCAGTTAGTTTCATTACTCTAGCATCAAATACACCACGACTTTGACCTTTCAATGTCCATCTCCACGATCCCCTATCCTATTTTTCCATATTTTCCATAAGAAAAATATGAGAATCAATCTATACATCCTATCTGTATACAACGGCGTCTTTTCAGGAACGAAATACTTTTAACTTTATCCCCGTCAAAACCGAAGATAAACGAAAAACCTTTATCTATGATTAATTTACACGTTTCGGCTAGAGAAAGAAGGTAATGAAAGAGTGGGATGATATTTCCGTACCGGTCCCCGGAGAGAACGTGTATAAAGCGTTTCCGGTTTAAAGGTTAAAACAGGATATCGGACCCAATGGACAATGCTCGCGAGTAGGCTGTGCAAGTTATGACGGGACATTTTTTCGTCGTGTTCTTATCCGCTAGGAAAATGAAGTGATGGGTGTAGGATCTTCCTTTTAGCTGACTTCTATATATATATATATATATATATATAGTTCGTGAAAAGTTGCACTTTATCTGTCGATGTCAAGGAGATGGGAAAAGAAGGGGGAAGGGTGGATGCATCGTAGTGATTGATTAAGTACTTTGGTGCTGTTAAAGGAATATGGGATCCCTTTTATTACAAAAGCTATGTTAGTGGTATGATGTATTCTTTAGTGCTGTACACATACAACCTAACTACCTCGAACCGTTTAAGAGAAAATCGCGTCTAAAGCTTCAAAATTTCTAAAAATGCTCAACTCCCAAACGTTAGAGATAGAGGATTACGGTTTGCGCCGTTCGAAAATACGCGGAAATTTTTTCGACCCGAAGAATCGAGGGGAAAAGATACCGTTCAAGCGAAGCAATGGCTTGAAAAGTGTTATGGGGACTCCGCTCCATCAGAAACAATAATAAAACGTTGGTTTGCTGACTTCAAACGCGGTCGTAGAGACACCGATGATGCAGAACGCAGTGGACGTCCAAATCACAAAGAAACGACCGCATATGGCAAAGAAAACAAAAATTGTTTCATCAAGACAGCGCACCGTGTCACAAGTCAATCAAAACAATGGTGTTCGGTATAATCTGAGCAACTAGCTAGATTGTATCTATAATGATACTTAAATAGTTTAATTACATGTATATTTAGTATGTCATAATTTATGAATCGTAATTTTAGGTATTGTATGTAATCTCTAGATAATAAGTTAAGTTTAAGTAGTAAATATTAACTCTTTGTCTGTTACGATGACCTCATCGCATTATTGTAGCCCCATCCACACAGGCATCAGACATTTCACTAATTGCTAATGAGATAATTTGCTCGTTAGTAATGTAATATATAAGCAATTGAATAATACATAGAGAAAGTGCGACTTCAGCTCAAGCTTTGTGCGGTTGAAGTTTTTGTATCTCGTATACCATTTCGGAGTTCTACTGCAGCTCTAGCCCTATGCGGCTGCAGAGCAATACTCGTACACCATAATATAGAAATTCAAGAAAGATACAGTCTTTTATATGAACCAGTGGTAGCGGCGTTTCCCCATAAAAGAAACAAATGGTAAAACTACATGAATTGAACTTCGAATTGCTCCCACATCCACCGTATTCGCCAGATTTAGCTCCCAGCGACTACTGGCTGTTCGCAGACCTCAAAAAAATGCTCGCCGGTAAGACATTTCGCACGAATGAAGACGTTATCGCTGAAATTGAGGCCTATTTTGAGGCAAAAGATAAATCGTTCTACAAAAGTGGTATTGAAATGTTAGAGCGGCGCTGGAATGATTGCGTTGCTCTTGATGGAGATTACGTTGATGAATAAAGCTAATTTTGAACCAAAAAAAAAACGTGTTTTCTTTGTTAGGCCCGAGACTTTTCAGCCCATGTGTTATTACTTTACTTATACGCTAGGGTGACAGAACAAAATAGACACCAGGTAAAGCGGTATAAATATGTCAACAGCTAAATTCTAAGAACGAATTAAGAACTTTCTCTTGTCATTAGAGTAGGGGTAGATGTATCCGAAGAAATTCGTCATAGTTTAGTATCGTTACAACTATGCCTCGCTTACAAGGTTCGAGTGATATTAGCGACTTCACCCGGGGTCGCATCGTTGGCCAGAGTGAACGCGACGCTTCGCAACGTCAAATAAGTAAATTTTTAAATATTCCGTTGTCCACAGTTAACCGTGTGATTGCACAATTTAAACGCAAAGAAAAAACAGCAGTGGAGCCGAGACCAGGTCGTGCCGGACCTTCTGAAAGAAGTAAAAGGATGCTTGTGCGCGAAGTGTTAAGAGAACCGCGAAAAAGTACAGCTGAGCTTGCGGCAACTTCACAGAAAAGTCAGCGCACCGTTCTGCGATACCTCCCCAGTGTGGGGATGTATAAAAGGGTGGCAAAGAAAGAAACCTCTCCTTACGGCGTTTCAAAAACGGCGCCGAATGGCTTGGGCAATCGAAATGCGAACGAAGCCCGAAGAGTTTTGGCGATCTGTCATTTTTTCAGACGACAGCAGATACTGCCAATTCAGTGATAGTGGTCGTACGTGGGTATGGAGACGTTCGTCACACCAACTGTACGATAAATTTTTGCATCTGACGGTGAAATACGGCGGTGTGAACATCATGGTGTGGGGCGCGATATGGTATGGTGGAAGATCGCAATTAGTAATCTGCGACGGAAATATAAATGCGGCATAATATATCCAAATATTAACAGAAGGATTACTACCGATATTCGACAACGCCATTTTATCTAAAGAAGACGCCACTTTTATGGAGGATGGAGCGCCCTGCCACAAAGCAAGAACAACAACCATGGAACATGAAAAGAGGAACAGGGGATTCGGATTTTACCATGGCCAGGCCAATCACCAGACATGTATCCGATAGAGAATGTTTGGCACATAATCCAGACAAATATGGCGAAATGACCCCGAAAACCCAGCAATAAGGAAGAACTCGTGGCAGCTGTTACAGAAGAGTGGTTAAATATTCCACAAGACACCATTAATCATTTAATAGATTCTATGCCACGACGACTCGCAGCACTTCACGCAGGTTAAGGTGGATCGACAAAATATTAGTCTAATTTAAAAATTTTAAAATATGTTGTATATATATATATAACGAGAATAGTACCTTTTGTTTTAATTAGTAGGTGTCTATTTTATTCTGTCACCCTAGTGTATTTCTCAACAATTAGGATAGGAATGTATTATTAATATTTACTCATCAGAGTTATATTCATAGTTCCAAAGTCTTTAATTACCTTGAGAAATTCCTTAGCTCCATGTAATTAAATATGTATATCATTTCTTACTTTCTATGTATATATAAAATGAGCCATGGAAATCTAGAAATCTAGTAAGGGTAAGCGTTGTAGCGCTGTAAAAAGCAAATCATAGACTTTGTAAATACCAGTTACTTGCAATAAATTATTAAATTCCTATTATTTCGAACATAACAATTGCTATAAATTTTAAAAGACTAGTGAACTTATCTAAACCTTTCAAAATAGTAAATAATTTTCAGATCTGCATTCAGTTTAAAAACAGAACAACCGCATTAAAGGATTGAAATCTTATCTTCAAAAATAAAAAGGAACTCCCGGATTATACGTGTAAAATCGCCAAATAAATATAGCAAACAGCACATGCGTTATTATCTGATTCCATTCTTAAAAGAACCCTCTAATACACCGGAAAAGAAACAGCATATTATAAATCACGTTCGAATGCAATGATTCCACCGAAGAACCCCCTTCTTTCTCTTCCCGTCTTTCCCTCTTTTTCCACCCCTATTACATCTACTACCAATCTGTTGATGTTGTTGCCTGTGAGACACTTCCCCATCCTCTTCCAAAAGCAAAAGACTGGTCCGACAAACCGTGTTAGTCTTCCGACGTGGCGGGAGTTTTCCGCAGCCTTTGGCGTGGCGCGTGTAAGGTCCGAGAGAGTCCGGTTAGGTCCGGAATTTTGTTCGTGTATGAGGTTTTGGTTTCGGTCCCGAGGGAGCTCGGGGAGGATCGTCGGGCAAGGACATGTGGGAATATGAATCCGGAAAAGTCCTTTTGCATGTCGCCAGTGTCGGAGGATGGACGTCGATGACACGGCTACGCCGCGCCACGATGTAGTAGGCGTTGCTGAATTGAAGACCGTAAGGAAATTTAGTTATGGAAAACGTAAAAGGCTTGATTTCGGAAACTATCATTAGAAACGAAGACAAAATCCCAACACTATCCAACTTACTAACAGGCAGAATGTGATCGATCCGATGAACGGCTTTTGCTAGGTCAGTATATACAACATCCACCTGCATTCCACAATCCACAGCATTAGATAAATATTGAGTAATAGTAACAAGATTAGTTACTGCAAATCGCTGAGCAACAAAACCGGAAATGGCTACCGGAAATCCATAGTCTAACTTGAACATAAATATACTTATATAAACATTTCTCAAACACTTTAGCAAAATTATTTAGTAACGCTGTAGGTTGGTAATTGGTAACACAACATATTTTCTATTTTTACGTTTCGAAGAAGATTAAGGTCATGATATAGAAATTGTGTTTGTTTAATCTTATTTATTCGTTATTGGCCTTGGAGTTGTGTCATTAGCCACTTACACAAATTAAACAAGAAAAACCAAAAAAAAAAAGAAAAGAACAAAACCTAACCACAGGAATGGATATCAGAGCTAACATAGGACGCGCTTCACACCCAAGGTGGATCGGGTGGCTATTACAAGTACAGAGGTAGGCTAACAGAAAAGTGTGTAGGAAAATCCACAAATTACATGAGGAAATTAGATAAATAGTAAAACATAAATTACACATGTGTTTGTATATCTTGCATTTGATATCGTCTCTCTCCAAGGCTACTAAGTAATTCTACCACATGGAAGCTGAATTTTGGTTTAAACAAGGCGAATTCTAACACATGGGCTGAAAAGTCCCGGGCCTAACAATGAAAACACGGTTTTTTTGGTTCAAAATTAGCTTTATTCATCAACGTAATCTCCATCAAGAGCAACGCAATCACTCCAGCGCCGCTCTAACATTTCAATACCACTTTTGTAGAGCGATTTATCTTTTGCCTCAAAATAGGCCTCAGTTTCAGCGATAACCTCTTCATTCGTGCGAAATTTCTTACCGGCGAGCATTTTTTTGAGGTCTGCGAACAGCCAGTAGTCGCCGAGAGCCAAATCTGGCGAATACGGTGGATGTGGGAGCAATTCGAAGTTCACTTCATGTAGTTTTGCCATTGTTTTGATTGACTTGTGACACGGTGCGTTGTCTTGATGAGACAAAATTTCTTTCTTTGCCATATGTGGTCGATTCTTTGCAATTTCGGCCTTCAAACGCTCCAATAACGCTATATAATATTCACTGTTGATGGTATTTCCTTTCTCAAGATAGTCGATGAATATTATACCATGCACATCCCAAAATACCGAGGCCATAACCTTTCCAGCCGATTGTTGTGCTTTCGGGCCTTTTTGGACGAGGTTCACCAGTTGCTGTCCGCTCAAATGACGATCGTTTTGATTCTGGAGTGAAGTGATGGATCCATGTTTCATCCATTGTCACATATCGACGCAAAAATTCCGATTTGTTACGTTTAAATATGGCCAAACACTGCTCAGAATCATCAACACGTTCTTGTTTTCGGTCAACAGTGAGCAAACGCGGCACCCACTTTGAACAGAGCTTTCTCATAGTCAAATGCTCATGCAATATAAAGCCAATACGTTCTTTTGATATCTTTACGATGTCAGCTAACTCGCGCAACTTCACTTTTCGATCATTCAAAACGATTGTGTGGATTTTTTTGATGTTTTCTGGTGTTACCGCCTCATTTGGACGTCCACTGCGTTCTGCGTCATCGGTGTCTCTACGACCACGTTTGAAGTCAGCAAACCAACGTTTTATTGTTGTTTCTGACGGAGCGGAGTCCCCATAACACTTTCCAAGCCATTGCTTCGCTTGAACGGTATTTTTTTCCCATCAAGAAGCAGTGTAAAATTAAAACACGAAATTGTTTTTGATCCATTGTTTTAAAAATAGCAAAAGTAGCGTGACTCTTAGCACAATAACTCACAAACTAATGAATAGAATATCATGAATTTTTAACAGCTGTCTTTTGAAGGTTAGTACTAACTGGGAGAAAGGTGACTGCAATAAAGCTAGCGTCATCTATGTGTTACGCGCGGGACTTTTCAGCCCATGTGTCAATGCTTCTGCTAATTCCCGTTGAGTTTAAGTTTGGTCGTCATCCTGTAACTCCTGTAATTCTCATCTTGGCATTTTTGTGATCTACCAAAGCGCTCACTGTCTTTCACATTAACATCACCACTTTTAGATTGTAGAGACCATGTCTCATATGTTCTAATCGATGGAACGTGTTCACCAAATAGTTCTACTAGCAAACGACGATTTTCAACAGCCTTTTCTTTTGATTAAATAAGAAAAGCAATGCATACCGCATGTTCTTTTTCACGCACAAAACTCGACATGGTCACTATACGATAGAGGAAAGACGCTAGTTTTTGGCAGTCTCAACTTGTGTTTGTTTGCAGTTTAAACGTCAGACGAACAAAATATCGTATGTGTCACATTAATACGCTGCGTACTTTTCGTTGGCGCCATCCCCTAGTTAAGCAGGAAAGAAACTAAATGTCCAATATACCGAAAATAGAAAGTACAGCCAAGGTACCATGTTTCTTACAATACAGAAAGTCATTATCGTAGAAAAGTCTTACGCTAAACGAGTTAAAACTTTACAAAACCAACTAAATCCCATCTCGAAACAATTCTATTAATAGAGGATCGCAAAATAACTACCCACCTGCGAAACTTCGAAGTCCCTTCCATTGCATCGAAACAGCCACCCCTAAATTTCCCTCCAGAACTCCGCCAATACAACATCCCCTAGCACCGCATCACTTCATCCTTGCAAAAACGAAACTCTACAAACTCCTCTTCCAACGGCAACAATTCCTTCTCGTTTCTCATCTTCCACTGCGTCCTTTCTCCTTTCGTTCGTTAATTGTTCGTCCCCGAAACAATCGAGCAGCGACGGTATTTTGAGAGATTCACCGCTTGCTTGCCTTCATCCCGCGCCCGACTACGCGGGAGAATACGACGAAACAAAAGATAACCGAAATTTGTTTCGAATTCAATTGTTTTCGTCCGGGGGACGCGGGCTGCGGAGAGACAAATGAACGTTTTCAATAATCCGGATGCACGAAGGGCTCCGCGAAAATCAACGTCGAAATAAAAGAGCATCGAAGTCGAATCGGTAGGTATTAAAGAGAAATGGAAAGCTATAGAGGCGGGATATGATTTACTGGGATGAAAGTAGGATGAAATAAGTCTGGTGGTTCTGAGACGGCCAGGAAGATGTGTGACGAAGATGGAAAATTTAGAAGAATATCTTTTATGTACGCTACCGTCCATAAAAGTTTGGTCAAATACCAAAACTTAAAAATATCAATGAATAAAAGGCAATTAATACTTAAGAAATAAATGTACGAGGGCGAATTGGATCCGACGGCTTCAAAAGACTGGAGCACCGTTTGAGAAAGTGTTGCTATTGATTTTCGAGGAAACTACATTGAGAAATAAAAATAAAAAACCGCACCAATACCTTGTTTCCCTTGTCGATTCCGGAAACATTTCGGGTCGCCCTCGTACTACTCTTAAAATTTTTTTTTTCCTATTCATTGTTAACAATATTCTTAAACATTCTTTCCGTAAACAAATCCACCTTTAGCACCGGTTACAGTTCGAACAACTCGCGGCATCCTTCCGATTAATATTTTGAAGTTTACGCATGGGATGTTAAAGGATATTCCGAAACTGTTTCCCTTCTATCAAATTCATCCGACAGCAATTTAATAGAACTGAGATTTGGACTCTATTTGATCTTGATATGCGCACAAAAATTTACTTCGTTCGTCAAGTTCGAAACCGTGTTGGGATCTCGTGCAATGCAACTACTGATAATCTCGTCAAAATTATTTATACCGACCGGGTTGTTTGCAAAACGGAAACTGTCTGATCGACATGTCGTACCGGTTATGACCTATGCCACAGAGACTTTAACGTTAACGAAAACAACTGGAGAAAAACTCAGAATGGCACAGAGGCTAATGGACACATTGGTGTTGAGCCTGTAAGGACACACTCGACATACTGGAGTGGATGGCATTATACGACTCGCACGACAGAATTGGAGGTGAATTGGCCATATCGCTCGATGGATAGACTGAAGATGGACTAACAAGTTTCCATAATGCGGAACAAGAACCGATAAACGTAGCTGAGGTAGACCTTCCACCTGATAGACTGACGATTTGAGGAGAATAACAACAAACCGGGGAGCAACAATCAATAACAGAAAGAATTAGAGACGTGTGGAGAGGGCCTACATATGTCCAACAATGGTCGTAAAAAGGACTGGATTGACCGACGAATGAGTTATTTACAATCCCTTCCTTTCTTATGGCGAATGCTTTGCAATTTGGAAATGAAATGTGCTGAATAGAGGTGAGAAGATTTGTGGCAAACAACATACACCAACATGATAACCCTTGTACGCCCACATCTGTCCATCTATAAGTAAATCGTGGTATGATACGAATGATAATATCTCTCGTTATTATAGTACAATAATTGCCTTAATTTCGATAAACAACATAAACAGATGCCTAATAAAACAAACACTTAAAACAAAGGCAATCTGAATTTAAATTAAAAACAGCAAGCCTCGATTTAGGAATTTGAGGTGATAGATTAAAACGCAAGATCTACTTTACTCCATTAATCCGATTACTTTTTAATAGATAATATTGAATATTTCATAAAATTCACAGTGTGACTGCAGCAGCAAAGGGTTAACACAATAATTAAACCGATCGCAGCAACTACAAACCGGATGTACGGTCTCCCTCGTCTGTATGCCGCCCTTCTCGACTAGGGTCAGCTTCCCGCTGAAATCGAGGGTTATGTTTCAAATGGAGTGCGACAGGACATAGCAATAATGACGGACTAAACACCGCCTGCAATTAAAGCGATCCGGTTTTGAAATTAGCCGCCTCCGCGTTGCGGACGTGACGTGACGCGACCGGACGCGACGCTATGGGGTCAGATGAGCGCTCGATGACGGGGAAAGGTTAGAGGGACTTGCGAGGCGACACTCTGGAAATGGACACGTCCGAAAATGACCTTTTTTTATTACTACATTTCTTTTCCTGTTTCTGTCTCCTTTTTTTATCCCGATTTCGGCGACAGTCGGCCCGTTTTTAATCCGAGTTGTCACGAAAGGTTTAATTGGCTTCACGAATGGAAAGGAAACGGCAGGATGGTGAAGGTAAGGGAATTTCTGAAAGGACAAACGTATATTTTACAGCATTTCAGGAAGAAATTATTTGCATCTGTCTGATTTTTTGATAACACAGACGAAAGTAGACATTTACGATAATGCAATTTAGTAATTTTTGTTACATTTCGATACATCCGTTGGATAAGTGGAGTTACGTTGGGCGGCGTGAGCATAACAAAAATTGAGCCATCGCCGATTCTTAATTGTTCCTCTGGAGGATGACTTGGTGCGTTATCCGTGATTAACACAGCCTTTATTAGAAGATTTTGCTTTCTTAAGAAATTACTTATTATTGCAGTTTTATTGCCATACTTGAGGGACAAAGTGTTTCTGGAACCATTACAGCAATATGCCTTTGAGCGTTCAAGCCAATTGCGTCACCCCGCACTTTTTTTAATCTTGTCGATGATTTTCACTGTCACTTCATTTTAAATATGTTCTTTTATTGCACGTGGATGCCATGTCTGTTCTGCCGTGATTTTAGCTACACACTACTTTATTTCACGAGAGGCAACAGAGCCAGCGCTTTCAGAAACCCCATACATAAATCGGGGAACAACCGGTGTCGGCGCTGAAAACGTTTACGTAAACATTCTTTGATCGATTCAATTATGCACATAAATCGGAAAATAACCGGTACCCTAAACTGCTTACATTATCGAATTGTACGTGGTGCAAGCTTGTTTACATTACCGGATGTTCCATTTGATCCTATAGTAACAGTTTTCTGTTTACATGCCTGCAACGTTTCCACTACCTGGTATTTACACGAGCGAGAGTTCACTGTATTTAGAAATACTGCAAGAAAATGCAATACCATCGCAGCAACGTCTAATCGGTGAAAATTTTGTATTCATGCAGGACAACGATCCCAAACACAACCGTGATATGTAAAAATTTCTTAAATGAAGAACAAGATAATGGCACTTTACAAATGATGACATGGTCGCCGCAAGGCCCCAATCTAAACCCCATTGAGCTGTTATGGGATAAATTGGACAGGATAGTCCGAAAAGTATGCCAAAGCTCCGTAGGCTACCGGTGGAACATTTTACAAGGGGAATGGACTAATATTACAAACAGAGTCCTTGAAAAACTAACGGAGCGGATGCCTCGGATTGTGGAAGCTGTTCTTCTTTGACGAACGGAATGTTTAAAAAGTTTCTGTTCATTTTTCGTTAGATTTACTTTTTTTAAGTTAAAATTGAATATATTGTAATTCTCTCTCGGCTATTCTCAACCGTATCTAAAATAACAGTCTAAGTGAGCATTCTCGGAGCTACCCAGTGTCACAAGAATAATATACTAGTCTGCTCGTTTAACCACAGCGAAATAAGCGGGTATAGTTTCCCAACCGTTCTCTCAAGCAGCTCATGGAGTGCTAAACCAGAGGAGGCGCGCCCTCATCTTAAGTGCCCTTATGAAATGAACTTTGCCACTTTTTGTATTAATTTTGAAGACAAAATTTAAAAAATAATATTTGTAACATAAATTGAATACAAAAAATTTTAACTAAAAAAAAGAGCAAAATGCATAAAACCAAATCTGCTTATTCATAAATATCTGTATGACTTTCGATATTTCCATCAAATTTTCCTTCATCTTTCTGATTGGGGTTTTTCGTTTCCATTGTCAGGTAGTTGTCACTATATGCTAATAACTTAGATTTATTAGAAAATTTCCGATTCATTCCCAGTTTGTAGAGAGTTAGTGGTGAGAAATCTTATTGGACTTCCAGTTTGGAAAATCACACGCCCTCTTTTTGGGTAGAGTAAAATCCGTTCGTTGAAAACCTTCACTTTAACAATTCGGTTACTTGAAACTAGTTCTGCATTCAATGGCATACTGTGCTGAGCAAATATCACGTTAAAAATTTTCCATAAGTCCAAAAACAAAATCGAGATTCCTTACTGAAGACGACTCGATTCTATTCTTCATTCCAGCATAGCCTTATAGTGTGGAGTTAGAGATAACTAAAGAAATGGTTGGTACGATTTAAGTTCAAGAGATCGAACTCTTCGGTATATAGATCATGTGGGGATTTAGTGATTAATTAAAGCTCTCCATCTATTGTCGATGTCCCTTGTTGACGAGAAACGGTCCCTAAGATCTTCACAATCAGCGTTACGTTTGGGATGTCCGGGCCGAGAACGTTGTTGTTCCTCATTATTTTCTGCCAATCTTTGCCAAAACAGCGCTACACTACACTTTATACATACTTGTAGGCCAACTATTTTACCACGTTCAAGCTCAGACGATTAATAAAAATTCGCACGTTGTCGAATAGGTGGCATCCTTTTACATTCTACTAGTTGAATGAAGTTACAAGCATACCTTGCAGTGCCACTTAAGTAAATAATGCCAATAGAAAGGCAAACATATTTTTAGTTTATTATCTGTGATTAATTTAATAAAAAAGTTTTGCAAGGATTAGTTTGAATAGTTTCTCCTTTTTTAAATTTATTTCCGTGTCCGAACTAATATGGACGGTAATATACATCCATCCTCTAACCAGTTCCTATTCACATCCCAATTTCCAAAAAAAACCTTTCAAAACTCCGCTGTAGGTAAGGAGAGGGATCATGGAAGGGCTATGGAACGGGAGAGACGGCGAGACCTCGGAATAATTGTTATTGGTGGCGTGATTGCCCACGTAATTGAATATTTGATTAATTAGCCGCCCCTTAATTAGCAGAGTACATAGAACCGGAGATATGCGAGGAGGAAAACGGGCCCCGTCTCACCGCGTACGAGCGTCGTTTCCCTAGGATCGCGACGCTCCGATATAGTTTGCACAAGCATCGTCCGTATCTCGTTACCGACACGGTTTATTTTAACGAGGGCGCAGGGGAGAAAGGAGGGCGGCGAAAAGGGTGTAGATAGAAGGGCGCAAGGGGTTAAAGCGCGACACACACATACACCACGGCGTTCGGATGAGCAAACAGAAGGAAGGACGTTCCGAAGATGTCCTCTCGCTTTGTTTGCTTCCGGTAATCAAAGTGCGCTAAATTAGAAATCTGGTTGGTCGGTCGTCTGATCGTTTGCTCTCGCTGGTTTGCTTGCTTACTTTGGTTCCGGCGATCCGGAGCTCGTTTGCTCTTGTGCGAGATTGTACCGGGGCGTCTAATAGTGAATGGTAAATGCCACGTCATCAACATCTTCTTTTCATATCCTTATACCTTTCAGGTATCGGATGAGAATTCCGATTCTTTTTGCGCCCATTCTTTCCACTGTCTTCTATTCATTGCCATTGCTTTCATTTCTTCTAAGTTTTTTTCCCTTTCTTTTACCAATTTCTCTTATCTGGTTCATCCAGTTCCCCCTAGGTCTTCCTCTTCTTTTTTTTAGGTGTCCTGTCTCCAAAAATATGAAGGTAAATATATAAAGACCCGAATCTTAGTAGAGTTTCAGCGAAATGTTTTTCTTATTACCATAACACATATTACTTTCCCCCCTTAAGCTCACCATCAACACAAAAATAACAATTCAGGCATTTTTGGTAGTTACGATATGTTTAATTGCAGAGAACGAGGATAGGTTGATGCTTTTGCATTCTGAATACTACTGACTAATTCTATTGATGAAATGAATTCACAGGTATAGCAGTAAACTCCACTCACACAAATTCATTAATTATGCGGAACGCAGCGTTTCGAGAGCACGTGGGCTCTCATTGTCAACCGTGTTACCGACTGAAAGTAAAAACTGTATCACACATGCAAATTATTTTCTACGCAGGCTCTAAAATTTCTAGAACATATGACTATTTACAATCTACTCGGTGGTCTAATGCCTTTTACGGGAAAGGATGGGCCGAAAGCGAACCGTATCTTTAACAGGGCCTATGGTAATAAATCAATCAAACTCGCGTGTGCAATTGGGGGTGGTTCTCTGTTCAATAAGTTTCCGTTCTCTTTCATACATATCGTTTCGTACGCGTCTAATTCTCTATACGAGTTTACGTTTTTAAGTAGTGTCAGATTTTTTAAATCAATCTTATGTCCGGATTTTACTATATGCTCTGCTACGCATTTGATGAAATGAACTTATTTTTTAAAAGCGAAAATCCGAATTCCCAACAAAAATTAAGCTGTGTAATATGAAGCCCGTAATTGGCATATCTGGCAGAAATTTAAAGGTTCCAAAGGTTAGTCTTTAGAATTTTAGCTTGTAAAACCGCCACGAACCTACATGTAATTTCGGTTATTGATAAAATCAATGGCTTCTTAAAATAAAAAGTGGAACTTGTTCCTAGCTGTGCCACAGATGAAGAAGAGGTTGAAAATCGCTGCTCTAACGTGCCAGCTCTTTTCAAACCTTAGAGAACTTTCTTTTCCGTATTTATACTGAATTTTCTAACTACGCATTGTTTAATCATACACCTTTCCATTTTTGTTGACCGTGTTTTTGCTTGTCATCCCCCAAACAACATCTGGTACAATATTCCAGCATAAAAAAATGTAAATGGTTGCAAATTTGAAAAGTAATTTCAAATTGGAACACCCTTTAGTTTGAAAAGGAGAACCTTTAATAAAATAGTTTGGAAAAAAATACACATCAAGAGAAAGAGGCAAGGATTAGAAAGAAGACACCGAACCCCAAGAACGAACACATTTTTCCACGAATCAAAACAAACGTCAGAAGTTATCTCGCGTATCGCCGGGAAGCATCAAGTTCCTTGACCCACCCGTCACCCATCCTTCCCCACTCTTCCTACACGCCTCCCCCCAAAACCACCTACCCATCCCCACATCCCCTCCCGTAGCCGTTCCGACATTTTTCAAAGCAGCGCCGCTTCGGATCGTAGAAGGCTGTTTCGCTTGTGTTTTTGTTTTGATTTGATAAGATTAAAACCCTCGAGGCTGATGCCGGCCGTATTAAATCACGTACTGAGGGTGGGGCGGCGAAGGGTGCTTTTTTAGTAGAGGGAGAAGGCGCAAGGACGGCGCGGGGTAAACACGCTCACGCCATCTCGCGGGCATCTCACGCCTCACGTGGACCGTTGTGCCCTTTCCGTTAGCGTCGAGGAAAATGCCAGAAAGCCGATGAAACACTCAGCTCTCTCTTGGGGGGAGGGGGAGATTCTGAGGAGAGCTTTTGGATATGGATACTGTTTCCTAGAGAATCTGCCGGTAATATAGGGGTGTTAAACGCAACTTTAAATACGTACACTACCGTCGATATTAGTTCGGACACCCAGCAAGATGTAAACTCTTCTACCAACTGCTTTTTATCTGTCAGGAGATGAATAAACACATATTTGTATTTATCCTTTAGAATGTAAATAAACCGGCCGTAAAAATAATTGTAAACATTAAAAACTAATTCCTGCGTTTGAGCGTGTATCACTTAATGATCCCCTAGCAAAGACATTATAATCCGCCACTGACAAATGTACTCTCACTATTACTTCAGCAATTGGGGGAGAGCGTTTTTCAAACCGCACATCTAATTCGGCGTATACAGTAAATGTTGGATTGAAGGGTCGTGTAGGTATAACTTGTTTGTTTGGCATTCGCGATTTGATCCAAAATTCTAAAATGCCGGAAAAAACTGGAATCTTTTGTTACATTATTTATTAGTACTAAATTTGGCAACTTTGAATTGGCCAAAAATTAAACTTACAATGAGCGCGATATCCACACAGTGACCCCGTTCATATAACTAAACGAGGTAAACCATCCCTACAAACGCATTTCATGTTTGCAGTATCGTATTTTTGTTAATGTTTGCGAATTCGCCCGGCAGAGGGAGCCATCGAACATATGTTTTCGCTACGCGCACAACAGAGGGGTAATGTTTATCTTCCGTTTAGAATACAAGGGCGTCGATCGGGCAACTCGTACGGTCGGACCGGGATCAAATTTTTCCGCCGGATTGAATCCCGCAGATGGTATTTTTCGCGTGTGTTTATTTCATATTCGGCGGCAGCCTCGTCGCGGTGAATTTGGACTATAGTAAGCCAATATACTTTGTGTTTACTGTTTTGTATTCGGTTTGTATTACGCTGGGTTTATTTACGCTACGTTGAAACTGGTTAGCCAGTTCAAAGCTAACAATCGCACCAACAGCATCTTCAGTGTATACTCATCAACTTCTTTGTAGGGAATATATCCACGTTCATATGTTAAATTCAATAATAGTAATAAGGTGCGACATTCTTTACGAAACTATGAAAAAATATAACATTGAACTACTCTTAAAAATTCTAATTAAAATTGCGGTTAAAACTTTTGCGAACATATTAAACCCCCTTTCGTATATGCACTCCTCTAACATTCTTTCTTCAAGGACGGCGACGAAGAAATGTGCAAAATTTACTTCCGAATAACTCAAATTTCGATTCGTCCGTCCATAACACGTCTTTCCAATCATTTACACCCTAGTTTGCGCGAACTTTGCCGAATTTAGTCTTTTCCGTTTGTGCATAGAACTTAGCCGAGCTTTTCTTACTGTGTAAAACGCATATTCTAGCGGTGTTTAATGTTTTTGTCTCTTGTTACCGTTATGGGAGGAATACCGGCATATTGGTTTTCACATGTTCCTCCGCATTTAAAACCTCGACACCAGCGTTTGAGTACATCATAAAAAACTGCAGACTCACCAGAAGTTGCCATAATGTCTTTATAAAATTACGTTGGCGTCATGCTCTTTTTCTAGAGGTGTTTCATTACGACTCTTTGTTCTACGGAATCTATTTTTGTGAACAATCACGACAGACAATTCAAAAATTAGCCGCAGCACAACAAAACTTTGAAACATATACTTGATATTGTATAGATATAATCTACCAGTGTCAGTTAACTAAGTGTGAAAAACATTAATCAAACAACCAATTAGACGTATCTGAGGTCTGTGGCACGAAGGTGCGCCCTCGTACTACGTCCCTTTTTTGCTGTAGGATTTAAATTGGTCCTTCAAATTAAGAATTACGGTTTAATTTGATCAACCGCACTAGTTCGAACTATTTTTATTTAAATGATATTTCTTTTTATTGCAGGTGAGTTCCTTCGACTTGGTGCAATGCCTTCCCGAAATGCGCAGTTGTAAGTAAATAATTAAGCATTTTTAGTTGTCTTATTAGAAGAAAACCAAACTATAATAACATAATTCTCTATTAAGTTAAACGCCAATTTTCTGTGGATGATCAGAAAAATTTTCGATATAAAAATCGCGTCAGATTATAATGTTTTATGAATTAAGATAAGGATTCAGATAACTGGGCGTTATTTGAAAGAAAGGATCCTACGGTTTAGATCGTTATCGAAATCATTGTGTTTTAACAATTTTCTACAACTAAAAGACGAAACAGTACAAATTAGAATGCATGTACAATGTAACGTATACTTCATTTGAACACTTTTTATTCTTGAAACGTTAAATCTTAAAACGTGCGATAAATAATAATTGTATCACGGCGCGCCAACTCGATCGAAAAAGATGGACGAAATACACGGACTTCAGGCTCGCGATGATTCTCCTCCCCTTTCAGGAGAGACGGCAAGAAGTAATCGCATCGCAAGTAAAACGCTAAATCCTTTCGCAGGAGAGGAACGGCACGTATTAAGACGCCCAGCGTCTTCGTTTCAAGTTTAAGTGTTTTTACCGACATCCCAAGCCGTGTACTCGTAGCCGGCTGGCTAGTTGGTTCATTGGGTGTCACTTTCTTTGACGTGAGCCGGCCATAAATCGGTCGAGTGATTGTATATAAATCTACGGGGGGTGGAGGAGTTGAAATTGGAACTTAATACCGTCTGCGAATGAAATGTCACGTGGTAATAGTCTTGGGGTTTTGTATTTCGTTCGTTTTTATTTTGATAAGAAAGTGCAGTAGCAGTAAATATATACAACGTCCCATATTTTCTGTTATTTTTAAAAATGTAACGATGGATTAGAAAACGAAGGAATCTTTCTGATTGTAAGGATATCCTTGATTACAAGCCTTTCATTTGGGATTTAAGTAATTTCTGTATATGTCACGCAGTCGTGTCAAAAATAAGTTTCCTATGTTGCTCGAGGGCTGCAATACAGAGATGAAATTAGGGCGAGCATATAATAGCCTTTCCGTCTCTTCTACTGCTTGTAGCGCAGTCCGAGAGCATCATAGATCAATTCTGACGCCATATTCGTATTCTACGGGGTCGATTTCCATGAAATAACTTACTATTATCTTGATCGAATGAAACTAACAAGCTTTGCACTAGTCCGACGATAACATTTATGCTATACGGGCTGTCCCCCGGCAAATCGCGTCAAATTTTTCGGGCAAGGACGGTAAAAGGCAATTTCTGTATAGGTCACCCAGTCGTGGTAAAAATGGGTTTCTAATATGAATCAACTACGTAGAAGCTAAATTTCACGTTAAAAATGAGCTAGGATGCTCGTCCACTGCGTTAGAAAGATGGAATTAGTGCGGTCATATAATAGCCTTTTCGCCTCTTTTACTGCTTGTACCGCAGTCTGAGAGCATCGTAGATCAATTCTGACGTCATATTCGTATTCTACAGGGTCGATTTCCATAAAATAACTTACTATTATCTTGATCGAACGAAATTGGCAAACTTTGCACTAGTCCGACGATAACATTTATGCTATACGGGCTGTCCCCCGGCAAATACCGTCAAATTTTTCGGGCAAGGACGGTAAAAGGCAATTTCTGTATAGGTCACCCAGTCGTGGTACAAATGAGTTTTCAATATAAATCAACTACGTAGAAGCTAAATTTCACGTTAAAAATGAGCTAGGATGCTCGTCCACTGCGTTAGAGAGATGGAATTAGTGCGACCATATAATGGCCTTTTCGCCCCTTTGTACACAAAATGAATCTGTGTAAGTGTGCTATCGTAAGCTACTAAGTACTACAATGAGTAAATACTAATAAATAAACTACTAAATACTAATAAATAAAATGAGTAATGCGATGAGGAAGTAATACAATGCATCAAAACTTTAAAGAACAAATGTGCAGTTGGTGATGATAACATTCCTTGCTTTTTTGTGGAGGATTGTGCTACTATCTTTGCCCCTCCTCTGTGTATAATTTTTAATCTAGCTTTACAGACGTGTACGTTTCCTGATGTACGGAAAGTAGCCGGAATTTCGCTAATCTTGAAAAGGGGTGATACTTCCAATATTGGCAATTACAAACCTGTGGCTATAATTTCTCCTTTGGCGAAGTTTGTTGAAGTCTTAATTTATAAACATCTTTCTTATGGTATTAAATCATATCTCTCTGTATCTCAGCATCGTTTCTCGGCAAATAGATCTACTGTAACTAACTTAGCACAGATTTCTCAAACAATAGCTGAAACCGTGGATGGGGGGATGGGTAACTGGATGTTATTTATAGTGATTTTCCTACTGGTTGATCATAAGTTGCTGGAAAAGCTGCGTTTTTTCGGTGTCAGTAGGAGTTTCCTAAGATTAATGCGATCATATCCGCTAAACAGACTAAATTACTTTTATTTTAATGGATTTAAATCTCGAAATTTGTTATTCCACCTCTGGAGTACCTCAAGGATCGAACCTTGACCCGCTCTTCTTTAATATATATCGACGATCTTGAACGAGTTTGAATATTTTTTCAGTTTCTTTTAAATTTATTTGCGCATTCGAACTAATATAAGCGATAGTGTACCTATCAAAATTTTAAGTAAAACATATCATAAAACTCATATTTAAGCTTGATCACAAACTTTTGCATAAAAATAAACCCCAAAATGATCTAATTAGATATTACGTAACACTACCACATTGTTTCACAATTTCGTCGCTTATTGCGCCCTACTTTTTAAAACAAAAAGAGTCGGCAACTAACCAAAGTCTCCTATTACTTAATTTCCAACACACTCGAATCTCTCCAACCTGACGTAATCCTCCGCCAACCGTTAAACTAAAACGACGTCTACTTCAAGAGCGTTAAGGACAACGTGAAAAGCGACTGCTTAGCTTCGCCTCGTAAGCAATGCAAACTGAAAACTATTAACGCTTCATATTCACGTGCAGCAGCGCCTGCTCGACGTAGCGTGAACGCTTCTGAGCGCCGCAGTTCTTCGTAATAGGCGATGCATTCGCCGAATGGAAGGAGGAAGACGCGGAAAATCTCGAAAAAGAATTTTAACGCAAGAAAATTAAAAAAACGGCGAGCGCTAGTTTTCTAAATGAAGCTCGGCACTAACGTTTGATGTAGCGGGAAATGTGGCTACACTCCGTGACGTCATTTTGTATGTTATACAGTGTGTGTGCGTGTAGCCTACGGATGCAGCGGTGGTCCTTGTCTTTATTGTTGAAGATTTGTGATTTAATAGAGGCGGGGAAAACTACAATACTAGGATGCGAATCTTTACGGATATTTGATACAGATGGATAGTTACGACTTGAACAGGTTTTAGTAATTTGCTCCAAAATAATAGTCAGGATTATTTTTCTATTTTTTAATATAGAACTACAAATCATTTACCGAATCATAATATTATACCATATGCAAGCCATGAAAGTTGGTAGAAGAACTTAAAAGCGTGTATATTAACTTATTGTGTGGCGTTAGTGACAGCATTTAAGTGCAGGTGGTCCAGCTTACTTTTTAAGTGTAATTAAGCAATTTTGGGGTGCCTAATCCAAAAGTTCTGTCAGATTTGTTCTATCAGATCTAGTTTTCTTTCTACCCTATTTAGGAAAATTTCGCCAAAATTAGATATAATGTTTTGTTACGTACATAACTTTTTAAATATTACTATTTGATAACTGTTAACTGAAACACAAAAAAAAATGGGTATTAGGTATTTATTTAACAGAAAAATATGCATATACAACTTTCAACCATCAGTTAAAAATTTCCTTTTATAAGATTTCCTTGCGTGAAGTTTACCAGAACAGTCTCACTGAAGATTCCAGCAGTAATCGGCCATCATATGGGTATCCCATCTTTCTTGCTACATTTTCTCTATAATGCTGATATCTTTGTGAAATCTTTTCCCCTGTTCCTCACTCGCATCACCTAAGTTTTGTGGAAAACTATGTAAGTGGCTGTGAAGGTAATAAATCTGGATGCTCATGTTATATCCGAGCGTGTGAAAGTTAAAAAGCATTTCTTCTACTAATTCGACGTAATTTGCTGCTTTATGATGTCCAACAAAATTTTTAACCGCTTCGACAGAAGAACACCAGGCATTAGACTCAAGCTCATTCATTGATTCCGTAAGCTGGTGGTTATTTAAATGTTGCCTTATTTGAGGATCATTAAAAATTCCATCCTTCAAGCGAAGCCTTGGAAAGTTTTGTTTCAAATACTCAAAACGCCGTTCATTTCGTGATAAAGCCTTCACAAATTGCTTCATGTCAAGTCCCAGTTTGATATGCAGTAGTGGAAAGATGATTTTGCTTCTACCAACCAACGATTTGTTAAGAACGTTATGTTTTCCTTGAACTAAAACATTTCTTGAATGTCAGTTTCTGGTAATCCAGTGCTGGGTCTTAGCTTTTCTGTCTCAAAGGCATAGAAAGCAAGGATATTTTGTGTAATCACTGTTGTCCGAGGAGAAAGTTTACCATTTTTAGATCGACACATGTCCCCACTGATATTCTGCATACTTGATGTTTTTCAGTACCAATGATATTGCCTCGTATTCCTCTTTCATGCTGGTGGAATGTCCAATAGGTATAGAATTATGTATATTACCATTGTGTAAAAGTACAAATTTTAAACTTCGAGATGAATTGTCTATAAAAAGACGCCATTCACTTGGCGCATATCCATTTAACCCCATTTTCTTCGAGATACCTCTTTATATCATTAAAAAGCACTAAGTTGGTTTCTTTAGAGAAATATGGCAGCAGATTTTACTGTCTGAAACGATAAAATGTAATATTATAACCTGGATACAGTAAATTCTTTTCCTTCAATCTGGAAGCAAGCAATTCGGACGACTCCTTTGAGAGGGTCAGATTTGTAACAAGGATGCTACAGCTCTTGTTAGCTGAAGCGTTGGGGACTCGCTGATAATCTCTATCACCTTCACTTTTCTGGAACTGCACCTCGTCAGATGATGTATCTGAATCATCCTCCGGAAGCATAAACAAGTTACTGAACGTTGAAATAGGTATTTCTTCGGAATGAGGAAGAGGTCTACTTGTTGACTCCATGTTAGGATTTACCCACGTATTCGCGTTATTGCGATTAAAATATTTGATGTTGACTTCCGTTTGTCCACTGTCGCAAATGTTCTACGGATGTTTTGCATACAAAATGTGGTGCCAAATGTTTATCCTGGTCTTCTATAATGTTAGAAACTGCAATGATGGTTTTTGATATCATAAATCAAGCTTGCGTGTTGTTTCTTTTTTGTTATATTGCCACGTGCTAACTATATCGATGTACAGGCGACACGGTGAATATCCGAACAATGTGTACAGACGCATGTTAAAGTATCTAAGCACATTAAAAAATATATATCCTTCTAAATTCTTTGGTTAATGTCCCAACATGCCACCGGCTTTGAAAGGCTTGGCTTTCGAAATTAGTTTACTGGTAGTGGACATAGTCGCGGTGTAGCTCATTTCACTACCTCCTTTGCTGTTTAATACAAACGCAGCGTGCGATTCCATCACCCTCCATTAAGGATAGAATTCGTCCTGTTGCCTATTGTAGTGGTAGTAGCTTGTCCTCCTTGATCAGAACTAGATTACCAATGTTAATCTTCTGTTCCTGTTTCCATTTTGCACTTACCTGCATGCTATGTACATACTCCGTTGGCAAACGGGACCAGAAATGCTGCTTGATGTTCTCAATCAGTTGGTACCTGGATAATCGATGTAATTGTGAATGATGTGGTTCTACAAAACTGGTTACTGGCATTCCGATTAGAAAATAGCCAGGAGTTGGGCAAGTAAGATCATTGGGATCTGGTGATATTTGTAAGATGGACTTAATTTGTGCTAAAAGCGTACACATTTCTTCATGAGTCAGTAGCGCGTATCCGGGTGTGCGTCTAAGATGATGTTTGGCCGATTTCACTCCAGCTTCCCAAGGGCCAACGAAATGCCGCATATTCATAAAATTTGTGAAGCGTCCCCAATGCCTTTAAAGCTTCTCGTTTTGTTGGAATTTCCTCCATCTTTCTATCCAAAATGTGTGATTGGCTGGATCATTTTCACTGTCATTTTCGTTAGTACACGAGCTCACACAGTTTTGAACGATATCGTCTTCGGTGTATTCTCCGGCGGTAGCCACGTCGTCGTCAATCTGTACGAAGTCTTCAAAGGTTGGCGTCGACACATTACCAATGGTATTGTGGGACACGAGCTTGGCCCATTCTTCACTGCTAGGTGCAACTTCAACCTCATTGTCAAGTTCAACCTCATTTTGCTCGATCAGAAAGTCTTGGTTAGCTGGACAGATACTGAACCCAGCTTTCTTGAAGCAGTTTTTGACAGTTACGTCACTCACTGCATACCATGCTCTTCTTGCAAATTTCATAGCCAGGAGTATATTTATCTCAGGGCTAATGTTCTCTTCCAAGCAGGTAAGCGTATGCTGTATAACTTCTCTGCGATAAACCCGTTTGAATGTATGAATGGTACCTTGATCTAAAGGTTGAAGTTTACTCGTGGTATTGGCAGGGAAAAATATAACTTTGACATTTGCAAGTGTTGGTAAGTGCGTATGAGCAGTACAGTTGTCAATAAAAAGCAAAATATTTTTTCGGTTGTTTTTCATTTGCTTGTCAACTTTTTTTAACCAATCTTTGAACAATTCCTTAGTCATCCAAGCTTTTGTATTACTCGCATAATCAACGGGTGGAGTCTTGACACTTTTAAAGCATCTAGGTCGCTTAGATTTCCCAATGATTAGAAGAGGGAGTTTGTCTGTACCGGTCATGTTAACACTTAGATGAATAGTAAGGCGTTCCTTGCTTTGTTTACATCCGTGGCATTTTTCGCCCTTAAAAATGAATATTTTGTCTGGCAGACATTTAAAGAACAAAGCAGTTTCATCGGCGTTATAAATATTATTTGGATCATATTCTCTTAAAAGATTCGGCAAATCTTCAGTTCATTAGTCACATACTCCCTGATCCACAGATTTTCTTTCTCCGGCTGCTTTTTCGAAAGTTATATCATGGCGTTTTTTAAAACCCTCTAACCAGCTGTTACTAGCTGAAAGGTTCTGGATTCCTAATGTTGTGGCGAAGTCTTTAGATTTTTGTTTCAGCAGTGGTCCGTCTATGGGAATGTTCTTATCGAGAGTTTGTTTAATCCATTGTAACAGGCACTTTTGAACGTCGGGAAACTCAGAAAGCCGGCTTCTCTTGATATTTCCGTGTCCCTCAGAGCACTGAGACTTAATTAATTCTTTTGATTTTATAATTTTATAATAGGTGGATTCTGCTAAGCCAAAGTCACTCTGTATTTGTTTTCGTAATTTCCCAGATTCGAAAGCATTCACAATTTTTAGTTTATCACGTAAAGACAACACATTGAGTTTTCGTTTAGACATTCTGAGTAAGTACGGTAACTTTCTTCGCAGCTGCTGTTTATGAACTGACTGTAACAAGCACATTTGGCTTTTTGTATAGAATGAGTTCCTCAAACTATGATAATAAAACAATGAACAGACGCACATTTGGTTTGAATTAAATAAAAGTCCTTGGAAATTTAAGAATGAGTCATAAATAGCGTAGTAGTCATAAACGCGTTTAACTGTCGCTTATAGAGGTATAGGCAGGTATCAATCTCACTTGAAGAGGTTCAGGCGTGAAAAATGACTGTCACTTATACAGGTTTTATGTTTCTCACTTATAGAGGTTATAGGAGGGCAAAATGACGGGACATGGTAAATACTCTCATTAATAGAGTTTTCTCGCTTATCCAGTTCTCACTTACTCAGGTTTGACTGTATATTATAACTCTAATTTCAGGCAAAAATAGACAATTTAAGTCTCCTAAATATTTAATTTTTTATATTGATTTTGTTATTTATCCGTATGAGAAGTAAATTTCACCGTTGTGTATCCCAAAAACTAGAGCTGCGAGGAACCAGCACAACAGATATACCCCAAATCAGTTTTTTCAGTATTTTACAAATTTAATTTAGTACTTTCATAACATCCAGTATAAACAATATGGTTTCATCCACAATAATTCAGATCTCTTTCCAAAACGTATTCAAATACATCCGTTTTCAATTTGACCCAACTGTTATCGATAGGTATTTGTTCTAGACTCTAAAGTAATAAAAAATTCCATCTTAATTAACCGGGACTTTGTTTAAACACTCGCAGCATAAAAGAAAGCCAGCGAAAACAACGTGCGATATATTTTGCCAATTTTGATTACATCGCGAAGAATATCAACATGCAAATAAACTACGCTAACATTTCCAATTATGATTTCGGCTCCATTTCGCTCATTTCAAACGCTACGTAGAATAACGGCTTTCGTCCCCGAAAACGAGCCGCACCCTTTGCGTAACCGCAACTATTAAACTGTGTTTTCCCTTTTCTCGTATCACATGTAGACTTTTCGCTTCGAAAGCTGGAAGGCAACTCATACAAACGCAGAAACCCGTCCACAAAAAGGGCCATAGGAAACCCGGGCGACGCTACAGAAAAATAAATACTAGCGGTAATTAATAGTATAATTAAAAACAAACAGGATTGTTTGCATAACGCCGGATTTCCCTTGGGCGATTTCTGTTCAACGAAAACTTTACTTTTTTTTCTTGTCTGCTCTTTAGCACTTTTCATCTACATATACGAGTAGATATATATATATATATACATATTCGTTTCATATTTTGTTATGTTTTGGATGTAGATATATGTATATGAGGTATATACGTACACATTCCGATATAGGCTGGAAAGGTTGGAATGCTTATCCATAAACAAGCCTGCTAATCATTTAAATTTAAAAGGGTGTGTGGTAAATGGATTTAACCTTTACCTTTTCGATCTGCCATAACAACAACTAAAGAGAATTCAAAGTTGATTAAGCTCTAAATAAACATTATTTGCTTTCAAAATGTGTTCTACATATTTTAGCAGTTAAAATAAGTATGCTTATACAAATTATACTGTTCATCATTACTAACTGTACTACTAACGATGGAAAATTTGCTTACATTGGAATGATGTCTTCCAACAGCATTAATATCTTATGATTCATTCCTGCATTATACGAAATCTTAAAACAAATCATCGAAAAATGTAAAATATGAGACTAGGGAGAATAATACGTTCTACCTATTTTAGCAGTCAAAATAAGTCTGCTTATACAAATTTTGCTGTTCATTATTGTCACCTTTATCACCAAGGATCGAAAGTTTATTTATATTGGAAAGTCAGGTGCATTGTCGTCCAAGAACATTCATATCTTATAATTCATTTCTGTATTACCTGGAATCAAAATAAATTTTCCCAAAATGTAACGTATGAGAGTAACGAGTTATATGAATATTAAGTAAAAACGTGAAGTCTTCTTATCTATTATGTATCCTATTATTTATGCATCAAAAAAGTTGAATATAAATACCTTTTTAACCATTGTACATATACTGAATGAAAACAGACGTGAGGTAAAAGCAAGTAATAGATACAAAAAAGAAAAACATAGAGAAGTGATAAAAATCGGCACATGGAATATACGAAGCATAATTGGAAAGGAAGACGAATTAATTGATGAAATGGTTACACAAAACTTAGACTATATGGGAGTAACCGAAATAAAAAAGAAGGGACAAGGATTAAAGGAAATGAAAGATGGATACTGGTCGGGAGTGGATGAAAGAGACGGAGGAGCGAAGGGCGTAGGAATAATCATCAAACCTGAGGTAGTAAACAACATACAAAAAGAAAAATACATTAATTCAAGCATATTAAGAATTGATACAAAGCTGGAAGGAAACGAAATATGGAGCATAATTGTGGCATATGCCCCAAATGACAACGCGAATAAACAAGATAAAGACGAATTCTTCAGAATGAAATATGACATTGCTGAAAGAAATCTTATAGTAATGGGAGACATGAATGGACGAGTCGGAAGAGACAATGATGGAGTGGAGAAACATATGGGAAGGGAAGGTGAAGAGAACATAAATAACAACGGGAGAAGAATAATAGATATGTGCATCGAAAACGACATGATTATAACAAATACAAAATTCAGACATAAAGACATTCACAGATACACAAGAGAAGTGCCTAGCAGGAAAGAAAAATCAATCATTGATTATTTCTTAATAAATGCTAAAAACTGGAGGAAGGTAATAGATGTCAAAGTCCAAACAAATGCGGAAATAGGTAGCGACCACTACCTGCTACAGATGAAGATTAGCAAAAATTCAAAAAGGACGAAAGGAAAAAAGTAATTAAGGAAAAAAGTAATTAAGGAAAAATAAAAAGCTACAAATTGAAAGAGGAAGAAATTCGAGAGAAGTACCAATACAAGTGAAATCAACTATTTGAACAAGAGACTAAAAACGAAATAGGGAGAGAGGACAAATGGATAAGATTCAAAAACATCATACTGAGGGTGGCACAAGAAAGCTGTGGAATAACAAAAATAGCAAATACGTACACAAAAAGAAGCAGATGGTAGACAGCAGAAATACAACTCAAAGTGAAAGATAAGAAAAAAAAAGGGATCAGGTATATGCATACCAGGAAAGAGCAGGATTACAATATGTACAAAATGGCAAGAAAAGAAGCTAAAGAGAGTATCAAGAAGGCCAAAGAAAATTCTTAGAGAGAGTTCTGAATAAAACTGAGAGATAACTATAAAAAAAAACAAAAAATATTCTACGGAACAATAAAACAATTGAGACAGAAGAAGGCGCCGATATTGAAACATATAAAGGATGACAAAGGAAATATACTAACTGAGAAAAAAGAGATAATGGAAAGATGGAAACAGTACTTTGAAGAACCCACAAAAACAAAACAAGACGGATACATAAGAGAAAAAGAGCATAAAACAAAGAACGACGATGAACGTATCACACCAATAAGCGACGAAGTAGTCAGAGAAGCAGTTAGCCAAACTAAAACTAGGAAAGGCGGCCGGGGAGGATGGAATCACAGCTGAAATGATAAAATATATGGGAGACAAAGGTAACGAAGAACTACTTGACCTCTTAAACAACATTATAATAAAAAAAGAAATGCCTAAGGAATGGAATATGGGAATCATTATGCCCATATACAAAAAGGGAGACTCTAAGGAATGCTCAAACTATAGAGGAATAACATTAACTAGCATCCCAGGAAAAGTATTGACAAGAATACTAGAAAAAAAACTCCGAGAGAAACTGGAAACAACACTAGAACATACTCAACATGGATTTAGAAAAGGAAGAAGCACCCAGGACTTAATATTTGTAATCAGACAATTAGGAGAAAATCTAATAGAGAAAGGAAAGGAAATACATATATGTTTTATAGATCTTAAAAAAGCTTTTGATAGGGTAAGAAGAGAAGATGTATGGCAGAGCCTGGAGAGGAGAGGTTTAGAGAAAGGAATGATAGAGATGATTAAGGCATTGTATAAAAGCAATAAGAATAAGGTGAGAACGTCCAATGCAGAATCAGCTGAATTCGAATCGCAAATTGGATCAAAACAGGGATGCGTATGGAGCTCATTGTTATTCTCTATATTAATAGACGACGCTGTTAAAAAATCTAAACTAAAAGGAAAAAATATGAAAGTAGGAAACTGGAAAATGAATGCAATTAACGTACAGGAAGTAATGTTTGCAGATGATATGGTACTGATAGCACACTCGGAAGAGACATTACACCAAACTTGAAGATATACCAAGAAGAACTAACAAAGATAAACATGGAGATAAACACGAGGAAAACAAACATAATGATAATAGCAGCTGAAGAAAGAAAACATCAAAATCGGGGAAAAAACATTGGAACAAGTTAAAAGTTACAACTACTTAGGAACAATCATTGAAGACAACGGGAGAATAGAGAAAGAGGTAAATGAGAGGATAGGGAAATCCGCAAAAATATATAACATATTGAGAAATTCGTTTCTGGATAAAAAAGAAATACCAAAAAAAATAAAGACAGAGGTGTATAAAAGAGTGGTCAGACCAACATTAACATATGGTAGTGAGTCGTGGATAACCACGAATAGAATCAAAAGCAGAGTTACGGCCATGGAAATAAGATTCCTAAGAAGAATTTAGAAAACATTTTCACTTAATTCAAAACAAATAAGTCAAAATTTTAATTCAAAGAACCCGGTTAAAAAAAATGTTAACGAGCCTGAGATTTTCCACCACAATATGTTCGTGAAAGTGACGATTTAGTTTCGATATACATTTTATTTGTGTAACATATTTTAAATCGCGATCTCGCAGGCATATCGAGCTCATCCGCTCCATCCCAAGGATAGAGGGGATCATAAGAAAGGCGTTTATCGACGAAATTACAACAAAGAGCCGACATCACCTCGCGTCACGTCACGTCACGTTATCGAACGTCAGGTCGCGTCACGTCAACGTCCTCGCTTCCCGACGTACCCCGTACGTCAAAGAACCAAAACACTCGGAAGCTTGTCTGTTTCGCGTATAGATATAGATATATTAAGCGCCTCAAAGATCATTTATTCATAAAGGTAGAGCTTCTCCTCGATACGGAAACGTGCCGAATCTAAGAGAATACCTAATAGCCTATAACTCTCCGACATTATTAGGATTACTCGGGGAAGCGCGTCCGTAAAAGGAAACCTTCGTCCCTATTCCCGCCCACCTCCTCGTCGTTGGCAACATCATCAACTCGACGTCAACACGAGTCCGAATCTCCTTTCGCCCGGATTAAATCCCCCGGATTGTTTAGAACTTTGTAATTTCGCTCTCGCCGCTACATCGCTCGCTCGGTTTGTTAGTTGGTTGGCAACGGCGTTCCTCGTGGGAATCCCCCCCGCTTTGCTGCCGTCGTCACTGGTGGCGGCGGCGGCGGCGCCGTCGATGTCCTCCATCGCAGCTAGCCACGCTCTGTCGATTAGTGTAGCGGTAAAGGCGACTGCCTTAACAGAAAATTATTCATGAATTTGGGGATTTTAACTGGACGGGGTTGGTAACGGACGCTTGCTCATACCTCCTCGCTACATTGCTCTTTACGAGACCCGAGTTCTAGGACGTCGATGTCGACAATATGGCATGTTGTGTATTGTGACGTTGTCATCTAAGTTATATTCCTTACGGAGAAGCTAAAGAAAGTACGTACGATCTTACTAGGGAGCGACATGGTCTGGGAATTTTAGTTTGACAACAAATTTCATAAAATACTAGATTTAAGGGATCTAGTATACTTCTATAAAAATAAACAATTTCATTCTGATTTCTTTTGTTCCGTAAGCAATTGCTTTATTGCAAACCTATATAAGTCTTCATTTTCGGATATCTGCAATAATTTTCAAAAAACTCAAGCGGGGCGCTTGGTTTAAGAAAAGAAAAATTTAATCAGTGGAAATACATGTGGTAACTGTGTGACTTAATCACCGTAGTGCAAATACTATAACGTCTTCACCGTTGTGCGGTCTTGATGACCGCATATAATAAACAAACTTTAATTACCAAAATATATTTTTTACCCATTGGGAACATTCTTATTGGATTGAATGCACCCTAAAATAAAACACAAGATGCCTTTTAACATAGTTCGTTCTTTAATTAACATAAACCAAAACAAAAAATCCGTAAATGTCATATTTTGCTCTGTTTTTAACACAAACCCTAGAACTTTTCTCTAGTAATATACACGATAATAAGAACAAATTCATAACTAAAAAATTGTAGAGGGTCAAATACCCAAAGATTATGTTTACCAATTTTTACAAATTTTTGACGCACACGCATAAAAGGTTTTTCTTTTAATTCCAGAAGAACACGTGCAACACGTTTTTCATTTTTGCAGTTTTTCTTCTAGAACTTCCGCTCAATCATACTAACTCAATCATATCTAAATTCTGCAATTCAGATCCTTGAGCACTTTTATATGCATATTTCGTTCTGGTGGTATATAATATTACATTTG
Organism: Trypoxylus dichotomus; assembly: GCA_023509865.1. NCBI lineage: Eukaryota > Metazoa > Arthropoda > Insecta > Coleoptera > Scarabaeidae > Trypoxylus > Trypoxylus dichotomus. The sequence goes on from CM042082.1 coordinate 2,732,106, forward strand.
TCTACTGCAATACAACTTGTAGTAGATCTGCCGTAAATAAGAGATTCCAGCAAGTAATTGCATCAGCTACACTACCGCTCAAAGGTGTTTAGGCACTCTCACTGACAGCAAAAATGTATAAAAACTCAGCAAAAATGTTAATAATATTAATATTAATATTTTTTATGTACAGATACACGTACATGAATAAAAATATATTAAATAAATGTGAAAATTAAAACGTTTAATTTAAATTTTGCTTTCATCTATGTGACCTCCTCTTGATTTAATAATTGCAGCACACAATCAAGGCATTCTCGCAATAAGTTTTGCCAGAGTTTCTTGTATTATTGAGGTCCAACTCGATTGCAATTTGTTCCACACGTCAGTAGCTGATGTCGGAGCCGATTTCCGTACTTCCCGATCTAGTTCTTCCCATAGTAACTCGATTGGATTCAAGTTTCATAATTTTGAAGGTTTCTTCCTCTTATAAATGGCGTAAATAGTCTTTACATAATTTAGAGGAATGTTTTGGGTCATTATCTTGCTGGAAGATAAAATTTTGACCCAAAAGTCGAATTCCGGAAGGTATTGCGTGGTTCTCCAAAATTTCGCGGTAGCCTTCTTTTTTTAATATACCGTCAATTTTCACAATGTCCCATTAACTAGTGCCAGCAAAACAGCCCCAAATGATGATAGAACCTCCACCATGCTTCACGGTAGCAGCAATACACTCTTCTCTGGCACGTTCACCCACAGATCTTCTTACGAATATGCGTCTTCGGGTCCCGAACAGCTCAAATTTGGACTCATCCATCCATAGGACGTTGTTCCACTCTTCTATGGTCCAGTGTCGGTGTTCACGAGCCCATTTAAATCGCTTTTGCTTGTTTTGTTTGCGTAGTAATGGCTTTTTCATCGCAATACGTCCATGGAGTCCGGATTTCTATAGGGGACGTTTGACTGTAGAAACACTGACTAGTTTTTGGCGACCAACATTTAATTCTGCGGTGATTTCCGGGTCTGTTTTGCGTCTATTTAACTTGCTGGTAATCACTATTCTGCGATCATCTGCAGATGTTGTCGCTTTTGGCCTTCCACTCCGTCTTTTATTAAGAAAACTGCCAGTTTCCCGATATTTTTTACGTTATAGTCAACCGTAGCGTGGTGTATTTTCATTTTTTTTGGCAATTTGTCGATTACTTATGTCACTTTTATGGTAAGTTAAGCGCACGTGTTTCCGTACTAATTTCTCTTCGCGGAGGCATTTTAAAAAATTGTCACACGATATTTCTCTCAGAACGTGAATAGAGTAAATACCACACTGCAACTGACCATAGGTTACAGATTTCACTATAATCTTCTAGGAAGGTAATTTAAACATTATTACCTACAATCTAACAGATGACTAAATTTACCCAGTACATTCAGAGGGATTGTTATTGTAATTGCACCGCAATAAACAGTTTATCCGACCAAGTGCAGGTAAATGATAGTAAACCTTATGCGATATAATGGGTGTTTATCTTACTGAACTATATTTTAAATACGTATTTCATTTTATTATGTTTTTTTGGTAAACATAATACTATATGAATAATCCATGAAAACAGGGGTGCCTAAACACTTTTGAGCGGTAGTGTATATTCCCTAATCCGGTTGATCGTCGCAACCCTTGCTTCTGGATTCTCGCGCGGGAAACGAAACTGCGATGACCACTTATAGCAATTTTTCCCGTAAAAGAATTTTACATTATTTTGAGAAGTACCGCCGTAAGCGTCAGTTTCATCCGACAGATCAGTTTCTTCCGTTACTTCTCCCTCGCTAAGTTGAATTTCTGAGTCTGTTTCATGTTCAGTTTCTTCATAACTTTCCTCATTTGCACTGTTCCGGTCACTAATATCTTCAGCCCATGCCTCTTCGTACCATGCTAATAAAGCGCTCTCATGATCAGGATCGCCTCACCGAACCGTTTGGGATGTGATAGCATTTTTACTCATTATTTTGTACAAAAAGCGCAACTAAATACTAGCGTTAGCACCGTAGATCGGTTCCTGTGACCGCTTCATAACTTTAGCCGCGTTTTTATTGCGCATCGAAACAACTATCGACTTCAACTTTTTGCAGCATACTGGCAACGCCCTCACTTGAAGGTAGCGAGAGAACGGATCCGTGATATTAAAGTGAGGATAAGATAAACAAAAACAAAAATCTACTGCGGCCACTGAAACCGCACTACTGTGGGTAAGGGTTAAGTATAGCGTAATAATATTTAATTTTTTACAAATACTGTAAATGCAATAGCAGAGCCAACAGCCCTTTAATTTTTTTTCAATTAATTTTACACTTTTTTTTAGTTACGTGATTAAATTGTGTTGAGTTTATTTGGATAATAAAACTAACACATTCAACAATTGAAGGATATTAGCGACCAAAATTTATACATTAATTCAACAATACTTTCTTTCATAGAATTTCTTCTTGCAAAACATTCTTTTGATTCATTTATCAGAAAAGATACCGGCAGAACACGTTTAATATCAAAAACCACGTACACTAGGGTGACAGAATAAAATAGACACCAGGTAAAGCGGTATAAATATGTAAACAGCTAAATTCTAAGAACGAATTAAGAACTTTCTCTTGTCATTAGGGTAGAGGTAGATGTATCGGAAGAAATTCGTCATAGTTTAGTATCGTTACAATTATGCCTCGCTTACAAGGTTCGAGTGATATTAGCGACTTCACCCGGGGTGTCGCATCGTTGGCCAGAGTGAACGCGGCGCTTCGCCGCGTGAAATAAGTAAATTTTTAAATATTCCGTTGTCCCCACAGTTAACCGTGCGATTACACAATTTAAACGCAAAGAAAAAACAACAGTGGAGCCGAGACCAGGTCGTGCCGTACCTTCTGAAAGAAGTAAAAGGGTGCTTGTGCGCGAAGTGTTAAGAGAACCGCGAAAAAGTACAGCTGAGCTTGCGGCAACTTCACAGAAAAGTCACCGTTCTGCGATACCTTCACAGTGTGGGGATGTATAAAAGGGTGGCAAAGAAAAAACCTCTCCTTACGACGTTTCAAAAAACGGCGCCGAATGGCTTGGGCAATCGAAATGCGAACGAAGCCCGAAGAGTTTTGGCGGTCTGTCATTTTTTCAGACGAAAGCAGATACTGCCAATTCAGTGATGGTGGTCGTACGTTGGTATGGAGATGTTCGTCACAGCAACTGGACGACAAATTTTTGCATCAAACGGCGAAATACGGCGGTGTGAACATCATGGTGTGGGGCGCGATATGGTATGGTGGAAGATCGCGATTAGTAATCTACGACGGAAGTATAAATGCGGCAAAATATATCCAAATATTAACAGAAGGACTACTACCGATATTCGACAACGCCATTGTATCTAAAGAAGACGCCACTTTTATGGAGGATGGAGCACCCTGCCACAAAGTAAGAACAACCACATGGAAAGAGGAACAGGGGATTCGGATTTTACCATGGCCAGGCCAATCACCAGACATGAATCCGATAGAGAATGTTTGGCACATAATCCAGACAAATATGGCGAAACGACCCCGAAAACCCAGCAATAAGGAAGAACTCGTGGCAGCTGTTACAGAAGACTGGTTAAATATTCGAGAAGACACCATTAATCATTTAATAGATTCTATGCCACGACGACTCGCAGCACTTCACGCAAGTAATGGTGGATCGACAAAATATTAGTCTAATTTAAAAATTTTAAAATATTTTATATATGTAACGAGAGTAGAATCTTTTTTTTAATTAGTAGGTGTCCATTTTATTCTGTCATCCTAGTGAACATACGTTTCGCTTAACCTCTCGACACAAGTGGAGCTCCAGCGTAAATAGAACATGGTCGCGGTAAACATGCACTTCCATCAACGAATTGCCGTAGCAAAGAGAAATATATCGCCCCTCCCGCCTCCTGTTCGCGGAGGAGGATAATTAATACGATACGAAAAAAAAGTACGCGACCTAGTAGCGGGCGGCGTGCATGCATACGACGTCACCGTAAAGGGACGTGTTCGGATTGCAAAGGTGTGCACGGTTCGCTTTCGAGTGAAGCGACCACTTCAGCCGCGGTACTACGATACTAGTGGCACTCCTTTTAGACGTCGCTGGTGCGCTTCTTTTTCATTAGGCGCATCTTTTTGAAGTAGCAATATACGCGCTTTATTCGCTGTATTGAGCCTTTTGAGAGGAACTGTTTTCCTTTGAGTCTTTCAATGGAAATGTTTGCGGTAACGTTTGTAACTCGATTCGACTTTAAATGGTAAAATTATCGAGGATAGTCGGTTGCTGAATGTACAGGGTGTTAAAGAAGGTGTTCCGATGTTTTAGGTATTTATAGAGTTATGCAAATTCTAGAATATTTTATTTTATGGTGGTAGCAGTTGAATCACTTAATGACCTACTTAACAAACATGGCTTAAATAACGTTCCTTATTATTTACCACAGCCACATTTTTCAAAATAGAAAAGGTCATTGTAAATGTGAAGAATAAGGAAACATATGATGTATATAGGTCATATACACTACCGCTCCAAAAGTGTTTAGGCACCCCTGTTTTCATGGATTATTCATATAGTATTATGTTTACCAACAAAAACATTATAATAAAATGAAATACGTATTTAAAATGTAGTTCAGTAAGATAAACACCCATTATATCGCATAAGGTTTACTATCATTTACCTGCACTTGGTCGGATTACCATAAACTGTTTGTTCCGGTGCAATTACAATAACAATCCCTCTGAATTTACTGGGTAAATTTAGTCATCTGTTAGATTGTAGATAATAATGTTTAAATTACCTTCCTAGAAGATTATACTGAAATCTGTAACCTATGGTCAGTTGCAATGTGGTATTTACTCTATTCACGTCGTGGGTGAAATATCGTGTGACAATTTTTTAAAATGCCTCCGCGAAGAGAAATTAGTACGGAAACACGTGCGCTTAACTTACCATAAAAGTGGCATAAGTAATCGACAAATTGCCAAAAAAAATGAAAATACACCACGCTACGGTTGACTATAACGTAAAAAAATATCGGGAAACTGGCAGTTTTATTAATAAAAGACGGAGTGGAAGGCCAAAAGCGACAACATCTGCAGATGATCGCGGAATAGTGGTTACCAGCAAGTTAAATAGACGCAAAACAGCCCCGGAAATCACCGCAGAATTAAATGTTGGTCGCCAAAACTAGTCAGTGTTTCTACAGTCAAACGTCGCCTACTGAAAGCCGGGCTCCATGGACGTATTGCGATGAAAAAGCCATTACTACGCAAACAAAACAAGCAAAAGCGACTTACATGGGCTCGTAAACACCAACACTGGACCATAGATGAGTGGAACAACGTCCTATGGACGTATGAGTCCAAATTTGAGCTGTTCGGAACCCGAAGACGCATATTCGTAAGAAGATCTGTGGGTGAACGTGCCAGAGAAGAGTGTATTGCTGCTACCGTGAAGCATGCTGGAGGTTCTATCATCATTTGGGGCTGTTTTGCTGGCACTAGTGTAGGGGACATTGTGAAAATTGACGGTATATTAAAAAAAGAAGGCTACCGCGAAATTTTGGAGAACCACGCAATACCTTCCGGAATTCGACTTTTGGGTCAAAATTTTATCTTCCAGCAAGATAATGACCCAAAACATTCCTCTAAATTATGTAAAGACTATTTACGCCATTTAGAAGAGGAAGGAACTCTCAAAATTATGGAGTGGCCTCCCCAGAGCCCCGACTTGAATCCAATCGAGTTACTATGGGAAGAACTAGATCGGGAAGTACGGAAATCGGCTCCGACATCAGCTACTGACGTGTGGAACAAATTGCAATCGAGTTGGACCTCAATAACACAAGAAACTCTGGCAAAACTTATTGCGAGAATACCTCGATTGTGTGCTGCAATTATTAAATCAAGAGGAGGTCACATAGATGAAAGCAAAATTTAAATTAAACGTTTTAATATACGAGGTCCTGCATTACTTAACATTTCTAACGTTTCCCAAGCGATTCCTACTCGCTCTACCTATTGGAAATCGTTAAGCATGTGTGGCACGCAACAGGTAAACAATTTTTTTCATCCGAAGATGATCATATGAATTTGAATTTACTATTGCGGATCCAACACCAAGAGTTGCCTCAATTGAAAGGTGCGTCTTTGATCTCCGTCAGTCATACGTCTCATTCTCTTTTCAGCGGTTACTGAAGAACAGAGCCTACCAGCCTCATCACCAAACAATATCCTTCCTCTTTTAAATTGGCTATACTCGCAAAAGTTGCGCGTTCTTTTCATCATCAAGAACTTTCATCACCAAATGCCACTTGCAATCGTTCAAGACTTTGTTATTCACTTAAACCGACCTTGAAATCATAGTAGAACTTTGCGCGCACATGTTCTCTTGACAAGTCCATGTTTCGATGATAAATCGTATGTACAACGTTTGCTCTATGACAGCAGCGACTCAACTGAGAATCAGAGTTTGCTACTTAAGGATGATAGTATTTATAAATGCGATGTTGCCAGTTCTAACTTCTTTAGTTTTGTGGCATCTCAAAATTAATGGTAGAAAAGGCTGCAATAACCACTTAATCCATCGCAACAAAATTATAATCAATTATTACCTTCGAATAGTTATACGTTTCTACCAAGTTTGCAATTCAACCTTTTTGGCATTGCAATTCCGATGTCATGCAGCATCCGAAGCTCTTAAACGTAAAGCAAAGATCAAATTATCGTTGAACAACGTCAATAAAACCTACAAGGAAGCAATTCGCTAATTTGCCAACACCCTTTTCGCACCACGACTACAGCCAGCGTTTACATGCGGCGTTTCCGCATCAATCCACTGCCAGCCGTTGGATTCCCATTCGCGGAAACGAGATTTTGTTCAAAAACAATCCCATTTACACATTATATCTCTTAATCCAATTAGCCTAACCGCAATCTCGGTAATTCCGCCTCCAGTGCGCGGAGAAGGGACTGCACTACGTCGGCCGAAATTTGGGACCTGTAACAATTAGCGCGGACAAAGAAGATCCTCTCCGTTTCCCACCCTTCGGTCTCCTTTCGAGTCGTGTAACCCCATTCCACTATCCCGTAGCGTACGCCAAAAACATATGCGGTCACGTGGGCTAAATCTTATTTCCAATTTAGCCGCAGGAGGGTGCCTACACTACTGTTGCAGAAGAGTAACGTATACATCTGTACATACGAGGGCGACCTGAAATGTTTCCGGAATCGGCAAGAGAAGGCACGAAGGTTGAAATGGATTCATTGGTCGGCGAAGGCAACCTTTTTTATGACAACTGTCAAAATTTCTGACGTCTACTGTCAATAGTTGTTGTTTAAGAGTGTGTTTTGTGTAGCAAGTCAGGCGGTTTCGGTAAAATGGATAAAATTGAACTTCGTGCAGTGATAAAACACTTTTGGGCGGCTGGGAAGCGGCCACGGAAATTCGAAATATTTTCTAGATGTTCGTGGCGGATGTACTTCATCATTTCGACCATCAGCTTCTGGGTGAGCGAGTTCAAACGTGGTCGCACAAGCACAACTGACGAATCACGCAATGGACGTCCAACGACCGCTACCAACGATGAAATGGTCGACAAGATTCATGATGTCGTGTTAGCAGATCGCCGATTGAAGCTGAAAGAGATAGCAGAGACAACAAGCATCTCAGAAGAAGGCGTTGGTCATATCCTACACGAAATTTTTGGTATGAAAAAGCTTTCGTCGCGATGGGTACCGCGTTTGCTCACTCCGGAGCAAAAACGAAATCGGGTGACCATTTCGGAAGAGTGTCTGGCCAGGATCCAACGCAATCCAAGGGATTTCTTCATACGTTTCGTAACCGTGGATGAGACTTGGATCCACCACTACATACAGGGGACCAAGGAACAGTCGAAGCAGTGGACTTTTGCTGGAGAATCGGCTCCGAAGAAAGCAAAGACCGTTCCATCGACCGGAAGAGCCATGGCGACCATTTTTTGGGATTTCCAAAGTGTGATCCTCATCGATTATCTGCAGAAGGGAAGGACGATCATGGGGCAATACTGTAACGGTTTATTGACGCGATTCGATGCAATATTGAAGGAGAAACGGTCTTGTATGCAGCGGAAAAAAGTGCTTTTCCGCCACGACAATGGACCGTCTCGTTCATCTCCACATCATTGTGTCCAATTGTTATCAGCTTACTTACGTTAGTAAAGATAGTTAGTAAAGATATCCATCTTATTTCATCCAACATAATTATCGTTTAGTTCGAATCTAGGATACTCGATATACAGGGTGTATCAGAAATACGCGACGAATTTTCCTAAGAAATCGACAAACATCTTCCCCACTGCAATAGATAACCTATTTGACTATTTCCATTTATATAGACCCTCATAAGTATGCATATAAACTATACGCAACGAATTGAAAGAAATCATACGAACGTCAATTCCACTAAATGGAATTCTCGCGTTCAGTAATTTCGGACAGCTTAAATAATACTCGCAGCGCAAAATCGAATACAAAAATGGAATCGCATTACCCCGCCGTCTACATCAACGGTCAGAAATTAACAATATATCGATATTCAAATTTTATAAACTTCGCTATCGCCGGAGGCCGTGACATGTGCCCTTTTACGGTATTGCCCGGAAAGGGTAGCTAAATAACGTCGTGTATTATTTCAAAGCGGTCGAATGGATCGGACAAGTCATCGAAAATTGGTTTCGACAAATGGAGAACGGGACGCTTTTGTGGAAGGGGAAGCGTAGAGGTAGATTATAATTTTATTTACATCATTGATGAATATAATCTCGAACAACGTTGCAGCGATGGTAATCCTGTTTTGATTTTATAGGATTCTGTGCGAATTCAATTGAAACGGATGCTTGCATGTGTGAGATGGGAATTATATGAAGAATGGTGCGTGCGTATTTTCGAAATCGTGTCGATGTAATGGATTGACGGTGTATTTCTGCTTCGGTTTTCCGATAAATGGTCTATTTTATATTTTGAAAATAAAAAGAACCCAAGTGAAAAAATTGTCCGTATTGAGATTTAAAATAAGTAAAAAAATGTGTTTATTTCAACGTTGTTATTTAGTAATGAAAAATATTTTGTATATTCTCTTCGGTGTAATTTACTATGGACTTTGACTTAACAAGCTGTCTACTTTTGGACTGAGCTCCCCTTTGTTACAACGCTTACAATAGTGCTAGATGAGATTTAATAATCAATAAGGAGAGTTGATAATAAAAATTTCTGGGAATGTTTTATGATTCCATATAAACTATTGGTCGTTAGTTCATATTAAACTGCAAAGAAAGGCAGTTGGAAAAGAAAATAATAAAATGTAATAATGGACGTTAAATCCATTACTGAAGATAGTTTAAAAATCCGGTTTTTTGGCAGTGTGTATCAACTTTATCGCAGGTTTCGTTTCATTAATCTGTTATTATTGACCAATTATCTAAACTATGTATCTAAACTAATTTCCTGTAATAATCTTGAAGAATTAACAAGTAAATTTGATAATTAACACATGGGCTGAAAAGTCCCGGGCCTAACAAACAAAACACGGTTTCTTTTGGTTCAAAATTAGCTTTATTCATCAACGTAATCTCCATCAAGAGCAACGCAATCATTCCAGCGCCGCTCTAACATTTCAATACCATTTTTATAGAACGATTTATCTTTTGCCTCAAAATAGGCCTCAGTTTCAGCGATAACCTCTTCATTCGTGCGAAATTTCTTACCGGCGAGCATTTTTTTGCGGTATGCGAACAGCCAGTAATCGCTGCGAGCCAAATCTGGCGAATGCGGTGGATGTGGGAGCAATTCGAAGTTCAATTCATGTAGTTTTGCCATTTAATTGACTTGTGACACGGTGCGTTGTCTTGATGAAACAAAAATTTTTTCTTTGCCATATGCGGTCGTTTCTTTGCAATTTCGGCCTTCAAACGCTCCAATAACGCTATATAATATTCACTGTTGATGGTATTTCCTTTCTCAAGATAGTCGATGAATATTACACCACGCACATCCCAAAATACCGAGGTCATAACCTTTCCAGCCGATTGTTGTGCTTTCGGGCGCTTTGGACGAGGTTCACCAGTTGCTGTCCACTCAGATGACGATCGTTTTGATTTGGGAGTGAAGTGATGGATCCACGTTTCATCCATTGTCACATATCGACGCAAAAATTCTGGTTTGTTACGTTTAAACATGGCCAAACACTGCTCAGAATATATACCTTAGTAATCAGACGTCCCTCGTATATCTATCAGCTCCAAAAAGTGTTTGGACGCACAGACGCGCTGCTGTTTCTGCAGCGACGTGAGCATTCTCGGTACCCATCTTGCACTGACTTTTGTCATACCCAGGTGGCCATGCAGGATACGCAAAATGGTGGTATCTGATTATCCAACTAATGCAGATAATTGTTTCGTCGTCAAACGGTATCTTGCAGTAGAAATTTTTGCACTTTTTCGACGATGTCTGATGTGGTGGCTTCAACTGGCCGTCCTGAGCAGGGGTCGTCTTCAATCAACTCCCGACGATGTTTAAAAGGACCATGTCACTTATAAATCATTGATTTATTAGGGCACTGTTCCCCGTAAACGGTTTCCATTTCATTCAATGTGGTTTCAGCATTCTTTCCTTGCTTTGTAAGGAACTTTATCACAGCACGGTGTTCAATTTCCTCCATAGTTTCAGTTTTCTTCCGGATTGACTTGTTTAGCAGGCAACTATCGTAAACAACTGACGCTATAGGGCTGCAACTTAACTTATATACTAATGATGAGTCGCCAATCAGAATGACACCTAGCGAGCGCCCCTATCCCCACTCCATCCCCTCCATTCTACGAACTTCTGGACCTCCCCACGTATATCGGATGTTGGATAACGTTCATCTTCAGATAGTGAAAGATCCATATTACAAGAAATATTAACGGAACAACAACTCTAACAATTTGTTATTATGATTGTGACTTTGTTGTAAATTTAAAGAATTTGTAAATCAGGTGTACCACAAGGGTCACAATTGAGACCACTCTTATTTGTGCTGTTTATAAACAATTTACTGATGTCTGTATCCTGTTATGGTCATTTACTTTATCTATTGGCTATACGTGTGCATCTACTTGTATCCTGTAAGGAGTTTGGTCGTTGGACAATAAAATTATTATTATTGTTATTATGGCTATAACTCTTCCAAATTTTATCATTTAAAGTGGAGCATTCCAACCCGTTTCTAACAGGATCTCTCCCGCACTCACATCCCAAGGACTTACGCGATTTTATTTACAGCGTAAATAAAATGCGTACGTAAAAGTAAATAAAGGAAATAGAAACAATTACCGAAAACTAGACTATATCCGCTTCGCACCTAAAGAAACGCTGAAAACAGCACCAACACAACCCGTAGAATAAAGTGCATTGTTTAAATAAATAAAACCCGACTGAAAGTTAGTCGGAATGCTTTTAGCGGAAGTATAGGATTACGCATTCATAAAGGACTACTTACACAAACAGGAACGCTAAAATTCAAGGCGAACGCAGAGTGCATACCTACGATGCGACTGTAAAATATGCGAAATCAAATAATAAAGAACGAGCTGGGTATACCTACTAGTCTTTCGCTTGATGATATCTCTCGAAAGGGAATGCTTACAAACGCTGTTATGTTGCAGAGAAATGTTCCTCGTACAAGGGATGCATTCAAACGGCATGTGGATATTAAAATGGGGGAAGTTACGTCTTGCAGTATCTGATGGTGCTTTTGCAATTAATATAAATAAATAGAATTATTCCAGTTATTTGGAGGAAAATTGGTCATAAACTGACGTGAATCATTTTCTAGGATATGATTTTATGTATACGAACTTTTGAACAGAGTATGATTAAATATATAGGAGACAAACGTAACAGAGAACTACTTGACCTCTTAAACAACATCATTAAAATAAAGGAATACCAATGGAATGGAATATGGGAATAATTATGCCCGTATACAAAACAGAAGACGCAATAGAATGTTCAAATTACAAAGACGAAGCAACTAACGTATGAACAGCGTATCGGAATTTTATAGTTCTTGTTACAACACATAACCGACAGCAAATTGAAGCGTGGTGTTGGTGCTAACTATTACGCATATTTGGAATAGGGCGAAGGAACAACACAGTGAAAGAAATATTTGTGCAAATGCGGCTCCCAGAAAAAGGAATTAACGGAATTATTAATGCAATTAACACTCCAAAATCGATCATTTTTCGAATTTTCAAAGAAGGACGATACTTTAAAATAATATCCTCAACAGTGAAGCCAACTAGTAGCAAGCTGTCACAAAAGAACGAGACTCGAGTTCTGTTAGTTGAAGGTTAAGTCAATTTGAGGTTTTGAGGACATGTACAGCTGTGGCCATATGTATTCGCCACCCTTTTTTGTTTTTTATTCCGACGAATATATAAGAAATAAAAGAAAATTGATCGATGAAAATGGTTCATTGTGAGTGTATACAGATATATACAGATATTGCTTAATATTTAGTAGCACCTCCCTGGGCTTTTATCAGCGCACGAATTCATCGGGGCATACTGCTCACTAAGTTGTAGCACTGTTCGAGGGTGATTTTATTCCACTCTTCGAATGTTTTTGTTTTTAAGCATTGCTTTGTGGTAGATGAGTATTTAGCTACATTTCGCTTTAAAATGTGCCATAAATGCTCAATTGGCGATAAGTCCACACGTTACTTTCCTCGAACCAGCGCATTACTTCGCGAGATTTATGGCACGGTGCATTATCTTGTTGGAAGTAATATTGTGGCTCATCATTATCGAATAATTTTAACGCACACGGTTCCAGAACTTCTTCCAACATGCCGACAAATAGAGATATCCACGTCCAAATTTTACCGTTGCAGAAGTTACCAGAAAGCGTGCCAATTATTACTCTAATATATTAGTAGCTGACCAACCGGACTGACGTGTTGTAAATACGAAAGGTACTACTATTATTACAACAGGATAAGAGGGGATAAGACAAGGAAACCGGGAGATAGGTGAAACCATCCAAAACGATGATGGAAACTTCGACCAAACATTGGGGTTAACGCGGCAGGATAGATTTTAATTCGCTGCCGTCCCCTTCCCTCTTCTTTAACCCCCCTCTCCCGCAATTTTGAACGCTGGATGCTTACAAGTTGCTATGACCGCTTTTAAGGGAAATTAGGTGGTTAGTAGTAGGGAGAAAGCTCAAGAGGGAAAGGCTAGCGAGTGGTAGCGCTGCAGGCCTAAGGGAAAAGTTGTAGAGGTCTCGGTGTTGATGAATATCGACCTCCACAGGTGACCTGCGTGGAACACCTGAATACGAGTAGGCGGTCTAAATCGAATGTTACTTGTCAATTCTTATTAGAACGTCTTATCTATCGAAAAAGCAATATATTTACTAACACCGACATATGTTTTAGAGTCGGTGACCCAGTAGCGGTACGTGCATGTGGGGTTTGCAAATTTTGTGAATAGTAAGACATTTTACAATAGGTGATTATGTATGCTTTATTAAGAATTATTTTTGCTAGGGTACCTTTAAAGAAATAAGAAAAAGACTCACTCATATCCTGATGTTATTGAAATAGAAAAGCCATCCTTTAAATTTTCCCATATCTCTCTTCAATCTATCTTATTAAAGACTGCTTTCAGATCAATGAACACTAGAAACATTTCTTCTTCTTCTTGAATCTTTCTTTCTATTAAATTCTTTGTTACATGGATATTGTGGTTAGTTTCTCCCTGGCGTGAAAGCTGGCACTTCTTCATCTAGTCCTTGTTCCACATAAACTATTAGTCGTTTTTCCAGTATTCTTATGTATATTTTGTAGCTTCTTTGTGCTAAACATATAGCTCTATAGTTCTCGCATTGGATCTACTCTGTTTTCTTGTAAATCGAAATTATGAGATTATTTTCCCATTCCCTTGGCACTTTCTGTTCCTTCCATATTCCTTTAACATCTCCATTTCTGGTAATATGCCATAATCTACGGCTGCATTCCCTATCTTGATTTTTATGGTACTAGCTGTTCATACCTTTCTTCTAATGCGTTAATTGTTGTATCTAACAACAAATCTCTTAGATTTTCTGATGTTTCATCTTCATGCTCATAATTGAATTGTCGTTGTTCTTGCCCGTTTTGCACAGTCGAATCACTTAATGGCGTATATTCATGATGTACTTTGCTAATTCCGTAGAAGTTTCTAGCAATTTTGTTAAACACTCATCTGAACGTAAATATATTATTAATAGCTGTTAGAGCGCTTGCAGTGTCAATGTTTATATTTTGAAGCAGTTTGCTAAAGTACTAAGGAACACACAATGAAAATGTTTAATTTTATCGCTTAATACTCTGGCCTGATGTCTACTGTGATTATCTATCTTCGTATTTTCCTACAATTCAAATATTGCATTATAAATTTCACCAATTTGGTGTCGCAATGGTTAGCTTTGACCTGAAAAGTAATATCACCAGATATATTCGTCTCTTTCGATCTTACGTCGCTTTGTAGTGGATTACCCATTGTCATTATTATCCTGAGTATCGTCCTGACAAAATTGAAGACAACATCAAATCCTATTCAGAGAATGAGAAGGTCTAATTATGAGTGCAGACTACAGATTCTGAAGAGAATCCTATTTGAAATATAACAAATGTTTTATAATTCATAATTTAGTAGCATTGCACAATGCTAACATCTTGTAATACCTAAGACCGTTGTTAAACTTTCTTGTAGCGGAGTAAAATAAGAAAAAGGAACTTCTGAGAGAGGACAAAAACCCATTCGAAGACCTTAATCTGGGAATTAGGGATACGGAAATTTTATTGACACGTGCATTCAAACAAGGGTGTCTCCGCTATTATTGCGGAGGGGTAAAATCCCCCTCTTCCTTCCCCCGTCAACAAATACGGAAAGGAGTCGATTGTAAATAGCTAGTAGTAAGATCTCGAGGGTAGATTTTGAGAAGGAACGGTTCGTAAAATGTCCGGGAAAGAAACTGCTTACTGCCTGCCGTTTGCCACCCCACCACCACGTCCCCGTTTTCTTTTTTTTATATACGAAAAACCGGTGGTTTAAATGGGATTCAATAAAATTTTATTACCCGCGGACATAGAAAAAGGAAATCGTCGTATCTAACCGTGAAAGACGAAGACGGAGGTACGTTTTTCTTTTTTCAAATTTATTCCTATTTGGTTGGAATCGGAGATCGAATGATTGAATTCTCTTAAAACACGAAACTGCTAACCATAAAATGAGGACAGGGATCGTTGATGGAGGGGGTGAAACGGGCCGTAGAAAATTGATTTTGTTGCTTTGCTAAGTCGAACGTTTTAAAACGCTTGATATCTGAATTTTTCTCTACAAGGTAAGGTATTTCTTATTGATGTCAGGATCCATTCTTGTTTAATCTAAGACGCAATATCAAATTAATAAAATGCCTTGTCCCTAATCTACACTTCGGATATTATGTTTTACACTATATGTGGGCAACCACCGGCCCGCTGTAAGATTTGATCCAGCCCGCAAGACATTTTGAAAAACCCAACTAAAAAAAATATTACACTACCTACTCATACTCACTCCAAATGAGTAAGATCGAGTGATATAGGGTTTAAACGCGGCCCGCGAACGTATTTGCACACTAAACTTTGGCCCGCAACATGTCAAAGGTTGCCCATACTTGTTTTACACCGTCAAGTTTAATAGTAATTAGAAGAATTACAGACTAGTAATGGAATTGAATAATATGCAAGTGAATTGTCGACCTTAACCACTCCCAACATTTAAAATTCACACATCAAACGTGCCCCAAAACTCGTAAGTCATCCCAAATCTCCTAATATATTCTTGCAACATCGCAAAATGGTGCTGAAAAAAGGCATAATCGTGAGTAATGTAAGGATCCATGTCATAAAGCTGAAGAGCTCATTACCTTCGATTTCGATTCACAATTTGATTTTCCTCAGCCACAGTTTGTGGATGCCGAAGAAGATGACAGAGCAAAATATGGCATCAAGGAAAAACAGAACTCCCACGCACCTAGTATAACACATGGGCTGAAAAATCCCGGGCCTAACAAAGAAAACACGGTTTTTTTGGTTCAAAATTAGCTTTATTCATCAACGTAATCTCCATCAAGAGCAACGCAATCATTCCAGCGTCGATCTAACATTTCAATACCACTTTTGTAGAACGATTTATGTTTTGCCTCAAAATAGGCCTCAGTTTCAGCGATAACCTCTTCATTCGTGTGAAATTTCTTACCGGCGAGCATTGTTTGAGGTCTGCGAACAGCCAGTAGTTGCTGGGAGCCAAATCTGGCGAATACGGTTAATGGGAGCAATTCGAAGTTCAATTCACGTAGTTTTGCCATTGTTTTGATTGACTTGTGACAGGGTGCGTTGTCTTGATGAAACAACATTTTTTCTTTGCCATATGCGGTCGTTTCTTTGCAATTTAGGCCTTCAAAAGCTCCAATAACGCTATATAATATTAACTGCTGATGGTATTTACCTTCTCAACATAGTCGATGAAAATTACACCACGCACATCCCAAAATACCGAGGCCGTAACCTTTCCAGCCGATTGTTGTGCTTTCGGGCGCTTTGGACGAGGTTCACCAGTTGCTGTCCACCCAGATGACGATCGTTTTGATTCCGGAGTGAAGTGATGGATCCATGTTTCATCCATTGTCACATATCGACGCGAAAATTCCGGTTTGTTACGTTCAAACATGGCCAAACACTGCTCGGAATCATCAACACGTTCTTGTTTTCGGTCAACAGTGAACAAACACGGCACCCACTTTGAACAGAGCATCCTCATAGTCAAATGCTCATGCAATATAAAGCCAATACGTTCTTTTGATATCTTTACGATGTCGGCTAACTCACGCAACTTCACTTTTCGATCATTCAAAACGATTTTGTGGATTTTTTTTATGTTTTCTGGTGTTACCGCCTCATTTGGACGTCCACTGCGTTCTGCATCATCGGTGTCTCTACGACCACGTTTGAAGTCAGCAAACCAACGTTTTATTGTTGTTTCGGATGGAGCGGAGTCCCCATAACACTTTTCAAGCCATTGCTTCGCTTGAACAGTATTTTTCCCATCAAGAAGCAGTGTAAAATTAAAACACGAAATTGTTTTTGATCCATTGTTTTGAAAATAACAAAAGTAGCGTGACTGTTAGCTCAATAACTCACAAACTAATGAATAGAATATCATGAAATTTTAACAGCTGTATTTTTAAGGTTAGTACAAACTGAGAGAAAGGTGACTGCAATAAAACTAGCGTCATCTATATGTTAGGCCTGGTACTTTTCAGCCCATGTGTTAAATAAAAAAAATAAAGAGATATATTTTATTTTGTATTTGAATATAATAATTTTAAAATAATAGAGTTCCAAGTTCGAGCTGAATATATTCCATTCGAACGTATTAATACGCTTCAACTATTAAAAAATAAATTTTTCCCCCATATATATACGTTTATACTCGTACGCTACTGATTAACCTGATTTATAAAATCGAAAAATCCCTAACTCTGCGTTTACAAAGCGCTAGAAAGCAGACAAAAAAAAATACGCTCAGCTGCATATACAGTATTTCCAGGGCGAAATGGGGTTGCAAATATAAAGGTCCTCGAGCTATTGGAAATCAAAACATAAAGCTCGGATATCATCATCCAGTGGAAATATTTATCGAGCCGACCTAATTTAGAGACGCTCGAAAGCGACGATATCGACGAATTGAAATTGCAAAAATTGTAAAAATACGACTATTCCATTAATAATAGTTCTGTCTTTGCCATCCTTTTTTTTGAAGGGATTTTTATATTTAACTGTTCGCTTTTTTTTGTTTTGTTTTTTTTTTTTCGTTTATATATCCGTAAAGTTATTTTCCATGTTTATCGGCGTTATATACTGGCAGTTAGATGGATTGTCTCTGTATTTTTGTTGCATTTTATTTTACGTTTTATTTTTAATTTTGCAATCGTGACAAAAATATCCCAAAACATCAACCAGATAGTAAAAAATTTTATCATGTAAATTTGGTATGATGTATGGGTAAAACTTATTTTATGTTATTATAAGCCGGCAATAAAATATTTGTTACAAAATGTTCTTAATCTGTATTTGTTATGCACGACAACAAGAATTGTGTACAAGATTCTGCACAATTTTGTTACCATTTAATCCGAGAGGATAACCTTTAAAACTAAATTGTAATATACAGACTGTTCATATATATATACCTATATATATCAATACATTAAGTAAATACCGGAAAGAAAAATTAAATACTAATAAGAAATAATTAAACAATAAATACCAAGAATATGAAACATCAAAATCACAAAAAAAACTAAAACATGACAAATTAAGGCAAATGTAAATTGTAGTTATTAAAGTTTCATGCCGAGTGTACCAACGGCGGTCGCCACAGCGCGTTTATCCTAGCTGTAGAGATCCATAGCAGATGATGCGACCTCGATTCCAGGCGTGGCACAATAAGACCAACTCCAGACAACAATCCAGGAGAGTCAATTCTTCCGGTGAGAATGTTTGGCATAAATAATAATAATAATAATAATAATAATAATAATAATAATAATATAATAATATATATTGCCCAACAGAAAATAATTCCATTTACAGGACAATGCGAGAATAATGTAACCTAGCATATATATGTAGTAACAATATACAGCGCAGTAATAAATTAAAACTAATCAAAAAAGATACAACTGAATCATAAACATAATAATGGCTCGGTGACACCAGAATGCAAGAACAAAATAGGACGGCAATGTAAATCCATGTCGACACTTCAACAAAAAGGATCGTGAAGTAATTCATTGGCATTTCTAATCATATGCGTAAAGGGTGCTTTAAGCAGAACATTAGTTTTGCATGACGGGACCTGATATCGTACTGAGGTACCACAAAATTAATTTTGGATAGAAGGGATGGTGCGTCAATAGCGTGATTAATCAGTTTAAGTAGAAATTGGCTGCTAAATTCCTTCCTTCGATCCGATAACGATACAAAGCCGTGTCTCCTCAGCAGACCCGCATAATCAACATCGCGTCCAGGGTAAGTGCCATCAATTTTGAAGGACAGGTATTTCAAAAATCGTTTTTGCACTCTTTCAAGTAGTACTTGCAGATGGAGATAGTGAGGATACCAAATTATGGAGGCATACTCCAACCCAGTGCGGACAAGCGAATAGTATAGTGCTTTTAGCGAGGCAGGATTATTGAATGATCTGCAAGATCGTATGAGAAATCCTAAGGATTTCATCGCAGAATTTCGTATGGATAATATGTGGTCTGCAAACGACAAATTTGCATCAAACTGCACGCCCAGGTCCATCGCAGACGAGTGCCTAGGAACAATAGCCTGACTCACAGCATAGTGAAAATTGTAGAGTCTATGACATCTAGAGTAGCTTACAACAGCATACTTATCCAGATTCAAATGAATTCCATTCTGTGTACCCCATGTAACAATAGTATCCAGACTGTTCTGGAGAAACAGACAATCTGCCGGGGAGGTTATGGTATTGTAGATCTTAAGATCGTCCGCGTAAGCCAGTACATTGCAGTCCAGCCCCTGTAGGAGATCATCCAAATAAATATTGAACACAAGGGGACCCAAATTGGATCCCTGTCACACACCAGAGGAAGCAGGAAATGTTAAGGATGTATATCCATTGTAGTGAACATAGCATGAACGATCAGTTAAATACGAGCGGATCAATTCTGTTACACTTGGCGGAAGACCAAAGCTACTCAGCTTAGATACCATAAGGGAATGATTGATAGTGTCAAATGCTTTACTAAAATCGGTGTATAATACATCTACTTGTTGATAAATGAAGCACTAATACGGTTTCTTCTTTCGACAAGCGTTACAAAGTCATGCCTCTGAATTAGCTCGTCGTATGGTATACCTCGCGTAGGATATCGCTCATCGTTCTTATATGATAGATATTTCAAAAATATGCGCTGAATTCGCTCAAGAAGATTGATTTGGATGTTGTAGAAAGGATGCCAAGCCACGGATGCATATTGGAAACCGCGTAAGCAAAGAAAAGAGTCTTTATTGCATCAAGGCTAGTAAAATCCTTACAAGCGCGAAAAATAAATCCTAATAATTTAGAAGCGGCTGTCGCGACATCTGAGACATGGTTAGAGAAGGTAAACTTGTCATCATATATCACATTGACGAGCAATATTAATATTGTTAATACAATACACAGAATCGATTCTACACACCCTTTTTGTAAGAGACATGAATAAACACTTATCTACATTTAATTTTAAATTATTATGCAGACACCGGGTATAAATCGTGTCCAAATTACGTTGCAGAAGGTCAACATCACTGAAGGTGTTAACGGCGTGGTTGATTTTAATATCACCAGCATAGGCTAGCAAAGGACAATTGAATGGACTGTAAAAGTTCGTCGATATATCTATTAAAGAGGAGCGGACTAAGGTTCGATCCTTGAGGTACTCCAGAGGTGGAGTAAAAAGTTCGAGGTTTAAATCCTCTAAAGTAAACGCAATTAAGTCTGTTTAGAAGATATGATCGAATTGAACTTAGGAAATTCCTGCTGACACCGAAAAAACACAGCTTCTCCAACAACTTACGATGATCAATCAAGTCAAAAGCACGGGAAAAATCAGCATAAATAACATCCACCTCACCACTCCCATCCACGGTTTCAACTATTGTTTGAGAAGTCTGTGCCAAGTTAGTTACAGTAGATTTATTTGCCAAGAAACCTTGCTGAGACTCAGAGATATATGATTTAATACCATAAGAAAGATGTTTATAAATTAAGACTTCAAAAACCTTCGCAAAAGAGAAAATTATTATATATTAATGAAAAAGACACAAAAAATTGTGGCGTTGGAACTAGCCAAAGAAACGACAAGAAAATACAGTCGTATCAGCAGTGATTGAAAATGAAATGCAAGGTAGTGATTCAACAGCATAGCGACAATATCTTCGATTGAATAACGTAAAATTTACTGATTTAAATTGTATAGAAAGTAGAATATCTCATCAGCACAATAGAGGTGAATGAGAGAATTCATATATATTCATATATATATAAGAGCTAAATTCTAAGAACGAATTAAGAACTTTCTCTTGTCATTAGGGTAGGGGTAGATGTATCGGAAGGAATTCGTCATAGTTTAGTATCGTTACAACTATGCCTCGCTTACAAAGTTCGAGTGATACTACCGACTTCACCCGGGCTCGCATCGTTGGCCAGAGTGAACGCGGCGCTTCGCAACGTGAAACAAGTAAATTTTTAAATATTCCGTTGTCCACAGTTAACCGTGTGATTACACAATTTAAACGCAAGGAAAAAACAGTGGAGCCGAGACCAAGTCGTGCCGGACCTTCTGAAAGAAGTAAAAGGGTGCTTGTACGCGAAGTGTTAAGAGAACCGCGAAAAAGTACAGCTAAGCTTGCGGCAACTTCACAAAAAAGTCAGCGCACCGTTCTGCGATACCTCCACAGTGTGGAGACGTATAAAAGGGTGGCAAAGAAAAAACCTCTCCTTACGGCGTTTTAAAAACGACGTCGAATGGCTTGGGCAATCGAAATGCGAACGAAACCCGAAGAGTTTTGGCGGTCTGTCATTTTTTCAGACGAAATCAGATACTGCCAATTCAGTGATAGTGGTCGTACGTTGGTATGGAGACGTTCGTCGCAGCAACTGGACGACAAATATTTGCATCAGACGGTGAAATACGGCGGAGTGAACATCATGGTGTGGGGCGCGATATGGTATGGTGGAAGATCGTAATTAGTAATCTGCGACGGAAATATAAATGCGGCAAAATATATCCAAATATTAACAGAAGGACTACTACCGATATTCGACAACGCCATTTTATCTAAAGAAGACGTCACTTTTATGGAGGATGGAGCACCCTGCCACAAAGCAAGAACAACAACCGCATGGAAAGAGGAACAGGGGATTCGAATTTTACCATGGCCAGGCCAATCACCAGACATGAATCCGATAGAGAATGTTTGGCACATAATACAGACAAATATAGCGAAACGATCTCGAAAACCCAGCAATAAGGAAGAACTCGTGGCAACTGTTACACAAGAGTGGTTAAATATTCCTGAAGACACCATTAATCATTTAATAGATTCTATGCCACGACGACTCGCAGCATTTCACGCAAGTAAAGGTGGATCGACAAAATATTAGTCTAATTTAAAAATTTTAAAATATTTTGTATATATAACGAGAATAGAATCTTTTTTTTTTATTAGTAGGTGTCTATTTTATTCTGTCACCCTAATGTATATAAGAATTTTATAAATTAACAGTTACATCAGCCTATTGGGGAATCCCACGCCTGTATAAATTAGAAATAATTTTAGAATATTTTATTTATATAATATTACCTTCGAGCTTACTATTCGAAATAATAGGACCAATTAGAATAGGTTTCTAGTGACTACTAATCAGCAAGTAATTAATGGATATTTGCGTCTCTGATTACAGTTATTCATTCATTTGTTACCTGTATATATTTACTTCTGTCTTACTTTTGATGCGAACCATATTGAGTAAAAGTTATTTTTATTTTGAAAATTATTTTTTATGTCGTGTTGTAGTTTTTTAGTTCCTGGGTATTTTTTGTGTTGTTGTTTCTTTGCCAGTCAGTATGTACTGATACAATATACAACAGTAAAAGATACTGAAAGGGTAGAATATAGTTTATCTAGTGATTGCCGTGTACACAGGTTCTAGGTGTTAATTACCGCTCCGAACGATCGCAACAGGTAATAGATTTAATACATACAAAATCTAATTCGGTTAGTGATTCGCCTAGGAATAGTGTAATAGACAGCAAGAACCTTGTGGAGAGTTCTAGAAAAATTACAGAATTTTCTAGGAGGATAATGGAAATTTGTGGAAAGGTCTAGAATTTATTAGAAGTTACTGGAGGGTTCTCGAACATTCCATAGTGGCATAGACGTTAGTGGATCTCTATGCTGTACCCCTGACCTCCTTAGAGTAAAACTACCGTGGCATTATATTTTTTATTTTTGACATAGTCTTCCTCTACACTAATGCACTTGATGCATGGATGCTCCAACATTTCAATAGCCTCCTGGGAAAATTTTTGTCCTCTCTACAGCTTGCACCACTTCGTAATTATTGGAAAATTTTACTCAACGTAAGATTTCTTTTAATTCGGCCCTGTAATCACTAGGTGCTACGTCCTTGGCGGATCCTTGATGTATAGCAGCCATAGCAGTACCCGATGCATGGCTGGGGGCATTATCCTGATGCAACAGCACACCGTGCCTCGGCGTTTCTCCTTAACAGGGTCTCGCAATTTAGAAATCAATTATGCGTAGTAAGCCCCTTTTGCGAATAGTCGGGTAAGTTGATTCCTTGAGCATCTTAGAACACAGATAGCAAAACGTTTCCAGCAGACGGCGCGACCTTAAATTTGCGCGGAGGAGGAGGACCGTGATGTTTCCAGTCTTTGCACTTTGGTCTCGGGATCATAGTCCTATGACTCATCCATAGTCACATACCGACTAAGAAAGTTCTCTTTGTTTGCTTAGTATCTTTCCAAAAGACGCTTACAAATCGACATCCGATTTCTTGATCAATGGTTAACATTCGTGGGACCCGTATTTTTCACATCTAATTCTTTAGTCAGCATGTTGTGCATCACTTGATAAACCAGTATCTTCCACAATGCCCCTGATGCGTTCTTGTCTGACTTGCAGTACGGTATCGTGTATTATGTGTTTGTCTCTTGTTACCGTTATGGTAGGACCACCGGCATGTTAGTTTTCACAGGTTATTCCGAAATTTAAAATCTCGACACCACCGTTTGACTATGTCATAAGAAGCCGCAAACTCAACAATAGTTGCCTAATGTCTTTATGAATTTGGGTTGGCGTCATGGTCTTCTTTTGGAGGTACACTATCGCTCAAAAGTGTTTAGGCACTCTCACTGACAGCAAAAATGTATAAAAACTCAGCAAAAATGTTAATAATATTTATTTTTTATGTACAGATACACGTACATGAATAAAAATATATTAAATAAATGTGAAAATTAAAACGTTTAATTTAAATTTTGCTTTCATCTATGTGACCTCCTCTTGATTTAATAATTGCAGCACACAATCGAGGCATTCTCGCAATAAGTTTTGCCAGAGTCTCTTGTACTATTGAGGTCCAACTCGATTACAATTTGTTCCACACGTCAGTAGCTGATGTCGGAGCCGATTTCCGTACTTCCCGATCTAGTTCTTCCCATAGTAACTCGATTGGATTCAAGTTTCATAATTTTGGGAATTTCTTCCTCTTCTAAATGGCGTAAATAGTCTTTACATAATTTAGAGGAATGTTTTGGGTCATTATCTTGCTGGAAGATAAAATTTTGACCCAAAAGTCCGGATTCCGGAAGGTATTGCGTGGTTCTCCAAAATTTCGCGGTAGCCTTCTTTTTTTAATATACCGTCAATTTTCACAATATCCCCTACACTAGTGCCAGCATAACAGCCCCAAATGATGATAGAACCTCCACCATGCTTCACGGTAGCAGCAATACACTCTTCTCTGGCACGTTCACCCACAGATCTTCTTACGAATATGCGTCTTCGGGTTCCGAACAGCTCAAATTTGGACTCATCCGTCCATAGGACGTTGTTCAACTCTTCTATGGTCCAGTGTTGGTGTTCACGAGCCCATTTAAGTCGCTTTTGCTTCTTTTGTTTGCGTAGTAATGGCTTTTTCATCGCTATACGTCCGTGGAGCCCGGCTTTCTGTAGGCGACGTTTGACTATAGAAACACTGACTAGTTTTTGGCGACCAACAGTTAATTCTGCGGTGATTTCCGGGGCTGTTTTGCGTCTATTTAACTTGCTGGTAACCACTATCCTGCGATGATCTGCAGATGTTGTCGCTTTTGGCCTTCCACTCCGTCTTTTATTAAGAAAACTACCAGTTTCCCGATATTTTTTTACGTTATAGTCAACCGTAGCGTGGTGTATTTTAATTTTTTGTGGCAATTTGTCGATTACTTATGCCACTTTTATGCTAAGCTATTATAAGCGCACGTGTTTCCGTACTAATTTCTCTTCGCGGAGGCATTTTAAAAAATTGTCACAGGATATTTCGCTCACGACGTGAATAGAGTAAATACCACACTGCAACTGACCATAGGTTACAGATTTCACTATAATCTTCTAGGAAGGTAATTTAAACATTATTACCTACAATCTAACAGATGACTAAATTTACCCAGTAAATTCAGAGGGATTGTTATTGTAATTGCATCGCAATAAACAGTTTATGGTAATCCGACCAAGTGCAGGTAAATGATAGTAAACCTTATGCGATATAATGGGTGTTTATCTTACTGAACTACATTCTAAATACGTATTTTATTTTATTATAATGTTTTTTTGGTAAACATAATACTATATGAATAATCCATGAAAACAGGGGTGCCTAAACACTCTTGAGCGGTAGTGTATTTTATTACGGCTCTTTATTCTAGAAAATCCATTTTTACGAACAATCACGACACACAATTCAACACTTTGAAATACAAACTTGATATTATGTGGATATGATCTACAAATGTCTGTCGACTAAATATCAAAAACATTAATCATACAACCAATTAGACCATCTCTCTAGAAAAGAATAATTGCTCTTTGAAATTTAAGTAAGTCTTCCATGGCCACACACACAGTACTACCAGAACGCGTCAATATCGATCGAGCATCTGAATCAGTCTAAACGATATTACACCAGACAGCTGCATATACATCTCAAGACTTGATTATCACCAATAGCATTACCTATAAGTCCTGCTTAATTTAATTGGAGCACAATTACCGGAATTTTGGAAATATCTCTTGTACATGTAGATTAAGGAAAAGAACATACACTACCGTCCATATTAGTTCGAACACCCAGTAAAATGTTATAAACCCACACAGTATAGAGGTGCACCCTCGTAGATCACGGTGAATTTGCCCGAAATAGGAATTAAATTAAAAGAATAAAGCGTAGGGACGAAGCAATCCCCTAAAAAAAAAAGACAACGTCGAGCAATTTTTAATTAAGGAGGATCTTTAAGTATTACGAAAACTCGCTGTCTTTTCCCATCTTTTCCGGGTTCCGGTGTGTCAGGTAATTACTCGCGCTAACCCTTTTCGGTTTTCGCAACGCCTCCCCGGAGATTTCCTCCTCTCTCCCTCGTTCCTTCCCACCTCCCCAGACGCCTTCTCTCGCACACCTTCCACTTCTTACAACCTTCCGGAACGGAATGAACTCTTTCGCATCGTCTAACGTGGCGGAAGACCGTCGAGCTTACGGGTCGTGGACATGGAGGGATCGGAAAGGGGGGGGGCGGAGGGCTGGAAATTGCGGCTAATCCACCAATTAAAATACTTAATTGGTACGCGAGGCTAGGGAAAAAATCCGAATCTTAATACAAATTTATATTTGGGCAGGAGGATGCGGTCTCCTTTATTTAGCCGTAACCGCTTAATCTCCCGAAGGATAATACTTCTAAATGAATTTGGATTGTTTTTGGAACCGCGAAGGGGCGATTAAGGAGGGGGAGATGGGGTGGTATCGGGCGATGAAAGAGGGGGTGGTCGGAATTTAATTATAAGTTATGGAAATAAATGGGATCTGACACTTTTTGGGTTTTGGTTATTTTTTGCTTTATTTCTCTTTTAAAGGATCTTCTGGTGTAAGATTAACACCCACTTATCGTTACCAGAATATGAATCTTGTCTAAAATTGCTTTTTAAACATGAAAAGCTAATGGATCCCCTGCTTACCAGGCTGGTATGAACTGCTGTGAATTTTCGTGGCAATAAAAAAAAGAACACTTTGCGTGTTATAAGGTGGAAAATGTGATCTATCAAGCTGAATGAATTACACTAGGGTGAATAAAATAGACACCTACTAATTAAAAAAAGATTCTATTCTCGTTATATATACAAAATATTTTAAAATTTTTAAATTAGACTAATATTTTGTCGATCCACCTTTACTTGCGTGAAGTGCTGCGAGTCGTCGTGGCATAGAATATTTAACCACTCTTCTGTAACAGCTGCCACGAGTTCTTCCTTATTGCTGGGTTTTTTCGTTTCGCCATATTTGTCTGGATTATGTGCCAAACATTCTCTATCGGATTCATGGCTGATGATTGGGCTGGCCATGGTAAAATTCGAATCCCCTGTTCCTCTTTCCATGTGGTTGTTGTTCTTGCTTTGTGGCAGGGTGCTCCATCCTCCATAAAAGTGACGTCTTCTTTAGATAAAATGGCGTTGTTGAATATCGGTAGTAGTCCTTCTGTCAATATTTGGATATATTTTGCCGCATATATATTTCCGTCACAGATTACTAATTGCGATCTTCCACCATACCATATCACACCCCGCACCATGATGTTCACACCACCGTATTTCACCGTCTGATGCAAAAATTTGTCGTCCAGTTGCTGTGACGAACGTCTCCATACCCACGTATGACCACTATCACTGAATTGGCAGTATCTGATTTCGTCTGATAAAATGACAGACCGACAAAACTTTTCGGGCTTCGTTCGCATTTCGATTGCCCAAGCCATTTGACGCCGTTTTTGAAACGCCGTAAGGAGAGGTTTTTTCTTTGCCACCCTTTTATACATCCCCACGCTGTGAAGGTATCGCAGAACGGTGCGCTGACTTTTCTGTGAAGTTGCCGCAAGCTCAGCTGTACTTTTTTCGCGGTTCTCTTAACACTTCGCGCACGAGCACCCTTTTACTTCTTTCAGAAGGTCCGGCACGACCTGGTCTCGGCTCCACTGTTGTTTTTTCCTTGCGTTTAAATTGTGTAATCACACGGTTTACTGTGGACAACGGAATACTTACAAATTTACTTATTTCACGTTGCGAAGCGCCGCGTTTACTCTGACCAACGATGCGACCCCGGGTGAAGTCGCTAATATCACTCCAACCTTGTAAGCGAGGCATATGTAGTTGTAACGATACTAAACTATGACGAATTCCTTCCGATACATCTACGCCTACCCCAATGACAAGAGAAAATTCTTAATTCGTTCTTAGAGTTTAGCGGTTTACATATTTATACCGCTTTACCTGGTGTCTATTTTATTCTGTCACCCTAGTGTAGATGGATACATTCCTCACATGTTGTTTCTGATGAGACAATTCAATATCGCAAATTTTAACGGATTCACCGAAGATGTAGTCCATGACGACCTGCAGCTAATTTTAGGAATAAGAAAATTACACTTACTTAAGAACCAGGAACAATCAATCATGTTATGTACTACATTAAATAACAATTTAAGCAAAGAAATCGTTCTCCTGGTAGAAAGAGGAACAAAGTTAAATTCCTGCAGCAATTCACCATGGTCAAAGCCTCAATGTGCATAAGATCCCTCCGACAGAAAGTAGAGCAACTTCAGAAATATTCTCTGCACCGCCTCGATAGAGTGTATGCGTGTCTCATAAATAGGAAACCAGACCAACGCGACGTACTCCAACCGAGATCGAATGAGAGAAAAGAATAATGCAGATAGAGCTTGTATATTGCGGAAGTCCATACAATTACGGTAAATAAATCCATACATTTTATTACATCGCGACACCAACTGAGATATGAGATTAGAAAAAGGCAGAGTGGTATCAAAAGGCACCCCCAAATGTTTGACAGATGTTGCCACCTGCAGTGGTGTTCCTTCAACGTTATAATTGTAGATAATAGCTTGCTGACGCTTAATAAATCTCATGGTACTGCATTTAGATGTATTTAAGGACAATCTATTAAGTTTACACCAACCAGAAAAACAATCGATATTTCTCTAAAGCAAGACACAATCTGCAGTGGAATCAATGCTTAGAAATAGTTTAATATCATCAGCGTACATTAGCGTTTCGCATTCAGCATTACTAACAATCTCCTTAATGAAGAGCAGGAATATTAGAGGTCCAATATTAGATCCTTGTGGTATACCAGAAATAGCGATGTGGCTGGATGATACGTAGTTCCTATAGCATGCTTGAGATTCAACTTAGCTTCTGCTATTTATATCTTCAGATATATATTGCGTAAAACAAGCTAGATTAGTGACGGTGGAATACTGGGATAAAAAGCCATGTTGCTTTTGAGAGATCCATCCGCGCAACTCTAAAAAAAGATGAGAAAAGAGAATATGTTCAAACGCTTTTGAAACGTTACAAATTAAAGAAATTGGACGATAGTTGTGGATTTCAGAGGGATAGCTTTTCTTGAGTATTGGGCGTATCTGTGCCAACCGCCAAACTGTTGGAACTTTAAGCTGCTTCAAAACAAGATTGAAAATGACGCGCAAATACGTAAGCACAATCTCGGAATATTATCTGATCCCGACGTAAAAGAATCCTTCTACCGCCTAAGCGCCAACTCAATTTCTTCTAGTGTAATCGACGTAGGTGTTATCGTCGAATTTGTCACATCGTGAAAGGCAGGCAAGTGATTATTTTCGGATTGAGTGTATACGCTATTAAAGTATTCCGCAAAAGCATTTACTATATCAGCAGATGTAGTAGATTCAATATTATTATATATACGCCCAGGTGTTCTAGTACGTCCGCCTTTGCTCTGAATATAAGACCAAAAACGTCTTGAATCCCTGTTCTATATTAGCAATATAACTTTTATGATATGCTGATATAAGTTTTTTAAAGTCCGATCTGTAATATTTAAATTGATCAAGAAGATATTCCGTTCTGTACATCCTATACTTCTTGGGCGTTAACAATTTAGCTTTTAACATTTGAATAATTTCGGAGTTAAACCAAGGGGGATAAAATCGGCGATGACTTGCAGCTGGTTTGAATTTAGGAACTGATTTGCCTAGACACTTCGTACAAAATGTTGTAAAATGTGTGACATGCCTCATCTGAATATAAGCTGTTATATAACAATAGAAAATTAGCTTTTTTAAAATTAAGACATAGAAGAAAAACAGAATAAATCCACACATATCTGTGGAACAGTCAGCTGAACGTTAAAAAATAAAATAGAAAAGAATGCACAAATAAAGTTTTACAAGACGATAGCAGTGGTAACCCGCTTATACTGTAGTGAAACATGGATAACAACGAAAAGACAAGAAAGCAGGATATAGGTATAAGAGATAAAATTTCTGAGAAGAACGAAACGTTGCACAATATCTGAATATGTAGATACGATGGGAGATCCAGAAGTTCGTGGAATGGAGAGGTTGGAGTGGGGATAGGGGCGCTCGCTAGGTGTCATTCTGATTGGCGACTCATCATTAGTATATAAGTTAAGTTGCAGCCCTATAGTGTCAGTCGTTTACGAATAGTTGTCAATCCGGAAGAAAACTGAAACTATGGAGGGAATTGAACACCGTGCTGTGATAAGGCTCCTTACAAAGCAAGGAAAGAACACTCAAACCATATTGAATGAAATGGAAACGCTTTATGGGGAACAGTGCCCTAGTAAATCAATGATTTATAAGTGGCATGGTCTTTTTAAACATGGTCGGGAGGCGATTAAAGACGACCCCCGCTCAGGACGGCCAGTTGAGACCACCACATCAGACATCGTCGAAAAAGTGCAAAAATTTCTACTGCAAGATGCCCGTTTGACGAAGAAACAATTATCTGCATTAGTTGGAGTATCAGATACCACCATTTTGCGTATCCTACATGACCACCTGGGTACGACAAAAGTCAGTGCAAGATGGGTACCGAGAATGCTCACGCCGCTTCGGAAACAGCAGCGCGTCTGTGCGTCCAAACAATTTTTGGATCTGTGTGGAGACAAACCTGCACAGATTTTGGAGCGGATTGTTACCGGAGATGAAACATGGGTTCATCACTTTGAGCCTGAGTCCAAACAGGAGCCCATGCAATGGCGTAAAAAGGGGACGCCCCCCCAAAGAAATTTAAAGTGTCTGAATCAGCTTGAAAGTTGATGGCTATTGTTTTTTGGATTGTGACGGGATATTATTGATTGATTACAAAGAAAAAGGTAGGAGCATAACCGGAGAATATTACGCAGCGATATTAGAAAAATTAAAAGAGGCCATCAAGGAAAGACGTCGAGGAAAATTTACCAAGAGTGTCTTGCTCTTGCAAGACAATGCGGCGGTTCACAAGAGCAAAGTTGCAATGGCTGCTCTGCACAAGCATGGCTTTCAATCAATAGTCCACCCACCCTACAGTCCAGACCTGGCACCTAGTGATTTGTATTTGTTCCCCAAATTAAAAAAACACTTACGTGGAAGAAAGTTTTCCGGCGACAATGAGGTAAAGGAGGCAATTTTGGCGCATTTTGAGACGAAAGATAAAAAATATTTTTATGATGGTTTAGTAAAATTAATTCGTAGATCTAATAAATGTATTGTGCTTAAGGGTGATTATATTGAACTTATGGACCTCCCCTCGTAGAAGAACAGAACTAAACATCTGCAACATAGGAAGAAGTGTAGGCAGACCAAATAAAAGAGGGTTATCGTAACAGGCGAAGTACTCGAAAGCTTGTGTAAAGTAGAAGAAATGTTTCGTTTAAAAAATATCACTACTAGATTATACTGCTCCAAAAACAAAGACACAAAGAGGACAGGAACGATTAGAATGTGCACAACAACAGAAAAACTCGACCATCGGAATATACGACATGAAATATCGACCGTATATTCGCGAAAGGTCACAATTAAACGCGGAAGGGATCCATTTTTTATGTGAAATTACATTACAGCTTCCTACAATTAGTATAGGACATGTTCTAACGCGATTAGCTTTAGAAAAATTAAACACACACATTAATAATCAATTAACGCCCCAGCTTGACGGCGATCTTTCCAGTTGAACGCTAATTTCCCTCTTCTGAATTCGCTTCCTTTTTTTTTATATAAAATTCCCTAACTCAAATCCATCATCGTTCTAACTTGAGAGGCACCGATCAATTTCTCATTACAACTTTTTCCCCCCGCGCCGTTCCCAAATCGCGTATTAGCCGGTCCTATCGCAGCCGTTTACGAAGCTTCCGAAGTCTGTTCCACCCCCTACCGTCCCACCTTCCGCCTCCCTGCCCGACTAGGAGATTTTGAAACGGCCTACTCAAAATGACAAGCTGTATCAATCATCCGGACAAAGTTTTGAACAGGTCGGGCAGCCGAGAAATTATTAGAAAGAAGAAGGCAAAAGTGAGATAAAAAGTGGAAACAAAAGGGAATGGGACGCAGGCATACAATTAAATATTTAAGAAGAGGTGGGAGTGGTACGAAGTTTTTTTTTTCTTCTTACGTAAGAGGGTTAATTGTTGAATTGAATACGTAGGCTTTCACGGCCAGGGTCACTAATAAATGAACTACTTCCGGAATTGACATCATGATGAGATATGAAAAATGAAATAAGAGTAAGAGAGAAAAGGAAATATAAAGAATAAAGAAAAACTGAAAAAAATTAAAAAAGGGGGTGAAAAAGTGAAATTTCCGGTAGCTTTTATGCTTTTCTTGGCGTTGTTTTATGTACAAAGAAAAGATTGAAATCCTATATTTATCACTGTATTTCGCAAACTTTTGGGTACCACCTCGTATTTAACTTTACAACCTTGTTTGATGAAATTAAAGCAAATTCAACTGTTGTATTCCAATTCACGTTTATTGACGTTTTGGATAAACCGTACGAGATTTTTGCAATAGATTTTTTTGATTTTTTTTATCGATGTGATAGTTTCCATCTTGAACATGTGAACATGTCTACATGAAAAAAATATTTCTGTTTGTTCTTAATATGATGTGGATTCGTAACATGTCGAACACTACGTTAGCGTTTAAGAATACCTTTTATAACTTCCTCTCTTAAGTATATTAAGAGATTATATACTATTATTATCAATGGTACTTAGTTAATATTTACATCCACGTACAAATACACACACACACACATATACACTACCGCTCAAAAGTGTTTAGGCACTCTCACTGACAGCAAAAATGTATAAAAACTCAGCAAAAATGTTAATAATATTTATTTTTTATGTACAGATACACGTACATGAATAAAAATATATTAAATAAATGTGAAAATTAAAACGTTTAATTTTAATTTTGCTTTCATCTATATGACCTCTTGATTTAATAATTGCAGCACACAATCGAGGCATTCTCGCAATAAGTTTTGCCAGAGTTTCTTGTGTTATTGAGGTCCAACTCGATTGCAATTTGTTCGACACGTCAGTAGCTGATGTCGGAGCCGATTTCCGTACTTCCCGATCTAGTTCTTCCCACAGTAACTCGATTGGATTCAAGTCGGGGCTCTGGTTAGGCCATTCCATAATTTTGAGAGTTCCTTCCTCTTCTAAATGGCGCAAATAGTCTTTACATAATTTAGAGGAATGTTTTGGATCATTATCTTGCTGGAAGATAAAATTTTGACCCAAAAGTCGAATTCCGGAAGGTATTGTGTGGTTCTCCAAAATTTCGCGGTTGCCTTCTTTTTTTAATATACCGTCAATTTTCACAATGTCCCCTACACTAGTGCCAGCAAAACAGCCCCAAATAATGATAGAACCTCCACCATGCTTCACGGTAGCAGCAATACACTCTTCTCTGGCACGTTCACCCACAGATCTTCTTACGAATATGCGTCTTCGGGTTCCGAACAGCTCAAATTTGGACTCATCCGCCCATAGGACGTTGTTCCACACTGGTGTTCACGAGCCCATTTAAGTCGCTTTTGCTTATTTTGTTTGCGTAGTAATGGCCTTTTCATCGCTATACGTCCGTGGAGCCCGGCTTTCTGTAGGCGACGTTTGACTATAGAAACACTGACTAGTTTTTGGCGACCAACATTTAATTCTGCGGTGATTTCCGGGGCTGTTTTCCGTCTATTTAACTTGCTGGTAACTACTATTCTGCGATCATATGCAGATGTTGTTGCTTTTCGCCTTCCACTCCGTCTTTTATTGAGAAAATTGCCAGTTTCCCGATATTTTTTTACGTTATAGTCAACCGTAGCGTGGTGTATTTTCATTTTCTTGGCAATTTGTCGATTACTTATGCCACTTTTATGGTAAGCTATTATAAGCGCACGTGTTTCCGTACTAATTTCTCTTCGCGGAGGCATTTTAAAAAATTGTCACAGGATATTTCGCTCACGACGTGAATAGAGTAAATACCACACTGCAACTGACCATAGGTTACAGATTTCACTATAATCTTCTAGGAAGGTAATTTAAACATTATTACCTACAATCTAACAGATGTCTAAACTTACCCAGT
Organism: Trypoxylus dichotomus; assembly: GCA_023509865.1. Lineage (NCBI taxonomy): Eukaryota > Metazoa > Arthropoda > Insecta > Coleoptera > Scarabaeidae > Trypoxylus > Trypoxylus dichotomus. The sequence continues at coordinate 2,766,516 of CM042082.1, forward strand.
AAATTCAGAGGGATTGTTATTGTAATTGCACCGCAATAAACAATTTATGGTAATCCGACCAAGTGCAGGTAAAACATAGTAAACCTTATGGGATATAATGTGTGTTTATCTTACTGAACTACATTTTAAATACGTATTTCATTTTATTATAATGTTTTTTAGGTAAACATAATACTATATGAATAATCCATGAAAACAGGGGTGCCTAAACACTTTTGAGCGGTAGGATATATATAAGGACGTACATGGTTCTTCTCGGGACAAAACCTGAGAGGATGACAAGACATATATATATATATATATATATATATTTACACACACACGATATATACACTACTGTACTAAAGAAAGAGGCACCTATATATATTTTATAGAAAGGAAATTTAAGAGAAAATGTGTTATCCTAATGTAAGTACCTATATTGTCCGATAAATGTTTACAACTAATACAATATTTATACCAGTAAATAATATACTGAATATCTTCCGAACCTTTTTAATATGTTGTATGATTGCCTTTATTTGATTATGATAGTGCCTGTTACACTAGCCTGAAGATTTTTTTGACTGCTCTGCTGTAGTCTTCCGGAATACTATACCACTGTTGTTGCAATATGTTCCACAACTCATTTGATGCACCTTCAATCTTTTTACGATCAAAATAATGTCAAATATGTTCGATCATACTCAAGTCCGGGCTTTGTGGTGCCCAAACTATAGTACGAACTACTCTGTCCGTTTCTCCGTTCTTGACAAATTGGAAAGTATGTTTGGGATCGTTATCTTGCTGCATGAAGAAATTATTACCAATTAGACGATGCCTAGAACGTACAGCATGTTGCTCAAATATTGTTCGAGATTTCTCCGCTGTAAGATTCCCTTCAATTTTAATGACATCTACTTGCGGTGAAATGCAGTTCTAAACCGTGTCACTCCCATGTTGGCCAGTAGCTTCTGAACATGATTCTGCAAGAGCTTCTTCAACATACTGATGCCTATTCGATCCAAGTAATTGAAATTTAGACTTGTCGGTCCATAATACTTCTCTCCAATTTTGATGGTCTTTAGCATATTCGATCCTTTTTACTTTACACAGCATTATTTTCTGAAATATTTCTGCACTTTTCTTTTCCCGGAAAACACTCCTAAACCAATGCCAAACCTCCTCCGTGTTTGATGGTCAGTACAATGTATTGGTCCCACACCCGTTGCCATCCCAACTTTCGAGTGAATACGGTTCTGCGTGTCCCATAAACTTCGAACTTCGACTCGCCACTCTACAACACCTTGTCTTAGTTTTCGATGGTCCAATTCTTATGTACTTGTGGCCACTCATACCGCTTGCGTCTGTCTTGTTTTCTTAAGCTACTCGTCTGCGAAGTCCAACTTTACCCACACTCCTTTTCACTGTAGCTACACTAATCGCTTTTATCAAACTTGAAGAAATGGCTTAACGAACAGCGGCTCACGTGAAATGAAGAAGCCGTTTCGGTAATGACTTCTTCATTAGCCACTAAGTAAGTAAGCGTATGAAGTTACAAGAAGATTACATCGGGAAATAAATTTATTAAATGCAAAATAATCGCGTTGTCTCCCTTACACATACAGGTATTTATCAAAGCATCCTCGTAAAATAAAGTAATAAAAGGATTATCGACGAGAAGAGGTACGCCTTGCTTCTCGATTAAACGGATTTTCTCGATAAATTTCGCCTGCAAGAAGTCGACGTCAATACGTTCTCTTCAACGACCAACTCGAACTACTACTATTATTACTGGTAGCGCCACCATCTCAGCGGGACGACGTACGACGTACTATCTCCGCGACTTTAGCGGGAATCGGCGTAAACATGACGGTAAATCTTCTCGCTAGGATAGGGAAATGTGTTTGTTATGTTTGGGAATGGTACGCGTTGAAAGGCGAAGCCACCGCGGCGTTTAACTGCGAGTAGGTCTCCGGCATTCCTAGCCGAGGCTCGTTCGAAGGCTCGTCGCACCCGGGTGTTGAATAGCAGCGAGCGATTGGAATATCTGGGTTAACTATTCGTCCTCCCCTCCTCCCTAGACAAGTTCGAGAGTTTGTTGTTCTTGCAAGGGATAGCTAGATGAACAGATTTACATTTATTGACCCGGCGGGGGTGGGATGACGGCTTTGCGTGACTACTCATGGAGAATGATATAACTATAATTCGCTTCCTCCGTTTTATCTTATCTCAAATGGTAAAAGAATGATGTGCTTTAAAAGGTAAAATAGACAAAGTGTATATAATATTTTAACAATTGTTTACCTATGCAACCGTCCAAAAGTTTGGAAACAGTAACAAAAAGTCACAGATACACTAAAATTTTATTCTGATATTCTGAAAGTTAAACTAATTCACACATAATAATAATTGTGCAGGTAATTTTCATTGATATGACCTTCTTTGGCTTTGATAAAAAAAAAAACAAATTTTCGAAGCAATTTTTAGAGAAAGTGCGCGTTAATTTGTTGCCACGCGTTCTATAAATATTCCCTAAATGTCGCTGTCTAGCAGCTAAAGCTTTCCTAAATCAATCATGAAGACTCTGAAGACTACTTTTTCAATACAGTACAAAAAAATGGCAGAATAGACAAGCAAAGTATATTGTCGTACTTAGAAATTCTTTTTCCACTTTCCTCTCGTCTTCAAGGAAGTTAGACACTCTGAATGCCATTGTTTCCAAAAATCTTGCGCAATTCTGTTAATTAATCGACACCTTTCCACTTTTCCGATAGGTATGGGCTATAACATCTTCCTCCAGAATATTGTTTGATAAAGATAATGTCACAAAATGTATCCATTAAAGGTCACAGTGGCGAAGAATTAAGCAAACATTCAATTTGGATCACCAAAACTAAAAGTTCGTCATAAGTGACCATCAATAACTCAAACGAATATGTAACGTTGTTTGTTTAAATACCGCCCATAGCTGGCGCGGATAATTATTCAATCAACCTCAATTCAATACCTTTAGAAGTCAATTAATCTTGACTATAATTATTGTAGTCTGCCAAATTCAAGAACGCTCGCAAATCATTCAAAATCAATTTGATACCGATAAAATTAATTGCCCAATCCGAGAAAAGTATACTATAAGGGCTAGAATGAGATTAACAGTTTTTTAAGGCCCGAAGAAAATGTTCTATAGACAGTGAGCTAACTAACTCAAAATAAACAATTTTTAAGCTTTTAAGCTCATGTAAATGAATACAGGAACATCTTTCTTGTGACTGTTGCACTTTGAATGTTGTTAAATCAGTCATTAAAGGACTAATTCTTTTGAGCTAACCGCGAAAATAATGGTATTATACGTGAATTCTACGTTTAAGGAGATTTCGTATGGAAAATATCCAATACGAGGATCATGCTACAGTAATCACCTCCTGCACCAATACACTTTCATAACTGAAGGTTCCACGACGTAAAAGCTTGAAGCCAGTCATCTTTTGGGATGCTCGCAAAAAATTGATGAATTGCTGCATTTGTATCATCCCCCGTCGTGAAATGACGACCACGTAAATAATAATATCTTTATTGCCCAACAGAAAATAATTCCATTTACAGGACAAATAGTAATAATATACAGCGCAGTAATAAATTCAAATTAATCGACAATAATACAACTGAATCATAAACATAATAATAGCTCGGTGACACCAGAATGCAAGAACAAAATAGGACGACAATGTAAATCCATGTAGACACATCAACAAAAAGGATCATCAAGTAATTCATTGGCATGTCTGGTCATATGCGTAATGGGTGCTTTAAGCAGAACATTAGTTTTGTATGACAGGACCTTAAAATTAGGGAAGGACCTGGTATCGTACTGAGGTACCACAAAATTAATTTTGCAGAGAAGGGATGGAGCGTCAATATCGTGATTAAGCAGTTTAAATAGAAATTGGCTGCTAAATTCCTTCCTTCGATCCGATAACGATACAAAGCCGTGTCTCCTCAGCAGACCAGCATCGGCATCGCGTCCAGGATAAGTGCCATCAATTTTGAAGGACAGGTATTTCAAAAATCGTTTTTGCACTCTTTCAAGTAGTACTTGCAGATGGAGATAGTGAGGATACCAAATTATGGAGGCATACTCCAACCCAGTACGGACAAGCGAATAGTATAATTCTTTTAGCGAGGCAGGATTATTGAATGATCTGCAAGATCGTATGAGAAATCCTAAGGATTTCATCGCAGAATTTCGTACGGATAATATGTGGTCTGCAAACGACAAATTTGCATCAAACAGCACGCCCAGGTCCATCACAGACGAGTGCCTAGGAACAATAGCCTGACTCACAGCATAATGAAAATTGTAGAGTCTATGACATCTAGAGTAGCTTACAACAGCACACTTATCCAGATTCAAATGAATTCCATTCTGTGTACACCATCTAACAATAGTATCCAGACTGTTCTGGAGAAATAGACAATCTGCCGGGGAGGTTATGGTATTGTACATCTTAAGATCGTCCGCGTAAGCCAGTACATTGCAGTCCAGCCCCTGTAGGAGATCATCCAAATAAATATTAAACAAAAGGGAACCCAAATTGGATCCCTGGCACACACCAGAGGAAGCAGAAAATGTTAAGGATGTATATCCATTGTAGTGAACATAGCATGAACGATCAGTTAAACACGAGCGGATCAATTCTGTTACACTTGGCGGAAAATCAAAACTACTCAGCTTAGATACCATAAGGGAATGATTGATAGTGTCAAATGCTTTACTAAAATCGGTGTATAATACATCTACTTGTTGACGTCGTTCCATGGATTCGGCAATATGCTGTGCTAACTCAGCAAGGTTGGTTGTAGCAGACCTTCCTGGAATGAAACCATGTTGTCGCGAAGATAAGTAAGGCTTGACACTAACGTAAATTCTGTGAGACAGAAGATATTCAAAAATTTTTGCAAAGTTGGATAAAATATTTATTGATCTATAATTTTGGAAGTCTGAACGATTACCTTTCTTAGTCACGGATGAAATTCTGCTAATCTTCTAAGCGTTAGGAAAGGTAGAAGAACTTACGGCCAAGTTAAATATTCTAGCTAGAGGTTCAGATAGTACTACACAACAATCACGTGCAAAAAATGCGGGGAGGCCGTCACGACCAGCAGTAAAATTAGATTTTAAGTTCTTAGATGCTTTTAAGATATCATGCGCTGTAAAAGATCCAATCAAAGAACTACCACTAATGAGATCCCTATCAAAAGACTGGGGCCCCAATAATGCCAGTGAACCAGACACAAACACTCTAGAGAATTCATCAGCGAAGGTCTGAACAATGCTGCTGGGATCATCAACAGTGGAGCCGTTCAAAGTGAGACAACCAGGTATTCTTGATGCATTACGACGCGCGTTTATGTACTGCCAGATTAGCTTTGGATTTTGTGCTATATCTTCTGCAGTAAATGTTCCTTTAAGTTACGACCAGAAATCGTACATGGCCAAATCAGGTGAGTACGGTGGATTTTCAGTGGCTTTTACGTTATTTTCACGTAAAAATCCAACTGCCTACTGTGCACTGTATGATGATGCATTGTCGTGATGTAACATCAACCCGTGAATCTTGACTGACGCAAGAAGAGCAAGTAAACAATTTGTGGTGTACCTGTTTGCTATAACTACATACGTTGATTTTCTAGTGCGATTCCTTTTACTAATCCTGTACTACGAAAGAAAACTGCGTACATAACTTGGTGTTGGTGTGGATCTTCGTGAATCCACACATGGCTCTCATGGCGGGTAGGAATATCGCAAAATGGGATATAGATTTCATCACCTGCTGCTATTTTTAATAGAATACGATGTCCACCATTATTTAACGTTTGCCGAGCAATTCTTACTCGCTCTGTCTTTTGGAAATCTTTAAGCGTGTGTGGCACCCAACAAGTAACAATTGTTTCCATCCGAAGGTGATCATGCAAAATTGAATTTGAATAACAAGCGCTCGATAGATGCTCACTCTTTCAATGTTTCCAGCGGTCACTGAAGAACAGGACCTACCAGCACATGCTTGATCACCAAGAGATATCTAATCTGTTTTAAATTCTCATGACCAAACGCGAGTTGCAATCGCTGAAGACTTTCTTGTTCATTTAAACCAGTCTTAAAATCGTAGTATATCATTTGGCGCACATGTTCTTTTGACAAGTCCATGTTTCGATGAGAAATCGTATGTACCACGTTTGCTCTATGACAGCAGTGACTCAACTAATAGTGGTATTTAGAAATGTAGCATTGCCTGCTCTACCCTCTCTAGTTTCGTGGCATATCAAAATATACAGCGTGACCCTCGTATTTGAGGAGAACATTTATTAAGTAAAACTATCAAATTCAAAACCTAGAGTGTAATAATGCATATTAAGACTCAATGCACATTGTTAGAGACATTAAAAATACGAAGCTTTCCGATTCAAAATTATCCTCGAAATTCCTTCCTTATTTACACCCTGTATACTACAGATGCAAATTCACCCTTAAATCCATCCCCCCATCGCCGTGTTCTATCGAAATAAAAGAGATCCACTTTGTTCTTTTTTACGTACCTTGTCACATTAAAAAAGATTGCTAAATCTAATTTGATTAAAATCCTGTCCCCTTTCCATCCCAACCACCGCTCCGCCGCTGGAGCAATTCAGCGCGAAATAAAAGGAAAACAATAAATTCCCAGATAGCGTACGGTGCTCTGTAGTGGCGGTAGTAGTAGGATCAAGATGTAATGAAAAGTATATTGGAAAGGAAAGGCCTCGGAGAGGTTAATGCGGGACCGAAGAATCTGCACATCCTCACATACACCCGGACACAAACACAAACACATAGACACGAATACAGGGGTGGAGAAGTTTATATATATATATATATATATATATCTATATATAGAGGGTGGGTTGTTTTACGTCCTCCATTACCCAGAGCTAGGATTTAAATTGAACGACGCCCGACCCAAAAGCTAAAACAAGACCGCGTCTCCCCCCGTCTCCTCTAGTACCCTTTCGGCCCCCTCCGGCGCCACCCTTGCCTCCGTTTAGAACTTCATGGAAGACCGCCGCATTAGCATACGTTCTCGCAAACGCCCGAAGGAGACTACAAAGTGGGCCATCTGACGGTAATAATAGTAAAACTTACGCTCCGGGTTTTAAGGAAGATAGTAGGTGGAAAATGCGGGAAATAGCTACGAGCTGTGTACGGTTGCAGATGTAAAGGTTACTCTTTTTTTGGCGAAGACGCGAAGCTAACAAATGAAAATGGGACTGGAGTCGAGTTTAAGGTGGTGTTCAGTCTTGTTTACGAGGTGGTTGTTGTAAACTGTGATTATGTAAAAATATTGGTCTTCTAAAGCTGAGAATATGGTGGCGCATTGATGTAATACTTCTTGATCTTTTGTTGGGATACTGTCCTGAAGAAAATTTTGATTGGAATTGTGTTATACTTAGAATTGTCACGTAACATTCGATGAAAGGGGATGCGAGAAGTAATTTTTAATGTTTACAATTATGAGGTGGTATTCAAATCACATTGATCGGATCTTGCCGACCGTTCTGAGCTTGTTAATATCATCCACCTAGGTGGGGCGAAGATCTCCTGTTCCAACACTGCTATCGTACTCGTAAAAGATGAACGCCGTATGAAATAGGAAAATACCATTTTCTGGCACTGGTTTGCATCCCATTCGGTTCGTGTATTTTGATAACTGGGACTGATATTATTTCTGTTAGATATTTGAAATACTTAGATCCTAAAACGCACCTTCGGGTAATATTAATATTGTTAATATAATACAGAGAATCGATTCTACACACCCTTGTAAAAGACATGAAGAAACACTTATCTACATTTAATTTTAAATTAATATGCAGACACAAGGTATAAATCATGTCCAAGTTACGCTTCAGTAGGTCAACATCATTGAAGGAGTTAACGGCGTGGTATATTTCAATATCATCAGCATAGGCTAATAAAGGGCAGTTAATTGACTTTAAAAGATCGTCGATAGTGAAATTCCCCTTCGCGGACACCCCTTTTACACGGACAGTTTCTCATGGTCCCGGCCGGCTCTCATATAATTTCCATTGTATGAACTCTTTCTTAAACGGACAAAAAATAAAATAAAAAGAAACGCCTTATCTTATTTTTATATCGAGAGTATTGCTATTGCATTTCTCAATCGCGCCGCGCGCCAATTTCGCTGGGACTTCCCCGAGTAAACCGGAGATTTACCGACTTTAATCTTTCGGTACAAACGCAGCCTATGTCGTGCATTTCTGCCTGGCATGAGGAGCACCGAGATACATCTATAATGCCGATGAGACAGGCCTGTATTTTAGGACTCTACCCGACAAAACGCTCACATTCAAGAAGGAAAAATGTGTTGGGGGTAAGTGTCCCAAAGTGAGGTTTACAATTTTGCATTGTGTAAATATGGCGGGTGAAAAAGAAAAACTCCTAGTCATCGGTAGGGCAGCTAAACCCAGAGCTTTTAAAAACATTAATATAAATAACCTGCCTGTAACTTGGAAATACAATATGAAAGCCTGGACGACAGGACAAATTATGACAGAGTGGTTGCAAGACCTTGATTGGAAAATGGCTAAAGAAAAAAGAAACATTTTGTTATTTTTAGACAATGCGGGATCTCGTTCGAAAGATGTTCGCTTAAATAATATAAAAATATTATTGTTACCCCCTAATTGTACATCAGCTTGTCAACCACTTGACCAGGGGATTATAAAGAATTTTAAAACTTATTACCGAAGTCTAATACTCAAACATCTGCTAGTAAACATTGAAACTGCTGGTACAGCTTTTGAGTTAATAAAGAAAATTACACCACTGGATGCAGTTTATTTGGCAAAAACCGCTTGGGACCAAGTAACCAAAGAGACAGTTCAAAATTGCTTCCGCAGAGCAGGATTGAATCATGTAAATATGCAAAGTGAAGACCAGTTAATTGAGGCTGATACATCTGACCTAGAATATGATTTGCCTCTTAGTGTACTTTCAGATATCCTCAAAAATAAGAATTTATTGAAATTGACGGATAATGAAAACCTTAATGATTTTTTGAACGTAGATGAAGATTTGTATGTTGAAGATCTAGATTCAGAGCAAGAAATTGCAAATCCAGTTGAAATACAAGAACTTTCGAAAGATTCTGATGTCGATGAGGTTCCAGTGCCAACAGAAGCTATCCCAAATTACGGTAAAGCTATTACCCTGACCAAGCAGCTTAAAAGTTTTGTCCAAAATCACTAAGATACAGAGTCTTTGGAGCTTCTTTCTAAATTAGAAATACGATTTGAAGACGACATTTTAAAGGAAAAGAGAAGACAAACAACAATATATGAATTTTTGCGTCAAAGTGACTATTCATTTCATTGTTTTGTATTACATACTACATCTATGTATCTATGTACATATATTACACTTTGTATGTATATATTTAAAGGAAATAATTTTTTTTTCTTAAGTTTAAAGTTTCTTATTTATTTTAAAAACATTTATATACATATACGATTTAAATGTCCCAGTTTCTTTAATATATTCATTTTTCGTTAATACACATTTTTGTTGTATCTACTACATATTTCTTTTATGCGGACACCCCTCCTGGCCGGACATCTTCAGTTCGTCCCGTTGGTGTCCGTTCAAGGGAGATTTCACTGTATATACGAGGGTGGATCTATTACTATTATTATTATTGTAGGGCTTTTTCATTATTTCTGATGCTATTTCTTTGATGTCCACTGTTATAAACCTAATTATATGAGTAACCAGTTCTAGTTTACGATAAATTTAGCATTAAAAAAATATATACCTCCTCTTTCTCTCTTATTTGCGTTCATTCTAAAACGGCACTAGCACCTAAAACATCATTCAACAAATAGAATCGTCAAAATAACTAACTTTCGCAAGAATTCTCAAATAAGCCTTCATTCTAAAAATTAACAACCAAAGACTGACTATTATCGGAATACTAACAAGATCATTTCCCCCTTCATTTGTTTACTTGTTTTTCCACCTTTCTTTTTCTCAACGTCGGCACGCAGAACCGTCCGTCCCAAAAAAAAACAAAAACAAAAACGAAGCGCCAATATTGGAACTAGCATCATATCAGGAAACGTACACTTGTGTAGGGCTAGATTAAAGATTATACATAGAGGAGCGGCAAAGAAAATGGGTACGAGGCACTTGTTTAACAGAAAAATATCCACATACAACTTTCGATCAGTTAAAAATTTCCTTTTATAAGATTAGGGTTGTATGATGGTGAGTTCAGTAGATAGTGAGGTTTACCGGAACAGTCTCGCTTAAGATTTCAACAGTAATCGGCTGTTGATACCTTCCCTCCAAATGGCCTCGTGAAATCCTTCCCCCTATACCTTACTAACATCACCTAAGTTTTCTGGAAGACGATCTAAGCTGCTGTGAAGGTAATGAAGCGTGTGAAAGTTGAAAAGCATCTGTTGTACTAATAAATTACTGTACCTCAAAAACTAGGGCTGCTAGGGAGAGATGCCAGTTATTTTTGGAATCAAAAATACCCTAAATCAGTTCGTATTTTACAAGCACAACAGCAAAAAATTACTTTGTTAGGCGGTGTTATTTTTATAGACATAAGAGTACATCACTGCCATTAAGTGAAATAAAAGAATGCATTCATGAACTAATTGGTTTGTCGGTGCGTAGAATAGAAGGAATTATTCAAGAGAGAAATACAGCATCAAATTAGTATATGAGAAAACTCGAATTCCTGGTGAGAAGAGACAAAGAACAAAGAGTGTCAGATGTTTGCCGGAGTATCAAATACGAATAGTCCGAGATATGATTTATGGTTTTCATAGAACAGACGAACGACGAGTTACGGTTTCAGGTCTACTCCAAAAGATGCACGACGAATTGGAATGGAAAGGATCAAACACATCATCAAGAAGAATGAAATATACTAACAAACAAAAACATGTATTGTGCACAAAATCTTTACTTATTAGTTAATTATGATAATGTTTTTATTATTTTTCTTTTCTGTATTTGTGTCGTTGTGGTCTGAATTCAATGATCAGCATCTGTATAAAAGAAATATCTCTTGCTTTCGTTACCTCCACTTTCAATGATAATCCAATGGTGTACACGGTTAGAAACATATTCATTTTAATAGATTCCTTTTCGATAATTGTCATAAATATCTTAACTGGGAAGTTAATTATTCTTACTAGATTAAATTTAATGACCCTTGAAAGAAATGGTAATATTCCATTCTGCTATCGACAGAAACAAATAGAAAAGAACGTATGTAGCAGAAATATTAAGGAACATGTTATTTTCACACGTAATCTAGACACTTCCTTAATCCGCTTCCAAATGGATGAGGTAGCTCGCTATCACCCGAAGTCAATTTCGTACTTTCTTACCCCATGTTCTAAGTCGTTTTCATGAGGGTGTTTAGAATATTGTACTAATGCATAGCCATTAAGTTGCCTGCTGCATAGAGTAGATGCATTAAGGTAAGTGCACAACGATGATACCGGAAACTAAATATCTCCTCATATACACCCACCTTAGTGCCGTTCTGCAATGCATGCTTATTCCATTTAACTAATTAGTGATAAGGATTATCAAGAGACACGTCTCTTAACGTTGCAGCTTTTTTATCTTTTATTATTTCAGTTGCGAAATAGGTATCTTAAATGAGGCAGAATATTCTTCTGATCACAACGAGCTTTACGATCGCTAACATAAGTATTCGAAAGTGCTATTGTTTTGATTTGATACTCCTTCATTGCATTATCCACCAACAGCACTTGTGTTCTACGTCCATTCGACTCCAGAATGTTATGAATGTGATACTAAAAGCCATCAATTTTATTCAATCCCGAGAGCTTAACCATCGTCAGTTCAAGGCGTTTTTGGATGAGATATCAGCCGAATATGAGCACGTAACATATTATTGTGAAGTCAGATGGCTAATATACGATAAATATAGCTCAACTGGCTATATTTATCCGAGGTGTTGAGAGTTCACTGTTAGTGAGGAATTGTTTGCTTTACAGCCGCTAAAAGAAACCACTACAGGAGAGGACATTTTTAATGAAGTTCAAAAGGTATTCACAAATTTCGGGTTGCCAGTTGGTGTATGCACAGTTGGTCCACCTTCTATGGTCGGCTTACGTAAAGGTTTCATCGGAATTTTGTAGGAAAAAGCAACTGAATTAAATGTGCAAAAGATGATTTGATACTCCTTCATTGCATTAACCACCAACAGAACTTGTGTTCTGAATCCATTCGAGTCCAGAATGTTATGAATGTGGTAGTAAAAATCGTCAATTGTGTCAACTTAACCATCGTCAGTTCGAGGCGTTTTTCAAGAAAACCCACTCCTAAGACCTAAATTTGAAGATGTGGAGTTGTGCGATTTCTACAAAAAAATACCTCGAAGGAGGCCATTTTCCGGAGCTTAGAAAATTCGCAAGAAGATTGATTTCTGCATTTGGCAGTACTTATAAATACGAACGGTTCTTTTCAATGATGAAAGTTAATAAATCGAAACATCGTACAGGGCCGACTGACGATATTTTGGAAAATTCTTTACGTCTTTGTATCAGTGGAATTAATTCAAACATTGATGGATTAGTTTCCAAATTCAAGCTTAAGCGTCTCATTGATTTCGTTGTCGCTATTTAACTTTCGTAGTTTGTAATAATTCCAAATTTTACGATTTAATTATAATCTTGTACCTATTTTTTCCATTTCATTTTCTTATTTTAATAAATTGCATTATAATAACATTGTCGTATTATTTCATGTCTGATATCTATCGCTAAAATTTATGAAGACTACTTTAAAACACTAATTTAAAATGCACTACTTTTAAACGCGGCCCGCGAACGTATTTACACACTAAAGTTTGGCCCACAACATGTCAAAGGTTGCCCATACTCGCTGTAGACTACGACTATTCCAAATCAGCTTAGATGACGAAATCAATTTTGAAGAATTGGTTGCGAAAAGGGAATGTTGTACGGTGCGATTTCGCCTTGTACCAATAAGAAATAACTTATTTGGGTCTGTTCAGAAATTTTTCTCTCTTTTTGGAATATTGTATACAGAATTTTGATAAACAGAAGAAGATGGAACTAAGGAAACTGAAGAAAAATCACAAAATAAAATTATTATAGACAGTGTAGTAAATGCACTGAATACATCAATTCAATATGGACTTAATTTGAAATGTATTCAAATATTAAAAGAAGTAAGAGAAACAGTTATAACATCGCTTTCAAATTAAAAAAAATATGCAATTATAAATGAGTAAGCAATTATTGATGTCACAATACCTATTACACTAGGGTGACAGAATAACACCATCTCCAAATTAGTAAAATAACGAGTCTCATGTAGAAGTCAGCGTGAAATATGCTGGGGGATGAAATTCAATAAACATATTAAATTATAATAATGTCCGTGATTGTACTCATCCGCGCAATAGGGAAGAAAAAAAAATCGGGCCCAGATGCATTCGCGTCGCATCTCGTTACCAAATTGAGATTAAGACGATTTGGCAACGCTATTAGTAGTAAAAATATACCGCGCAGTGAAGCTCCGTGCCATTACGCGGTAGCTACCTCGCCATCTCGCGGACACCTTAATCAATTTACCGGGGAGAAAAGCTGGCGCATCTGGTGGAAGTCGAAGCGCCGGAAGGAGTTTTATAGTAACATTTATTATTGCGTAAGACTTATATTGCCCCGTTTAATATTTCTTAAATAGAGTTGTAACCAAAACAGCCCGCCAAATTGATATTTAGGGGATGCTAAACGCCGGATGAGTGGGGAAGAACTTCGTCTCGTTTCGAGGAGCGGTATTTTAGTTTGGGGACCGTTTAAATGCCAATTTGGTTAATTAGAATTCTGTCAATTTGCGTGGTGGATGACAGTCTCAAAGGAAATTGTAATTACAGTTGAAATTTTAAAATTATTACCAAACAACAGAAGAGGGTTCTGTGGAATGCGAAATAATTCTATTCTTCTCTTTCGTGGAGAACTGCGAAATGATAGTTAAAAACATGCGAAGTTCTTTTGAAGAGGTTAGATTCACGGGGTAACACGGCTGAAAGATGTTTATTTTAACTTTCGAACACACTAAAATCGGTATTGTCACTGTACGGTAGTTGTAGAAAAAATAATTTTTATATTTTCGCCTTTTGGTCGGAGATGGGTCGAAGTAATGAAATAATTCCAGTACAGTAGAATTAAAAGTATTATTTATTTTTTCGTTTAAAGTTCCTTAAATTATATTTAACATTACACAAAAACAGAAAATTCTTACTATAGGATCAATTGGAACAAATTTTTGCATCAGACGGTGAAATACGGCGGTGTGAACATCATGGTGTGCGACGCGATATGGTATGGTGGAAGATCGCAATTAGTAATCTGCGACGGAAATATAAATGCGGCAAAATATATCCAAATATTAACAGAAGGACTACTACCGATATTCGACAACGCCATTTTATCTAAAGAAGACGCCACTTTTATGGAGGATGGAGCACCCTGCCACAAAGCAAGAACAACAACCACATGGAAAGAGGAACAGGCGATTCGGATTTTACCATGGCCAGGCCAATCACCAGACATGAATCCGATAGAGAATGTTTGGCACATAATCCAGACAAATATGGCGAAACGACCCCGAAAACACAGCAATAAGGAAGAACTCGTGGCAGCTGTTACAGAAGAGTGGTTAAATATTCCAGAAGACACCATTAATCATTTAATAGATTCTATGCCACGACGACTCGCAGCACTTCACGCAAGTAAAGGTGGATCGACAAAATATTAGTCTAATTTAAAAATTTTAAAATATTTTGTATATATAACGAGAATATAATCTTTTTTTTAATTAGTAGGTTTCTATTTTATTCTGTCACCCCAGTGTAGATCAGAACTCAGAGCAGAAGACTCTTTAGTTTATTTACCTTGGATATTATTATTAACACATGGGCTGAAAAGTCCCGGGCCTAACACATAGATGACGCTAGGTTTATTGCAGTCACCTTTCTTTCAGTTAGTACTAACCTTCAAAAGACAGCTGTTAAAATTTCATGATATTCTATTCATTTTTTTGTGAGTTATTGTGATAAGAGTCACGCTACTTTTGTTATTTTCAAAACAATGGATCAAAAACAATTTCGTGTTTTAATTTTACACTGCTTCTTGATGGGAAAAATACTGTTCAAGCGAAGCAATGGCTTGAAAAGTGTTATGGGGACTCCGCTCCATCAGAAACAACAATAAAACGTTAGTTTGTTGACTTCAAACGTGGTCGTAGAGACATCGATAATGCAGAACGCAGTGGACGTCCAAATGAGGCGGTAACACCAGAAAACATCAAAAAAATCCACAAAATCGTTTTGAATCGTAAGGATATCAAAAGAACCTATTGGCTTTATATTGCATGAGCATTTGACTATGAGAAAGCTCTGTTCAAAGTGGGTGCCGCGTTTGCTCACTGTTGACCAAAAACAAGAACGTGTTGATGATTCTGAGCAGTGTTTGGCCATGTTTAAACGCAACAAACCGGAATTTTTGCGTCGATATGTGACAATGGATGAAACATGGATCCATCACTTCACTCCGGAATGAAAACGATCGTCATCTGAGTGGACAGCAACTGGTAAACCTCGTCCAAAGCGCCCGAAAGCACAACAATCGGCTGGAAAGGTTATGGCCTCGGTATTTTGGGATGTGCGTGGTGTAATATTCATCGACTATCTTGAGAAAGGAAATACCATCAACAGTGAATATTATATAGCGTTATTGGAGCGTTTGAAGGCCGAAATTGCAAAGAAACGACCGCATATCGCAAAGAAAAAAATTTTGTTTCATCAAGACAACGCACCGTGTCACAAGTCAATCAAAACAATGGCAAAACTACATAAATTGAACTTCGAATTGCTCCCACATCCACCGTATTCGCCAGATTTGGCTCCCAGCGACTACTGGCTGTTCGCAGACCTCAAAAAAATGCTCGCTGGTAAGAAATTTCGCACGAATGAAGAGGTTATCGCTGAAACTGAGGCCTATTTTAAGGCAAAAGATAAATCGCTCTACAAAAGTGGTATTGAAATGTTAGAGCAGCGCTGGAATGATTGCGTTGCTCTTGATGGAGATTACGTTAATGAATAAAGCTAATTTTGAACCAAAAAAACCGTGTTTTCTTCTTCCCATGCGTTACAATATTCAAGTATTACAAGCACGTAACAAAATTATTGTTAAATAAATAACAATAACCAGTTAAAGCGCTTTAATGTCTTAAAAACTTCAATCTCAAATTCCTCGCAAATTTCCCAAATTCCTTCACTTCATACACCTCTCGACAACCTTTAAACATCAATTCGCGATGCGTGTTTCAAGTCTAACACGCATAATCACATAATCCCTGGTGTAATACGCCTTGTATCCGTGTTCAACTGTTCACGTTCAGCCATAATGCCGATGTACATCGTACCGCACACGCACGTATTTACAATGTACGTCTAAATCGTCTGCAATATGTAGTACATAATGCGTACATTGAATTAGCAACGCTAAACGCCTACTCCGACGAAGATATAGCCGCGTCGTTCGACTCCTACCACAACGGCAATCGGTGTGTGGTACGCGCGAATGTGTACAGCTTTCTTTCCACCGAAGTAGAAGCGTATTTTCGTGCGGCTTATCGCGTCGGGGCGCTTCCGTTCTCGGGCGATGTATTGTGGGTATGCGCGCTAGATTGACAGCTTAATTAAAGAGGAATGAAAGGGTTGCGTAGGTGCGTTGAGGTAGGGCGGCTTCCTAAACGACGCTATCAATTTTATTTTATGACGTATCAATTAAAAAGGCCATCGATTTTGCGAGGAAGACGGATGGGATGGATTTATTTATTTATAGTTCGTTACGGTTACTAAACCTTTATATAATACTTTCTCATTGTTTCTGTATAATCTGCCAATTTCGTTTATTTATTTTTCGTATAGCGTTGGAACAGTTTTATCTACATTTCAATGGCATACAAACATTTAAACATATAATGTAAGACACAAATAATACAGGATTAAACAAAATATTAGTGTGGTTTGAGCACCGATCATCAGAGATCCATGTCTAACTGGCGTACACACTCCAAGGCCAAGGGTGTAGCTTCGTAAATATCTTGTATAGACCCATTATATTCACTCCTCGGACACTGTTGTATTACAGCCTTGGACATGTGTCTAGGGCACCCCAAAATATTTAAAATAAAGATACGTTATACACTATTAAAATAAAACTACATGCATAAACATTCGCTAAATAAGTTTTGAATAAATTTAATATTTGGTGGCACCAACATTTAACAGAAGGACTACTACCGACATTCGACACTTTTATGGAGGATGGAGCACCCTGCCACAAAGCAAGAACAACAACCGCATGGAAAGACGAACAGGGGATTCGGATTTTACCATGGCCAGGCCAATCACCAGACATGAATCCGATAGAGAATGTTTGGCACATAATCCAGACAAATATGGCGAAACGACCCCGAAAACCCAGCAATAAGGAAGAACTCCTGGCAGCTGTTATAGAAGAGTATGGTTAAATATTCCAGAAGACACCATTAATCATTTAATAGATTCTATGCCACGACGACTCGTAGCACTTAACGCAAGTAAAGGTGGATCGACAAAATATTAGTCTAATTTAAAAATTTTTAAATATTTTGTATATATAACGAGAATAGAATCTTTTTTTAATTAGTAGGTGTCTATTTTATTCTCTCATCCAAGTGTACTAATTAACGTTTATAGTGACAGATCTGTCTCATCGAAACAGCGAATGCAATAGCTAACTAGCTAGCGTTCTAAAATGAAGTTGACGTTACCGCTCGGATTATGTACGCCCGTTCACGTATCAACGTGAATGGGACTTGGCATTTTCACGCGAAAGATGCTACTAGCGACTATAGCTACTCTCCGCAGCACAAGTTGGAAGTTTTCGGATACTGCGAATTAGTTCAAGTTATAGAACGAGCCGTCGCCCTCAATTAATAAAGTTAGAAACACTATCGTCGACTTTCATACATTATTTAGACGACGATGAACGCTCTGCAGCTTGTTCTTCATGATATTACGGATCTAGATATTGCGAATTTGATTCAGACTTAAGCGGTGTTATAATTTTGAGATTACTTTTTAAATTACGGTCGTCTCTTTTTTATTCGTACGTCCTGTGTACCATGCGGTGTCGGATAACCATTCTCTTATTTTTGTCTTCCACAGTTTCTTCTTCTGAGCCAATTGCTTGGCTTCAATCCATCCCATACTTCTTTTTTCTAATGTTCTATACATTTGTTATTTTCAGGTGTTTCGGGGTCTACCTGTTCTGCTTTTCCCCTCTGTGTTAGCTTCGAAAATCCTCGTTGTTATTCAATCTTGTTCCATTCTGTGTAACACATGGGCTGAAAAGTCCCGGGCCTAACAAAGAACACACGGTTTTTTTGGTTCAAAATACTTTATTCATCAACGTAATCTCCATCAAGAGCAACGCAATCATTCTAGCGCCGCTCTAACATTTCAATACCACTTTTGTAGAACGATTTATCTTTTGCCTCAAAATAGGCCTCAGTTTCAGCGATAGCCTCTTCATTCGTGCGAAATTTCTTACCGGCGACCATTTCTGTGAGGTCTGCGAACAGCCAGTAGTCGCTGGGAGCCAAATCTGGCGAATACGGTGGATGTGGGAGCAATTCGAAGTTCAATTCATGTAGTTTTGCCATTGTTTTGATTGACTTGTGACACGGTGAGTTGTCTTGATGAAACAACATTTCTTTCTTTGCCATATGTGGTCGTTTCTTTGCAATTTCGGCCTTCAAACGCTCCAATAACGCTATATAATTTCACTGTTGATGGTATTTCCTTTCTCAAGATAGTCGATGAATATTACATCACGCACATCCCAAAATACCGGGGCCATAACCTTTTCACCCGAGTGTTGTGCTTTCAGGCGCTTTGGACGAGGTACACCAGTTGCTGCCCACTCAGATGACGATCGTTTCGATTCCGGAGTGAAGTGATGGATCCATGTTTCATACATTGTCACATATCGACGCAAAATTCCGGCTTGTTACGTTTAAACATGGCCAAACACTGCTCAGAATCATCAACACGTTCTTGTTTTTGGTCAACAGTGAGCAAACGCGGCACCCAATTTGAACAGAGCTTTCTGATAGTCAAATGCTCATGCAATATAAAGCCAATACGTTCTTTTGATATCTTTACGATGTCAGCTAACTCACGCAACTTCACTTTTCGATCATTCAAAACGATTTTGTGGATTTTTTTCATGTTTTCTGGTGTTACCGCCTCATTTGGACGTCCACTGCGTTCTGCATCATCGGTGTCTCTACGAAGTCAGCAAACCAACGTTTTATTGTTGTTTCTGATGGAGCGGAGTCCCCATAACACTTTTCAAGCCATTGCTTCGCTTGAACGGTATTTTCTCCCATCAAGAAGCAATGTAAAATTAAAACACGAAATTGTTTTTGATCCATTGTTTTGAAAATAACAAAAGTAGCGTGACTCTTAGCACAATAACTCACAAACTAATGAATAGAATATCATGAAATTTAACAGTTGTCTTTTGAAGGTTAGTACTAACTGAGAGAAAGGTGACTGCAATAAAACTAGTGTCATCTATGTGTTAGGCCCGGGACTTTTCAGCCTATGTGTTATATGTCCATCGTGTTTCTGATTTTGTCTCTCCTTGTTACTCCCTATATTCTTAGGACTTTCAGTTCCACGGCCGTAATTCTGCCTTTAATTCTATTCGTGGTTGTCCATAAATCATTATTATATGTTAGTGTGGGCCTGACAACTCTTTTATACACTTCTGTCTTTATTTGTTTTGGTATTTCTTCTGTATCTAAAAATGTATTTCTTAATGTATTATATATTTTTACATCCTATTTTCTCATCTTTCTTTATTCCCCCGTTGTCTTCAATAGTTGGTCTTAAGTAATTGTAACTTTTAACTTGTTTACATGGTTATTTTTATTAGTTCTTCTTGGTATACCTTCTAATTTTGCTATAACGTCTTTTCTGAGTCTGCTAGTGGTAGCCCTGAAAACCCCTGGCCGTTTCCAGGGCCACCCTAAATACGACAGCAGACAGACTGCCGAAACGTCGGATTATACAAAAGTTCTACGAATGGATGGAAATAGCCCAAAAAACAACTCTAGTTATTATGTTTTTATTTTTCTTTCCTTCCTTCGAACCATCCTCTATACACAAGTACCTAACTCTTATCCATACTAACAAGCTATATGCCTACCATAAACCAAAAAAAAAAACCTCTTGGGATTTAACCAAATTAGACGATTTCGACGTGACATCCACGCTGACGTATGTTTTAATTTGCACGGGGGGGAAAAATAATATTCGTAAAACCTCGACGTCGCAAACCGTCAGCATTCGGTTAACCCCCGAAAATTAATAAATTTTCGCGCCGACCTCGCGAGACACAAATTGCGTACCGACTTCGGTAATTTATTACCCGACCTTAAATCTCTCCAAAAACTCCAGTCAAAATTTCCCTTCCCTCCCAAATATAGCGTCCAACCGCGCCAAAAATTCCCCGCACAGCCAGCGCTGTTATATCGGGAGGCGGTTCGGCTGGCCCAGCAACGCAAGTATCGATAACCTTCGGTAATTGTATTCACCCGTAAATTATACGACGGCCGCTAGGCGTCGTTTGCCTCGTTGTCAATTTCGTGTACTTTCTTCGTACGGTGAGGTACGGTCGTGGATACTGTAATGTCGACGACGTGAATCGAAATCAAGTTTTTAAGTAAAGCCGAAACGATAAAAGGACAACAAAAAGTTCGTCCGAACGATCCAGAAACAATTTTTCATCTTAATGAGATCGATATACACTACCGCTCATAATAGAATGGACGCTATAAATTTCGACAAACTATTTTAAAGAGACGTACTTTTATTCATGTAATAATTCTATAAGCGTGTACACAATTTACTAATTAAAGAATTAAGTTGCTAAATAACGAACATTAACATAATTAAGTACAATACGAGGGCAACCTGAAATGTTTCCGGAATCGACAAGAAGAACACGGTATTGATGCGGTTTCTTATTTTTATTTTTCGATGTAATCTGCTGGAAGATCAACACAGTTATTCCAACGATGCACCAGTCTCTTCCAACCGTCAGAAAAGTAGGATGTTTCGAGGTCTGCATGTGTAGCGGCGATGACCTCATTTGAGGCAGAAGTGTTTTATCATTGCACGAAATATTCGCTTTTATCCATTTTTTTGCGAAACACACTCTTAGGCAACAACTATTGACAGTAGACGTCTGAAATTTTAACAGTTGCCATAAAAAAGGTTGTCCTTGCCAACCAATGCGCCATCTCTTGCCGATTCCGGAAACATTTCAGGTCGCTTTCGAATAATTTATGCTTTCTAATGTTTATTATTACTTTCTCTTTTGTGTACACATGTGCAATAAGTCGTAAATGAATAAATATTTCTCTTATAATTGTTTTGTCTACTGTTGCGAAGCAAGTGTCAAATTTGGCATGAAATAGAAAGTATCAATACTAGCACGAGCTGTAGTGTATTTACACCCGGACGTTAGTTCAGTTTAAACGGGATTATGCGGCATATTAACTCTGCATTGGACGTTTAGCTTTCAACAATCTTAGTTTTTTCCGTTTCGGGGCATCAGAACGATGCGCCGAACGAACCTGCAACTTCAAACGATGTATTCAGTCAGACCCGAGGCGCAATTTTCGCTAATTAAATGGCTATCATATACGTATACGCGCATATAACAAAGGGTCGACGCATACAAGGAGCGGTTACAGTGCAGAAACGGCCCCGGTTAAAGGTAATACCTTCCCAGTGCTTCGACTATTCTAACATCAAACAACTAACGCGGTACAGAACTAATTAAAGAGCCGAGGTTGTTATTGAAATGCAATTCCATTTTGCGCGTATGCCTGTATATACCGGGTGATAAGCTGTGCGCTGTCGATTGCATTCCGGGCGACTGGAAATGGGAAGGACTCCGGCTGTAGACGTACATAAACACGAGGCCGCAGCACGGATTTGTTTACGTTCGGCGACACGTCATAGCTCAGTCGAAATAAAACTCACTCTTGTATCGCCATGTATCCTTTTTCTGGAAGTATTTTATTATGGTTCTTTGTTCTACAGAATCCATTTTTATGACCAATCACGACGCATAATCCCAGAATTAGCCATAGCAGAACAACACACAGGTATAGCAGTAAACTCCACTCACACAAATTAATTAATTATGCGGAACGCAGCGTTTCGAGAGCACGTGGGCTCTCATTGTCAACCGTGTTACCGACTGAAAGTAAAAACTGTATCACACATGCAAATTATTTTCTACGCAGGCTCTAAAATTTCTAAAACATATGACTATTTACAATCTACTCGGTGGTCTAATGCCTTTTTCGGAAAAGGATGGACCGAAAGCGAACCGTATCTTTAACAGGATCTATGAATTTTTGCTAATCTTCATCTGTAGCAGGTAGTGGTCGCTACCTATTTCCGCATTCGTTTGGGCTTTGACATCTATTACCTTCCTCCAGTTTTTAGCATTTATTAAGAAATAATCAATGATTGATTTTTCTTTCCTGCTAGGCACTTCTCTTGTGTATTTGTGAATGTCTTTATGTCTGAATTTTGTATTTGTTATAATCATGTCGTTTTCGATGCACATATCTATTATTTTTCTCCCGCTGTCATCTATGGTCTCTTCACCTTCCCTTCCCATATGTCTCTCCACTCCATCATTGTCTCTTCCGACTCGTCCATTCACGTCTCCTATTACTATAAGATTTCTTTCAGCAATGTCTATTTCATTCTGAAGAGTTTCGAAGAATTCGTCTTTATCTTGTTTATTCGCGTTGTCATTTTGAGCATATGCCACAATTATGGTCCATATTTCGTTTCCTTCCAGCTGTGTATCAATTCTTAATATTCTTGAATTAATGTATTTTTCTTTTTGTATGTTGTTTACTACCTGAGGTTTGATGATTATCTTCCTTTTTTATAATATTAATATGTCTCATTTCCAAAAGCTTTTCAACCAAGTTAATGGTATCATCTATTGGGATACTTGGAAATAAATTCGCGACGTCGAAAGAAATTATATTTGTTTGAAATTTGGCTGAAAATTGTGTATTCTCTTTAATAATCTCTACAATTTTTTTAGATAGTTTATAAGTGGGAGCTGACATAAATGAAACAGCTGGTCCGATAGGATTATCTTTTTTATGTATCTTTACTAGAGAATATAATGTTGGAACTTGAGGATTCATATCTAAATAAACTTTTACATTTTTTGATACATTTCTTCGCTAATGTTAAAATTACTTGTAAGATCCGACTTCAAACTTTGTACTTTATACACATTTTGTTTGAGTGCTATAATTGTATTTCATTTATCTGCTTTTGTAAAAATTAATTTGTTGTCTTTTGATCTCTTTATAATTGATTTTAATGTTCCACTTTCCTGACTGGGTTTGCAAAATTTAGAATGTTCTCATTTTAAGATGTTTGCTATTAATAATTTTTTATCTGTATTGTGCGGTAAATTTTTTAAAGCAAGTTCTGTATCTACTGCTAAAGTTTACAATATTTGGGCGGTTATATTCGCATGGAAATTGTGTTTAAAACCTTTTTCTAAGAGATTTCGTTCCGGTTTTAAAAATTCAACTGAACCTAGGTTGTTTTATGTGATTAGGCGTATGCCCTTTTTTTGTTAAAAATTTTATAACCGCACGGTACTCAATTTTCATTACTTCAGACATTTTCATGCGCTAGTCGCGTTGGTTACCCGGCTACTAAAAACTACTACTCTTCGAACCGTCATATTTATAGCATAGACCTCGTCATGTATGCCGTGATGGAGTTTGAACACTCTTGAACCTGTATAAGCCTGTCAAGCCGAGAATTTATGGCTCCTACCTCGTATTTTATCGATAAAATATTTATTATTTTATTCCTTCAATAAATTTCTCGCAAACATTATCTATCTACTTATGAATTCTCTAATTTAGTAGTCGAAGTAAAGAACAACCAAAGAAGAACCATATTTTCATCTCCACAAGAGTGTCCTTTTCGAAAAATAAATAGTAAACTAGTTCGTGCACTCTAATTTAATTCAACTCACTTAAAACAGCTATACGAAGAGGAAACCCCACCCCCCACGACAACGCGAGCCCATGCCACCCTTCTCTGTACACAGTGCGATATGCAATAACCGGCGTTGGCCTGGAGGGAAGGCCCCGGGACCTGTCTGGTATAGGTGCACAGGTGTGTCATTGCGAGACGTCCAACAATTTAGCGTATAATTTAATATCGCGGGTCTTACACATTTCAGATTTATTGGGGTTGTTACGCTGCGGCAAGTAAGAAGGACGAATAGAAAGAGATAAAGACGATGGAGGAAAGTGAGATGGACGCGATAAATTGGAGGAAACTCGATTGGTGTACGCGAACTGAATATTATCATCGATACTGGCGATGCGAAGGGTGCGCTTATGGACAAAGTCAAGTTAATAATTTTAAATGATACCTTTCGCGGAGGATTCTGGGATTTTGAAGCGGTTATTGAGTGATATTGCTCGTTCCTGCTTGGTGGAATTTAATTAAAATTGCAGAATATGTTTTCCTGGCCTTGGCAAACATTTAGCCACGTAAAAGATCTAAAATACAAACGTCAAGAAGAAGAATCGATACGAAAGCAATGACACAAGGGTACACACTTCACGCCACGGGGTGGACCCTGCAGACTTGAAGCAAAGCAATACACACGGGGAAAAGGAAGGAAGGAAACCTACAAAAAGAATGCTAAACAAAGGAAACGAGGTTAAATTACAGAACTAAAACCAGTCTCATAATATATATATATATATATATATATATTTCATCTTCTTTCATCTTCTTTCTCCTTTCGTCTTCTTTCTCCTTTCTTCTTCTTTCTCCTTTCGTCTTCTTTCTTCTTTCATCTTCTTTCTACTTTCATCTTCTTTCTTCTTTCATCTTCTTTCTTCTTTCTTCTTTCTTCTTTCTTCTTTCTTCTTTCTTCTTTCTTCTTTCTTCTTTCTTCTTTCTTCTTTCTTCTTTCTTCTTTCTTCTTTCTTCTTTCTTCTTTCTTCTTTCTTCTTTCTTCTTTCTTCTTTCTTCTTTCTTCTTCCTTCTTTTTTCACCCCCTTTTTTCACTTTTCCTTTCATCTTTCCTTTTCTTTTTATTTCTTTTTCCTCTTACTCTTATTTCATTTTTTATATCTATTTCTCATCATGACACGGCCCAATTTCGGAAGTAGTTCGCTTATTAATATTACAAACGTCTACATTATTTTGTGCCAAAATGAAAGTGGTATTAACTGGGAGACAAAAAAAGAATTTACATCTAAGTAAAATATGGTTGACATCACCTAAAGCATATGTGGATAATAACCGGCCCGCTGTAAGATTTGATCCGGCCCGCGAGACATTTTGAAGAGCCCGATTAAAAAAATATTACACTACTTACTCATACACACTCCAAATGAGGAAGATCGACTGATATGGGGTTTAAACGCAGCCCGCGAACGTATTTGCACACTAAAGTTTGGCCCGCAACATGTCAAATGTTGCCCATACTTGACCTAAAGTCTCGTTATCACATGAGGAACAAGTACTATCAAGAACACAAGACTTGCAAAATGCTTTCCGATATAAATATGATCTGGGTGTACCTAACACATGGGCTGAAAAGTCCCGGGCCTAACACATAGATGACGCTAGTTTTATTGCAGTCACCTTTCTCTCAGTTAGTACTAACCTTCAAAATACAGCTGTTAAAATTTCATGATATTCTATTCATTAGTTTGTGAGTTATTGTGCTAAGAGTCACGCTACTCTTCTTATTTTCAAAACAATGGATCAAAAACAATTTCGTATTTTAATTTTACACTGCTTCTTGATGGGAAAAAATACCGTTCAAGCGAAGCAATGGCTTGAAAAGTGTTATGGGGACTCCGCTCCATTAGAAACAACAATAAAACGTTGGTTTGCTGCCTTCAAAGGTGGTTGTAGAGACACCGATTATGCAGAACGCAGTGGACGTCCAAATGAGGCGGTAACACCAGAAAACATCAAAAAATCCACAAAATCGTTTTGAATGATCGAAAAGTGAAGTTGCGTGAGTTAGCTGACATCGTAAAGATATCAAAAGAACGTATTGGCTTTATATTGCATGAGCATTTGACTATATGAGAAAGCTCTGTTCAAAGTGGGTGCCGCGTTTGCTCACTGTTGACCAAAAACAAGAACGTGTTGATGATTCTGAGCAGTGTTTGGCCATGTTTAAACGTAACAAACCGGAATTTTTGCGTCGATGTGTGACAATGGATGAAACATGGATCCATCACTTCACTCCGGAATCAAAACGATCGTCATCTGAGTGGGCAGCAACTGGTGTACCTCGTCCAAAGCGCCCGAAAGCACAACAATCGGCTGGAAAGGTTATGGCCTCGGTATTTTGGGATGCGCGTGGTGTAATATTCATCGACTATCTTGAGAAAGGAAATACCATCAACAGTGAATATTATATAGCGTTATTGGAGCGTTTGAAGGCCGAAATTGCAAAGAAACGACCGCATGTGGCAAAGAAAAAAAATTTGTTTCATCAAGACAACGCACCTTGTCACAAATCAATCAAAACAATGGCAAAACTACATGAATTGAACTTCGAATTGCTCCCACATCCACCGTATTCGCCGGATTTGGCTCCCAGCGACTACTGGCTGTTCGCAGACCTCAAAAAATGCTCGCCGGTAAGAAATTTCGCACGAATGAAGAGGTTATCGCTGAAACTGAGGCGTATTTTGAGGCAAAAGATAAATCGTTCTACAAAAGTGGTATTGAAATGTTAGAGCTGCGCTGGAATGATTGCGTTGCTCTTGATGGAGATTACGTTGATGAATAAAGCTAATTTTGAACCAAAAAAAAACGTGTTTTCTTTGTTAGGCCCGGGACGTTTCAGCCCATGTGTTACATCATCATTAGATTGTATTGGACTAAAAACTTTAGCCATTAAATTCGCCGATTCGGTTTGGGACCATTTTGATATCGTTCTCGAAACATCACCCTTTCAGGTGAAACCCATTTTCCCCCCATAATTTACTGGAAACCATTTTTTTTCTCTTCAAAAGAAGACAGCGAGTGGCAGTAGATTGGTGAGAATCTTTAGCGGCAAAGATTAAATGATATTGATTTGAATAGACGTAGTCCTAGCGTAACATAAAATGGTAACCATAATAATAATATTGATTTATTTACCCAACGGGTAACCAATTACAAGACAACGTACCTCTATTCTGCACTTACACAACGAACTGCAATAGTTATAAAGTTAAGTTTAAAATATGTTTAATAATCTTCTGTTATCAAACAAGACTTGCCACTGATTTGTTGACAATTTAAAACAAAGCGTGCTACAAAGTAATACGAATTGTTCGCATTTACTGATTTGTAGTTGAAGTTTCATAATGTTAACCTATTCATACATCAATGGTGTTTATTAATTTAAAATTTTCAGTATTTGTGACCAAATACTTCTAGGTCCACAGTGATTAAACGTTTGTTTATATATCCTTTATATTATTTAGATAATTTATAATAACCCAAGCATTATGTGCAGCAAAATCTGTCCGACAACAATATTACTTTTAATTTAACATCCACTTTCATAATCAATTTCACCTAATTCCCATTATATTATCTCTCCTTATATACACACTACGTACTACCACTAATTCACCCTCACTCCTTTTTATCCTCGAAATACTTTCGCCTGACGGAACTGGTAAGTCGGACTCAATCCCCGCACACGACGAACGAAGGAGACATTATTTAAGAAACACAAGACAATCTGGACAGCGACGCCGGATTCACGTCCTTTAATTGTTTTTTCTACTCCTTGGAGACCGGAGTTCTTATGTGCTGTTTTTCCCTTTTTCCCCGGATATCTTCCGTCTCCATTTCGAGCGCGGTTCAAGTGGCAGGGCCTAAGGAGGTATATAAAACAAATAAATCAAGGGAAGATGATGTTTTAGTTAGCGGTAGCGTTTCGGGGTGGTTAATTTATTCCCACCAGAGTGGTCTTAAATTGTTAGATGTTGTGGAGGGGGGTGTTTGACGTTTCTGTGTCGTTCTTATGTACTAAACGGGATCAGTATAAATAATTAATTTCAAAGAAAAGGACGTGACGCATAAATAATAAAGGTTTTAATTTGAAGTTGTGTAGAATAAATTTTGACAAGACGATTGTCTCAAGTACAAGGAAACGTATTACGATTAGAGAATTTTCTCAAAATTCTAAGTACTGGTATTTGTTTTCGACTTCGTGATATTCTACTCAACACAAAATTTTTGAAGACGAAAAAATATCGATCTTAACCTGCGTCAGGAAGAATAATATTAGCCATATTTTTTTTTGGTTACCAAGACTCTAACAAATTTTTCAAATTCCTGTACTATTCTAGTGTAATTATCACCAATTAGTCACCATAAAACCGTGAAGGTAAAATTCCTATGGTATTGTTTTACGCTGATTTCTTTCTGTTTAATGTTTCTTTATCGTTTAGCAAATAACTTTCAATCTAACAATAAACTAAAGCAAGTGTATGTATGTACGAGGGGAGGTCCAGAAGTTCGTGGAATGGAGGCGATGGAGTGGGGATAGGGACGCTCGCTATCATTAGTATATAAGTTAAGTTGCAGCCCTATAGCGTCAGTCTTTTACGATTAGTTGCCTGCTAAACAAGTCAATCCGGAAGAAAACTGAAACTATGGAGGAAATTGAACACCGTGCTGTGATAAAGTTCCTTACATAGCAAGGAAAGAACGCTCAAACTATATTGAATGAAATGGAAACCGTTTATGGGGAACAGTGCCCTAGTAAATCAATGATTTATAAGTAGCATGGTCTTTTTAAACATGGTCGGGAGTCGATTGAAGACGACCCCCGCTCAGGACGGCCAGTTGAGGCCACCACATCAGACATCGTCGAAAAAGTGCAATAATTTCTACTGCAAGATGCCCGTTTGAAGAAAAAACAATTATCTGCATTAGTTGGAGTATCAGATACCACCATTTTGCGTATCCTACATGACCACCTGGGTACGGCAAAAGTCAGTGCAAGATGGGTACCGAGAATGCTCACGCGGCTGCAGAAACAGCAGCGCGTCTGTGAGTCCAAACAATTTTTGGAGCTGTGTGGGGACAAACCTGCACAGATTTTGGCGCGGATTGTTACCGGAGATGAAACATGGGTTCATCACTTTGAGCCTGAGTCCAAACAGGAGTCCATGCAATGGCATAAAAAGGGGACACCACCGCAAAAGAAAATTCAAAGTGTCAGAATCGGCTGCAAAGTTGATGGCTACTGTTTTTTGGGATTGTGATGGGATATTATTGATTGGTTACAAAGAAAAAGGCAGGAGCATAACCGGAGAATATTACGCAGCGATATCAGAAAAATTAAAGGAGGCCATCAAGGAAAAACGTCGTGAAAAATTTACGAAGGGTGTGTTGCTCTTGCAAGACAATGCGCCGGTTCACAAGAGCAAAGTTGCAATGGCTGCTCTGCACCAGCATGGCTTTCAATCAATAGTCCATCCATCCTACAGTCCAAACCTGGCACCTAGTGATTTTTATTTGTACCCCAATTTAAAAAGAGACTTACGTGGAAGAAAGTTTTCCGACGACAATGAGGTAGAGGAGGCAATTTTGACCCATTTTGAGGCGAAAGATAAAAAACATTTTTATGATGAAAAATTAATTCATAGATCTAATAAATGTATTGTGCTTAAGGGTGATTATATTGAAAAGGAAAAATAGATTTATTGTTGTATTTTATTTAAAACCCTTTCATTCCACGAACTTCTGGACCTCCCCTCGTATATATATGGTTAAGAAAGAATTTATAACTATTATTATTATTAAGAACTGGAGGCACTATATAATGACGACTTAACATTATAACTATAAAGTGATGTTATTCGTAAAGATAGGGGTCTGCTATACAGAGCTGTAAAAGAAATTTTTATTTTAAATATCATTTTTATATCGCGTCTGGGAAGGAATTTTCTTAAAATATTTTGGATTTAGATGTAATAAAATTAGATCTTTCCATTTTTTATACTTTTTTAATTTATTTCATGAACACCCTGTAATTAATGTATTGCACTGAAGTAAATTGTAGTGATTAAGGTTGCAATATTATACAGCGACTTGTTGCAATTGATGAAGTTAAAATAAATTATTAACTTTACTCAATATATATTATTTCATTATTCATAATAATTGAGAAAGAAAGAAAGAAAAAGGAAAAAGCAAAAGAGAGAGATGGAAACTCGACGTTTCGCCTCCGTCGACCCCATTTTCTGTCTCTCTTTCCACCTTTTTTCATTCGTCTTCTTTTTTATCTCTTTTTTCTTTCTTTTTATTTCTTTCTCCTCTTGCTCCCATTTCATTTTTATATGTATCTCATCATGACACGGTCCAATTCCGGAAGTAGTCTATTTATTACTAACTCTGGCCGTGGAAGCCTACGTATTCATTTCAAAACTCAAACGAGATTAGAATAAAAATAAAAGTATAAAAGAACAAAAGTCCAACAAAAATAGGACAAACTGCTCGAAAAGAAGAAAAAAAACTGAAATAGAATGGAAACGCAATAAAAGTACGTGCCAAAAAGAACAAAAATAGTGAAAAATACAATAAACATAGAACAAAGATGGAACAAATAAAGCAAAAAATAGAACAAAAACACGATAAGATCAGATAAAATAACAAAAATAGAGCGAAACTTTTTTATATTTTTGTTTTCCTCTTATTTTTATTTTATTTTCTCCATTTAAAACCTTATCATGAAACGATTCAATTCCGAGAACAGTTCGTTTATTAGTGAGTCTGGCCGTGGATGCCTACGTATTGATTGAAATATTGAACAAAAACAAACAAAAAAAGAACAAAAATACAACCGAAATAGAATAAAAATAAAACAAAAATAAAATAGAATAAAAATGAAATAAAAGCTGAACCAACAACATTACAATTTCATGAAATTTTTCACTTAATTCTAAATCTATTTTTTTTTCCATTGATTACAGCCGCCTGCGAATTTCCAAAAGAATGGGCGGGAAGTTGGTTCCAATCTGGAGTTCCAAATCTCCTCAACATCAACTCCACCTTCATCGAAACGAAAGGAGAATGTTATCAAGAGCAAGGGGAGAAGGTGGTAGTACACGATAGGTAAGCCTCATATGTTCGTTTACTTCCTGTGCGTTATTTGTGAGGGTTGTCGAAAATTGATGACCACTTTAAAAATTTCATAAATCCAATCTTTTGTATCATAACATTAAGGAATAGGAAACCTACATATTCATCTATATATTTTTGTTTCCTTGAAATTTAAATAGCTTCACTAGCAATAAGTGAAATTAACACATGGGCTGAAAAGTCCCGGACCTAACAAAGAAAACACGGTTTTTTTGGTTCAAAATTAGCTTTATTCATCAACGTAATCTCCATCAAGAGCAACGCAATCATTCCATCGCCGCTCTAACATTTCAATACCACTTTTGTAGAACGATTTATATTTTGCCTCAAAATAGGCCTCAGTTTCAGCGATAACCTCTTCATTCGTGCGAAATTTCTTACCGGCGAGCATTTTTTTGAGGTCCGCGAACAGCCAGTAGTCGCTGGGAGCCAAATCTGGTGAATACGGTGGATGTGGGAGCGATTCGAAGTTCAATTCAAGTAGTTTTGCCATTGTTTTGATTGACTTGTGACACGGTGCGTTGTCTTGATGAAACAATTTTTTTTTCTTTGCCATATGCGGTCGTTTCCTCACAATTTCGGCCTTTAAACGCTCCAATAACGCTATATAATATTCACTGTTGATGGTATTTCCTTTCTCAAGATAGTCGATGAATATTACACCACGCACATCCCAAAATACCGAGGCCATAACCTTTCCAGCCGATTGTTGTGCTTTCGGGCGCTTTGGACGAGGTTCACCAGT
This sequence comes from Trypoxylus dichotomus, assembly GCA_023509865.1. Classification (NCBI taxonomy): domain Eukaryota; kingdom Metazoa; phylum Arthropoda; class Insecta; order Coleoptera; family Scarabaeidae; genus Trypoxylus; species Trypoxylus dichotomus. Next base: position 2,798,694 of record CM042082.1, read on the forward strand.
TGCTGTCCACTCAGATGACGATCGTTTTGATTCCGGAGTGAAGTGATGGATCAAATGTTTCATCCATTGTCACATATCGACGCAAAAATTCCGGTTTGTTACGTTTAAACATGGCCAAACACTGCTCAGAATCATCAACATGTTCTTGTTTTTGGTCAACAGTGAGCAAACGCGGCACCCACTTTGAACAGAGCTTTCTCATAGTCAAATGCTCATGCAATATAAAGCCAATACGTTCTTTTGATATCTTTACGATGTCAGCTAACTCACGCAACTTCACTTTTCGATCATTCAAAACGATTTTGTGGATTTTTTTGATGTTTTCTGGTGTTACCGCCTCATTTGGACGTCCACTGCGTTCTGCATCATCGGTGCCTCTTCGACCACGTTTGAAGTCAGCAAACCAACGTTTTATTGTTGTTTCTGATGAAGCAGAGTCCCCATAACACTTTTCAAGCCATTGCTTCGCTTGAACGGTATTTTTTCTCATCAAGAAGCAGTGTAAAATTAAGACACGAAATTTGTTTTTGATCCATTGTTTTGAAAATAACAAAAGTAGCAAGACTCTTAGCACAATAACTCACAAACTAATGAATAGAATATGATGAAAATTTAACAGCTGTCTTTTGAAGGCTAGTACTAACTGAGAGAAAGGTGACTGCAATAAAACTAGCGTCATCTATGTATGGCCCGGGACTTTTCAGCCCATGTGTTACCTTTTAAATTGCTAGTCTCAAGAGATGTCTGAATTTTTCTAAATTCTTTAACTAAACCAAGAAGAAAAAAAATCTTAAAACACTTAAAGCCTTGCATCCCTAATTTTACAGGACCGACACTTGCTACAGATGTATGGCAATTCACGTCAAACACCCGAGCGTCCTCCAATACAAAGAAAGTAAGTCCCCAACATTATTTATTACCCCGATCTCCAATATTGGATTTAATATCTTTTCTCTGCCGTTCCATTGCAGCGGATTGTGTCAGGGTGAATCCTCAAGAGATATGCGCGGGGATATCGGGGGACGCGCCCCTCTACAGTATGTTTCGAAAATATCCGGAAGCGAAACCTATAGCGTGTCCCTTCAAAAGCGCCCCGTTCACTTTCAGTTATAACCGAGGCTCGGGAGATTGCGCAGGTCCCGTTAGCAAGGCCGAGAGTTGCACGGATGATTCGAGATTGGTGCTAAAGTATCAGGCTTGCCCTGATGTGCCGTCAACTGAAAGTAACGGTAAGGAAATTATTTTGCAGTTACATTTTTTTTAAACAGGAACTTCCAAAGAAGATATTTATAACAATATAAAGAAGTAATATTCAATTTTAATAGACCCATTTCATGACTAACAATAAAAGAATTTCAAAATCATGCGGGAGTTCTGTCTTGGAAGTTAAAGAGGTTTTCCATAATCCATTTTTGTGTTTTCTGAACATATAACTAGAGAAATAATGAAGGTAGTGAAACTAAGAGACGCTTTGAATCTTTAGAGGTTTTCCATAATCCATTTTTGTGTTTTCTGAACATATAACTAGAGAAATAATGAAGGTAGTGAAACTAAGAGACGCTTTGAATCTTTAGAGGTTTTACGATCAAAATTTCTTGAAACCCATGAAACCTGTGACCAAAAATTACAAGGAATACAACCAAATTCCATATGAAAAGATGACAACAATACCAGTATAAAGTGTCTTAATACTTGCAGTAGAAGAACTAATTTGCTTAGCCACGTGGAAAGAGGGTTCAACCAGATATCTAGTCGGTAGGATAACGCAAGGAAATAGAAGACAGACCTCGGACGAAGACCAATACAGATGTTTCATCTACCAAAGGGATATAGAAGCTAACAAAGTGGTGTACAACATAGCCCAATCAGCAGATGCTACTTGTAGTGGAATCCAAAGTGCATTCGAAGGCAGTAAAACCATGAAATTCAAAACAGGTAACGTTTTCAAAGGTTTCCCGAGGAAATCCATCCAATACTTCTTCTACATTTTCCAACAGTTGATAATCACCACAACCGTTGCAAATTTCCAACGTGGATAACCGATCACCACACCTGGTTGAGTCTGGATCACAAGAAGACGTTCAAATTCTCTCAGAGGAACGCCACGCTGAAGATCGTCGACGAAGAACCGAAACCGGCTATCAAAGCTCACGAAAATTACGTCTCGGACTTCGTTTGGAATAGGGAGTTCGGTATGGAGTCTCAAGAGCAGAGGAAACAGAATTCGGAAATGAGAGTGATATGCCATGGTATCCTGCAACAGTCTACCGAACATAAGAAAGTGCAGATGGTACAGATTGTCGCCCATATGACGCATGGATGGTAAGGGAGGAAATTTGAAATACTGGATATAATTACTTATTTGTATTTTTCGTTTAGTAACAGTGGATACGTCTGCATGGTCTTTTATAAGAGGGATAACAAGGTGATTGAAATTCAACAATCAGGTAAGCTCTGACGAAGAAATTTAAACAGCTTTGTTTAGCTAAGAAAATATTTTATTCATTCCAGAACAATACGAAGAAAATCCAGATGATGCATGCAGATATTTTGATCCAGCAACAGTACCATTTACCACACTAATCAGTAAGTAGAGATTTCTTATTACTTTTCTTATAGGAATTTAGTTGAAGACGTTTTATCATTTAAATTCATATATTTTTTTTTTAATCCTATGTCCTTTATACCTTGCGGTGTCGGACTATTTATTTTCTTATTTTTATGTTCCACAGGTTCCTGTTCTGAGTCAGTTGTTTGGCTTCAATCCATCCCATACTTCTCTTTTCTAATGTTCTATACACCTGCTCCTTCCAGGTGTTTCGGGGTCTACCTATTCTGTTTTTGCCCTCTGTTTTGGCTTCAAATATCCTCTTTGTGATTCGATCTTCTTCCATTCTAGATGTCCAAGCCATCCCAGTTGTCTCTCTTCTATGACCACTTCTACTGGTTTGATACCCAGGCTATTTGTGATTGTCGTGTTTCTGATTCTGTCTCTTCTAGTTACTCCTTCTATTCTTCTTAGGAATCTCATTTCCATGGCCGTAACTCTGCTTTTGATTCTATTCGTGGTTATCCATGACTCACTACCATATGTTAATGTTGGTCTGACCACTCTTTTATACACCTCTGTCTTTATTTTTTTTTGGTATTTCTTTTTTATCCAGAAACGAATTTCTCAATATGTTATATATTTTTGCGGATTTCCCTATCCTCTCATTTACCTCTTTCTCTATTCTCCCATTGTCTTCAATGATTGTTCCTAAGTAGTTGTAACTTTTAACTTGTTCCAATGCTTTTTCCCCGATTTTGATGCTATGTTTTCTTTCTTCTGCTGCTATTATTATTGTGTTTCTTTTCCTCGTGTTCATCTCCATGTTTATCTTTGTTAGTTCTTCTTGGTATATCTTCAAGTTTTGCTGTAATGTCTCTTCCGAGTGTGCTATCAGTACCATATCATCTGCAAACATTAGTTCCTGTACGTTAATTGCATTCATTTTCCAGTTTCCTACTTTCATATTTTTTCCTTTTTGTTTAGCTTTTTTAACAGCGTCGTCTATTAATATAGAGAATAACAATGGGCTCAATACGCATCCCTGTTTTAATCCAATTTACGATTCGAATTCAGCTGATTCTGCATTGGAAGTTCTCACCTTATTCTTATTGCTTTTATACAATGCCTTAATCATCTCTATCATTCCTTTCTCTAAACCTCTCCTTTCCAGGCTCTGCCATACATCTTCTCTTCTTACCCTATCAAAAGCTTTTTTAAGATCTATAAAACATATATGTATTTTAGTAGTTTTTCTCCTAATTGTCTGATTACAAATATTAAGTCCTGGGTGCTTCTTCCTTTTCTAAATCCATGTTGAGTATCTTCTAATGTTTCCAGTTCTAGTATTCTTGTCAATACTTTTCCTGGGATGCTAGTTAATGTTATTCCTCTATAGTTTGAGCATTCCTTAGAATCTCCCTTTTTGTATATGGGCATAACTATTCCCATATTCCATTCCTTAGGTATTTCTTTTTTTATTATAATGTTGTTTAAGAAGTCAAGTAGTTCTTCATTACCTTTGTCAAATTCATATACGATAAATATCTTTTACATTTGAAATATTTTACATTGGACACAAATCGCAGGAGCTTTGGTACACAAAAAAGACCAGTCCATCATCATACATCCCCAAAATAATACTTTAATGTCTTTAGAATAGCCAGTTTAGAAAAAAAATCAAAATTCAAAAATGATCTTGTATTAAAATCTTCAATAAGAAAACTAGTCCCACTTTTCATATCGATTTGGTAACATTCATTGGAGATACCACTATTTTGGACAGTTTAGCTAAACACCAAAACAACATTTAAACATTCTTCCAGGCACCAATCAACAAGCCCATTGTATATCGCATTTTTTCTTCCAGCAACAACATTGAAGCCAAAGAAATGTCCACATCTGGGTCGCTACATTTTGGCTATCAATAATATTCCAAGTGAGAAACGAAGAAAAAGACAACAACCAGGTGAGATAGATTTTCGTAAATACAGCAAAATATCACAAACATGTGCCTCAATGTGTTATTCCCGCCTCCAAAAGTTGCTAATTTCCTTGTAGAATGTTAAATTTTGAAAACCCGTTCAAAAGATCTTTTCCCGATTGGAAATATTTATTCATATTATCATAATGGTGCGAATTTCTTCAACAACATAGTTTAAACCCGATGCTAAATATGTAACGTGAATATGCGCGAGGGTAAGGTGAAGAATTCAGTAACTAGGTAGGAGATGGCGCTTTGTACAAGCAATCTTTCGCGCTATTGTATAGTTTGATATTTCAATGACATACGTGTTAAACTTTATGTTGATCCCTGTTCTGGACGCTCAAAAACAACCACTTTTGCAGAAAGTGTGTAATGAGTTTTGAAATGTTCAAAACAAAAAAAATTATTTGCTACGCTTTAGTTACCGAATTATTCAGCTTACCCTCGTATTACCGTATATGGATTCACTGAATTAGAAGATCCTTCCAAACAAATTGATTATTTCATCAATGACTACCCAGAAAAGAAACTTTAAAACAACATTTACTGTCATCATTATCCCAATAAAATATACTCAACAATATAATTCTTTTTTTCCAGTCATTGATCAAATTCCAGCCGTAACACCACCGGAATGTGAATCTCACGACTACGAATCCCTTTCAGTAGGATGCAGTCCCTCCCAAGAACAGATGGAGTTCAAAACGCCATGCCAAGACCATCCAACAGTTGGTAAATTACCCTAATTTAAGCCAAAATTTCTTCTGTTAATATGCAAAATGGTTGAACAGGGTACAGTTGCCACGGTAGCTGGTACGAAAACAACACCTATTACGTGATAACCACGCCCATAGCCAGGAAATCCACCGATAACATCCGGTATTGCATGATTTACTCTCTAAGTTCTTTAAATCCAGGTCCCCCTAACGAGGGGGCTGCATCATTTCGTAACGGGGGACCGTACATGTTAAGGTTGTCTGGAGTCCTAGGGAATTGTAACAGGGACATAATACCGGGTGTTAAAGGAAATTGGGCTTTTAATTTTACGAGCGATGGTAAGTTTTGTACAAGATGGTACTCAAAAGGCTCTTGATTCTATAACCTTTTGGATACCATTTCAAACTGAACAGCTAATGGTGCTTAAGGGTTAATACGGAGCTTAATTCTCTTTAATTTTCCAGGGTCTTGTGATGAAACAAACTCAATGAGCAGCGCCAGCAACTACTTGATCACATCCGCCTCAGTATTTACCTTGGCTCTCACAACCTTCTTAGTCATTCTAAGATGATGAAGACGACCAACTTTGCACACGTTGTCTGAATATTAGGTGGTTTTACGAAAAAAAAAATATTTATTATAACTAAAATATAACAGAAAAACGATAAAGGAACAAATCGACTTAAAATAAAATTGAACGACACAAACAAATGATTAAGAAACAAACAAAAATGGACGTTTTTTATTAGTGAATTTATTATGTATAAATTAATATATGGTATATATATTATATATAAAAGAAGAAACCTACAAAACCACAACACGACTTAAAGGCTCCTAAACCTCTAAAAAAAAAAAAAAGAAAATGCGGCGAAAAAATGAAAAACTTGTTTCGGGTCAGTTCGTCCGAACCTTAAGAAGAATCATCGGTCCACGTATAGAAAGGGAGATACGATCGCGCCATCTACTGTCGAAAATCGTAGTTAAATTTGACATATCAACGGAAAAACCGGAAGAGGAGTCTTGTGAATGTGTACGTTGAAGATGATGGAACAAAATAGACCGGTTTAATTTATTAAGCCGATATTTTTTATTGTTGTTTGTATAGTAAAAGGTGGAAGGTGCAACTGGTTCGAAACTCGATTCGTACAGTTTCTTGGGTATTATCGCCTTGTATAGTCACTTTCTTTCGTATTAAGGGGTCCGTTTTAGCTTTCTGGGTTTCAGGTGAATCGATAATATCCTGTTTCCTTGTACCTTAATAACTATTATATGCTTTGTAATATATTTTCGGAGGTTATTGTGCGATTATTTGAGTTTCGTTCTCGGATCGTTTTACTTTTAAAGATTTCGTTGTAATGGAACTTACATACTACGTGCTACTAATAATAATAGAGAGTAAATAATAAATTATTATATATGAATAACAAAACTTTCTTCACGTCAATAATACTAAAAGAATAAGTTGTTGTATTGATGATATGGTGTGTGCCACGTTGGAATTTGAAATAGTATATTTAAATATTTAAGAAGAAAATAATTTGATAAAAAAAAATTGTATTTTGGATTTTACTAGGGATGTCTTTCACTATTTATTTGGTAAAATTTTTGAAATGACTTTATACAGGGTGTCCGAAAAGGTTGTGTGTAAATTTAACGAGGTGATAAATATTGTTATTTGTGGGATATCTGATGCGTTGTACAATTTCAAAAATTTTAAAATTATCAAAAACTTTCGAGTATTCCACTGCTTTTAAAAATAATTCCAAAACTGTTAACATTTTCTATAATTCGGAATATGTCAAGAAACTCTCAATTTCAATTTTCTTTTTGAATTTAGTTCTCAAAAATGCCAAAATTTTCGGTAATTAAAATATCAAAAAATTCTCAAAATGTCAAATCCGAAAAATGTTAAAATTTTGGAAATTGACGTTTTTGAGAGAGTCTAGTATATTTAACGTTTTTGGGAATTTATGACAATTTTAAGAATGTTATTTTGAATCTTTTCAAATGTTCAAATATATTGACATATCTGACGTTTTCAAAAATATAGAGATTGTGAAAAATTTTGTCAATAATTGAAATTTTAAAACTTCAGAAGTGACAAAATTTTCAAGAATTCCCAGTCAAACTTCAAAATTTTTAGTGACTCCAAATTATTAATAATGTCAAAATAATTAAAACTTATATGTGAAGAATTACAAGATTTTTGTAGTTTTAAAATTTAAATTTCAAAGATTTCAAGGTTCACAAGAATGCGGAAATTTTTAATTATTCAAAAATTGTTTAAAATAAAGTTTCATCATTTTGGAAAATTTTAGCAAACATATTTTTCTGTAGCCAATAGTATAAATTGCCATTTTTTTCCATTCAGCACACAATGATAAATTTTAACAGTAAGTTATTAAGAAAATATGCTATAAGGGTAGAGGAAAAAAGAGAGCATTTTAATTGTTTACTGTGACTGATGTTATGTGAAGATTAAACTGCTAAAACGAAAAAGAAATAAATCACATTGGCGGCGATGAAATATTTCAAAAGCGGATGGGCATACCCAATTGTCAGCACTTAAATGCATGCTAATGACACAATACTACACCGAATTTTTGCATCACTCTACATGAACAACACAATCTAACTAAAATAGTAAGTGATTACATTCATTATTTTCAATATTCATAGTAACGGAGACGTACGCCACTGCGAAAGTACTCGTTTCTGGCAGCCCTATTTAGAATATGTCTCATAAAACGTATCATTTAATTCTTAGAATCTCCTAGAAAGTGTCAAAGTAAATGGTTTAATGCATTTAACCTATGGATTTTGCTTTAAATTATATTACAATGTAACTTCCTTTAATTGATACCCCAAATTAATGGAAAATGATTGTGTATATACAGTGTGTCCCATGACTAATGTCACAGCAGGAAGTAGTGTTTAGAACGAATTGATCTACAATAAATTATTTATTCAACATTTTACATATTCCCAATTATACAGAGTCTACGTTTTCAGTGTGAGGGAATATCACTCATGGTAAGGAATTTATTTTAACAATCAGCTTTAAAAATAGTGTTACAAACATAATAAGAGGAAAAAAAGTATTATTTTATGTAAGTTTGAGATTTCTATTTTAATAAAATCATGTGTTTGGTCTTCTACGCAACAAAAAGAAATCTATGATACTCTTAACCAAGCATTTTCTTCTAAATACTGTATTTAAATATTATTTCTTGTCGGCTGAGATACAGATGTATCTCAAAAACGGTAGGAATTCCTATAATACTACATAAGATTGAATATATCCCAAATAAAGTCCTTTATTACCTACTTTAATTTGAACATCATCATTCCGAGCACCCTGTATAATAAAATTAATGTATATTCCCTTTTTTAAACTATGCAACATGATTTTACTTCATTTTTTTTTTCATTATGAAAGACATCCCGGTAACTATAAGTGTGTATATAAGTATATAACTAAAAAAAAGTGTGATTTAATAATAAACGGGTGTTGCTTCTTTTTGGAATACTAAAAAAACCGATTCTCTAAGTGGACTTGGACTATACATCGTTGATTACTAGAAAATTTCGATTCTACAGCTTTATGCAAACACGGACCACAATGCAGTTTCAATTCGGGGTGATTAACTAATATTTTCCAAATAGGTCGAAAATTAGAGCTTACAAATATGAAAACTGTACAACGAAAATGAGTAGAATTTACGTGAAAATACTAATGACGTTACATACTGTTCCAAATATATATTCTATTTTGTTTTGAATTCCTGCAAAATCAAACGAGAGTTTAGTACGAAAAGAATTTTACCGCAATACCGTAACCTATTTGCGAAAATTTAGATTACCCGGTATATTCCAAGTCCACACGCTTACGTTGCTTTTAAGGCATCTTTTTTTTTTTTCGAAAATTATAGCAATTGTAGATGTTTGACGGCAGCTACTACTGTGCGGTGGGAATTTCGAAAATCTTCTTAACCTGTATGTATTTTCGATATTCCTACCTCACGATTTTTTATTTTAATATTTAACTATTATTATTATTATTGTATATTAAAAAAAAATTAATGTAAACTTTTGCGAAAACAAAATAAAAACTGTGATCGTAGTATGATTGAATGGTAATTGATATAGATTGAGAAAAAAGACAGTGCAAGATGGCGGCTAATGGAGCAGCTGACTTAGATCTTCAGTTTTGCAACGTGTAGCTTGTTTAGACGTATATATACATTGTACAGGGATATTTGTATTATTCGTAATTATTTCTGTTTTTTTTTTTTATTTTCGAAAAAATTTTGGAAATAAGGCGCTATTTTCAAATGTCAAATTGTTTTATATTCGATATAATTATAGGGTTTGAAAAATGTGTAATATAATAATATATATATATTATATAAATATATATATATATATACAAGAAAAATATATATAATAAGTATGAAATTCCAGATTTTTCACAATATTGTATACATAATAACAAATAAATAAATTATTAGATGTGTTGCCTAAATAACGTTTATACCTATATTAATTATATTAAATGATCGATCATATTGATATATATTTGAAAAGTATAATTCTAAAAATAAAGATTAAAAAAACGGAATAAGCCAAAATATCACGTTAAAATGCGGTAACAAATGAAGAAAAAAATGACGAAAAAAATTGTGAGGTTACAATTTTATTAATAATATTTTTTATTACTATACAGTGATTGTCAAAATGTTGATATTAAATGAAAACAATTATTTAATTTTTATTTATTCAAGTTTCAAAAAATATTAATCTAAATTGCAACGATTGATACTTATATAAAAAGAATTAAAATTACCCTTGCCAAATTTATTTTTAATTATTATTATTATATTTAATTATTAATTATTTAAAATAATCTTGTAATAAAAAAGAAATACGTTTCAACTTATTAGTTTCCCAAAAGAAGGTAATAACTAACCTAAAATATCAGTGACGTCAATAAGATTTAAACGTCCTTTATTCATTACAATCTTTTTGGCGATCCCTGTATATTCAATACAATAATGACAGAACGAAATAAGCAAAGATAGAAACGAATACGAACTGAATAAACTTGAGGGAAAATAATGAAAAAAAAAATCTCTTGGCTACGACGCTGTATTTCAATAAATACTTTAGAATTATTTCTATATAGTTCAATTTTTAGGGATCACGAGAAAAAGATTCTATTTAATAACGTTTCTATTTAATGCAAATTCTATCTAATGCAAGTTCTATTTAAATTTTTCAGCGGTGAAAAGGATTCTTTAAACTATTTCAATTGTAAAGAGACCGGTATCCTTGGGTTAACTTGTATATTCCTGTAACGACGCAACTATTTTATACAGAAATTATTCATATACAGGGTGTTCGTGGAATAAAATAAAAAGTTATGAGAAATGGAAAGATCTACTTTTATTAGACTTAAATCTAAAATATTTTGCGGAAATTACGTAAAAGTCCGAAGAACATTTCTATGTGTTTTACCATAATTATATAATATGGAACAGTTGACGTGTTATGTAAGCCATACTCTAAATATCAACACATAACGCTACAAACAGACTAAGTCACTATTACGGTTGTAGCGTGGACTTCTAAAAGTGCATTTTCCATACTTTTTGATTTTATTTCATAGACACCCTGTATACACACATATTGTACAGTAAAACTATTTACAATTACATCATTTTTCCTTTACTGGCGTTCACAACTAAAAATATTGTGGTACAAATCGACTGGGATAGATGAAAAGTATACAAAAAAAATGCGGTAGTTGAGAAAAGAGGCTATAGATTATATATTTTAACAATATTAAGATGACGTAGGTATTTATCTTGTGTAAATAGAATCGTTAAGAAGGAGATTGTCAATTTTTTTTTTAATAAAAAGAATCGAAATTATTTCACTTACAGATTTGTATATACAGGATTTTTCTGTTCGAGAGGAAATTCTAAGACAACCTGTATAAACGTAAATAAATTCATATTCATATTACATTTATTTTTCACTTCCACACACCCCTGTATATACAAGAATAATAAAGCTACCTGTTAGATTTTGCGCTATGTTACGAAATTACAAAAAAAGAAACAGAGCAAAATATTGTTAATACGTAGTACTGAAGATGATCATCTCCATGGATCGAAGTAGGTTTTTGAAAGAATGGAAAAGGAAAGAAAATGAAGGACCTATACTTAATACAATTGTGAATATGTTACATTTTTTCTGTCTACGTGTATATTAATGTAAATAAATATGTTATGACGATATTTATAAAATATTTTAAGAATTCTTTGCGTAATTTTCTTTGTAATATAGATCTTTAAAGAGGTGTATTATTGTAATCAATTGTTTCCTTTTTAATTAATTAATTTTCTATACGACATTGAAAGAACAATAATCGAAAATATTGATGTCTAAAACAAGGATTAAATTGTAGACTGCTATGAACAATGTAAATGCTATCGTTTTTTTTTTAATTCAATACGATGTAGGGAAATATATTTTAAAAAAATTTACCTACAGTAGCGGTCAAAAGTTAAGCAACTCTACGAAATATGACAACTTGCTATGAATAGCAACATAATGATTCAATTTTTGATCATTTATAGTCTTACAAAGAAAAAAGGAACATTCAATATTAGATACCTTAATTTAAATAATATTACTTTTACAATGTACTAAAAAAACGATTTTCAAGTGACGTAAGTTAAGAAACTTATTCTTCTTTCGTAACCAAAATAATATTCTAAATTTATTCACATAAGTATTAATACTTTGTGGCATATTTCTTTTTTTAAATGACGGCTGCACACCGTTTAAGCATTAACTCTATCAAATCGTATAGAATTTACGATGTTGATAATGCATTAAACAGTTCAACGACATGATTGGTAGAAATGTTTACAAACTCGTCAAGAACGTCTTCAATCTTATCGCATACTCGGAAATGACTCAGCTTGGAAGCATAAAATATACAAATAGGGGGTTCCCAGAAGTGTAGTATATTTGCTTAACTTTTGTCGTCGCGTATATTTTCGAGTTTTTGTAAGATAATCACTTTGTAGTTATAAAACGTAAGTCTTCATACGACAATAATAATGTTTGAAATGCATAGAATGGTATTTCTCAATTTTATTTTGGTATCTGTGTTAATTACCTAAAAAGTTACATTTTCTGTCGAGTTGCTTAATTTTTGTCCACAACTACTTGTGCATCGCCCTGTATATGAAAAACCCTAGAGGTATGTTCAATTTTTGTTTTTAGTTTTCACTCTGTGATGAAGAAAAAAAAGATGAATATAATAGATTTAAAAAAGGGGAAAATCGAAAATTGCAAGATAAACGATCGACATTTCTAAAAAATCTAAAAGATAAAAACGGATTTTTGCAGCTTCTATAAATATATACATGATATATATAGAAATAAGGTTATAGTATAATTTTTTTATTACTTAAAAAAAGAAGAAGATATGGAACGAAATAACTTGATAAACAAGATATATTTGTGTACAATATATTTAACATTGATAAACTGTATGTTCCCTTTGTAATGAAAGGGTATCGTTCAAATGGATCATACCCCTTGCGATATGTCCTATATTCACATAAGTGTTTAGCTTTTTCGATATGAAATTCGTTGTTTTTTCCTTTCTCCAACAAGAAAAAAGAAATGAATACTTAACAAATTTATCCATTAACTCTCTAATAACTGTAAGAGATTTTCGCATTTAAATAAATAAGAAAAAAACTCAAGTTAGCCTTCGATCGCGTTCCCCTAACCTCACTTTTTTAACTGTCAAACTAAATAACCACCAAAAATTTGACGAACGATAACTGTCAAACGATTGTAAATACTAAGGCGTGCTTGAGTTTTCGTCCTTCTTTAGTCGAATACGTTTTATTATCGATGTTTTCATCTTTTTAATTTAGTGCCACACGTTTTGCCTTTGTAACCTATATCTAATGGATGTATAACGATATTTGTATTATATGATATTCCCTTTTGATATTTATATATTTTTTTTCTGTTTTCGAAAGAATTGGTCCGCGAATATTTTTATTTAATAATAATATGATTCGAGAATTACAGTTATTATTATTATTATTATTATAACATACATAGTGTGTCCAACAATTTTATGCTTATCATACCATACATTGTAAGGGTTACGATTATTATATTTTTGACTATAAAAAATAAAAAATGAAAATATATGCAGTTGTATGTGTTTTATTCCAATGTGTTCTGTGAGACTCTGTTTCTGTATCATTTTTGTATATACGAGGGGAAGTCCACAAGTTCGTGGAATGTAAGGGTTTTAAATAAAATAAAACAATAAATCTATGTTTTAATATAATCGTCCTTAAGCACAATACATTTATTAGATCTATGAATTAGTTTTTCTAAACCATCATAAAAATATTTTTTATCTTTCGCTTCAAAATGGGTCAAAATTGCCTCCTTTACCTCATTGTCGTCGGAAAACTTTCTTCCACGTAAGTCTTTTTTTAAATTGCGGAACAAATAAAAATCACTAGGTGCCAGGTTTGGACTGTAGGATGGATGGACAATTGATTGAAAGCCATGCTTGTACAAAGTGGCCATTGCAACTTTGCTCTTGTGAACCGGCGCATTGTCTTGCAAGAGCAACACACCCTTCGTCAATTTTCCTCGACGTTTTTCCTTGATGATCTCCCTTAATTTTTCTAATATCGCTGCGTAATATTCTCCGGTTATGCTCCTACCTTTTTCTTTGTAATCAATCAATAACATCCCATCACAATCCCAAAAAACAGTAGCCATCAACTTTCCAGCCGATTCTGACACTTTGAATTTTCTTTTGCGGTGGTGTCCCCTTTTTATGCGATTGCATGGACTCCTGTTTAGACTCAGGCTCAAAGTGATGAACCCATGTTTCATCTCCGGTATCAATCCGTTCCAAACTCTGTGCAGGTTTGTCTCCACACAGCTCCAAAAATTGTTTGGACGCAGAGACGCGCTGCTGTTTCTGCAGCGGCGTGAGCATTCTCGGTACCCATCTTGCACTGACTTTTGTCATACCCAGGTGGTCATGTAGCATACGCAAAATGGTGGTATCTGATACTCCAACTAATGCAGATAATTGTTTTTTCTTCAAACGGGCATCTTGCAGTAGAAATTTTTGCACTTTTTCGACGATATCTGATGTAGTGGCCTCAACTGGCCGTCCTGAGCGGGGGTCGTCTTCAATCGACTCCCGACCATGTTTAGAAAGACCATGCCACTTATAAATCATTGATTTACTAGGGCACTGTTCCCAATAAACGGTTTCCATTTCATTCAATATGGTTTGAACGTTCTTTCCTTGCTTTGTAAGGAACTATATCACAGCACGGTGTTCCGGATTGACTCCATGTTTCAGTTTTCGTAAACGATTGACTTGCTATAGGGCTGCAACTATGTACTTATGATGAGTCGCCAATCAAAATGACACCTAGCGAGCGCCCCTATCCCCACTCCATCCCCTCCATTCCGCGAACTTCGGGTTCATTTTTGAAATTTCTGACACCAGAAATTTTCCTAGATTTCGAAATGTTTTACAATTTGACGTTTTTGAGAATTTCCAACTTTGATATGTTTAAAAGTTTTCGGCATTTTTAAAAACTTCTGAATTTGACATTTGAAAATCTAAAGAATTTTGAAACTTCTAACATCAATATGTTCAAAGATGTCATTTCCATTACCTTGAAATGTGAAAAAAATTATTTGAATAATTATCGAAATGAAATTTTTGAATATTACGTAAATTTAAAACCTCTCAAGGTTTTAGAAAATGTCTGAAATTTTTAATAACATTCTAAACTAACATTTTAAAGATATCCAAAAATTTGTAACCAAAATGACAATTGACATTTTCGGAACTTTTGACACTTCTTAGAATTTATAACTTTTCAGAAAATTTAAAAATGTCCATTCAGTCACTTTTAATTTTTTTTCTTTAATTTTGAAATGTTTTGAAAATTTTAAAACAGCATTTTTAAAATGTTTAAAGATTCTGAAAGTTGGTGTTTTTGACGATTTTTGACGCCTGACATTTTGAAAATTTATCAAACATCCAGAAATTTTCAAAAATGTTAAAAATTTCGGGTGTGAAGGACTTTCAAAATATTAAAATGTTTGAAAATCCAAATAATATTGAAACTTATGGCATCAATATGTTCAAAAATGTCATTTCCATTACCTTGAAATGTGAAAAACGATTATTTGAGTAATTATCGAAATGAAATTTTTGAATATTACGTAAATTTAAAATCTCAGTTTCAGAAAATTTCTGAAATTTTTAATAACATTCTAAAGATATTCACAAATTTGTAACCGAAATGACAATTAAAATTTTCCGAACTTTTGACACTTTTTAGAATTTAGAACTTTTCAGAAAATTTAAAAATGTCCATTTAGTCACTTTTAATTTTGAAATGTTTTGAAAACTTTAAAACAGCATTTTTAAAGTGTTTAAAGATTCTGAAAGTTGGTGTTTTTGACGATTTTTGACACCTGATATTTTTGAAAATTTACCAAACATCCAGAAATTTTCAAAAATGTTAAAAATTTCGGGTGTCAAGGATTTTCAAAAACGTCAAATATTAAAATTTTTGAAAATCCAAATAATATTGAAACTTATAGCATCAAAATTTTCAAAAATGTCATTTCAATCATTTTTGAAATAATAAAAATTTCAAGGATTACCGAAATTCGAATATTCCGTAAATTACAAAACTTTGAGGGTTTTCAAAAAATTTCACAATTTTAAAGATTCAAAAAAAAACCTAGCATATTCAAGGTTCTCGATTATAAAATTTTCAAAAATTTCAAACAATTTAATTTATTTTACGTTTTCGAAAATTACGAAATTTTTGGAAACCTGGTAGGTTTAGCCTTACTTAATTATATAATTTTGATTGTTACCGACTATAGTAAGTACTATGCAATAGATTTGGTAAGAGGAATTAAAAGATGGAAAACTTTCGCTTTCAAGCTGTATTCTAAAACTAAAATACGTCAATATATTAAAAGAGCCTCCTTTATTTATTATTATTGACAAAATAATACATCTACTACTTTATTCAATATTGTTCAAAAATTCAATTCCAGATAATTCTCAGCTCTTACCATTGATAAATATTTATAGGGACTTATAAAATTATGTAGAGCAATAGGGATATCGCTGCAGATATACTATCCCTTCTGGAACATCCTATATTTGTGCGAATCAATCAAGGGGTGGCCTTATGTGGTTTACTATGTCCTGTCAGATTATTTCTATGAGGATCCTTTGGTATGATCATCATACCACGAATACACGATCTTACAAGCATATTTCAACAAAAATGAGCTTTCTAATGCAGTTAAGATATTCAAACGACTCCCTCCTTGCAGGATCTTAATTAAAATCCAATATTTTCCTTTGTATCTCCAATACACACTATATTTCAACGAAAAGCAATTTTTTACTTTAGACAAAGTATTCAAATGACCCTTTCCTTGCAGGATCTTAATTAAGGATCTATTTTTAGAATTAGAATTTTTCTTCTTTCAAGAAGGATATAAAAGAGAGTTAAAAGATCACTTCTATAATAAGAATAGTTAATTTTACCTTTTTGTACCTGATAAAATCTACACAATTATCGCTGTTAAGGACTTAACATTGTTTTTTGTGTTTTGTAAGTTTTTTACTATGTATTTTATCTTCTTTGCATTATTATTTTCATTTAGAATATTATTTTATTTTCATTTTTATATTTATTTATTTTCATTCTTATATTTATTTATTTTGCTCTCTTATATCCAATTTTATTTTAATATGTATGTACATTACGCATTGTATATGTATGCAAGTCAGCCATTCGCATTATGCTAGCTAAAACTGCCTAATTAGAAATCATTCACTGCAACGTCGTCGGATATGTAATGGGAGTTTTCTTGAAATTTAAGGTACACAAGCATAGGCAGTCGTCTCCCGCGCGACGGTCGAGGTATTAGCGATCGTGCACTCTCGGTCACCTTTCGTGCCTCGTCGTAACGTGTACAGTAACGTCGTCGTAAGATTATTAGAGATTTCTAAGATTTTCTAGTTTTGGCGGGAATCGTCGAGGACGTTGTCTATACATCTATTTCTGGCGGGAGTCATTTGGTAACGTCGTCGGACCACACGTATAGATTTTTTTAATAAGTATAAATTCTCGATTTTCTATCATCGTACATCGAGGCTACTGTGTCCATTGTCGTCTATACATATTTTTAGTCTTCAGTTAAGTTTGTGTCGGAAATTATTTTGGTGAGATTGTCGGCGCGCATGTATAGACCTCCTCTACAAGTACGATCACTCCGCTTCTTGCTGACGGTCGTTGCGGCCGCAGCGCCCGTTGTCTTTTGTACGTTTGTTCGGCCCTTGTCGTATCGGGACTTAGAAATTTTTCATTTAGTTGCTCGTCGTAGCGGACGAGTGTCACGGGCCAGTTTTCTTATGTAATGTCGGCATCATCGCTCCGTTTTACTTGTCGGTGCGCAGTTCGCACGTTTATTGGTTACTGGAGTTTTCCCTTCTTTGGGGCGCAGTAGAGTAGAGAGCTAAAGATTGCACATAGCGTAATATTTCAAACGAGAACGCCTGGGTAGCTGTGACATTACTTTTGTATTGAGATCGGCTATTATCGCTACTGTCGCCCTCGACCAGGCGTTCAAGCTCTAAGAGATAGGGTGGGTTCCCCTATAAATGTGAATATAACAAACGTATTTGGTCAAGTACAAATACATGCCAATAATACAGGGCCAAGTCCCTTAGGCAAATTTAAAACAAGGAAAGTATATTAGGCTCCCGGAAAGGGACATATAAATAAGCATAGCACCGAGGTGCGCTTATAAATTTAAGAAATAAATAGGGTTGGCTCCTATAAAAGGTAGTGGTGCATGCAAACAGATAGAGGCATTAGTACATGCCTCTGACAAAGCTTCAGCGGAAGCATATAAGAGTTTAACCTTTTAAACAGAATTAAGACATGGCTTTGCAACGTACATGCTGAGGCATTACTTTATGTTGCTACCAATGAAAATACATATACAAATGCTAATGTACATTACATGTATAAGAGAGCTCGAATAACTGCAATTATTGCAAATCTATATATCTTACGTACATCGTACATGTACATAGGCAAGAGTGGAAACCGTGTAACCATTTCATTTTTAAATATATTTTTTTGCGCATGCGCATTGAGTTTCACTGTACAACCTCTCCTCTAGTAAATAAGCGAACATACTCTACAAGTAAGTATTGGTCAAGTAATTTAGGAAATTACGAGCAGGCTACAGCGGCGTTGTTCTTCAAACCAGGAGAACGTACCAATCGCTTTAAACTAAAAATAAGCCTTATTTTCGCTACTTCTTCAGCCGCAAAACAAATGTAACTTACTTAATATCACAATAAGTTGAAATGGGTACAATTTTCCTTATAATAGACCACTTGATCAATACTCCCATTTAATCTACTCGAAGCACCACCTATAAAAGGATCATAAATGAAAAAAGAACACGCATTTTTGTTTGCCACTAGTTCTCGATCGATAACACCGCTCCTCGGGCGCAAATAAAGCTATATTTACTCCCGCAGAAAATTGAGATATCGTGACCATCATTACAACGCCGAGCGACAAACGTCGAATTACCTAGAAATTTCTAAAATTCGTCGTAAAAAAATCGAGGACGTTCAAACCTTCTACCGATCTCGCTGTAAGTGCTAATAGGAAAAAGCTTCTGTAAACGTACTTTCGCACTTGTAAGACGGCTCCAACTTTCTAACGGTTCGACACGCGAAAGTTTAGAACCGAGCAGTAGTACGATCTTGTCTTTGAAAGCGTTGATATCTTATCTAGAGACGTTCGAAATCTAAACGCGATTTGGCGGCGAGAAATGACGAAAAAAATCGCTATTGTAACCGGTGCCAGTTCAGGAATTGGTGCCGCTACTGTGAAGGTGTTAGTTAAGAACGGATATAAGGTAAGTTACGTTTAAGGCAAATATTATTTGGAGATGATTATGAAGAGTGAATAGGAAAGAATAAATACGGAAGGAAGCTTTCAAAATTATATAAAAAAAAATGGAGAAAGTTATGTGAAATTTGGTGAGTTGATTATACTTTAATACTGATACTAGCAATCTTGTGCATCAATTTGATTAAAAGAATTAAGTAAAATGCCAAACTACCTTAGCAATAACCTGTCAAAATAGCAATACTTACAATAAACATAAATAGCATGGTCTGTTTTAAATCACCTGAATATAAGGGAGATTTGAAATGGTACTCGGTAAAACGTATCACTTCATTTCATCCGGAAAAGAGATAGTATATTCGAAACAAAAACGCTGTTTTTAATAATAAACTTTTACGTCAGACTAAATAAAAAAAGTTCTAAATTTCGTTTTAACAAAGGTATGCATAAACTGTAACACCGTCAAGTCGTGAAGAAAATGAAATATTTCGTTGTGGTATAAAAAGTAGTAAAATTTCTTTTAGAACAAATTATTTTATTGTTTTTCAAATGCAAATACCCAATTTGACAATTCTTTCAATTTCAAAAATGACAATAATTTTAGGATTTTAAAAAATCTTCAATATTTTCAGGATTTTAATTTAACTTTAAAGGATAAAAAAAAGAATTTCAAAAATTAGAAAACCTGAAAGATGGCAGAAGTTAAATAAAATTATAATCTTCAGACATTTCAAACACCACAAACATTTTGAAAACGTACAAAATTACAACAAATTCATAAATTACATTCAAAACATTTTTGAAGACGTCGAAGCTTTCAAAAATGGGAAGAATTTCAATTGACAAGAATGACAGTAATGACAAGAATGACAGTAATGACAGGAATGACAGTAATGACAGGAATGACAGTAATGACAAGAATGACATTAATGACAAGAATGACAGTAATGACAAGAATGACAGTAATGACAAGAATGACAGTAATGACAAGAATGACAGTAATGACAGAAATAAGAGGAGTCACAAAAATGGTAAGAAGATCAAAGTTGCGAAAATTGCAAAAGCTTGCAAAGATAACATGGAATTTTGTTTTACATCAAAACTTTCGAAAAAGGGTAACTTTAAAAAAATTGGAAGAATTCCCAAAATTTTCAAAAATTACAGAAATGATAAAAATGGTAGGTGAATGACAACACAGCAAAAATTTTAAAAATGTTAAATATTGTACCAAATTCAGAAATGACATTCTAAACACCCATGAAATTGTCAAAAGATTCAGAAAAGGGAAGAATTTTAAAATTTCAAAAATGACCGACATAAAATGACAGTAATGACAACAATAACAGAAATAAGAGGAATTACAAAAATATTAAGAATATCAAAATTTTCGAAAATTTTAAGAATTACACAAATGTAAAAAAAGATTACAAAATCTTCAAAAATAACATGGGACTTTTGTTTTGATCAAAACTTTCGTCTAAACTTCCAAAAGAACGTGAAGAATTTCAAAAATTGCAGAAATGATAAAAATGTCAACAGTGGGAAAAATTCAAAACTGTAATTAAACAACTACACCCTGTGGTGTGGAATCAGCGAAATCGTGGTATTTTCTTTTAGCAGGAATGCTTTACTTGGGATGTTCCGAATCACCCAAAAGTTATTAGGAACAATAAAACCTGCTCCTTACCTTAACTTTTCAAATTTCTCTGCAATTAAATATTACGCTTTTTAACTTACAGAAGCAACAAAGCTTTAAATGTCAAGGATATGGATTGCTAAGATTGATATAGTAGAATAGCTGTGGAGGTTCTGGCGCAAAATCTCATGCGTTTTCTTATGGAGGTACGAATTCACATTTTATCCCCACCACTTCTACTTCCGAATATCACGTGGCCCCGTGATGTAACAACGTTCGTCGGTACGGAACAGGTACCTACCTGTTAATACCTGTCCCATACCCTGCGCCCGGTGAACCTTGTGACGTCACGGGGTTACGTGACATTCCGAAGTAGGAGTGGTGGGGATAAAATGTGAATTCCGACCTCTATAAGAAAATGCATGGGATTTTGAACCAGAACTCCCACAGGTATTCTACTCTCATATTATACGTTTATTCTAGATATTACTAATGCACGTATACACAAATACATCTTTTAAAACTCTGCTTCAAGTTATATTACGATTCTAAGTCACCCAATTGGCTCTAAAAAAGTAAGTGGGGGCACACAACGGAAGAAAAAAATAAACGTATTCCATTCATGAATAAGAAAACGAGAACCAGAAATTTTGCTTCAAATAACTCATCTTCCCAAATCAATAACTATATATTTTGAACGACAATCTAACATTGCTTCAAAGACATCATTTTACGAACAACCTTCCAGGTAGTAGGCTTAGCGAGAAGGATCGAGAAACTCGACGCCCTTTGCAAAGAGCTAAAATCGGAACCGGGAAAGCTATATCCATTGAAAACCGACATCACTAAGGAAGCAGATATAAAATACGCCTTCGTCTGGACGGATACCAACGTCGGTTCGATATCCCTACTCGTTAACAACGCCGGCGTCGCGAAACCGACGAATATCATCAACGGAACGACTTCGGACTTCAAAATGGTGTTCGACACCAACGTAATGGGCTTGACGATCGCTTGCAGGGAAGCCATCAACACGATGCTGAACAATAAGGTGGACAACGCGCTTATAATCAATATTAATAGCATAGCCGGACACTTCGTGCCGCCTTTACCTTTAAAGAATGTGTATCCAGCTTCGAAACATGCGGTAACAGCTTTAACGGAGACGTTACGACAAGAATTGATTAATTTGGGTTCTAATATTAGGGTGACCGTAAGTATATGCGTTTTCTAGAAGCACTTTTAATTTTATAGTATTTACGTTCGATTAACCAAAAGCGGATATGGAATATAACACATGGGCTGAAAAGTCCCGGGCCTAACAAAGAAAACACGTTTTTTTTTTGGTTCAAAATTAACTTTATTCATCAACGTAATTTTCATCAAGAACAACGCAATCATTCCAGCGCCGCTCTAACATTTCAATACCACTTTTGTAGAACGATTTATCTTTTGCCTCAAAATAGGCCTCAGTTTCAGCGATAACCTCTTCATTCGTGCGAAATTTCTTACCGGCGTGCATTTTTTTGAGGTCTGCAAACAGCCAGTAGTCGCTGGCAGCCAAATCTGGCGAATACGGTGGATGTGGGAGCAATTCGAAGTTGAATTCATGTAATTTTGCCATTGTTTTGATTGACTTGTGACACGGTGCGTTGTCTTGATGAAACAAATTTTTTTTCTTTGCCATATGCGGTCGTTTCTTTTAAAATTAGGCCTTAAAACCCACCAAAAACGCAATAAAATATTAAATGTTGATGGGATTTCCATTATCAAGATAGCCGATGAATATTACACCACGCACATCCCAAAATACCGAGGCCATAACCTTTCCAGCCGATTGTTGTGCTTTCGGGCGCTTTGGACGAGGTTCTCCAGTTGCTGTCCACTCAGATGACGATAGTTTTGATTCCGGAGTGAAGTGATGGATCCATGTTTCATCCATTGTCACATATCGACGCAAAAATTCCGGTTTGTTACGTTTAAACATGGCGAAACACTGCTCAGATTCATCAACACGTTCTTGTTTTCGGTCAACAGTGAGCAAACGCGACACCCACTTTGAACACACCTTTCTCATAGTCTAATGCTCATGCAATATAAAGCCAATACGTTCTTTTGATATCTTTACGATGTCAGCTAACTCACGCAACTTCACTTTCCGATCATTCAAAACGATTTTGTGGATTTCTTTGATATTTTCTTGTATTACCGCCTCAATTGGACGTCCACTGCGTTGTGCATCATCGGTGTCTCTACGACCACGTTTGAAGTCAGCAAACCAACGTTTTATTGTTATTTCTGATGGAGCGGAGTCCCCATAATACTTTTCAAGCCATTGCTTCGCTCGAACTGTATTTTTTCCCATCAAGAAGCAGTGTAAAATTAAAACACGAAATTGTTTTTGATCCATTGTTTTGAAAATAACAAACGTAGCGTGACTCTTAGCACAATAACTCACAAACTAATGAATAGAATATCATGAAATTTTAACAGCTGTCTTTTGAAGGTTAGTACTAACTGAGAGAAAGGTGACTGCAATAAAACTAGCGTCATCTATGTGTTAGGCCCGGAACTTTTCAGCCCATGTATTATTTATAATTTAGTATTGCCCCCTTTAAAATGTGCTCCTTTGGAATGCATACAATGTCCCCAGTCTTGTTCCGTTAGGATGTTTAAAACATGCATTGTTACTCTTTGGATATTGTTTATTGTTCCGTAATGGGAACCTTTCAATTTCCCGTTAACGTTGGAAAAAGAAAATAACCACATGGAGTCATGTGTGGACTGTAGGGCATGTGTGGGAGTATTAGAGTATAATAAAATACTGTTATTACTAGAGACAGCAACTTTTGTAAAAATATGCATAGAAATGCCAAAATATGCAATATATGCAATCACTAATTAGCGCTAATTAACTTCAATTAGTGTGACTATAATTAAAGATATGCAAAGTCTCTAGTTATTACTAATAGAGATTGTTGACGTGTTCTTTTGTAAACAAATCATATACGTAGATGGCAGTAGAATTAAAATAGGATCAACAATAAACTAACTACACTCCTAAACGAAATAGTATACAATGAGTAATAAAATTGCCTATTTATATCTTCAGTTATATAAGGAAACCTAATTAACCTTCCCAAATTTGGGTAAGCAGCGTCAGGAAGGAAAAAAGTGAATTCATTAACACCTCCAACCTTGACCAAAAAAAATCAAGTACTCTAACCTTTTTCTTTTGAAATTCAATATTATAGAGGGTGATTAAAACTTGGAGCACTTTTGAAAATCAATTTAAATTCAAAATAATATATTTTTTATGGTGTCTACGGGATCACAGTCACACTCGGAGCAAAAAAAAAATAATTAAATCTTAAATTAAGATTAAATAATTATTGACCTCCAGTGAAAGCTCAGATCCTAATTTTCATTCGTTTCAGCATTTCTATAAGTAAATTGTACACTTCTCGATTGTTGGAATGCAAAAGTGCAACAATAGAAGTAGGCAGTGGGAACTTTGGTGAGACTAAAAGATTAATAAATGAGTCAATAGTGTTTCTATGCGAACTGCAACCAAGGAAAATGCGATTCAGATCAGTCGTTTCATAGCCACAGTGACATGCAGTTGATTACACCAATCCCAATTTAAACAAATGGGCTGGGTAAAGACCATGTCCAAATTTAATACGGGCAATTGTTGTACGATAATACCGAGATATGTTATCATTCGTATAATACCACTGTTTAATGTTGATACATGGACGAATATAAGCCGATTGAGTCATCATATGGGTACATATTGTTTGCTACAAATCTTCCCATTCTCTGTTCAACACCTCCCGTTTGCAAATTGCAAAACACTCTCCACAAGAAGGAATAGGATTGTAAATTACTCCATCAGTACAACTGACTTTAGCGAGACTGTCAACAGTTTCATTACCAAAAATCTCAACATGACTTCGGACCCAGTAAAATTTTGTATACGAATCCCTGGACTCCAAGTATGATACAACTTTCATAATATCTAATAATATATGATTTATCTTACTAATAGATTAGAATGTATGACGGCAGAGAATTTAGCCAGCCAAACGAAATCGTGGATGCCTTTTCCAGTGTCTTTGCGAGTGTGTATAAACCTAGTGTTCAAAATGTATCTTTCAACTCTTTTCTCAATTATAATAATTTTTGTGTTCATGCCTTCTCTGAATTGGATGTGGAGAGCAGTATCAAGAGACTTAAATCTAATATGACAACTGGAGATGATGGAATACCGAGCTTCTTTGTACGTGATTGTGCTCCTGTTCTGTCCTATCCACTGTCAACTATATTCCACCTAGCGATAAGCACGTCAACTTTTCCAAAGGTTTGGAAAATTAGCAGAATTACCCCGTATTTAAGAAAGGAAACCGATCTAACATTGCTGATTATAGGCCTATAAGTATACTGCCCAATTTCGCTAAGGTATTTGAACATTTGCTTTACAAAGAAATATCTACCTGCATAACTCCTTTCATATCTGAGCATCAGCACGGTTTTGTTGCAGGTAGGTCAACGATCACTAATTTAGCATGCATTGGCCAATATCTTGGTGAAGCGCTTGATAAGCGAAAGCAGGTGGATGTTATTTACGTAGATTTTTCTAAAGCTTTCGACTGCATTAACCACGAGATGCTACTACAAAAATGGATAAATTTGGTTTTGGTGTGGGTTTCCTGACGTTGATTGAGTCTTACCTTACTGGAAGGAAGTGTTATGTCTGCTACAATGGTTATTCCTCTACGCCGTTTTCTCCAACATCAGGTGTTCCTCAAGGTTCAAATCTTGGACCACTTCTCTTCAATTTTTATATAAATGATTTACTATCTCTGTTTACGTGTCACGTCTTAGCATACGCAGATGACGTAAAGATATTTAATACTGTTGGTAGCATTTTCGATTGTAAACATTTACAAGACAATCTTCTTCGCATTAATACTTGGAGCAAGGTCAATTATCTCCTCTGAACATCAACAAGTGTACTGTGGTTTCCTACAATAACACTCACACTACTTTATACTATAACTACCAAATTAATGATGCAGCCATACCACGCAATATCAAAACTTTGGATCTTGGTGTTTTGTTTGATAATAGACTGTCATTTACGGAACATATTTCGTCCATGTGTTCATCTGCTTCCAAAACTCTCGGTTTTGTCATGCGTTCTTGCAGGCATTTCTCAGACTTAGGTGTAATGAAACGTTTATATTATGCCTACGTTCGTTCTAAGCTTGAATACGCCTCCATTGTTTGGTATCCCCGTTATTTACACCAAGAGCTTATGATCGAACGCGTTCAAAAGAAATTTCTAAAATATCTCTCCTTTCGAATGGACAACGTGTATCCTGCAAGAGGTATCGAGTATTATAGCTTACTTGTTGAGCATGGTTTTCTATCTCTCGCTGACCGCCGCGAGCGTAACAGTGTGGAGTTTCTTTGCAGGATCCTGAAAAATACTGTCGACTCGCCAGCCCTTCTAGCGCAAATAAACTTTACCGTACCTACTCATCATACTCGCTACTTTAATACATTTCAAGTACCTAGAGCTAATACCAACATTTTGCTTAAGGCACCTCTCAGTCACATGGTGAGGAACGCAAACAAACGGGATCTAGAGCCATTTTTGTGAGTCTTTCTTTTTTTTTGTTTCATTATTATATACATTTATTATTGTAGGCAACACGATTTGAATTATTTTATTTTAAATAAGAATTGTATTGTAATTTGTCCTGTAATTGGCCCTTGGGCTGTTGGGCAATAAAGGATTATTATTATTATTATTATTATTATTAAAAGAAGATAGACCCTGTAACACACTAGCAGAGTCGGACATTATAACAATGTGTTTAAAGTTAGTAGAGGAACAATAACGAATTGCTTCTAAGATGGCTATGGCTTCCGCAGTACATACTGATCCATCGCTGTCAAGACGAAAAAGCTTTTTATAACCACTGTTATAACAGTAAAAAGCGCATCCACATCCATTGCTACTTTTAGATCCGTCTGTACATAATAAAATTCACTCTATATTTTACGAGATTAAATCTCGTATATCTATTAACGATGTTTCTAGATGAATAAATAGTTTGTGAAATACACAGGGCTGGTTTTATTATTTTTAATGTCACTGTAAGGAGTGCCAAGTAGCTGAAGAAGAGGTTATTATCGTCTAATAAATAATTATTAATGTTTCTCTTTTAAAACTAATTAAATCGTAACCAAAATCAAAAGATGAATTCTTTTGTCAACTTTGAGACCTTCTAATATCTTAACGGTGTAAAGTCCTCGTCGAAAATTTTACAAACTAGGCGTATCTGACACGTCTGCCTCTCCTGATTGCTGCCATGAAAAATTTGCATTTTTTCCCTCACCAAAACGATAAATTCGTTTTGAATCGAAGATACCATCTATGGAATTTTTTTAAGCATTCTTTGTTTATGTGCTTCTTTCAACCTTTCATTTCACTTTCGTTATCACAACAAAAGAAAAGCAACCGAGTACTTTTTCTAAACGTAAATCCAATCTATCAAAACCAAATTAATGTTACTTTGATTAAAAAAACAACAAATATTTTAGAGCATCAGTCCTGGATACGTCGAAACCGAGATAGCCAAAGTTAACGGATTCTTGGAACATGAAGACATAGTAGCAATAGAGAAGATGGCGCCAAGACTCCAAGCTGACGACGTAG
Organism: Trypoxylus dichotomus; assembly: GCA_023509865.1. Classification (NCBI taxonomy): domain Eukaryota; kingdom Metazoa; phylum Arthropoda; class Insecta; order Coleoptera; family Scarabaeidae; genus Trypoxylus; species Trypoxylus dichotomus. Next base: position 2,826,375 of record CM042082.1, read on the forward strand.
CGAACGCCATCTATTACGTAGTTTCGACACCACCTCACGTTCAAGTAAGTCCCTCTCCAGTATATACATATAAGTATTTGCCTATGTTTTTGTAAAGAAAGTGGGTTTATTGGGAAAATTCTTTCTTGATGAGTTTCTTTTGAAATTCTGAATTGGCGTAGTTGTTCTATCAAATACAGATGACGCTCGATAATGTGAACACCGGTTAACTTCGGGATAAGGTGGGCAACTATCTCCATTACATTGAACGCTGTATAATGTGAACAGATTCGCATTCACTAACGTCAATACATGTATTTTTTGCAAAAGAAATTCACAATTTGTAAAATAAAAACTAACAAAGAAGTAATATTACGTTCGCTGGCTTGTATTTATGCAGGACCAGGACAAAGAAGAACTTTAAAGGAATCTAAACATCCTGAAATGGAGAAAAAACTGAACAAGCGGTTCTTGAATAAAAGAAATAAAAAACATTATGGTCAGTAGTGATATGATTAAAGAATAGACAAAAGCATTGAATTAGAAGATGAAAGAAAATTCTGTTGCGTGAAGTGCTCGTGGCATAGAATCTATTAAATGATTAATGGTGTCTTCTGGAATATTTAACCACTCTTCTGTAACAGCTGCCACGAGTTCTTCCTTAATGCTGGGTTTTCGGGGTCGTTTCGCCATATTTGTCTGGATTATGTGCCAAACATTCTCTATCGGATTCATGTTTGGTGATTGGCCTGGCCATGGTAAAATCCGAATCCCCTGTTCCTCTTTCCATGTGGTTGTTGTTCTTGCTTTGTGGCAGGGTGCTCCATCCTCCATAAAAGTGGCGTCTTCTTTAGATAAAATGGCGTTGTCGAATATCGGTAGTAGTCCTTCTGTTAATATTTCGATATATTTTGCCGCATTTATATTTCCGTCGCAGATTACTAATTGCATAACATATCGCGCTCCACACCATGATGTTCACACCGCCGTATTTCACCGTCTGATGTAATAATTTGTCGTCCAGTTGCTGTGACGAACGTCTCCATACCCACGTACGACCACCATCACTGAATTGGCAGTATCTGCTTTCGTCTGAAAAAATGACAGATCGCCAAAACTCTTCGGGCTTTGTTCGCATTTCGATTGCCCAAGCCATTCGGCGCCGTTTTTGAAGCGCCGTAAGGAGAGGTTTTTTCTTTGCCAGCCTTTTATACGTCCCCACACTGTGGAGGCATCGCAGCTGTACTTTTTCGCGGTTCTCTTAACACTTTTACTTCTTTCAGAAGGTTCGCCACGACCTGGTCTCGCTTCCGCTGTTGTTTTTTCCTTGCGTTTAAATTGTGTAATCACACGGTTAACTGTGGACAACGGAATATTTAAAAATTTACTTATTTCACGTTGCGAAACGCCGCGTTCACCCTGGCCAACGATGCGAACCCGGGTGAAATCGCTAATATAACTCGAACCTTGTAAGCGAGGCATAGTTGCAACGATACTAAACTATGACGAATTCCTTCCGATACATCTACCCCTACCCTAATGACAAGAGAAAGTTCTTAATTCGTTCTTAGAATTTAGCTGTTTACATATTTATACCGCTTTACCTGGTGTCTATTTTATTCTGTCACCCCAGTGTATTTAAAGCATAAGCTCAACCACTCCCTTTAATGTAAACAAATCATTAGTAGAAATATGTAGTCTGCGTTTCAGTTTGTTCACCATTTTGTATATTTCATTTTTCAGATTACAGAGCTTACGATTAGACCTGTCGGGGAAGCAGTTTAGCCTCATCATTTGGAATTCAAGTGTATTTCCTTTTTTAGCAAGCAAATGAGGTCAAACTTGGATTTAGAGAAATAGCCCAGTTCCGAAGAAGATTCGTCAAATCACAATCTCGTTATATCAGAGCATTGTTACAATTACAAAACCTATACTATAAATAAAATTCGAAAGTAAAGATTTATTTTGATAAATATCTAAAAAAAAGAAAACATGATATTATGTTATTTTTCTGAATACAAAAAAAAATGCTATATTTTCGACAATACTCATTCCACTAAAATCCATAATATCCCAACATCAGTATATTTTATATAAATTATTCTTCAAATTCCATATGCCCTATACGTCATTTATTATAAATATTTAATAGATGAATAATTATTTAAGGAATAAATACAATCATACAATTGCGTAACTTTATTTCCTCCCCTAATAAATACAAATACACAAACAAACGGGAAGTTAATGGCGCTGAAGGGACAGATTTCCAATAAGTCCTCCTTCATCATCACCTCCAGGTAAAATGGTGTGAACATCATCAAGAAATTCAGCGTCTCTATTGAATATTGGATCCACTGATACGATACTCCAAAGCCACACCTGGGCAACGGTCGTCGGTTTTTGATCAATACATTTCGGCTCCCTAACGCATTCCAAATTGTGAGGGTCCCTGAAAAAGCCAGGCATGCAATAGCAGTCCCTCTTGACGCTCTTGCAACGATGGGCGGAGCACTTATGCTCGCATCTCCTCTTTGACGCGCAAGTCCCTAGAAGCAAATACGAACCCTTGAACGTTTCTTAATGCGGTTTCCGAGAAGTTGGTGTTTTGGAAGATAATCGTCGAGATCTTTTAAATATGACTTGAAAGAAAGAGGTTTACATCAAACGAAGAGATCATTGGTGAAAGAAAGGCCTATTTTGTTCAAAGAATCTTATCATTTGGAACCGTTGCAACATCGCTGGACTTGATGAAAGAAGAAAAAAGGAAAAAATGAAAAGCTACAAATTTAAAGAGGAAGAAATTCGAGAGAAGTACCAATACAAGTCAAATCAACTATTTGAACAAGAGACTAAAAACGAAATAGGGATAGAGGACAAATGGATAAGATTCAAAAACATCGTACTGAAGGCGGCACAAGAAAGCTGTGGAATAACAAAAATAGCAAATACGTACACAAAAAGAAGCAAATGGTGGACAGCAGAGATACAACTCAAAGTGAAAGATAGGAAAAATAAATGGATCAGATATATGCATACCAGGAAATAGGAGGATTACAATATGTACAAAATGGCAAGAAAAGAAGCTAAAGAGAGTATCAAGAAGGCCAAAGAAAATTCTTGGAGAGAGTTCGGAATAAAACTGAGAGATAACTATAGAGAAACCCAAAAATTATTCTACGGAGCAATAAAACAATTGAGACAGAAGAAGGCGCCGATATTGACAAATATAAAGGATAACAAGGGAAATATACTAACTGAGGAAAAAGAGATAATGGAGAGATGGAAACAGTACTTTGAAGAACTCACAAAAATAAAACAAGTCGGATACATAAGAGAAAAAGAGCATAAAACAAAAAACGACGATGAACGTATCACACCAATAAGCGGCGAAGAAGTCAGAGAAGCAGTTAGCTCAAACTATAGAGGAATAACATTAACTAGCATCCCAGGAAAAGTATTGACAAGAATACTAGAAAAAAGACTCCGAGAGAAACTGGAAACAACACTAGAAGATACTCAACATGGATTTAGAAAAGGAAGAAGCACCCAGGACTTAATATTTGTAATCAGACAATTAGGAGAAAAACTAATAAGGAAAGGAAAGGAAATAGATATATGTTTTATAGATCTTAAAAAAGCTTTTGATATGGTAAGAAGAGAGGATGTATGGCAGAACCTGGAAAGGAGAGGTTTAGAGAAAGGAATGATAGAGATGATTAAGGCATTTGTATAAAAGCAATAAGAATAAGGTGAGAACTTCCAATGCAGAATCAGCTGAATTCGAATCGCAAATTGGATTAAAACAGGGATGCGTATTGAGCCCATTGTTATTCTCTATATTAATAGACGACGCTGTTAAAAAAGCTAAACAAAAAGGAAAAAATATGAAAGTAGGAAACTGGAAAATGAATGCAATTAACGTACAGGAACTAATGTTTGCAGATGATATGGTACTGATAGCACACTCGGAAGAGACATTACAGCAAAACTTGAAGATATACCAAGAAGAACTAACAAAGATAAACATGGAGATAAACACGAGGAAAACAAACACAATAATAATAGCAGCAGAAGAAAGAAAACAGCACCAAAATCGGAGAAAAAGCATTGGAACAAGTTAAAAGTTACAACTACTTAGGAACAATCATTGAAGACAATGAGAGAATAGAGAAAGAAATAAATGAGAGGATAGGGAAATCCGCAAAAATATATAACATATTGAGAAATTCGTTTCTGGATAAAAAGAAATACCAAAAAAAAAATAAAGACAGAGGTGTATAAAAGAGTGGTCAGACCAACACTAACATATGGTAGTGAGTCATGGATAACCACGACTAGAGTCGATTGAAGACGACCCCCGCTCAGGACGGCCAGTTGAGGCCACCACATCAGACATCGTCGAAAAATTGCAAAAACTTCTACTGCAAGATGCCCGTTTAAAGAAAAAACAATTATCTGCATTAGTTGAGTATCAGATACCACCATTTTGCGTATCCTACATGACCACCTGGGTATGACAAAAGTCAGTGCAAGATGTGTACCGAGAATGCTCACGCCGGTGCAGAAACAGCAGCGCGTCTGTGCGTCCAAACAATTTTTGGAGCTGTGTGGAGACAAACCTGCACAGATTTTGGAGCGGATTGTTACCTGAGATGAAACATGGGTTCATCACTTTGAGCCTGAGTCCAAACAGGAGTCCATGCAATGGCATAAAAAGGGGACACCACTGCTAAAGAAATTCAAAGTGTCAGAATCGGCTGGAAAGTTGATGTCTACTGTTTTTTGAGATTGTGAGGGGATATTATTGATTGATTACAAAGAAAAAGGTAGGAGCATAACCGGAGAATATTACGCAGCGATATTAGAAAAATTAAAGGAGGTCATCAAGGAAAAACGTCGAGGAAAATTGACCAAGGGTGAGTTGCTCTTGTAAGACAATGCGCCGGTTCATTCCACGAACTTCTAAACCTCCCCTCGTACCAGCCTATTTTTTCGTCGAAATCGAAGCCCACTAGCTCTAAGCACTTCGGAGCAATCGGATTTGAGATCTGGGAAATTTTCTGAAAACAAAGAGCGCCAAATCAAGTTTAGAACACACAAAGTTTCCATACTTCGAAATATTTTAGCACTTAAACGTTTAAAACTGTGGCAACGCGATTTTTTAAATTTGAAATCCCTTGTTGAGATCAATGAGACTAATCAGACAGCAAGTGAGCGAAATACAAATTGGCGATGAGGCACAGAAACCAAAAGTAATCAATCAAGACGACCTTAATACTCGATTGCAATCCAACTTGTGTGTAAATGTAACACTTACTTGGCGGACATCGACCCCAGCGTACGCATTCTCCGGTGTTCAACTCCCTGAACCAGCCTCTTTTACAGAAGCAACGCACCCCAGCCCTTTTGACGCATAACTTGTTGCTGCAGCTTCTCTCGCAATTCAAGTTCGCCGAGCTCGACCTGGGACATTTTTCTCGAACTAAAATAGAAGGAAGTTGCACAGGATTTGATCGAGAATAGCGTCAACCAAAAACAGTCACCTTTACGCGTGCATTGATTTCTCCTGACGCATTCTTGAACTATCGTGTCCCTATAGAAGCGATTGCGACAGTGGCATACCTGGAACGGTTTATGTTCGCAAATATCGTCTTCGCCGCATGTCCTCTCGCAGCGCTGTAGCTTCGAACTTTTAGGCGTGCAGACTTTAACTAAAACGATTAGGAACCGATTGGCAGAATGAGAAGAACTGATGGTGGATGAAGAAAGTATTAGGGTAACACTGTGAAAATGTAATAGATTAAGACGTAGAAGAAACGGCAAGACGAAATGATTCCAAGTGGTAACACATGGGCTGAAAAGTCCCGGGCCTAACACATAGATGACGCTGGTTTTATTGCAGTCATCTTTTCTCGGTTAGTACTAACCTTCAAAAGACAGCTGTTAAATTTCATGATATTCTATTCATTAGTTTGTGAGTTATTGTGCTAAGAGTCAAGCTACTTTTGTTATTTTCAAAACAATGGATCAAAAACAATTTCGTGTTTTAATTTTACACTGCTTCTTGATGGGAAAGAATACCGTTCAAACGAAGCAATGGCTTGAAAAGTGTTATGGGGACTCCGCTCCATCAGAAACAACAATAAAACGTTGGTTTGCTGACTTCAAACGTGGTCGTAGAGACACCGATGATGCAGAACGCAGTGGACGTCCAAATGAGGCGGTAACACCAGAAAACATCAAAAAAATCCACAAAATCGTTTTGAATGATCGAAAAGTGAAGTTGCGTGAGTTAGCTGACATCGTAAAGATAGCAAAAGAACGTATTGGCTTTATATTGCATGAGCATTTGACTATGAGAGAGCTCTGTTAAAAGTGGGTGCCGCGTTTGCTCACTGTTGACCGAAAACAAGAACGTGTTGTTGACTCTGAGCAGTGTTTGGCCATGTTTAAACGTAACAAACCGGGATTTTTGCTTCGATATGTGACAATGGATGAAACATGGATCCATCACTTCACTCCGGAATCAAAACGATCGTCATCTGAGTGGACAGCAACTGGTGAACCTCGTCCAAAGCGCTCGAAAGCGCAACAATCGGCTGGAAAGATTATGGCCTCGGTATTTTGGGATGTGCGTGGTGTAATATTCGTCGACTATCTTGAGAAAGGAAATACCATCAACAGTGAATATTATATAGCGTTATTGGAGCGTTTGAAGGCCGAAATTGCAAAGAAACAACCGCATATGGCAAAGAAAAAAATTTTGTTTCATCAAGACAACGCACCGTGTCACAAGTCAATCAAAACAATGGCAAAACTACATGAATTGAACTTCGAACTGCTCCCACATCCATCGTATTCGCCAGATTTGGTTCCCAGCGACTACGGCTGTTCGCAGACCTCAAAAAAATGCTCGCCGGTAAGAAATTTCGCACGAATGAAGAGGTTATCGCTGAAACTCAGGCCTATTTTGAGGCAAAAGATAAATCGTTCTACAAAAGTGGTATTGAAATGTTAGAGCGGCGCTGGAATGATTGCGTTGCTCTTGATGGAGATTACGTTGATTAATAAAGCTAATTTTGAACCAAAGAAACCGTGTTTTGTTTGTTAGGCCCGGGACTTTTCAGCCCATGTGTTAATTATCAAATTCACTTGTTAATTCTTCAAGATTATTACAGGAAATTAGTTTAGATACATAGTTTAGATAATTGGTCAATAATAACAGATTAATGAAACGAAACCTGCGATAAAGTTGATACACACTGCCAAAAAACCGGATTAAACTATCTTAAGTAATGGATTTAACGTCCATTATTACATAGAAAATATAATGCCATTGTAGTTTTATTGTAAGGGAGTCAGGGGTACAGTATAGAGATGCAGCCTCGTATGTGCCGTCGTAGTTCAATCTCAAGGTGGGCATGTTTTGTAACATTTTCTGTTTCTTTTTTGTTATTAAACATTCTTTTCGCGATATCAAATATCCACTAATAAATTGTACTGCAAACCAATTCTTGAACACCAAACAATTGAAATCAAAGAAAATGTCAATCTTATACTCCTTCCCATATATGTAGATGGACGGTTTATGTAGGTGCAAGGATGTAGGATCACATATGTACCAATGATATGAGATTCAAGGATTTAGGTACCCATAGACATTACCAGAGATGGAAACACCTTCTAAACAAAATTAATTGACACACCTCCATACCTTCGGAACATATTCAATAACTACCCTAGTAATTTCCTTTGTCAAGCTTCACATTTTGCTGGAAACACGAATCGAACTTGCTACAGAAATTTAAAATTATTTCCATTTCTAATTTGGACGACAACTTATTAATACACCAAACACAGGCTATACTATTTACCAATTGCTCTTTTCGTAGAACATTGACGTTTCGTTACACAAGCTCCAGTTACCGGATTCCTGTAGAATCCCTCTTTGCAAAAGCATTCCTGGTTCTTGAACGTGCTGCACTTTTTCAACGAGTCACATCTTCGTTCACAACTCGGTTCCCATGAACTGTTCGAGACACATTGGGGCGCTGTTCAGGATATCGGGAAATGTATAAAAATTAATTTCAGTTGATAACAATCCTTCAATTGTTTGTTGATCTTTTCTACAAGTCTTGGCAACGTGAATTTCTGATTTTAATAAAAGAAACACGCAATTTTAGCTAAGCGAACAACTTAATGATTGAAATGTAAAAGGAACTTACAACAAGAAACTAATTGCAAGCAATTAAAAACGATCAAAATAAATACTTTTTGGTCCATGACCTTATTGCATCTGAACAATGTATTAAAAAGGAAAAAATTGACTGTGTTATATATAATTTTCTTTAAAGTGCTTACATTTTGATATCCGTATCGATGGCTATGATATTTGATAAATTAACACGGAAATAAAACGAATTGCTTGTCCATTGTATAATATATACCACCGAAACAAATCGAAATTAGTAAATTTAATTGGGGAGTATAAAAACGTGTGTATACGTTTAATGTATTACATCTCACAGTCTGTACAGTAAAATTTACTAAGCATATCATTGTATTATACGAATAATATATTTGCTAATGTAAAATAAATTTGTAAAATATACTTTTCAAATGAATTGTTTTCAACTGAATCGTAACTAACTTACTTTTGTTAATTTTCTAGCTTTTGCAACTGTTTTAGATACAATAAATAAGAAAAGTAGAAAAATTAAACTTTGTTTTCGTTAAATTTAGGAATAAATAAAGATAGTCACTGTGTTACTAAAGTTGGTAGATAAAAAAGGAACTGAAAATCATGAATAGCACTTCAGAAAAGTGTTACAAATTCTTTCATTTTCAAAAGAAGAATATGAAGTTTGTTTTTTGACTAAATTTGGTGTGTGAACCTTTAATAATAATAATAATATTTAATGCCCAACAGATACAAATATCCAATTACAAGGCAATGTTAAATAATGTACACATGCAAATATAAATAACATAAAATTAAAGTATGTCAAATTAGAAAACTTAGTAACTAGTTGCTTTAATTTAAATTAAAAAAAAAAGTAGTTTACCAGTGGTTAGCAAAAAAGAGAGAACGGAAAAAGTATTCAACTAAGTGTAACGCACCCGCGGTCTACATACCGTCAAAAGGGACGGTAAAGTGCAGGTATGTATATCCAACTCGGCAAACTCCATAGAGTTGAAATTGCTACACAATCTGTGTATTGGGGACCTGATGGCGATGTTTGTTCTAGGTGCGAAACAGTAAAATGTATTTGTTTGCCTAGATCCTGAACGTGGTACAATGAAGTTGATTTTACTCAACAACTCAGGGACATCTTTACTTCATAATGGTCTTATGAAGTAAAGTAAATAGGAATTTACACTCAGCCTGTTTTCGACGTAGTTCTAATGAATCAATATTAAATGCCTCTAGCAGAGCACTGTGGCTAAATCCTTGTATCGGGTAAGTATTAAATTTTTTAAAGTACAAGAACTTCAAACACCTTCTCTGAATCTGCTCTAGAAGATGTATCTGATAGATGTACATAGGTGACCAGATCAAGGACGTATACTCCAGTCGAGACCGAACAAAAGCGAAATAAAGAGGAAGAATGGCTGTTATAGAAGCAAATGGTCGTGTAACACGTATAATGAATCCTAACATACTCAACGCTGATGTACAAATACTGGATATGTGCTCCATAAAGGTCAGTCTTGAGTCAAAGACGACGCCCAAGTCTCTCATAGAGGTCTCTCTATGTAAAGAAGATCCAGGCAAGTGGTAGGTATATATAATTGGAGTCGTCTTACGAGTGTAGGTGACAATTTTGCATTTGTTTACATTAACTGTTAGTCTGTTGTTGACACACCACGTATGGAATATATCGAGTTGGCTTTGCAAATGATTGCAATCCTGAGAATTATTAATTGTTGAGTACAACTTCAAGTCATCTGCGTATAACAACTTTGGACAGTTCAGTTGATAGCACAAATCATTTATATATATGAGGAACAGAAGTGGACCCAAGTTACTCCCCTGAGGAACTCCAGAGCTCGGCGCGAAGTAATCAGACTCAAATCCCATGTATGTCACAAATTGCTTTCTATCAAGAAGATACGATTGGAATAAAGACAAAAGAGAAGACGAAAATCTAATATTGTCCAATTTATTAATAAGCACGGTGTGGTCGATTCGATCAAAAGCTTTTATTAGGTCAGTATACACAACATCTACCTGTCCACCGGCATCATGTAATTGTAACAAGATTAGTTACCGTAGATCGTTGAGCAACGAAACCGTGTTGGTCATTTGAAATCCAGGGTCTAACTTGAGCATAAATATACTTGTACAAACATTTCTCAAAAACTTTAGCAAAATTATTTAATAACGATATGAGACGATAGTTGGAAATAACACACTTCTCACCATTTTTAAAAACAGGCACCAATTCGGCAATCTTCCACACAGACGGGAAGGTGGATGTTTTGAGAGCAAGACTGAACAAGTAGCAAAGAGGAGAAGCAAATATATTTGCACAATCCCTAACAAAAAAGGCCGGAATGTCATCACTACCCGCCGTGCAATTATTCTTTAAGGATTTCAGAGCACACACCACATCCATCTCAGTTACAGAACCTAGGTCAACCATAGTACGAAGCAATTGGAGCAACAGGCATCGGAGCAAATGAAGGAAGGTACACCGATTGGAAAAACTCCCGCAAGGCGCTCACTATGGAAGGTGGGTCGTTATACGTATTGCCGTAGTCGTCCTTCATGAACCAAATTTGCAAGATAGAGAAGATCAAATATCAATATGCCGGTGGTTAAATCCGAATCCGTTAACAGAGAACATGATGCAAGAACAATGAAGGAAATTAATTTATTGCATAGTCCCAATCGAGTTGTAGTACAACTAACAATCTACACAACTCCATAATCGAAGAAAACACGACAGTAATTTCTGATAAAACTTACCCATTTGATGTAGGTGACCGGTTTGATAAGAGAAAGGTATCATTTGCAGATTTTATGTAAGATATATTATTTAAATCAACCAGGAAACCTAAAGCTGTTCCAAAAGTAAAGGGTCCACATACACTCAACTATGGTGAAATTTTAACAACAGACGAAGGACTTGTAATGAAAGTTAACGAGAGTAAGAAGAAAGGAAAATGGCAAGATGCAGGTATTAGTTGTGTGTAAGTGTCCAGACAAATCGTAGAATAAGCGTGAGGGCACAAGAACATAAGAAAGATGTAAGCAACAAAATAACAACATCGTCCCTAGCACAACATGTTCTCACGACAGGTCACTCTATTGACTTCGATAACACCAGTGCCATAGCTAAACACAGAGATTGATATATATATATAATCGGTCTTACACAATATAGTAATTAAAAACTGAAAATAATTCAAATAATAATAATTTGTGGTCACATGTTTTAAATTTCCCGTTAGACAGTGTTGGTATCTCTAAGAATTAAAAGCCTCAAATTATTTTTAAGTTTTATGTCTTATGTTGTTGGTACGTCGCATTTATGTATTACATTATTAAATAATAATAAACATTTCGTAAATTAAAACGAAAACTTTACTCGAAATTGTATGTATAACCAAAGAAAAATTAAGAATACGCAAACCTCATTGATTTCCTTAAAGTTTTGGTAATTTAAAGGTCACATCGTACCTTTTCTGGATCTACATTTTAGAAAATTCGATTATGAAATTTATTGTAAAACGAAGTATGTAAGGTAATATATATAACTCTACTTGCAGATAAATTGATATACACATTTGTTAAACTTGGTTTTGTTATATGAACAGCTTAAGTTGTAAGCCAAATGATGTAAACATAGAACTGGCTACAGATCAGACAAAAAGTTTGGGTAGAATAAATGAAATATAGTATTGATATTTTTGGTATCTAGGTCCCACCGTTTTTTTTTATTATTATTAAAAAAATGTATTTCTGTCCTGTTAGAGTTTAAAACTGTTCTGCAATTCTACCAAACTACTACCATAGAATAGAGAAGGTTATATTCAAGTTATACATACCTCTAGATAAGTTTTGATGAACCGATAATAATTAGACTACTAAGGGTAAATTCAAACACTTACACTACACTCCAGAAAATATACCACAACAGTAAATATCTTGTGTTCAACCGATTAAATCACTTTATTTTGAAGAAGACGTCGATTATATCAATCGCATATCGTTTAAACTTTGAAATTACGTAGACGGCTGTCGGCAGTGCCAATGCAAAGTTTCAAATTTGCCGCCAATATCGAAGAAATTAATTCGATGTTTTATATTATAAATAAACGTAAAAGATACGGATTTTAAGTGTTAAGGATTACTGAAATAAAGATCTATTTCAAACATGGGGCGTACTATTTCATTTTACGTTTGATAATAGTGTGGCGTTCGAAATAACAAAGCAGCTAGTTGAAAGTAAAAAAACCAAATCTAAACTTACCGAGAAGCTGCTCAGCAAACATCCTTGAATGCACTCAATTGTCTCGGATAGGAAGAAAAGTTAAATGAATGCACTTTTCACTTGAAATGCACTACGAAATCACATCGAAATACAGAAGTTGCGCCACGATCGTTCTAACCCGATTCAAAAACTCAAAATGGTGCGGTAATGCGGTCATGCGTACTGAGCCCTCGTTATAAGACATGGTTCAAATAATGGTGCGAAGAAATGATTTGCTTTACTTAGAAGTGTTTATTTAAAAGAATGCGTTTTAGATTTAGTCTACGGACTATGACTCACTTATAATTTGATGCTATCTATTGTATTGCTTTAGCAATAAAGATTCCCCTATAGATTTTCGCGATTTTATAAACACTAGACTTTATTACAATTGTATATGTAAACAAAGTTTACGTTAAAAGATATTCCGTATATCTATAAGATATATAAAATATTCACACGATGCATTTTTAAATATAAGGATAATGAAAATTTAATCACTGTACATTTTAAGACGGGGAAAACGTTTGGCATTGGCTAATTCATAAGGTAGATTTACAAAAAACAAAAAGAACTTTGCCTGATATGAAATTACTGCTAAATAATTCTTTTAAAAACATGTCATTAAAATTTATAGTTACTTTAAATATTCGTAAGTGTTAACAATGAAACTAACGTTTTACGTTTCAAATGACCAACCATTCTCTAATAGAACTAAATATTGGCGGTGTAATACAGACTCTTAATGGAATCAATGAAGAATGAATACAACTTGAAATACATACTACTTCAAAGAAATAGATGAAAAAAATCGATACCGTGAATGTAATAAACCTACGCTTTTATATCATATGAGAAGTTGCAGTATTGAAACGGATTCCTATAAAATAAGCCAACTATTTATTAATTTAGTTCACAGCATTTAAAATTCAAATGCCTCGCAACAATATACTTTAGAAACCATACGTGTGATTAGTTGTTTATCCAAAGTTTTCAAATAAAATTATTAATACAGTGTAATCAAAAAGTAGTGTTGGTATACCTGAAAATTTCGAATTGATATCGACGAAGCTCATGCTTATTTTGAATTTTTCGGTAGCGTACGGTATTTATTTATTGTATTTTCTAGATTATATGAAACTGTCTCAATTTAATAATGCCGAAAGTTTACGTTTTCGGATTTTGAAGTAAAAAAATAGAAAAAATTAAACCCAAGACGTAAAATTAAAATTTTATTTTTCATCTGTTATTTAATGATAAATACATATCTCATCAAATTACATAAAACTAGGATCATACCATATCGTTACAGTATTGTTATTGGCTTCCTGTTAATTTCTAATTTATAAATGCAACTATATAAATTTACAAATATAACCAATTCTGTTTCTTTTTTCTGTATACATATATATTATCATACTTTTTAACGTGTTTTTTTTTTGCTTGGATAGAGCTAAAAGATACGAGAACTTCAGGCGTTTTCCCTTCTTTGTTTTTCCGGTTATTAAATAGAGTTGACCTTTGTAATCAATGCTTATTTTTCCATTATACTTCCAACAAAAAATATTCAATAAATTCCAAAAAGCGGCTTTCTTTTTTCGATACATGATGCAAAGCTTCTTCGCGATTATATATATGTAGAAGTGGTGGGGACGGGAGGGGGGCACGACCTGGAGGGGTGAGGAGACAATACCATACGAATCCCCCTTTTTTCCTTTCTATTTCATCTTCACTATTGCAATCTTCCTATGCGTGCCCGTTATTAAAATAAAATTTTAAAAAAACTGAAAAGGGAGGGAGGGGTAATGTAGTATAGGTTTATGAAATGTTACATACACCAATACAAAAAGAGAGTTTACGAACACTCCTAAGATTTCGACAGCCTCCAAAGGAATCTTTGACAAATGTACTTACGACGTAACCTATAAAAATTTGACAGAAACAATTGACAATTGACCACCTGTCTCCATCGATTCTCCCCAGCAATACTTTAAACGTAACATCTCACAAACGAAGAGGAACTATGTACTTCTTGTCGATAAATACTTATTTACTTCATTATATAATATTTATTACAGGTAATATATTTATATATTTATTTATCTTTACATATAATATGTACACTAACCACTTAATACATTGAGTTGCTTTTTATTAGCTTTAGTAGTACGTTTCTGTTTATATATATATACTCACGCACGGTGTCCTATGTTTAGGTCGGCCATCTTTGATTTTAGGGAAAAAAAATATTAATTTAAACATGTATTGCTTCCTAATATTGAGACGACTCTCAGCGCCATCTAGAGCAGGATAGCCGAATTAGATTCACTTAAACTTTTCAAGCGCATAAACTTTGTTTGCAATACACACTGACGTCAGGGAAACCAAAGGACTGTAGGAGATAAAATATCTTTTTAATCAACCACTACTTTAATTTCGTTAGGTCTTGCTTTTCGGGTCAAAAAATGATTAGAATTTGGAAAAGATCATAGAACAAAGAGTATAGAATTAGATAAGAAATTGATAAAGCCTATGCAGGGGAATCACATAAGAAATTCTTATATTCAAGAAATAACACCTACAAACAAAAAAAAAAGAAAACTGTTGAGATAGCGATGAAAAGGATAGAAACAAAAGACTGGGCAATAGACCTCCATCTACGATCTGGAACAGATGCTTATGGCGAAAGATTAAAAAAGACCAAAACTTAGAATCTTGAACTTATTATGTGACAAGAAAAGAAAAAAAAATTAAGATCAACAGCTGTAAAACGAACATTAATAAGACTTTAAGAGAGACAAACACTGAATTCGAATGTTTGCCTTCGATAACCACAGGAAAATTGAAAAGAGAAATCGACAAAAAGATGGGTGTGTCCAAAAATAGAATGGTAATACTGATATTAACAGATGGGACCGACTCTTGAGTACAGAGATTAAATATCTAACCAAATTAGATCGAGAGATAATTACGAACCAAATAAAGGAACAAATTAGACAGAGCCTGGAAGTACAACCAATACACGAGAGAAGCAGTTTAGTCACATGTTGGAGGAAAAAAACATGCTTATCGACTTACTATCAAACTATCTTCGAAATTACTTCTAAAATAAGGAGTTTGATAGCGCCCTCTCGCGAATTATTTAGAAACTAAAAACGTTTTAAAACCATATTCCACCGCGATTGAATCTAATCGGTTACGGTTTTTTTTCCCTTCTTGCAATTTACAAAACTACGCAGCTTCACGCATCAAAGATGGCTACCAAAGCGAGGAATACCGCGCTGTATATAGCAATTCTATTCGTGTCTTCATCGTAGTGGAAAAAATAGATATACCTGGGTACCGGGGGTGTCGATTTGCTGTTTTGTTTATTCTGCTGTGAATTTCTTCTCGTTTCTTCTGTAAAGATGGCCTCACGTTTAAAAGTAATGAAAGTACAGTAGACTTATAATTATGTACATTGAATATATGTATATATATATATAAGGTATTACACATAAAAACATTGATTCTTATTACTCAATTTGATATTTAACTGTTTATAAATAGTGCGGTTATTCTTCCAGATACAGGATAGCAAGGATTTACGAATTTGTGCTTAAACAACATACGGAAAGAGAAATATGCATTTGAATAGGGGACATGTGCTTTCACCTATAAGATTTCATTTGAAAAAGGCATTTTAAACACCACTTCCTGAAGAACTACTGAAACAATTGACTTTAGTATGTCGTTTATTATTTGTAGTATGATTTTTTAATAAATGTTTCTTTTCTTTGGAAACTATTAATTTGCAAATATATATTCATTAGGATTTTTCATTTGTTTTCGTCGCTGGAATACCCTCGTAAAATATGACGTAACCGACACCGAGCATCCTGTATATACATATACCGGGTGATTCATTTAATTTGAAATTTGTATCTCGAAAAATACGTAACGTACAGAAAAAAATGTCGAATTGAAATTTTAATATCTCCAAGGCGGACATCTATTAATACTAAATTACGTCCACCCCTCCACCCCCTGTAGGCGAGGCAGGTGGCAAATTTAAAACCTACAATGGAAACCCCTACTTTTTATTGCAATGATTTGTACGAAAAAATCGATTTGACGACAGATGGCGCTGTAATATTAAACTTCCTAGATTTAATACTTACAGTGGCGGACAAACAAAATAGGTACAAAGTAAATGGTAATAGTATTAAGCATCTAATACCGCTACTGGTTGTTTACCGCTTATAATATCTGATGGTGGATGGCCACAATTAGTTTTGAAAACATCTGGAACTAATGCAGATACCATTTGCTGTAATTCCCCGGTAATACTGCGGTATTTAGAATAGGTACATCCAGTAAATCAGTTAAGTTTCGTAAAGTTAACGCAAAAATTGTAAGGGCAAGATACATATAAAAAGTTGCAGTTGAATGTCACCATTTCGAGCATTTACTTGAGAGACTCGTTTTAATCAAGCATCCCGAAAGGAAAAATTTTTTGTACGATGCGTATTTTTCAAGATATATTCAAGGATCACTGAATCACCCGGTATACAGGATGACTATTAACTTAATGTAATCCTTTGAGGAGGTGTTAGTAAAACTGATTTGCAAATAATCTAACCATTATATTCATCATGGAAAATTCAACATTTTCTGAGATACTGTCAAACCTGAGTAAGTGAGAACTGGGTAAGCGAGAAAACTATTAATGAGAGTATTTACCAGGCCCCGTCATTTTGCTCTCCTAAGACCTCTATAAGTGAGAAACATAAAACCTGCTTAAGTCACAGTCATTTTTTACGCCTGAACCTGTTCAAGTGAGATTGATGCCTGCCTATACCTCTATAAGCGACAATTAAACGCGTTTATGACTACTATGCTATTTATGACTCATTCTTAAATTTTCGGGGGCATTTATTTAATTCAAACCAAATGTGCGTCTGTTTATTGTTTTGTTATCATAGTTCGAGGAACTCATTTTATACAAAAAGCCAAATGTGCTTGTTACAGTCAGTTCATAAACAGCAGCTGTGAAGAAAGTTACCGTACTTACCCATAATGTCTAAACGAAAACTCAATGTGTTGTCTTTACGTGATAAACTAAAAATTGTGAATGCTTTTCAATCTGGGAAATTACGAAAACAAATACAGTGACTTTGGCTTAGCAGAATCCACCTATTATAAAATTATAAAATCAAAAGAATTAATTAAGTCTCAGTGCTCTGAGGGACACGGAAATATCAAGAGAAGCCGGCTTTCTGAGTTTCCCGACGTTGAAAAGTGCCTGTTACAATGGATTAAACAAACCCTCGATAAGAACATTCCCATAGATGGACCACTGCTGAAACAAAAATCTAAAGAGTTCGCCACAAAATTAGGAATCCAGAACTTTTCAGCTAGTAACGGCTGGTTAGAGGGTTTTAAAAAACGCCATGATATAACTTTCAAAAAAGCAGCCGGAGAAAGTAAATCTGTGGATCAGGGAGGATGTGACCAATGGACTGAAGATTTGCCGAATCTTTTAAGAGGATATGATCCAAACAATATTTGTACCGCCGATGAAACTGCTTTGTTCTTTAAATTTCTGCAAGACAAAACATTCATTTTCAAGGACGAAAAATGCCACGGAGGTAAACAAAGCAAGGAACGCCTTACTATTCATCAATGTGTTAACATGATCGGTACAGACAAACTCCCTCTTCTAATCATTGGGAAATCTGAGCGACCTAGATGCTTTAAAGGTGTCAAGACTCTACCCGTTGATTATGCGAGTAATACAAAAGCTTGGATGACTAAGGAATTGTTCAAAGATTGGTTAAAAAAAGTTGACAAGCAAATGAAAAACAAACGAAAAAATATTTTGCTCTTTATTGACAACTGTACTGCTCATACGGACTTACCAACACTTGCAAATGTCAAAGTTATAATTTTCCCTGCCAATACCACGAGTAAACTTCAACCTTTAGATCAAGGTATCATTCATACATTCAAACGGGTTTATCGCAGAGAAGTTATACAGCATACGCTTACCTGCTTGGAAGAGAACATTAGCCCTGAGATAAATATACTCCTGGCTATGAAATTTGCAAGAAGAGCACGGTATGCAGTGAGTGACGTAACTGTCAAAAACTGCTTCAAGAAAGCTGGGTTCAGTATCTGTCCAGCTAACCAAGACTTTCTGATCGAGCAAAATGAGGTTGAACTTGACAGTGAGCTTGAAGTTGCACCTAGCAGTGAAGAATGCGCCAAGCTCGTGTCCCACAATACCACTGGTAATGTGTGGACGCCAACCTTCGAAGACTTCGTACAGATTGACGACGACGTGGCTACCGCCGGAGAATGCACCGAAGACGATATCGTTCAAAACTGTGTGAGCTCGTGTACTAACGAAAATGACAGTGAAAATGAAGCCAGCCAATCACACATTTTGGATAGAGAGATGGAGGAAATTCCAACAAAACGAGAAGCTTTAAAGGCATTGGAGACGCTTCACAAATTTTATGAATATGCGGCGGTTGATCAAACCATATTTGATAAAATTTATGAACTTGAAAAACATACACAAAATCTAAAAACAGAATCGCAAAAAAAATTAACAGATTTTTTCAAGTAAATGTTGTTATAATATTATTTAGATTAAACATTTATGTTCAGCTATTATTTCAATAAATATGTAATACCCATACATACACGTATTTTGTTTCTAATTACGTCATATTTTCCGTATTTTTATAGACCTCTATAAGTGAGACAGACCCCATTCTGTAACTCTGTAAGGTAGAAACTCGGGTTAGTGAGAAACCTCTATAAGAGAAAAAGAGATCGCGCTCCCTTGAGTTCTCAGTTATTCAGGTTTGACTATATTACATTTTTTGTGTTTGGTTTATACTGTAACAGATTTTCTATGTGCAGTTATATGCAAAACAAAAATAATTCTACAATCTTTAAAGGTGTTAAAATGTCTTTGGGTTGAAGTAAATGAACGTATTTTTTAAGATTGCAAACCTGCATTCTCAAAAATAAATTTTAGCCGTAAATCCCTGATAACTCGCCTTCTTCTTTTTTTTGATAAGATTTGGTTCCCTAATAGCAAAAATATATCCAAAATATAGTAAAATACGTATTTCACTAATTTATCTTTTCATAATAAGGTCACATCGAGAGACAGATATTAATTTTTAACATTTAATTACGAAGAATCTTTATAAATTTTCTCTACGATTTCTTTAAAAATTTAACTTATTTTATTATACCAATTCCTAATTTTTGGACATCCTTATGATAAAGATCATATGCATTAATCCCAATCTTGTATTCGAATTACCTAAATCTTGTTTTATATCACCAACTAGAACGGAGTATTATCGAAATTTCCCTAAAATTCAATATCGAGTCTCTCACGACTTGTCTCGCTTACATCATGACGAAGGTAGAAAGGAAAAATAACTTACTGACTTTCATTAATAAAATGTAGAACTTGTACACCGTATCCAAAGCCACCTCCCACTGTTGTCAATTTTTTTTTTTGTAATTTAGAGTTATGAAGTGGATTAAATCAATGCTATAAACGTCAAATTAAATGGCGAGTTGTGGGGATGCTCCGTAGCCGTTTCTAAAAACGTACACGCCCACTTACTGAAATAATATTCAAGAATTATACTCGTCAGTGGCGGATCATAATGCCTTTGTTAGGGGATGATAAAGTGATACACCCTCAAACGCGAGAAATAGTTTCAAATGTTTATAATTATTTTTATACGCTTCATTAGGTCATACATCTTCCACGATGTGGAGTGATGAAAGTACAAAAGTATCATCCACAGTGTATTAATAGTATTGTCAAATTTGGTGGAGATACTACAATGATATGGGGGGTGTATGACAGCACAGGGAGTAGAAGTATGACGTATGACGATTGCAAGGACTGTGTGGATATACAATTCACAGGTATAGCAGTAAACTCCACTCACACAAATTAATTAATTATGCGGAACGCAGCGTTTCGAGAGCACGTGGGCTCTCATTGTCAACAGTCGGTAACACGGTTGACAATGAGAGCCCACGTGCTCTCGAAACGCTGCGTTTCGCATAATTAATTAATTTGTATGAGTGGAGTTTACTGCTAGACCTGTGAAGAGTAGAAGTATATTTGTGTCAAGGGTGGATGAACACCGTGCGATACATTGAAATCTTAGAAGTACTGGAGCCATCTATTGTTGAATTTTGTAAAAGGGAGTCATGCCAATATTATTTTCAACCAAGCTAATGCCACAATGCCATAAATCGCAGCAAGTTATGAGACGCTTTAAAAGAAAACAAGGTGTCGTTATTAGAATGGGTCCCCCAATCACCCATTGAAAATTTATGGCGCATTTTAAAAGAAAATATCCGTAACCACAAAGTATCACCATACACTGAGCTTACAAAATAATTCTGCGGGAATGGCAATTAATTTCGTCAGATTTATGCAAAAAAAAATGGTGTGTAGAATGCCAAAAATATCATTTAAAATATAAATACTTCTGTTTGACTTTATTGCGTTTACTTAGTCGTAATTAGACATGAGGTATCTGGACTATAACATATGGCCACGGCTGTATATTCAATTATTTCTGCAATTTCTACCAAGTTTCATTAAAATCTGAATTTGACACCCGGTAACCTTTCCTTATAAGTAATTTAAACATTTGAATTTGATTTATTTAGACAGCATTGTCGTATTTAAGTAGGAGAAATAAGTTATAAATCATGCATTTTTTAGAGGTGTTGCGGTTAATTTCGTCAGTACTGTATATATCTATTTAGATTTGCTCTTGTATTATTAAACAAAATTTAGATTTAATATTGTAAAAACGTCCTTTGAAAATGCGAACCGCGGTTGTTCACGGAGCGTTAGGGACGACAGACCTAGTGACACGGCTGAACCCGACAGCCGTTACGACTTTAAGAAACGGCCGTGATAGTCTGAGATTCTATTGATGAATGTGTAGTTTGCGCCACGTATTGTTTCTTACAACTTTATGTAAAACCAATTACGAAGCTTCCCACTATTTCTGATGCTGTGCGGACCGACTCCCGCAGCTCTCCATCTAATTTGGCGTTTGCAGTAAACGGCATCAGAAATTAATCGATTACATAACCTATAAGTCACTTTAAAGTTAGCAACAGCGAATGGGGCAGCTTTGGACACGGTGTACAGCTTTAATGTTATATACCATCTGAAAAGATACTTTGTTGTTAATATAAAATACTTTATATATTTTTTTAAAGTTCTTTTAAACGCCTAAAGATGGCGCGATAGTAAGAGTAATACAATAGTAATCAAACATCACAGCAATTTTCATGTTACGAAGAAGAAGTTTCATATCAGTTATTTCTTTTATTTCCACAGTAACTTCCGATTCCGTTAAAAATATCTGCTTCAAAAAAATTTAATAAATGTATATTTAAAAAAAAAAAGGTGAAATAAATAACGATGATAAAAAGATTCGCCGACAATGACGTTTAATTTGGAATTTGTAGTGTCTAAAGACTATTTATCTAATGAGAATGGAATAAATTCCAAACACGCGTAGAAAAATACCATATACGTCGACTTTACCCGGATAATCCGTTTAAAACTCATAAACAGAGACAAAAGAAGATAAATAAGAACCGTAGCACCTTTGAAAATAAAAGAAAAGTCGCTATACAAGTGCGAGAAACATCCACATTCAAAAATACGTGTATATCATCTTATATTTAAATATTTTATACGCAAAACGTTTTTCATCATAGTTTTTTTTTTCCAGTAACAATGCGATCTTCATTTCTTTTTTTTTTATTTTCTCTAGCTTACAAACGTCCTTCCTGCGGAATCACCTACTCGATCATCAAAAAATAAAATTGCTATCGAATCTCTTTTAAAACGAACTATACAATATAACAAAATCGCGTTCTTTTTTCTTTTCAGAATCTTCTGGCGCGTTTTCTTTTGTTTGTTTAGCGGTACCCTTTTATGTATGGTAATATTACGAAGGGAGGGGGCGGGACTTAATTGCTGGAGGCTGCGATCTGCGGATTGTTGTTCGTCGTCGCCGACGTCATCTGGTGGTGGTGATGCGAGGAAGCTACCAATTGATGCTTGCAGTGCTCGGATAGAGGTGCTTCGCCGCAGTCTCGCCTCGATAGTTTCGAGAAGCAGGACGTGCACACCCTGACGGGGTCGTACAGGTGTTCCGATGGGAGTGGGGTGCTGTATTCCGAACAATCTGCGCAGAATATCCGTCCGCAGTTCCTGGAAGTATAGAGATAGTAGCTTGATATTGAAATGGACGGATGAAAAGTATTATGTGATATAAAAATACAATTTTATAATTGACAGCTTGAATAAGGAATTAAATGGAATCCTTATATAACGAACACCGATTTAACGAATGTAATAAAAATTTACATGCGTTCTTGTTTTGGTTAAAAGAAATAAATCTTCA
The DNA here is from genome assembly GCA_023509865.1 of Trypoxylus dichotomus. NCBI lineage: Eukaryota > Metazoa > Arthropoda > Insecta > Coleoptera > Scarabaeidae > Trypoxylus > Trypoxylus dichotomus. The sequence goes on from CM042082.1 coordinate 2,849,305, forward strand.
AGTATTATAAAAAAAAATGTGAAATAAAATTGAGATTCATTCTTATTTCATGTGCATTTAATAATTTTTGTTGCCATTTTTCTCACGACATTTTTGAAGCTTATGAAGTGTTTGACAATTTTTACAATGTCATAATTTTTTTCTTATTTTTAAAATTATTGGGCTTTTCGAAATTTGCAAAATTTTTGAAATTGTGTTTTTTTTGCAATTTATTATTTTTGGAATATTTCAAGTTCTTGTCTCTTTTAAATTTTCGTAATGCATTAGATTTTTAGCATATTTGAACTTTTTGAAACTTTTAAACTCTTGATTGAAATTGTTTCGTTTGTCATTTTTGAATTCTTCAATATATTGAATTTTTTGGAATTTGGCCACTGAAGTTATTGAAATTTTTACTATTTACTGCATTTTTAGCATCTTTGTACACTGAAGCTTTAAGAATTCTGAAAATTTTTGGATATTTTAAAAGTTTTTAACTATTTGAAAATTTTGACAATTTTTACGCTTTTGATGATTTTGACATTGTAATTCTAGTTGTTTTTGGATTTTTTTTTTAATTAAATTATTTTGAAAAACTTTTGACAATTTCAAATATCGGCAATTTTGAAATTTGACGTTTTCGAAATGTTTAAAATTATCGAATTTTCATTTTGGTAATTTTATCATTGTTCTCCCCTTTACCATTTTTGCGGTATGTGCAATATGTACTGCGCAAAAAGAAGGGAATTGCAACATGGAAAGGGAATTGTTATAATTCCAAACCACAACGGAGTGTGGCCTGTCTACAGCCAAATGCATAGACCCAGCCCGAAGTAATGTGATAAACGGTTCCGAACTGGTGTCTAGAAGAAGAGGGGGTGTTTTAGTTGGTAGTCCTCCTTCAGAGGGAGTCCAGCATAACATGCGTCACTGCATTTCACCTCCGCAAAAAAAAAACCATTATTGTCACGTCATTCTTGTTGCACAATTTTTGGCAATTTTGGCGATATTTCAATTTCTGTTATTTCTGACGTTTTTGAGATTTTTTTTGAAATTTCGAAATTTCTATAATTTGACATCTTTGAAATATCGGGGATTTTGATAATTTTTAACATTTTTGTAAATTCGATCGTTTTTGTATTTTTTAATTTAATTACTTTTGAACAGTTTTGACAACTTCAAAAAGTTGCGGCAATTTTAAAAATTCTTAATTTTGACGTTTTTCGAATGTTTAAAGTTGTTGAACTCGCTGGAAATTTTGTAAAACTGTGAAATTTTGTAAATATCAAAACGCCATTTTGTCAATTTCTAAAATTCGTAATTTCGTAAGTCTAAACTTTCTAAAAATTTTTATATTTTTAAGTATTAAAAGAAATCGAAATTGTCAAAAGGATGGAAATGATAAAAAATTGCTTGACTTTTTAAATGTCAAAATGACATTTCAAAATTGTCAAAGTTTCGAATATTACGAGTTCTCAAAAATTTCAACATTTTGAAATTCTTTAGATTTCAAATCTTTTTAGCATTCAAACTTATAAACTAAAAACAAGCGTACTTGTGAGACTGTGATCATATAGCTCCTTCAGAATGAGAAGACCTATTGACGTTATTATAGCATGCGCAGAAAATTCGTCCATTGGCGTAGACAGTTTAAAAGTAAATGGGTGGTAGGGACTAGCTATATAAAGTATGCATAATAGAGATAACCTTTGCCTTAAAGAAACAACAAGCATGAAGCAAGAAAACAATGATTCCAACTAGCACCCATTATGAACTACTTCCGGCCAACTCTATTTTAGTGATAATGAACTTGCCCGAACGTAAATTCGTTATTGCGCATGTATGATGTATGTGCCTTCTTGTATTGAACGAGCTCTACCTTATCCAAACTTGCGTGTTTCAAATTCCAAATTTCTGAACAAAGTCGTCCTCGTACTTCTTCAAACTGTTAGAGTACTCCAAATTTAAATGTAGATTTTCACGACCACGGTCAATTACAGAAATATCTTCCGGGGTTTCTTCCTTTTTTTTGAAGTTATAAGGCGAATAGAAACATTTAAATGTTGTATTAGGCTTTCACGGCCACTATCAATTGTAGAAAACTTTTGTAACGGTATTTATTTTCTTGATTTTTTTGTGATTACAAGTGTTCGAATAAACAAGTTACTCCTTTAAGCTATTAATATACAGGGTTAGCAGAAAGGCTAATATTAAACATAGCAACATCTGCAGGGAAAATACCCGCACTGTAAGCATACATTAAATTCAAGCTTCAAAATACCTGCAATGGTGTTTCCTTCTCCCCAACCAAAATTCCGTCTGACACCCCGTGCATCTCGAGACGGCGTGATCGGGAACCCATAACGTCGGTGTTCCCTCCGGAAGAGCAGCACCTTCCTCCACGGCCTCCCACGACATATCCGACCTCAGCGATTCGACGGCAGAGGTCGGTCCCTCTCCAGCGCTGCAGACGGAATCTACTACGGAGCTCTGAAATGAATTAAGAATGAATGATTTGCGTCGAGTGGAAACAGAAGATGAACAAGGAACAAGCAAGACGAACACACCGGGTATAAAACAAATGAATGGGAGAAAAAAGGAAATACAGCAATTTTCCGCAATGGAAAACAAATGAAATTGTTAGTAAATCTAGCGTCGTAAACTAGATTCGTTTCTGTTGTAATTCTTTCGTTTTAATATGTTAAATAAAAATTATCTTAAAAATAGCAAACACACGCGTTTTCTATAAAAATGCTTCATTTCATGTGCTATAAACTAAATTAGAAGATGAGGTGTATCGGTTAAAAAATTAATAAAAGAAAAACAAACTGGAAACAAAAAAAAATTCACAACATGTAACACCAAAACTAAAAAAAAAGAAAAACTAAACTTGGCTATTGATTCGCATATAGACTGACCCTATTTCTAAGTGGTAACAGTAGCCGTAGTGTTTCCGATTTTTGCGAGTTTGAATCGGAAGTATCAGGCTCTTTGCAACCCGAAGAAGAGCTTTCATCGTCATCATCACCCGATGCTGACTAAGTTCAATGAAAGAAAAAGAAAAAAAAAAGAGAAGATAGAGGGTGTCGATTTTCCATCAGGTCAAGTACATATTCTTTACATGTTCTCTAATCTAAAATCGGTATATTACATAGGATATTACGAGGGCCCTTCGGAATTCACAGGTATAGCAGTAAACTCCACTCACACAAATTAATTAATTATGCGGAACGCAGCGTTTCGAGAGCACGTGGGCTCTCATTGTCAACCGTGTTACCGACTGAAAGTAAAAAGTGTATCGCACATGCAAATTATTTTCTACGCAGGCTCTAAAATTTCTAAAACATATGACTATTTACAATCTACTCGGTGGTCTAATGCCTTTTTCGGAAAAGGATGGACCGAAAGCGAACCGTATCTTTAACAGGGCCTATGATAATAAATCCATCAAACTCGAGTGTGCAATTGGGGGTGGTTCTCTGTTCAATAAGTTTCCGTTCTTTTTCATATATACCGTTTCGTACGCGTCTATCTAGATTTATAATAGAGATGCTATGGTCAAATAAAAAGAGGAAAGTCCAATACAAAAGGCAACATTCTACGTAGAAGTTATACTGAGTGTCTAAGGCTGGTAGTTAACGATATACACTAGGGTGACAGAATAAAATAGACACCAAATAAAGCGGTATAAATATGTAAACAGCTAAATTCTAAGAAAGAATTAAGAACTTTCTCTTATCATTAGGGTAGGGGTAGATGCATCGGAAGGAATTCGTCATAGTTTAGTATCGTTACAACTATGCCTCGCTTACAAGGTTCGAGTGATATTAGCGACTTCACCCGGGGTCGCATCGTTGGTCAGAGTGAACACGGCATTCGCAACGTGAAATAAGTAAATTCTCAAATATTCCGTTGTCCACAGTTAACCGTGTGATTACACAATTTAAACGCAAGGAAAAACCAACAGTGGAGTCGAGACCAGGTCGTGCCGGACCTTCTGAAAGAAGTAAAAGGGTGCTTGTGCGCGAAGTGTTAAGAGAACCGCGAAAAACTCCAGTTGAGCTTGCGACGACTTCACAGAAAAGTCAGCGCACCGTTCTGCGATACCTCCACAGTGTGGGGATGTATAAAAGGGTGGCAAAGAAAGAACCTCTCCTTACGGCGTTTCAAAAACGGCGCCGAGTGGCTTGGACAATCGAAACGCGAACGAAGAGTTTTGACGTTCCGTCATTTTTTTAAGACGTAAGCAGATACTGCCAATTCAGTGATAGTGGTCATACGTGAGTATGGAGACGTCCGTCACAGCAACTGGACGACAAATTTTTGCATCAGACGGTGAAATACGGCGGTGTGAACATCATGGTGTGGGGCGCGATATGGTATGGTGGAAGATCGCAATTAGTAATCTGCGACGGAAATATAAATGCGGCAAAATATATTCAAATATTAACAGAAGAACTACTACCGATATTCGACAACGCCATTTTATCTAAAGAAGACGCCACTTTTATGGAGGATGGAGCACCCTGCCACACAGCAAGAACAACAACCACATGGAAAGAGGAACAGGGGATTCGGATTTAACCATGGCCAGGCCAATCATCAGACATGAATCCGATAGAGAATGTCTGGCACATAATCCAGGCAAATATGGCGAAACGACCCGAAAACCCAACAATAAGGAAGAACTCTTGACGGCTGTTACAAAAGAGTGGTTAAATATTCCAGAAGACACCATTAATCATTTAATAGATTCTATGCCACGACGACTCGCAGCACTTCACGCAAGTAAAGGTGGATCGACAAAATATTAGTCTAATTTAAAAATTTTAAAATATTTTGTATATAACACATGAGCTGAAAAGTTCCGGGCCTAACACATAGATGACACTAGTTTTATAGCAGTCATCTTTCTCTCAGTTAGTACTAACCTTCAAAAGACAGCTGTTAAAATTTCATGATATTCTATCCATTAGTTTGTGAGTTATTGTGTTAAGAGTCACGTTACTTTTGTTATTTTCAAAACAATGGATCAAAAACAATTTCGTGTTTTAATTTTACACTGCTTCCTGATGGGAAAAAATACCATTCAAGCGAAGCAATGGCTTGAAAAGTGTTATGGGGACTCCGCTCCATTAGAAACAACAATAAAACGTTGGTTTGCTGACTTCAAACGTGGTGGTAGAGACACCGATGATGCAGAACGCAGTGGACGTCCAAATGAGGCGGTAACACCAGAAAACATCAAAAAAAATCCACAAAATCGTTTTGAATGATCGAAAAGTGAAGTTGCGTGAGTTAGCTGACATCGTTAAGATACCAAAAGAACGTATTGTCTTTATATTGTATGAGCATTTGACTATGAGAAAGCTCTGTTCAAACTGGGTGCCGCGTTTGCTCACTGTTGACCAAAAACAAGAATATGTTGATGATTCTGAGCAGTGTTTGGCCATGTTTAAACGTAACAAACCGCAATTTTTGCGTCGATATGTGACAATGGATGAAACATGGATCCATCACTTCACTCCGGAATCAAAACGATCGTCATCTGAGTGGACAGCAACTGGTGAACCTCGACCAAAGCGCCCGAAAGCACAACAATCAGCTGGAAAGGTTGCGGCGTCGGTATTTTGGGATGTGCGTGGTGTAATATTCATCGACTGTCTTGAGAAAGGAAATACCATCAACAGTGAATATTATATAGCGTTATTGGAGGGTTTGAAGGGCGAAATTGCAAAGAAACGACCGCATATGACAAAGAGAAAAATGTTGTTTCATCAAGACAACGCACCGTGTCACAAGTCAATCAAAACAATGGCAATACTACATGAATCGAACTTCGAATTGCTCCCACATCCACCGTATTCGCCAGATTTGGCTCCCAGCGACTACTGACTGTTCGCAGACCTCAAAAAAATGCTCGCCGGTAAGAAATTTCGCACGAATGAAGAGGTTATCGCTGAAACTGAGGCCTATTTTGAGGCAAAAGATAAATCGTTCTACAAAAGTGGTATTGAAATGTTAGAGCGGCGCTGGAATGATTGCGTTGCTCTTGATGGAGATTACGTTGATGAATAAAGCTAATTTTGAACCAAAAAAACCGTGTCTTCTTTGTTAGGCCCGGGACTTTTCAGCCCATGTGTTATAACGAGAATAGAATCTTTTTTTTTTTAATTAGTAGGTGTCTATTTTATTCTGTCACCCTAATGTATTAGAAAGTATAATTGCTAAAGCTCCCATTATAAATATTTTCAAGTTTCATATTTTGCCGCAAGGGAGCGCATTTATTACGGTCAACAAGAAAAATCAAAATTTGTGGTAATGCATGTATCGCATTTTACGTAGAATTGGACATCCAATCGCGTTGTAATCAAAGACGTGAGAGGCTCATTTAATTTCAATACGGATCCACAGAAACTTAATTGTCACGAGGTAAATACGCACTTGACCTAAATGTATATTTTCTATATTTAGGAGAATTAATCCTCTTAATCCCCCACCAACATCTTTGTCTCTGCTACATCGCACCGACTTACCGTATCATCGTTTCTATCAAGGTCGTTATGGTTGCACTTGTGACAAACTTGCTTAATCAGCGCCCTCCTATAGGTTTGCAATTCTCTCCTTAGTTCTTCCTCTCTTATCTGTAAAACGATACGACCAATTTTAATGAGAAATAAACGTGTTCAGCTAAAAGTTTACAGCGTCTATAATTTTATGAGAAGTGTAGGGTACACGAGGCGACCGATTGTTTCATGTTCGAGTACAATTATGATACAAGACTAGCTACGTCAATATTTCTTGATCATTCATTATAATTATTTAGATTCAGGAGAAGTACCAAGACGATAGGAGAAGCGAAATTCGATTACAATATTTAATGATGATATATAGTCCCAGCCATTTTAACGTGCGAACAAACGGCGCATGATGATGTGGGATATCGGGAAAAACTTTAAAATAAATAGTTGATCACAGTAAATTATAATTTCATTTAAATGGCACAATATCTTATGGTTCGGCGAAACCAAGATAAGATCAACAAACAGTATGTAATTTTTCCCTGACTATACCAAAAAGACTGTGAAACATACTGGCGACAATTCATTAAAGATATGGAGGTACTTTTCCTGGTCTGGGATTGGGCCAATTTATAAAATAAACGAAATTATGACAGCAGATGTATCTCATTATTCTGAGAGATGTAGTATTATCTTACACAGAGAACGAAATGCCATTTCTTTGGTCGTATGTGCTTTGTAATGGCCCGAACCACACTGTCCGAAGGGTTAAGAATTGGTTAGGTCATAATATTAATGCAATGTGGTGGCCTGCGCAAAGTTCCGATCTCAACACGAATGAAAATCTGTGGATAGACGTTAAGAAAGATATGCAAGCTGCAAAACCGTCCAATATTCGAGAATTGTGAAGATCCATTGCAGTGGAGAGATATCAATGCCTAGTAGAATCTATGCCATGACGGATCATGCAGTTATTAAGAACGAGGGTCACACAACAATTTTTGTTTTGTAATACTGGTAGTATTTTGCACACCAGTTTTCTAATATTCGTTACTTTCTATGAATAAAGCTGCTGAATGTTCGCGTTATATTGAAAAATAATACCTTTTTCTGGGTTGATCAAATCCACTGATAATTTTTCACGTTATTTGATAATGTTTGGAAACCCCTGACTGGATACATCTGTTGTCATTTTTGAAATCTTTAAATGTTTAAGAATCTATAAATCTTGACAATTTTGAGACTTTTGAGATTAAAAATTTTTAAATTTTTATCATTTTAGAAAATTCCGCAAATTCTATTTATGAATTTTTGAAAATTTTCGAAGTACGCGTTTAGTTTGCAAGTTAAATGCCAAAATTACAAAAAAAAAAAACAAATATTCGAAAAATTTTAACAATTACCAAAATTACAAAAATCATGATTTCACTAATATCAAAATAGTTAAAAAAAATAAAAAGTAAAAAAATACAGTCAAAGAATATCGAAAAGCGAAAAATTTCAAAATATTTTTCAAAAATTATAAAAATTACTGAAATTATACGAGAATCACCAAACTGACTCAAATTAAAAAAAGTTTCCAAAATTTCAAGACGCCAAAAAATTTAAAGAATTTAAAAATTGCCAAAAATAAAAATTACAAAAATGGCATGACAAAAAAGAACAAAAATGTCAAAATTTAGAAAATTGTTGAAAATTATTTTACGAAAAATGACATAAGAAAGATTACCAAAAGACGCTGAAAATGTCGCAAATTCCAAAAATGCCGACATCTGCATATTGGCAAAAATACCAATTTGACGATTAAAAAATCTTTCATCGAAACAAACACCGAGAGAATAGAAACTCACCCTATGATCTTCGATAATTTGCCATAACCTCTCCTGCATATCACAACGCAACGGTATGAGTCCATCATCGCCTAAGTTACATTGATATGATGAGTAAACATTCTTCTGCTGACCGAACGACATCAACGTGTTATCCCAACCATTTGCGCTTGGTGTCCGGGAGTAAAGGGGTGGGGTGGAGTATCTGGAGGTTTTACCGCTTGTGCTTCCGCTGTGATGATGACTATAATAAAAAAAAGATCAAAAGAGAAATGAATGACGTGTTAATGGGTAAAGCACAGCATCCTAGAGATAATTTGCATAAAAATTCGTTTATTACCTCATCATTAGAGACTTACTCAAATCATATTTAATAGCATATCTGTTGCCAACTTCAAAGAACAAAAAAAAAGGACGAAATAGCAAAATGTACCTGTGTTTTCCATGGATGAATTTGATGTTTTGGGCGCAAGTCTTGCACATATCACTGTTACCATTGTAGATATCGGGACTGGATAGTTTTTCGAAGCCGTTAATTTCTTTAGGGGAACTAGAAAAAAGGAGAAAACAGTAGTATTCCCAACAAATAAATGTATAAGACGGGAAGCATACGTAACTTGATATCATTAGATAAGGAATATTTTATTATCTGACACGACTTTTAATCACATAATAAAACTAGAAAATATTATTTTTTATCTCGGAATATCATAATTCTTTCAATGAAGCTGATTCTTGTCTTTTGTATTCGGGGGAAGGTTATCATTGACGGAAAACGACAGACAAGCAAAAAAAATATACGTATATAACGAAAATATATGATTTATTGATAAAAATCTAAAACATTTCTATCTATAACGATTTTCCAACACATTATAAGGCTGTTTCCTGCTCGCAAGAGCAAATGAGGTGCCTGTAATAAAGAAAAAAAGATTTTAATGTCAAATTTTGATGTGTGCAAATTTTAAAGTACGTTATTTAATATGCAGTGAATTTGCAGCAATACCCAATGGTTATTCTTAACCTACTTGTACAAAGTTTGTATACGGCGCTGAACTTAGTTGTGTGCATAATTAGGACAAAACAAGAAGCACTAAAAAAAAACAAATACATATCCAATACGATTCACATAAGATCAACGTTGTTCCTTACTGTTCACAGAAAGCATATGCCGGCCGTTAATATGTTATCGATCGTGTTATATGTTATATTCAGATTTTACTGTTTTAGGAATTTATGGCATGGAATATGACATTTAGTTTTAGCATTCATTTTTTATGTTATTGTTTGTTCCGTGTATTACGACTACAGAACAGAAAAAAATAATTGAAGAAGAATTCCCTTAGTTTCTAACGCAAATTTCAAAATCTAGTTTTCTGGTCAATAGGCTCGTCAGATTTCCGCTAAACAAGAGCAGGTACAACAAAGAATTAAAGTATATCAAAGATGTCGCGAGGTACAATGGTTTCTCTTCTATGGATGTCGACCGTATTTTAAGGAAGGTCCAATACAAACAGCACATCAGAAATTCCACGACCTTGACATCAACAAACACCGGTAATAAGAAATTTATAACTCTCCCTTTTCACGCAACAGTAAAAGGGTTAAGTAAAGTTTTCCGACAACTAAATATGAACGTGTTTTTGTGTCAAAAAACGACTTAAAGAATCTCTTAGGGAATCCCAAAGATAAACCGGAGATGATAAAAAGGTCTGGAATATACCAAAACGCATGCAATGATTGTGAGAGAGTTTATATTGGACAAACAAAAAGGAGTATCGAAACGAGGTTCAAAGAACATATTAGACACTATCGTTTCGACAAACCTGAACTATCAAGCGTAGTTCAAACCTGAACTACTATGGTAAAATCCGGACATAAGATTGATTTAAAAAATCTGACACTACTTAAAAACGTAAACTCGTATAGAGAATTAGACGCGTACGAAACGATATGTATGAAAAAGAACGGAAACTTATTGAACAGAGAACCACCCCCAATTGCACACTCGAGTTTGATTGATTTATTACCATAGGCCCTGTTAAAGATACGGTTCGCTTTCGGTCCATCCTTTCTCGAAAAAGGCATTAGATCACCGAGTAGATTCTAAATAGTCATATGTTTTAGAAATTTTAGAGCCTGCGTAGAAAATAATTTGCGTGTGTGATACAGTTTTTACTTTCAGTCGGTAACACGGTTGACAATGAGAGCCCACGTGCTCTCGAAACGCTGCGTTCCGCATAATTAATAAATTTGTGTGAGTAGAGTTTACTGCCATACCTGTGAATTGTACATTCACACAGTCCTTGCAATCGTCATTTTCAGAAAACCCAAGATTTACACGTTTCAAAATTTTCAAATATGAGATTTCAACATTTTTAAAAATGACAATATTCAAAATTCTTAAAACTTAAAAAATGTCAGAAATTATCAAAAACTTCAAGAATAAGCTTGAAATTTATCCAAAATAACAAATATTAGAAGAATTTGCTAAATTTAAGAATTAAATAGTTTCTCAGACTTTCACGACTATTTGTCGTAGTCGTGAGGGTTGTCGGGTTCCGCCATGACACTAGATTTTCTGTCCCGGATGTATCAGTACCTTTGGAAATGCGAACCGCAATTGTTCGTGAAATATCAGAAAACTTAGTGACACAGTGGAATCCGACAACCGTTACGAATATAAATTTAAAAATTTTACAAAATTCCAAAATCGAGTAGCAGTTAAACAAGTTACTGACTAGGAAAATAAGTATGTTGTGTCTCTTAAAGATGATTGTGTCAAAGTAGTCTTTAAACTTTTACGGCCATTGTTTCTGCATACCTTTCGGTACAAGTCATCTCTGCCACGCAGAAAGTTTGTAATACTTGTTTAAATCACATTATCCTGATTTTCTTCCAAAGTGAAGTGATGTTTTTTTCCACATATGAAGCGCAGTGTTACGACAAGAAAATCGAAACGTCAAGTATAACAAACTTTCTACATGGCCGAAGATCTGTCTGAAGATTGTATCCTTTGTAATAAAAACATAATACCAACCCTGCTTTAAAGAAGAAAAAAAAAAGATTTATTTCCTCCCTGCTACCACATATTAGTAGTCTCGGTAAAGAAGTGCAAGTTTGAGTGCTGTGCGGAGAACAACGCGGAGGGGTGAAGCGCTCGGCACAGGAGAATCGAATACCCGTATCAAAGCACACATAGATGACGCTAGTTTTATTGCAGTCACCTTTCTCTCAGTTAGTACTAACCTTCAAATGACAGCTGTTAAAATTTCATGATATTCTATTCATTAGTTTGTGAGTTATTGTGCTAAGAGTTACGCTACTTTTGTTATTTTCAAAACAATGGATCAAAAACAATTTCGTGTTTTAATTTTACACTGCTTCTTGATGGGAAAAAATACCGTTCAAGCGAAGCAATGGCTTGAAAAGTGTTATGGGGACTCCGCTCCATCAGAAACAACAATAAAACGTTGGTTTGCTGACTTCAAACGTGGTCGTAGAGACACCGATGATGCAGAACGCAGTAGACGTCCACATGAGGCGATAACAACAGAAAACATAAAAAAAATTCACAAAATCGGTTTGAATGATCGAAAAGTGAAGTTGCGTGAGTTAGCTGACATCGTAAAGATATCAAAAGAACGTATTGGCTTTATATTGCATGAGCGTTTAACTATAAGAAAGCTCTGTTCAAAGTGGGTGCCGCGTTTGGTCACTGTCGACCAAAAACAAGAACGTTTTGATGATTCTGAGCAGTGTTTGGCCATGTTTAAACGTAACAAACCGGAATTTTTGCGTCGATATGTGACAATGGATGAAACATGGATCCATCACTTCACTCCGGAATCAAAACGATCGTCGTCTGAGTGGACTGCAACTGGTGAACCTCGTCTAAAGCGCCCGAAGGCACAACAATCGGCTGTAAAGGTTATGGCCTCGGTATTTTGGGATGTGCGTGGTGTAATATTCATCGACTATCTTGAGAAAGGAAATACCATCAACAGTGAATATTATATAGCGTTATTGGAGTGTTTGAAGGCCGAAATTGCTAAGAAACGACCGCATATGGCAAAGAAAAAAACAACCCACTTTGTCACAAGTCAATCAAAACAATGGCAAAACTACATGAATTGAACTTCGAATTGCTCCCACATCCACCGTATTCGTCAGATTTGGCTCTCAGCGACTACTGGCTGTTCGCAGACGTCAAAAAAATGCTCGCCGGTAAGAAATTTCGCACGAATGAAGAGGTTATCGCTGAAACTGAGGCCTATTTTGAGGCAAAAGATAAATCGTTCTACAAAAGTGGTGTTGAAATGTTAGAACGGCGCTGGAATGATTGCGTTGCTCTTGATGGAGATTACGTTGATGAATAAAGCTAATTTTGAACCAAAAAAACCGTGTTTTCTTTGTTAGGCCCGGAACTTTTCAGCCCATGTGTTACATATGTTTCCAAGTAGAAAAGCTTCTTTCAATATCCACAGATGTAATTGGTGCATTTTTTAACTTTGCAATACATTCTAAACTAAAATTAAAGTCGAAATCGTTTACTGTTTCATCTTCCAAAATTCTCTTCAGTTTCAAATACCCCGCATTTTTATTTATCACTTTTTTAAATTTATCGTATATAGAATTACCTATTGCACCCTTAACCTTCTTACATTGCATATCAAATTCGTCTACTATTTCGACTGATTCCGAGAGCGACATCCCACATTGATTGCACCGTAACATGCCCCGCTTAGTTAGTAGACCCTTACACCACACTCATCAAAGCAGCATTGAACACTTTAGTAGACCTTTTTAAACATTATATAGCATATTGTTACTATTACTTACCCACAAACCACATTCTCCGACACCAACGTCTCGGTACTGGTCTCCACCGACTTCAGCACCTCCACGCTATCCCTAGCGCGCAGCTTCCCGCCCCCACCACTGTCACCTCCACTATCGCAAACGATCGTATTCTCCGAACGGCTTTCGCTCGGCTCCGTCGTACATTCCGTATCGGAGTCGATTTCGTCCGCGCTACCGCCGCCCTTAAGGAACGCGTCGCCGCCGTTATGATTGATGTCGCCCGCCAATCGCGTCGCCCCCGTCGAACTGTTCCGCGGTCTCAGGCAGATGCTCTCGAAAGCGTTCGCATCCTTCAGACCCGCACCGTACGCCGTATCGGCTTCGTAGCCCAAAAGGTCCTTAACTAACTCAGTCTTATTATCGCTACTATCGCTAGATGTCGCGTCCGTCGGCGCGACAGCGAGAGGAGGAGGCGGCGGCTGCGGAGCGCTGAAGACGTCGCACTCGTCCTCGGTCTTATCGCCGCCGTCGTCCTTGTAGATGCAGTCGCTCTTACAGTCGATCTCGTCCAGTTCGGTCGATAAAAAAGCGCGCGGCGCTACGGTTAGAGGTTGCTTCGGTTGGGACGTCTCCGAATCGCTCGCGTCTTCTTGGACGATGGCGTCCTCGTTTGGCGGAGGTTTATCGGCGGTGATCGTCAAGGAGTTGATGTTTCTGCAAATATTTTACAGCTCTTAACGTGATATTGTTGATTATAGATTATAAGAATAATTAGAGTTATTGTTTGGGCTATTTCCATTGTTTGTTGAACGTGTTGTCCGACGTTTCGGCAGTTTGTCTACACTGTGCTATTTATGTGCCTGCTAGAGAAGTGAAAACAATATTTGTTTTTCATTGAATGCCGTATTATTGTTCTGGAATACGTAGCTAGGGGAAGTACACGTAACCTTCTCAGGGACACTCACGGTAGTTTCGAATGAAATTTGATGCCTGTGTTATTTTAAACTTGTCGTGTATGAGGATCGAACTCGATTTACTTTTTCTCGATCTTCATCTGACTTAACCACTAAAGTAATAGCTTAGTTCGATCTCAGGGCTACCCTGAAGGCGGCAGTAGACGAACTGCCGAAACGTCGGACTACATAAATTCAACAAACGATGGAAATAACCCAAACAACAACTCTAATTAGTATTTGATAGATCTAGTAGTAAAGAAGGTAAAAAAAATGAATGGGGACTACGTCATCTTCCCATGGAATATATTCCATAGTCACCATCAATCCAATCCAAAATGTTACGATACTTACATGGATTCTACCGTAATACTGGGATCGCTACATCGCCTAAACGTATTTGCACAGATATCAGCCGCATTGGGTAAATCTCCATAAGACCTGGTCTTCGTCATTTGATTATTGATCGAATCAGGCAGTCTCGAGCACCAGTTGGAGCCACTATCACCCGTAGATCTTTTCTCTAGAGATCCCAGATAAACCGCCGACCAAAGTTTTAGATCTCTGACGTTACATTGCGGCCAGAGTACCTGGAAATTCAACAGTAAGAGTGGAAAGTGATGAAACGAAAGCAGAAAGATTACGAGGATACCTGCGGATGATCTAGTTTCGATGGGGCGGCGTATAGGTGATTTTTATAACCGGATGAATTCAAAAAACCCCAAACGGAAAAGGTACCATCGTTGACCCTCTCAACACGTTCTTGCTTTGTATTGCAGAGAAAGGTTCCGAATAGATTGGAATAGGTGTGCTGTGCCAATTTAACCTTGTAGAAGGAAAAAAACTAAATAAAAAAATCGCGAAATTAGAAACATTTCTTACCAGATACGTATCGGAGAACTCGAAACTGCATTTGAATTGCTTTAACAATTGATGTACGCAGTCCAACCATTGCAAGAATACCGGACATCGTTCGTTCTGGTCATCGCTGCCCGTCGGGTGGCCACACCTGTCAGCG
This sequence comes from Trypoxylus dichotomus, assembly GCA_023509865.1. Classification (NCBI taxonomy): domain Eukaryota; kingdom Metazoa; phylum Arthropoda; class Insecta; order Coleoptera; family Scarabaeidae; genus Trypoxylus; species Trypoxylus dichotomus. The sequence continues at coordinate 2,864,408 of CM042082.1, forward strand.
AACTTGTGTCCGAAAGCCAGCCACTCCCTCTCGATTAATACTCGAAAACCATCAATCGTTCTGTAGTAGGGATCCAATAGGAGTTCAGCTAGTGCGACAATCTGAGGCGTACGATCCCAACCATCCGAACAGTGAACTAGAACGGGTCTAGCTTCGACTTCGATGGTTTTAGCCAACGTGACAGCTGCCTTCATTACACCAGACATGTGCTGTAACCAGCGTGTACCTTCCAATTGGCTAAACCAACTGGGAAAATGATTGGCGATTAGTTTGACGTTTATTTTGCTATATGGTTAATGGAATTAATCAAAATGTTGTCCACACGAATTATGCATGTGAAGAAAGACTATAGGGGGCGTGGTTTACTTTATAAGGCTTATGTTTTAGTTTTAAATGGACAAATTAATCAAAGCAAAGAACATTTGTCAATTAGAAACTGAAACCATAAGTCAAAGTTTGTCTCTTTATATAGGTTGTTCCTTTTTTTTTTACTAACCATAAAAAAGAATATTTAAGTTGGCAATTCGAAAATTAATATGTTTAGATTTTTACCTTTTTTTATTAACATTTCTCTATAACTTTATTACTGCCATTGGCGTACTGAGGTTTTGTGGTATAGATTCTATATTGTTGTTATTTTGATTACAGGATGATTCTTATTATATGTGACAAACTTCAAGAGCTGATTCCTTGGATTATTTTAATCATAGAAATTCACAGCTTAGTCATAAAAACAAAGAATGCTCATTGATAAATAAATTAATATCTAGTTGGTCCTGCGAAAGCGATCACTTGCTTGACATTTTAACATTATGGTGTCAATGTTGATTCGTTAATTCTTATTTCTGGGTTCTGTTCTTTAAAATGAATTACACAAACGCGATATGTATTTCGTTTTGCGGTTTTGCCAATAGTAATTCTTACGTAGCTAGACGCGTTTATGAACAATGATAGCCAAAACTATGACACAATAATACTCGATTTTCAAATACATATTTGAAATTTTTGACATATTCAACATTTTTGGCATTCGATATTTTTTTAATTTTTTACGCTCATTTTGCTATTTGTCATTATTGTCATTTTTAACCATCTTTGCTATGTCATTTTTGTTACGCCATTTTTAACAATTTTGAATTTTCTATGGTCATTTTAGTATTTGTCATTTTTGTTAGGCACTTTTTAACAATTTAAAAACTTTTGCAATTTTTGATTTTTTTTTTCGCAATTTTGAAACTTTTTCGATTTGAGATTTTTGAAAATTTTTAAATGTAAAATGTCTAAAAATTTTGATTACTTTTAATTAAGATTTTAATTTTTATAACTTTTACCATAATTTGACATTTCGATCGAAATATTAGTGATTTTTGACATTTTCGACATCTTAGGCATTATTTATGTAACTTTTGAATTTTTTATGGCGTTTTGCTAACTTTTGTCACTGTTAAGATTTTCTATAGGTTATATATCCCTTTTGTTATGTAAAATTTTTTATAAATTTAAAATTTCTTAAATACTTGACATTTTTCAAATTTTGACAATTTTTACAATTCTTAAATTTTTGCAATTTTTGAATTGTTCGTATTTTATTTGAAATTTATAAAAACTTTGGTTTTTTTTAAATTTTGACGATATGCCATTTCACCATCGGTGGCACTTGTTTTTAAAGTATTTGACTTTTTTAAAATTTCATAATTTTCTAAAAAGTCCAATAAAAGATCAAAAATGTCAAAAACGCCGAAATTGCGCAAAACTTTAAAGATGGCAAATTATATTTTCAACAATTTCAAGAATTTTTAAAATATCAAAAAAAAAAAGAAATCTCAGATATTTCAAAATTTTTAAAAATTACAAAAAGTAATGGAAGCTGTAGAGAGGTGGTTTGCAGAGGTCGGACAAACATTTTTCTAGGAAGCTGTTGAGATAATGGAGCACCGATGGACCAAGTGCATTAGTGTAGAGGGAAACTATGTTGATAAATAAACAATATAATGCCACTGTAGTTTTACTGTAAGGGTGTCGAGGGTACGGAAAAGAGATACACCCTCGTATTTGTTGCAGATCAAGATGAAAAAAAATTAAATACAATGAATAAAAAACACATTAATATTTTTCATTTAACACATGGGCTGAAAAGTCGCGGGCCTAACACATAGATGGCACTAGTTTTATTGCAGTCACCTTTCTCTCAGTTACTACTAACCTTCAAAAGACAGCTGTTAAAATTTCATGATATTCTATTCATTAGTTTGTGAGTTATTGTGCTAAGAGTCACGCTACTTTTGTTATTTTCAAAACAATGGATCAAAAACAATTTCGTGTTTTAATTTTACACTGCCTCTTGATGGGAAAAAATACCGTTCAAGCGAACTAATGGCTTGAAAAGTGTTATGGGGACTCCGCTCCATCAGAAACAACAATAAAACGTTGGTTTTCTGACTTCAAACGTGATCGTAGAGACACCGATGATGCAGAACGCAGTGCACGTCCAAATGAGGCGGTAACACCAGAAAACATCAAAGATATCCACAAAATCGTTTTGAATGATCGAAAAGTGAAGTTGCGTGAGTTAGCTGATATCGTAAAGATATCAAAAGAACGTATTGGATTTATATTGCATGAGAATTTGACTATGAGAAAGCTCTGTTCAAAGTGGGTGCCGCGTTTGCTCACTGTTGACCAAAAACAAGAACGTGTTGATGACTCTGAGCAGTGTTTGGCCATATTTAAACGTGACAAACCGGAATTTTTGCGTCGATATGTGACAATGGATGAAACATGGATCCATCACTTCACTCCGGAATCAAAACGATCGTCATCTGAGTGGGCAGCAACTGGTGAACCTCGCCCAAAGCGCCCGAAATCTCAACAATCGACTGGAAAGGTTACGACCTCGGTATTTTGGGATGTGCGTGGTGTAGTATTCATCGACTATCTTGAGAAAGGAAATACCATCAACAGTGAATATTATATAGCGTTATTGGAGCGTTTGAAGGCCGAAATTGCAAAGAAACGACCACATATGGCAAAGAAAAAAATTTTGTTTCATCAAGACAACGCACCGTGTCAGAAATCAAAACAATGGCAAAACTATATGAATTGAACTTCGAATTGCTCCCACATCCACCGTATTCGCCAGATTTGGCTCCCAGCGACTACTGGCTGTTCGCAGACCTCAAAAAAATGCTCGCCGGTAAGAAATTTCGCACGAATGAAGAGGTTACCGCTGAAACTGAGGCCTATTTTGAGGCAAAAGATAAATCGTTCTACAAAAGTGGTATTGAAATGTTAGAGCGGCGCTGGAATGATTGCGTTGCTCTTGATTAGCTTTATTCATCAACGTAATCTCCGTTGATGAATAAAGCTAATTTTGAACCAAAAAAAAAAACGTGTTTTGTTTGTTAGGTCCGGGACTTTTCAGCCCATGTGTTAGATTAGGATAATCAGAACTAAATAGGTTTCAATGAGAACATAAAGATGTAATTTTAAAACAACAATAGTGTATTTCAACAGAAAGGGTAAAATAGAATTAGAACTATAGCTAGAATAAACATGTATTGCGTATATCCAAAAACTTTGTCTTCTATTTAACAAAATTTCCTTATAACGAACTCTTACACAGGATTCAGGAACTTCGTTAAATAGAATTCCCATTGTAGCTAGGGCACTTCATCAATACCGATGCCAATATTTCAGGTCTACCAACGCAATACATTTGATGCTTTTTGATCACGCTGTACATCAGTTTTAATCAGAAATTAAACGTTTCAGTAATCAATTACGAAGCAATAATAATAAATTTTGTAGATATTAGATAGTTTTAAATGCTATAAAAATGGATGAGTTAATTTAAAATAGAACGTCTAAACCAGAATTTGCGTTATAATACTTGTTCTGGTTTTAAATTGTCGAATTTGTCCAAAATTAATTGTAAAGCATTCATTATCAAATTCTTAAAGCATTGAGGTTGGATCAACATGAAATGTGTATTGTAGATAGTTACAAAATGTCATTCCTCAATTAATAATGTACAATAAAAAATATAAGCTGAAACGCGTTTAATTTTTTTTTGTGTTGGTAATTTCATTTTATACAGGGCGCACGCGAATTCTACATTTAAGAAACTCGAAGTATTACTAGAAATTCCAATTTATACAGGTTGTCCATTTAAAGAGCGCATATACGAATATAAAGAAAGGGGCGTGGCTTGTCCTATAAGACTTACAAAGCAAATTGTTCGATACATACTTGGGTAAATCGCCGGAAGAGGCGCAGAGCTGCCGTAGAGCGTGGAAACTCTTCCTGATCGAATGGATATTGGCCAAATTCATGAACTGTATCTCGCAGTTCGGGTAATACTCCGGGCATTCGCATCCACCGCCCCTAGCTCGATTGGCAACCGCGGTCGTATAAGATCTAGCGTCCATGATCAACACCTTCTGGAACAAGATCGATTGAGATAAACCGGCGCAAAGTACACGATTCGAACCGACTTTCTTTTCGGGAACTTCTATCACAGGCTGCGTATGTCCGGAATCCTCCGAATGGATCGAAGCCGGGGAATGGGATACGTTCGATTCCTTATCGAGCATCGTCTTAGGTCCTCTATCGAACATGCAAGCGTCAGATATCGCTTTCAATAAGTCTTCGTCCTCCGCAGACCGCCAACCTAGCCATCCGACCTCCGGTTGACTGCATCTAGCTATCACAGCTCCATTTCCAGAATGCCTGTGGAATTTTGAAATTATGAAGAACCAAGAATGATTTGAATTTGGAATTGGTATTGACAAAAATGTTTGAAGGATGTTCGAAATACCTCCAGACAACAGCCGGGATCCTTCTGGAACTCCTAAACTTAGCTACGATCTCCAAATTCTCATCGGATACGCATGACGGCACCAGCAGCAATGGAGGGTAGCTTGAGCAGAGTTTATAGGTTTTATTCACCGAACTGATCCTCCAAGCGCAGTGTGTGTCGAATTTCAGTCTCTCAACCTGGAAAAAAATGAAGACTGCTCAAAGCTTGATTCCCAAACAATTTTGACCGCAATCTGTTTGACAGAACCTTTTTGCTTTTGGAGAAAACATAGTTTTATCCGAATAGTTTTTTTTGTTTAAATCTGTCTTAATGAATACATCCACCAAAATCTACACCAGTGACTCTCAAATTTTCCAATTAGCAAAGTTCTCTCACTATTTTGCCTCTTGGAAAATGCGAAAGTCTAGGAACTGCTGATCCGTCAAATAGGCAATCTTCAAAGAGAAAAATAACTGATTCGGTTTCATCGGACTTACCTCGTTTTTAAAAGTCGCATCGTCATAGATGAACTGCTTCTGGTTCTCAATCTTACTAACAATTTCGTCGCCGCCATTCTCCTTGGACCAGACGTGGTAGCGATAAGCGAACAGCTCCTCTAACTGGTGAGAACCGGTCGTTTCCTTTAATAATTGACCGTACCATTCCAGACAGATCTCGTTATTATCGAAGGTACATCTGCAAGTAAAGAAATCGATTAGCTACACAGAAATGCCATAGGAGGGGGTTAATTTTAGCGAATCTACGGTGAACGCAGTTAGACGAATACCTGCGGATCATCACACCACAGATATTCTAATACGTTATTATCACTCGTTAAATAATGCGAATAAAACATATTGTTACTATTTCCTATTATCTATATCTTACACTGTCAGACAATAGACTACATCACAAATATACAACTTAATACTAATTTTGATTAACTTCTATTAAAGGAAGGTTATGAGAAGGATTAGCAATTAATTAAGAACAAAGTTATCGTGTAAATACACGATAGGCCTCGCTTATCTCAATTGTGCAATAAACACAGGATGTGCTACCTACATATCGTATCGATTTTGGCTATTTTTGTATAAGCTTACAATATTGTTATTATTGTTATATATTATACACTTGTTTACGCACTTATGTTACTAAACAGTTTATTCATTTCTCAATTTCTGTTTGATATATATGAGGGCGAATCAAATATGAACCGGACTTTCGTTTTAAAACATTTATTGGTACAGTAAAGAAAATGAATATGCCTTATTTTTTATATAACCTCCTCCTTTATTTACACGATTTTCTCACCGTATCCGCAGCTTTTTAATTCCGTCTTCAAGGAATGAATATGGTCGCGTCTGTAATCAATTGTGTATGAACATTTCCACACCTTCGTCGTCGTAAAAGTGATGACCTCCCAGTCTTCTTTGAGTAGCCCAAACATGTGATAGTCATACGGTGACAGATCGGGACTGCAGGAGTTGTTGCGGAGTTTCCCAATGAATTTTGTCCAACTTATTTTGGGTCAATGTAGCTGTGTGTGGCGAAGCATTGTCTTTTTCGTCGATAGGCCAGTTTTATTTCATCAAGCAGATAGCAGTAGTACAGAGCACTAACACATAGGCTGAAAAGTCCCGGGCCTAACAAAGAAAACACGGTTTTTTTGGTTCAAAATTAGATTCATTCATCAACGTAATCTCCGTCAAGAGCAACGCAATCATTCCAGCGCCGCTCTAATATTTCAATACCACTTTTGTAGAACGATTTATCTTTTGCCTCAAAATAGGCCTCAGTTTCAGCGATAACCTCTTCATTCGTCCGAAATTTCTTACCGGTGAGCATTTTTTTGAGGTCTGCGAACAGCCAGTAGTCGCTGGGAGCCAAATCTGGCGAATACGGTGGATGTGGGAGCACTTCGAAGTTCAATTCATGTAGTTTTGCCATTGTTTTGATTGACTTGTGACACAGTGCGTTGTCTTGATGAAACAAATTTTTTTTCTTTGCCATATGCGGTCGTTTCTTTGCAATTTCGGCCTTCAAACGCTCCAATAACGCTATATAATATTCGCTGTTGATGGTATTTCCTTTCTCAAGATAGTCGATGAATATTACACCACGCACATCCCAAAATACCGTGGCCATAACCTTTCCAGCCGATTGTTGTGCTTTCGGGCGCTTTGGACGAGGTTCACCAGTTGCTGTCCACTCAGATGACGATCGTTTTGATTCCGGAGTGAAGTGATGGATCCATGTTTCATCCATTGTCACATATCGACGCAAAAATTCCGGTTTGTTACGTTTAAACATGGCCAAACACTGCTCAGAATCATCAACACGTTCTTGTTTTTGGTCAACAGTGATTAAACGCGGCACCCACTTTGAACAGAGCTTTCTCATAGTCAAATGCTCATGCAATATAAAGCCAATACGTTCTTTTGATATCTTTACGATGTCAGCTAACTCACACAACTTCACTTTCCGATCATTCAAAACGATTTTGTGGATTTTCTTTTATGTTTCCTGGTGTTACCGCCTCATTTGGACGTCCACTGCGTTCTGCATCATCGGTGTCTCTACGGCCACGTTTGAAGTCAGCAAACCAACGTTTTATTGTTGTTTCTGATAGAGCGGAGTCCCCATAACACTTTTCAAGCCATTGCTTCGTTTGAACGGTATTTTTTCCCATCAAGAAGCAATGTAAAATTAAAACACGAAATTGTTTTTGATCCATTGTTTTCAAAATAACAAAAGTAGCGTGACTCTTAGCACAATAACTCACAAAGTAATGAATAGAATATCATGAAATTTTAACAGCTGTCTTTTGAAGGTTAGTACTGAGAGAAAGGTGACTGCAATAAAACTAGCGTCATCTATATGTTAAGCCCGGCACTTTTCAGTCCATGTGTTAACTGTACGCCTTGAATCAGCTCACGTTTTCGTTTCCTACTGACTCTCGGCCATCGAAAATTTTTTTTTACCAATCGTAGACTTGGGTCTTTGAAAGAGTTTTTTCACCGAACTGTGGACAACCCAAATTATATAATGACGAGAATATAGAATTTTTGGTGTAAATTAATCCAAGATGGAATATAAAATCTAATAAACGGCCTTTATACCAACCTCCGTGTAAATCCGAAGAAATAACCAAGCAGTCTCAAACAGTGTGCTTTGAAATAGTGGCACATCGACCTTCCAAAACCTCTACATCTTATGCTATCATTTGAAGAAAAGTTTGCAGTTCCAAATAAAGTAATAAGCTCCAAGGAAATGCGTATGTCGAATGATGTGAATGCTCAGGAAGAATGGAAAGCCAAGTACGTACAATATCGAGTTACGTATGGTGTTTGGATCGTTTTAAGCAAAATAAAATGGATTTCAAGCTTCGTTTTAGAATTATTAATGAAATTTGGAAGCATCCCTATATACCAGAGTGAAAGGAACAATGAAAGCAATGGATTGAAGCTGGTGAAAATGCAGCAAAATAGGCAAGGACGATTTATCAGTAGAAAATGTTATCGGCAAAAGTGTTTTATAGATCGATTATCTTCAGAAACAGAAAACAATAAAGCCTGGTTATTATTGTAACCTTTTGGGTCAATTGGACCCAAAAATTCGTGAGAAGATAACTGTTTTAAAGTAGAAAGAAAAACCTTTTTCCATCAACGCAATGCACGTGTTCAGGTAGATGTTTTGACGATAACAGCATTCAACCAATTAAAGTATGAATTGCTTGAACATCCAGTATATTCATCAGATCTGGTTCGCTTTGACTATTATCCGTTTCCAAAGCTGAAAAATATCCTGGCTCGAAAGCAATTTACATCAAATGACGAAGCTATTGGATTGATATGTTGCAAATGTTGAAGCGAATGTGTTGGAGTTACAGAAGACTATGTACACTAGGGTGACAGAGTAAAATAGACACCAGGTAAAGCGGTATAAATATGTAAACAGCTAAATTCTAAGAACGAATTAAGAACTTTCTCTTGTCATTAGGGTATGGGTAGATGTAACGGAAGGAATTCGTCATAGTTTAGTAACGTTATAACTATGCCTCGCTTACAAGGTTCGAGTGATATTAGCGACTTCACCCGGGGTCGTATCGTTGGCAAGAGTGAACGCGGCGCTTCGCAACGTGAAATAAGTAAATTTTTTAATATTCCCTTGTCCCCACAGTTAACCGTGTGATTACTCAATTTAAACGCGAGGAAAAAACAACAGTGGAGCCGAGACCAAGTCGTGCCGTATCTTCTGAAAGAAGTAAAAGGGTGCTTGTGCGCGAAGTGTTAAGAGAACCGCGAAAAGGTACAGCTGAGCTTGCGGCAACTTCACAGAAAAGTCAGCGCATCGTTCTGCGATACCTCCACAGTGTGGGGATGTATAAAAGGATGGCAAAGAAAAAACCTCTCCTTACGGTGTTTCAAAAACAGCGCCGAATGGCTTGGGCAATCGAAATGCGAACGAAGCCCGAAGAGTTTTGGCGGTCTGTCATTTTTTCAGACGAAAGCAGATACCGCCAATTTAGTGATGGTGGTCGTACGTGGGTATGGAGACGTTCGTCGCAGCAACTAGACGACAAATTTTTGCATCAGACGGTGAAATACGGCGGTGTGAACATCATGGTGTGGGGCGCGATATGGTATGGTGGAAGATCGCAATTAGTAATCTACGACGGAAGTATAAATGCGGCAAAATATATCCAAATATTAACAGAAGGACTACTACCGATATTCGACAACGCCATTTCATCTAAAGAAGACGCCACTTTTATGGAGGATGGAGCACCCTGCCACAAAGCAAGAACAACAACCACATGGAAGGAGGAACAGGGGATTTGGATTTTACCATGGCCAGGCCAATCACCAGACATACACACCGATAGAGAATGTTTGGCACATAATCCATAACCCAGCAATAAGGAAGAACTCGTGGCAGCTATTACAGAAGAGTGGTTAAATATTCCAGAAGACACCATTAATCATTTAATAGATTCTATGCGACGACGACTCGCAGCACTTGACGCAAGTAAAGGTGGATCGACAAAATATTAGTCTAATTTAAAAATTTTAAAATATTTTGTATATATAACGAGAATAGGATCATTTTTTTCATTAGTAGGTTTCTATTTTATTCTGTCACCCTAGTGTATATGTAGCAGACAAGGTAATCAGTGTAATAGATTTAATGAAATTAGGAAAACTCTAATAAACTACTACATTCTCACAAGTCATGCACGTACAACGCATCAAAATAGGTTAAACATTAGAAAAGTATGCTTTCGCAGGACATTTGAATCACTAATCCTTTCCAGTTTAAGGCAAAATATGACACAAGAAATAATCAAAACAACCTAATTGACTCGAATGTGTATACAAGGAAACACCTCTCGTAGCATCTATGAATTTAAAATCTCCAGTTCAACATACCAACATAACATCTACTAATTTAATCGATCGGACAAAACTTAAGATTAATTTAATGCACGAATATGAATGTATTTTAATCGACCAACGAGTACGCGACACGACCTTGTACGGTATTTGTCCCGGCGTTATTGATAAACTTCCTTGAATTCGATTCGTGCAGAGAAAAAAAATACCATTAATGATGCATAACGTAAGGTCGAACCGTTAACACTTTCGCTGCCTCTAAACATATAAACGCTTACAAGAGATTTCCATTACAGCTCGCCTATTAAAATCGTACGTCTAGCAAAGGAGAGTGAGAGGGGGAGAGAAAGGAACCGTCTATAAATAAAATAGAAATTATGAATACATTATAGCTGTTGCTATTTCTAGAATAATAAATGCCATACATGTGTCTGATTAGAACGAATGAAAGTTGGATACCTGTTAGGTGTTGTAGATGTAATTTCAATAGTTATTGGTTAACCTAGTTTATGCTTTTAAATCGAGTCTTGTTATTATACTTCCATAGAATTGAATAGAACTAAAACTAGGAAAGGCGGCCGGGGAGGATGAAATCACAGCTGAAATGATAAAATATATGGGAGACAAAGGTAACGAAGAACTACTTGACCTCTTAAACAACATTACAATAAAAAAAGAAATACCTAAGGAATGGAATATGGGAATAATTATGCCCATATACAAAAAGGGAGACTCTAAGGAATGCCCAAACTATACGGGAATAACATTAACTAGCATCCCAGGAAAAGTATTGACAAGAAACTAGAAAAAAGATTCCGAGAGAAACTGGAAACAACACTAGAAGATACTCAACATGGACTTAGAAAAGGAAGAAGCACCCAGGACTTAATATTTGTAATCAGACAATTAGGAGAAAAACTAATAGGGAAAGGAAAGGAAATACATATATGTTTTATAGATCTTGAAAAAGCTTTTGATAGGGTAAGAAGAGAAGATGTATACCAGAGCTTGGAAAGGAGAGGTTTAGAGAAAGGAATGATAGAGATGATTAAGGCATTGTATAAAAGCAATAAGAATAAGGTGAGAACTTCCAATGCAGAATCAGCTGAATTCGAATCGCAAATTGGATTAAAACAGGGATGCGTATTGAGCCCATTGTTATTCTCTATATTAATACACGACGCTGTTAAAAAAGCTAAACAAAAAGGAAAAAATATGAAAGTAGGAAACTGGAAAATGAATGCAATTAACGTACAGGAACTAATGTTTGCAGATGATATGGTACTGATAGCACACTCGGAAGAGACATTACAGCAAAACTTGAAGATATATCAAGAAGAACTAACAAAGATAAACATGAGGAAAACAAACACAATGATAATAGCAGCAGAAGAAAGAAAACATAGCATCAAAATCGGGGAAAAAGCATTGGAACAAGTTAAAAGTTACAACTACTTAGGAACAATCATTGAAGACAATGGGAGAATAGAGAAAGAGGTAAATGAGAGGATAGGGAAATCCGCAAAAATATATAACATATTGAGAAATTCGTTTCTGGATAAAAAAGAAATACCAAAAAGAATAAAGACAGAGGTGTATAAAAGAGTGGTCAGACCAACATTAACATATGGTAGTGAGTCATGGATAACCACGAATAGAATCAAAAGCAGAGTTACGGCCATGGAAATGAGATTCCTAAGAAGAATAGAAGGAGTAACTAGAAGAGACAGAATCAGAAACACGACAATCACTAATAGTCTGGGTATCAAACCAGTAAAAGTGGTCATAGAAGAGAGACAACTGGGATGGTTTGGAAGAATATCGAATCACAAAGAGGATATTTGAAGCCAAAACAGAGGGCAAAAACAGAATAGGTAGACCCCGAAACACCTGGAAGGAGCAGGTGTATAGAACATCGGAAAAGGGAAGTATGGGATGGATTGAAGCCAAACAACTGGCTCAGAACAGGAACCTGTAGAAGATAAAAATAAGAAAATAAATAGTCCGACACCGCAAGGTATAAACGACATAGGATTAAAAGGATTAGAATTGTTTGCAACTAATTGCTTACGAAGTTCGTTCAGAAAATAACCGAACTTAATCTTACAAATTATTGGTTGGTCCTTGTTCCATGGGTAATACTTAGGGTAACGTACTGAATAGAAGCCCAAACCGGATTCTTACAGATGAATTAATGTCATGTATTGAAGATCCTTAAAAAGGTACTGGATAAGCGTATACTCAAAGGGAGACAGTCTGGGCCATCTGCACCCCCACTATACTCTATTTTTTTTTAATTCGGAAGAGGAATAACCATGTTCCAATTAGCAGTGAATTAATTAAAGAGAGAGCAAAATTATTGAATGAAAACCTAAAAGAGACCGAAAATTTTGTAGCTAGTGATGGCTGGCTAAAAAGATTTAAAAAGGGGTATGGAATTCGACTGCTGTCGATATCTGGTGAAAAATTATCGGCACCATCACAACTAGTGCAATCGTTTAAGGAAAAGCTAATGAACAAAATCAAAGAGCTACATTTAAATGAGAAGCAAATATACGATGCAGATGAAACCAGTCTCTATTGGAAATTATTACCTACGAAAACCTATGTTGCATAACAAGAAAAATCTGCTCCGGGTAGAACTTTTCTAGCGTGCACTAATGTTAGTGCTGCACACAAAATAAGGCCACTAGTAATAGGAAAGGCAAAAAAATCCACGTTCATTTAGAAATTTTAGGGAGTCCTGTTGATGACAATTCAAAATCCGCTTGGATGACCAAAGGCATATTTCTGCAATGGTTCCAGAAGTACTTTGTCCCTCAGGTGTGACAATAAAACTGTAATAATAAGTAACGTAATTTAATTATACATATTCAATTTGTAGGTGAAAGATTTCTTAAAAAAAGCAAAATTTTCAAATAAATGCGGTGTTAATCTTAGAGAACGCCCCAAGTCATCCTCCAGAGGAACAATTAAGAAACAACGATGGCTCAATTTTTGTTATATTCATGCCGCCCAACTGATGGACCAAAATTTAATAACAAATTACTAAATTGTATTATCAAAAAATTCTACTGTCGTCTGCGTTATCAAAAAATCCTAAAAACATTTCTGAATCCTTAAAGCAAGTAACTTTAAGTGACGCACTTTTAAATTTGGATATGGCATGAAATGACCTTAACCAGCAAACAATCAGAAAGTGTTGGAAAAATTTGCTTTACTCCAGCGATGATTATGACGATGAAGACAATGTACCGCTAACCGTCATTAGAAAACAGTTACTATCTCATGTTGAAGTTATTGACAGTGCATCATCGGATGTTCTCAAATTATTAAAAGCAATAAATCCCGATACTGTTTGCACAATTACCGATGTTAGTTTATGGAATGACGATAATGAGAAGGATGATGCACATGAAGAGGAAGATGGGGTGAGTGAAGATGACGACCCTCCGATTGAAATAAAAAATACAGTGAGTGACGAGCAAGCTGTAGGAATGTTTAATCAAGCGTTAAATTGGTGTGAAGAAAAAGATTTATATTCCGATATTTTAGTGCTTCGTAAACTACGGGCAATGGCATTAGAAAATACCAAGCGTAAATTTACGCAAACAAAAATAGAACATTTTTTTCAAAATAATGTAAAATTTATTTTTTAATATTATGTATATGTATTATGTTATTCAGTCTTCATAATTTATTTTTTTAATAAACATATATGTTTTCTTTTATGCAATTTCTTTATAAATAAAATAAGACTCGCTCATGTAAACGTGAATAGTGTTTGGCTGATATTGTTCATATAATCGAACGCATACTGTAATAGTAATATAAACTCTGTTATCGCAAATAACCCGGAATCAGAAACATTTAGAATAACAGGAGAATTGAGACAAGGAAGAAGCCTAAACCCAATATTATCCATCATCTATATGGACGAAATAATCAAGAAACGTACAAAGAAATGCAAAAAAATATTAGTAAGACATGTTAACTTATAACGAGTCGAAGTATCTGAAGAAGTGTTTACAGACGATGTAAAAAGTGAAAAGAACTTACAGAAAAAAATAGAAATATGAAAAATAAAACTAAAAAGTAATGAGAAAGTAGACATCAATAAAATAATTGAGAAAACAACGAAATCATACTACGCCATGAACACTAAATTTATAAAAACAAGTAAGAAATCTCTCGATAAACGAAAATGAAAGTATATAAGTCGATTTATCGACCGATATTAACGTTCGGCTGCGAATCGTAGATACTAAACCAAAAACTAAGAAGTAAGGCACAAGCCATGGAAATGAAGTATCTAGGAAGAGTTAGAGGACGCACAAAATGCGTTAGAATAAAAAAAAAACATCGACATAAGGGAAGATTTAGAAATTAATTCAGTACTGGAATTTATTGAGCAGAGACAAGTGGAATGGTGGAGGCATTTGTAAAGAATGGATAATGAGAGACAACCTAGAGGAATATGGAAAGCAAAAATATTGCAAAAAATAAGAGAAACGGAAGGCTAGGGAGGACTTGGGACAATGTCAGCGAAAATTTTGGGAAGGAGTAAAACATGTAGTGAAGTAGCGAAGTTGGTAAAGTGTAAGAAGCAGTGGAGGAAGTCTGTAAAGCTTTAAAAGAAACATAACTTCCGGCGCCATTTATATGCTATATGGATTATATATAGCTTCGAGCAAATGTTATAGGCACCCTAATCAAACATGTGTTTCGCGCAGCAGGTAGCGCTTCTTAGAACAAGGGTACTGCGAACCTATACCTGGTCATTATCTAAAGTAAAAATTCTTAGAAAATATAAATTACGAAGCTATATAAGACAGAAATTAAAATTTTTAGGTTGAGTAATATATTGTGCCTAGAGAAAGAAACGTCGTTTGTCGGTTTCAAAAGTTCATTTAGAGTGCGGACCTTCTTTTGTAAGTTTGTGTATACACAATATGCCAAAAAAGCCCCAAATATCTAAGGCTTTACGAGGCCAGTTAATTTTATTGCACAAACAAGGATTGTCACAAATAAAAATTGCTAAGACAATAAAATGTTCGCGTTGTGCAGTGCAAAACACAATTAGCCGCTACCAAAGGACTGGAGAGTATCATAATCTACTCAAGAGTGGTCGAAAACGTGTAATGACTGTGTGCGAAGAACGATTGATAGAGCGTATCGCGCTCCGAGATAGGCACAAATCCGCGATAGCGATTTCTGCTCAACGAGACGCACCAATCTCCGTCCATACGGTAAGAAGAAGGTTAACTGCGGCGAATTTACGTGCCCGGAAACCGCGACACAAGCCTTTGCTGCCCGAGCTACACCGCAAGCAACGCTTTACGTGAGCAAAGAAGTACCGACACTGAACTGTAGATAAATCTAATATAGACGTAAGTGATTGAAAATATTTTATAATCCTTGCAATATACATAATTGAACTCAGCGTCCCTACTTTCCTCACCAAAATAGAAATATTCAAAAAGTTAACGTCCTTTGTTTATTCTGCGCAGGTGCACAGCGTTTCCGGAGCAAGTTATGTTCGGAGGAGGTCCGGCGAAGCATTTTCCCCAGAGTGTATTTTACCTACTGTTAAACACGGCGGTGGAAGCATTATGAGTTGGGGGTGCAAGTATGCACAAGGTGTAGGGGAAGTCCATGTGTGCGAGGGCCGCATGAATGGGGCACGCTACATCGGGATGTTGGAAGAGGTTCTCGAACCATCAATTGTCAGATTTTATGATATGGACTCAGAGGAGTATTACTTTCAGCAAGATAATGCCCCTTGCCACAAGGCTCGACCTGTAATGAAATGGTTTACTGATAACCAAGTGAAGATTTTGGACTGCCCCCCACAATCGCCTGACCTCTCGCATATTGAAAATCAATGGCATATATTGAAGGACGGGGTTCGTAAATACAACCATGCCTCTAAAGAAGCCCTAAAGCAAACAGTGTCAACATGGGCGTCCATTTCCCCAAAAACATGTGCCTAAAAGAATTAAAGCTGTAGTAAAGGCTAGAGGAGGCAGCATTAAATACTGATTTATTTAATAAAAGAACCTTATAAACTGAATTATGTGTTTTTTTTTAGTTTTGAGATTCTCGTCTTATCGTAACGTTAAAAAGTTACCTTGCCTATAACATTTGCTCGCAGCTGCACTTGCATACCATTCTGCTTATCATCTTTTGCTATGCAACCTGTACTAACTTTGCCTTGACATATGTATTAATATATGCTTTACATTCTTTTCGGTTGTAAAAGTTCTGCATTCCTTTTTCGATAAGAACTGTTCGATATCGTTTTCTGTAATTATTTTCCCCTATTATACCAATGATTTGGGACAACATTTTCATTTACAATACGTAATGTTTACAAATTCCAACCCGAATGCATACATTTCCTATTACTAACTGAATAAATATACATAATATGCGGAATGTCAAATATGTGTGATACACCCCGCAGTTAACCTTTCCCCAGTCGATTGTCCTGCTACATATTAATATCGCAATGAACTTTAAACATGCATCTCTGTTTACAAACACAAGGAATTATCGTTAACTATCCAAGGAATGCGTTGATCAAATGACTCATTTGCGGAGTATGAATGCGCTTATTGTCATAGTAATGTTTGAGCTTATTATCGTTTTAAAGTTCATTTTTGCAGTAGCAATATGGAATACGTCATAAAATAGATGACTTTATAATGGGAATATGCGATTTTAAAGTTAAATTTTGACTTTACTTAATTTATTCACATGTTTCTATCCTCTTGACAGGCTGCTATATACGAGGGCGACCTGAAATGTTTCCGGAATCGAAGATTGAAGTGGATTCACTGGTTGCCTTTTTTATGGCAATTGTCAAAATTTCAGACGTCTACTGTCAATAGTTGTCGCTTAAGAATATGTTTTGTGTAGCAAGTCAGGCGATTCCGCATAAATGGATAAAATCGAATTTCGTCTAGTGATAAAACACTTCTGGATAGCTGGGAAGACGGCCACTGAAATTCGAAATATTTTGCTAGAGGCTCATGGCGGCACTAATCAGGCCTCACTAGCTCTTTGCCCTGGTAGTCGACGAACATAAACTCTTCGTTGCGTACCAAATGACTGAAATTTGGACTCGTCGGTCCATAAGACTGCGCTCCAATCATCCAGTGACCAATCTGCTGCTCTCTTGTCCATGTAAAAAATGTTATTTTTTGCTGCTGATGCATCCCATTAAACCCGCTGCCAATAATCGCCGCTTGACGGTGGTGACAAAAACATTTGTTCGTCGTTGTGTATTAAGGCGCGTTGCGATATCCGGTACCGTTAGACGTCTATCTCGTTTCGAAGTCGTTACTACAAATCTATCTTCAGCTTCAGAAGTCAACCGTGGACGCCCACTTCGTCTTATATCAAGATGTTGTCCTGTCTCTCTTCTACGGACCAATGTATAATGGACGCCTTTCAGTGAAATCCCTAACCGTAAGGCAATTATTCTCTCGGTATATACTTCATCGCGAAGACTACAAATATTACCACGTTGTTTTACAGTCAATTGTCTGCATTTTGACATTTTTACGCTCAGTACTGATTTCAAAAAAACTACTAATACTAAACGATTTGACCGAAAGTAATTACAGGTATCCTACCCCATTTTCAGACAATCATTTATAATAGGGATTAGCGATTTCACGATATGCCTATCAGTTGTATTATTCTAAAGAAATTTCTCCTTGCTTCCAAACTTATGGACGGTAATGTATATATTGATATAGCAAGAAATAGAATATAACAGCCTTTAGGGCAGGGTTTTATGGTTATGGCGCTACATGGCCTCCAATTTATCGCAAAATTCGTATTGACGACCTTAAAAAAAGTTCCCCTACAGAATTTAGTGTATTGATGTTAATATAAGTATCGTAAATCTTGTATTTCGACCAACGTAATAAAAAACCGGATCTTAACTTGGAAGCAAATGCTTTCGAAGTAATAAAAAACAAATGCCGGCTTAATAACCTCTTTATCAAAAGGAACAAGTAACAGCAATACGTTTTCTATTTGTAGAGACAAGCGATAATGACACGTAAATATTGATATTCAACTTTAAAAGAAGGATATCGGATTAATATTTGGTAAATACAACAAAAGTTATCTGTATTCCTTCACTGTGTAAACAATTCATTCATTATCGGTGTTCATTAGCATTAATCTCAAGGAAATTCTAAGAAATGACGTAAGACCTATATAACGTTAATGAATCTATATTTATTATAATCTTGCATCTTTACTTTGCATTTAAAAATTTAATTCATTGAAAAAAATCAATGATTTATTTATAGTTAATTTTCCAGTGATAATCGGTGTATACAGTCCATTCTCCAATGACGCACTGTGTATACAACCGAAAGAATACGTAAAATCTATTCAAAATTTTGTTAATGTGACGCAAATTTTTTTTATATCTAAACCTATTTTCATATAATAAAAGTAAATATTTATCACGTTTTCGCGAATATACAAAAATATTTGTTGGCTACTACGATGTAATTTTTTTATTGTTATTGCAGTTGGTAATTAAATTACTTCAATTTAATGTTGCGCAAATTAACGCAAATTTTCAAAATAGCTGACCTTAAAGTAATAAAAAAAATAATTGTGTTGTAATTCTAATGCAAACTAGCATATACCAATCACATTATAATTGACCTAGGTCATGCTAGAATCGAATGAGGCTAATTTTAATTCGGTTTTAGACGTAATCAAACGGGGATACTCCAAGGACTTATATTGGGACCATTATTTTCATGGCACACTTTATTCCACTATTAAATTTATTGAACCCCATTGTTTTTCTCTTTATATGCTATTTTTGGATGTCCATTGTGTAATATTTATAGAATAGATTCAAAATAACTTCTCGGGATCCCACAAGACACATTATAACACCTTCAATGGATTTAGTTTACCCAAACGCATGCATTTTCCCAAGCATGTTAACTTCGATACTTCTAATTTTTAAATTAACTAATCACTCACTTCGTACATCTTTACACTGAATATGCAAATGAAACAATTCCCTTTGCTCCACAAGCTCGGTTAATCCCAAAGGAACATGATACCGTAGCTGTATATATAAACGATAACTATAGTTCTCGAGATCCCATAGAACATATTACAACACTTTCAATGGATTTTGTTTATCCCAAATACATGCATTTTCCCAAGCACGTTAACTTCGATAGTTCTAATTTTTAAATTAATACCCCTCACCTATAACTTCGTACATCTTTACACCAAATATGCAAATCAAACAATTTCCTTTGCTCCACGGACTCGAGTAGACCCAAAGGAACATGATACTAACAATCCCGTAAGTGTATATAAAAACGATTGCTGGTCAGAACTAGGAGGCCTTCGACCGAATAACCAAAATTTGAATTATATTTTAGATATAATCAAACGGGGATACTTCAAGGACTTATATTGGGACCATTATTTTCATGGCACACTTATCCGTTATTTCACTATTGAACTTATTGAATTCCATTGTTTTTCTCTTTATATGTTATTTTTGAATGTATGCGAAAAATAGTTTTCGGGATCCCATAAAACACATTACAACACTTGCAAACGCATGCATTTTCTCAAGTACATTAACTTCGATACTTTTAATTTTTAAATTAGTTCCACTTACCTATAACTTCGTGCATCCTTACACCAAATATGCAAATGAAACAATTCCCTTTGCTCCACCGACTCGATTAAACCCAAAGGAACATGATACTGGCAATCCCGTAACTGTATATATAAACGATAGCTGGTCAGAACTAGGAGGCCTTCGACGGAATTACCAGAATGTGCGATGGACTCCCCGGCAAGCAAGCCGAAGGGTAGATTGACCTTTTGCTCGTTCGACAACGGATACATCTGTATCGGTTTGACGTGACAGATTGAGTTCGGCTGGTCGGTAGCTTCCATTTCTCACCTGCGATTCGATAAGGAAGATTAATCTCTTGGCAACATAAAATGCAACTAAAGCATACTTAAACATTACAAACACTTTTTATAGTTGGCATCTGGCCAAGATTTGAAGCTATTATGAATATAGATGATTTGACAACAAAAACAATTCATGGTGATGTCAAGGAGTGTTAAGTACGCGATAAATTTTGTAGATTACGATCGCTAATCAGTAGATTTATTTATTATTTGATAACGGACGGTTTTTTGCAGCGCTTTGTGCATCGGCGTAAAGGTTAGAAATTTCTGGCATGACCTCCACATTGGCAATACTCGAGAGGACTGTCAACCATAACTTATTTTCGCTAAATGTAGGTCCTTGTTTACATTGTACGAGGCATTCATCTGTTTTATATTAAAATATTTATCCGTGGGATGTTATAAAAATGGATTTGTTTATGTATATATTAGATAACTTTATTCACAACAAATTCCCTTAATTATTTTAAATCGAGCTCTTAAAACGCGAGTACGTTTTCTCCATCAACATCAACATCAACGTAAAAAAATCTCTCGTTTATAAATACCTGTTTAATTATGTAAAGGCAAAAAAAAACTGGTAATTCCTCCTAATTTAGATAAACATATCGCCTAATTAGTTGCGTTCTCTTCTCACGGGTAAAACGGAAAAAAAAGGAGAAAACGCCACACACAAAACACTCAATCACTACGGATTTATTCTCCATGAACGATAGGCGATTCGTCGCGAAATCGTAGGCATTACGAAATGTCAAAATTGTTTCGGGGAAAATTAATTAAACGGTAGCGGTATGGGGAACCAGCACTTCCATTAAACGGAATGGGGGGATAGGCGCAGCGCCCGCTCCTCAAAAAATTCCGTTACGGAAACGAATTTACGAACGCCTCGAACATTTCGTTCGCGAGCGGAAAGAACGGAACGGTCTCCGGCTTTTTTTCTTTTTAACGAACGGATCCGGTCGTGGATAACGCCGGACGATTTTTTGATCGTCCTTTGATGAGGGGGCAAACACCACACGCGAAGGGTAAATACGGTACGGGATTATCGAGAACGTCCTTGTGACAGTCAAGATGGCGACTATGCGCCGCCGTCGTACGAAAAGAAATACCGCAAAGGAAGGTCGCAACTCGGAAAAGTGAAATGTTGCGGTATGTGAAGCGTGGCGACATCTGTTATACGTATTTGGAAATTCGGACGATTCTTTTTTTGATTACTCAATTTTTAAACATTAAACGGAATTAAATACGTCATAATTTTATTACGATGTGTTCTAAGAAAGTAAAGTTTCGCTTGCTAAATGCGCGTATTAATTAAGAAATCAACTTAGCAGTACTAAAGAAGAAAATGTAAAATGATTCATTTTCCTATTTCATCCTTCTTCTTTTATATTAAATTTCGATTTATTTCAATTCGAACGGAATTGTTATGGATTTCAAAAAAGAAAGAGACAAATTTCTGAACATCCCAATGTAACAGTTTTCCTATTAGTTGCTGGCAAGGCGAATTCACACCCTCCCTACAACATTCCCTTTTAGCTATGAAAATGTAAAAGATTTTGACATCCTAACCGTTTAAACTAACATTAATATTAATACTAAACCACCGTTGGCATTACTAATTTTTCAGTATTTTAATAACGTTGGGTAATTGCAACGAAATTGTAATTTTATCCTGAACATTGTTTATATCACGTTTGCGTTTCGGCAGCTTTGTTCATAATTATTATATTACTTTAGCTATTTTGCAGTACAGATTAGTTCTTCTCAGAGCTTCGATTTGAAAATTAATGTAGTGTATTTTTTTAATTCCCAAAAGTCTTTTTAAATTGCAGCGCCAAAAAGAAGGCTAGCTGTTGGTTAGTTTTCAGCAGAAATTACACTGTACTCGATTTCTTAATTCGGCCGCCAAAAAGTAGCTTTGAAAAATTCGATTGTGTAAACGCATCTTTTCATTTTACTACTCCAAATTAAGAAATAGAATATAGATTATGCAATTGATATGCAAATAGCAAATACAGAGAACTTAAGTTGTACTGAAATCACAAACCAAATCACTTGAGTAACGCTGAAAAGCAGACAATTATATAACGAACAAATAAATGAAATATGTGTTTCCTAGACAAATTTATTTACTTTCATACGTTGTAACTACTACATTTACTATTCTGTTGTGTTATATACATGTTTATTTGGCACAGATTTTATATTTCAGAAAGATCTTCAAATTTAAATTTACCGCATAAAGTTGATTTCACAAATTTATAGGTTGTAATTTGGGGCTGAGTTTTGGCCCTTCTTTTTTGGAAAATAAAGAAAGTAAACATCAATAATTCACGTTTGGGAAAGGTGAATAAAATATATAGCCTATAGGAAGTTACCTAACTAAAACCCACTCTATGTTTGATGGTTTCATTTATTTATTTACACGTTGTAATTTAGATCTGTCATACGAAAAATATGGATTAAAGTAAATTATATTGGGTAGCCCTACTAATGCGGGAAATACTAATTCAAAATTTATTTCAATAACAATTCATTATTTTCCAATATATCGGATTATTTTCATCTTTCTATTTACAACATATATCCTCTCCTTTTAGAAATTCTCTAGAATTTGTGTTATCAACAGTATTCTGCTATACCGACCTAAACTTCTTAATACACAACATACACTAAAAATCAATAATTAATACCAATTAATACAATAGGTTCCGGTAAAATATGTACAGAAAGCATTCTGTCTAATTACATGAACAAAATCAAACTAAATAGAGATATAGTTTAATTTTTTCAGCAATGAATGCGTGTCGTAAGTGGCACTGGTATGACATTTCATTGCCAAAATAAAATGCGAAAATATATCAAAGAATAAATTTCATTTTAACATGGTGAAATTTAAACAAAATAACACCTACTCTACTACAGTGTACTACTCTGTAGATATATCGACATGCTTGGAATCTACAACATATAACATTTCATAAGGATATTAATATTCCTTTAAATCTTCCCCTGCTTAGCATGATCGCCCTTCTTTACCCACGCTGTCAAATTGTTTATGAAATCCCAGATAGATGCTCCAGCCAAACAACTTTTCAAAAATTTTTAAATGGCTTGGACCTGGTATTACATTCAATTCAAATGTCATTATTATGCCTGTCCTCCAAACTCAAATTTTCTTAATCATTTTTTTATGTTATTAATACACAAAGCAGCTATAATGGAAACGCAACTTTTGCAATCCAATATATAAATAATTTTGAGAGAATTGGAAAATTCCTGATTAAATTTCGCGCGCTTCTTTAAAGTAAAATCTTCTACATGTTTACCTAAGTTGTTTCTTGCTTTTATGTGCAAGATGTTTAGTATTTTTCAGAAAACAACAAAAAAGGGATCGCATTACATCATATCCAAAATTCATATACGGCAAAATGGCGACGTTAATTCTGTGCTGTTCTGTTAGAGGGCAAGCAGTAAAACCGAACCAACTTTTTAACATTAACTTACCATGCCCTATATCTCTTATCTCTGGTTACATCAAAATATCTAACATAAAGGATTTGTTGTCTTATTTAATGTTGTATATTAAATCTATTAATTATAAACCTGAAGATAATTTCAATACAAATTTTATTATCGATAAATAATTCGTGTTATACGACCGCTTAAGACGAGTTCCCATATGTGCTACAGATGACGCCACCTCACACAATCGCATCATTTGCGAATGTGCTTGCTTCGATAAAAACAAGTCGGAGAATTTTTTCATCTAAAAAGCCTACAAATTTTAATGTTGTTTTTTTGATAATTATGGGGTATGTATGCATTCGACTTTTTTAATCCCCTTACAATGTAAATCAGTACCTGCCGGATGTGTTCCTGTCATTCTAACTATAAAATAATACGTAATAACTCTCCCAAGATACGAATTTTGTAAGGTTATTTTTATTTCGAACGCCGTGTCGACCTTGTCGAATTAAATCCATCGTACTTTTAGCACAGAATCTGACCCCAAATTGAGACTCTATCTACGTTTACCCGTTCGTATCGACGAAGAATTGCAAATCAAAGAATTACATCCGGATATCAACAAGGTTGTCTTACCACGTCAGAAATCGCGCAGGTGGTGCGTCGTACAATTCCCCAGCGTTGAAATCTTACAGAAAGCACGGAAGGAAATCAAAAGAAAGAAAATTAATGGTAGAAAGATCATAGTCAGCTCTTACAAGCAAGGCAAAAAGAAGCCGAAACAGAAGAAAACTAAAGCTAACGAAGAAGCATTTGTATCGATACAAAACCGTTGCTATCGTTGTTAGATAGCAACTAATTCAACGCATCAAGATGGTAAATCATTTCTTAGGGAACCCGCACAAAACAGAATACGAGGACATCGATGAAGATTTTAATATATTGGCAGAGGAATTGGTAGACAATCAAGATTACTCGGACTATGAGGATGAGGATGATGATTATTACGAAGACGAGGAGGATGATGATAACGATGACGAGGATGATGATGATGACGATGATGGAGAGGGTTTCTGGGATATGGGTTTCTTATCCGATTCAGACAGCACAATCGATATTGATATACCTGGGCCTCCAGGTAGGTAACTTTTAATTTGACGTTAGATTTTGGAGAAAATGTTTTATTCGGTTTGAAAAAAAAAACCTAACCCATAAATAATAGAAGGTTCTATCATTTTTTCTGAAATTTATAGGTTAATTCAGTTTTCTCAATTTCTTTTGAATTTCTTAATCGGTTCTAAATATACGTTGCTTATGTAAAATATTTGAATTCATTTTCCATTTTCACGAATAAACAAGGCAATATATTTCCCCCATGAAACAACTGAATAGATTTAAATTATCGATTGTCTTTTCTCCGATAGATGGCGGTCGAGTAGATATCGAAGAGGTGCAAAAAGAGGAACCTACAGTGCCAACAGAGAAGGAGGCCGCCGAACCTAAGATCCTAGATGACGTCGTTCATCGAAACCTTGAAAGTAATTCCGAAACGTAAGCGAAAAGGATCGGCATCCTCGTTTGATGTCCTTCGTATATAGTTTTTGTGTACATAATGATATTTATTTAAGTTAAAGCAAACTATATTTTTGTGTTGATAACAATAATGCAGCATAAATGGGGTGGAATGTGCAGGCAACCCTATCAAACTTTCGTGAACGACTGTATGTATCGTTTTCTTTTTCTTTTCGTAGGAAAGAAATTGCGAGATAAGGAAAGGAAGATGATTCAAAAAGTAAAAAAATTAGATGTAAGAGTTTATAATATGGATATTGTTTCGAATAATAAGTTACAATAAAATATGTATTTCTGTACATTTTGTTTTCCTTTTTTTATTTTCTTTTATTTTTTTTATTTATTTATTTATTTTTTTTTTTGTAAAAAGTACTTCCTAAACGTTGCTCAACTTCATAGTTGTTCTCGATTGAACTATATAGAAACGTGGGCAATCTGTATATAATAATACCAGTTAAAAGTCCGTTATTCAATAAAAATGTTTTAAATTTCATAAGAATTTTGGATCAATAACGTACTTCCTAACTCAAATTACGTGGTAATGGCGGTAGTATTGATTTTAGTTTGCACAAAACGAGAAATTCATCTTTTTAATATGACGTGTTGTTTAAGTTCTATGATAATTTGTACATACAAAATCATAAGAGAGAGAGACAAAGTATTCTTCTAAGTATAAAGTTCACAATCAACCATTTTTAAATCTTGCGGACAATTTAAGTTGGTATTTCCGACAATGAACGTCATTCACAGTTTCTTTAGAGTAATACGTGCGAAGATAGTCTTTATTACAGTACTACCAACTTAAATTGTTCGTGGGATTAAAAATGGTTAACTGGGAACTTTATACTGAGAAAAAAAGAATACTTCCGCTTCTTGTCAGAGTAATTCTTGTTATACTGCTGGGTTTCCTCTATCTTTGATGCTGCTTCTTTACGTAATTTTCCCAAATTTCTTAGTTCCCCCATACATAAGTAAATAACATAAAATAGGCCCACGTTATGAAATCTAAATAAGTATTCTTTCATTAAAGTGATACCGCCTATTGATTTGCTATCAAATTAAAAACAATATATCCAAAGCACTCATATATGATAACTGATAACTACTACTGAATTGTCCTGAGCCAAATAATATATTCGCAAACTAACAAACCAAGTCAACAAACAACAACGAAAATGTTAGTAAGTTTCACATTGGTGAGACCGCTGACTTACCGACCGTGTTAGATTGGTGATTCTGTTTCTGCAGTTATAACTAGAGACCGGATTATATGCAAAGTTAATTAACTTTAATCAGTGTAATACATTTACATATAGACGTAAAATATGAATATATAATATGAAAAAATATAAATAAAATAAAATATATGCACTTTGCATATAATCCGGTCTCTAGTTATAACTAACATTGTAGTTGAATATAGGTTGGTGATAGACAATGTGGCGAGTGAGTAGTAGCTAAATATTAAAAATATTGATGCGTTTTAATATGAAATTAAATTGACCCCACCTTAAATTATAGGTTATTTTCTATACAATAATAAAGGAATAATATAAATATTGAGAAAAGGCAAATATGTGCGCATTTTAACATTATAATTTACAAGTATTTCCACAGATTTATAACAAATTGTTTCGCCTTCGCTTAGAAACTTCTATTTTTTAAATTTTGTGGATAATTTACCTTGGTAATTGCGCTAAAAAATAGGGAATATGATTCTTACTTTTAACTTTTCTCGAAATTTAAAAAATGTTCAGTGGATTACTGTTTCTCATTACACCATTACATTTATAATCGATAACGCAATCTATAGGGCAATAGTTTCTAAATTAGATGTAAAATACGTAATACGAGAAAATAAGAACTGGGAGAAATGGAAGCAGAATAACCTACGTAAGAGTAAAACTTCAAATAGTCAAATTCTAAACTAGGGAATTTAACATTACCACAATACTTCACTTGACATACGTATATTATACTAACATAATCAACTCGTGTGAATTTCAGACCATATAGGGGTTTTGATATATTAAACGAAACTAAAGACGTAACTCTGATAATACAAATAATAATAATAATAATAATAATAATAATAATAATAATAATAATAATAATAATAATAATAATAATTGTGTGTTGCTCTGATAATAGAATTACAGAATTATACTAATTGGGACACTTAATACACGGATTTAGTTATTTTTTATTCCAACTACCTGTTGCCAACCTAAATATTTAGATTTAGGTCACGTGGCCTTCACTTGAGATAACTTTTGGTGTTGTAACTAATTTATTTGAACAAAATCGACTTTTTCGAACAATATTTACATTTTGATGGAGACATTTTTTTAAAAGCGCAGTTATTTTATCGAACTTACCCGTGAAATTAAAAGTAAACTGTTTAGCTGGTTATTTGTTTTATTTGAGCATCAAATGTGTGTTTAAAAATACGTATTTTGAATTTAAAACCGAATTTAAATTCATTATATTCTTAAAAGCTAATAAGAGTAATTTATTTAGTTTGGATTCGCTTTTTTAATTTATTTATTTATATTTATTTTTATGCGCAAAAAATTTCAAAAATACGGGCATAAGTATTTGACGTTTTTTCAAAAAATATGTGGAAAATATTCCCTGTATGCACTTTATGTCATTCTTAACGAAATAAAAATAACAAATATAAACACTACAAAATATATCATAATATAATTTTCACAATCAGATATATTGATCAGCAATTACGTATTTTTCTAGAGTTTCAATTCTTCTGTCAGTTAGTATAGTTTTATACGTCGAAAATTTCCTCTTAAAGCATTATTAATCGGATTTAATGATAAAATTTTTACTATGGTTTTTACTACACATTCTCATCTACGCTAGGGTGACAGAATAAAATAGACATTAGCTAAAGCGGTATAAATATATAAACAGCTAAATTCTAAGAACGAATTAAAAACTTTCTCCTGTCATTAGGGTAGGGGTAGATGTATCGGAAGGAATTTATCATAGTTTAGTATCGTTACAACTACATATGCCTCGCTTACAAGGTTCGAGTGATATTAGCGACTTCACCCGGGATCGCATCGTTGCCAGAGTGAACGCAGCGCTTCGCAACGTGAAATAAGTAATTTTTTAAATATTCCGTTGTCACCACAGTTAATTGTGTGATTACACAATTTTAACGCAAGGCGAAAACAACAATGGAGCCGAGACCAGGTCGTGCCGGACCTTCTGAAAGAAGTAAAACGGTGCTTGTGCGCGAAGTGTTAATAGAACCGCGAAAAAGTACAGCCGAGCTTGCGGCAACTTCACAGAAAAGTCAGCGCACCGTTCTGCGATACCTCCACAGCGTGGGGATGTATAAAAGGGTGGGAAAGAAAAGACCTCTCCTTACGGCGTTTCAAAAACGGCGCCGAATGGCTTGGGCAATCGAAATGCGAACGAAGCCCGAAGAGTTTCGGCGGTCTGTCATTTTTTCAGACGAATGCAGATACTGCCAATTCAGTGATAGTGGTCGTACGTGGGTATGGAGACGTTCGTCACAGCAAGTGGACGACAAATTTTTGCATCAGACGGTAAAATGCGGCGGTGTGAACATCATGGTGTGGGGCGCGATGTGGTATGGTCGAAGATCGACGGAAATATAGATGCGGCAAAATATATCCAAATATTAACAGAAGGACTACTATCGATATTCGACAACGCCATTTTATATAAAGAAAACGCTACTTTTATGGAGGATGGAGCACCCTGCCACAAAGCAAGAACAACAACCACTTGGAAAGAAGAACAGGGGATTCGGATTTTACCATGGCCAGGCCAATCACCAGACATGAATCCGATAGAGAATGGCAAAACGACCCCGAAAACCCAGCAATAAGGAAGAACTCATGGCAGCTGTTACAGAAGAGTATGGTTAAATATTCCAGAAGACACCATTAATCATTTAATAGATTCTATGCCACGACGACTCGCAGCACTTCACGCAAGTAAAGGTGGATCGACAAAATATTGGTCTAATTTAAAAATTTTAAAATATTTTGTATATATAACGAGAATAGTATCCTTTTTTTAATTAGTAGGTGTCTATTTTATTCTGTCACCCTAGTGTACTCTTCTTCAGATTGGGATATTAATAATTAAAGAGGGAAATACAACCACTGCAGTTTAACCCTTAAATGTGCAATTCGATGGTTATTGTATATACATCTTCTCAAGCTTCTTCGAAGGTACTTTTAAATTAAATTCTACTCGTTCTATTTTTAATTTATTTATTCTAAAATATCATACAACTTTAGATAACGTGATTGCCATATATTAAATGGTAATAATAATTATATTCAACGCATCTGCTTCACAATACGATTTACAACAAAAACGAAGAGAGAAACATTTCTATTTAATACTCATATTATACAATATTTTAATTGCTTTTACACCCATTAAACATCTATTTGGGTAGCTATAAAACTAACTAATCATGATACTGTTCGTATTTACCTAAATTGTGGAGGATTTAATCTCGGAATAAAACATTTGGTCCTATAAGGGTTATTATTAACGTTATAGTACAAGATGTTGCTTGCATATCGAATAGAAAATTAATACCTTCGATGGAATGTTGATACCAATAAGAAGGTTATGTAAAGGACAAGGACGTAAAGGCTATATATCAAAGTTAATAGCAAAAAATTGTGTACATGCATCACTTTATATTATAGGGAATGTTTTTGTTTATCAAATATAATTTTGTAAAAATAAAAATAGAAGGTATGGATTAAATATAAACCTTATATTTTTCTGTGAAGTTTAATTTTATTTTAGGTCTTGTAAAATACGTCACAACTTCTTAGAACCCTGCCAAGTTCATGATATCTCAAAAATACCATCAAATTTTTCATCGAATCTATTTTAAATATCTACAAATTTCAAAATCGTGAATTTTTCGGAAGGAACTTTGAAAAACAAACTTTTCCCTCGTTTTTCTCATATATTCATTACTAGAAAACTACACGATTATGGTCATAGTAAGGTTCATTTTCAAGATTTCTACAATAATGACTCGAGTTCTTAAAAAAACGGATTCTTTATCCCTTACAGTGGAGAGAAGTTGATGCTGCTTTACGCGACGTTCTTTATGTTCTTCAAAACTTAAAGCGAAAATTGAGGGAGTCCGTGAAATGAGATGAGCGGCAATCGATTCTACGGAATAGTTTTTATCTAGAGAAATACTACCGATTAACTTGTAAAGCGCGGAAAGAATCGTTGAATAACGTTGAAGTGAAGAGTTATAAAATCAAGTCTTAATTTTGAATTTAAAGATCTATTTTAAACGTCTACATATCTCAAAATTGATCATTTTTGGGAAGAAACTTTGGGAAAAGAATAGTTTGCTTTCTCATATATTTATTATCAGAAAAGCACACTATTATAGTCATATTAAGGTCCATTCAAAACAGTTCTATAAGGCGAGTTGGATTTAAAAAAATATATAACAATAACTCAATCCCATACAGTTGACAGGAGTTGATGGGGTTTTACGCGACATTATTTGTATTCTTAGAAACGTAAGGCGAAAATTGGGAAAGCTCACTTGATAAGATGAGCGACAATCGATTCTACGGAATAGTTTCTATCTGGAGAAATGTTACCGATTAGCTTATAGAGCGTGGAAAAGTTGTTAGATGACGTCGAAGCTCTAGTTTCACGTAAAATCAGAAAAAATAAGTTATTTAACTAATAACTACAATCTAACTTCGATTTAATAAAACAGTTTGGTGTAACATATATACAACACAGCGAAAATTATTTTGTCATTTTTTTTCATACAAAACCTGGAAGGAACTGGTTTATGTTCTTTATCGTTGTGTTTACATTAATTTTGATCTTTTAATAATAAATTCGAAGACAGAAATACGTGTTTATCTTCATTACACTAAAAAAATTATAAAAATCGAGAAAATCGTTAAATTCTTACCTCAAATAGTCTCTTAATCGATAAATACTATCAAACATCTTTCGTAACTATAAATAGAACAAAATCCCATTCCCCTGTTATATATACCGTAAAGAAAGTTTCGTAAGAAAAGGAAGACAGATATGTACAGAATTTGAATAAGCATGCAACAGGCGTTTGTTTTGAAAAACATCACAGTATACTTGACACTTACAGAGCTTACACTTAACTTTATAGTTTCATTAAATTTATCTATCGGTATCTGTTAGCGACATTTTTAAATTTCGCGGGCTATTTAAGTTGGTAGTTCTGCATATAAATGCGATATTCGCATATATTACCTTGAAAAATGAGCGAAGATGGTTTTTGTTTTGTCGGAACCACCTCCCGCGAAATTTAAAAATGTGTATTTGGGTAATTTTAAAGCTATCTGATCTTTCAAGTTAATATTAACTTAATTTACCTATTAAATATTAAAGTACAAGCTACTAATGGTTTTCTTTTTACAACACTCTCATAGAATGTAAATACAACTTAAGTACAGGGTGTTTCAAAAAGAGCGCAAGATTTGAATTGTCCAGCGTGTTTGACAGTCATAATGATACATAATTATGACGTAACAAATCTAAAGTTGATGGGAGTTAGTAAACACGATAGAACAACGCATACTGATTGTTAGATATTATTATCAAAATGGTGAAAGCTTGCACAAGAATTGGACATTACAACAGCCACCCTTCAGCGTCTTCTAACTAAAGATTTGCATCTCCACGCCTACAAAGTCCAACTGACTCAATAACTTCTGCCAACAGACCATGCACAGCGAAGAGAGTTCACCAGTTGTATACTTGGACAAACAGAAGTGAATTCCGAATTTGTGGACAAAATCATTTTCAGTGGTGAGGTCCATTTTCATCTCGATGGTTTCATTAATTGGCAAAATTGTCGTATTTGGGGCTCAGAAAATCCATTAATGATTTATCAGAAAGCTATGCATCTGCCGCTGTGTGATGTGCATTATGGTCTTCAGGAATAATTGGACCCTATTCCTTTGAAGATGAGGGAGGTAGTCCCGTAACAGTGAATGACGAACATTATCGTGTTGTGATACCGCAGTTTTTTGTCCCTCAATTGGAAAATATTACTCTTGGCGCCATGTGGTTTCAACAAGACGGTGCTACATGTCATACCGCCCATGAAACATTAACTGTCTTGCAGGAGATTGCTTCTGGTCGTTTCATTTCCCGATTTGGTGACCAGAATTGGCCGCCACGTTCTTACGATTTAACATCGTTTGATCTCTGGCTGTGGGGTTATCTGAAGTCACAGGTTTATGCCAACAAGCCTGCGACCATCAAAGCACTGAAGACGGAAATTAGACTCAATAGTGTTATTGCAAATTTTCTCAAAAGAGTACGTATGTGCCAGCAAGGCATTGGTGGTCAATTATAAGATATTTTTGTTTCATACATAATGCCCAAATGTACACATTATAAATCAATAAATACTTCAATACGTTGCCACAGAAAACCATGTTTTATCGAACCTTGAAACCTTGAGCTCCTATTGGAATACCTTTTATTATCAACCTATTGCTACATTCACATGACATCTGACTTGTCTATAACAAGTGATTGATGACGTCAATTTTAGGCCTAATTGTCTTTTGTCGTTTCTCTTTAAATACGAGATCTAATTATACGTCTAAAAGGGGTTTTATATTTGGAACTTCTTTATATATTAAATATATATGTATTTAGTAACATCTATTAATATATTTTTGTTTTATTTACTACCTTTTCGTAATGCTAAATGTAAAAAACCACTATTATATTAACTGCGTCAGTATTTAGAATTAAATTTTGTCTTTAATATGTTTGTATATCAATTGAATGGAAAATAATTTATAATCTAACATTTTCTCCTAAGTTCCTTGACCTAAATCCAGTCCTAGTAAAATTAATGCTTGCAAAAGCATGGGATAGATCAAACTAGGCCTTCTTTTCTGCTATCTAAATGAGATATACGTAATTTGTAATGGAACCCTGGCCAACAGCCTAAGTATATCTTCTTTCCTATCAGCTTCTAATGAAGAGAGTAAAATATTGAGAAATTATCATTTCTCTTTATAATTTCCAACGTTAAACCCATCAGATCTCTATAGTTTGGAGGTTAAGGCGACCGTTTGGAGAACGAGATACGCAGGTTCGAATCCTACCGGTACCAAATTTTTCATTAAAAAATTTTAACTTTGGAAATTACAAGAAGAAATTATAACTTATCATTACAAAAAGCCAGGGAAAGTCTCATATTAATTCAATAGTAAAATTTTTGTCCATGCATCATTTTAAGGAAGCTGCACTAGATAGGCATATGTAGTTGCAGAAAATCTGATTGGAATTTATGTGGGACTTCGCGAAGTGTATGGGTCAGTGGCGGTTCGTGCTTAAGCATGTGGGGGTTGCAAATTTTATGACTACTAATACCTTTTACAGTACGTGACTGTGGGAGACATAGGCAACAAAACAACTACTTGACCTCTTAAACAATATCATAAAAAAGGTACACGAAAGAAATGGAATATGTGAATAATTATGCCCATATATAAAAAAGAAAGCACAAAAGAATGTTCAAATTCCAGAGGAATAACGCTAACAAGCATCCCAGGAAAAGTATTGACAAGAATATTAGAAAAAAGAACGTTGTATAAAAATAACAGGAATAAAGTCAGAACATCAAACGTAGAATCAGTTGAATTCGAAACACAAATTCGATTAAAACGGGGATGCGTATTAAATTCATTGCTATTCTCTGTAGATGGTGCTATTAGAAAAGGCAAACAAAAAGGAAAAAATATGAAAGCAGGAATTGAAAAATGAATGCAATTAATGTACAGGAACTAATATTTGCAGATGATATGGTATTGATAGCAGATTCACAAAAGATCCTACAGCAAACTAGAATCGAATCATGGACAACCACAAATTGAATCAAAAGCAAAGTCACAGCCATGAAAACGAGATTCCTAAGAAGAATAGAAGAAGTAACAAGGAGAGACAAAATCAGAAATACGTCAATCACTAATAGTCTAAATATCAATCCAATAGAAATAATCATAGAAGAGAGACAACCGGGATGGCTTAGACATATACAAAGAATGGAAGAAGATCGAAACAGAGGGCAAAAACAGAATAGGCACACCCCGAAAGACCTGGTAAGGAGAAATGTATAGAACATTAAAAAACAGAAGTATGAGATGGATTAATCATCCATTCAACTGCCTCAGAACAGGAGGCTGTGGAAAGTAAACATATTTTTGGCGGTGGTAAACCTGGAAATCGTAGATGCCACCGCCACTGGTATAGTTGGCGAAAAACTGGAAAAGAACATTGACCTGGCTTCCATGGTGCAACTTTTACTAATACTAATTTATGTTCCTTCCATGTTACCTGTCCAACAACTAATAAAACCATTCATACGTTTTAACTTACATACATATATAGGCCTATAGATACGTATCCTAAATTAAAAATTAATCAGACTTTGTAAAGTACCTTTGGAAGAAAAAAAAGTATCTTTTGGATTCGTCTCGTAAACAAGCTTACTTCAGAAACTTTATCTTTCTATCTAGCATTTCCTTAACTAAGTTTAAAGTTCAGTTTATGTTGCTTGAGCAACGTGGTGCTAGTCAAGCTATCAAATCTAAAACTAATCAAACGTGTATTTGTAACGTTTTTAAAAAGGAAAACTTTGTTAATCAAATGCAAATGAAATGTGTAGAGTAATTTCTTCCCTGCTCTAATTGAAACATAAGAATACGAGTGTTGCCTTGAAAATTGTATCGAAATCTGTACTCTTTTTTTATTATTTTTTTTAATCTTATTTTATGAGGAAGGCAACTAAAGAATATCACCGTGATTCGACACAAAGAAATAAAACAGTTCTTAACAAATTATTTTGAAGTTATCGTGTTGTCTCTGCATCCTGTATAGACACCTACGGTCTACCAATTCAAACTTTTCAAAGTAACACCAGATCACGTCATCGATTTGCACTACGAGGATCACCTCTTCTTCCTCGCCGGCATCGCGAAGTTATAGATCTCTTCGTAGACCCTCCGCTGTTCCTTCTCTATCATCCTCTTCATGTCGGCGGTGAAAGGATCAAAGGCCAGAGCTCTTCTCTTCCTTCGATAAATGCCTTCTTTACGATCCAAGGCGCAGTTGAATAGCTCGTCGGAAACGGGCAACTCCAAGAAGTCCAGGATCGTCTTTACGGTATTCGCTACGTTTTTAACTAGTTGTTCGTAGAATATCACGTGCGTGGGTCCGGTGAAATTCCTCAGCCAATCCAGATTCGTCTGCCTCCATGAGATTAACTTTTCGGCGACGAATTGTTGCCAATCTGGAAAATTAACGGAGAAATGTTAAACGGAGTTTTCATTTGCGGCGGATGATGGTGTAGAAAAAGGTACACGCTCAGAAACTTCGTTTGAGTTAAGTAGAATGGACGTGAGTGGTGCATTTCGTCTAATTCGATCAATTTGAGAAGGTGAAAGTGTTGCTGATTCAGAAACTCCGTATGAACTAAATAGAGCGGAAATGAGTGACACAATTCCTCAAATTAAATCAATTCTAAAAGCATTTTCATTGACTTGGAAACCCTATCTGAATTAAGTAGATCAAAGATGACTGGTACACTTCTTGAAGTTAGATTAATCCAAAAAAGAATTTGTGCCGATTTAGAAACACCATCTGAACTGAGTAGGGTGAGGGCCAGAGGCATAATTCTATTCTGAACGAATCAAGAAGATTAAAGGAAGCGTTCCAAAGATGTCGGCAAAGAGACCGACAATTTGCAACTTCAGTTGAATGGTGCGGATGTTTTACATCCACTGTCTTACTTTATATAAGCTGTGGCATTTTGTGTGCGTCCACAATGTGTTTGCTACATGTGAGGCGACTAAAAGTATACAAAGGAAATCATACAACTACCTTTTGAGTAAGTTCTTTTTTGTTATTACAGAAACGTTTTAGAAAAATGTATATGCACATGGTCTATTTACTTGTTTATTGAAAGTGTTTCGTTAGGGACAAATTTTCAAGCAAAATGAGTAATTTAATTCCAGAACAAGGGCCTGGAATAGTGATCTTAATCGATTTTAAACATACATCGCTAATTTAAATTTATATATTTACGAGGGCGAGTTGAAATGTTTCAGTGGATTCATTGGTCGACAAGAACAATCCTTTCATGGCAACAGTCAAAATTTCAGACGTCGACTGTCAATAGTTATTGTTTAAGAGTGGGGTTTGTGTAGCAAGTTAAGCGATTTCGCTAAAACGCATAAAATTGAATATCGTACAGTGATAAAACGCTTCTGGTGGGTGGGAAAACGGCCATGGAAATTCGAAATATTTTGCTAAAGGTTCATGGCGTACGTACTCCATCAGCTTCTCATTTACATCAAAATATTATTAATAATAATAATATCTTTATTGCCCAATAGAAAATAATTCCATTTACGGACAATGAGATCATAAATATAAAAATAGCTCGGTGACACCAGAATGCAAGAACAAAATAGGACGGCAATGTAAATCCATGTAGACACTTCAACAAAAAGGATCATCAAGTAATTCATTGGCATTTCTAATCATATGCGTAATGGGTGCTTTAAGCAGAACATTAGTTTTGTATGACGAGACCTTAAAATTAGGGAAGGACCTGGTATCGTACTGAGGTACCACAAAATTAATTTTGGAGAGAAGCGATGGAGCGTCAATAGCGTGATTAATCAGTTTAAGTAGAAATTGGCCGCTAAATTCCTTCCTTCGATCCGATAACGATATAAAGCCGTGTCTCGTCAGCAGACCAGCATAATCAACATCGCGTCCAGGTTAAGTGCCATCAATTTTGAAGTACAGGTATTTCAAAAATCGTCTTTGCACTCTTTCAAGTAGTACTTGCAGATGGAGATAGTGAGGATACCAAAGTATGGAGGCATACTCCAACCCAGATCGGACAAGCGAATAGTATAATGCTTTTAGCGAGAGAGGATTATTGAATGATATGCAGGATCGTATGAGAAAAGGATTTCATCGCAGAATTTCGTACGGATAATATGTGGTCTGCAAACGACAAATTTGCATCAAACAGCACGCCCAGGTCCATCACAGACGAGTGCCTAGGAACAATAGCCTGACTCACAGCATATTGAAAATTGTAGAGTCTATGACACCTAGAGTAGCTTACAACAGCACACTTATCCAGATTCAAATGAATTCCATTCTGTGTACACCATCTAACAATAGTATCCAGACTGTTCTGGAGAAATAGACAATCTGCCGGGGAGATTATGGTATTGTAGATCTCAAGATCGTCCGCGTAAGCCAGTACATTGCAGTCCAGTCCCTGTAGGAGATCATCCAAATAAATATTAAACAAAAGGGGACCCAAATTGGATCCCTGGCACACACCAGAGGAAGCAGAAAATGTTAAGAATGTATATCCATTGCAGTGAACATAGCATGAACGATCAGTTAAATACGAGCGGATCAATTGTGTTACACTTGGATGAAAACCAAAACTACTCAGCTTAGATACCATAAGGGAATGATTGATAGTGTCAAATGCTTTACTAAAATCGGTGTATAATACATCTACTTGTTGACATCGTTCCATGGATTCGGCAATATGCTGTGCTAACTCAGCAAGGTTGTTTGCTGTAGACCTTCCTGGAATGAAACCATGTTGTCGCGAAGATAAGTAAGGCTTGACACTAACGTAAATTCTGTGAGACAGAAGATATTCAAAAATTTTTGCAAAGTTGGATAAAATATTTACTGGTCTATAATTTTGGAAGTCTGAACGATTACCTTTCTTAAACACGGGTGTAATTCTGCTAATCTTCCAAGCGTCAGGAAAGGTAGAAGAACTTACGGCCAAGTTAAATATTCTAGCTAGAGGTTCACATAGTACTACACAACAATCACGTGCAAAAAATGCGGGGAGGCCGTCATGACCAGCAGTAAAATTAGATTTTAACTTCTTAGATGCTTTTAAGATATCGTGTGCTGTAAAAGATCCAATCAAAGAATTACGACTAATGAGATCCCTATCAAGAGGCTGGGGCCCCAGTAATGCTTGTGAAGCTAAGTTCATTATTGAAAACGAAATAAATAAGAGGTTAGATTTCCTAGATCTAACAATTTCGAGAGAAAACAATAGTCGTATATTCTCATAAACTATGTAATTATCCACAATAGTTCGAATCACCGATTTAAGCAAAAATTGGCGTCATTTCATTGTATGATCCACAGACTAATTTCATTTCCATTAAATCAAGAAAACTTCCTTAAAGAACTCAATATCATCAAACAAATAACAGTAAATAGTGGATATAGTCCCAAATTAGTAGATTGAATATTAAAGAAAAAGAACTATAAAAAGGCAAATAAAGGAAA
Organism: Trypoxylus dichotomus; assembly: GCA_023509865.1. NCBI lineage: Eukaryota > Metazoa > Arthropoda > Insecta > Coleoptera > Scarabaeidae > Trypoxylus > Trypoxylus dichotomus. Next base: position 2,903,054 of record CM042082.1, read on the forward strand.
AAGGGATTAGTTACAAAGTATTAATTACACAGGATCAATTACTGAAAAAATAGGCACACTATTAACAAATCTAATTTAGCAGTAACCTACAAAACCAATAATTCATTAGGAAAATTCATAACAAAAATAAATCGAAATTAAACAAAAGAAAAAAATCGGGAATTTATAAACTAACTTGTTTTGATTGCCCAAAAACGTATATCGGCCAAACAGTTAAGAGTTTTCAGAAGAGAATACATGAGCACTTCATAAGCTATGTACATAAGAATGAAGATTCCAATTACGCACGCCATTTGCTAGAAAATAACCATATTTCCAATAACAATTTCGAAATTTTAAATTCCGAAAGTAAAGGTCTAAAGTTAAAGTTACTCGAATCTCTAGAGATAAATAATCTTAAATATTCAGATGTATTAGTGAATGATCAAATGGACTTGAATAATTCAGCTTTGTTGAATTTTTTTGTGAACTCTAGTACTAAGAATTTAGAGACGCAATCAGCCCACATATTATATATAGATTATCCTTATTTAGCCTAAGATAAGGGTATCTTAAGTTTGAGTATAACACATGGGCTGAAAAGTCCCGGGCCTAACAAAGAAAACGGTTTCTTTGGTTCAAAATTAGCTTTAGTCATCAACGTAATCTCCATCAAGAGCAACGCAATCATTCCAGCGCCGCTCTAACATTTCAATACCACTTTTGTAGAACGATTTATCTTTTGCCTCAAAATAGGCCTCAGTTTCAGCGATAACCTCTTCATTCGTGCGAAATTTCTTACCGGCAAGCATTTTTTTGAGGTCCGCGAACAGCCAGCAGTCGATGGGAGCCAAATCTGGCGAATACGGTGGATGTGGGAGCAATTCGAAGTTGAATTCATGTAGTTTTGCCATTGTTTTGATTGACTTGTGACACGGTGCGTTGTCTTGATGAAACAACATTTTTTTCTTTGCCATATGCGGTCGTTTCTTTGCAATTTCGGCCTTCAAACGCTCCAATAACGCTATATAATATTCACCGTTGATGGTATTTCCTTTCTCAAGATAGTCGATGAATATTACACCACGCACATCCCGAAATACCGAGGTCGTAACCTTTCCGGCCGATTGTTGTGCTTTCGGGCGCTTTCGACGAGGTTCACCAGTTGCTGTCCACTCAGATGACGATCGTTTTGATTCCGGAGTGAAGTGATGGATCTATGTTTCATCCATTGTCACATATCGACGCAAATATTCCGGTTTGTTACGTTTATACATGGCCAAACACTGCTCAGAATCATCAACACGTTCTTGTTTTTGGTCAACAGTGAGCAAACGCGGCACCCACTTTGAACAGAGCTTGCTCATAGTCAAATGCTCATGCAATATAAAGCCAATACGTTCTGATACTTTTCGATCATTCGAATCGATTTTGTGGATTTTTTTGATGTTTTCTGGTGTTACCGCCTCATTTGGACGTCCACTGCGTTCTGCATCATCGGTGTCTCTACGACCACGTTTGAAGTCAGCAAACCAACGTTTTATTGTTGTTTCTGATGGAGCGGAGTCCCCATAACACTTTTCAAGCCATTGCTTCGCTCGAACGGTGTTTTTTCCCATCAAGAAGCAGTGTAAAATTAAAACACGAAATTGTTTTTGATCCATTGTTTTGAAGATAACAAAAGTAGCGTGACTCTTAGCACAATAACTCACAAACTAATGAATAGAATATCATGAAATTTTAACAGCTGTCTTTTGAAGGTTAGTACTAACTGAAAGAAAGGTGACTGCAATAAAACTAGCGTCATCCATGTGTTAGACCCGGGACTTTTCAGCCCATGTGTTAAATAAGATCTTGTTCAGTAGAAGTAGATTATCTGATGGAGCTACAGTGATAGCGAAACATGTCATATTAATATTGTTGTTAAATATATTGGAAATTTTGTAAATTGAGTTTTACTTCTTCATTATTAATTTAATCTATGTCAATCGAATGCGAGTTGTTATAAGAAGTAGGGGTGGCAAAATCGAGTATTAAATTAATCACCCTATAATTTTTTTCCAAAAATATAATTTCTTTTACTATAGCTGCTTAATAGAAATGTCTGTTTTCATTTGGTCTATATATTCTTTAAATGACCATAACAATTGTTTCTTTGAGTATATTAAGATACATTTAAAAGTTCCTTTAGTCATAAAATCATTCTTGTGCTATAACAATGAATTATGCGATACTCCTTTGCGGAATGTACGGCCTTGGACATATGTCTGGGGCACCCCAAAATACGTATTTAAAATAAAGATATATTGTGCACTCTTAAAATAAAACTACACGCATAAATATTAACTAAATAAGTGCTTAATAGTAAATTTAATATTTGGTGGCACCACCATTTGCTATAATAACAGCATTTAGGCATTGGCGCTACTAAAGGTAAACGAACTTCAGGTGAAAGTGTCTCCCATTCCTGTACAATTTTGTTCCTTAGGTCATTTTTGTTACCGAATTTGTAACTGGTAAACTTTAGCTTCAGCAAGCGTCACGAATTCTCTATAGGCGACAGATCTGGTGATTGCGCCAGTCATTCAAGTAAACAGATCCCGTTCTCACGAAACCACTCCAACGAGAATTTGGATTTGTGACAGGGCGCGTTATCGTGTTGGAATAAATATTCGACGTCATCCCTGTCATATATTTTCAGCACTGACGCTTCTAATACTTCTTCTAGCATCGAGGTATACCGCTCGCTGTTCATCCTACCATCGCACAGAAACACTTCTCCTACGCCATTTGCGGACATGCATCCCCAAAATCATGGCGCTGCCACCGCTATATTTAACAGTTTGTTTAACAGTGATGTAATCTGCACGAAATGCCTCCCCAGGTCTACGGCGAACAAACTGAGCTCCAGCAGTAGCAGACATCTGAATTGGATAATTAACAATGATTACTTTTTTTTAATTTAGCAAATTGGTGGTTTGTTTGACCATATGTCAGACCATATGACCTACGACCAATCCTCGACAGGCCAATCTTTATATTTTCTTGCCCACAGCAAAAAATTTTTCATTTGTTGCTGGCTCAGATATGGCTTGTGACGCGCTTTCCGGGCCTTCAAAATTCACCTCTGCCAACAGTTGTGTCACCTACAGAAAGTCTTGTTCGACCGATAGGCCAGCGGCCAGTTGTTTGGGTGTTTGAAAGCGATTCCGTAAAGCTAAATACTCCAAATAGCAATCCTGTCTTGCAGTGGTTTTGCGTTTTCTCCCACTTTTTCGTCCATTTTCATACGATCCAGTTTCCCGAAGTCGTTAATTGTATCGCATGTCGCGAACGCTTCATTGTTGATGTAATTTCTTTTTGCGACATACCTTCCAGATGTAGCAACACTATTTGACTACGTTCTGCAACAGTCAATTCTCGTCTTTTAGGCATCTTCATACAATCCACTGTACGCAGGCAGAACACAACGCACTCAAATAATAAAAATAACGCTCTAGAAACCTGCTCCAGACAAATGTTCAAAGTCTGTATTTAGATCGAATGTGACAGACGTCAAATGAATTAAATAATGAAGTTTGTAGTTAGTCTAACGATATATTGCGTTATTATCCTATCTCGTTTTGGGTTACACACTGTAAGTTCGGTGTACGGGTCTTCAAGAAAAATCAACGGCACGAATTACATGGCGTCCTTTCCCGAATTACGTGCCGAGACCATAGACGATAAGTACGATTTCGTTGCCTACATGTTCGTCGCGGAGGAGGTCTATTACCCGGGCGTACTCATCAGCGAGGACATCGTGGTCACCTACCAGACACAACCGGTAACTAAGCCGAAGATTTGCTTCAAAGAGAAATGCGCGGAGCACGTAAGGGACTCGTGGTCCGGAGACAACTTCTACTTTTGGCAATTGACGGCGAAGAGGATGAAGCCAAGCATTTACAAGGACGATCTCGACCCTACCGAATGTTATATACCTCCTGAGCTCGGATTCGACGGATTCATCGAATTTGACGTCATCGACGATGGTCTGCTTGAATGCTACGGACATTGCGTGAGCGGAGACGCTCTGATTTGCGGCTACGACCTGTACGGCATGGTAACTGAACGCGACAGCGACAATACTTTCAATTACCTCACGGTGGCGGATTTGGAAAAGGTAATAAGGAATTGAAGATTCCTTTTTGTTAGAATTGGCTAACGTATTTCGTAGATCACTGTTGGATCAACTTAAAGAAGCACGAGTGATTTGTTTTGATCCAACAAATCTTCTTTTTCTTCTTCTTCTTCTTCTCATATCCTTACACCCTTCCAAGTGACGGATGAGGATTCATGGTCTTTTTGTACCCATTTTTTTTACTGTCTTCTATTTCTTACCATTGACTTACTTTCTTGTAAGTTCTTTCCCTTGCTTATACCCATTTCTCTTCTCTGGTCGATCCATTTCCTCCTTTTCTTTTTTAGGTGTCCTGTTTCCATTATTTCTCTTGTAATTCTATCTATATTCATCCTTACTATATGTCGGTACCAATTTCATTGCTTCCTCTTTATATTTAGTATTGGTTCTTGCATTGTTATTTTCCTATCTTCATTCTTCATCATATTCCATTTCGTTTCCCCTTTATTCTTCTTAGATGGTTCATTTCCATTGCATTTATCTTTACTTCATCTTTCTTCTGGAATGTCCAGTTTTCACATGCATACGTTATTACTGAGATTGTTATAGTATTAAATATTCTTATTTTTGTCTCCATATCAACAACTTCATCATTTATTAATCGATAAGTTGCACTCAATGGGTTTTCGGGAAATCTTTAGCGGAGAGTGCAATTTGTTGATGTAACACATGGGCTGAAAGGTCCCGGGCCTAACACGTAGATGACGCTAGTTTTATTGCAGTCACCTTTCTCTCAGTTAGTACTAACCTTCAAAAGACAGCTGTTAAAATTTCATGATATTCTATTCATTAGTTTGTGAGTTATTGTGCTAAGAGTCATGCTACTTTTGTTATTTTCAAAACAATGGATCAAAAACAATTTCGTGTTTTAATTTTACACTGCTTCTTGATGGGAAAAAATACCGTTCAAGCGAAGCAATGGCTTGAAAAGTATTATGGGAACTCCGCTCCATCAGAAAAAAACAATAAAACGTTGGTTTGCTGACTTCAAACGTGATCGTAGAGATGATGCAGAACGCAGTTGACGTCCAAATGAGGCGGTAACACCAGAAAACATCAAAAAAATCCACAAAATCGTTTTGAATGATCGAAAAGTGAAGTTGCGTGAGTTAGCTGACATCGTAAAGATATCAAAAGAACGTATTGGCTTTATATTGCATGAGCATTTGACTATGAGAAAGCTCTGTTCAAAGTGGGTGCCGCGTTTGCTCACTGTTGACCAAAAACAAGAACGTGTTGATGATTCTGAGCAGTGTTTGGCCATGTTTAAACGTAACAAACCGGAATTTTTGCGTCGATATGTGACAATGGATGAAATATGAATCCATCACTTTACTCCGGAATCGTCATCTGAGTGGACAGCAACTGGTGAACCTCGTCCAAAGCGCCCAAAAGCACAACAATCGGCTGGAAAGGTTATGGCCTCGGTATTTTAGGATGTGCGTGGTGTAATATTCATCGACTATATTGAGAAAGGAAATACCATCAACTGTGGATATTATATAGCGTTATTGGAGCGCTTGAAGGCCGAAATTGCAAAGAAACGACCGCATATGGCAAAGAAAAAAATGTTGTTTCATCAAGACAACGCACCGTGTAACAAGTCAATCAAAACAATGGCAAAACTACATGAATTGAACTTCGAATTGCTCCCACATCCACCGTATTCGCCAGATTTGGCTCCCAGTGACTACTGGCTGTTCGCAGACCTCAGAAAAATGCACGCCGGTAAGAAATTTCGCACGAATGAAGAGGTTATCGCTGAAACTGAGGCCTATTTTGAGACAAAAGATAAATCGTTCTACAAAAGTGGTATTGAAATGTTAGAGCGGCGCTGGAATGAATGCGTTGCTCTTGATGGAGATTACGTTGATGAATAAAGCTAATTTTGAACCAAAAAAAACGTGTTTTCTTTGTTAGGCCCGGGACTTTTCTGCCCATATGTTATCTATAAAAAAGTGGTGGTATAGGTCGATCGTCTTTCATAGCTAGCGGAATTGGTCTAGCCCAAGGATCTGTTCTTGCTCTCACACTTTTGTATCTGTTTTTCAATGATATTGCGGTGTTTATTTGCGACTATGACATAGTTTTTTACTCTGACGACCTAACTATACTTTTAACCAGCGGGGAAGACTAGATTGGAACTGATGCGCGTGTTATGCTAGACCAAATGCATAAGGTGTGCAACTAAGTTCCCGCTGCTCGTCAATAGATTGCACCAGCAATAAGTGTTGGTGGATTTCGACATGTCCAAAATGTTATGAACCAAGCTTAGACATATGGTAAACAAACCGTTTTGTCGCACATTTTACACGAAGTGTTTAGCAAATCAGTTCCTAAATTCAAACCAACTGCAAGCCGTCGCCGATTTTATCCCCCTTGGTTAAAAGCTAAATCGTTAATGCTAAAAAAATATACGGCATATTTTCTTGATCAATGTATATATTACAGATCCGAACTTAAAAAACTTTTATCAGCATCTCGTAAAGGTTATATTGCTAATATAGAGCAAAGTCTGTGCAGATTTCGATTCGGCTGTCCGTAACACATTTCTCCAATCATTTACACTCCAGTTTGAAATAACTAAAATTTTCATACACTAACTGAATTTTTTACTGTTGTTCTTGAAGATGGTCAAAACGACAGAGGTGAAAACTGAGAAGCCGATAACGGAGCGGCATATTGCTCTTCCTGATCTCAAGAAACCCACAACAGAAATGAGGAAAGTCCAAAATGATCTGGAAAGAAGAAGCTCGCTTGCGGTACCGACCAGGCATTCGTTTAAGTTATTTCAAGTTGTTCTTCACCTTTTTCTAGTGTACTATTTATAGTTTATATTGAAATTAAATCAGTATCATTCATTAGTTCTTTTTGTTTTACTTTCGACTACTTAGAGAATCTCAAGTACTTCAGCTTTCAAAAATAGCGTACATAATAATAATAATAATATACGTGGGATGTTTTTTTTTTTCAACTTTCATGGGACGGGGATGCTCAAAAGGTGACTGCGCATCTCTCCCAATATAATATCTGTCACCTACAACGTCATTACGCCATTCTCAGCCGAGTTGCAGGCACGTAAACATGGCTGCTACAATTGATCCTCTAGTCAAGTGCGAGATGTAATTCGATTCCTTCAAACGGAAAAGAATAGTGTAGCGGAAATTCATCGAAAACTTTATGGCGGATGGTGTTGTGCGTTAATGGTGTAAGAAGTTTAAAGAAGACCGGGCTGATGTTGACGATGAAGGAAGACAGGGACGTAAGTCTATGGCATCAGAAGTCGTTGTTCAAGGAGTTTACAAAGTAGTTTGAGGAAAAAAAAAGGGGTTTACCATTAATGAGATACCATTAGAGAATTTCCAAAAGTTTCAAAATCAACTGTGCGCAAAACTGTAACGGGATACCTACAGCTACAAAGAACTGTGCACTCAATCGGATCCAAAGATCTTGTCTGATGACCATAAAGTTCGACGAATGGGATCAGCGCTGATGTTTCTGATCCATTATGAGGTTGAAGGTGAAGACTTTTTGAAATTAGTTGTCACCGGAGATGAGACCCAGATTTAATATTGTACCCCTCGAAACAAACAACAGTCACAACAGTTGGATGCACTCAAACTCTCCGAAGAAACCGAAAAAGTTCAAACCAATATTTAACAATAGGAAAGTTGAAATGAATACGTAGGCTTCCACGGCCAGAGTTAGTAATAAACTTCCGGAATTGGACCGTGTCATGATGAGATACATATAATAAAGAAATAAGAGTAAGGGTGGGGGGACGTGAAATAGAAAGAAAGGTAAAAAGAATAAGAGAAAGAAATAGAGACAGACAGGGGCGAGGGGGATACGAGAGAAAAAAGAAAAAGCAAAAAGAAAGCGACCAAAATAGAAAGCTAGGATCTCGACATTTCGCCTCCGTCGTAGGAGGCTCGATTCACCACGTTTAGTCCACTGTTTTGACTTTTATTTACTTTCCGGCGTGTAGTGGTGGATCCACGGTTCATCGCAAGTCACAATTTAGTGCAAGAAAGCTCTTGGATTTTGCCAAAACCGCTCTAAAATGAGTGCAGAACATTTCAAGCGTATAAGTTTTTGCGGTGGTGTGAGCAAACGCAGCACCCATCTTGCACACTCCTTAGACATGTCTAATTTAACATTTAAGATGTACGTTACCCATTCTGGAGATCCCTCTAGTCTTAGCAATATCTTTCAATGTTGATCGGCGATCAGCTTCCACAAATTTTAAGACTTTTTGCACACTTTGAGAACAGTCTTAAAAGAAGGAACATTCCCGCCTAACACATTTACCATATCAGTATGAATTTCTATAAATAAGTCTTATTCCCAGCTTTTAGGATTTTAATGATACTTCAGATTTGTAACAAAACTACAGCTAAATGTTAATTACATTACTCCAAATCTCGCTATCCTTTCCAAAAACAGAAAAAAGCGCAGCAGCATATCGACGATGTCTTCGCTCTAACCTTTCGCATAATTTGCAATCCACCGCCGTGCAACGACAGGTGTTGTAAAAAGATAAGGCACATCCGCAAACGGCGAAGGTCTATTATCTCCCTGACGTATTTACCACGGCGTACCTTTTAAATATACACATCCATATGTTGGCATAACAAAGCTGTGCAAACACATCCGCGTTTTGATCATTAACGTAATGTCTGCGATGGATTTTTTTAATGACGCGCCACCCAAACAAAACAGCACAAATAACAGGGCCAAGCTATTAACGCGATTACGGTTTGAATACTATTTCGCGTAACATATGCAATTTCAAGTTTGTGACAGCGTTTATGGCATTAGATTTAGATGGAAACGTTTGGATAAATGCATTAGGGTTTCGAGAGTGTTGGTGTCTATAGAATATTGAGAAAATTTACACGAATTCGATAGGGTGTAATATTAAATAGAGTCAGATTAATTAAGCAAACAAAGATAACAAGTATAATAGAAACACTTTTAAGAATGCATTGCAGAAGCAAAACAAATTTTCCTTAATGACTATGTACACAGGCAGAACTGCCTCACGTTTAGGAGAGTGCTATCAAAATAACGGGACGCATTTAGAAGACATAATTTTTTCCTTCTTCTTTACTTTAGCTTCTAGGCACTTTGCCTGTTACTATAGCCATTTTTTGTTTGGTCTGCCTACACTTCTTCTTATTCTTAAACACTTATGTCTTTGTTTCGATCATAAGATACATCACAGCCTAAATACTTAAACTGTTTCACTTGTTCCGGTACAGTATCGTTTATAACTATTTTTGTCATAATTGGATATTCACCCAGTTAAGCCATGGTTGTGGCATCATTTGCCCATATCTTCATTTCATAGTTTTGGCAATTTTTTTGTAATATATATATATATATGTTCCTTTCTGTAGATCATCCTCTATTTCTGTTACGAGCATATAAGATAAAGTTTAGAGTGGTGTTCTATTAAATCTATATCATTGAGACCTTTTACATCCACTACTTCTATTGTTGTTTCGTCGAAATTTCTTAAGAAATAAATTCGCAAAGCATGTGTCTTAATAAAAAAATAAGCATTTATTATAATAAAACCTAGCTATTATTTTATTGTATCCTTTTAAAGAATTTTGCGATATACACTATCGCTCAAAAGTGTTTAGGCACCCTCACTGAGAGCAAAAATGTATAAAAACTCAGCAAAAATGTTAATAATATTTATTTTTTATGTACAGATACACGTACATGAATAAAAATATATTAAATAAATGTGAAAAATAAAACGTTTAATTTAAATTTTGCTGTCATCTATGTGACCTCCTCTTGATTTAATAATTGCAGCACACAGTCGAGGCATTCCCCCAATAAGTTTTGCCAGAGTTTCTTGTGTTATTGAGGTCCAACTCGATTGCAATTTGTTCCACACGTCAGTAGCTGATGTCGGAGCCGATTTCCGTTCTTCCCGATCTAGTTCTTCCCATAGTAACTCGATTGGATTCAAGTCGGGGCTCTGGGGAGGCCATTCCATAATTTTGAGAGTTCCTTCCTCTTCTAAATGGCGTAAATAGTCTTTACATAATTTTGAGGAATGTTTTTGGGTCATTATCTTGCTGGAAGATAAAATTTTGATCCAAAACTCAAATGCCGGAAGGTATTGCGTGGTTCTCCAAAATTTCGCGGTAGCCTTTTTCTTTTAATATACGGTCAATTTTCACAATGTCCCCTACACTAGTGCCAGCAAAGCAGCCCCAAATGATGATAGAACCTCCACCATGCTTCACGGTAGCAGCAATACACTCTTCTCTGGCACGTTCACCCACAGATCTTCTTACGAATATGCGTTTTCGGGTTCCGAACAGCTCAAATTTGGACTCATCCGTCCATAGGACGTTGTTCCACTCTTCTATGGTCCAGTGTTGGTGTTCACGAGACTATTTAAGTCGCTTTTGCTTGTTTTGTTTGCGTAGTAATGGATTTTTCATCGCAATACGTCCATGGAGCCCGGCTTTCTGTAGGCGACGTTTGACTGTAGAAACACTGACTAGTTTTTGGCGACCAACATTTAATTCTGCGGTGATTTCTGGGGCTGTTTTGCGTCTATTTAACTTGCTGGTAACCACTATTTTGCGATCATCCGCAGATGTTGTCGCTTTTGGTCTTCTACTCCGCCTTTTATTAAGAAAACTGCCAGTTTCCCGATATTTTTTTACGTTATAGTCAACCGTAGCGTGGTATATTTTCATTTTTTTGGCAATTTGTCGATTACTTACGCCACTTTTATGGTAAGCTATTATAAGCGCACGTCTTTCCGTACTAATTTCTCTTCGCGGAGGCATTTTAAAAAATTGTCACACGATATTTCGCTCACGACGTGAATAGAGTAAATACCACAATGCAACTGAGGTTACAGATTTTACTATAATCTTCTAGGAAGGTAATTTAAACATTATTACCTACAATCTAACAGATGACTAAATTTACCCAGTAAATTCAGAGGGATTGTTATTGTAATTGCACCGCAATAAACAGCTTGTGGTAATCCGACCAAGTGCAGGTAAATGATAGTAAACCTTATGCGATATAATGGGTGTTTATCTTACTGAACTACATTTTAAATACGTATTTCATTTTATTATAATGTTTTTTTTGGTAAACATAATACTATATGAATAAACCATGAAAACAGGGGTGCCTAAACACTTTTGAGCGGTAGTGTATATTGAAATTCCTTCTCAAAAACGGCTGTTGCAGCTGTTAAGAATAAACATCCTGAAAGGTCAAAAAGGGTTATGGAACACAGTCATTATTCTAGGTTAAGGAAAAACGGTTACCAGCAGAAACCGAAAAGGAAAATTGTCTCAATTCACCGGAATAGAAGTTGTTATGGATACCGAAAAGGAAACAACAGATTTTCATGGGTGAATCGAAATTCGACGTTGTCGTTATAACTGGAGAAAGAGCATAATCTGGACTAAGCAGCAAAGTTTCCGTAAGGGATCTACAATTTTATAAGGTAGTACTAATTCAGGAATTAAAAAGTTAAGGAACGCATTAGACCAACGAAAGATCGATACATGCACAGCAGCACAGAATTTTCTATTCAAAGCAAAAGACAGTAGGTAAAAATATATAGGCACATTTTTTATTCATTGATCTTCATGATGATGATGATGAAGACTTAAAAAGAATGTTAAATGAAATAGAAATCTTGATTACAATGCGTACATCTTATGAAAGCAGCTTCTATTCATATTGAATACGTGGATAGAATTCTTTGGTTATCGAACGGAAACGTATATGCTGGTGAATGAAGAAATACCCCGGGCCTGGATTCTACATAACAGTTTCTATCATGTAAGATCTGTAGAGTTATTCTTTACTGATGGAGTTTAGTTTCACTTGTCTGGCTACGTGAATTCGCAAATTTATAGAACTTAGTCAAATGAAAATTACCCTCTTTTAATCAAACGAATGCACGTTTATTTAAAATCAATGTGCAGATACTGGTGTTTCGAAGGTGAAATATAGGATTAATTTCCTTCAAACTACGAGGAAAACCTATTATAAAAGTAATTAGAGTAATAGTAAGCCAAGAATAAGCTATATCTTTCAAGTCCCCATGTAGATTAAAATACTTATCCTACCGCTTTATCAATGCCCCAATGCCTGCTGCATAAAAGTGTTTGGGTTGCCGTTTGAACCAGGAAGGTATCTCTTGTTGAACATCGTTATCACTCTCGAAATCTTTGCCGCCAAGATACTTTTTGTGTGGAACTCTAAGCCGGATGTTCAAAAAGTTCCCACCATAATTCTTCAATTCTACAAAACACTACAGTATGATTCAGCAGTCACGTTAAAAATGGTAACTGTCAATAAAAAATGTAGGCTACTCTGTCCAAAAAAGTCAAGCAAGGAGAATGTGAACGTCATGGAGAGAACAACACTCGTGTACAACCAATCTTCAAATCGCCTCAAAAGAAACAAACATTAGAAACTTAGATGCAGCTACAAAAGACTTCGTTAGAGATGCGTGCAAAATTCAGATTTCTAGGAATTTAGAAAATGATAAAAATTGCGGCCAAGATAGGAGGAATTTAGGAAGTATTAAAAGTCTGAGAAATAAAAATTGTTTTTACCTTAAAGCAGATAAAGGAAATGAAATAGTCATTCTGGACAAACCGGATTATTATAATCGCGTCAACACTATGTTAGCGTCAGGACCGTACAGAGAATTAAAGAAAGCCCCCCTACCGTCAATGATTAGAATCACTAAAGATACTATTAAGTACTGTCCCAACTTAATCAATAATAACCTGAAATTCAAAATAATAAGTTCAAGCCCTACCATTCCAAAAATGTATTGTCTTCCAAAAATTCACAAACCAGGTAATTCCATAAGACCTATAGTATCCGGCATTGATTCTCCAACATACAAATTGTCCAAATGGCTAGTGAATGAAGATAAGAACTTGCCCCATAAAGTAGATAACCTATGTGTAAAAAACTCCGTAGATTTTGTAAATAAAATTGAAAAGACTGAATTAAAGGATGGGGAAATCCTTGTATCATTCGACGTTTGTTCACTTTTCCCAAGTGTACCAATTCCAGAAACTCTGGAGTATTTGGTTGAATTTTTGAAATTAAATAACGTAGATGACGAGAAAACCGCGGAATATAAAAGGTTAACTAAATTATGCATGTCACAAAATTGTTTTCAAATAGGCGGAAAATGGTTCGAACAGGTGGAAGGCACGGCGATGGGTAATCCTTTATCTCCTTTTATTGCGAACCTTTTCATGAGCAAATTTGAAACGAACCTGAAAAAAGAAACCAAATATTTCCCGAGAATTTGGCTTAGGTATGTAGATGATATTTTCGCGGTCTTTGATACCAACAAAGGAAGCATACAAGATTTTCTAGCAGAACTGAACTTAAAATTTACCACGATCAAGTTTACTATTGAAAAAGAAGTGAACAATCGCCTTCCGTTTCTAGATACTGTAGTCATACGCAACAACAATAAATTATAGACATCTACAGAAAAGAAACTAATTCCAACAGATTCATCACGGTTGATTCGCACCATTGCGAACAACAAAAAATGTCCGCGATTAGTTTTCTGGTCAATAGACTCGTCAGATTTCCGCTAAACAAGAGCAGGTACGACAAAGAATTAAAGTATATCAAAGATGTAGCGAGGTACAATGGTTTCTCTTCTATGGATGTCGACCGTATTTTAAGGAAGGTCCAATACAAACAACACATCAGAAATTCCACGACCTTGACATCAACAAACACCGGTAATAAGAAATTTATAACTCTCCCTTTTCACCCAACAGTAAAAGGGTTAAGTAAAGTTTTCCGACAACTAAATATGAACGTGTCTTTTGTGTCAAAAAACAACTTAAAGAATCTCTTAGGGAATCCCAAAGATAAACCGGAGATGATAAAAAGGTCTGGAATATACCAAATCGCATGCAATGATTGTGAGAAAGTTTATATTGGACAAACAAAAAGGAGTATCGGAACGAGGCTCAAAGAACATATTAGACACTATCGTTTCGACAAACCAGAACTATCAAGCGTAGCAGAGCATATGGTAAAATCCGGATAAAAGATTGATTTAAAAAATCTGACACTACTTAAAAACGTAAACTCGTATAGAGAATTAGACGCGTACGAAACGATATGTATGAAAAAGAACGGAAACTTATTGAACAGAGAACCACCCCCAATTGCACACTCGAGTTTGATGGATTTATTACTATAGGCCCTGTTAAGGATACGGTTCGCTTTCGGTCCATCCTTTCCCGAAAAAGGCACCGAGTAGATTGTAAATAGTCATATGTTTTAGAAATTTTCGAGCCTGCGTAGAAAATAATTTGTATGTGTGATACAGTTTTTACTTTCAGTCGGTAACACGGTTGACAATGAGAGCCCACGTGCTCTCGAAACACTGCGTTCCGCATAATTAATTAGTGTGAGTGGAGTTTACTGCTATACCTGTGAAGCCACGTTCTCATTTCTATTCTAGAAATGGGCTAGGAGCACCCATTAAGAATCCCAGAACACGATAAGCATAACCTTACCAGCTGAGGACACAGCCTTGAATTTCGTTGTTGACGGTGAAGAAGGATGTTTCCATTGCATTGAAGAACACTTTGTTTCAGATTGATAGTGGTGATTCTTCACCAATAACAATCCTGTTGAACATGTCCGCCCCTTCCTCTGCGTACCGGGGAGGTGTTGCAAGGACAAGAACGGTGGAATCCTTCTGTGTTCCTTGGTCAGTTGCCTAAGTATCCACAGTGAGCAAACTTTTCGAAAATTCAAACGATCATGCATTAGTTCGTAGACTAAACCATGAGAACACCCTATTACAGTTGCTATGTTGTCTATTGTTACGCGCCTGTCAGATCGAATTATCTCTTCCATCTGTCGAAGTGTTGTATTTGTCTCAATCTGAACGGAGTGGCCACTTCGGTGATTATCAATAACTTTCGAGCGTCCCTGAGGAAAATTCCGACACAGTTATACACGGCTTTACCATAAAACTGGATTATCCTGACTCCTAGTAACAGATCAGGGAGCAGCAGTTTGTGACCTATTTAGTGACTTTCTCTCGTAATAATGCTGAAACTCAGATACAAGTAATTTTGGTACTCTTTTTTAAATCAGGCAATTCCAGAAAAAAAATGTTATGAGGATATTTTCATTAAGACAGTTACATTAGCGGGGTAGACAATTTTTTCCTATGGAATGGAAAACCCTGCAACTCTGTAAAATTTACAAAAGCAACCGTAACATGTTAGTTCTCTCTCCCTCTTTTTAATATATATATTTTTTTAAGATTCACGTGTGTTCGAATCTCTAGTAGTTAGCGATGTTACATTTGGAAAATAAATAGTAATAAACCCTAACACTTACATTTGCCCCTGTTTCTTTTGTATCGTTCCAATGAGGCGAATCCGATATGACCGCCGCTTTGACGGTTGAACTCCGCCTGGATAGCCGGTGTTGGAGCCCTTACGAGAAGTATCGCCTTTGAAAACGGTCGCCTAGCTAGCGGTCCATATTCGTGTGTTTTGACTACCAAGACTGAACCGTTCATGATGCTCTCGGCAGGGAAACCGTTTTTGAGAAGGCCGTAATCTTTGTAGACTGATCCTGTGTATATTCCTGCAAAAGAAGAACTTTGAGCTATGACTTTATAACGGAGTGTAATCAAAAACGTATTAATCTTCTCGCTTGTCAAGTAATTTTGGTCCTAACACTAGGGAAAGGGATGTACTCAAAACTGTATGGAACTTCGGAATATTTCAAGATAAAAACATGTCTGCGGAATCGATTTCTATTCTCTCGTGAAACTTTCACCTCGGTTATTTCTGGATAAAAACATGTCTGTGGAATCGATTTCCATTCTCTCGTATCGCGATTTCTTTTATTCATAATCGACGGACCAAAAGTATCGAAAAAAAAAAACGATAAAAGATTGCTTTAATTTTAAGTAAATGCAGTCTATAGGATCTTATTCTTCGTGTTACTAAAATACACTAAAACCTAAGGAAAAACTACCTATACTTGTTCAAAGAAATTGTTGCATGATAGTCACGGGAGTGGTGGGAGATAACATCCGCTACTTGCAACGTCATTACGCCATTTTCAACTAAGTTGCAGCCACCTACACATAGCTGCTACAATTTCTCTTGCCAAGCGCGAGTTACGTAGTGTAATTCGATGTCTTAAGCGGAACAGAATAGTGCAGCTGAAATTCATCGGAAACTTTATGACGAATGGTGTAGTACTTGAATGGTGTAGGAAGTTTAAAGAAGCTCGAGACGATATTCACGATGAAGGGAGACAAGGACTCAAGTTTATCGGATCAGAAAATATTGTTCAAGGAGTTGACAAAACGGTTCGAGAAAAACGAAGGTATATCAGTGAGTTGAGTGTGGAATTTCCTGGAACTTCAAGATCAACTGTTTACATAATTGTAACCGAACAGCTACGCTACAACTGTGCGATGGATGTGTTCCAAAGATGTTGCTGACTGTTATGAGGCTGAAGGTGAAGATTTTTTAAAGTCAATTGTTACTGGAGATGAGAACAATGGATTCACTCAAACTCGCCAAATAAACTGAAAAAGTTCAAACAAATCTTCAACAAGTAAGTTATGGCTTCAGTATTTTGGAACCCAAAAGGGGTGTGTTGCTTGTTAAATTTACATAACCTGGGACTACGATTTATGCAACTGTGCGAAGAGCCAGTCAAAACAAAAGAAGAGACATGCTGACTTAAGGAGTTCTTCTCATTCATGACAATGAATTTCGAAACGACTTCCATTTCTTTCGTGAACTGAAAAAGTGGCTAGGAAGGCAGAGCTTTCAGAGTACAGAGGAACTTCAAAACAGCGTCACGGTCCACTGGTACCAACATTCTAAGCAGAGGGGAGTCGAAAGCTCGTCCATAGACATGACAAGTGCAACAATCTCCACGGTGATGACGTAGAAAGTAATCATGTTTGCACATAACCTCTTTATTATTTACACTTGTTTTGTTTTTGTGACTTATAAGAAGTTGAAAGAAACAGCCCTCGTATAAATACATCGCCATACATAATATTCTGACGGTAATGTTATATCTATCAGGTGTATGTATAAGTTTTTTTCGGGTTTAACTAAGAGATGGCGCCAGCGAAAAGTCCGCAGCGTATTAATTTGACACATATGTCATTTTATTCGTCTTACATTTAAACCGCGATTCGGTATCTTAATCGGGACCAAGTGATACCGTGTTTAAGCTTATACAGGCTGGCGCAGGGGAACGGGAAATTTTGAAATAACGTCATTTCCACGAATAAATTCATAAAACTAGTAATTTATTAACGGAAGTGCATGTATGCAGCATGCCATTTATGTTTTTTCATTCAAAATGTCCAAAAGTGTCTCTTTATTTTTTAAAGATGACATCGGAAAGATGTCCTCCCATTCGGCGTTCACACTCTAACAGCCTGTTATGAAAACTCTGGAACGCGCGGTGTAGCAAATCTTGGGGAATGGCAGTGATTTCTTGTTGAATGTTCTCCTTTAGTTCATGGATTGTTGCAGGTCGTGTACGGTACACCTTGCCTTTAAGATATCCTCACAGGAAGAAGTCGCACACACTAAGATCAGGGGATCTCGCAGGCCATTCAATGTCACCGTTATGCGAAATAATGCGTCTTCCAAACAATTGACGAACTGCTGTCATCGAATGTCGAGCAGTGTGTGACGCGGCTCCGTCCTGCTGAAACCACATGTTTTCCATGTTAAGATTAAGCTCGTGCAGTCTCGGTGTAACGAATGTTTGAAACATTTCAACATATCGAGCGGATGTTGCTGTCGCTGCACTACCATCTTCACGTGCAAAAAAGTAAGGACCGATAACACCATGACATGATACAGCACACCATATTGTGACCTTGTCGCTATGTAGTGGTCGCTGGTGTGACTCACAAGAATTGTCCTGGGCCCAATAACGAAAATTCTGTTTGTTTACGAAACCGTTCAGGTGGAAATGGGCTTCGTCTGATATCCATATGTAACGAACGAAATTCGCGTCCTCGTTAATTTTAGCCAATATCTGCCTACTAAACGCCATACGTGACGCTGGGTCTCGTTCATGTAATTGTTGTACAATCTGCAACTTATAGGGATGGAAATGTAATTCGTGCAGTATTCTTCGTAAGCTTCGTCGCTTAATCCCTAGCGTAGATGCATGCTGTCGAACGGAGCGGTGAGGACTTCTCTCGATTGCAGCTCTAACAGCCTCAATGTTCTCTGGGGTACGTACCGTTCGAATGCCACCTGGAGCTTTCTTTTTCAACACAGATCCTGTTTCTTCAAAATTACGCATCCACGTTGTAATCGCATGCGCAGATGGGACACGTCCATGACGTCCAAGCTGGTAATGCTGTCGAAATATTCTCTGCGTGGCAGTCGCACTATCACCATTTTTATAAGACGCTCTCACAGCTACTGCACGTTCCGTACCAGTCCAACGATCCATGATTACTAAATGGCAATGCGTTCATAACAATTGTGCGACGTTACGAACAACTGCCGGCTCTACAGTGCTGACAACTATAACGTTCAAAATTTCCCGTTCCCCTGCGTCACCCTGTACTGTCATACCACTAGGCGGCGTCTCTCTACGTCTAACCTTACACAAAGTAATGTCCCTAACTATGATATAGTTATTTAGTTGTGATGATGTTGACCTGTTTTAGGGCACTAAATTAGTAACATTGATAGTAATGAAAAGTATTCAGCGTATATATTACAAAATGTTTGTGTTGTACCCTATTTTTAATTCCTATATATAACATATACTTGAAATAAATTATTTTGTCATTGAAATTGTAATAAAGGCATGGAAAACACAAATTCCAGCTACTGCTGATTATTGCAGATTTCGGCCCTCGGAATTCTAGCCTTCACTCATTATTGCACGATGTAATACCACACTTGTACCATGTAATTTCGTATAACTTGTAAAATAAAAATTTCCATAAAAATTCCGGTGTTTCCGTGCATACCCACCATCCAAATAAAAACGAAATAAATACATTTTAAATTTGCCGCCATATGGCCCCCTCGGTTTTTGAGAGCATACGCGACAAAATCTTACCTTCCGCACCAACAGATGGCATTTTTTAGAGTCACAACTTTTAGTACGGAACATTCCCACCTAGGTGGAGTTATCTATGATTTTCTTCGTCTTACATTTAAACTACACACACACACAACTGATCATGTCGAGTTTTGTGCGTGAAAAAGAACATTTGCGACACGCATTACTTTTCTTATTTAATCAAAAGAAAAAGGCTGTTGAAAGTCATCGTTTGCTGGTAGAAATATATGATGAACACGCTCCATCGATTAGAATATGTGAGACATGTTACAATCATCACCAACACCCCAAATTGTTACAATGCATCCTGTATATAACATCGTCTTTCCTAACCAACCCTTCCACTTCAAATACCATCAATAGCTCGAACAATAGCTCGCGATTTAGGACTCAAGCTTACCGGATGAGTTTTGAAACGCGAATGTATTGTTAGAAGTCGCACGAACGACCATGTTCAATGCCTAAATATATATGCGTCCATCCGAGAACGTATTAGCGGCACGAACCTGTTGCTTGCTGAAGCAGATATCGCAGCCATGTGTTTCCGCTTCCGGGGAACGAAGCCAAAGCTACCGGTACCTGGGGTGGTTCCAAGAATCGCAGTTCCGAACACCATTGGATCTTCGATCTGCGTAAAGGAGGCCTCAAGCCCGAAACGCCGTATTCTAGATGTTTCGAGCGGGATATTTGTTGGCCATATTCCGACACCTGTGCGGAAATATATTGGTAAAATATTATTTTGTAATACGGACAAATACGTTTGTAAGATTTTAAGATTACGCTTTGGAGGTTTACGAATATCTTTTATAATAGTTTTCAATTTATGTTTATTATATGTACACGAGAAGAATAAAATAACCGCGATTCTTGTCCGCCTTTGCCGAGACTAGTTAACACATGGGCTGAACAGTCCCGGGCCTAACACATAGATGACGCTAGTTTTATTGCAGTCACCTTTCTTTCAGTTAGTGCTAACCTTCAAAAGACAGCTGTTAAAATTTCATGATATTCTATTCATTAGTTTGCGAGTTATTGTGCTAAGAGTCACGCTACTTTTGTTATTTTCGAAACAATG
This sequence comes from Trypoxylus dichotomus, assembly GCA_023509865.1. Taxonomy (NCBI): domain Eukaryota; kingdom Metazoa; phylum Arthropoda; class Insecta; order Coleoptera; family Scarabaeidae; genus Trypoxylus; species Trypoxylus dichotomus. Next base: position 2,923,447 of record CM042082.1, read on the forward strand.
GATCAAAAACAATTTCGTGTTTTAATTTTACAGTGCTTATTGATGGGAACAAATACCGTTCAAGCGAAGCAATGGCTTGAAAAGTGTTATGGGGACTCCGCTCCATCAGAAACAACAATAAAACGTTGGTTTGCTGCCTTCAAACGTGGTCGTAGAGACACCGATGATGCAGAACGCAGTAGACGTCCAAATGAGGCGGTAACACCAGAAAACATCAAAAAAATCCACAAAATCGTTTTGAATGATCGAAAAGTGTAGTTGCGTGATTTAGTTGACATCGTATAGATATCAAAAGAACGTATTGGCTTTATATTGCATGAGCATTTGACTATGAGAAAGCTCTGTTGAAAGTGGGTGCCGCGTTTGCTCACTGTTGACCAAAAACAAGAACGTGTTGATGATTCTGAGCAGTGTTTGGCCATGTTTAAACGTAACAAACCGGAATTTTGCGTCGATATGTGACAATGGATGAAACATGGATCCATCACTTCACTCCGGAATCAAAACGATCGTCATCTGAGTGGGCAGCAACTAGTGTACCTCGTCCAAAAGCGCTCGAAAGCACAACAATCGGCTGGAAAGGTTACGGCCTCGGTATTTTGGGATGTGCGTGGTGTAATATTCATCGATTATCTTGAGAAAGGGAATACCATCAACAGTAAATATTATATAGCGTTATTGGAGCGTTTGAAGGCCGAAATTGCAAAGAAACGACCGCATATAGCAAAGAAAAAAATTTTGTTTCATCAAGACAACGCACCGTGTCACAAGTCAATCAAAACAATGGCAAAACTACATGAATTGAACTTCGAATTACTCCCACATCCACCGTATTCGCCAGATTTGGCTCCCAGCCACTACTGGCAGTTCGCGGACCTCAAAAAAATGCTCGCCGGTAAGAAATTTCGCACGAATGAAGTGGTTATCGCTGAAACTGAGGCCTATTTTGAGGCAAAAGATAAATCGTTCTACAAAAGTGGTATTGAAATGTTAGAGCGGCGCTGGAATGATTGCGTTGCTCTTGATGGAGATTACGTTGATGAATAAAGCTAATTTTGAACCAAAAAAAACGTGTTTTCTTTGTTAGACCCGAGACTTTTCAGCCCATGTGTTATTACTATGAAAGGTGGTCATACAAAACATTGATTAAGACTGAATATGTTAACCACCACCTATCTTATTAAATATAAGTTGTTTGAGTTGCATTTTTTTTTAAATTTATAGCTAAAGTGCAACATTACAATGAAAAAGATAAGTGATTTCACCTTACCTTAGTACTAAAGGAATTCCCTTTTGGTTCGTGTAAAGTAACCGCTGACAAAAGAAGTACGCCGACTAGATATAGAAGTAGCAATATTCCGAGTGCCCAAACTCTGGTCCTCGACATTGGGGTTCATCCATGGTCTGTTTTAGAGATGTCGAGAATGTGGAAGGTTGGCAAAGTTTAACCATGTCGGATCGCGTCTACATTTTGACCAAGTTTAGACGATGGCCTTCTGGAATTGCAGTAGAATCAATGACGAAAAACAAAATAACCGTTCAAAATGTTTCGGCAAAGAAAATTTTTATACATTAGTTGGTGACAGAATTTTAGGCGATATCATGGAGTGTTTGAAGGTTTCTAAGAGTGAAATTTAAGAGTTATATACACTAGGGTGACAGAATAAAATAGACACCTACTAATTAAAAAAAGGATACTATTCTCGTTATATATACAAAATATTTTAAAATTTTTAAATTAGACTAATATTTTGTCGATCCACCTTTACTTGCGTGAAGTGCTGCGAGTCGTCGTGGCATAGAATCTATTAAATGATTAATGGTGTCTTCTGGAATATTTAACCATACTCTTCTGTAACAGCTGCCAGGAGTTCTTCCTTATTGCTGGGTTTTTGGGATCGTTTCGCCATATTTATGATGGATTATGTACCAAACATTCTCTATCGGATTCATGTCTGGTGATTGGCCTGGCCATGGTAAAATCCGAATCCCCTGTTCCTCTTTCCATGTGGTTGTTGTTCTTGCTTTGTGGCAGGGTGCTCCATCCTCTATAAAAGTGGCGTCTTCTTTAGATAAAATGGCCTTGTCTAATATCGGTAGTAGTCCTTCTGTTAATATATGGATATATTTTGCCGCATTTATATTTCCGTCGCAGATTACTAATTGCGATCTTCCACCATACCATATCGCGCCCCACACCACTATGTTCACCGCCGTATTTCACCGTCTGATGCAAAAATTTGTCGTCCAGTTGCTGTGACGACCGTCTCCATACCCACGTACGACCACTATCATTGAATTGGCAGTATCTGCTTTCGTCTGAAAAAATGACAGACCGCCAAAACTGTTCGGGCTTCGTTCGCATTTCGATTGCCCAAGCCATTCGGCGCCGTTTTTGAAACGCCGTAAGGAGAGCTTTTTTCTTTGCCACCCTTTTATACATCCCCACACTGTGGAGGTATCGCAGAACGGCGCGCTGACTTTTCTGTGAAGTTGCCGCAAGCTCAGCTGTACTTTTTCGCGGTTCTCTTAACACTTCGCGCGCAAGCACCCTTTTACTTCTTTCAGAAGGTCCGGCACGACCTGGTCTCGGCTGCGCTGTTGTTTTTTCCTTGCGTTTAAATTGTGTAATCACACGGTTAACTGTGAACAACGGAATATTTAAAAATGTACTTATTTCACGTTGCGAAGCGCCGCGTTCACTCTGGCCAACGATGCGACTCCGGGTGAAGTCGCTAATATCACTCGAACCTTGTAAGCGAGGCATAGTTGTAACGATACTAAACTATGACGAATTTCTTCCGATACATCTACCCCTACCCTAATGACAAGAGAAAGTTCTTAATTCGTTCTTAAAATTTAGCTGTTTACATATTTATACCGCTTTACCTGCTGTCTATTTTATTCTGTCACCCTAGTGTAGTTTCGAAGTTACGTTATTTATAGTACGATTTTTACGCCATTTAGAAGAGGAAGGAACTCTCAAAATTATGGAATGGCCTCCCCAGAGCCCCGACTTGAATCCAATCGAGTTACTATGGGAAGAACTAGATCGGGAAGTACGGAAATCGGCTCCGACATCAACTACTGACGTGTGGAACAAATTGCAATCGAGTTGGACCTCAATAACACAAGAAACTCTGGCAAAACTTATTGCGAGAATGCCTCGATTGTGTGCTGCAATTATTAAATCAAGAGGAGATCACATAGATGAAAGCAAAATTTAAATTAAACGTTTTAATTTTCACATTTATTTAATATATTTTTATTCATGTACGTGTATCTGTACATAAAAAATAAATATTATTAACACTTTTGCTGAGTTTTTATACATTTTTTTTGCTGTCAGCGAGAGTGCCTAAACACTTTTGAGTGGTAGTGTATATTAAAGAGGAGCGGGCCAAGGTTCGATTCTTAAGGTACTTCAGAGGTGGAGTAAAAAGTTCGAGATTTAAATCCATTAAAATAAATGTAATTCAGTCTGTTTATAAGATATGATCGAATTAATCTAAGGAAATTCCTGCTGACAGCGAAAAATCAGTATGCCTAACATCCAGTTGAGCGTCCCGATCCACGGTTTCAGCTATTGTTCGAGAAATCTGTGCCAAGTTAGCCAGTAGATCTATTTACCAAAAAAGCATGCTGAGATTCGGAGATCTAATACCATAAGAAAGACGTTTATAAACGAAGACTTCAAAAACCGAAAGAAGAAATTAGAGCCACAGGTCTGTAATTGCCAATATTGGAACTATCACTCTTTTTCAAGATTGGCGAAATTGTGGCTACTTTCCATATATTAGGAATCGTACACGTGTGTGGGGCTAGATTAAAGATTAAACATAGAGGAGTAGCAAAGATAGTGGCAGAATCCTTCGCAAAAAAACAAGGAATGTTATCATCACCAACTGTAAATGTGTTCTTTAAAGTCTTGATGCATTGTATTACTTCCTCTACGAAAACAGACTGCAAATACAACGATAGTAGGCTGGAATTAATATCTGGAAAATGAGACTCCAAAGACTCTGGTATAAAAACACTAGAGAATAATGTGGCGCCAGGATTAACTATCAATGTTGGATCACTGTATTCGTTAGTGGCATCAAAAACTTTACCACGAATTCTGTTAGCGTCCTGCCTAGAACGAGCGAATTGGCAAAAAGAACGCGGATTTTTTTGTAAGGGTAAGTTAAGTAATAAGAACAAGTTTATCCGAGGTAAAGATTTCGAGTAAAACAAAGGAAAGATCATTCTTTTTATCCTTTATTACATTTTCAAAACCAATAAGGTGCCATTCGACAAATAACACTAATCACAACGATCTAAATTAAAACGAGTTGTTAAGAGATAAACACATTAAAAATACGCCGAAGACCTTATTCCTCCTCCTTTTCCATCGATCTACGTGTCAATGAACTCTGCTTACGTTTCTTACCGCCACGTCGCCTATGAAAACCGCCTTCTTCCATGATCATCCTCACGGTCGCCAGGAATTTCTTCTGCTTATCCAAAATGATCCCGGCCGCGAAATTATTGCAGACGATAGTGTCCCCGTTTCTACAATACGGCGTGCAGTCGATCTTCCGATTGTTTCCGTTCAATACGACCTTGTGATTATCACTGTTCGAGGCGCATCGCTTGTTATCATATTTATATCCGGCGTAGACTATCGGGCTTCTCTTACGGTTATTTATGGACCAGAAGGAGAAATTCTTGCTGTCCTTGCGTTTCAACGCGTTTTGACATTTATCGTTTTGACATAGTTCTACGTCGGTAGTATCGGGGATCTTAACAGACGCCACGATGTTCTTATTCACCAATAACCCTTTATACTGTTTTCCGTTTTTATTGGCCCCAACACGGATCATGTAAAAATAACTGTCATCTTTCCCCATATTCTGCTTCTTATGTTTCCTTTTCGATTTCGACCTATCGTTTTTAAAAGCGCTCCTCACCTCGAAGACTTTGCTTCCGTTACTTACCACTGCGGTGTTACTATTAATTGCAGATGTTCCAGTCGTCTCGATGTCGGAAACTATTTGCGTGGGAGCAATTGAAATCTTGCTAGTCTTCAAACCATCGTCGGCTTCCACCATTTCTTCGCATCTGCACGACAGAATCGAATAGAACAATAGCGAAAGCTGCAAGACCATTGTAACGGTACGCATTTTGGTGTAATGTCAAAATTTTAGCTTGAAAGTGACAATGTTATTTAAATTAGAAACAAACGCGTAATACGATTGAGGTGTCGTGATATTCGATGGTGTTTATGGATTGGACAGGATTGCTATGGACAAATCGAACGTTTCAAATATTTGTTAGCCGCAGGAGTTTTGTACATCATTTACACTACATTCATACCTAACCGAAATGTTAATTTGAATTTCTTTTTATACTTTAGTTTTATAATAAGATTGTTTTTTTATCTGAGTGAATAAGGATAGGTAAGGGATATGATGATTACACTGGCCAGCACAGATTTTGATGCCTCGGATTTTTAAGTGTAATTAAGCCATTTCAAGGTGCCTCATCCAAAAATGCCGTCAGATTTGCTCTATCAAAATTCGCCAAAATTCGAACGACTTCTTCGAGAGGTTGAGATCTCTAACAAGGTCATCAAGCTCTTGTTGGCTGAAGCGTTGGGGACTCGCTGATGGTCCTTCACAATCACTATCACCTTCACTTTTCTGGAACTGCACCCCGTCAGACGATGTATCTGCGTCATCCTCCGGAAGCATAGGTAAATTACTGATAATAATAATAATAATAATAATCTTTATTACCCAACAGAAAATAATTCCATTTACAGGATAATGTGACAATAACATAAAATAGTATAATACAACATAATGTAGTAATGATATAATATATACAGTGCAGTAATAAACTTAAATTACAAAAATGATACAACTGAATCATGAACATAAAAATAGCTCGGTGACACCAGAATGCAAGAACAAAGTAGGACGACATTGTAAATCCATGTAGACACTTCAACAAAAAGGATCATCGAGTAATTCATTGGCATTCCTAATCATATGCGTAATGGGTGCTTTAATAATAATAATAATAATAATAATATCTTTATTGCCCAACAGAAAATAATTCCATTTACAGGACAATGCGAGAATAATGTAACCTAGCATATATATGTAGTAACAATATACAGCGCAGTAATAAATTAAAATTAGTCGAAAAAGATACAACTGAATCATAAATATAATAATGGCTCGGTGACATCAGAATGCAAGAACAAAATTGGACGACAATGTAAATCCATGTAGACTCTTCAACAAAAGGATCGTGAAGTAATTCATTGGCATTTCTAATCATATGCGTAAAGGGTGCTTTAAGCAGAACATTAGTTTTGCATGACGGGACCTTAAAATTAGGGAAGGACCTGGTATCGTACTGAGGTACCACAAAATTAATTTTGGAGAGAAGGGATGGAGCGTCAATAGCGTGATTAATTAGTTTAAGTAGAAATTGACTGCTAAATTCCTTCCTTCGATCCGATAACGATACAAAGCCGTGTCTCCTCAGCAGACCAGCATAATCAACATCGCGTCCAGGGTAAGTGCCATCAATTTTGAAGGACAGGTATTTCAAAAATCGTTTTTGCACTCTTTCAAGTAGTACTTGCAGATGGAGATAGTGAGGATACCAAATTATGGAGGCATACTCCAACCCAGTGCGGACAAGCGAATAGTATAATGCTTTTAGCGAGGCAGGATTATTGAATGATCTGCAGGATCGTATGAGAAATCCTAAAGATTTCATCGCAGAATTTCGTATGGATAATATGTGGTCTGCAAACGACAAATTTGCATCAAACTGCACGCCCAGGTCCATCACAGACGAGTGCCTAGGAACAATAGCCTGACTTACAGCATAGTGAAAATTGTATAGTCTATGACATCTGGAGTAGCTTACAACAGCACACTTATCCAGATTCAAATGAATTCCATTCTGTGTACACCATCTAACAATTGTATCCAGACTGTTCTGGAGAAACAGACAATCTGCCGGGGAGGTTATGGTATTGTAGATCTTAAGATCGTCCGCGTAAGCCAGTACATTGCAGTCCAGCCCCTGTAGGAGATCATCCAAATAAATATTAAACAAAAGGGGACCCAAATTGAATTCCTGGTACACACCAGATGAAGCAGAAAATTTTAAGGATGTATATCCATTGTAGTGAACATAGCATGAACGATCAGTTAAATACGAGCGGATCAATTGTATTACACTTGGTGGAAAACCAAAACTACTCAGCTTAGATACCATAAGGGAATGATTGATAGTGTCAAATGCTTTACTAAAATCGGTGTATAATACATCTACTTGTTGACGTCGTTCTATGGATTCGGCAATATGCTGTGCTAACTCAGCAAGGTTGGTTGTAGTAGACCTTCCTGGAATGAAACCATGTTGTCGCGAAGATAAGTAAGGCTTGACACTAACGTAAATTCTGTGAGACAGAAGATATTCAAAAATTTTTGCAAAGTTGGATAAAATATTTATTGGTCTATAATTTTGGAAGTCAGAACGATTACCTTTCTTAAACACGGGTGTAATTCTGCTAATCTTCCAAGCGTCAGGAAAGGTAGAAGAACTTACGGCCAAGTTAAATATTCTAGCTAGAGGTTCGCATAGTACTACACAACAATCACGTGCAAAAAATGCGGATGATCCTTGGAATAGGTGATTTCTTCAGAATGAGAAAAAGGTCTCCTTGCTGACTCCATGTTATAGCAGTCAAATGTTTAGTACACACTGACACCGCTATCACACAAAAGCACGATACTAAGTTGGACTGTAGGATGCAGACAGTTACGGGGAACCCTATGTTAGACGTAAATGAAGTAGTGGCGATTGGGGTTTGGGTTGGCTTAGAGAGGTAGATTTTTTCACTAATGGAGAATTATAATTTAGGTCCCCTAAATATTTAGTGAATTATTTTGATTTTACTATTTATCCGAATGAGCAATAAATTTCACTGTTCCGTAATGCCAGTTATTTTTAGAACCAGCTCGTCAGAAATACTCTAAATCGGTTCGTATTTTACAGGTACCACAACAAAAAATTATTTTGTGTGGCGGTGTAATGCGTCGTATCACAACACACAAATAAATCATGCTCAAAGAAGTAATTGTAAGAAAAATTAAATGATTGAATGGAACACCTCGCGCTCACGTCACTAATTGCATACTTACCCTCCCCACTTGTATATAGTCAACCTCGATCTGCTGCAGTGTTGTTACATTGATCGTATGCAATTCAACCTTATTTATTCTGAGATATACCCACTACTATCGTTTCTGAGATATCCTAGAAACCCGTAAGAAATAAGACACTCTGTATAGCAAAACATGTTATTCTGTCTACAAGGATGAAGAAGCAAATACAACAAATATTAAACATTTAATGTTTGACAACATTCAAACTTTAACCAATACGATAGTAACAACGCACTAAAACCGTAGAAACCAACTCAACACCAAAGAAAACTAAAGAAAAACTCGAGCTAGCGCTTGAGGACTTCCTCACACTAATCGTTTCGTTTCTTCTCTCCTTCTCCGGCAGATCGTACGTCAACATAGAGTCTTCATCCTCCGTATCCTCCGGTTTTCGCTGTTCATCGGCGATGCCAGCGAGACTCTTCAGCTTATTGACGGAAACGTATTCGAATTGGTCGAGATCTTCGTCCCTGACCTTCGCGAGCATTCCGTAGAGGTCGTTGCCGCAAATTATCGCGTCGCCGCTCATGCAGACTCCGCTGCATTCGATTACGGATTCGTCGATGACGTCGAATTCGATGTAGCCTTGCATGCCCAATTCGGGTGGTAAGTAGCAATCGTCTTCGTTCAACTTTCCCTTATGCAAGCTCGGCTTGGCGCGCTTCTTTTGCAAACGCCAGAATTGGAAGTTACCTTTCGACCAGGTCCTCTTCACCTCTTCCGTGCAGTCCTCGTTGAAGCAGATCCTCGGTTCCTGCACCATTAGTACTTGATAGGTCGCCACTACGAACTCGGTGATGAGGATGGCTGAATAGTAGGACGCGTCCTCCATGAACAGGTACACCACGAAATCGTACTTGGCATCGATTTGGGCGCCTTCGCCTATGCGCGGTCGCGGTACGGGACTATAGGTTACGTTCTTGTTCCTGCGCGCTTCTAGCATCTTAAACGCGAAAAAATATAGCAAGGAAAACGTTATGCAAAGGAGAAGCTTCATTTTCTAGTAATTTTGACGTACGTCATTTATGTCGTACATACAGAATTATGTTGATGATTCTCCTATGAGTTCAAGTCAAGTAGGTTTTGATCGTCACATCATTCTTAGTTACTGCAGGGATTTAAAAATGCTAAAAGATAAAGTGGGTTCAAACGAGTTTTATGACGAACAATATGTAAAATATAATGTTGATGCTGACATCTATATTAGTAAAGTCAGCAAGTATGTCACAAAAAGCTATTATAAAAATAGTTAGAGAAATAATTAGCCACAAACAAGTTTTATTGTAATTGTCGCCATCTACATTAATACCCTTATCCTATCGCTTTATCAGTGCTCCATTGTCTGCTACATAAAAATGTTTGGACTACCGTATAAATCACGTGATTATCTCTTATTGAATAAATGATACACGCTACAAACACTTTTCACCATAAACCGTAGACATTTCCGTATGACTATCTTTTGCAGGAAATCCTCTTGCAAGATACTGCTCTACCACAGTACACTCTTCGAATACGGTCGCCATTTTAATAGTGCCTGCGTACACACACTACAACCTGTGCTACAATTGTCACTTGCTAGATTGTGCTGACACGTAGTGACAGATAGGGAAATAGCGCAGTACAAAACAGCTTTCCAACACTATACGTACATACGTATATAGACACACGTATATATAGACACGAATTTTATTAACTTTACACGATATAAGCATAGAAAGACGTTCACAAGTGTACATGTTACAAGTCAACAAATATATATCACGAAATATACGAAGGCAAATCAAATATGAACCGGACTGTGATTGTAAAACATTTATTAGGACAGTAAGAAAAAAAATTACTACACCTCTTTTATTCACACATTTTTCCAACCGTATCGGAAGTTTTTATTTCCTCATCAAAGAATGTATGTGGTCAGGTGTGTAGCCAATTGCGCACGAACATTGCGATACCTTCGTCGTCGTCATACTGGCGTCCCCCCGGTTATTCTTTGTGTGATCCAAACATGTGATAGTCACACTGTAACAGATCGAGACTATAGGGGGGATATTCCAGTATTTTTCAATGAATTTTGTCCACCTTATTTTGGGACAATGTAGCTGTGTGTGACAGTGCATTGTCATGGAGCAGTATCACATTTCGAATAGGCGTGTCTAGCCTTTTTCGTCGATAGGCCAGTTTCACTTCATCAAGTAGTTGGGAGTAGTTCGCAGCATTAACCGTGCGCGTTCGGGGAGAAAATCTAGAAGCCGTGTGCCTCTAGAATCCCCAAAAAATCGTTGAAAGAACTCTTCCAGCAGAAAGACGGGTCTTTGTTTTCCGCGGTGGTGTTTCTCCAGGTTCTCGCTACTCCATGGTTACCTGCTTAGACTCCGAAGTGTAATGGTACACACGCGTCTCATCACAGGTGACAATGTACCTGAGCAAATCATCCTCTTCTTTCCACTGACTCTCGACCATCTGAAATTTTTTTGTGTCAGTCGTAGACTTGGGTTCTGGAAACAGTTTTTTTTCAGCGTACTGTGCAGTTAGTCGACGCAAAATTTCGACAGATTTTACGTCTTCCCGCGTATTGGTTTAATAATAATACGTTACTCAACAGACGTGTGCACCTCAGATACGATGCTACTAATAGCCCGTCTGCTCTGACAAATCAAACTAGAAGGAGCAAGTTAGATTAAAACACCCAGACTTGGGGTTAAAGGATACCAAGAGGACTGTCACGAAAATGTTTATGCGCCAAAAACTAAAATGACGATAATTAGAATAATTTTAATATTCACACTAAATAACAACTGGAGTGTAAAACAATTAGATGCTCCAACAGCTTTTTTGAATAACAAACTGGAGAATAATTTACATATACTTGAAAATTCCAGACGGTGTCAAGGCAGGTACAAATAAAGATTTCTTAGGAACAGAAAATCGGCAAAAACGTTGTTGCGGTAACCTAAAGGAATAATTTAACAAGAAGAAGACCGGTTGGGTGACCATGAAGATAGGAAAGGTATTAGTGGTTCAGTAATCTTTCCTGGTCATCAAAAAAAAAACAAATATTTATAGTATATTCACTGCTGAAGTAAAGTTCTCTGTATTTGCAATTTACTTACATAATCTTTTAACCTTTCAAGTCAAAGGTCTGAAAAGAACTAATCTATACTGTTTTATCAAACAAACAAAGAGAACTTTCTTAGTTGGTATGTGACAATGGGTGAGACAAAGTGCAAAGTAGAAAGTGGAAACATCACGGTTCCCCTCCTCCACGCAAATTTAATTAAGTTATTTCTGCTGGAAAAGTTTTACTATATGTGCTCTGGGATGTGCAAAGAACCATCCTGACTGACTATTTGCGAAAGGAACAGAGGATTACAGGGGCTTACTACGCACAATTGATTTTCAAATTTGCGAGACGCTATTAAAGAGAAACGTCGAGGAAAGTTAAGGTACTGTGTGTTGTTCCATCAGGATAATACTCCCAGCTATACATCTGTTATTGCAATGGTTGCTATACACCAAGTAGGCTTTGAATTAGTGAAGCACACGCATTATTCACCGAATTTGGCCCTTAGTGATTACAGGCTGTTCGTCAAATTAAGAGAAACCTTACGTAGGGCAAAATTTTCCAGTAATTATGAAGTGATACAAGCTGTAGAGAGGTGGCTTGCAGAGGTCGGACAGAAATATTCTCAGGAGGCTGTCGAGATATTCAAGCACCGATGGACCAAGTGTATTAGTGTAGAGGGAGACTATGTCGAAAAATAAAAAATCTAATGGATTTTTTATAGAATTTATGCTCATGCGCTGTGGAGCCTCCTACTCTAAGAGGTTTAGAAACAGACTTCTTCTTTGTAAACAATATTTTGATATATTTAATTCAGAACATTCGAGTAACCTTTAAAAAAAATGATGAAACAATAGGCTAACGACCGAAGTCACTGATCGAAAGTTTACTACCGCAGTGGAAGTTGCGTTCTTCTCATCGGAACTTCTCATCTTCAAATTAGGGTCTTCTACCGATTCGTGTGGTTCCCCCTCCTGCCCATCTTCTTTCCCTCCCTTTTTCGGAAGCAACTTCACCAAACTGTTTATATCCCAAATCTGTCCGTGGTCATCGTTCCTCGGCGATACCATAACACCGAGCACTTTACCATTGCAAAGGATAATGGCGCCATCGTCGCAAATTGGACGGCAGATAAAGGATGTCCCGTCCTTAGTTCCTTTGTCCTTTTCTAATTCGACGTTATTGCCGTTCGATTTGCATTCGGCAATGCCATCGACTTTAACGATGGTATGGGTGCCGGCTTGAGATGGGAGGCTGCGTAGTAAATCGGTCTTCCAGAACGTAAAACCGTTATTTTCCATCATCTTCGTTGCGGGCGCACATTCTTCGTCGTGCTGCTTGCAGATTTGCATATGATTCGTGTCGGTGACTGTTTTCGCTACAACTCCGATGCCGGGTGCGATGATTAAACCTGGGTAAGTTTGGGGGCTTGACGTGTTCGATCCAGATTTTGAATACACTATAAATTTGTCGTCGCTATCGTCTTCGTCTAAATCTCTTGCGGGGCGTGAGTTTTGTTGATGGATATCATTCATGGCGTTATCTTTTGTCTTTTCGCTGGAGGTAGTCAATTCTACGAATAAGAGTAATGGTACAAATACGGTGTAAATGTACATTTGAATGAAGTCAAACTTTGACGTTTAAGCGATTAACTGTCAACTTGTCGTCCATGCAGAGTTATCGATATTTCGTGATTAGAAGTCGCCGCATTTTGTGAATTAGGAAGCTCCTGTGTATCTAACCATTATCTTAAATTATTTCTTTCCCCTTTATATATCGAACCAATAAAGAAAAAGGTATAAATCAAACTAGTCAAGTAGCTCAAACGCCCACATATAACTTACAAGGGAACACCGGCGGGTAGAGACACGTATTTTTTTTATCCGCGTATCCGTACGATTTTGGGGTACAGCCCCTTGGACGATTTTTCATTTTTTGTAAATATTTCCTAAATTATAACAGATATTAAAATTTCTTCTAAACCTAATTTGCAGCATATTGCATGGCCCTAAGGGTGGCTTCGTCCGTATTCGCAGAAATTTAATAACAGGGGGACGGGGTACCCCGTACTCCCCATTTTTTTTACATCTTTCTTTTTCTTATTCATCAAAAGAACGCCGATCTTACATAGAATGCGTTGATGTATAACAAGTTTAGGAAATTAATAATTGTAAAAATATAAAAATAATAATAATGCTTCAAAATTAATAAATTTGTCTCATGACATAAATCAAATGAACTATAACAGAAGTAAGTTTTTATCCTTAACATAATTTCCAGCATAATACATGGTATGAAGGTAGATATCTTCACAAAAAGCTAATAAAGGGGGACGGGGTACCCTATACCCCCCAATTTTTTTAATAATAAGTTTATTCATTATTCATCAAAAAAGATCGCTTTTACATAGAAAACGGTGATGTATAATAAATTTAGAAAATTAATAATTAATATATGTACGTGTCTACTGTCATGAATTTGATACGCTCTTATCTACGCATACGTGAGTTTTATTAATTATTCAGTCACTTCAGATATAACTGGTAATTTGTATTATAAATTTAACGCGATAAGGGATCTGGTGATTGATCATATCATTGTATAGATAAAAATAAATCCCCGAATGCATAGTAATTGACCACGAACGTTTAAGTGGTCACGTCTGCATTTAGGAAATAGGTATATAAGACGAGTATTCCTCCAAATGAGAGCATTAGAAGTCGTTTTTCGTGCAGTGTAGGTCAGTACCTATAGTTTGACACAATGCCGGTCGTAAATATAGCAAATGTGTAGAACATGTTATTTGCAACCTTTCCTTTGACACCGCAAGAAAGTGAGTTGCACGATGCCCTGAAAAATATAATTGTATCTGCCCAACAAGACGCCATGTTCTCCTTTCAAGATGTAACGACAAGTTTATTCATTTTGGAGCTTTATTATTATTTTTCTATTTTTACAATTATTAATTCTCTAAACTTGTTATACATCATCGTATTCTATGTAAAATCGGCCTTCCTTTGATGAATAAGAAAAAGGAAGAATGTAAAAGAAATGTGGGGTACGCGGTATCCCGTCCCCCGTTATTAACTTTTTGCCAATACGGATGGCGCCACCCTTAGGGCCATGTAATATGCTGCAAATTATGTTAAGAAGAAATTTTAATATCTGTTATAATTTAGGAAATATTTGCAAAAATCGAGAAATCGTCCAAACTTTGGAGGGAGCTGTACCCCAAAATCATGCCGATACGCCGATAAAAAAAATACGTGTCTCTTATTTTAAAGTACTCTTTCGATATGTTAAGTTTCATAGAAATCGGAGGGGGACACCCGCCGGTGTTCCCTTGTAAGCGGACACGTTTCCAGAGATCAGGGAAGACAGATGAAGACAAAGAAAAATTGGTTTTCATCATTGGCTTCGCCGGAACAAATCTTGTATCACGAATTAGAAAGCTCGCAGTTCCATCATCAGGAAGCCCAGTGATCGAGAGAAGCAGATATATGTATGAATAGAGAAGCTTAGTTTTGAATCAAGAAGTAGTATAACGTAAGTTGGTATTAGATTGAAAATCAAATAGATCTGATGGCAGGTTGAGTTTAATCATTATGTCAAGACCAGGATGATGTGGATCCTAACTAACAAGAATACAGAGAGTGTGTCATATATCAACGCATATCTAGTACGCAGCGTTTGTTTTTAAATCTATCCAAATAGCAACCTGTCAAAAATTCTACTTCCACGTCAAATTTCCTGGACGAAAGAAACAGTAAAAAAGTAATGCATGGCCTGACAATATTCCTTCAGTTGATGCTACTGCTTTGCATCGCGTTGTGGTGGACTGAAGAGGTTGAACTTCCTCTGGATAACCGTACACCGTCCAGACCTATAAGAAGAGCGGTGCAAGAACAGAACCAGCGGATTGGCTACGATAGCAGCGAAGACAACGACGATTGGGATGCAGCTCCTCCCGGATTCAACACTAACGAATACGGGGAATACCACGAGAACAAATTGAATCATCCCAGTCTCCCAAAAATCCTCAGGGCAACAGCAGGGGATCAATACGATGGTGACGATGAATCCGACGTCTCGGACGATGACAATGAGATTAACGACGGCGATTATGATGATGACGGCGAAGGCGATGGCGGCCAATCGCTTACACCGGAATCAATTCACGATCTTGTGATCACGTTGTTTAGCAAGTCGTCCAAGCACGGCCCGTCCAATCACAGCGCCATCCGTATCTCGCAGAACGAGGTCGCCTCGATCCGAGTCGACGACCCGAAGTCGGTTAGCGCGTGCGTACTCAGACCGAACGGGAATCGTGATTGTTTCGACGTGGAACTGCTGAAGGAGGTGGACCAACTGCAGTACTGGCGCTTGAGCAAACCGTTCGACACCAAGCCGGTCATACCGCCGAAAGGGCGGCTGCTTAACTTCAATCAGAAGAGATGCAAATCGAACGAAAACAACGTGTTGATGACTAGAAATCCAATGGTGAAAGGCGGATACAAGTTCCAATGTTCGCCGGCTTGCAACGATGGCGAGGTTATAACATGCGGTAAGCATACGGTTATTAAATAGTATCTCAGACTTTCACGGCCGTTTGACGTAGTCGTAACGGTTATCGGGTTCCGCCGTGTCACTAGGTTTTTTGTCCCTGACGTTGGTGTGACTTTGTGTACGTTGTTACTGTCTTAAATATGTTCCTTCGACAGCGGCGAGCATCAATAGCGTAACTGGATGCGCGCAGTGCCGTTGTCCATATTCGGTTCAGTTTTAGTCCGTCGTCTCTGTTGATGTTGTTAGGGTTTTTGTATATTTCAATGGGTTCCCTGTTTAATCGGCTGTAGTGGTCCTTAGTTGATGTTACAACTTTTGTATCTACGAATTTAATCCTATGAGTGGATATGTTCGGCAATGGCCGATTTGTCTGCTTGTTTCAACTGCACATTCCTCTCGTGTTCCTTCCTTCGGGTGTTAATCGAACGTCCTGTTGTGCGATGTACATTGTCTTGCATGAGCACGGTATGCTGTACACCCCGGGTGTCGACAAGAGGTCCCTTTTTTCCTTGACTTGTAGTAGTAAACTAGACACTTTTCTTGTTGGAGTGAAAACCGTTCGGATGTTTTCTTCTGTATAACCATGGGCGGGGCTTTTAACCCCGAAGAGCAACTCGGCCAGTACCTCGCCTATTGTGGACTCATGTAATTTACTTCACGCGACGGCGTTATACCTGAGCAACAAAGTTTCCTAGCAGACTCCCGTGCAGTCGATAAGAAGGTGCACAGGGAAAGAGAAGGAGTTTACTAAACCTATGCGATGCATGTGTTTATTCAGTACACAGTGTCCAGTTAAGATCGCTGTGGGTGGTCTTAACTTGGCCCTGTTTATAAGGATTGCCTTACACAGTCCTCCCTCACTTGGATAAATCCCGAGAAATTTGTAGTGTCTTAAACCGTCTACACCGTTCCAGTGTGATTGGTGCCGAGCTCGAATTTAACAAAAATCTTAATACTATCATAGGTACTCCCATACGTCGGTTCAGGTCTTGAGAATGGTCGTCCGGCATCTCTTGCTAGCAAGTCAGCTATTTCGTTCCCATTGATCCCCGAGTGGGTTGGCACACATCTCAGCGTAACGCTGGAATGTTCCACCAGTTGTTGCAGTATTCTATGGCACCCCAACACCACTTCGGAGTTAAACCTGACAGCTACTTCAAGCATACGGTCATCCTTTCAATTCAAATATTCGAAATCTTTTTAAAAGTTACTAAATCCATGCCATTTTTGCGTTTGTGGTGTTATACACTTCCATGGTCGTTTTCTTTTAAATAATTTAGTTTTCAGGGTTGAAACCGCGTCGTAATTACATGAGTTTGCCGACGTTTCACCTTCAGTTGCATGGAGTTTCTTCTGGGCTGCTGGATGTGGTAGACGCGTGTAATATCAGTACTGACATGGTGTTTAAACTTAAAACTATTCGTCTATCCCTCCTAACTTTAGTAGGGTCCCGTAATTTGGAAATCAATTATGCGTAGCACGCCCCTTTTGCAAATATGTAGTCAGTGAGGATGATTCGTTGAGCATCCCAGAACACAGATAGCAAAACCCTTCACCCCTCACGACACAATTCAAGATTTAGCCACAACAACACTATGAGATTCAAACTTGATATTATGTAGATATGATCTACACATGTCAGTTAACTAAATATCAAAAACATTAACCAAACAACCAATTAGAAGCAGGTGCAATGTGGGGCATAAGGATCCACCCTAGTAAGAAAAGTATACCACATTTCCATTTATTTCCCCAGGTAAGAAACCGATCGGGTTATGGTTTCGTAAGCGAAATAGTGTCGGCGACAGTGAGGAACAAGAAGGAGGAGAATTTGGAGAAATACTCGATCTCGCTGAATTGCTGGCAATGATGAGGATCGGAGTCGTAAAACCGACGGCGGAACCAATGAAGCCGCCTCCAGCCTTGCCTAAGAGACAGGAAGATGTACCTAAGAAGAGCAACGACGACGAAGGGGAGAAAGTGAGGGCTAGCGATGATAGTAGCGACGCCGATAGGATCGTATTCTTTTCAATGTTACTGCCCGTGATAGCCGTGTTCCTCTGTAAACTCTTTTCGCGATAGATTTGGATAGTTAGAGTACGTGTTCCCGATAGTTTTGTATTCGTCTAATTTAGTTGTTCAAGCTTTCTAAGTTGTATTGCCGAAAGAAAAGAACCAATAAAACAGTTTATTTGTAGCGTACTCTTGTTTCGAATTAGAATAGAATAATTTCATTATTTTGACCTTTTTCAACAAATAAAGTCTTTAATTTTACAATTTAATCCTAGAGAACAGTTATTAATAGTCTCGGTAAAGTGGAGCAAGCTACAGTGCAGTGCGGAGAACAATGTGGAGGGGCCGAATGGCCGTATCAAGGCAAGTGTTCACAGTAACGTTCACGTACTCGCACCATTAATAATCGTGACCTTCATGTGTAAGCATAGGTCATGAGGACGCAGGAATGTTGCCACATAAAATAATGATAAAAAAAATATTATATAACGTGCTGAAACGCTTACTGTTTTAAGAAGTTTCCACGAAATCACAAACTGGGTAACATCTATTAAATATTAGAATCTTCAAATATGTTTACACACTTGTTTCAGTCAAACGTCATTCTTTTCATCACCTTATTTAACAAAATGAGGCGTCGTACTGATGTGCACAACATCAACGTCTGCAAGAAGGATCTTATAGATATACCTAAGCACCATACCCGGCAGTTCGAAAAAAGCTTTAGCTACGCTTCTGCACGATTGCACAACTCGCTTCCCCTGGATATCAAAGAGTTACCATTTTATACCTTTAGGCGTGCTATTTATAATAGTTTAATGAATGACTCTGGCAGATAAAAATTTGTAATATTTTAGTAGATTAGACCATTTGATTGTGCAACGAATTATGTTCTCATTTTGTCTTTGTTCTTGGGTCACCGTTAACAACCGGAAACCTTTTTGGTTTACTGATGGTGATCCAATTGGCAAATTTAAAGCAATCCTTGTGGCAAGTTAATAGATCTTTCGACACACCTTCACAAATTTCTCTTAGTATGAGAAAATCTGAAACCTTGACAAATTTTCAAATTTTCGTATTAAATTTTCATTTTTTTCACAATTTGAATAGTATCCACAATCCTCATCGAATCATTTTGGAATTTTTCAGTTCACTCCCCTAGACCATAGCACTTCTTGCGAGTACATTCCGAATCACATTTTACCTGACTATCTTGAAACATTTTCTGGCTTTTCTTGATAGCTTTGGCGTACCTCGGATCGAATTGCAAAACTAGCTTCTTTATGTCATCAAAATGTTCGCAGTAGTAAAACGTAGGCTTTAACCATGTTCCATGTTACATTATAATTAGCAGAAATTCTTTTCTCATTGTTCTTACCGCATTTCTTTTTTAACAACTAGTGATATTTTTCCACTTACAGCAAACCATTTTGGGTGTGAATGTGGATAATTATAGCATGTTGTAATTTAATTATAAGTATATTGTGATTTAATCGTTGGCTAGTTGGTACATGTATACATTTATTTTTTATTATACTAGCCTTGTAATTGGATATTTACTTTATCTGTTGGGCAATAAAGCATTATAATTATTATTATTATTATACGTTGTTCTCCGCACGGCACTGAAACTTGTCCCTCCTCTGCGAGACCAGTGATAACTCTGGTAACAAAGCGGAAACCGTTGTAAGACACGTAAAATCTACAGTGGATAAGGTAAGATTCAACTAAATTAACAAGCACATGAGCAAACCCAAAGCTATGTAACTTCTGCAATAGAATACCATGACTCTTGACGTTATATTGTTGACAATGGGTTCTCATAATAACTAGAGTTGTCGTATTCAGAGACGCCCTGAGAAGGGCTGTTGTTTGCCAGAGCAATCATGCTACAGAATACCACGGTCAATACTATCAAATGCTTTCAACATGTAGGTCTAGATAACATCGACCTATATCTCAGCATCTAATATTTCTGCAGCGAACTTCATAGCTTCCGCAAAATATAACGCTGTTTCGAAAATTTTTAACATATTGGACAGAATGGAAATTGGACAATAATTGCCGATATCGGCTGCATTGCCATTTTTGAAAATTGCACAAATCCTCTTCAGGACCAAATTAAATATTCATATTCGAACAGTGGCCTTTCAAAAACCATCACTCTTTATAAAATACAAAATATAAAATCGTCCGATTGTATCCTGACACACCCTATTCATTGGAAATCAACGTATCACTGGTATTTTTGTTTCGGCCCTACCTCAAAGTGACACTTGACGTTTCACTGACCGAGAAAGGTCTTCAATGAACAGAATGCGAAAGAAATTGATCATAATCGTTTGGTGCTGGTGTTCGATTTGGCTGAACCGAAGCATAGAAGCATATTCCAACGCGAACAACTCCAATAACTCCAACAACTCGCTGAGCGGAGGCCGTACGGATCGGGAGACAAGCGAAGTGATTCAAGTGCGTGACGATAGCCAATTCGACGACGAAAGGGAGGCCAGAAGCGACGAATATGACGGAGAAGACGAAGACGACGAAGAATTGGCAGAAAACGAACCGGAAGATGATGAAGACGACGACGACGATGACGCCCGTTTCGATCCGGCCATGTACATCAGGAAGGTGCTGTCGAAGGGTGACGAATTCACCGGAACCCTCATAGACTCGAAGATAGTCGTCAGTTCGGTCAACGCAAAATCGAAGGCTGCCAAGGTGTGCGACGTGGCCGAGGCGACCGATTGCTCTAAAGTGGAAGGGATAGATATCGACGAAGACATCGCCTATCTCAAACTAACCGAGTACAATCCGAAACCGTTGTTCGCTAATCAACCTTCGGGAATGTGCAATGCCGTCGGTATCGCGCACGAGAACATCGAAGTGGACGTCGGTGGCAAAGAGATCCTCTGCAATGAATGTTTCGATTTCGATGCGGTGGTATGCGGCAAGCGTTTGGCAGGGATATTGCGAGGCGATCGAAAGTTTCACATCGTCGAAATAAGATATCTGCGCGACAAAGCTGGACTAACGGAGACAGATAAGGACGACGATGACTTGGATATGATAGCCGATCAGGAGAAAGCTGATAATGAGCAGCAGTATAAAGACACTGATGATGACTGGTTATCCGTGAGGAAGTCAGGTCAAGGAAGAACAACCTTGGTAATTGTATTGCGATATTTTTTAATCCTGCTTATGATGTAAGATGGTGCTTAATAGTTCGTAGTTGTGTTCGTGGTATTTTCTATATTAATAAAATTATTTATAAGCATTCTAGTCTGTTTTATAGAGTAGTATCTTTCAGAAGTGCAAATGAATACACTAGGGTGACAGAATAAAATAGACACCAGGTAAAGCGGTATAAATATGTAAACAGCTAAATTCTAAGAACGAATTAAGAACTTTCTCTTGTCATTAGGGTAGGGGTAGATGTATCGGAAGGAATTCGTCATACTTTAGTATCGTTACAACTATGCCTCGCTTACAAGGTTCGAGTGATATTAGCGACTTCACCCGGGGTCGCATCGTTGACTAGAGTGAACGCGGCGCGTCGCAACGTGAAATAAGTAAATTTTTAAATATTCCGTTGTCCACAGTTAACCGTGTGATTACACAATTTAAACGCTAGGAAAAAAACAACAGTGGAGCCGGGACCAGGTCGTGCCGGACCTTCTGAAAGAAGTAAAAGGGTGCTTGTGCGCGAAGTGTTAAGAGAACCGCGAAAGAGTACAGCTGAGCTCGCGGTAACTTCACAGAAAAGTCAGCGCACCATTCTGCGATACCTCCACAGTGTGGGGATGTATAAAAGGGTGACAAAGAAAAAACCTCTCCTTACGGCGTTTCAAAAACGGCGCCGAATGGAAGGAAATGCGAACGAAGCCCGAAGAGTTTTGGCGGTCTGTCATTTTTTCAGACGAAAGCAGATACTGCCAATTCAGTGATACTGGTCGTACGTGGGTATGGAGACATTCGTCATAGCAACTGGACGACAAATTTTTGCATCAGAAGGTGAAATACGACGGTGTGAACAACATGGTGTGGGGCGCGATATGGTATGGTGGAAGATCGCAATTAGTAATCTGCGACGGAAATATAAATGCGGTAAAATATATCCATATATTAACAGAAGGACTACTACCGATATTCGACAACGCCATTTTATCTAAAGAAAACGCCACCTTTATGGAGAATGGAGCACCCTGCCACAAAGCAAGAACAACAACCACATGGAAAAAGGAACAGGGGATTCGGATTTTACCATGGCCAGACCAATCACCAGACATGAATCCGATAGAGAATGTTTGGCACATAATACATCTTAAATATGACGAAACGACCCCGAAAACCCAGCAATAAGGAAGAACTCGCGGCGGCTGTTACAGAAGAGTATGGTTAAATATTCCAGAAGACACCATTAATCATTTAATAGATTCTATGCCACGACGACTTGCGGCACTTCACGCAAGTAAAGGTGGATCGACAAAATATTAGTCTAATTTAATAATTTTAAAATATTTTGTATATATAACGAGAATAGAATCTTTTTTTTAATTAGTAGGTGTCTATTTTATTCTGTCACACTAGTGTATGCATGATATCATCCACTAGGATTGTTACATATAACACCATCCAACAAAATATTTTTTTTTGATTGACACTTCTTCCTAGCAGCTCTAATTTTTGAGATACACCACGGTGAAATTTATTACTCATACGAATAAATGGCAAAATCGAAATAATTAACTAAGTATTTAAGTAATATGAAAGTGGATTCAGCCCCATTAAAAGACAAAGGAGAACATATACTCACAGACTGAAAGATTATTATAAAGCGACGGAAAGAATATATCCCCAAGAGTTGCTGAATACCCCCACAGTTCAGTTTAGTATTGTACTTTCGTGTGATAACTGTGTCAGTGTGTACGAAATATTTGCTTTAAATTGTTGCATGAATATTAAAAATTCGAATAACACCAATGGCTTCAACAAACAGACGGCAAACCACCCATATGTTTTTATTACATTTGTGGTGAATACATTTTTAAGGAAAGTAGAAAACCAGTATTTCCCTTTATAAAAAGAGCATATACTGGCATCCAGTTAGGAGAGCAGGATAAATCTTGCACGACACATTTTGTATGCGAAACATGCATAGAACATTTGCAACATTTGGAGAAACAGAAAGACCAAGAGCTTAAAATTTGGAGTACGTATGGTATGGAGGGAGCCTAAAAACCATCATGATGACTGCTATAACATGGAGTCAGCAAGGATACCTCTTCCTCATTCTGAAGAAATACCCATTCCAACGTGTAATAACTTACTTACGCTTCTGGAGGATGGTCCAGTTACATCGTCTGACGACTTGCAGTTCCAGAAAGGTGAAGGTGATAGTGATTTTGATGGACCATCAGTGAATGCCACCAAGAGCTTAATGTCCTTGTTATAGATCTAAGCTCCCAAAGAAGTCGTCCGAATTGCTTGCTTCTGGATTAAAGGAAAAGAACTTACTGTGTCCCGTAACATTACATTTTATCGTACCACAACTTTTTCCAACAAATAACCCGCTATTATTTAAACAAGTTAAGCTTTGACAGTGTAATACGGACGCCGATAGCAACGCTATCTACTGCATTCTCAAAGTAAATTCTATCTAAAGCTTTTGTTGTAACTTGTAATATTTTCAGTTGCATTCGTTGTCAATTTGACAACAGAGTATCGTTCAGATGCGTAGATGATAGGAAATTGTTGAAATTGTATTGCAATTTAAACTGGATTTAAAATGGCGTTTACTTCAGCACAAATCATTCATGGTTGAATCTTATTTTCGAAACGGAAATTTAGAAGAATTTAAAAATGAGTTTCCCAACTTTGTCTTAGATTACAATAGTTTTTGGCACGCACTTAAATATTGCATTAAGACACTTGCCATACAATTTTGAAAAAGGCTTACATTTATTTCTGCAGCGCATAAGCTGTTATAAAGCAATCAAAAAAAAAATGGATTATCCTAGAAGGACAACGTTTAGTCACTGGTTTTAAAAATTTGGATAATGACCTTCCTGACAAAACCTTTCTTTTGTTGACGAATCATGGTTTTATTTGAATGGATATGTTAACTTACGGAATCAGGCTGTGGACTATTAAGAAACCACATGATTTTTACGTTGAAACCCCACTTCATCCGCAGAAAATTGGCGTATAGTGTGCTATTAGTCGCAGGAGAATTACTGGCCCTATTCTTTAACGGTGTATTAGCAGGGACAAAGTATCGACCAGAAATTATTATAATAACTATACTCCATTCACGTTAAGAATGCAGACTTGGAATAGATAGGCCCTAAAATACGGGCTTGCTATTGGCTAATGGGCGAGGCATGTTCACACAGGAGAAATTCATGCAATTTCTTTATATGAAATTTATGTCAGTTGTCAAATTCACTTACGATTTTGTTGCCGTTGTTTCCTGCAGTTTTTCATGGAATTTCATCTTTATAAACAAGTTGTGGCAAAAAGAATTCTTTTCAGAGTTCTTTTTCTCATCATTTAATAATTCAAGGTACCACATAATTAATTATACAAACAAAATAATTTTTACTCTACTATTACAAAATTACTGTTTTGATTATGGTATGCCCGAGGAAGCAATAGTACATCCAGTTGTAGGACCATTGAAAAACCCTCAAGGGAAACATATTGGCAGCAGGCAGAGGCTAATGGCGTACAATTTATATGTGTAATTAAAGCAAGAAAATTGCAAGTCAACGTCTGTTAACTGCAACATGACTTAGTTTAAGTGAAAGAATAGTATGAGAACAATGCCAAAGAGATTAATACAAGATAAATTCCCAGCTTGCCCCCTAAGAAACGCATTCGAGAAACAATATACGATCACTTAGACGAAGCTCAAAAATCTATAATTAGGCGGCATGTCCATTCAATCTTTTTAAGAAATGACTTGCCTACATGTACAAAATTATTAAATGTAAATATAATGCATTTTGACCTTCGATTTAAACCAACTTATTACTCCTTTGCAGGTTATTACTGTATATGACAATTTGCCCTGTTAAGATTTAAGTGGTTAAAAAGGAATCGAAACAGCGTGCTAATGTAACAACAAGACATTGTGCTATGGAGACGTCGGTATTTAAGTAGGATTAGAAAATTAAATAAATTGAAATTATTTGTTTATAAATGAAATTCACATGTTTATTTCATTTGTTATTTTACAAATAAAATGCTAACAGTAAAGAAATCTTTTTTATTAAATTTATTGCAGATATAAAAGAAAGACAACTATATAAATTTTTAATATGTGCAGTTAAGAGATTTTTATAATTAACTGATATATTTGATATTTTATTGTAGTTATTAATATGCATGCAATTATTTATTGACTGCACAGTCGTTGAAAATGTACATTGGTTTTACCGCAATCGGGCTACAGTAGACAAAGATATTTGCACTGCTGTTTTCTTTTTCACTGAACAGCTCAACTTCATCATTGACAATAATCAAATTTTATGCAAGATTTGAGGATGTTGTGTGTTGGCATATACTTTGAAACCATTCGATGGACTTGGATACAGTCCCGTTGAGCCCATGATGTATTGTTCATAATCAGCAACATTCCTCCTTGTTTGGCTTTATCTTGTATATACTGAATTGCTTAGTTTCAATTATACCATTGAAACTTTCTCTTTTAAAATTGATGGAGATTACCAATGGAGAGATTTACTTCTCAACAAATATATGTATATAACCACTCGTGTCAAAGTTCTATTTTCGCTTCAAGTTTATCCATGGCAATATTGTCATTTTAAAGCTTGTCATATGACATTTATGTTGTCTTCGATTAACACCAAATGCATTCTCATTTATTTTTTAACATATTTAAATAAGCTCCAACTATTTCGGTAAATGAAACAACCGAAGGATACATTTATATTGCAATTGATGTTACTTTTACTTTATTGTTGCGATATTATTTTACCAGGTCATATAACCATAATGATGCACATAAAATATGAAAAACTTCCTATTTATTATACAAGATTTCAATAACCAAACTTGGATGTTTACGATGTTGTCATTTGACAGTTCCATCGGTTAAATTTCACCAGTGTAATACAGCCGCCGATCGTAGCGCTACCTACTGCATTCTTAACGTGAATGAAGTATAGAGTTGTCGTTTGGGCTATTTCCATCGTACTTTGAACTTGTATAGTCCGACGTTTCGGCGGTCTGGCTACTGTCGCCCTGAGAAGGGCTGTTGCTTGCCAGAGCAATCATGCTTTGATGGCAAGCAACAGCCCTTCTCAGGGCGCCCCTGAAGACGGCAGCAGACAGACTGCCGAAACGTCGGACTATACAAGTTCAAAGTACGGTGGAAATAGCCCAAAGAATAACTCTGGTTATTATAAGAAACCATCGTCAACAATATCACAAGAGTCAGAAATTATTATGTCATTTATCGTACAGCTTAATGAAGAAAAAATAACACAAGGTTACTTCCAACAATACGGAGCTAAAGCACATACAACAGGTGAAACAATGAATATGCTACAGCAATTTTTACAAAATCTGTTGATAAGTTTAAACACCAAACATGAATTTCCACCAAGATCTTGTGATGTTACCCCCTGTGTCAGTTCTTTTTATGGCCTTTCTTAAAGAACTCAATTTACCACAGATACCCGATCTTGCAGATCTTCAAATCAGAATTGCTGAAAGTATCGACGAAATTCACCATATAATCCCACAAAAAGTTTTTTATTCTATTAGAAGAAGGTGTGAGAAATGTTTCGGACAAGGTAGAGACCACTTTCAGTAATGTTTATAAAATGTTACTTGTTTGTTGCAAATAAACATACGTCAGTTTTACAATTCTTTTATATGAGTTTCTTGTTAATTTTACACTGTATTGTGTTACACATCCAAAAGGTGACCCCACAGCATAAAACGTATAATAGATGTATGAAATGATTGTATACATTATGACGGGTAAACAAAGACAGAAATCTAACTACATAGCTACGCATGTATAATCTAGTTATACCGAATCTCTTTCCCTACCTACGCGTTTATAATAATTTGATTAAAGGAAAGTTTGTTTGCGTAAACAAGAACAGGGCTAAATTTAGAAACCCGGAGCAATCGATTGACGTAGAAGTAAATAAGTCTTAATTCTGCTTATGGATAAAAGGAATATGATGTACTGAGTGGTAGTAAACATAAAATTTCAAAAAGGGTCATTTCAATTTATACACTCAGCAAAATTTCTATAGTCCCCTATGATTTTTGAAGCGAATATTTGGTTTTCTTAATATCTTATGATAATATTAAAAAAAATATATTGCATTTTATACAGGGAATATTTACCATTAGGAGGAACTCGATGCAGGGAAATTTCTATAGATCCATTAACACAAAGTTAATAAATAAAATAACACCATAAAGAATTTATAATTCTTTCTCTATTCAAAATAACTTCAAATATCCGGGTCAATGTTGAAATAGGAGTATCATTAGAAACACCTCATTATCGCAGATTTTAGTTCTTTGAAGTTATCATATTTTTTTATTATTGGCATACACCTCTCTTGTCAATATTCCCCAAAGATTTCCGAAAATGAAATGCAGATATACGAACAGAACTAAACATTTTCGATATAAATGAGGGAACAGAGGAAAACATGCAAGTGACGAGGTTACCAGCTAGAGCGAGGAAGAAGAAGTGTACGCAGACCAAATAAAAGAAGAGTGAAAGTTTGCACAAGATCTAAGAATAACTAAACATCTTCGACATAACACATGGGCTGAAAAGTCCCGGCCCTAACAAAGAAAACACTTTTTTTTTGGTTCAAAATTAGCTTTATTCATCAATGTAATCTCCATCAAGAGCAACGCAATCATTCCAGCGCCGCTCTAACATTTCAATACCACTTTTGTAGAGCGATTTATCTTTTGCCTCAAAATAGGCCTCAGTTTCAGCGATAACCTCTTCATTCGTGCGAAATTTCTTACCGGCGAGCATTTTTTTGAGGTCTGCGAACAGCCAGTAGTCGCTAGGAGCCAAATCTGGCGAATACGACGGATGTGGGCGCAATTCGAAGTTCTATTTATGTAGTTTTGCCATTATTTTGATTGACTTGTGACACGGTGCGTTGTCTTGATGAAACAATTTTTTTTTCTTTGGCATATGCGATCGTTTCTTTGCAATTTCGGCTTTCAAACGCTCCAATAACGCTATATAATATGTTGATGGTATTTCCTTTCTCAAGATAGTCGATGAATATTACACCACGCACATCCCAAAATACCGAGGCCATAACCTTTCCAGCCGATTGTTGTGCTTTCGGGCGCTTTGGACGAGGTTCACCAGTCGCTGTCCACTCAGATGACGATCGTTTTGATTCCGGAGTGAAGTGATGGATCCATGTTTCATCCATTGTCACATATCGACGCAAAAATTCCGGTTTGTTAAGTTCAAATATGGCCAGACACTGCTCAGAATCATCAACACGTTCTTGTTTTTGGTAAACAGTGAGCAAACGCGGCACCGACTTTGAACAGAGCTTTCTCATAGTCAAATACTCATGCAATATAAAGCCACTACGTTCTTTTGATATCTTTACGATGTCAGCTAACTCACGCAACTTCACTTTTCGATCATTCAAAGCGATTTTGTGGATTTTTTTGATGGTTTCTGGTTTTAACTCCTCATTTGGACGTCCACTGCGTTCTGCATCATCGGTGTCTCTACGACCACGTTTGAAGTCAGCAAACCAACGTTTTATTGTTGTTTCTGATGGAGCGGAGTCCCCATAACACTTTTCAAGCCATTGCTTCGCTTGAACGGTATTTTTTCCCATGAAGAAGCAGTGTAAAATTAAAACACGAAATTGTTTTTGATCCATTGTTTTGAAAATAAGAAAAGTAGCGTGACTCTTAGCACAATAACTCACAAACTAATGAATAGAATATTATGAAATTTTAACAGCTGTCTTTTGAAGGTTAGTACTAACTGAGAGAAAGGTGACTGCAATAAAACTAGCGTCATCTATGTGTTAGGCCCGTGACTTTTCAGCCCATGTGTTAACTGAGAGAATAGGAGAACAAAAATAAGTGGAAGAAGGAAGAAGAAGTGTGAGGGTATTGTAACCTAAAACCTGAAGTGAAGATCATAAAAATATAAAGACAACAGGACCTGTTACAAAAGCCAGGAATTCACAGGATAGAGTGTAGCAAGTGTAAGGAACAATGCAACATTACATTTGCCAAAACAAAAGAAATACTAACATTAGAGTTAAGAACATACATATGTACCACAGAGATGCTACATGGCTTTGCCCCTTCATTAACAGTGGCCACAAAATTAATAGCAACGATGTTAAAGTACTTAAACGCTAGAGTAGGCAAAACGTAGATATGTTAGAAAGTATTTATATGAGAAAAATATGAGATAGCACTTTTAAATACCAATCTCTCACCATTGTCAGCATTGCTTTTTATACTCCGTTCTGAGATACAAATTCTTCTAATTTCCTTGTGTTAGATTTAGCATAGGATTATTACATTATAACACATTCCTACTATTGTATACTTTCTGTTTATTGCTTCTTGTTTATTAGTCTAATTTATTTTCGACATATTATTAGGCCCTAATAAAATGGACAGAGACTGTAATTCAAAAACCCCACGCAAATATTAAACTGGACTTCCACTGCTAAAGAAAGAAAACGTATTGCGATAAAACATTTATTAAAAGAAAGTTTTTAGGATAACTAACATTAAATAAACATTTTGTTTACAACTTATACACATCTTCAGTAGTTACCTTGCTAAACCTTCCATCTACATATTTATATACAAGTAATAGTTATAGTATAGATAATTGCAAAAAATACCGTAGGAAATTACATAATTTTTTCATGTAAATGCTTTCTAATATATTAAATTTTACCTATTACCAATCGAAATGATCGACGTACCCTGCAACTTAGCAACTGAAAACCGAGGTTTATCCCTCAAAGAAACAGGAAATATACCAATAAAGAGTGCAAATATCCACGCGTACACTACAAATTAAGATGCATTTTCTTTCTTGTTAAGGATCGTATTCAGCAATAAGTCAAAACTAGAAGCCATGACCGCAGGAGCCCAATTTGTTAGACCACGTGCATCTGAACGCTTTGGTGAAGCTAGTATACTAAAAACGATGAAACACCCTCCATCTGTTATGGTATGGTCCTGTATATCAGTCGAAGGTCCTGGACCACCGTATTTTTGCAAAGGTATCATGAATCAACACCATTATAAGCGTGGATTGGAGGATGTTTTGATGCTATATATCAATGATTTAGATCCGAATGATGACATGGGAAAATCGATGGATTTGGCTATGTCATCATGTATGCCATGCGAAAGTTTTTTGAAAACTCACGCTCTGCCAGTGTTACCTTGGCCGGGAAATTCTTTCGATCTCAATACAATTGGGAACGTATGAATTGTTCTAAAATCGCGCGTGTATTCGAGAAATATTGAGGATGTGTGGCAAAATGACGCAACAATTAGTCATACAACTAACGCTTGCATAGACGGTATGCCATAAAGAATAAGAGCAATTATAGAAGCCAAAGGAAGCATTACATAGTATTAGTTATATAGTTGTTACGATATATTTTAACAAAATTGCTATTTTAGCAAGTGGGCCTAATAAATTGGACAGGCACTGTAACTAGTGAACATGTATGTAAGTTGCATCCCAAATATACATTTGTCACATACAAAGTAATTAGAAAAATGAAAATATGAAACTATTGTAAAACGTTTCTAATCTCAGTCACGCCCCAGCAATTTTTCTCATAAACTACCCCTTCACTTTTTATACGTACTAGATTCACTAGCACATATATAATTCTCCCTTTTAAGCTGGAAACTACCCAGAGTACTTATTTAATCCTTTTCACACCCCCTATACCTAAAATTCCATCCAACAAGGCAAACAAATATATTTAAAAAGAGTAAAAAACAAGAGATCTCGCAACTTTAACGAAATTTACCTATACCTTTCGATACATCCGCTATAATTAGCATCCGCAATATCCATAATGAACTGTTGTACCGACAGGAATCCCAATTAGAACCGTATACTTCCAGCGTACGATTTACGGATGCAAAACGTTATTTTCCACCGGCGTCAAGCACTAACCGATAGGCCTCTGCCCGGTCGCGAATACAGACTGGCTCGCGTTAGGGCGTCGTCGATGGCATCTGTCTCTCTCGTGCGAAGCTCCGGGCGTCCCGACGTCCTCCAGTGACCCTCAAAATAGAGCTACCGCCTCCGCTTCTGGAAGGCGAGGAGGTGGAAGGCAATTCCGAGGGATAAGGTTCTTGTGTGAGGCATTTCGAGTTCGTCGGATGGATTGTCGGCGTCTTGTTCGTAAATAAGAAAGTCGAGCAGTGAAGTCGGGGAATGGGAAAATATTGAATTTCTTCATTTGCTTGCTTTTGGAACATTTGCTTTGTAATTCGAAACAGGTATTGCAAGAAATTTTATATGTTTATGTGTTCTTTCGTTTTTTTTTTTCTTTCAGTTGAGATTGATATTTTTGTTGTTTCGTATTGCTGTTGGTGTTGTAACCATTTCTTCTCTTAAGGGTAGAGCGAAGAGTATAAAATGGCATCATCGGGATAATACGATTAAAATAAACATTGCGTTTATTCCGGAGTCAATTCTATGTTACCAAATAAAAAAGGGTCAAACTTAGGATTTTATATTCTTAAATAATAAAACAGATATACAGTCCCTGTCTATTTTATTAGGGCCGCCTTATAAATTTAAGCTTTTCTGTGTTTCCAATGCGATAATTTACAAATACTAGTATAAAATTCATGAATAAGGTTTACAATACCTATCTAAATACGTCCCCTAAATATCTTTCTAAGAAATTGAGAAAGTGCCACTTAATAACCTGTTGTCCATTATTTTCCCCCTCATGAATCATTCTGTACTGTATAGAAGATGGGTAGAAATAAGATTGAAATACACAGTACTCCGTAGAATATTATTTGGATCGGTTACTATTGCTGAAAGAATATTTATCTGCTTATGTAACAACGTTTCTTCCATATTTACGTGTTAGTGTTGTTGTTCAAGTTATTCTATATTTTTTCGCTATGGGTAAAAGAAGGACATACCAAATGAGAAAAAAAAGAAATGCGTATTGAAGTATTGTTGGGTACAGGAGTGTATTCTCAACGCACAATTGCAAAGGAAAAAGAAGAATCCCGACGAACACTGCAGCGAATCGCCGTTTTAATGAAAGAAACGATACCCACTACAAGAACCGGAAGAGCGTTTTGCGGCAAGAAAAGGATCATTATTAATCGAAAGAATCGACGTATCCTGCAACTATCAATTGAAAACCGAGGTTTATCCACCAAACAAATACGAAATGTAATGTCTCAACAAAGAATGCAAATATCCACCCTTACAGTACGTAGACGATTGTACGAATCCGAATTAAAATGCAAACGTCCCTTGAAAAAGCCAAGATTAACACCGATGATGAAGAGGGCACGTTATGAATGGGAAAAACATCAATTAAAGCCAATTGAAGATTGGCGAAAGGTAAAATAAAATAACCAATAATCATTTGCAGTCCTTGTTGAGCCATTACATTTTTTATTTCTTTGGCGCATAAATATCGATTAATTAATTAAATAATATAATATTCTACGAATTACTACGTCCTTCAGTCTTATCTCATCTTCTATATACTTTTTTAATTTCTTAGAAAAATATTTAGGGAACGTATTTTCCATGTTGTATTGCATTATTTTCAATATCTTCTCTATTGCAGTACCTGGAAAGTGTAATAAGGAAACACGTTTTCTAGTTGGAAATAGATCAGGGGTAACTCAAACAGCCGTTTTTTTTTTAAATTTAGCGGGTGATTTAGGTTGGTAGTTCCGACAATAAAGACCATATTTGCACGTATTAGCTTGAAAAATGAACGAATATGATCTTTATTGTCGGAACTACCAACTTAAATCGCCCGCGAAATTTAAAAATGTCTGCTTAGGAATATTTTTCCTCTTTAACTAGATGCTGTAGAATATTTACGTATATAAAGACTAAGAGAATCATAAATGCGGTTAAAATTACTACCTTCTGTAGTCCTGTTTCGTAGAAATTTTGAGAGAGTGTTCGTTTCTTTTGTAAAATAATTAATTGATAAAGTCTTAAAAATTATCTACCGCATCCCAATCTCCAAGACGATCTATTACTAAAACAATGTTCCCCAACTACTTCTGCATAACTTTTTTAATTCCATTTTCCCAACTCCTTTTTGGTCTTCCTTCGATTAGTGTATCCTGGTTCATTCTACTCATGTGGTCGTACCACAATAGTTGTTTCCGTTCTATTTCATGTATTAATGATGTGCCAACTTGCATTATTCCCAGTACATCATCTCCGTTGACATTATTTCGTTTTCCATCTTCTTATTCAGCACCCACACTTCAATTCAATACGTAACACAGCTTTCAACAAACGAGTGGAATACCCGGGTTTTTATTTTCTTCGAAATATTGTCATTCCACACCACAGGTGTAGTTGTTTAATTACACACATTTTGGTGCCTTTTTAAGTGTGATTAAGCAGTTTTGGGGTGCCTAATCCAAAAATGTTATTAGATTTGTTCCATCACATCTAATTTTCGAAATTCACTGTTTTTCTATTTAGGAAAAATTCGTTAAAATTAGATACAATATTTTGTTATGTACGTTTTAGTTAGTTTTTAAATATTACTATTTGATCATTGTTAACTGAAACACAAAAAACGGATAACAAGTATTTATTTAACAAAAAAATATGCCATGTACAACATTCAATCATCAGTTAAGAATTTCCTTTTATAAGATTTCCTTGCGTGAGATTTACCGGAACAATCTCACTGAAGACTCCAGCAGTAATCGGCCATAATATGGGTATCCCATCTTCCTTGGTACCTTTCCTCCATAATGCTGATGTTGTTGTGAAATCTTTCCCCCTCTTCCTCACTAGTATCGTCAAAGTTTTCTGGAATACGATCTAAGTGGCTGTGAAGGTAATGAATCTTGAGGCTCATGTTACATCTGAGCGTGTGAAAGTTAGAAACCATTTGTTCTACTAATTTGACGTAATTTGCTGCTTTATGATATCAAAGAAAATTTTTAACCGAAGAGTAGTAAGTAGTTTTTAGTAGCCAGTCAACCAACGCGACTAGCTCATAAAAATGTCTGAAGTAATGAAAATTGAGTACCGTGCGGTCATAAAATTTTTAACAAAGGAAGGGCATACGCCTAATCACATAAAACAACGGTTACGCCGTCTAACCGTTGTTACGGTGATTCATCTCCTTCGTACTTCACTGTACAAATCTTTCCGTTTGGGGCAATAATCGCTGGAAGATGCTGAACGGTCGAGTCGACCAGTTAAAGCGATGACGCCTCAACGAATTTCAGTTATTGAAGATTTTGCACTATAAGGTCGCCGTTTGAAAGTGAGTCAGAGTATTGCCCGAATTCTATATGGATGTGGGTCCTTTTAGTTTTTATTTGTTTTCTAATTCAAAAAAAGACCGCTTTGTTATTTCTCGTAGTTTTCATTACCTCTACAACTACCTTCACTATTACATCTCTTACGACTTGGTTGAGAGGTTAATTTGTGTAATTTACTTCCCTAAAATTACTTCTGTCCTCAATTAATAAAGAATCATACTTCCTCTTCCAGTTATCCCTTCCTATCGGATTTATATATTTCCCTTCTCTTTATATTTCTTCAGTGTTCTCAAGTTTTTCCATGCTTGCCTTGATTTTGATCCTCCTATACGTCTGTCCACCTCATCACATTTCATCTCCCATTCATGGTTCTCTTTTTTTTTACTTCATAATAGTATTTTGTGTTGTCAACCACTTTTGACATGCTTTACCAAAAATTTTAGACTCTCATTCCAAAATTCCTAAAAATGTCATAAAATCCTCAACCGTCCCTGTACAAACAGCGCTCCTCCAATCGAACGATTTCGCGCAGCGCGCGTGCGCGATTTTTAAAAACGCCGCCTCATCGCACACGTGTTTGGACTTTTTTCGCGGGCCGTTTGATTTTTTTCGCGGAATTTCTTTGCGCTTCATTTGTTCCGTGTGCCAGTAAACAAAAAGGTAATCGTACCGTTTATCTTTCCCACCGATCCGATACGATTTTTGCGCGACCGACCAGGCCGCATCTGTCCCTCATTTACCATTTCGCAAACGCATTCGCATCGCAACCGTTAAGAATCTATAACCTCCAAAAGCGCGGCCAGTCCAGTGTACGTAGCCTTTCCGCTGAGCTCGACGCGCGATTTTGACAGTCCTGGCTGTCGAAGTTTTGGAGAGCTCTGAGAGAATCCGTACATTTTCCGAGCTGCGCCTTTTCGTTTCCCCCATCTAATCGACTTTTTTCTTTTTTTTTTGATGCGGTTGTTTAGGTTCATCGTTTATCTGTTCGAGATTATTTGGCTAGTGATTGCAGTCTATTCGTATTGCGTGATCCCGATTTACACCAACATATATCCAACGTACTAAAATAGAAGGAGGAATCAACGTGAAAGAAGAGGATGTTCGCTAATAAACGATTAGGACCGTTCATGGTAAGATGAATCTTCTTGTATTTCCATATTTACAACGTAAAAAATTCGATTCTAACCATCCATCGTTCCAGCAACACCAGGAAGCGTCAACAAACTCGTGCAACAGTCCTACAGGCCAAAACAATGGATCAGGAGATAATGACAATTTCGATAAGACAAAATTAATTGTCAATTACATACCTCAGTATACGACTGAGGAGGACCTTGCGATAATATTCTCACAGATCGGCCCAATCGAAAACATCCGTATTATGAAGAATCTCAGAACAGGTTACAGTTACGGATATGGTTTCGTTAAGTATTTAAAGCCGGAAGATGCAGCTAAGGCTATCGAAGCATTGAGCGGCTTAAATTATAGGTATTTATCCCTGCAATTTTCTCTCGATAAAGCATTTCATAAATTTTTTTTCCCAACACACTAACTTTTTATGCCACACTCTAAAACTTGTAAATATTCGTTAACCTACATCTTCTTTTTTCTGATTTTTCATGTAAAAAATACCAAGCGCAAAGCGTAGAGAATTTTTTTTAACCTAGTTTGTACACCTTTAAACTTGCCTTCCTTCGATATAGGAAACGTTTTAGGAAATAACCTAATTTTTGTCTCGTTTCGCAGAAATAAAAGGTTAAAAGTGTCGTATTCAAGGCCTCCTGGCCAGACGATGAAGGAATCCAACCTGTATATATCTAACTTACCCAAGGATATAACGGAGAAGGACCTTGATAGGATATTCGGAGAGTATGGTGAGATAATACAGAGAAACGTGCTGAAAGATAAAATTACTGGGTTGCCGAGGGGTGTCGCCTTTGTCAGGTAAGTGAATTTTGGCTTTGTAACCTATCGCCATACCAAGTTTTGAATATATGTTTTTGACTACTCTAAATATAGTTTTACTGATTATACTTAGTCTGACGGGGGTTAATTTCATTATGTTGTTTAGTCGTTTCTAATTTAATCTATTACGATTACAAATTAATTAATTTTCAACATAATCTGGCACAATAAATTCTTAATTTCATGTGCGATGAATGCGAGCTGACTACATAGTGAAAAAATTAATGTTTCGCTTCGATTCAACTGTTATATTTTCAAGTTGAAATATATACATATAAGATGTCAATAAGCCAATATTATATATCTTCGACTAGTCTTAATATAGTTTTACTGGTGATATTTTGTCTGGTTAAAACAAAACGGAGTCTTTTCGGGTTAATGTTAATGCATTACGATTATAGATTAATCAACTTTCAACATTATCTGGTACAATAAATTCTCAATTTCATGTACGATAAATCCAAACTGATTACATAGTGAAAAAATTAATGTTTTCTCACGCTTCAATTTAACTCTTTTATTTTTTTAAGTTAAAATGTTTATATAATAAATATATAAAATATCGGTAAGCATGTTAAAAGAAAATATTATCTTTTCGAGTTAATTTCAATGCATTACGATGACAGATGAATCAATTTTCTACAAAATCTAGCACGATGAATATGACCTAATTACGTAGTGAGAAAACTCAATATTCTGCTAGTGTTTGAGAGATTCAACTTTTACATTTTCCATTCGCAGATTTTCCAAACGCGAAGAGGCGCAGGCTGCCATCGCGAACTTGGACGGAAAACAGTTGGAGAAGTCGACGTTTCCCCTCAGCGTTCGTGTAGCGGACGATCACAGTAAACAGAAAGCTCAATTCTTGGAACATCAATCGTATTTTCTTAGTCGAGGTAAGTTCAATGCCAATCGAAGTTGTTATGAAGGTGATTGTGTTCGATCTGCTTTTTCCAATCATTTTCAAAATTCAGTTGCGATATGAATATCGATTTCTGTAAATTTGGTTCGTTTTAATTTGGCTGATACGTTGCGCGTTTGTACGTTAAAAGAGTGTTGGTAGTAAAATATGTTGCGTATAATTTCACGACTATTGTAATTGTAACTCACTACGCCACCATATATAGCATGTAATATATGCTTATACAGGATGGTTCAAAACTATGCCATAAATCGATAATATGTGATAGCTATGGTGATGTACGATCTAAAACTCCTTATATACAACAGGTCTATTTTTAAGCGTTTCTGAATTGGGAATCTTTAAATTAATAAAACATCCCATATATGTTCACAGTGCAAACTAGTGATTTCTTCTCAGTTAAAAATCGCTTCGTTACAGAAAAGTGTAATCGAAATTAACTCCTCATTTTCCAAAATTCATGTACAAAAGATTATCTAAGGGTAATTACAGTCATTGGGTTCAAAGTTCTGGACTAACTGAAAATGGTAGGTGTGCAAGCAATTTTCGTCTATCATACTGTGTGTGTGTGAATGACAAGTGTCTAGCTACTGCTGCGATTCTGTGGAGACTTATTCATTAGTACCGATTTACTTCCAATAGAATAGCTTCAACATTCTCCCTGCAAGGTACGTGCAGTTGCTGTTTGGTCCGAGGAAAGATTCTCTTTTTCTGTACACAAAATCCATATCAGCGTATTCTTGATTTATAAATTTAAATGGCATTTTTAGAAATGTCAAGATCCTATTCAATTGTAAGTTTTGTCATAGCAATGTCTTTGATTTTGATAACGGATAACACATTTTGTCGAAAAGGAAATGAAAGATTTTTCTTATTTTTATCGTAGTAGTTTGTGTGTGATATTCTGGAACTTCCTCGTTGGACATCCTCTGTATAAAATAAGGGTACACCTTGAAGCACAGTATAATATTTAATTTATACGTCTAGAATTAACATCTTATACAGGGTGTCTTTGAAATAAAATAAAATAGTACAGAAAATGAGAAGGTGCAATTGTATAAAACATAAATGCAAAAAATGTTGTGTCAAATAGGATGCGAAGGTCTGAATTAAGAAAACACATACATTCGATGTTATAAAAGACTACAAGATGACACTGTCTACCTTTCAAACGGCATGCTAGCAATTCAATAACTGTGAATAATATGGACATTTCTATTTTGGAAAATGTTTTGGTTTAAGGTCTAATAAAATTAGATCTTTCTTAATTTATTTCATGGACACCCTGTATATATAATTACGAACGAAGGAACATAGTAACAAAACCATAAATAATTAATACAACCATTTAACTTTGATATTAATATTTATTAAGATGGCTTTTATTTTTTAACACTTTCTCTTATCTTACCCTTAAATTCAACAATAGCGGCATATCGTTCTCGAGGAATAACTTGCAGGCTATCACGACTTCTATTTGTTTATTTTGCAAATCGTTTTTAATTATATAGTCATCACTGTATATATATTACGTCACGTTGTTTTCCTAGGGCGAGTCTATCGCACTACATTTAGTGGCGTATGCTGTTTGTTAAAATAACGTCTGCGTTTGAATCTATCCACAATTTATGTTAATAATTGTATAGTTTCCATTGTTGTCGGAAAAATATTTAATGACATTTTTAATAACTAAAACCTCTTATCAGCTTGAATCACATCCGCCATTGATGATTTTAGTTCGTATAATCTACGTCGAATATCGCCATGACGACATTTTTCTTAAATTGGGACTACTTTATCATAATCGCAAATTTTTATCCATGCTTTGTTTTCGCCGGCAACTATTAAATCTTACCGTCGCGTTTAGGGGAAAATGAGTAGAAATATTATTCGGTTATTGCGACGCAACTGCCGAATTAAAACGTACGAACGTCATATCGCACTTTGCATTTTTTCGATCTTGTCCATTACGCCATCATTTCTATAATAGCAGAAGCGCCATCTGTGCACGAAAGCGGTAATCTCACAAGTTTTCTTGCAGAAATGGTTTGGCTCTTAATTAGGGTTGAGTGGATTTAAATAGTTTGAATAAAATTAGCATTTAAATCATGATTTTTTTTTCTTGTGATAGTCTTTTATATATACAGTGGAACTCCCCTAACTCGAACCACCTAAATCTCCAAATAAAATTCGAGTTAGAGAAAATTTGGGTTACAGAAAATTCACAATTTACTTTTCATTATATGTATATATTTAGAAAGCATAATATATAATAACAATATTATATAAAATAAATAAAAAAATGATTTAAAAACAAACTGAAAATACAAACTACATGCATTAGGATATATATATGTACTATATGTATATGTATGAAATTAAACAAAAATTGTCCTATATACATAGGTATTAAATGTGTACTTGTACATGGGAACATAAAACAATTGCATAATTAAATTGTTTTTTTAAAGAAATCCGTTATCAACTGTTGCCGAACATTGGCCGCTCGGATGTGTTCATACGATTTTCGAATTTTATTAATGAACATATATATCTTATCGGATGTTTGTTCATGAGACATAAAATAATTCTTTAGTGTCTCGAATGCTTGTAAAACTTATTTGTGTGATGGTTGCTCCACAATTTCTTCATCGCTTTCTTCGGAGGTTTCTTCATCTGTAATGCTTGATACACTCCTTAGAATGTCTTCGTCTGTCGGATAGTCAGTAGTTAAGAGGTTACTATCAATTTCAAGATAAGTGTCAAGAGATACATTCTCGACATTTAGCAACTCAACATAGTTTTCAAAATCTTGCCTTACTTCAACAGGAAATTCTTTATCTTCTGCAATTTTTCTTTTAGTTGAGCAAGGGGAATTTCGTATTCGTCCTCGTCTTCGTTACCAAAACCAGCCTTTTTAAAACAGTTTTGAATGGTTTTTTGTTTAACATCCACATGCCATGTCATGGCAATCTCTCTCACACAGTCGAGAAATGATATGCTAGAAGAACCGTTATTCTCTAATGCATAAAAAGTTTTTTTAAGGATTCTTCCTTTGTAATGATCTTTGAAACTTTTAATGATGCCTTGATCTAAAGGTTGCAGTTTGGAAGTTCCGTTTGGTGGCAAATATTGCAATTTGATGGCCTTCAGCTTCTGTTGTATTGCAGGATGAGCAGGGGAGTTGTCTATAAACATTATTATTTTTCGATTCTCGTGTGAAAATTGCTTGTCCAATTTAACCAACCATTTTTCAAAAATTTCAGAGGTCATCCATGCCTTTACGTTGTTCTCGTAATCTACAGGAAGCCATTTTTTGTCTGACGACGTTGCACTTAATGACTCTTAAATTAGACGCTTTTAGCAAGAGTATTGTGAATGGCCAGCTTGCATACATATATAATGCGTAATGTACGTCCACATTAAAATAAAATTCGATATATTCTACAGAGAGCAAACTACATAACCGATAAAAATGAAAATAAAGTAATAATGCTAACCCATACGGTTGCAAAGAAGATAAAATCATATAAAATACATAAAGTAGTAAAAGAAACATGGATAAAACAAAATACACTTCTTTAGAAACTTAAAACGCTTTTACAAAAAATACAGAAACAATGTTAAGTCCTTAACAATTCTTTTATTCTATTACCAATACTCGGTGTTCGAATTTTATACAACCAACACGATTTACAAGTGTCGGTTAATTTCGATATGTTTCAACATGTCGGTTGAAGGATTATTAATTGCGAACTAAAATAAGACACCGCTACACTCTTATATGACGTCACAATGTTTAAAATAAATCAAAAAAAAATCATGATTTTTATCAACTCTACTCTCAACTCCTTTATCGTTATCATTTGCTAGTTTTACATGCATGAAGATATTCAAATATTCTATAGATATAAATATGTATTTGTCTTAATACGCACCCTTTTCTTTCAGATTCATATCTAGCTGTTGACAACGCGACTTCAATCGCTTACCCGGCATCTAATAGCCAATATTGTCAGCATGATTAGACAAAGCAGTCCTCATTATTGTATCTAAATACTCACCTTGCACGACGTTTTTCGGCGTAATCCGTTCCGATCGGAACGGATGCGCATTTGTCAAAATAACTTTGAAAATCGTTTATGTTGTCGGCGCCCGTCTATGTGTAAAATATTTAATATGTGTATTAAAACGCTAAGAACGTATTCAACTTATCGATTATCCATTTGTGTCGTAGTTTTCCTAATAGAGATATTTCGGGCAAGATCGAAAGAATTAAGTGTTAAAAATGTACGTGTCAATGTTACGAAAGACGGACGCCGCTGGTTCAATTCCGCGAAATAAAACCGAGTTGCCCTTAAACAAAGTTGAACCAGTGGCGTACGATTTACTGTTTTTTTTTTTTTTTTTTTTTTTTTTAGATCGATCCCTTACACAACAAAATTTCCCATCTCCTTTTTATTTGTTTTTCTTTTTTTTTGGATAAATAGGTTTTCCCGGCCTAAGAAGTCCTTTCCCAAGACCCGCGACTTTCACCCAGCGCAATCCGAACTTCATCAACAGCCGATTCTTGGGAGCCGGGGACAGTCATTTCCTGAGCTCGATGTTCTGGTAACCTTCTAAGCCAGTAGCATCCGGAGCGTCCCGATAGATGGCGATGCGCTCGCTCCGTTTAAAAGCAAGGCCTCCTCGAAACGAGAATAAAATGAGGGGAATTAAAAGGCCGACAACTTAACGAAAAGACAATACCCTAACCCCCCCCCCCCTCCGTTTTTAACGTGTTTAACTTTTTCGTTTGTTTTTTTTTTCTTTCGGTTTTGAACGTTTTTCTTATTTTGTTGCCGATCTTCTACCCTCCTACATGTACTTTATTAGTATTCGTCACAAGAAATATACACAAAATATTACGTGGAAAACGTTGATGAGGATACGAAGAGATGCTGCGTGGGATGAGAAATGTTTACGATGGAAAAGTTTTATTCGCAAGGGGTTTTTAGATGCATGATTGATTTTTGTTTCGTTTGCATTGTTTTCGATACCTTCCTTCTTTCATTGGTGATTTGTCGATGGGAGGAGCGAAGGATATTTTAATATTTATCGATTTACACATCGGTACAGGGAATGGTATTCCGATGTGTGATTTTTAACATTTTGTTTTCTCCCATTTCGATGGAAATTTTTCATTTGCCTTTATTTATTACTATTATTATTATCATCTAGTTAACTTTCCTTATTTTACACGAAAGAAAAGAGAAAAGCTGCGAAGTCTTTCTTCTGCGAATAGACTTTTTCGAACAACTTTCCTTCCGTTTATCATTTCTCTCCTGGCTTCGAAACAGCAACCGCATCACAGTCGCCCCCTCCCGCCACACCCCGTTTGTACACTTTCTGAATTCATATTTATTTTATTTATTTATATCGTTATATACCTAATTTAAATTTCTTATTTCTACCTTTTATATTTATATACGGTTAACGTTTATTCATTTTTTTTACGGCGAGATATTTTATTTTTGTACCTTTACATTTTTACGAGAAGTTAAAAGAAGATGCAAGATGAAATCGAAGATTACCGACTGAGACTGTAAACCTCATATCGAGAAGAATTTATTTTCTATATATATTCGTCAAACATTTGTTTTTGGAAGGTACTACTCGTTCGCGACAATAATCCATTAAAATTGTTACGGAAAGGATATGAGACGACATAAATTTTGATGAATTAATTAATTTTTGTCCCGAATAATTTTTATGTTGCTCTTCTCCGTTCTGGTACATTCGTATATATGTTAGTTGTTTTTAAGATGAGCCTCCGCTTTAGATTTTAAAATTGATACTTGTAAACCCGTGCAATACAATTAATATTTTTGTTTTTCTTCACATAACTCCCCTCTCCCCCTCCCCCCTCCCTTAGGTTTATTACTCTTCGAATGCTAATGCTAACTTTAGATGTTGTTGTTTTAGTTTTTCCCATTTTTTTCCCCCTTTCTTACTTTTTCGATATATATTTATTTTATATTTTAGAGATTATTGACAGACCTCCAGTCCCCACCTCGATGTATATTTGTTTTCATTTTAATTATTATATTCGATAATAAAAATGTTACTTTAAAAATTGGATGGTGTTTTATTTGGCCCCTTTGAACCGCGAAAATGGCGTTTAAAAAATAATTCATCTGTATACAGGGTGAATCACTTAAAGTGACGCGAGTAACAAAGAAAGAGAGCAAATATTGCAAATTCGGAACAGTCAATACCTACCGTCACTCGACTCCGTTATAGCAGTACTACCAACGAAAAGGAAAAAAAATATTCCGTTTACGCGCTGGTATTTTGACAAGGGCTTCTAGCAACTGACCAAAGGAAATTGCGGCGTGCATATTATCGGCCTTTTATTTCGGAAGGGGACTGTACTGATATAATCTGAGCAAAGTCAACGACGGGAAGGTATCTATAGTCCTACATTCCCCCACTATGATGTAGTAGGGCAACAGCAAAGTACTGCTTACGGCGAATGACTGATTGTAGGGGAACATTCCAGCGAGAAAGTACACTAGGGTGACAGAATAAAATAGACACCAGGTAAAGCGGTATAAATATGTAAACAGCTAAATTCTAA
Organism: Trypoxylus dichotomus; assembly: GCA_023509865.1. Lineage (NCBI taxonomy): Eukaryota > Metazoa > Arthropoda > Insecta > Coleoptera > Scarabaeidae > Trypoxylus > Trypoxylus dichotomus. The sequence goes on from CM042082.1 coordinate 2,967,390, forward strand.
GAACGAATTAAGAACTTTCTCTTGTCATTAGGGTAGGGGTAGATGTATCGGAAGGAATAGTTTAGTATCGTTACAACTATGCCTCGCTTACAAGGTACGAGTGATATTAGCGACTTCACGCGGGGTCGCATCGTTGGCCAGAGTGAACGCGGCGCTTCGCAACGTGAAATAAGTAAATTTTTAAATATTCCGTTGTCCACAGTTAACCGTGTGATTACACAATTTAAACGCAAGGAAAAAAACAACAGTGGAGCAGGGACCAGGTCGTGCCGGACCTTCTGAAAGAAGTAAAAGGGTGCTTGTGCGCGAAGTGTTAAGAGAACCGCGAAAAAGTACAGCTAAGCTTGCGGCAACTTCACAGAAAAGTCAGCGCACCGTTCTGCGATACCTCCACAGTGTAGGGATGTATAAAAGGATGGCAAAAAAAACCTCTCCTTACAGCGTTTCAAAAACGGCGCTGAATGGCTTGGGCAATCGCAATGCGAATGAAGCCCGAAGAGTTTTTGCGGTCTGTCATTTTTTCAGACGAAAGCAGATAGCGCCAATTCAGTGATAGTGGTCGTACGTGGGTATGGAGACGTTCGTCATAGCAACTGGACGACAATTTTTTGCATCAGAAGGTGAAATACGACGGTGTGAACAAACAACATGGTGTGGGGCGCGATATGGTATGGTGGAAGATCGCAATTAATAATCTGCGACGGAAATATAAATGCAAAATATATCCAAATATTAACAGAAGGATTACTACCGATATTCGACAACGCCATTTTATCTAAAGAAGATGGAGCACTCTGCCACAAAGCAAGAACAACAACCACATGGAAAGAGGAACAGGGGATTCGGATTTTACCATGGCCAGGCCAATCACCAGACATGAATCCGATAAAGAATGTTTGGCACATAATCCAGACAAATATGGCGAAACGACCCCGAAAACCCAGCAATAAGGAAGAACTCGTGGTAGCTGTTACGGAAGAGTGGTTAAATATTCCAGAAGACACCATTAATCATTTAATAGATTCTATACCACAACGACTCGCAGCACTTCACGCAAGTAAAGGTGGATCGACAAATTTTAGTCTAATTTAAAAATTTTAATATAATAATTAAATATTAAATAATAATTTTTGTATATATAACGAGAATAGTATCTTTTTTTTAATTAGTAGGTGTCTATTTTATTCTGTCACCCTAGTGTATAACGAGAGACACACATGCATATTTTAACCGTTGACTTCGCTGAGATTATGTCTGTATACAGTATAGATTAGGTGTTTTTTTTTCGGGAGTGGGAGTCGAAAGAGAGAAACGGGATATCGTGAAGCACCACAATGTTTTAGTTTCCTGCACATCCGATTGATGGCGCTCTTAATGCTCTTATTTGAACCAATATATAAATCTGCCTTGTATTTCTAGTTCGAATTATGGACACGATAGAAAATGGCGTATTTGAGGTTCTCACAGGTATAGTATGTGTAACAAGATCCTATCCAAGACAATTACTAAACGCGGAGATTCCGGAAAAAGGAAATGACATATATACACATAATATACTACGTGCCTAGCTTCTAGTTCCCTGCACATCCACTATTGGCGTAATTGTATTCAAAATTTTTAAAATAGCTTCCTCTATTTTAGTTGTGCAAGTAAAAGTTTTACACGTGAGTTTTGTGAAGATAACTGATGAAGCATATGAGTACGAAATGCCAACATATATATATATATATATATATATATATATATATATATATATATATATATATATATGTGTGTATATTGGATTTATATGAATAATACATATAGAGTGATGCAATTAATAAAATTCAAACTCCGAATGCAAGTGAAGCCTGTAAAATCTCTTTTTATTTAGTTTTCTTTACCGTTGAAAATAATTTTTTGAGCTATTATGCACGGTAGGGGTCATATTTCTACTGCAACAGATAATCTTAATTATTTTGCATGACATCGCGCATCTATTTATTTATTTTGGTTGAGTCAATTTTCGGCAAAAATTACACTAGCGATATATGATAAATTACCGGCCGCCATGTTGTTACAATTGATTATCATTTAGATCCTGTATTGCTTTTGTATTTAATTTTTCTGCATAGATTTGCGTTATAATATTAATTACATAACTACAACTTATATGAAATCTAAGCTAGCTTTAAAACTGTCGCCAAAAAGTAGCTTTAAAAAATAGAGTATACATAAAGTAGTACACTGTAATAAGAGTATGGATTGTGTTGGTACTGCTGAAACATGGAGATCGACATTCACGAACTTCACAGCTCTTCCAGCTCTTTCAGTCATGCATGTATATATAAATTATTTGATTTATTGAATACATTCATTAGGAGATACCTAGTAAAAGTATTGCTGGCTGTATTTTAAGGAAGGAGTAAAAGAAAAACTATATTTATATATACGGTATAATTAAAATACGTAGCTTAACGTAATAAATTGATGTAATTCGATAGATGAACATGTAAATATGGCGTAAAAAAAGTAAACGTTTTTGTTAAAAAGTGTTTTATTTTCCTATGTTGGAAACCTTCCTGACTCGTGAGATTACATTTTTGGTGTTGTATTTATGCAATGAGAAATTATTTTGTCATTTAATTTATTGAGTACAATCATTAGCACTACTGATTATATCTTAAGAGTGGAATGAAACAAAGGCTTTTTATTTATATATATATATATACGCAGACAATTAAAATAATAATATGCAATCTATACCGCAAAATACCAGTACATTAATGGTAAGGATAAACTGATGGAAGAACGTTGTTATAAACTTTAACAGGGTCAAAATGTCTGCTTCTGAATAGCCAACTTAATCTCTAATGGTTACATTGTATAACTTGAAAACTTGCCATGGATGACATTAATTCTTGACGTACGCCAATGAAATTGGTAATGATCAATTTTGTTCTCTCTACATATATATTAAAAGTATAAAACGTGAAAAGTTCGAATTCATTTTGAAAGCCCCCAAATCAAATAATTCAATTGTGTTCAAGCTAATTTTTAATAATTAACATTTTTTAGGGAGAAAGAAACATCATTATACATTAAGTAAAATAAATAGTTGCTTATCGTAACTAATTAAAATTGCCTTATTTTATTTTTCTAGTTTAACTTAAACAACAAATTGAAGCGTCATTTATTTGGAAACTGTGTATTAATAGAAGTCAGTCATTAAAAAATACAATCGCCAAACCTATACGGAACAAATCCTTAGATTTTATATAAAATTAGTTTTCTTATATTTCTTCCTTAACTGAAAACGGAGTTGTTTTATTTAAAACAAATAAGTATGAATTGTTATAAGCAAGTGTCAATAGTAGAACTACCAAAAAGATGCTCCAAACTGACACTTGTTCAAAAGCTGTGAGTATAGCTTCAGTTAATTTTGATAAGATTGATAAATTGCTGATTATTTAAATTTTATCATTGATATCTAAAAAAGAAAAGGAGACATAGAGGAATGGGTAAAGTAGAATTCAAATCGATACAATTCAAGTATATGTTGTCATAAATTATAACCAGGTCTTGTAAGTAAATAATTTAACCGTTCAATTTCACATAATAGCTACACGTAACATAACCTCTTCAACACCCCTTTATATTCTGTATCTAACTTCGTCTCACTTCCTTCTTCACAATGAACTCGCTGCATGTATATCAACTATCAAGGAAACGGCAAATTCAAGATTTTAAATCTATTACAATATTTGTTTTATTTATTTATTATATACATTTTTAAATATGCCATAGCAAGAAATAATGGGATGATAACGATGTATTACGTCAATAAATGCTGTTAAATATTTAAATGGTTACCCTATTCAAATCCCGTGACAAATACAACAGCAATATTTTCTATTTGAGTTGGAATCATATCCATATTTGATCTCATATGATACAAATATACGGTAAAGTAATACTATAATATTTAAACTGGGTTAATCGTTAGATAAATTTACCATCAACAAAAAATTAATACCCCAAATAAGATTAATACTGGATTATTTCTTACTATTATTAGCTGTTTGAACATCCAAACATCGTAATTAAGAATAAAACAATACAACAAAATTTAATCTTGGGCTACATTTTTAGTATTATAACCGAAATAGCTAATTAATAGACATCCAGTTAATCTAACCTAACGTAATTTGGGTTGCCTTTCATCCAGGGACTTACCACAATAATTTTTAGAGATAGACTTTTTTCATTTATGCGGGAAGCTTAAAATATACCATGTGGAATTTAACAGAAATATAAATAACACATGGGCTGAGAAGTCCCGGGCCTAACAAACAAAACACGGTTTTTTTGGTTCAAAATTAGCTTTATCCATCAAGAGCAACGCAATACCACTTTTGTAGAACGATTTATCTTTTGCCTCAAAATAGGCCTCAGGTTCAGCGAAACCTCTTCATTCGTGCGAAATTTCTTACCGGCGAGCATTTTTTTGAGGTCTGCGAACAGCCAGTAGTCGCTGGGAGCCAAATCTGGCGAATAGGGTGGATGTGGGAGCAATTCGAAGTTCAATTCATGTAGTTTTGCCATTGTTTTGATTGACTTGTGACACGGTGCGTTGTCTTGATGAAACAAAATTTTTTTCTTTGCCAAATGCGGTCGTTTCTTTGCAATTTCGGCCTTCAAGCGCTCCAATAACGCTATATAATATTCACTGTTGATGGTATTTCCTTTCTCAAGATAGTCGATGAATATTACACCACGCTCATCCCAAAATACCGAGGCCATAACCTTTCCAGCCGATTGTTGTGCTTTCGGGAGCTTTGGACGAGGTTCACCAGTTGCTGTCCACTCAGATGACGATCGTTTTGATTCCGGAGTGAAGTGATGGATCCATGTTTCATCCATTGTCACATATCGACGCAAAAATTCCGGTTTGTTACGTTCAAACATGGCCAAACATTGCTCACAATCATTAACACGTTCTTGTTTTTGGTCAACAGTGAGCAAACGCGGCACCCATTTTGAACAGAGCTTTCTCATAGTCAAATACTCATGCAATATAAAGCCAATACGTTCTTTTGATATCTTTACGATGTCAGCTAACTCACGCAACTTTTCGATCATTCAAAACGATTTTGTGGGTTCTTTTTGATGTTTTCTGGTGTTACCGCCTCATTTGGACGTCCACTGCGTTCTGCATCATCGGTGTCTCTACGACCACGTTTGAAGTCAGCAAACCAACGTTTTATTGTTGTTTCTGATGGAACGGAGTCCCCATAACACTTTTCAAGCCATTGCTTCGCTTGAACGGTATTTTTTCCCATCAAGAAGCGGTGTAAAATTAAAACACGAAATTGTTTTTGATCCATTGTTTTGAAAATAACAAAAGTAGCGTGACTCTTAGCACAATAACTCACAAACTAATGAATAGAATATCATGAAATTTTAACAGCTGTCTTTTGAAGGTTAGTACTAACTGAGAGAAAGGTGACTGCAATAAAACTAGCGTCATCTATGTGTTAGGCCCGGGACTTTTCAGCCCGTGTGTTAAATATAGGAATTTTTTACTATTATAAAATAAATAAATTCCCATTCATTGTTTTATAAAGTTACTTTATTGTGTTTTCTTTTATTGGCAGTTATAAAAATAAAAAAATAGAATACAGGATTCGTAAGAATTATTCTTTTTAGTATATCGACGAAAAACATGTTTTCCGTTTTAATTCCTCCATGAAACGATTTAGTAGCGTTGTATGTAAGGTTCTGAATAGACTGGACGACAATAATCCAAAGCGTCACCGTTATATCCTGGCGGACAAGAACAGCCAGCAATATGGTTCCTAGGGGAACATTCAGCGTTGGTGCCGCATTGCATGTTCTTACAAGCGTTAATGCATCTAAAATAAAGGATGGAAAACTATTAAGTTAGAATATAAAATTCGAATTTCAAAGAATTTTGAAAATTTTCAAATTTCCACGGTTTTATCATTGGACTTATTAAATCTCTATGGTTTGTAGGAATTATTACAATGAAACTTATGTAAGATTGAAGATTTCTATATTTTTTCTGCGTTAAAAATACAAACTTATGATACTCCCCCAACAAAATTCATATTAAAACTTGTTTAAAAGATGTGAAATTATTTTTAATTATTTGGAATAGTGCATTTTACATACCTGTAATTAATACAAGCTTCAGAGTTTAAACAATCGTCATCTCTCAAGCATTCACCTCTTGTGCAACCCGTCAAGGCGTTTCCAAAATAACCTTGCAGGCAAGTACAAACAGGTCTATCATTTCCAGCATCGTCTGTACCAGGTTCACATTTGGCGTTGATGCCGCAAGGGTTTGGAATACAAAGATCCTCTGCAAAGTCAAATGAAAAATCGTAGTGATTTTTAAGATGGGAAACTAGCTGATAAAGTGGGGTATGAATGGTGCAAAATTTTAGTCACTTTCATTAGTGAAAGGTGTTTAAACTTGGGCTTATTTTTTGAATTTAAAATGTGATAGTATTTTTACGTCAAACACCTGTCAACACATGTCTTGAGTTATTCAATTCTTGTGAGACCACTATGACGAATGGATCACATGTAATGGATAATTTTCTGTACGGCATTTGTTTGCAACTTGACCTATCATCTAATCCAATGTTACCAATCTGGCGAAAAATTATGTTAAGATTTTCGGAGATTTCTTCAAGAATTACGGTTATATTTTTCTTTCGACAAAGAATCTAGGCACTCTTACTGACAGCAAAAATGTATAAAAACTCAGTAAAAATGTTAATAATATTTATTTTTTATGTACAGATACACGTACATGAATAAAAATATATTAAATAAATGTGAAAATTAAAACGTTTCATTTAAATTTTGCTTTCATCTATGTGACCTCCTCTTGATTTAATAATTGCAGCACACAATCGAGGCATTCTCGCAATACATTTTGCCAGAGTTTCTTGTGTTATTGAGGTCCAACTATATTGCAATTTGTTCCACACGTCAGTAGCTGATCTCGGAGCCGATTTCCGTACTTCCCGATCTAGTTCTTCCCATTGTAACTCGATTGGATTCAACTCGGGGCTCTGGGGAGGCCATTCCATAATTTTGAGAGTTCCTTCCTCTTCTAAATGGCGTAAATAGTCTTTACATAATTTAGAGGAATGTTTTGGGTCATTATCTTGTTGGAAGATAAAATTTTGACCCAAAAGTCGAATTCCGGAAGGTATTGCGTGGTTCTCCAAAATTTCGCGGTAGCCTTCTTTTTTTAATATACCGTCAATTTTTACAATGTCCCCTACACTAGTGCCAGCAAAACAGTCCCAAATGATGATAGAACCTCCACCATGCTTCACGGTAGCAGCAATACACTCTTCTCTGGCACGTTCACTCACAGATCTTCTTACGAATATGCGTCTTCGGGTTCCGAACAGCTGAAATTTGGACTCATCCGTCCATAGGACGCTGTTCTACTCTTCTATGGTCCAGTGTTGGTGTTCACGAGCCCATTTAAGTCGCTTTTGCTCGTTTTGTTTGCGTAGTAATGGCTTTTTCATCGCAATACGTCCACGGAGCCCGGCTTTCTGTAGGCGACGTTTGACTGTAGAAACACCGACTAGTTTTTGGCGACCAACATTTAATTCTGCGGTGATTTCCGGGGCTGTTTTGCGTCTATTTAACTTGCTGGTAACCACTATTCTGCGATCATCTGCAGATGTTGTCGCTTATGGCCTTCCACTCCGTCTTTTATTAAGAAAACTGCCAGTTTCCAGATATTTTTTTACGTTATAGTCAACCGTAGCGTGGTGTATTTTCATTTTTTTGGCAATTTGTCGATTACTTATGCCACTTTTATGGTAAGCTATTATAAGCGCACGTATTTCCGTATTAACTTCTCTTCGCGGAGGCATTTTAAAAAATTGTCACACGATATTTCGCTCACGACGTGAATAGAGTAAATACCACACTGCAACTGACCATAGGTTACAGATTTCACTATAATCTTCTAGGAAGGTAATTTAAACATTATTACCTACAATCTAACAGATGACTAAATTGACCCAGTAAATTCAGAGGGATTGTTATTGTAATTGCACCGCAATAGACAGTTTATGGTAATCCGACCAAGGGCAGGTAAATGATAGTAAACCTTATGCGATATAATGGGTGTTTATCTTACTGAACTACATTTTAAATACGTATTTCATTTTATTATAATGTTTTTTTGGCAAACATAATACTATACGAGTAATCCATGTAAAGAGGGGTGCCTAAACACTTGAGCGGTAGTGTATATTTAGTAAGAGTGTAATTCATGACAAACAACGAAATCGAGGGTATTATTTGAAAACATGCAAATAGTATAACCGCAGCAGTAGCACTCAAATTAAGTAGGTCTTTATTCATTTATTAATGAGTCTTTTAATTTCCACGGATCATATTCCTGTACCTATACCTTTTTGTTTTTTTCATCTTTAAGAGTGAGAGGGTTGTGATCTGATTGTATGTCAGCTCCTGGGTAAGTGTTGATAGAATACCATTCAAGAAAGATGACATTAAAATCTGATGATTATGCAACAAGTGGCAACACTGCCTCAGCCCAATTCATACATTTGCATTTGTTGGTAAGCGTGACGTTGAAGTTGAATCAGATTTTAGATTAGATTTAAACTTTTGACTTTGGTCATTCATGGTTTACCCTGTCAAATTTAATCCAATTCTAAGTCATTGGAGGAAATTCTCCTAACTGATCAAAAAATATATAAATTAAACTTTTAACGTTAAAAAAAAAACCTTGCTTCTACACCCTGGCGACAATCTAAGACCCATCTGGTTTTAAACAAAATATAAAAGAATTTCCGACCAACTAATACGTCCCAAATAATTTAAATTCGATATCTCAATTAACCCCAAACAATAAAACTGGATATTAATTTTAAAATTAATAATTCTAAACTAAATTTAAGAATACACAGTAGAGTACCTTTCGTGTAGGGTCTACAGTTCTCGTAAGGGTTTCCAATCGTGTCAATTGGACAACTGCAAACCGGCGTGATGCCTCTAAGATCGCATTTCGCATTCACACCGCAGGCACCTTCACAAGGGTCCTTGCACGAATACAATGAACAAAGTGGTTTGTTCGAGGGGCATTCACTGTTGGAGGTACACTCTGGTCTACAAGAAATATCCGCTCTGCCGTAATAACCCTGAAAATCATACAATTTCCGACGTTCGTAAAATTAACTATAAAAGAAGAAAACAAATGAAATTGCTGATAATACCGTAGGACATTTACAGATGGCGGCGTGATTTCTGACACCGATACAATCCGCATTTTGCCCGCATTTCGAGTAGCAAGGATTTTGACACCTATTGTCGATACACGCTAAATTCGGGCTGCAATCCGTGTCGTAATCGCATTCGTGACGGCAACCGGCTAATGGGGAGCCCATATAACCCGGAAGGCACTCACAAACGGCAGCGTAATTGAAAACTTGGCAGTTTGTATTTGGCCCGCAAGGATTCGGATGGCATATTTCAGCTGGAAAACGATAGAATATATTACTCCGTCTAAATACGATGAAAATATAAGAGTACAAAGGCTTCTAAGGCTGTAATGAGATGGCTAACGTATGTTCCGAGTTGCATTAATATCTTATTACTATTTTATTGAAATCTACTAGATTAGTTAGAAATTTTTGTTAGAGTGCAATGAAGACGTAAGAGTATATAAACTCTGTGGTATCAATATCACATTAACGTTAATAAGACTTCCAGATTGCGATATTTCTGTGGTAATTTGAAAGTACTTTAAAAGTAAGAGAGGTGAATGAAATTTTGGTATTCTGCCATTTTATTTCGGAAACTTTTGGGTTTTGTAGGATTATCTTGCATTTTTAAAACAGGTTTTGGGGGTGGTATATCTTATTTCGAAAACAATATACAGAATTGTTTTTTAAAACACGATGAAAATGCAGGAATATAAAAGCTCCTAAGGATGTTATTACGTAAATAAAACAGGTTCTAAATTGGGTCAACATACTTTTATTGGCGAATGCGTCTTTTATTGAAAGATTTCAAGAATTGAGGACGACATACTGCTGGTGGAAGTTAATAAAATTATAAGAAAATCAAGGTTTCTAATGATGTTGTTAGTTGAATAACAGCTTTCAAATTGCTCCAATATTCTATAATGATAACTAAGTATTTTACCAAAAAAATTTGCAATATTTAAAAAAATTAATTAGAAACCAAGCCAATAGAAACAATCATAAAGGAGAAACAACTGGGATGGTTTAGGCATATACACAGCATGAAAAGACCGAAAAACAAATAAGATTTTCGAAGCCAAAGCTGAGGGCAAAAACAGAATAGGTAGACCCAGAAGCTCCTAGAAAGGACGAATATATAAAACATTAAAAAATAGAAGCATAGGATGGATTGAAGCCTAACAACTGGCTCAGAATAGGAAGCTGTGGAAGACAAAAATAATAAATTATTCACGCGATTTCAAAATTTAAATCAAAAATTGTCTTACACGGATCAAACCTTCTACAATGTTCCGTCGGTCTTCCTGTGTATCCAGCTGGACAGCTACAGACGGGAATATGCAAATGGACCTCGCATTGCGCGTTAATACCACACATATCGATGCAAGGATTAACACATCTTCCCTGCTGACAAACGAGATGACTGCCGCATTCCGAATTATCCAAGCATTCTAATCTCTTGCAGTAATTCAACGGATCACCCTCGTAGCCTCTTAAGCAAGCACATGTCGCAATGTCGCTGATGACGGCGCATTTTGCGTAGTAGGCGCAAGAATTGCATGAGTTGTGTTGGTCATCTGTAAAAATGTGTATGTAAAAAAAAAAACATAATCTAAAATTAGGTCCGTTTTTATGAATGAATAATAGAATATGCAAATAAGATTTTTTATTGACTAAATTTAGCAAACGAAAGCCAAGAATAATAGACATAACAACTGCCTTTCAGATTATAAATTATTACATCGATTCTAACACCAACACTACATTTTTTACACGTGTTACTTTGGTTTGTTTCAATAAATTATGTAATATATTGATGCTGTGGGATGTATGGGCATACAACATCCAATTGGGTCGGAATTCTGTTACAGAAATGTACGGCCAAGGTCGATTTTGTTTGTTTTTAGATTGTCTTTGAATTCGTATTTATATAGAATACGTTTATTAAAAATCTCGAGCAGCTGTTGATTTAACTCACAAGTCAAGGTGCGTCTTTTTACGAAAACATATGTAAATTGATTTTGTATTAAAATATAGATAAAAAGCTACGCTTAAATAATATTTTGAAGCATTCTAGGCATTGCAAATATTTTCTAACTTGCGTTGCACGTTATTAGTGATTCATTTCATTAAAATTAATACAATTCACCAATAAATAATAAGCTATTGTCAAAATGCATTATTTATTTTTTAAATTACGTTACATCAAAAGTAAGAAGAAAAATTTACTTCTTTTTGTTGCATAATAATCGAAAAAAAGTTTAGTACTCTGGGCTTTAATAGTTGCTAGTACAGATGCATATAATATATCTATAACTGTAACCACACGTTTATTTGCATTGTACGAGGGTGGATCTCTATGCTCTATGTTAATTCAAAATAGGCAAAGTCATTAAAGCTGTTTGCCGAAGGTGAATTTATCAAGGAGTGTATGTTAGAAGTTTGCAGTGTTTTGTGTCCTGAAAAGAAAAATGAATTTGAAGAAATTAGTTTGTCGATGGATTAGTTTCCCAAATTCAAGCTCAAGTGTCTCATTGATTTCGTTGTCGCTAATTAACTTTCATAGTTTGTAATAATTCCAATTGTTTTAATTTTACACTGCTTCTTGATGGGAAAATATACCGTTCAAGCGAAGCAATGGCTTGAAAAGTGTTCTGGGGACTCCGCTCCATCAGAAACAACAATAAAACGTTGGTTTGCTGACTTCAAACGTGGTCGTAGAGACACCGATGATGCAGAACGCAGTGGACGTCCAAATGAGGCGGTAACACCAGAAAACATAAAAAAAATCCACAAAATCGTCCTGAATGATCGAAAAGTGAAGTTGCGTGAGTTAGCTGACATCGTAAAGATATCAAAAGAACGTATTGGCTTTATATTGCATGAGCATTTGACTATGAGAAAGCTCTGTTCAAAGTGGGTGCCGCGTTTGCTCACTGTTGACCAAAAACAAGAACGTGTTGAAGATTCTGAGCAGTGTTTGGCCATGTTTAAACGTAACAAACCGGAATTATTGCGTCGATATGTGACAATGGATGAAACATGGATTCATCACTTCACTCCGGAATCAAAACGATCGTCATCTGAGTGGACAGCAACTGGTGAACCTCGTCCAAAGCGCCCGAAAGCACAACAATCGGCTGGAATGGTTATGGCCTCGGTATTTTGGGATGTGCGTGGTGTAATATTCATCGACTATCTTGAGAAAGGAAATACCATCAACAGTGAATATTATATAGCGTTATTGGAGCGTTTGAAGGCCGAAATTGCAAAGAAACGACCGCATATGGCAAAGAAATAAATTTTGTTTCATCAAGACAACGCACCGTATCACAAGTCAATCAAAACAATGGCAAAACTACATGAATTGAACTTCGAATTGCTCCCACATCCACCGTATTCGCCAGATTTGGCTCTCGGCGACTACTGGCTGTTCGCAGACCTCAAAAGAATGCTCGCCGGTAAGAAATTTCGCACGAATGAAATTTCGCACGCTGAAACTGAGGCCTATTTTGAGGCAAAAGATAAATCGTTCTACAGAAGTGGTATTGAAATGTTAGAGCGGCGCTGGAATGATTGCGTTGCTCTTGATGGAGATTACGTTGATGAATAAAGCTAATTTTGAACCAAAAAAAAAGTGTTTTCTTTGTTAGGCCCGGGACTTTTCAGCCCATGTGTTATGTAGGTGTTCACGGTCAAAAAAAAATGAGCGAAAAAGGTAACATCGTAAATATTTTCAACTTACTAAAATTGATATGAGTGTTAACCTAAAACTTCAAAACATAGGAATTAAAAAAATATATACTATTGTTTAGTATAATTCCTACTGTCTTTTTACGCACACAAGAAATTAATAAAGTAAACGGAGTCAACCTTTTAAAGTATAAGTTGAACGTGGTACAGCAGATGTAAGCCCATTTCGATCAGTAATATAAACTAATTCCTCCCTGGTGATTGGCTGCTTCAAAAACCCTCTTCTTAATCTGTATTGATAGAATGGACTGTAGTAATAGAGTTGAGAAGATGTCCCAATGCAGCACACCAAAGTACAAACGAAGAATAGTATTTTGTACATCTGTAACGAATGATGAAGAAATTGATTTGTGAAAGTACACTACCGCTCAGAAGTGTATAGGCACCCCTGTTTTCATGGATTATTCATATAGTATTATGTTTACCAAAAAAACATTATAATAAAATTAAATACGTATTTAAAATGTAGTTCAGTAAGATAAACACCCATTATATCGCATAAGGTTTACTATCATTTACCTGCACTTGGTCGGATTACCATAAACTGTTTATTGCGGTGCAATTACAATAACAATCCCTCTGAATTTACTGGGTAAATTTTGTCATCTGTTAGATTGTAGGTAATAATGTTTAAATTACCTTCCTAGAAGATTATAGTGAAATCTCTAACCTATGGTCAGTTGCAGTTTGGTATTTACTCTATTCACGTCGCGAGCGAAATATTGTGTGACAATTTTTGAAATGCCTCCGCGATGAGAAATTAGTACGGAAACACGTGCGCTTAACTTACCATAAAAGTGGCATAAGTAATCGACAAATTGCCAAAAAAATGAAAATACACCACACTACGGTTGACTATAACGTAAAAAAATATTTTCTTAATAAAAGACGGAGAGGAAGGCCAAAAGCGACAACATCTGCAGATGATCGCAGAATAGTGGTTACCAGCAAGTTAAATAGACGAAAAACAGCCCCGGAAATCACCGCAGAATTAAATGTTGGTCGCCAACAGCTAGTCAGTGTTTCCACAGTCAAACGTCGCCTACAGAAAGCCGGGCTCCATGGACGTATTGCGATGAAAAGCCATTACTACGCAAACAAAACAAGCAAAAGCGACTTAAATGGGCTCGTGAACACCAACACTGGACCATAGAAGAGTGGAACAACGTCCTATGGACGGATGAGTCCAAATTTAAGCTGTTCGGAACCCGAAGACGCATATTCGTAAGAAGATCTGTGGGTGAACGTGCCAGAGAAGAGTGTATTGCTGCTACCGTGAAGCATGGTGGAGGTTCTATCATCATTTGGGGCTATTTTGCTGGGGCATTCGTGTAGAGGACATTGTAAAAATTGACGGTATATTAAAAAAAGAAATTTTGGAGAACCATGGTCAAAATTTTATCTTCCAGCAAGAAAATCACCCAAAACATTCCTCTAAATTATGTAAAGACTATTTACGCCATTTAGAAGAGGAACTCTCAAAATTATGGAATGGCCTCCCCAGAGCCCCGACTTGAATCCAATCGAGTTACTATGGGAAGAAGTCGATCGGGAAGTACGGAAATCGGCTCCGGCATCAGCTACTGACGTGTGGAACAAATTGCAATGGAGTTCGACCTCAATAACACAAGAAACTCTGGCAAAACTTATTGCGAGAATGCTTCGAATGTGTGCTGCAATTATTATATCAAGAGGAGGTCACATAGATGAAAGCAAAATTTAAATTAAACGTTTTAATTTTCACATTTATTTAATATATTTTTATTCATGTACGTGTATCTGTACATAAAAATAAATATGATTAACATTTTTGCTGTCAGTGAGGGTGCCTAAACACTTTTGAGCGGTAGTGTACATAAACGGAAGAAAAATCAATTAGGAAGAGCTACCGTATATTTGCGACCTTATGTCTATTAAGATCATTTATTTCTTTTCATGAGTTTTATGCTTGGAATAATTTTGCCACATATGCTCTCAAACACCCTGTATATGGGATGTTTTAGATAGAATGATAGATATTTCAATCTGTTGCAGCGTTTTTCATTCCGATCAAAAAGACTCATATGAATTCAATTCTAGACGGTTTCGAAAGTACAGCGAATTTAACCGTTTCCTAAACGAATTTATCCACCATATTCATAATAATTCAAAAAATTATAAATCTCTCATTACGTGGATGTTATACGAAAGCTAAATGATCAAGAAATAAAGTTGCAATTATACAATAAAAACAAAATAAAAGAAACAACTGATGTCAAGCTAATACACGTACAGATACGAGGGATACCTTTTAAGTTTTGCATAGTGGGACATCCACCAATCAAATGTTAGTACTAAAAATTAACATCCATCTTTAATTAACCAAAATCCAAAGCTTCAGCGAAGTACATGTAATGTCGCACCTACAATTAACTGTCAAAGTCGATAAGTTCATTGAAAAATAGAATTAAAACATTGATGAATGGTAGTCCAACACCGCAAAGTGCAAAGGACTATACAAAACTTAAAAGACAACCTTCGTATAAAGCGAAAAGAGATCGTCTCTTTTAGACGTTGCATATCGTTGGTCCGTTCGTTTATCTCGTGACTAGAACGCGTAAAGTTGGATTTGACCGTGTTAATTTATGAGAAAATAGTGGACATAATGATGCATTAACTTCGCTGGCGAAACAAAGAACAAAGTAGATAAAATTTGCATTCTATGTGGCGTAATATATTTCTCAGCTGTTAACTTGTTTTATTAGCGGAATATAAAGATGCCAAACTTATATCCTTGCCAGCGAATTTTAGGAACAATATACACGCAAACAT
This sequence comes from Trypoxylus dichotomus, assembly GCA_023509865.1. Taxonomy (NCBI): domain Eukaryota; kingdom Metazoa; phylum Arthropoda; class Insecta; order Coleoptera; family Scarabaeidae; genus Trypoxylus; species Trypoxylus dichotomus. The sequence goes on from CM042082.1 coordinate 2,983,223, forward strand.
GTCAGAGAGTGGATGATTTAGATTGTATCAAGTTCAAGATTCTAGTGACATTTTTTGTATACATCTTCCTACTAAACTTATTTTTTTCTTGAACAATCAATTATTACATTATGAAATATTATTATTAAACATTTTATTTAAAACAGATAATAAAAACAACAATATAATAAAATACATCTGGCAACACTGTATGGAAGTAACCGCTAAATTTGAATATTATTAATAAATTTTGTGAAGGATAAAATAATTAAATAAAACTTTAACTAACATTGCAAAATTTGAAACAAATTTAATTTCTGATTTAAAAGAAAAAGAAATAGACCTTAAAAATGAACTTACAATGCAACTTCTATCTGTAGATCCGTTCTTGAACTGTCAACAAACAATCACCAACTGAAATAAAAATCTACGGAATATCAAGGTTTCCTTCAAACGCTTTAAAAAGTGGCATTCATCGGGATGTTCCCATATATTACCGTGGTGCAGTGGGCGATATTATTAAGAGAGGTATGGTTAGATATTCATTAGATTAGAATAAGTAGATTGGTTTTGTAACTTTGTAATTATGCAGTACCAAGTGTATATACTACTCAGCGAAATTTCTAGACTTCCATATGAATTTTTTACAAAGAACAATTTGGTTTTAATATCTCCGCTAAATTATGCATCGAAATTAATGCTGAACTACGAAGAAACACAAATGCAAAAGAAAATAACGTCGTAACGATTAAAACAGCAAAATTTCTGAAAGGTAATGCTTGATTTCGTAGCATCTTCGTCTAACTCTGTGAAATTATAAAAATTTCACTTGTATTTATACGTTTATAAGTTTTTTTTCAAGTACCTAAATTATATTCTCTAGTAAAGCTACATAAAAAAAGATAATCCTATTAGACCAGTTCTTTCGTTTATGTCAGCTCCCACCTATAAACTATTCAAAAAAATTCTAGAAATTATTAAAGAAAATACACAATTTTCAGCCAAAATTCACAATAAAACAATCACTAGACTTAGTTAAAAAAATAGAGAACATAAAACTACCAAATAACGCGAAATTAGTTTCTTTCGACGTCACGAATTTATTTCCAAGTATCACAATAGACGATACTATCAACTAAGTTGAAAAGCTTTTGGGAATGAAGCATATTAATATTATAAAAAGGAAGAGATTATGAATTCCATTAAAATCTGTTTAGAACAAAGTTACTTTGAATTTAACAATAAGATATACACTTGCAATGATGGCTTAATAGTAGGTAACCATCTTAGCACAATGTTATCAGAAATATTCATGGGTTACCTAGAAAACAAATTTCTACACATCCAAATTTCAAATACACTGAAATCTCCCTTGAACGAACACCAACGGGACCAACTGAAGATGTCCGTCCAGGATTGGTGTCCGCATAAAAGAAATATGTAGTAGATACAACAAAAATCGTGTTTTAACGAAAAATGAATATATTAAAGAAACTGGGACATTTAAATCGTATATGTATATAAATGTTTTTAAAATAAATAAGAAACTTTAAACTTAAGAAAGAGAAAGTATATTTCCTTTAGTTATATACATACAAAGTATAATATATGTACATAGAGACATAGATGTAGTATGTAATATAAAAACAATGAAATGAATAGTCACTTTAAGGACGCAAAAATTCATATACTGTTGTTTGCCTTCTTTTTTTCTTTTAAATTGGCGTCTTGAAATCGTATTTCTAATTTAGAAAGAAGCTCCAAAGACTCTGTATCTCCCCGATTTTCGACAAAACTTTTGAGCGGCTTGGTCAGGGTAATAGCTTTACCGTAATTTGGGATAGCTTCTGTTGGCACTGGAACCTCATCGACATCAGAATCAACTAGATTTGCAATTTCTCGTTCTGAATCTGGATCTTCAACATACAAATCTTCATCTACGTTCAAAGAATCATTAAGGTTTTCATTATCCGTCAATTTCAATAAATTCTTATTTTTGAGGATATCTGAAGGTACACTAAGAGGCAAATCATCTTCTAGGTCAGATATATCAGCCTCAGTTAACTGGTCTTCACATTGCATATTTACATGATTAAATCCTGCTTTGCGGAAGCAATTTTGAACTGTCTCTTTGGTTACTTGGTCCCAAGCGGTTTTTGCCAAATAAACTGCATCCAGTGCTGTAATTTTCTTTATTAACTCAAAAGCTGTACCAGCAGTTTCAATGTTTACTAGCAGATGTTTGAGTATTAGACTTCGGTAATAAGTTTTAAAATTCTTTATAATCCCCTGGTCAAGTGGTTGACAAGCTGATGTACAATTAGGGGGTAAAAATAATATTTTTATATTACTTAAGCGAACGTGTTTCGGATGAAATCTCGCATTGTCTAAAAATAACAAAATGTTTCTTTTTTCTTTAGCCATTTTCCAATCTAGGTCGTGCAACCACTCTGTCATAATTTTTCCTGTCATCCAAGCTTTCTTATTGTATTTCCAAGTTACAGGCAGGTTATTTATATTAATGTTTTTAAAAGCTCTGGTATTAGCTACCCTACCAATGACTAGGAGTTTTTCTTTTTTACCCGCCATATTTGCACAATGCGAAATTGTAAACCTCTCTTTGGGATACTTACCCCAACACATTTTTCCTTCTTTAATGTGAGCGTTTTGTCGGATAGAGCCCTAAAATACAGGCCTGCCTCATCGGCATTATAGATGTCTCTCGGTAAATGTCCCTTAATCAAGGAAGGATATTTTTTTAAAAACGATGAAACATGTTCAGCATTAACCGAAACTCCTTCTCCCGAAACCGCTTTAAAACTTATATATAGCCAGCCAGAAGAAGCACCGGATGTAGAATGTCTCAAAGAAGCGGCTATTTCTCTTGCTTTACATCGGATTAGCGGATCTAAAAGAAAAAATAAGTTTTTTGCGTTTTTGTCACGACAAACCTATTGGTAATCTCACTTTTTTTATCTCTTTTAGAATTTAATATGAAAAGAAAATCAACGCATTAATACAAGAGAACCTTATCTAAAAAAATCATATGCATACCTGTTAAAAGAATCCCCTTATGCCGAGCTGCTGTAAACCAGTCATAACACAATTTGTCAATTTTAGTACCATCACCCGTGAAAAAGCTTCTTTTTTCATTCAAATTGCTGTTCGACGTCCATTTGTTTAGAAGGATTTCTTTATGTTTAATTATATCTGCAGCTCGTGTTTATCCAATATTAAAACGCTTGGATAAGTTCCTTACACTTAATTTCTCTTTATTGTAAACATCAACAATCTCAATTTTTTGTTTAAGCGCGAGAATTTTTCTATTTAGAGCCATTTCTACAATGAATATGTCGCCCACTGTGTCTTTTCCGCATAGACATCAGACTAATATTGAAAGCAGATTCAATCGAAAGCGTACACCCAAAGAATAAGAACGGTAAATCCCCGACCAACTTGGGGAACTCCCTAATTCACGCCAGGCAGAAATGCACGACATAGGCTGCGTTTGTACCGAAAGATTAAAGTCGGTAAATCTCCGGTTTACTCGGGGAAGTCCCAGCGAAATTGGCGCGCGGCGCGATTGAGAAATGCAATAGCAATACTCTCGATACAAAAATTAGATAAGGCGTTTCTTTTTATTTCATTTTTCGTCCGGTTAAGAGAACATTTTCTCGTGTCCGCGTCCGCTCAAGAGAATATCCGTCGAAGAAAGAGTTAATACAATGGAAATTATATGAGAGCCGGTCGGGACCATGGGAAACTGTCCGTTTGAGGGAGGTGTCCGTGTAAGAGGGGTGTCCGCGAAGGGGAATTTCACTGTAATCTATTTATTGGTATAGGTATGTAGACGATATTTTAGCTTAACAGGAATTGATAGACTATTAAACAATTTCGTAGAATTCATAAATAATTTACATCAAAATAGTTTACTATCAAAAAAGAAGTAAAAAGGGGTTAAATTTCCTAGATCTAATAATTTCGAGAGAAAACAATAGTTATATATTCTCAATTTATTATAAATAAATAAATAAATAAATAGTAGAGGGTTAAATCCACCTCCTTATCTAATACCTTCCTTTGTATAGAACACCTCTGATTTCATGTTTCTACTTAATACACAGTTTGCTTTTTTTCATAGAAACTTTTGACGGCTGTTATTAATTTCTAATTTACTCCTCTCCTATGTAGACATTCCCATACTTTATTTCTGGGTACCGTCATTCTTTCTTTTTTCGCGCGTATAATAAAAAAAATATTTGTATATAAAAAAATGTATATAAAGTAATACCAACAGGTATTACATTTTATTACGTTGGTAGATCTCGCGTTTTTTAAAGCGGAGTGTCTGTTTTGACTGTTGGGTGTTGTAATCCTATACTATGAGAAAAAAATGTTTTTTTTTTCTCATTTCAATCATTAAAAAGTATTTGCAACAGTAACAAGTTTATGTGTATATTTTTTGCTTACGTAAAATGGTGTTAAGGAGTTCAATATTAATGATTCATTTTACGATTTTTGCAGCTTGTTTTTTTATACTTGAGATTTTAAGTATTTCTAAAACATGTTCTCTCCTTGATAAAATTGTTATCAAAGTTAGAAAGAGTTTATAATCTTCTGCAATAGTTTTATTGACCTTTTTATTCCACTAGTTCTTTTCCTAAGACGACTAGAAAGTTCCTCCTCTTTTTTTTTAGTGTGATACATGCAATAGATTTCATCATATGTACGCATTGATGGCGCTGATATCTAGCTTGCTGTAAAAACTATAAGAGGCCATCTTCGTGTCATCCTTTTCGCTGTATATGATCATTTTATCCGTGTTATCCACACCTCCTTTCAGAATTCCTCCTGTCAGATTTCTTTTTGTTTTGAGCGTCATCAACCTTTTTCTCGTCGTGCAAAGTGTTAAGTAACGCTACAACCTTATGTTTCTTTGGGCAGTACGAAATCATGATTGTGTCGTTCGTAAAACCAAACCTTGGAGAATACACTTCGTGATTATTAAACTCTGTGAAAGAAACTGGTAAAATAAATGGCTTATTTTTGGGAATCATACCAACTATTGTTAGATTTTTTGATAGCTAATACTTTCCTTACACAAGGGTATATACAAATAAATAATATAGGCGAGGAGAACTGGGTAAAACCAGCCATAGATGGTTAGGAAAAGGAAGTGACCAAATGAAAGATGGGTGTCGTAACAGTCCATACCTTGCAGGCTTTGGTGGAATATATTGCCTTAAAGGACATCTGTCTCCGAAGATTACGAGTTGTTCGTTAACCGTCATACACCAATTTGGTTCATTCTTATTCTCTTATCGATGCTGTTGTGTAATTGCTTTTTTCTCATTGTCTTTCTCTTGCGTGTCAAACCTTAGTAAAGGAAGATTAAGCTATGGTACGGATCTCTCGGTTTGCAAAAGAGTTGGACCTAAATGTTACCATAAAACTTTGCGTTGCGACTGTTTTCCCTTAGCAAGGTAAGATGGAATCTGGATGCCGGGCAACTGGTCATTTCCATATTCTTCACTATCAGACTCTTGGGAAGTACTTCCGTTACTTTGATTATTCTTCAAACAACTCTTGAAAATTGTCTTGGGTCCTATGCACGCGGCTGGTAGAAGTAGGTACGGTTAAAAATTTTCTGCGTTTTGAACACCAAAAAATAAAAACGCTTATATCTTATACAGTGGAACTCCCCTAACTCGAACCACCTAAATCCCCAAATAAAATTCGAGTTAAAGAAAATTTGAGTTACAGAAAATTCACAATTTACTTTTCATTATATGTATATATTTATAAAGCATAATATGTAATAACAATATTATATAAAATAAATAAAAAAATGTTTTAAAAACAAATTGAAAATACAAACTACATGCATTAGGATATATATATGTACTATATGTATATGTATGAAATTAAACAAAAATTGTCCTATATGCATAGGTATTAAATGTGTACTTGTACATGGGAACATAAAACAATTGCATAATTCAATTGTCAAAGAAATCCGTTATCAATTGTTGCCGAACATTGGCCGCTCGGATGTGTTCATACGATTTTTGAATTTTATTAATTATGTTAACATATATGTCTTATCGGATGTTTGTTCATGAGACATAAAATAATTCTTTAGTGTCTCGAATGCTTGTAAAACTTGTTTGTGTGATGGTTGCTCCACAATTTCTTCATCGCTTTCTTCGGATGTTTCTTCATCTGTAAAGCTTGATACACTCCTTAGAATGCCTTCGTCTGTCGAATAGTTACTATCAATTTCAAGATAAGTGTCTAGAGATACATTCTCGACATTTAGCAATATAGTTTTCAAAATCTTGCCTTACTTCAACAGGAAATTCTTTATCTCCTGAATTTTGCAGCCGTTCTTTTAGTTGAGCAAGGGGAATTTCGTCTTCGTCCTCGTCTTCGTTACCAAAACCAGCCTTTTTAATACACTTTTGAATGGTTTTTTGTTTAACATCCACATGCCATGTCGTGGCAACCTCTCTCACACAGTCGAGAAGTGATATGCTAGGAGAACCGTTATTCTCTAATGCATATAAAGTTTTTTTAAAGGATTCTTCCTTGTAATGATCTTTGAAACTTTTAATGATACCTTGATCTAAAGGTTGCAGTTTGGAAGTTCCGTTTGGTGGCAAATATTGCAATTTGATGGCCTTCAGCTTCTGTTGTATTGCAGGATGAGCAGGGTAGTTGTCTATAAACATTATTATTTTTCGGTTCTCGTGTGAAAATTGCTTGTCCAATTTAACCAACCATTTTTCAGAAATTTCAGAGGTTATCCATGCCTTTACGTTGTTCTCGTAACCTACAGGAAGCCATTTTACCCCTTTAAAACATCGTGGATTTGCACATCTGCCAATTATGAGAGGTTTTAGTCTTTCAGTGCCACTCATATTCGTTGCTAGAAGGCATGTAACCCGATCTTTACTAAGTTTTCCACCATAGCATTTGTCGTCTCTAATGGCTAAAGTTTTCTTAGGTAGACATTTGAAAAATAACCCTGTCTCGCCAGCATTGAAAGTATCATCTTCGCTATACCGCCCCAAAATCCCCGGCAATACATTTCGAATCCAATCACTAACCTGACGATCATTCACTGTGGTACTTTCACCACAGATATTCTTATGCGATATGTCGTGTCTAAATTTAAAAAATAAAATATAAATTTCATATGTGTATACGTATGTCTAATACAATAACGTAAATTTTACCTTTTTTTAAATTTATGAAGCCAGCCGGTGCTGGCCTTAAAATTTGTTGTTCCTAAATGTTGACTGTATTCCAGTGCTTTCTCCTGTAGAAGTGGCCCCGACACCGGAATGTTTTTTTCTCTAGTAGACACAAACCACCTAAACACCGCACTGTTTACATTTTTGTTTGAAACTCGGTTTCGCTTGAAATCGGCAGGTTTTGTAAGTTTACTCGCGAAACTTCGAATATGTTCCTTGTTTTAAATTATAGTTGACAATGACTCGCTGGTATGTCATATTCCGCAGCTATTACCTTCTTTTTTATTCCATTGTCCACTTTTTTTAATATTTCTAATTTCTGTTGCACTGTTAAACTTTTAAGTTTTCGTTGCTGGGGCATGTTGATGACAAACACTAACGAATACGACTGAATATATAGCGCAACACGCAGATGAATAAGAATGATAAAACCCGTTGTCATTGGTACTTCCCCGAATTCCTTCGATAGATATTACGTTATATCCGCTAACAGATGACGTATCACGTACCTTTAGTGAAAATTTCGAGTTACAGAGATTCTACGTCTTAAATTTGGTTAAATTTTTTTCGAGTTAGGGATAAATTCGAGTTAAGGACAGTCATATGCACATAAATTTAATAGATAACGCACGGGATAAAAAAATATTCGAGTTAGAGAAATTTTCGAGTTAGGGGAGTTCGATTTGGGGGAATTCCACTGTATACTGAACCAAAATTATAAAAGAAGTAGAAACAATACCAAATTAAAAAAGTCAAACGAAAATACAATTTAGAAACATAAAAGTTTAATAAAAAAACTGTTACAAGGGTTTCTTTATCCACAGAAGCAGCTTCTGAAATTGTGGCTCAAATCAATTACCATTACTACTAGAATTTGCCTTACATAATATTGTCTCTCCTGAAATATTACGATATATCTACAGACATTGTGTCATCTAGATATTAAAAACAATTTCAATTTACATTCAATCTCGTGATGTAGTGGTAGCATAATGCGCCGGTAACGCAGGGGTCATGGGTTCAAATCCTACCGTGACGGGTATTTTATTAGAGATTTAAAAACGTTTGTTAATTGTAAATTTACCGTAATAGCTCTCATTTGATCTTTAATAATTTTTAGTATGGGAAATGACCGTTCTACAGATGTCTCTGTAGCAGGCGGAGACAAAAATGACATTAAATACGAAAATATCGTTCTTCTAATCACTGGAATTCCATCTCAGTTCTTTTTACAAAATAATTTAAACCAGTAGCTTATGTTACTTTGCATTCATAACGGAAAATAACCATTTACATCAGACCAAAAACTCATTCTAACCTTCCCAAAAAGTTCTTAATGTAAACACCAATACTTTCTTTGCCATTATTTCTCCGGTCATCTTTGTATCGTAAAAAAAAAATCCTATGCATATATAAACATACCAATTCGTCATACCCAATTAAAACATTCGCATATCTAGAACTTACGCACAAAGTCCCATATCGCCAACTTTAATTGCTCAAATAAAATTCCTATATTATTCATAAAGAGAAAGAACATCGACCATTGGCAGATGTTTGCATTCCCGATACGAAAGCAATTAAATTCGCCGTATAACGATAGGAAATTTTTATCCGAATACTCTGTGCGCGATACCCCCAATGTTCGAGAGCGAAGACAACTGTGATTGTCAGAGTTTATCGAAAAGACATCAGCGCGAAATGTAATCTACAAAGCGGCAATTTGTTCGGATTAATCGGGGGGGAACGTGCCATATACATACGTTAGCGTTGAACTTCTTTGTTTTGTCGAGCTGTTTACATTTAAAATAATGTACATTTTCGATCAACTTCTAGATTCAAGTCCAGATGGTCATATTTCTTTTTAAGACTATTAATAAGATTTAACGTCAGACTAGAGGAATGTTTTCGTCGGGAACAGTTTACGAACAAAGGAGGATGAGTAATTCAGAAGATAAAAGAAAAAATATACGAGGTAAATGGACTTCAGAATGTGTTCTTTCTGAAGAAGTAGTTTATGTTTTAAAAGTTATTTCAGCTATAGTCAAATTTGCATATGAACTCTAGATTGCGATGGGTGAAAATTAGCAGGCAATGCTCCTTATCCAATCGTTGTCAGTCAGAATTTAAAAATTACCAATTGCTGATTGACTTTTTACAAAAAGAAATTTCCATTTAATAATACCATAAGGTTCAAATTATTCTATTTGATGTAGTTTTCCAACTACGAACAAAGGTGTCTCTAATAAATACTAAAACATACACATGCAAATAACTTCACTGCAACTAAAACTAAGCTTTAAGTACGCAGGACCCTCAATAGTGTGAAAAGAATGAAACGCAGACTGTTTTCACTAACGATATGTTCAGATTAAAGGGAGTGACTGATTTTATGCTTAAAATAATAGGTATTGTTGCATTAACAATTGTTTACTCATTTATAATTGCACATCTTCTTAATTTGAGAAAGATACAAATACATTCTAAAAATGTTGTGTAATTTTCGTTTTATTTTTTTGTATTTTTCAACTTTTTGTGTTGGAGCTGTTTCTCTTATTTCTTTTAATATTTGAATATACGTATTTCCAATTAAGTCCACATTCTTCTGCCCATTGAATTGATCTGTTCGATGTTTTTATTACACTCTTTAGTATAATAATATTTTGTGATTTTTATTCAATTTCCTCATCTTTAGTATCATCTCTTATTTTGTCATTAAAATTGTCTAATTGGGCGTCCAATTACGTCTCCCCCATCCAATTCAATCTAGAACTCGATGTACGTAGCTGTAGTAGTTAAAGTTGTATAAATACATAAATATTAAGTACATACATGTGGCAGTAACGTGTTTAAAGTACCACGTGTTTCAGCTAAAGCTTCTATCTGACCATTCCTCCATTTTTGCTGTGATACACTAAGTGGCAAATCATTCTCGTCTTTTTGATCAGCCAAATATAGAATTTTTCCTCAACATTTAAGTCATTATTGCACCTAATCGGTTCCATGCATACATCAAATTTGTAACATTATCTTTTATTGTCAACGTTGTTAATGTTGATATTGCTAAGAAGACTACTTCTGTAATTTAACTTTGTAAATCTGATCACATTTTGATGCATTGGCTGGATAAGAGGTGTCATATTGTTGCAGTTTCCCCATTTTTACTCTCTAATTCTTCTATTGGGGGATGCGATGAAGCATTAGGCAAAATAAGAAGAGCTTTTATTAGGTGTCCACTTGATTTCTGGAAACGTGTAACCTTCCAACAGGACAAATAATGACTTGTCAATAATTTTGGGAGATTTATATTTGATAAATTAAATTTTCTTTATAAATTTCCCACTAGGAACAAAAGAATTATGGTACCAATTCTTAAAAATGTAACTCCGTCATCCAATCTGATTTGGAGTAGTCACAGTCCAAAGGATGAGAAATTTTTTTGGAAGCTTTAGGATTTTTCGTCTTACCAATAACTAATGACTTGACTTTATGAGTTCGACTGGCATTAGTACATGCCAAAAATGTTGATCATAGTTTCTCATGTTTTCTGTGTGGAGCAGTCTTCTCTTAAGAGGAAGCAAAAGTTTTCCCTTGTAGAAGCTTCCAATACATAGCTGATTCATTAGAGTTATATAATGGATTAGGTCTAATTCCCAAATGCTCTATTATGTTATTTTGAAACTGTATTTTACATGGATCAATTAGTTGTGGCTGCGACGATAATTTTTCACCAATTTTGCAACCAATCATCACTAGCAGTAAATTCTTCAACAGAATTGTCTTTCATCTCCGAATTCAATGCTTTTACCTTTTCTTTCATCATATCACCACTGACCGCAATATTTTTATTTCTTTGATTCAAGAACCGTTTGTACATTTTTTCTCCAGTCCTGGATGTTTAGATTCTTTTAGAGTCCTTCTTTATCCTGATCTTGAATAACTATAAGCCACCACACGTAATATTAGTTCTTTTTTAGTTTTCATTTTGCCAATCGTGGATTTAGAAACCATATTTTTTGATAAATTTGTTATACTTGCACACTTTTTTAAATCTTCGCTTATATCCGCTTTTTCACAGAGTGTTAACCTTTAGCCATCCTAGTGCGGTCTCAGTGACCGCAGCGGAGTTTTGTTTTTGTTTATCTTAACCTCACTTTAATATCACGTATCCGTTTTCGCGTTACCTTCACGTGAGTGCATTGCCTGTACGCTGCCAAAAGTTGAAATCGAGATTTGTTTCGGTGCGCAATGAAAACATGCCCAAAATTATGAACCGGTCTAGGGTGCTAACGCTAGTATTTGAGTTGCGCCTTTTGCACAAAATAATGAGTGAAAATCCTACCAGATCCAAAACGGTTCGGCGAGGCGATCCTGATCATGAGACCACTTTATTAGCATGGTATGAAGAGGCATAAGGTGAAGAAATTAGTAACCAGAACAGTGTAAATGAAGAGAGTTATGAAGAAAGTGAACATGAAACAGACTCAGAAATTGAACTTAGTGAGGGAGAAGAAACAGAAGAAACTAATGAACTGTCGGAGGAAACTGAAACTAGCGGCGGCACTTCTCGAAACATTGCAAAATTCTTTTATGGGAAAAAAATGCTATAAGTGGTCACCGCAAAGTTTTGTTTCTCGCGCGAGAACCTAGAAGCACAATATCGCTATACAGCTTCCACGGTGGCGACGATCGACCAGATTAGGGTATATAGCTGATGCAATTACATGGTAGAATCTCTTATTTACGACAGATCTGCTACAAGTTCTATTGCAGTCGACAAATGTAATATTATACACCATGAGGACGAAATATTCATATAAAAGTACTCAAAGATCAGAATTGCAGAATTTAGATGTGATTGAGCGGAAGTTCTAGAAGAAAAACTGCGAAAACTTCTAGAATTAAAAGAAAAACCTTGTATGTGCGTCAAAAATTTGTAAAAATTGTAAACACAATCTTGGGGTATTTGACCCTCTACAATTTCTTAGTTAAGAATATGTTCTTATTTTCGTATAGAATATTACTAAAGAAAAATTCCAGCGTTTGTGTTAAAACCAGAGCAAAATATGAAATTTACGGATTTTTTGTTTGGTATATGTTAATTAAAAAAGGAACTATGTTACAAGGAATCTTGCGTTTTATTTTAGAGTGCACTCAATCCAATAAGAATGTTCTCAGTGAGTAAAAAAATATATTTTGGTAATTAAAGTTTGCTTATTATATATCGTCATCAAGACCGCACAACGGTGAAGACGTTACAGTATTTGCACAACGGTAGTTAAGGGTTAAGTAATTGGGTTTTATTTGCGATCACATAACGTAATAGGGTCGTAATCAAGCTGTATTGCCTAAACAACGCGTACCCTATACTCCAGGGAAACACAGCAGCATTAAAACATACTGTGCGTAGCGATGGATTCAGGGAATTCGCGCAGCACGCACTACATGTGTTGACATTTGAGAATGCGAGTCGGTTCACGTTATTCAGCGTTCAATGTTATAAAAATGGTTGTTTGCGTTACGCCGAATTTCCATTACCCAGTGTTCACATTATCGAGCGTCTACTCTATATTAATAATAAAAGTACATACACTACCGCTCAAAAGTGTTTAGGCACCCCTGTTTTCATGGATCATTCATTTAGTATTATGTTTACCAAAAAAACATAAACACCCATTATATCGCATAAGGTTTACTATCATTTACCCGCACTTGGTCGGATTACCATAAACTGTTTATTGCGGTGCAATTACAATAACAATCCCTCTGTATTTACTGGGTAAATTTACTCATCTGTTAGATTGTAGGTAATAATGTTTAAATTACCTTCCTAGAAGATTATAGTGAAATCTGTAACCTATGGTCAGTTGCAGTGTGGTTTCTCCATTCACGTCGTGAGCGAAATCTCGTGTGACAAATTTTTTAAGATGCCTCCGCGAAGAGAAATTAGTACGGAAACACGTGCGCTTATAATAGCTTACCATAAAAGTGGCATAAGTAATCGACAAATTGCCAAAAAAATGAAAATACACCACGTTGCGGTTGACTATAACGTAAAAGAATATCGGGAAACTGGCAGTTATCTTAATAAAAGACGGAGTGGAAGGCCAAAAACGACAACATCTGCAAATGATCGCAGAATAGTGGTTATCAGCAAGTTAAATAGACGCAAAACAATCCCGGAAATCACCGCAGAATTGAATGTTGGTCGCCAAAAACTACTCAGTGTTTCTACAGTCAAACGTTGCCTACCGAAAGCCGGGCTCCATGGACGTATTGCGATGAAAAAGCCATTACTACGCAAACAATACAAGCACAAGCGCCTTAAATAGGCTCGTGAACACCAACACTGGACCATAGAAGAGTGGAACAACGTCCTATGGACGGATGAGTCCAAATTTGAGTTATTCGGAACCCGAAGACGCATATTCGTAAAAAGATCTGTGGGTGAACGTGCCAGAGAGGAGTGTATTGCTGCTACCGTGAAGCATGGTGGAGCTTCTATCATCATTTGGGGCTGTTTTGCTGGGGCACTAGTGTAGGGGACATTGTGAAAATTGACGGTATATTAAAACAAGAAGGCTACCGCGAAATTTTGGAGAACCACGCAATACCTTCCGGAATTCTACTTTTGGGTCAAAATTTTATCTTCCAGCAAGATAATGACCCAAAACATTCCCCTAAATTATGTAAAGACTATTTACGCCATTTAGAAGAGGAAGGAACTCTCAAAATTATGGAATGGCCTCCCCAGAGCCCCGACTTGAATCCAATCGAGTTACTATGGGAAGAACTAGATCGGGAAGTACGGAAATCGGCTCCGACATCAGCTACTGACGTGTGGAACAAATTGCAATCGAGTTGGGCCTCAACAACGCAAGAAACTCTGGCAAAAATTATTGCGAGAATGCCTCGATTGTGTGCTGCAATTATTAAATCAAGAGAAGGTCACATAGATGAAAGCAGAATTTAAATTAAACGTTTTAATTTTCACATTTATTTAATATATTTTTATTCATGTACGTGTAGCATAAAAAATAAATATTATTAACATTTTTACTGAGTTTTTATACATTTTTGCTGTCAGTGAGAGTGCCTAAACACTTTTGAGCGGTAGTGTATGTGTTATTGCATAAGAAGAGAAGCATATCAGTCTATGTTATTAATGTAAAGGAAAAATTATAATTATATTATCTCCGAAAGTAATATTATATTTTCAAAAATAATCCCACAAGTATTATTAGCGATAAATGTTTCTAATCTCCTTTTATATACCTTGAAGAGTTTCGTCCCAATTAAAAAGAAAAAAAAAACAAGGAACTGAGGCCAAATTCGATGATTCAAAAGGCATCTATAACCAGCACATTATCTAATAACGCCTTCATATTTACTAAAATCAAATTACAGCTAATAACAGTGATGATTACCAAGTATAACAGCATCCACGGTTCTGACTATTCCTACGCGTCATCCTTTTAAAAACCCAAACGTTCAAGTTATTATCTCGAGGATCATTCAAAATTTACAGGGACATTGCCGAGCTGATTGTATAATGATTAATGTTCTTTTGCAATTTGCGTATTAACTTCTTTATGTAAATACATATTGCATACAGTCAGTCATTTGATCGGCATTATATTTACTTTTCTTTTCACTGTTTATTGTGCAACTCAACGAGTATATCCTTCACATTCCAAAATAGATAATCGTACGATGGTTTATTATAACATAAGCGTCGCTGAAAGCGAGATATTGTTTATAAGACGTCATCTATAGAAAGAAATGTTTAATCTTGTTCCGTATCGCGTTAATGTTTCATTACTTTCCTTTGTGATTGTTGTGTCGTTGAGGAATTAAAAAAAACATAGGGCAATCGTATATTCTCCTTTTACCTAGTCAAAATACAAAAGATAAGTAAATTCAACGATTAGGAACTCTTCCATTTGACTTATGTAAACTTCTTCTACTACCAGGATAATTTTGGAAAGGACAGAAATTTCTTCTGGCTTCTTTTACCAAAATTTTTGCTTCTGATTCCTGGAGAAAATATACCATTAGAATCATTGGCACTTTGATTCTTTTTCTAGATGGTAACAAATGAGAATCCATCGAAAGCCAAAGTATCATCCTCTTCTCAGTCAATGGAAACCATTTGGTTGTTTTGAGGGTTGCCGTAATGTTCCCATTATGGGAGTTATTCGTTTGACTAGGGAATGTACTAATAAAACCGGGAAATGTTTAAATTGGTCACCGGATGTCTACTGAGTTGGCAATTAAATAATCACCGATTTTCTTATACACATGAAACACGATTATTTTACGTAATTATTTAACCTTATTCAGTAATATCTTTTCCATTTTGATCAATGACCTTTTGGTATGTTTATAATTGTAACATTCGCACAAGTCATTCAAAAGCAATGCTAGCCCCATCCACGTTTAAAATCAGCAATTGCTTTATTGACAACTCAATATAAGCTTTCATATTTCTGAACTCAATAAATCTAAATTCCCTCCCTTTTTTCTTTAGCCATTTTCCAATCTAGGTCGTGCAACCACTCTGTCATAATTTGTCCTGTCATTCAAGCTTTCTTATTGTATTTCCAAGTTACAGGCAGGTTATTTATATTAATGGTTTTAAAAGCTATGGGTTTAGCTGCCCTACTAACGACTAGGAGTTCTTCTTTTTCACCCGCCATATTTGCACAATGCAAAATTGTAAATCTCTTTGGCATACTTACCCCCAACATATTTTTCCTTCTTTAATGTGAGAGTTTTGTCGGGTAGAGCTCTAAAATACAGACCTGTCTCATCGGTATTAAATTTGTCTCTCGGTGAATATCCCTTAATCAAAGAAGGACATTTTTTTAAAAACGACGAAACATCTTCAGCATTGAATATTGAAAGCAGATTCAATCGAAGGCGTACACCCAAAGAATAAGAACGGTAAATCCCCGACCAATTTCGGGAAGTCCCTAATTCACGCCAGGCGGAAATGCACGACATGGGCTGCGTTTGTACCGAAGGATTAAAGTCGGTAAATCTCCAGTTTAGTCGGGGAAGTCCCAGCAAAATTGACGCGCAGCGCGATTGATAAATGCAATAGCAATACTCCCGATATAAAAATAAGATAAGGCGATTCTTTTTATTTTATTTTTTGTCCGGTTAAGAGAACATTTTCCCGTGTCCGCGTCCGTTCAAGAGAATGTCCGTCCAAGAAAGAGTTAATACAATGGAAATTATATGAGAGCCGGTCGGGACCATGAGGAACTGTCCGTTTAAGGGAGGTGTCCGTGTAAGAGGAGTGTCCACAAAGGGGAATTTCACCGTACATTATTTGAGAATCATGGAATCCCGTAGCGAATACCATAAATTTACAGTTGAAGAGAAAGTATCCATATTATTACTCATAAAAAAGTATAGGGATATAATTCAGTGTAAAAAAACAGTTACAAGCATTAGAAAAGTTTTAATTGGATTAAAAAATTATGAGAACATTTTGTTGGTTTGATTTCAATATCCTCATGTACAAAAAGAGACCTAATACGACCGAATTTGCTCGTTTGTATTAATATATCCGGTGCATGTTCTTCTAATTGCTCGGGAAGAATTGGTACGTTTTCGCCGGCCATCTCTAGGCTAAAATTATGAAGAGCAGGAATTGCTAAAATAATAACAAGGACAATTTCTAGTTTTAAGCAACATTCATATGTTAGTAGTACAAAACGATGCTTCAAAATTCTATAGCACAGTCTCTCAATTGTATTTCTTATTTGGATATGTGCTTCATTATAAAATTGCTTTCACGAGAGGATTTAAAAGAGGAGCAAACACATCGATGATACTGATTGCTTTCGAATTCAGCCAAAATGTTGGTTTTATTGAAACGGTTCTGTGTACAATCTACTTTTTCAACTAAATTTTTGGTACATAAAAACTTGCATATGTGTTCTTAACAAAGTGCAGCTGCTTCCACACTCAATCACGTATTTCATAGAACATTTAAGAAATCATGAATTGTTATTGTCTGTAAGCGACTAAACATTGTATCATCTTTAAAACCCACTGCACCATGCAATCTTTGCACACCAACCATATATTTTACCAGATATTTTGGCCTACTATATTTTTTAGAAACAAAAGAACATCTTCCAAATCCGTTCATAAAATTTTAAAGGCGAAATGAATCAACGACAGAAAACTTAGTACAGTAAATCTTATTGTTTAAACATTATCCGAGATAATGGCTTATCAAATTACATATGCACGCACATACATCAAAAACATCTTCTGTGAATTGGTTTGGCCTGTGAGAAATTCAACGATCAACTAATTGGATGCTTTAATTGATTCAGAATTCAAAAACAAATTACAAGCAAAGTTGTAAAATAATCTTGATTTTGCTAACGCGCGATATCAGTGTATGATACCCTACTTTATTTTTAGTATAAAATCGTCTAAAATACTTCGAAAGCTTTGCGAATGAAGTATAAATAAATACGGATTTAGTTTTTTACTTGGTTAATTCCGAAAGATTAGTTGATGCTTATTCGGATTTTCAGAAAGTATTAAAATTTTAATTATTTAAATATGGCAGAATAAAGTTTGTAAATTTCTAAATAGAGATAAGAATAAATAATGTTGACCGTGACTTTTTGTCATGTATCATAATAGCAACTGGTGAAACCTGGATAGACCCAGAAAGTTAGTAATAAAGTTAACATTATTTTCGTCTTCACAGATATTTGCTTTAGTTATTTAATATCGTAGATATATATCTAGATTAAACGCAAACATGGTATTTTAAATGTTATATTAGGCAGATCACAGCTCACAAAACAACACAGAACAACTTGAAAGTGTGAAGGTGTCAACTGATAATTCGAAATTTTTGACAAGGATCCATTAGTTTCTTTGGATTCTGACACCTTATTTTAGAGTCAAAAGAACTTGAAGCAATTTGGTAGACCACTGACCAAAAAGGACAAGTAATTTTTAACAGCTAAGAAGTATTGTTTTAGACAACTACAATATTTTGTGGTCAATATCTTGCCCATCAAAATCCAAAACACTGTTTCAAAATTTCAAAAAAAAGAACAAAAGCAAAACACGTATGCGACGACAAAATATACGGAAGATGATGAAGCACACTGCCCCACATAACTTTAAGATTATTTTAAGAAATCTAATTAAGACCTAATTAAAAAGACACAGATGAAAGTGACTACAGATGAACATTAGCAAATATTCAAAAAGGACGAAAGAAGACAAATGGAAAAAAGTAATTAAGGAAAAAATAAAAAGCTACAAATTGAAAGAGGAAGAAATTCGGGAGAAGTACCAATACAAATCAAATCAACTGTTTGAACAAGAGACTAAAAACGAAATAGGGATAGAGGACAAATGGATAAGATTCAAAAACATCATACTGAAGGCGGCACAGGAAAACTGTGGAATAACAAAAATAGCAAATACGTACACAAAAAGAAGCAGATGGTGGACAGCAGAAATACAACTCAAAGTGAAAGATAAGAAAAATAAATGGATCAGATATATGCATACCAGGAAAGAGGAGGATTACAATATGTACAAAATGGCAAGAAAAGAAGCTAAAGAGAGTATGAAGAAGGCCAAAGAAAATTCTTGGAGAGAGTTCGGAATAAAACTGAGAGATAACTATAGAGAAAACCAAAAATTATTCTACGGAACAATAAAACAATAGAGACAGAAGAAGGCGCCGATATTGAAAAATATAAAGTATGACAAAGAAAATATACTAACTGAGGAAAAAGAGGTAATGGAAAGATGGAAACAGTACATTGAAGAACTCACAAAAATAAAACAAGATGAATACATAAGAGAAAAAGAGCATAAAACAAAAAACGACGATGAACGTATCGCAGAAATAAACGACGAAGAAGTCAGAGAAGCAGTTAGCAAACTAAAACTAGGAAAGGCGGCCGGGGGGGATGGAATCACAGCGGAAATGATAAAATATATGGGAAACAAAGGTAACGAAGAACTACTTGACCTCTTAAACAACATTATAATAAAAAAAGAAATACCTAAGGAATGCAATATGGGAATAATTATGCCCATATACAAAAAGGGAGACTCTAAGGAATGCTCATACTATAGAGGAATAACATTAACTAGCATCCCAGGAAAAGTATTGACAAGAATACTAGAAAAAAGACTCCGAGAGAAACTGGAAACAACACTAGAAGATACTCAACATGGATTTAGAAAAGGAAGAAGCACCAAGGACTTAATATTTGTAATCAGACAATTAGGAGAAAAACTAATAGGGAAAGGAAAGGAAATACATATATGTTTTAGAGAGACATTACAACAAAACTTGAAGATATACCAAGAAGAACTAACGAAGATAAACACGAGCAAAACAAACACAATGATAATAGCAGCAGAAGAAAGAAAATAGCATCAAAATCGGGGAAAAAGCATTGGAACAAGTAAAAAGTTACAACTACTTAGAAACAATCATTGAAGACAATGGGAGAATAGAGAAAGAGGTAAATGAGAGGATAGGGAAATCCGCAAAAATATATAACGTATTGAGAAATTCGTTTCTGGATAAAAAAGAAATACCAAAAAAAAAATAAAGACAGAGGTGTATAAAAGAGTGGTCAGACCAACAGGTCGATGTCGTCTGTACTGACTTTGCTAAAGCATTTGGCCGTATTAATCACAAATTACTTTGTGCTAAATTGGAAGCTATTGGCTTCTGCCCTGCGTTGGTGAAATTAATTTCATCTTACCTCTCTGGAAGGAGTGGTTACGTTTTTTATAATGGCTATTCGTCCACTCGCTTCAGAAGACTATCTGGAGTTCCGCAGGGTTCTAATCTCGGACCACTCTTATTTAACATCTTTCTGAATGATTTGCTAGATAAATTGCGATGTGAGGCTTTAGCTTACGCTGATGATCTTAAAATCTACAATGTTATCGATTCGCTGGTTGATTGCGTTAAGTTGCAGACTTACCTTACCCTTATTAATGATTGGTGTGCTCTGAATGGCATATCTCTAAATACTGGCAAATGTTTAGTGATCTCTTATACCAGACGCTGTAATTCGATCATTTTTAATTACGCGGTTGATTCTACAATTATAGCAGGAACTTAAAAAGTGAGGGATTTGGGAGTACTTTTTGACACGAAACTAAGCTTTTCTGATCACATATCTGCTATATGGCTTTCTGCATCTAAATCTTTGGGTTTTCTAATAAGAACTTGTCGCGCCTTTCGTGACATCTCAGTGGTAAGAACTCTGTTCTATACTCTTGTTGGATCTAAATTGGAATATGCCAACTTAATTTGGTATCCTTACTACACGTATCAGGTGATTACAATTGTGTACAAACGCGGTTCCTCAAATACCTTAGCTATAAAGCTAGCGGTACCCCGATCGTGGTTTAGATTATGTAACATTGCTGCAGCAACATAATTTTGATTCAGTAGAAAATCATCTCCATAAAAACAGCGTAAGATTTTTATTTAACCTGTTATCTAATGAAATAGATTCACCATCATTATTAGCTTATGTCGATTTCCGAGTACCACCACGTTACACACGATCCCCTAATTTTCTCGTGGCGTGTAGGCACAATACAAATATCTTGGCCAAATCGCCTATATTCCATATGGTCACCAATTTCAACAGAATACACTCGTAGAATATTTGTTTATGTTAGGATTATGTTTATTGTTATGAAATGTATTGTACATGTGTGTTGATTTGTAATAGTATTACGCATGAGGTATATACATAATCAATGTAGTTGCACCAATTGTTTGTATGTTGTCCTGTAAGTGATAGTAATCGTTGGACAAATAAACATTATTACTATTATTATTATTATTATTTATGATTTACTTCCAAAAAATAACGGCCTAATAATTTTGCAACGGTTCCAATCCATCCCGCTAACAAAAAGATACGTTTCCCCAAACGATAAAAGACGCAACTCCTTATCAAATCAAGGAAGCGATTCGCCTGACATTGAATCTTTATGCGTGTAGAAAAATAATAGCACGCCACCATAATAATAAACAAAAGATCTTGACTCTGTCGACTTCTAGATACGAATAACTTATACGTAAACGACAGCAATCAGTCATATATATATGGTTAGCATTATTTACGTACGCTCTGCAATATATGTATATACATGAAATGATAAATGTAGCATATTTTCACGACAGACGAAAGGAGTCTTATCAAAAATATTAAATGATGAATAAACACGATATACATGTAGTATAAACCAATATAAGATCTTTGATGTCGCAGGATGGTACTTCAGTACAAGAATCAAGGCGGTTTGAAGAGCACTCACATCTATATGTTTACGAATATATATTTTCGTCTTTCGACTGATAACAGTCGACATCGAAGCGAAGATTTGAGAAACGTTAGTAGCGTCGTGTCTTGTTTTCGTATTAATTTGGGACTCTACAAATCGATTAGCACGGTAATTAGATAAGTTATGACGTAAAGCGGTCCATTTCTAGAAACATAATTTCTTTGACACCTGAAATTGCTGAAGTAATTTCTTTGGAAAGATGCGGGACATTAGTCAAGAAAGTTGAAGATCGTCAGCCAGTAGAGGACCTTGAAGAAGTAATATTCACAGATTCGAAGAATAGTTTCCATCGCGATGGGTAAGTTAATCGTCAATCATATTTTTTTTTTAATTTCGATCTACAGTCCCTATCCAATTTATTAGGGCCAATTGCTAAAATAGCGATTTTGTTAAAATATATAATGAAAAACGTATTGTACAAGCAAACCGTTTAGATGGAGATTGCCTAACAAATTGAGCTCTTTCGGTCATAGCTTTTATTTTTGACTCATCGCTGAATACGATCTTTAACGAAAAGTCATTGTTCAAATAAAAAAAAAATACTCATTTAAGTTATTCTGTCTTACTTTCCGCCAATCTACAATTGTATAATGTTGATGACGTTTTGCCCATTCATAACGTGCTTGCTTCATCATCGGTGTTAATCTTGGCCTTTTTAGGGAATGACTTCGTACAATCATCTACGTACTGTACGCGTGAATATTTGCACTTCTTGTTGAGACATTACATTTCCTATATCTTTGGCGGATAAAGCTCGGTTTTCGGTTGCTAGTTGCAGTATATGTCGAGCATCTCGATTAATAGTGATCTTTTTCTTTCATTAAAACGGCAATTCACTGCACTGTTTGGCGGAATAGTTCTTTTTTCTTTGCAATTTTGCGTTAAGAATACATTCCTTTACACAACAGTGCCTCAATGCGTAGTTTTTTTCTCATTTGGTACGTACTTTTTTTACCCATAACGAAATAATATAAAGCAATAACATAAAGTGCAACGTTAACAACTAAACACATTGTTACATAAACAGATAAATATTCTTTCTACTACTACTACTACTGTGTCTTTCAATCTTATTTCTACCTATCTTCTATACAGTACAGAATGGTTCATGAGGGGGGTAATAATAGGCAAGAGGTCATTAAGTGGCACTTTCTCAATTTCCTAGAAAGATATTTAGGGAACGCATTTAGATTGTATGTATTGCAAACCCTACTCATGAATTTTATGCTTGAATTTATAAATTATCGCGTTGGAAACACACAAAAGCTTAATTTTATTGGGTGGCCCTAATAAAATGGACAGGGACTGTAATACCAATTTCCCACACTTACCCTAAAGCTAGTAAAATTGGTCTCGGATCTATAGCATTCCAGATAGACACAGTCTGACAATTAAATAACACTTAACAACTTTTTAGATATAGAATGAAGAATACATTGTATTATTGTTGAACATTTTTCCTTATTAGAAATACACTACCGCTCAAAAGCGTTTAGGCACCCCTGTTTTCATGGATTATTCATATAGTATTATGTTTACCAAAAAAACATTATAATAAAATGAAATACGTATTTAAAATGTAGTTCAGTAAGATAAACACCCATTATATCGCATAAGGTTTACTATCATTTACCTGCACTTGGTCGGACCACCATAAACTGTTTATTGCGGTGCAATTACAATAACAATCCCTCTGAATTTACTGGGTCAATTTTGTCATCTGTTAGATTGTAGGTAATAATGTTTAAATTACCTTCCTAGAAGATTATAGTGAAATCTGTAACCTATGGTCAGTTGCAGTGTGGTATTTAGTCTATTCACGTCGTGAGCGAAATATCGTGTGACAACTTTTTAAAATGCCTCCGCGAAGAGAAATTAGTACGGAAACACGTGCGCTTGTAATAGCTTACCATAAAAGTAGTGTAAGTAATCGACAAATTGCCAAAAAAATGAAAATACAGCACGCTACGGTTGACTATAACGTAAAAAAATATCGGAAAACTGGCAGTTTTCTTAATAAAAGACGGAGTGGAAGGTCAAAAGCGACAACATCTGCAGATGATCGCAGAATAGTGGTGACCAGCAAGTTAAATAGACGCAAAACAGTCCCAGAAATCACCGCAGAATTAAATGTTGGTCGCCAAAAACTAGTCAGTGTTTCTACAGTCAAACGTCGCCTACTGAAAGCCGGGCTCCATGGACGTATTGCGATGAAAAAGCCATTACTACGCAAACAAAACAAGCAAAAGCGACTTAAATGGGCTCGTGAACACCAACACTGGACCATAGAAGAGTGGAACAACGTCCTACGGACGGACGAGTCCAAATTTGAGCTGTTCGGAACCCGAAGACGCATATTCGTAAGAAGATCTGTGAGTGAACGTGCCAGAGAAGAGTGCATTGCTACCGTGAAGCATGGTGGAGGTTCTATCATCATTCGGGGCTGTTTTGCTGGCACTAATGTAGGAGACATTATGAAAATTGATGGTATATTAAAAAAAGAAGGCTACTGCGAAATTTTGGAGAACCACGCAATACCTTCCGGAATTCGACTTTTGGGTCAAAATTTTATCTTCCAGCAAGATAATGACCCAAAACATTCCTCTAAATTATGTAAAGACTATTTACGCCATTTAGAAGAGGAAGGAACTCTCAAAATTATGAAATGGCCTCCCCAGAGCCCCCAACTTGAATCCAATCGAGTTACTATGGGAAGAACTAGATCGGGAAGTACGGAAATCGGCTCCGACATCAGCTACTGACGTGTGGAACAAATTGCAATCGAGTTGGACCTCAATAACACAAGAAACTCTGGCAAAACCTATTGCGAGAATGCCTCGATTGTGTGCTGCAATTATTAAATCAAGAGGAGGTCACATAGATGAGAGCAAAATTTAAATTAAACGTTTTAATTTTCACATTTATTTAATATATTTTTTCACTAAATTACGTGTAGTTTTATAAGGAATCATCCGATTTGCTCGAATTTCAGTGCGTTTAAAAGAGGAAACCTGTGTATTTCTAATGCTGCTACTGTTTAATGCATGTCACCAAGTGTCCTATGATTTAAATTAAAGTAACAAAACTTTAATTTAATTGTCAGGCTGTGTAATATTCAAGATTTCTGCACTTTTTACTTAACAAATTCTTTTCACTTTGATCTTACAAGCTTTCGTAACTAATTTCACTGTATAATTTATTCTCTACTAGAACAAAAACAATAACGTTTAATTTGCCTATTAATATACAACTAATTCCAAGATAAAATAAGAAATATCTGTGTATTTGTATGAGTGCAACAACTTCAGAAATAAAAGAGATAGTATACATCTCATTTAATTTTAAAACTAAATATGTGTTTACTATCTATAATATTCGCATATTAATGAAATAATTAAACCTTATATATTCCATCATAGGCAGAACTTGTTTTCATTTATCATTTCTATTTGACAATGTAAACTGATATTTCTAATTTTAATTCTAAAGATATCGCATATCTGTCAGGCACTTATTAAAGGAAAAAGAGGGTTACTATGAAACATTGTAACAGTATGTATTTTATTAGAATGTACTATATGTTCACTAGGGTGACAGAATAAAATAGACACCTACTAATTAAAAAAAATATATTTAAAAAATGACTTATTTCACGTTGCGCTGTTGAACAGCTGTACTTTTTCGCGGTTCTCTTAACACTTCGCGCACAAGCACCCTTTTACTTCTTTCAGAAGGTGCGACACGATCTGGTCTCAGCTCCACTGTTGTTTTTTCCTTGCGTTTAAATTGTGTAATCACACGGTTAACTGTGGGGACAACGGAATATTAAAAAAATTACTTATTTCACGTTGCGAAGCGCCGCGTTCACTCTGGCCAACGATGCGATCCCGGGTGAAGTCGCTAATATCACTCGAATCTTGTAAGCGAGGCATAGTTGTAACGATACTAAACTATGACGAATTCCTTCCGATACATCTACCCCTAGCCTAATGACAAGAGAAAGTTCTTAATTCGTTCTTAGAATTTAGCTGTTTACATATTTATACCGCTTTACCTGGTGTCTATTTTATTCTGTCACCCTAGTGTACATATACCATTTTCGATATTACTTCTTTTCGCAACATTTCTACTATGCTTGTAAATTTCATGATTAACGTCAATAGGGTTGTTAATATATTCCATGGATGTTTTTGGTTTCTCTTTTACTTCTTCTTCCATCTCGTCTGACCATATTTTTAATCCTTTCTTCTTTCTGAGTTTCTTCTTTTCACCCAAGAATGCATATAACGGATTTTTCACTGCTTGTTTTATATTTTGCCATTCTTCATTTATATCGTCTTTTGTTTCTGTACATTCTAATATTTTGTTTAATTTATCGTGGTAGAGTCCTCTTATACTTTTCTCTTCAAATAAATATACTTTGAAGACTTCTAATAACTAGAGTTGTTTCGGCTATTTCCATCGTTTAAATGTATTTGTGATGGAGCGCAATTCCTCTTCTCCATCTCCATCATCCGAACATACCTCTCGGGCCCTATTATACAGACATCCTGTGACACCCAATTTGACGTTGTGTGGGTGATTAGACTCGGAATGCAGGTATTGTCCTGTGTGTGTCGGTTTCTTATATACCGTCGTCCGTAGTGTGCCATCGGACAGTTTATGTACCAGGACGTCTAGAAAAGGAATCCTGTTATCTACCACCAATTCCATAGTGAACTTAATCGATTCTTCTAAGCCGTTAAGATGTTGAAGGAAGCCGGTGATTTCTTCTTCTCCATGTGACCAAATTACGAAGGTATCATCGACGTATCTGAGCCACATTTTCGGTGTAAGTTCATATGGATCCATCGCTCTTCGTTCAAACCCTTCCATATAAATGTTACTCAGTATCAGCGACAGAGGAGAGCCCATTGCCATGTCAAATTGTTTTTGGTAGAACTAGTTATCCACCTAAAAGTATGTGATGTCCACGTATGTGGACAACAGTTCTATAATGGCTTCTACACTTAACGATGTTCTCTCTTCCAATGTGGTGTCTCTGGATAGTCTGCTTTTAACTATTGCTAGAGCTGCTTCCGTTGGAACATTGGTGAATAGGCTTGTGACATCGAAGCTTAGCATTTTGTCGTGTTCATCAATCGTTATCGAGCTGGTTAATGTAGTGCTTTGCGTTTGTGATGGCGGATTGTGTGTTTCTCGACGGTGGAGCAATTATACCTAGCAGGAACTTGGCAAGTGGATGACAGGGAGAATTTCTCAACCTTACCATAGGCCGGAGGGGGGTACACGGTTTGTGTATTTTAGGTAGCCCGTAAAGATGGGAGGGCTTCGTATAGCGTGGTGTTAATTTCTGCCAACTGAGTTGGTTAGATCTGATTTATATTTGTTGATCTTATGTTTGATCTCCTCGCAATCTTGTGTCACTCGAATTTTGGCGAGTCTGTGGTAGCTAATCGTTTCCCTGGCCAATGCTTCGCTAGCTCTGTTAGCAACTCTCTTGGCTCGATTGCTTGAAACGGGGAGTGTGATTTTTAGGTCTCTCGGGACGATCTTAAATTGTCTTGCTTTATACAGGAATGTAAGGTGGTTAGATTCCTTGGCAAGTGTGATCATCGTCTTCTCTTATTGTCTCTCTTTAAATCGGGCCCATACCGAATTTCTAACACTTGACGTGATATTGTTGTCAAAGGATTCTCATAATAACTAGAGTTGTTGTTTGGACTATTTGAGTTTGAAGACTTCTTCATTAGAATTCGTTATATTTTTGATTTTTTCCACTTTTTATATACAGCTGTGGCCATATGTATTCGCCACCCTTTTTTATTTTTTATTCCGACGAATATATAAGCAAATAAAAGAAAATTGATAGATGAAAATGTTTTATTGTGAGTGTATACAGATATATACAAATATTGCTTAATATTTGGTAGCTCCTCCCTGGGCTTTTATCACCGCACGAATTCGTCGCGGCATGCTGCTCACTAAGTTGTAGCACTGTTCGGGGGTGATTTTATTCCACTCTTCGTATGTTTTTGTTTTTAAGCATTGCTTTGTGGTAGATGAGTATTTAGCTACATTTCGCTTTAAAATGTACCATAAATGCTCAATTGGCGATAAGTCCGGGGATTGTGCCGGCCATTCCAGGACCCGCACGTTACTTTCCTCGAACCAGCGCATTACTTCGCGAGATTTATGGCACGGTGCATTATCTTGTTGGAAGTAATACTCTGGCTCATCATTATCGAATAATTTTAACGCACACGGTTCCAGAACTTCTTCCAACATGTCGATGTACGTCCGACTGCTCATTCGGCCCTCGCAGACGAATAGTTCTCCGACGCCTGTTGCACTCATGGAACCCCAAACCACCCCCAAACTTGACAGTCGGGATGATACAGTCTGGATGGAAGGCCTCTCCTCGCCTGCGTCGCACGTATTGAGGCCCAAGTTTACCACAAAGCTACCAACAAAAACATGAATACTGTTACATTTTGGAACCCATTAAAAAGAATAAAAACACTGTAGATACCAGGAATTGAATACAGAATACCGCAAATACAATAATTATGTATTACTTACCTCAATATTTAACTCATCCGTCCACATAACATTGGCCCAATTGTCAATGGTCCAGTCGCGGTGACTTTTAGCCCACAGCAGTCTCTTTTTCTTTTGTTGCGGAGACAACCGTGGTTTATGTCGAGCTTTGCATCCACCTAAATTTAATTCAGAAAGGCGTCTTCTAACCGTGCGAGGAGAAATAGCAACATTATGTAGCCGGAAAAGCTCACTAGAAAGCTGTTTAGACCCTTTTTTCCGGTCTCGCAAAGACATCCGCTCTAAGACTCGCTCATCTCTGCTAGTTGTCTTCCATTTTCGACCAGTTTTCGGTTTGTTTGTCAAAGATCCACTCTCTTTGTATCGCTTTATCGTCATTCTAACTGTCGATCGCGCACATTTCACTTGGCGGGCAATAGCAGACACCGACAACCCTTGCTTTTCTAACACCACAATTTGTCCTCGCTCTACCTCCGTCAATTCGCGTGTTTTCGGCATTACTTTTTACTGTATACTATCGTATTACACAGACAAAATCACAGACACAATATCTGCACTCTAACTAGCTCAACCTTACTCTTACAACTTTTAAGAAAGACTGAAGAAATATTCAGAAATTACAATTTTACGTCTATTTTCTAATTTACTCAGAATGGCGTACAATAAACCATTAAACCCTCATTACCTAGTTAAGTCCGTCATCGACCCTGCTTCTTAGAAATACAATAATGTTCGTGTAGCACATTCAAAACGAGAGTGGCGGATACATATGGCCACTGTTGTATTTCTATCGTTGCTACTACTAAGAAATGATCTGATCATATGTCTGGTTCTCTATATACCGCTGTGTCTTTTACTTGTCCAGCTAATTTGCTACTTCTAATTATAGAGACTGTTATCGACAACCCAAAACAAGCACAGAACTTCTTCCTTGCCTTACAGTTGGCATTACACAATCCTGCAACATTCTTTGGCCTTTCGCTCTTCTTACAAAACCTGGAATATTGTCCCAAAAATAATCCTATTTGTGGCGATGAAGATTATTCTAAAAATTACTATATTGGGTCATAAAATACAATAGGTTTTTAATCATTCTCTAATCGATATTGTTGGAAGTTCGCCTGCACAATTAATAAACAATAAACTAATATAAATGTTATTTATATATAAAAGCAATTATATTATCCCTTAGTAGGGTTTACATTTTACTGGGTGTCCAAACTAATATGGACGGCAGTGTACACGTCGCTTCTCTGTTAGTAAGGAGACCATGGCCTTTTGTAACTAACTTTACAAAGGTCATAAAGGATCATTGCGCAAAATTACGAATAAATTCACATCAACCTCAACAAATATACAGCCCATTTATTATCAAAGCGTCCTCCTACATCTATAGAAGCATTGAAAGTTATCAAATTTAAAAGAATACGTCACAAAATTAAAATTTCTGTACTTAAAACTCGTTCAATACTGAATTTATATAGATATACAAGCATGTACATACATATGTTTACATTTTTTTATATATTTTTAGAATATTAATTTATTACATCCAGCTGTACACGCATACACATTGCTACATATCTACTGCTTTACGTGCAAACATAGTTGATATATATACAAACATAGTTGATGCAACAGATCGCCCTATTGCCTCACTATGTCATCATGAGTTCTCATAACATAAATTAAGAGAAAAAAATTCCCCAGTATGCTGCAAGTTAAACTTAGAATGCTTTTGTTTGGCCTTTCGCGAGATGCATGACCCTCTCCTTCCTAGTAACATGCACCATTACGACAATTAATAGAAAGGGATATACCACGAACCATTACGATAACGTTCTGTTATAATAATAATTGGAAAAATGATCAGGAAACCCCGAAGTAACGTAAAAATGTGTATCTAGTTTTTTCTAACTGGTGGTGTGTTAAAAAATTCTTATTACTACCGTCCAAAATGCAAAATAAACTAAAATACCCTTCTCTTGTAAGAGTCAAGTTCAAATTGTAAACACCTCTACCCATATTCCCCATTTCGTTTTATTCTCTTTAGGTAACAAGAAGTATTAATATGCTTAGTGAATAAGACTAAAAGCGAACATTATTAATCCTATTATTAATTCGGTAATTAAAACATAGCAAATAGTAATATTTCAATGAAATATGTCCTTAAAGATCAATACATCTACCTAGTCGATGCTCAAGTTTCTTCATGTCTTCACAGTACTAATTTTCCTCGAGCTCCTCAAAATGGTGGTCCACGGCGGCTATGAACTCCTCATCCGAAACAAATTCCATATCGCCGAGGTGATTCTTAAGCTTGGGGAAGAGACGATACTCCGATGGAGCTAAATCCGATGAATAAGGGGAGCTTCGATCTTTAATTTGGACAATTTTGCTTCGACAATTCCGGTCTTGTGAACTGGCGCATTGTCTTTATGGAAAAGAGCCTATTTCTTGTTTTCTTCCGGTGATCGATAAGCAAGATTCCCTTCACATCCCAGAAAACGCCATCACCTTCCCTGCCAGTAGAATGACTTTGGTCTTCTTTAGAGCTAGTTCACCACGTTTAGTCCACTGTTTTAATTGCTGTTAACTTTCCGGTGTGTAGTGGTGGATCCACGTTTCATCGCAAGTCATAAATTGGCGCAAAAATCTGTTGGATTTTGCCGAAATAGCTCCAAAATTGCTGTAGAATATTCCATGCGTTTGAGTTTTTGTGGTGGCGTGGCAAACGCGGTATCCATCGTGGCGAAAGCTTTTTCATAACCAAAATTTGGTGTAGGAGTCAATCCGGAAGAAAACTGAAACTATGGAGGAAATTGAACACCGTGCTGTGATAAAATTCCTTACAAAGCAAGGAAAGAACGCTTAAACAATATTGAATGGAATGGAAACCGTTTATGGGGAACAGTGTCCTAGTAAATTAATGATTTATATGTGGCATGGTCTTTTTAAACATGGTCGGGAGTCGATTGAAGACGACCCCCGCTCAGGACGGCCAGTTGAGGCCACCACATCAAACATCGTCGAAAAAGTGCAAAAATTTCTACTGCAAGATGCCGGTTTGAAGAAAAAACAATTATCTGCATTAGTTGGAGTATGAGGATACCACCATTTTGCGTATCCTACATGACCACCTGAGTACGACAAAAGTCAGTGCAAAATGGGTACCGAGAATGCTCACGCCGCTGCAGAAACAGCAGCGCGTCTGTGCGTCCAAACAATTTTTGGAGCTGTGTGGAGACAAACCTGCACAGATTTTGGAGCGGATTGTTACCTGAGATGTAACATGGGTTCATCACTTTGAGCCTGAGTCCAAACAGAGGTCCATGCAATGGCATAAAAAGGAGACACCACCGCCAAAGAAATTCAAAGTATCAGAATCGGCTGGAAAGTTGATGGGTACTGTTTTTTGGGATTGTGAGGGGATATTATTGATTGATTACAAAGAAAAAGGTAGGAGCATAACCGGAGAATATTACGCAGCGATATTAGAAAAATTAAAGGAGGCCAACAAGGAAGAACGTCGAGGAAAATTGACCAAGACAATGCGCCGGTTCACAAGAGCAAAGTTGCAATGGCTGCTCTGCACAAGCATGGCTTTCAATCAATAGTCCATCCACCCTACAGTCCAGACCTGGCACCTAGTGATTTTTATTTGTTCCCCAATTTAAAAAAAGATTTACGTGGGAGAAAGTTTTCCGACGACTATGAAGTAAAGGAAGCAACTTTGGCCCATTTTGAGGCGAAAGATAAAAAACATTTTTATGATGGTTTAGAAAAATTAATTCATAGATCTAATAAATATATTGTGCTTAAGGGTGATTATATTGAAAAGGAAAAATAGATTTATTGTTTTATTTTATTTAAAACCCTTTCATTCCACGAACTTCTGGACCTCCCCTCGTAGTTAGCGAATTTTTCAACTTACCCTCAAAGTACAAATAAAGAATTTCACAACATAATCGGATACAAGCTTTTTCTTTTTCCAAGAGAATCCTAAGCTGAATCGGCATTTGTCCAAATATCTGAATCCTAATTATCACATTCTTGACGTTTATTATGACTTCCCAGATACTCTACAGGAACATCGAAAATGTATGTAACACTCAGTATAATTAAAAAGAAGCGAATTTAAACTTTCATTCTCTAATAAACGACAATTAAATCGGAATCGTCATGCACGCAAGAAACCCACAATTACTCTTACTATGATTGCGTATGGAACAACCCAAGTAACGTCGAATATTTGATTGGTTCGTTAATAGAGATTAATTTACAGACATCTTGAGAAGCTACAAGCTGATATTAAAGAGGCGACAATCCGTCGACTCAGAAGAATCTCAACCCTTGGAGAGTTCACATTCGTCATCGATCAGTTTCGGGTAAGTTCAAAACCGTACTAACCTTCTGAATACAATATCTTCGCTTTTTCCAGAACTTTTAACGGCCAGTGCGTCTTCCAAGACCTGGATACTACCGATTGCGAGCTCGAGAAATCTAGTAAATCCACTAAGACATTAACCAATCAAATTCAAGCCCCCGCAAAGACTTTCCTGAGGTAAGATCGAATGAAATATTTCGAAAATCGATTCTAATACCAAGTCCTTTCTTCGCAGGAGACCTTTCTCTTATCCGCTCGGCGATATCTTCGTTCCACATGAGAATGTTTACGAGAAATACGATTATCTAACGAAGTCATCGGGTATATTGAACGATAGTTCTTTTGTAAGTACAATTTCATTAATTCTGCGTACCGCTTAATCTTCGGCGTATATGTATTCGTGTAGATAAAGTAGAATGTTATCTTCGCGTTTGTCAATGGGGAATTGAAGTCCGGAATTATTCGTTTGCTTACTGATGATGGGAAATCACCTTTAAACGCTATCTGAATTGTTTACTTCGTAAGAAATGATGTGTGATATGTTATCCCCCAAATGTAATTATAGCTTTCACGCATTCCTAAATAGTATCACTAACACTTCTGGCTAAGTGTAAGTGTAAGTGTAAGTATAGGATGAGTAAATTAAAATCTTTTCATATACAACTTCGAAATGCATGTACAGGTCGTCTAAAATACCTGTGCCGGTGAGATGGGCAGACGGCGAAGTAAGATATCACAGTGTCTGATTGAGTATAAAGAATACACAATAAATTCATTATGTATGTATCTATAGCTTATTACTATAACATTGCGTGTGCTAAACACGTTCACTTACAGGCAGGGACACAATTATTAGGCACCCCCAATTTTTTCAATAAACAAATAAAACAAATATTATAAAAGCAAATATTTATTACTAAAAACTAGAAATTCAATATTTGGTTGGCCCCTCGCAGGCTTTTATGACAGCTTCAATCCTTTTAGGTAAACTGGCCACTAACATGTGACAGGCAGAATTTGGAATGGCCTCCCATACTCTTTCAAGTATAGCTTTTAATTCTTTTTTGGATTTGCATTTGTGTTCGCATACTTTTCGCTTAATAATAGCCCACAAATGCTCGATCGGATTTAGATCCGGGCTTTGGGGTGGCCATTCCAAGATGTCAATGTTCGCTTCCCGGAACCACGCTAAACTTGCAGCCGCAGTATGGCATGGTGTGTTATCTTGTTGATACAAAACTTCGTCAGTATTCATTCCGAATAATTTTCCAATTGAGGGCAGTAGAACTTCATCTAAGATACTGGCGTAGGTCCCCGAGTTCATTCTGCCAGTGCACACAAACATCTCTCCAACCCCTGTCGACGTCATACACCCCCATATCACGATACTACCGCCATTGTGTTTGATGGTGCCTACCACACAATCGGCATGGTATTCTTCACCAGGCCTCCGACGCACTAGCACGGCACCAGGTGTACCAAAAATTTGTAATAAACCTATCCTGTTAATTCTTTCAACTCTCGATTTCTTTTAACACAATTCGTTTAAATTTCTATAAAATAGTTATCTTATACTGAATATAAAACGATTAATTATATTTACCTCTGTATTACTCTCATCTGTCCAAATCACATTCACCCAGACCTTCTCTGCCCACGTTTTGTGTCTATGAGCACATGCGAATCGTTTATTTTTATTTACGTCCGACAGCCACGGTTTCTTTCTAGCTTTTCTCAATGGTAGAGCGACTTCTCTAAGACGTCTACTCACTGTTTTAGGCGATAAATTAATGTTGTGTTGTCGATTTAACGCGCCAGCCAAATCTGTTGCCGTTTAACGTCGATTTTGTAGAGTGTCGTTGTAACCACCGCTCCTCCCTTTCCGTCGTTTTACGTTTTGAACCTCTTCCCGGTCTTGATTTAGTATCCCTTGTTTATTGGTAACGCTTTAGAGTTGTTTGTACGGTGCACCGTGACCATTTTACTTTTTTACTAATCATCACTTGGGATAATCCCTCGTCATGTAGAGTAATAATTTGCACACGTTGAGACTCAGTTACATACACATAAACTAATCACGAATAAATATTTTTATTTGCCAATAACAAACGCACATATAATTTAAAATAAAAATACTGATGTTCACGGGTCACTTTACCGAACTATACTAAGCGTAAAATACAATTAGTTCCGCAAATACAGCAATAAATGGATTAACAACGGTATTTATCCCACCAACCCTTCTATTTATACTACGGGTATTTCTAAGAAGCGACAGGTAAACACCATTTGTCTGTTAATACCGCTATATTAAGACATCTAAAGGGTGCCTCATATTCATGTCCCTGGATGTAGTTTATAATTTAATGGTAATTAAAGTAAATAGTATGGGAGGTATTATGAAATCTGATCATAAAATGACCAAATATCGGATTAACGGATATGCAAATCATAATGGAATTCTAAGTAAATTAAGTCTGAAACGATAGATAATACTCAATATGTATTATATGTATTTTATTTATCTATTTATTAGTATATAATGAAATACTAATAACATTCGTTCAAATAAATTTCACACATTACATTCTACATACTACATTACATCATCTAATCTTAACATCTATCTGGCGCCCCCTTACAATCAGTTTAGCCAACTTCCACCTACTTAAAGTTACTAAAAACAAGATGCGGTGTTACTAACTTCACAAGGTGGCCTCCACCTTATTTGAAACATTTCTCACATCTTCTAATAGATAAAAAAAACGTTTCGTATGACCATATCCTCAATTTCGTTAAATCTATCAGCAACTCTGATTTTCAAAGTCTGATAGATAGTTTGAGTTCTTTAAAAAAAAGGTCATAAACAGATGTCACAGGGGATAATATCACAAGATTTTGGTGGAAATTCACGTTCAGTGTTTAAACTTATCAACCGATTTTGATAGAATTGCATATTCAATGTTTCACCTGCTGTGTATGATCTAGCTCCGTCTTGTTAAAAGTAACCCTGTGATATTCCTTCTTCATTAAGCTATTTATTTCTTCCCTATTTAACAAATTTAAATTTTATATGTACGTCAAAATTATCACCAACTCAGTAATACTCACAGTTGGCAACACTAATCACAATAGTCAAATTTTTCAACTGTCACTTCTCAGTGCGTTAATTCTAACCTATATTTCCTGTTAATAGATTGAGTTTGTGATATAGTAGAGATTTTCTAAGTTCCGCTGCACGTCATTAACAATTCATTACGAAATTATAGATTTGCATTTAACTTTAGCAAATAATTCCATACATTCAAGAATACTTACGTATACACTGTGTTCAACAATGATCGAAAGGTATTTGAATCACCCGCGCTTTTTTATGTCGAAGACTTTACCGCTTCTAAAAAACATAGCGAATCAGTAGCGTCTGTCTTATTGTTGTTTCGGTTTTCTGTATTTTCGTTTTCGTCTACTTGTTTATCATTTTACTTATTATTAGATGGGCTTTTCTTATTGCTACTTTTTTTATAGCCGCACGTTTGTTACCGGTAAGCAACGAAATAGTCATAATAGAGCAATAATGGATAATAATAAAATTGGTTCCGATCTCATATTTTCACGTTACGCTTATGATATATACTGTTTCCAGCTAAAAGTGGCTTCGATTAGTACTTAGCACCAGCTTAAAGCAAAAAAAAAATAGAAAGCGGGAAATTCAAACGCCTTTCAATTATTTGTATACATCCTATATGTATAATTCATCATTTAAAGTGGTCCCCACTATGTATAGTATAACGGCATAAAAGCAAATTGCTACGTAAAAAACGTTGCCGCAATTTTCCATAAATCCTTTAAAAATCTTATATAAAATCACAATTATTAATTCAAATGTAATAAAAGATGAATATATATTATTATCAAACTATTAATAACTGACGCAATTATACTATCAGCGTAAGATAACTGTTTATCGTCTCATTTTCTTATGCAAAACGTAAATAAACAAGATAAACAGCAGATGCTCTAGAGATTTTTTTTAAAAACCCAGAAAAGAAAAAATAATATAGTAGATTTCGTTTTAATTTTCTTGTAGAGTAACAAATAATTTGCTTTCGTGTAGAGAACAAACTCCAAAGTTCCGAAAAAAACCTTACAACTTTCGGATCTCGCTTAAGATAGATCTAAAAATAATACCGAGCCTAATTTAACAGAGGGAGAAAAATCTCCGTTTTGCCTACATACGTCAAACTTTATTACGTAAGGCCCGTCAATGTGACGTTCAAACGAGTAGAACTTGTGTAATTTTAATGGTCCACAATACAAAAATACACCTAAGGCTGGTAAATATTTTTTTGCTCCGAGATGACGGGAGGTATTTACATAAATAGGACCGGCTTTAGACGAATTTCTCAAAAAAATATTTTGTTAAACGTTATATTTTTTGATATTACAAAGATTTTGCTACGTTTATTCTTCTAAAATCACTAAAATCGAAGGTAACTTAATAACCAACCAACTTGGTTTCCTTAGATTGTATTTTTAAATATACCGTAATATGACATTGTAAGCAATTGCTGCCAATGTATCAATTACAACATACACACGATATACATTATCGTCCATAGATTTTTTGACCCGATTCGATGCGCTATTGAAGGAGAAACGGCCTCGTTTGCAGCGGAAAAGTGTGACGTTACAGAATTTCAATGTATCCCTTCATCATATTTATATAAACGCTATTAAATTGTAGTGTGCATTTTTTTAAGATCACAGTGACGATATCAGCTATTACACTTTAAAAATGTTACTTTTAATAATTCAGATTAAAGTTTTATTAATATTACGTGATTTATTCCAACATATTTTAATTAGTTTTGTAATATTTGTCCAAGTACCTTATTAAGTTGGCAGTATTCTAATATTAGAAACGGATAGGATTTAAAAATTATTCTCCGCTGTTTTTTTCAGTTTAATCACGCGGCAAAAAGGGCTCGGAAAGAAATAAAGCATTTTAAAAATATTTCGAACGCCAAAATGCGAGCTCGTATTTTGTACCGTTCGACGGCCAAAGTGCCTTGAGCCGATACTGTACGCGAATTCGGCTTTCTCACTGAACATAACCAAAAACCTCGTCATTCCACTTGTACCTATCAAGTCTCTTTACAGCAAGTGAAATCATGTTTAGTGTTGGACGTGTCTGTCCATTTACAATCGATTATTGCTTTAACCGACGATAAAAACTGCATGCCGATTTCGCAAAGCGGCAAGCAATCATATGAAACCGATGATAAGAAGTTCCGTATGCGGTCAAAGTATCAGTGTATTTTATTGTAGCCCAATATACGCCTCGTGTCTTAAACTTAACCTCCAAAAAAAGAAACGAAAAGTGGCAATAACAATAATAAATTATAAGCAATGAAATCACTGGCGGTTTAACGTTATTAAACGGATTTTAACGGGAAGAAATATAAATGCTAGCTGATCGTAATCTAAGCATCTAAGTACGTCGTTCGATTTAAATGTACAAGCCGAGGTTAAACTTCAAAAATGTATTGTTATCGTCGTATTGTTTTCTTTCTTCAAACGTTACAAACAAGCTGTACATTGACAAGGCACTCATCGTGTCAAAATTATCGCGTTATGAATTCGAAATGGTTCGACACAGTGATTTGAACGAGAAAGCGCTAAGAAAAAGGTTGGAAAGTGAAGGTGCCGATTTCCAGTCGATAGTAGATAGTCATCATCGCCATAAGCATTACGAATATAAAATCGTAAAATCACTCAAAAGAATGGGTCTAGATGTTCGGGTGGTGAATCGATTAAATTACAATGATGACTGCGTGAAATGGGCTGATATCGTAATACCTACAGGTGGAGATGGAACTTTTTTATTAGCAGCTAGTAGGATCCGCGACAATGTAACTCCCATAATAGGTTTCAATTCGGATCCTAACCGTTCCGAAGGGTATCTGTGTTTACCGAGGTATTATTCACATTTCATAGATGAAGCTATCCATAGATTACTTAATGGCCAATTTGAATGGTTGTTACGAAATAGAATAAGAGCAACAGCAATAGGTGAAAAAGGAGGATTTACACCGCATGATTTGCATAATTTACCATCCAGTAATGATACAAAACGAGGAGTGATAAAGTCGAAAGGACGCGTTTTACCCTATCTCGCATTAAACGAAGTCTTCATTGGTGAAACAGTTTCAGCTAAAGTTTCCCATCTCGATATATCCTTAAACGATGAACTTCAAGAAACAAGTGTTAAATGTTCGGGATTATGCGTCAGCACTGGAACCGGTTCAACATCATGGCATTCAAGTATAAATCGATTATCAGTCCAGACAGTTGCCGAATTATTACGGCTCTTGGATATGAGTCCTACAGAAGACGAGAATAGTTTAGCTACCGTATTAGCTGATTTGTACAATAAACAGTTGCTTTTCGATCCGACATATAAAGGCATGTGTTACACGATACGAGATTTGATTTCTGCTGCTGTCTGGCCGAAACCAAAGGGGATAAAACAACGAGATTTCGCGACGAGGGTGAAAGTCAAATCTAGGTGTTACAATGCTTCGTTAGTAATCGACGGTGGTGTTTCTTTTACGTTTAACACGTGTTCAACTATACTTCTAGAGTGTCATCCCGAAGACCAATTAAGAACTATCCGTTTCTGCGACTAGTGTATATAAAATACCTAATTTTTTAATATAAGAGATAGATATATATTTTTAAATATCTTTCGCTTTATTTTTCTTTTATTTTTAACCGTGTATATATTCCAAAAATACTCAGCTTGGGGTCCAATCGTTAGTCGAAGAGATTATTTATGAATTAAGATATGTAATCAGCAAGGTAATATTGTGATAAGACAAGCATGAGTTATCTTGATGTCTCGCAAAAAGTAGCAATTATTGTAATATGTGTACCTGACATTTATACAATTAGTAAATTAAATAAATATTTTATAAAATTTCTGCCATCTAACTTCCTTTTTTGCATGCTTCCATACTAATTGTATTATCTAAATTACTGATATATTTTAATTTCTAAAAAGTAGCAATTTCTAATAAAATGAATTTAAAAGAATTATTTTTTGTGATCCAGGTTATGTTTATATTTTATATCAGTTGTCAATCGTATTACCCATACATTTAATAGATCTTCAATTGATAGAAATATTTACATTAAATTTGATGGTATTATTACAATTAAGATCAATAATTCTTTACAAGTAATTAAATTATCCTTATGAATTTTAAATTATAAAAGTTTTTCCGTTTACAAATCTATTACATAACGTTTTCACATATTTGATACCTATTGTAAATAATAGACAATAATAATGTATATGGTCGCTAATTAGCATTGCAATAATTACGGCATTGTATACTGCGAGTGATAAGCCAATTAAATTAATAGACAAAAAGATAGAAATGAACAAAAAAAAACATCCTAAACATCATGTGATGATTTCATAACTTATTAATTCAAACCCATTCTAGCAAAATTCTATTTAGAATTTTGCAAGAATGTAGTTACAAAGTATTTATTTCGTTGCGTTGGAGATATCCTTGAATAAAATGATTAAGCAAAAAAATTCCAAACCGTAACATAGGCGCAATTGATTATTTATCAAACCAAAACTTTGCGACGATCTATATTTAGCCTGGCGTTTAAGATTCATATCTAACACAGGCGTGGTAATATAAACGGTATAATCGAAAATAAGCCTCGCGTGAACGAAAGCCGTATGACGTATAAATTTGTTTTTGTTGTCCGCACGCAAACAAATGGACCCAATTTACATTTCAATGG
The DNA here is from genome assembly GCA_023509865.1 of Trypoxylus dichotomus. Taxonomy (NCBI): domain Eukaryota; kingdom Metazoa; phylum Arthropoda; class Insecta; order Coleoptera; family Scarabaeidae; genus Trypoxylus; species Trypoxylus dichotomus. The sequence continues at coordinate 3,023,615 of CM042082.1, forward strand.
GGAATCCGTTGGAGATATACAGCGGAGATCGAAAATATTCGAAAATTTTGTTTCCTAAAAAAATACGTTTCTTTTTTAATTTTAATTGTGCGATAAAGTATACTATAAAAGCCAATAATGCTAGAAATTAGTTGATATCAAATACGATTGCTTGATTTATATGGTTTAAAATTGATTTAGAAGCTGTTGGGCGGTTCTGTATTCATAGTTTGCGTAATGGAAGTAATAGTGAAGTAATTCTTTTGTTTTGCTTTTAATTTAATCAATTGCTTTAGGAATGCTATTGATGTTTATGAAACTATAATAAGGATGTTTTTTGACGTCCGTTTTTTTTTACGAAATACTGTTTTGTATATTTCAACATTGTCTTTAGCAAATATATGTCACGAGAACGTTAATAGTACAATACCAAAAATATATAATTACAATTAATACAAAAAAAAATCGGATAAACAAACATGAATGGAAATGACATGCTAAATATCAGTGGCGCAGGTAGATTCATATACTGTACTAATTACTAAACTAATTAAATGGGTACGGTAAATAATTATGTATATTTAAAGAATAACGGTATGAAATAGTGAGATGTCCATCTAGTTTTTTATTTGCCTAAAAAAAAAAAAATAGGTAGACCCCGAAACACCTGGAAGGAGCAGGTGTATAGAACATTGGAAAAGGGAAGTATGGGATGGATTGAAGCCAAACAACTGGTTCAGAACAGGAACCTGTGGAAGATAAAAATAAGAAAATAAATAGTCCGACACCGCAAGGTATAAAGGACATAGGATAAAAAAAAAGTTCACTGCCATTCCAGCCTTCAAGAAGTATTTATGTCAATAGTGATTGAAAATTTCGTCAAAATAATAGAAATGTGACAGCAAAGTCGAGAAGGGCGTTTATTAGATGTGTTGTACCATAGGTAACTCCCAGCTGTTATGATTAAATCAAAATTTCGGTATTTTCTCAAATAAGGACTGTTTTATTTACAACTTAAATGTTTCACTGTTGTCGTGGCCCTCCATATATTGTCACCTTATTTCTTAATTTTAGGTCAGTGAATCTTTGTTTTTCATAAACTTCGTCAAAGTGGCTATTTACTTTAGTGACTTTGCTACTTCGAAGTTGAGTCGATATTCGAAGGTCACTTATCCATAAAAGAGAATATTTTATAAAATTCCAAACTGAATTACTAGCAGTAAAACAAATCTGAAGAATTCAGCTGGTATTCTTTTGGTAAATACTTTAATTCTTTCATTTGAGATGTTTGCTATCCAATATGAAGATAAGTCTTTCAGGACATCAGTTAGTCTTTCTTTAAGAGCATGCACAACATCGTGTCTTCCTATCCAGAGCGTTTTCAAAATAACACTTAATAGTAGGTCCTTTTTGGATTCAAAATGCCTATGGTTTCTTGCAGACTAATCTCTGCTGTATCTCTCAGAACTAAATTCGGATAATCTTTGGCGTGATTGACAAAGTAAGCATAGTGTATGGTTTTTTTAATCTTTATTTGGTGGAGGTTCTCATTCGAGCTCCCTGATTTTGACGTTGCGCTAGCCTAGCTATTTGTGGAGCTTCGATGCTGCGATCTTCCACCATACCATATCGCGCCTCATACCATGATGTTCGCACCGCCGTATTTCACCGTCTGATGCAAAAATTTGTCGTCTAATTGCTGTGACGAACGTCTCCATACCCACGTACGACCACTATCACTGAATTGGCAGTATCTGCTTTCGTCTGAAAAAATGACAGACCGCCAAAACTCTTCGGGCTTCGTTCGCATTTCGATTGCCCAAGCCATTCGGCGATGTCTTTGAAACACCGTAAGGAGAGGTTTTTTCTTTGCCACCCTTTTATACATCCCCCCGCGAAAAAGTACAGCTGAGCTTGCGGCAACTTCACAGAAAAGTCAGCGCACCGTTTTGCGATACCTCCACAGTGTGGGGATGTATAAAAGGGCGACAAAGAAAAAACCTCTCCTTGCGACGTTTCAAAAACGGCCCCGAATGGCTTGGGCAATCGAAATGCGAACGAAGCCCGAAGAGTTTTGGCGGTATGTCATTTTTTCAGACGAAAGCAGATACTGCCAATTCAGTGATGGTGGTCGTACGTGGATATGGAGACGTTCGTCACAGCAACTGGACGACAAATTTTTGCATCATGGTGTGGGGCACGATATGGTATGGTAGAAGATCGCAATTAGTAATCTGCGACGGAAATATAGATGCGGCAAAATATATCCAAATATTAACAGAAGGACTACTATCGATATTCGACAACGCCATTTTATCTAAAGAAGATGGAGCACCCTGCCACAAAGCAAGAACAACAACCACATGGAAAGAGGAACAGGGGATTCGGATTTTACCATGGCCAGGCCAATCACCAGACATGAATCCGATAGAGAATGTTTGGCACATAATCCAGACAAATATGGCGAAACGACCCCGAAAACCCAGCAATAAGGAAGAACTCGTGCACTCCTGTGAACTCTTACAGAAGAGTGGTTAAATATTCCAGAAGACACCATTAATCACTTAATAGGTTCTATGCCACGACGACTCGCAGCACTTCACGCAAGTAAAGGTGGATCGACAAAATATTAGTCTAATTTAAAAATTTTAAAATATTTTGTATAACGAGAATAGTATCTTTTTTTTAATTAGTAGGTGTCTATTTTATTCTGCCACCCTAGTGTATAATGCCACTGTAGTTTTACTGTAAGGGGGCAGGGCTGCAACATACTGATCAACCCTCGTAGTTCGAAACTCTTAAATTTTCACGATTATCCACAATATTTAAAGCTAGCTAATATTGAGTTTTTAAAGATTTTAAAGAAACCGTTATTTTATTTTCAGATTCACTCGAAATTTCTGTCAGTCCACGACGAAAAACTGGAACCGTTCAAGACGCAAAATTCCCTAGTAACCATGTAAGTATCTACTCCTGCATATAAAGAATTTAAAGCGAATTCCAATCGAAGTCGTTCAGGAACTTTCCGACAAGCTTCTCAGCTTCCTTGGAGATAACCCTATCCACGCACAATTATCGTTGTTTACTCGTTTTTTTTTTCCCTAATGCGTTCGTAAAACGAGCATTATTAAAATTACCATCAATATATCGGGATCAAAAAGCATGCGAAAACGTATGATGAAATATCTTCAATTGTTTAATCATCTCGCATCGTGGTGGGGCGAAAACGTTGATAAACAAAGCAGAGATCAAGTTATCAAGTAATGAATTTTAACAGATGCACGGTTAGTGGAACGACGTCAGTCAGGTTCAGTAAACTACGATTGGGAAATGTATTTGGTTTTTAATTTCTCGTTACGATCAGTAGAATGACTGATAAGTTATGATGCCCTGTAGAGATGGTCTATCATTTCAGGGAATCTCAAAGTTTTCAGCGAAAGTTTCTGAATAAAGAATAAAACTCATGAACTAACGTTATTTCCAAAGCTTAGTTTTCTTAAAAGTAACATCTTTAGCATCGTATATTTGGAGTTGTAATCACTCCGCAAACATAATAGATGCTTTTTTTTATTTATTTCATTGCTTCATTACATTAACGGCTAAATTGCCATTAATATGCGAAACTAAGACATGCGTTACGTGTTCGTGTTCAAATTTATGCACACGGTATACGTATTTACTTTTCATTATGCGCCTAAAAGTGAACAATTATGAACACAGATAACATAAGCGTAAAAAACGTAGGGAACAGAAGAAAAAACTATACCATAATTACGAGGGCGAATCAAATATGAACCGGACTTTACTTATTAGCGCCCTCTAGGTGAAGTGAATAGCGTGTCGTTTGAATATGGGGGAGGGGAGGGAGGTGTAAGGAGCATGGGAGTAAACTGGTTCGGTTTACCAGAGCCGATGGGTTGCTAGTAGTATCATGTTTGAGTAAGAGGTCTATACGTCTGTTGAGCAACGTACTACGAGGGGAGGTCCAGAAGTTCGCGGAATGGAGTGGGGATAGAGGCGCTCGCTAGGTGTCATTCTGATTGGCGACACATCATTAGTATATAAGTTAAGTTGCAGCCCTATAGCGTCAGTCGTTTACGAATAGTTGCCTGCTAAACAAGTCAATCCGGAAGAAAACTGAAACTATGGAGGAAATTAATAAAGATAAAGTTCCTTACAAAGCAAGGAATGAACGCTCAAACCATAGCGAATGAAATGGAAACCGTTATGGCGAACAGTGCCCTAGTAAATCAATGATTTATAAGTGGTATGGTCTTTTTAAACATGGTCGGGAGTCGATTGAAGACGACCTCCGCTCAGGACGGCCAGTTCAGGCCACCACATCAGACATCGTCGAAAAAGTGCAAACATTTCTACTGCAAGATGCCCGATTGAAGAAAAAACAATTATCTGCATTAGTTGGAGTATCAAATACCACCATTTTGCGTATCCTACATGACCACCTGGGTATGACAAAACTCAGTGCAAGATGGGTACCGAGAATGCTCACGCCGCCGCAGAAACAGCAGCGCGTCTGTGCGTCCAAACAATTTTTGGAGCTGTGTGGAGACAAACCTGCACAGATTTTGGAACGGATTGTTACCGGAGATGAAACATGGGTTCATCACTTTGAACCTGAGTCCAAACAGGAGTTCATGCAATGGCATAAAAAGAGGACACCACCGCCAAAGAAATTCAAAGTGTGAGAATCGGCTGGAAAGTTGATGGCTACTGTTTTTCGGGATTGTGAGGGGATATTATATATTGATTACAAAGAAAAAGGGTAGGAGCATAAGCGGAGAATATTACGCAGCGATATTAGAAAAATTAAAGCGGGCCATCAAGGAAGAACGTCGAGGAAAATTGACCAAGGGTGTGTTGTTCTTGCAAGACAATGCGCCGGTTCACAAGGGCAAAGTTGCAATGGCTGCTCTGCACAGGCATGGCTTTCAATCAATAGTCCATCCACCCTACAGTCCAGACCTGGCACCTAGTGATTTTATTGGTTCCCCAATTTAAAAAAAGACTTACGTGGAGGAAAGTTTTCCGACGACAATAAGGTAAAGGAGGCAATTTTGGCCCATTTTGAGGCGAAAGATAAAAAATATTTTTATAATGGTTTAGAAAAATTAATTCATGGATCTAATAAATGTATTGTGCTTAAGGGTGATTATATTGAAAATGAAAAATAGATTTATTGTTCTATTTTATTTAAAACCCTTTCATTCCACGAACTTCTGGACCTCCCCTCGTACTATTAAATTTTTGGCGTGGGAGGGCGTAAAACTTGTCGAAATTGTGAGTCCACTAATTTCACACTCCGCTAAAGAATCGCAATGGAACAAAAAAAATCATTTTATTAGTCAGCAAAATGAGATTCCATTTCCGGTAGATTTTGCAATGGAAGCTTTGGTTGCTTTAAAAAAAGTATTCAGACTGCGTTTGCAATCTTGATGCAATTGTAAATGATCAAGATTTTTCAATAATCTTTTTAAAGCCAACGTAAAATCTCTTGCCCTCGAAACCTCAAATAAAAATTATTGATTTGCACTCCAATGATATTAAGATTCATGATTACTGGAGTCTTGCACCTACATATTTGATCAGTCTGCATTTTCTTCTGCATTCGAAACTACGTATCTGTTTGAAAAAATATTTCCCAAAATGAAATCAACAACAAATATTTACGCATGCAAATTAAGTACTGATTGAGCATTTGAGGATGCTGCAGTTAATTTCTATTAGTAAACTTGATCCACAATTCCGAACAATTGTCAGTGGAAAGTCACAGCTACATAAATCGAACTAATCATAATTATAATGATTAATTGCGTTATGAGTGTCAGTTATTGTGTTTCTTAATTGGTCATTAAATAAAAATATCTGATTATTATTTCGTACGATTTACTTACGTTATAAATTTTATAATATAATCGAAATAAACTTTGGATTTGTGTTGGTCCGCTGGCCGTTGTTTGGAGACTCCTGATTTAATCGATGTGCTGATATACATTACCGTTCATAAGTTTGGTCACACCTAATATATTGTATTACACAGAGCTATTTTAAAAATATTTAGGAAAATTCGTAGTAGTTTTCTTAGGATGGCATTTACTATCTAATGTTGACAGTGTATATTCATAATAATAAGACTTATTTACAAAAACCATTCAATCATGTAAACAATGTATTCCTCTATTAAATTTTGATGATGTGTTAATAGTATGAAACTGTGGATGAATGCGTTACGAAATAGAATTTAGAAGTCGTATTGAATCATCCGTCTGCCTTATAATAAACTGTATCAATATATGTACACCCAGTATGTTGCCGAGTTAATGCAAATGTGATTGATTGCGTTAGGAAGACCTTATTTCATATTGTTAACGAAGACTGATAAAAACCGATCTGAGGAGTCGTACAGCAGTAAGAAAACCACGATTAAGTTCTACGCACAAACGGAAAAGACTAAACTGTGCAAAAGTTCACGCAAACTGGAGTGTAAATGAATGGAAAAATGTATTATGGATGGAAGAATTATTCGGAAGTAAACGTTATCGTCATGTTTGTACATCGCTACTCTCGAAAAATAATGTTAGATGAATGAATTTCAAAACAGTGAAAGAAGGAACAGTAAACATCATGGTATCGGGTTTCCTTAAAGACAGAAGGATTGGAAAAATTAGTTGAAATAGATGGAAGAATGGCAAAACACAAAGCAAGCAGTAAAAAAAAGAACAGCATGTAAGGTCTTGGGTAAAAAAGAAGAAACGATTAAAAATATGGCCAGATGATATGGAAGAAACATACATGCAGCATATTAACAACCCTACCGAAGTTGAATGAATACTAGTATTTGCCCCACAAAGTAGATAGCCTAAGCGTATAAAACTCCTTAGATTTTGTAAATAAAATTGAAAAGATTGAATTAACAGATGGGGGAAATCTTTGTATCATTCGACGTTTGTTCACTTTTCCCAAGCGTACTAGTTCCAGAAACTATGGAGTATTTGGTGGGATCTTTGAACTTGAATAACATAGATGACGTGAAAACCGTGGAATATAAAAGGTTAACAAAATTATGTATGTCACAAAATTATTTTCATGGCGGTGCTTAATCCATTATCTCGTTTTACTGCGAACCTTTTCATGGGCAAATTTGAAACGAACTTGAAAAAAGGAAACCAAATATTTTCCGAAAATTTGGCTTAGGTACGTAGATGATATTGTTGCGGTGTTTGATACTAATTAAGCGAATATACAAGATTCTCTAGCAGAAGTAAACTCAAAATTCACTACGATCAAGTTTACTAATGAACAAGATCGGCTTCCGTTTCTTGATACTCTAGTCACACGCAATAACAGTAAATTAGAAATAGACATCTACAGAAAATAAACTAATTCCGACAGATTCATCACTGCTGATTCGCAGTATCGAAACGTGGTTCAAAGAACATATTAGACACTATCGTTTCGATAAACCAGAACTGTCAAGCGTAGCAGAGCATATGGTAAAATCCGGACATAAAACTGATTTAAACAAATCTTAAACTTAAAAACGTAAACTCGTGTAGAGAATTAGACGCGTACGAAACGATATGTATGAAAAAGAACGGAAACTTATTGAACAGAGAAGCCCCCAGTTGCACACTCGAGACTGATTGATTTATTACCATAAGGCCCTGTTAAAGATAGGGGGTTATATACTACACTAGGGTGACAATAAAATAGACACCAGGTAAAGCAGTATAAATATGTAAACAGCTAAAGTCTAAGAATGAATTAAGAACTTTCTCTTATCATTAGGGTAGGGGTAGATGTATCGGAAGGAATTCGTCATAGTTTAGTATCGTTGCAACTATTCCTCGCTTACAAGGTTCGAGTGATATTAGCGACTTCACTCAGGGTCGCATCGTTGGCCAGAGTGAACGCGGTGCTTCGCAACGTGAAACAAGTAAATTTTTAAATATTCCGTTGTCTACAGTTAACCGCGTGCTTACACAATTTAAACGCAAGGAAAAAACAACAGCGGAGCCGAGACCAGGTCGTGCCGGACCTTCTGAAAGAAGTAAAAGGGTGCTTGTGCGCGAAGTGTTAAGAGAACCGCGAAGAAGTACAGCTAAGCTTGCGGCAACATCACAGAAAAGTCAGCGCACCGTTCTGCGATACCTCCACAGTGCCGGGATGTATAAAAGGGTGGCAAAGAAAAAACCTCTCCTTACGACGTTTCAAAAACGGCGCCGAATGGCTTGGGCAATCGAAATGCGAACGAAGCCCGAAGAGTATTGGCGGTCTGTCATTTTTTCAGACGAAAGCAGATACTGCCAATTCAGTGATGGTGGTCGTACGTGGGTATGGAGACGTTCGTCACAGCAACTGGGCGACAAATTTTCGTATCAGACGGTGAAATACGGCGTTGTGAACATCATGGTGTGGTGCGCGATATGGTATGGTGGAAGATCGGAATTAGTAATGTAATCTGCGACGGAAATATAAATGCGGCAAAATATATACAAATATTAACAGAGGGACTACTACCAATATTCGACAACGCCATTTTATCTAAAGAAGATGGAGCACCCAGCCACAAAGCAAGAACAACAACCACATGGAAAGAGGAACAGGGAATTCGGATTTTACCATGGCCAGGCCCATCAGCAGACATGAATCCGATAGAGAATGTTTGGCACATAATCCAGACAAATATGGCGAAACGACCCCGAAAACCCAGCAATAGGGAAGAACTCGTGGCAGCTGTTACAGAAGAGTGGTTAAATATTCCAGAAGACACCATTAATCATTTAATAGATTCTATGCCACGACGACTTGCAGCACTTCACGCAAGTATAGGTGGATCGACAAAATATTAGCCTAATTTAAAAATTTTAAAATATTTTGTATATATAACGAGAATAGAATCTTTTTTTTTAATTAGTAGGTGTCTATTTTATTCTGTCACTCTAGTGTATTTTGTCAATAAAACAGTGGGATCAAACTTATGAAGGGTAGTGTATATTTAGGTATCTGTCGCACTTCTTTCATCGTTCTCGATTCTCATTGCTTGATGAAACTGAGAAGCCATATTTTGTACGAACACCATCCATACTACTGAGTTGAAATTATCAAGAAGCTGCTTAGGTAATGATCAAGTGGGCATAATTTCTTAATTTATTTTATTCTTAATTCCGCTTAGGCTTTGGCATAAATAAAATATCAATTTTAATAAGCCTTTCTTTTAAGATTAGAATGTATCTTTTTAATTATTTTAGATGCTTATTTCCCAACGTGATCAGAGTACTACGATCAATAACCATTGTGTTATTCTAACCTACTTGTCCACAATTATTTTCTTTTGCCGAAGAAAATTAATGTTAAACCAAACTATCGAAACAAATAATTATTTCTATGTTTGGCCAAAATTCACCATACCAAACAAACAAACGAAAGTTATTTATAAACCAATATCTCCTTACAGCTTTGCGATATGGAACACAATCATGGGTTCTTCATTGCTGGCTATGGCCTGGGGATTCCAGAAATCCGGGTTAATCCCGGGCATGTTCCTGCATGCTTTTATAGCGGGAATCTGCCTATATACAGCTCAAACTATTCTCAAAATTAGCGATAATCAAGGTATATCTTTAACAATGAAATCCTTTTTTTTTCAAGAAGAAAAAGAACCAAAATTTAAACTCCTTTTTTTCGATTTCAGGTAGCTATGGTAACGGAGGAGATGTTCCAGAACTGTGCAAGATTCTCCTGGGAAAATGGGCTGAGATATTAGCAAAAATTTTCTCACTAGTCGTTCTGATAGGCGCTAATATTGTCTATTGGATATTGATGTCGAATTTCCTCTATAATTCGGTCGATTTTATCTATGGTAATATCGATTCTTTTCGGAAAATCTTCAATTTCAATAAATTAACAATAATTTTTTTCTTTATTAAAATAGGGTACATCGTATCACCGGGTGAAGTCGACAATCGTACGGTAATCTGTCCCAAAGAAGAATTTAACAGCACTGCCGTAACGAGCTTAATAAACGTGGTTCAACCCTCAAGTTTTTATACGATTTGGAATCTTTACACCACTGTACCGTTGTTTCTGGCAGTCCTAATGTTTCCTTTCTTGAATTTTAAGAGCCCAACGTTTTTTACGAAGTTCAATAGTTTAGGTGAGGAATATTGCAACCAAAAATGATATATTATTAACCTCGAGTCTACCAGGAAATCGGAATATTATTACTTACTGCGCAGGTCCATCGGATCCATACAGTTTCTTCATCTTTGCGGTGAAATTGGGTGATTCTCCAGTTGTACTAAACTCGGCGAATTGCATACAAAACGATACAACTCTGGGGAACGACCCAAATTTGCTAGCGAACAAGTACAAGTACAAAACATTACGTGCGACCTGAAATGTTTCCGGAATCGACAAGAAAAACACGGTAGTGGTGTGGTTTTTTATTATTTATAATACACTTTCTCAAACGGTGCTCCAGTCTCTTCAAGCTGTCGAAAAAGTAAGATGTTTCGAGGTCTGCAAAATAGCCATCTGTAGCGGCGATGACTTCCTCATTTGACGCAAATCTCTTTCTTTCCAGTATTTTTTTTCAGGTTCGGGAATTGGAAAAAGTCGCTGGGGGCTGGGTCCGGTGAATATGGAAGATGAGAGACTAATTCGTAGCGGAACTCATTCAATTTGGACACGACGATGGGGGATGAATGAACCGGTGCTTTGTCGTGGTGGAAAAGTACTTTTTTCCGCAGCAAACGAGGCTGTATCTCCTTCAATACTGCATCGAATCGCTGTAGTATTGGTCAGTCATCGTCCTTCCCCTCTGCAGATAGTCGATGGGGATCACATCTTGAGATTCCCAAAAAATGATTGCCATGACCTTTCCGGCATATTGAACAGTTTTTGCTTTCTTCGGAGCCGACTCGCCTAGAAAAGTCCACTGCTTCGATTGCTCCTTGGTCTTCGATATGTAGTGGTGGATCCATGGTTACGAAACGCATGAAGAAATCTCTTGCATTGCGTTGGAACCTGGTCAGTTTTTGCTCCTTTTGCTCCGGTGTCAGGAAATGCAGTTCCCATTGCGCCGAAAGCTCAAAATTTCGTGTAGGATATGGCCAATGCATTCTTCTGAGATGCCTGTTGTCTCTGCTATCTCTTTCAGCTTCAATCGGCGATCGGGTAACACATCATGAATTCTGTCGACAATTTCATCGTTGGTAGCGGTTTTTTGGGCGTCCACTACGTGGTTCGTCACTTAAGCTTGTGCGGGCTCGTTTGAACTCGCTCATCGAAAAGCTGATGGAGTACATCCGCCATGAACCTCTAGCCAAATATTCCCAGCCATCCAGAAATGTTTTAGCACTGCACGAAGTTCGATTTTATCAATTTTTGCGAAACCACCTGAGTTGCTACACAAAACAGACTCTTAAACAACAACTATTGGCAGTAGACGTCTGAAATTTTGACGGTTGCTCTTGTCGACCAGTGAACTTAGTTCAACCTTCGTGCGCCATCTCTTGCAGATTCCGGAAACATTTCAGCCATATGTATCCAGTGGACCTCTTCCCTAAATCATGAAAGCATGTTTATGCTGCGAAAACTATTTATCAATTTTTTTTTTGTAAAAATAGCGAAGCTGTACCTCCGGTAGACCTTGGGTTATTTGGTTTCACAGTTTATTTTATAGATTCTATTTCAGGTGCTGTAAGTGTTTGCTATATGATAGCTTTCGTTATTGTCAAGGCGTCTCATTGGGGTATACGGGATATAAACTGGTTAGACGAATTACACATAAAACCAACTTTTCAAGCCCTAAGCGGCATGTTGGCTTTAAGTTATTTCATTCATAATATTATAGTATCTGTAATGCGAAGTAACAGGCAGCAACAGCACAACGTAAGTATATAAAAGGACCAAGAAATTCGACGAAACATCAAACATAACGTCCTTACAGGTTAGAGATTTGAGCATAGCATACTCCTTGGTCCTTTTCACCTACGTCTTCGTCGGAGTGTTATTTTACGTTTCATTTCCGCTATCGAAATTTTGCATTGAAGATGTAAGTGAATTTAAACAAGCTATAAGAAAATCCAAGAGACTTACCGATTTCCAATGTTTCTTTTGCAGAATTTCCTCAACAATTTCTCCAAACACGACCCGCTAACGATTGTTGCCAGGTTACTGTTGTTATTCCAGCTTTTCACCGTCTTTCCGCTAATGTGCTTCATGCTGAGGATGGACATTTTCACCAATTTTAAGATTCTCTTCAAGACCAAGAAAAACGCGGAGTTTTCGTATCTTAAGGTGGTCGTTTTGAACACGATAGTAGTTGTGGTTTGCGTCTTGTTCGCTTGTTTTTTGCCTAGAATTGGTACATTGATAAGGTAAGTCGTCAGATGATAAATATTGAAGGTTTAGTTGTTAATCTTTTTTTTTTTTGATTAAATCGTGAACTGGTTTTGTTTCTAATCGGGATATGTGATTTTTTTTCATTGTTTTGGGTGTATCTCTCATGAACTGGGTAATAATTTATCGTAATTCAAGGATTATTAAAAATGAACGTAATTTAGATTAAGTAACTTTAACTATTATAGTTCAGCTAGTTTGTCTTTTTTTCAACAATTTTTCGAGCTGTTAATTTCAGTTGGAAAATGGAATTTATGACAGTAAATCTGTTCAAATATTAGCTATTATTTTGGAACCTAGTATCAACATCAACACTAAACGATATCTAGATATTTTAAACTGTTTGTACCCCCCTCCAAACACTGATTCATTTTCGATTTTTTTAGTCTAAAATTCTCGAACAGTAAGAGTTAGAGGCGCTGTTTAAATATTGCAAATGCAAAACCTTCGTCTGTTTCATATATCGTACAACAAACTTTAAAATGTTTATTTAGGTGTTTGAATATAATAAATTAAGTTCATTTCATCTAACATATAAAGTATTCGCTCTATTTACATTTGAAAAATTTAAATACTATATATACAGTAGAACCCGGTTATGGTAACTTCGGCTGTAACGACACTCCTTTTTTAGCGTCAAATTTTAAGCCGTCCCGTACTTTATTATTCAAACGTACAGGGAAAACCCGGTTTTAGCGTCAATAACCCCTGATATAACGACAAATATTTACCACTTGAGGTATGTATTTATATTATCATTTATGGCTCAATTCCCGGTATTTGCCTAGCCTGCAACGTTCGACCGTTCGGGGATTCCAAGAATATTACCGTTTCTTGCAATGCGCCGGGCAAAGTTCGTAAGAAATTTCCTCAGTCGGCATTTGAATCGTGTGAGTGAAACATCGAGATTTCTTTATCGAAAATGTCAGGTTTAAAGCGAAAAAGTTTAAACGTTAACGACAAAGTCGCGATAATCAAAGCAGTCGAAAGTGGAAGGAAGAAAGCGGACGTGTGTCGCGAATTTGGGTTAGTTAATTCTACGATTTGTACAATTGTGAAAAATAAGAATAAAATCATGAATACTTTTGTGAAAAGGGAAAGGGAAAGAAAAGTCAAAAAAAATCGATCGTGCGAAAAGGTTGAAATCGACGAAGCGCTTATTACGTGGTTTAAGCAATGTAGAAGTGCAAATTCACTCGTTAATGAACCATTGCTTATGCAAAAGGCCGAAGAATTTGGAAGTTTGTTTGGAGACGCAAAAGTGAGCGGTGAAGCGAAAAGTGTTAATATGGCAGAAGCAGAGACGTAGCTAAATGAAGTGTGGCCTAAATTAAGACAAGATTATGAAGACAATGAAATTTCCAATGGTGACGAAATGGGGAATTTTTTATAAACTTCTTCCCGATAAGACTCTGAGGTTTAAAGGCGAAAAATTTGTAGGCGGTAAACTAGCCAAAGAACGGTTAACTGCATTTGTGTGTGCTAATATGACCGGTACGCAGAAACGTAAAATTCTTGTCATAGGAAAGTCAAAAAAATCCACGCTGCTTCAAAAACATAAAAACACTCACAACAAATTATTGCGCAAACAAAAGAGCATGGATGACTTCAGAAATCTTTGAAAATGAAATTCGAAAATGGGATAAAGAACTTGCGGTTAAAGGTAAAAAAATCTTGCTTTTAGTCGATAACTGTCCAGCACATCCATCATTAGCCCACTTAAAAAATATTAACTTGGTGTTTCTGCCCCCAAATTGCACTAGCATCCTTCAACCAATGGACCAAGGCGTAATAAGCTTAAAATATGTTTTTATAGAAAATTATTAGGGGTATGGACAAGAACGCACCATGTGCAGTTTCACTTCTCGACGCGTCGGACTTTTCAGAGAAAGCTTGGCGTAGTATAACCTCTGAGACTATAGCAAACTGCTTTAGTCATTCAAGATTAAGGAATAATCCAGTTTGTGACAACTTAAATGAAGATGACGTTCCGTTATGTGAACTTATTAAAAAGTGGCAGCAAAATCAGAGTGACGAAAACCAGTTTTGTTTCGACGACTTTGCATCCGTGGACAGTTGCCTTATTACATCGGGAATGCGTTCAGATTCTGATATCGTGGAGGACATAAAACAGCGGGATAACGAAAACGATAATGAAATCGAAGAGGAAGAAGATTCATGCGACGAAGCAGAACACGTACCGACAAACGAAGAAGCCCTAAGTGCCATAACACTTTTAAAAACTTATTATAGACAGCGAGAAACGTCACCTCAAATTATTGATAAAGTGAGAGAATTAGAAATGGATATAGAAAAACAGTTTTGGCGTGCGAAAACTGTGCAACGGAAAATTACAGATTTCTTCCATTAGACAAACAAGTTAGTATGTACCTACATGTGTAAGGTTATATGGTTAAGTACATTAAATTCACATATGTATCTGTTTACCACCCGTAATATTGTTTCCCGCCAATTCTTATACGTAAACATGGAACTTGTAAAAACTCCGCCTATAGCGTCACCTTGTTATAGCGTCAAAAAATTCGCAGTCCCGTGACTGTCGTTATAACCGGGTTACACTGTAGTTATAAAACAAAATCGTTATTTTATAAATATTTGTGTATATATAATCGAAATTATCAATTACTATAGGTAAATACAAAATTTAAGATACAAATTCCTTTTGATCTTCTTTTTCTATATTAAAGTTATAGTTCGGCACATAAATATTTAATTTTAGAAGTGAATTAAGACGGGAACCGTATCCTTTAATTGTTTAAGTTGAATTTAAGATTATAAGGTTACAGTGCCCAAATAGATTAATAAAATTAAAACAAGTTTTGCTGAAATATCTAGACTCAACTGATCATTAAAACTTACCTCATTGAAATTTTCCGAGGATAAAGTGTTGTCTATCTTTGTCAATAATTTGATGATATTTTGTTCGATTCTAGGTTCAGGTTTTTAACAAGTATAACTCATGTTGTTTAAAGTCTTTAGTAATTGTTTGCATATTGTTTAGTTTTAAAGCAGTTATCTTTTCTGCAGCTATTTAGTTACTATGGCAATATACTTGTTTTTCATCATCATTTATTACTAATCTCAGCAAAGAGGTCCAAATTTCAGTGTCGTGCGGAGAACAACGTGGAGGGGTGAAGCGCGTAGTACCGAGAATCGAGTACCCGTATCGAAGCACTCTTGTTCAGTATTATAGATTGTCAGTACACATATACTTACAAAATGTCGCATTTAGGTACGTTTCGGAAACGGCGTATTCCGAATAAAAGACCTAATAGCGAGTTTGCCGGATTTAGAATACGAAGGTGATAGAATTAAATGTGTAAAGTGCGACAACTATTTGACGTGTACCAGCCACCTAAAAAATATAAAATAGTGTTCTGCAATCAGTGGCAAACGATACAGCGAACAATTAATATTTGATGTAGGTGTTTGTCTTATTCTATGTAATGTACCGTTCACTTTAATAGACCAATAAGCATTTGTCTCCTTCTGATGAATGTCATAAGGAAAATTGACCAAAACGTTGCTAAGAAGGTCCTCAATTGCATTTCGACTAACCAAACCAGCCTCTGTTATCTGATAAAGCATCCCTGACGATACCTTCAACATTAAAGGTATAATCATTCAAAACATGATCTTCTTGTGGATTGAATGTTGGAGCATTGCATTAAACAGCAGCAGCATGGGCACTCAACTTCAAACAATCGAAGCTTATATCTTTCAGGCCCAATTTGATTCTTGGTTTTCATTTATTTTTGGCCAACACTGCGAAAATTTATTTTTTTCGACGATTTAGTTGAATTGGGCGGAAATGATTTGTAATAAGAACTTTCCGATATCAGTTCCGATAATTAAAGAAAAGTTTAGCGAAAATAGCTACAACTTTAGGTTACTCGATGGAAAAAGTTACTTTAAACACGTCTTTAACACTGATACAACCGAACACGAGTTTAAGTATTTGCCCAATAAAACAACGACGTTTAATGGTGATGATTGTTTCGACTACCATCATATCAAAGAAAGGATAACCGTTATATTAGGTGCTAATTGATTAGAGTGTATAAATATTAATAAACTCGAAGTAATCAAGCTTCTTCAAATAAAGAATTACTATCTTCGTAGGTGGAACAAGAGTGGACGGGAGATTTACCACATTGAATTTAAGCGTTTGAGGAAATTAGTTAAAGACAAAATTAGAGTTGTATATGTGGAATATCAGACGACGGCTGTGGAAGATATAGCACAAAATCCAAAGCTAATCTGGCAGTACATAAACGCGCGTTGTAATGCATCAAGAATACCTGGATGTCTCACTTTGTCCGGCTCCACTGTTGATGATCCCAGCAATATTGTTCAGACCTTCGCAGATGAATTCTCTAGAGTGTTTGTGTCTGGTTCACGAGCATTACTGGGGCCCCAGTCTCTTGATAGGGATCTCATTAGTGGTAGTTCTTCGATTGGATCTTTTGCAGCACACGATATCTTAAAAGCATCCAAGAAGTTAAAATCTAATTTTACTGCTGGTCATGACGGCTTCCCCGCATTTTCTGCAGGTGATTGTTGTGTAGTACTATGTGAATCTCTAGCTAGAATATTTAACTTGGCCGTAAGTTCTTCTACCTTTCCTGATGCTTGGAAGATTAGCAGAATTACACCTGTGTTTAAGAAAGGTAATCGTTCAGACTTCCAAAATTATAAACCAATAAATATTTTATCCAACTTTGCAAAAATTTTTGAATATCTTCTGTCTCACAGAATTTACGTTAGTGTCAAGCCTTACTTATCTTCGCCACAACATGGTTTCATTCCAGGAAGGTCTACTGCAACCAACCTTGCTGAGTTAGCACAGCATATTGCCGAATCCATGGAACGACGTCAACAAGTAGATGTATTATACACCGATTTTAGTAAAGCATTTGACGCTATCAATCATTCCCTTATGGTATCTAAGCTGAGTAGTTTTGGTTTTCCACCAAGTGTAATACAATTGATCCGCTCGTATTTAACTGATCGTTCATGCTATGTTCACTACAATGGATATACATCCTTAAAATTTTCTGCTTCATCTGGTGTGTACCAGGAATTCAATTTGGGTCCCCTTTTGTTTAATATTTATTTGGATGATCTCCTACGGAGGCTGGACTGCAATGTACTGGCTTACGCGGACGATCTTAAGATTTACAATACCATAACCTCCCCGGCAGATTGTTTGTTCTCCAGAATAGTCTGGATACTATTGTTAGATGGTGTACACAGAATGGAATTCATTTGAATCTGGATAAGTGTGCTGTTGTAAGCTACTCTAGATGTCATAGACTCTACAATTTTCAATATGCTGTGAGTCAGGCTATTGTTCCTAGGCACTCATCTGCGATGGACCTGGGCGTGCTGTTTGATGCAAATTTCTCGTTTACAGACCACATATTATCCGTACGAAATTCTGCGATGAAATCCTTAGGATTTCTCATACGATCCTGCAGATCATTCAATAATCCTGCCTCGCTAAAAGCATTATACTATTCGCTTGTCCGGATTGGGTTGGAGTATGCCTCCATAATTTGGTATCCTCACTATCTCCATCTGCAAGTACTACTTGAAAGAATGCAAAAACGATTTTTGAAATACCTGCCCTTCAAAATTGATGGCACTTACCCTGGACGAGATGCTGATTATGCTGGTCTGCTGACGAGTCACGGCTTTGAATCGTTATCGGATCGAAGGAAGGAATTTAGCAGCCAATTTCTACTTAAACTGATTAATCACGCTATTGACGCTCCATCTCTTCTCTCCAAAATCAATTTTGTGGTACCTCAGTACGATACCAGGTCCTTCCCTAATTTTAAGGTCCCGTCATACAAAACTAATGTTCTGCTTAAAGCACCCATTACGCATATGATTAGAAATGCCAATGGATTACTTGATGATCCTTTTTGTTGAAGTGTCTACATGAATTTACATTGTCGTCCTATTTTGTTCTTGCATTATGGTGTCACCGAGCTATTAATATGTTTATGATTCAGTTGTATCATTTTCGATTAATTTTAATATATTACTGCGCTGTATATTATTACTATATATGATAGGTTACATTATTCTCGCATTGTCCTGTAAATGGAATTATTTTCTGTTGGGCAATAAAAGATAAATTACCACTCAAGCTTTGTTGATGTCCTTTCATCATTCGAGCAATTTATATACATTATAAATAACATTAGGCCATACAAAAACAAGTACTCCGAAAACTAATTTAACTATTTCTTTCAGATATACTGGTGCCTTAAGTGGAATGGTTTACATATTCGCGCTACCAAGCTTGTTGAAGATCGCATTTTTACGGAATGAAAAAACACTGACCCCTATAACGTGTATAATTCACATCGTGATTTTGTTATTGGGGGTCCTCAATTTTTGCCTTCAGTTTTTCATTACAGATTCCTAAACGAACGCTGTGATTTAGCTTCTAAATTCATTTAGATTAAGTTCTGATACTCTTAGTAGGTAAATTTTGTATTCTATTCGTATATTGTAGAAGATGTTCATCTAATTGTAACGAGATTTTTTTGAATTCATTATACTTAGAAAATGTATGTAGTTTGATATATAGTTTGTAATAGTGAAATATTTATTTAAAACATTTGTATTGACGTATTTATTTTTTTAATAAACTGTTCTTTTTTGTACTAACTTTGGAGGTTTTTTATCCTACAACTAACAAGTATACCGTGTATTCCAATATGATAAATATATTCTTTGCGGTCATCGCGATCACATTACACTAGGGTGACAGAATAAAATAGACAACAGGTAAAGCGGTATAAATATGTAAACAGCTAAATTCTAAGAACGAATTAAGAACTTTCTCTTGTCATTAAGGTAGGGGTAGATGTATCGAAAGGAATTCGTGATAGTTTTGTATTGTTACAACTATGCCTCGCTTACAAGGCTCGAGTGATATTAGCGATTTCACCCGGGGTCGCATCGTTGGCCAGAGTGAACGCGGCGCTTCGCAACGTGAAATAAGTAAATTTTTAAATATTCCGTTGTCCACAGTTAACCGCGTGATTATACAATTTAAACGCAAGGAAAAAACAACAGTGGAGCCGAGACCAGGTCGTGCCGGACCTTCTGAAAGAAGTAAAAGGGTGCTTGTGCGCGAAGTGTTAAGAGAACCGCGAAAAAGTACAGCTGAGCTTGCGGCAACTTCACAGAAAAGTCAGCGCACCGTTCTGCGATACCTCCACAGTGTGGGATATATAAAAGGGTGGCAAAGAAAACACCTCACCTTACGGCGTTTCAAAAACGGCGCCGAATGGCTCGGGCAATCGAAATGCGAACGAAGCCCGAAGAGTTTTGGCGGTCTGTCATTTTTTCAGACGAAAGCAGATACTGCCAATTCAGTGATAGTGGTCGTACGTGGGTATGGAGACGTTCGTCACAGCAACTGGACGACAAATTTTTGCATCAGAAGGTGAAATACGGCGGTGTGAACGTCATGGCGTGGGGCGCGATATGGTATGGTGGAAGATCGCAATTAGTAATCTGCGACGGAAATATAGATACGGCAAAATATATCCAAATATTAACAGAAGGACTACTACCGATATTCGACAACGCCATTTTATCTAAAGAAGACGCCACTTTTATGGAGGATGGAGCACCCTACCACAAAGCAAGAACAACAACCACATGGAAAGAGGAACAGGGGATTCGGATTTTACCATGGCCAGGCCAATCACCAGACATGAATCCGATAGAGAATGTTTGGCACATAATCCAGACAAATATGGTGAAACGACCCCGAAAACCCAGCAATAAGGAAGAACTCGTGGCAGCTGTTACAGAAGAGTGGTTAAATATTCCAGAAGACACCATTAATCATTTAATAGATTCTATGCCACGACGACTCGCAGCACTTCACGCAGGTAAAGGTGGATCGACAAAATATTAGTCTAATTTAAAAATTTTAAAATATTTTGTATATATAACGAGAATAGAATCTTTTTTTAATTAGTAGGTGTCTATTTTATTCTGTCACCCTAGTGTATATAAGATTAAAAAACATATGGATTTATATTCTGGTTCAAATGTTTGCCTATTAGTTATGCATAAGTTTTTTTCTTGTACAGGACGCAAACTTTAGTGAATGTTAGTATAGCAAAAGGAATTTAGTAAACACTTAAATGGCATCGGCTAAATTGCAATTTTCAGTTAATACTGATAAACCTTTCAACTTTTACTTAACTCATTCGATGAAAAGAAAGCAAGGAAGAGACAATCACTACAGGAACAGGTAACACATTAATTTTTATAGTTGTATCCTCCATTACTAGATTTTCACTACCAAAAATAACTACAAAAGACATCAGAGGATTTAAGTTCAATAGATGTTGACCATATAAATAAGCACGTTCCTCCTAGTCCTCATCCAAAAACCAGTAAACAAAATTCATGTTATCTAATGTACAATTGATGTAATGATTTGTCATCGGTGTTAAAAGAAAGAGAACGACAGTGGTTCAGGACTGAATGAAGTTGACATATACAAATGCAGAAAAGCAAAAGACCTAAGATAGAAACTAGACATATTACACTGCCCAACACAATTTTTGCCAACTTCTATATGAGAAAGGAATGATAGAGATGATTAAGGCATTGTATAAAAGCAATAAGAATAAGGTGAGAACTTCCAATGTAGAATCAGTTGAATTCGAATCGCAAATTGGATGCGTATTGAGCCCATTGTTATTCTCTATATTAATAGACGACGCTGTTAAAAAAGCTAAACAAAAAGGAAAAAATATGAAAGTAGGAAACTGGAAAATAAATGCAATTAACGTACAGGAACTAATGTTTGCAGATGATATGGTACTGATAGCACACTCGGAAGAGACATTACAGCAAAACTTGAAGATATACCAAGAAGAACCAACAAAGGTAAACATGGAGATAACCACGAGCAAAACAAACACAATGATAATAGCAGCAGAAGAAAGAAAACATAGCATCAAAATCGGGGAAAAAGCATAGGAATAAGTTAAAAGTTACAACTAATGACGAACAATCATTGAAGACAATTAGAGAATAGAGAAAGAGGTAAATGAGAGGATAGGGAAATCCGCAAAAGTATATGACATATTAAGGAATTCGTTTCTGGATAAGAAAGAAATACCAAAAAAAATAAAGACAGAGGTGTATAAAAGAGTGGTCAGACCAACATTAACACATGGTAGTGAGTCATGGATAACCGCGAATAGAATCAAAAGCAGAGTTACGGCCATGGAAATGAGATTCCTAAGAAGAATAGAAGGAATAACCAGAGGAGACAGAATCAGAAACACGACAATCACTAATAGTCTAAATATCAAGCCAATAGAAATAATCATAGAAGAGAGACAACTGGGATGGCTTGGACATCTACACCGAATGGAAGAATATCGAATCACAAAGGGGATATTTGAAGCCAAAACAGAGGGCAAAAACCGAATAGGTAGATCCTGAAACACCTGGAAGGAGCAGGTGTATAGAACATTGGAAAAGAGAAGTATGGGATGGATTGAAGCCAAACAACTGGCTCAGAACAGGAACCTATGGAAGATAAAAATAAGAAAATAAATAGTCCGACACCGCAAGGTACAAAGGACATAGAATTAAAAAAAAAAACTTCTATATGAGACCTTTTTTTACTAATTTGGGTATGCCATATTATGCTCTTTGAAGGATCACTAAGACGGGTAAGTTGTTAGTTAAAAACAGATAAGATATAAACAAAGTATAACATTTTTTGTTTATTTATTTAAATACAATATTAGTTTATTTACTTTAATAATCATCAAAAAAGTACTCTTACAAATCTAGAGCTTGAACATATTGCTTCATAAGTTCCAATTTGATGTGAAGAAGTGGAGAAATTACTTCTTCTCTGTCGACTAAAGGTTCACTTGCAATTTTCTTACAATTATTAGACCAATTAAGAATTCATTGCATTCAGTTAACGATTTTCAAGAATTTTGAAATCGGCAAATAAGAAATGCCACAAAAAGAAGGTGACGAGATAATGAAGAATGGGTTACATTATGACATTAGTGTACCTATATCATTCAAAAACACTAACGAATATTTATTTGTTAGCTAGTGCCTTCATTTGATAACCTGCTCCCTACCAGAGATGTAGTTTTTATTCAAGATAAGAGCTGAATCACATACTCCAATCTAACGTTGTGATTGATTGCGTTAAACACTCCCTTAAAGTCCAGCAAGATAAGTATCATCAAGGGCTCTAAGCATATCACCCACGACATTCAACAGAGCGGTGACAGAGACATGAAGAGGACCAAATCCCAACTAGCAAACAGGAACCACTTAACTATCAAGTGCGAAATTTACTTTCTCGAGAACTTTCGGAAACGTCGTACCAGTCTTAAGCACCAGCAAAATAACTGCAAATTCCAGCATCCAAGCATCCAGAAGCATCAAGTTAAATAAGAATGAAGTATGCTAAGGAAAAATTTGGAGAGGTAAGTAAAGTACTAGGGATTAGAATGTCAATCCTATCTGCTTCCACAGTCCCAGAATCTCGTATTTTTCAGCTTCTATAAAACGTAATTCAATATATATATACATAACACATGGGCTGAAAAGTCCCGGGCCTAACACATAGATGACGCTAGTTTTATTGCAGTCACCTTTCTCTCAGTTAGTACTAACCTTCAAAAGACAGCTGTTAAAATTTCATGATATTCTATTCATTAGTTTGTGAGTTATTGCGCTAAGAGCCACGCTACTTTTGTTATTTTCAAAACAATGGATCAGAAACAATTTCGTGTTTTAATTTTACACTGCTTCTTGATGGAAAAAAATACTGTTCAAGCGAAGCAATGGCTTGAAAAATGTTATGGAGACTCCGCTCCATCAGAAACAACAATAAAACGTTGGTTTGCCGACTTCAAACGTGGTCGTAGAGACACCGATGATGCAGAACGCAGTGGACGCCCAAATGAGGCGGTAACACCAGAAAACATCAAAAAAATCCACAAAATCGTTTTGAATGATCGAAAAGTGAAGTTGCGTGAGTTAGCTGACATCGTAAAGGTATAAAGAGAACGTATTAGATTTATATTGCATGAGCATTTGACTATAAGAAAGCTCTGTTCAACGTGGGTGCCGCGTTTGCTCACTGTTGACCAAAAACAAGAACGTGTTGATGATTCTGAGCAGTGTTTGGCCATGTTTAAACGTAACAAACCGGAATTTTTGCGTCGATGTGTGACATTGGATGAGACATGGATCCACCACTTCACTCCGGAATCAAAACGATCGTCATCTGAGTGGACAGCAACTGGTGAACCTCGTCCAAAGCGCCCGAAAGCACAATAATCGGCTGGAAAGTTATGGCCTCGGTATTTTGGGATGTGCGTGGTGTAATATTCATCGACTATCTTGAGAAAGGAAATACCATCAACAGTGAATATTATATAGCGTTATTGGAGCGTTTGAAGGCCGAAATTGCAAAGAAACGACCGCAATGGCAAAGAAAAAATGTTGTTTCATCAAGACAACGCACCGTGTCACAAGTCAATCAAAACAATGGCAAAACTACATGAATTGAACTTCGAATTGCTACCACATCCACCGTATTCGCCAGGTTTGGCTCCCAGCGACTACTGGCTGTTCGCAGACCTCAAAAAATGCTCGCCGGTAAGAAATTTCGCACGAATGAAGAGGTTATCGCTGAAACTGAGGCCTATTTTGAGGCAAAGGATAAATCGTTCTATAAAAGTGGTATTGAAATGTTAGAGCGGCGCTGGAATGATTGCGTTGCTCTTGATGGAGATTACGTTAATGAATAAAGCTAATTTTGAACCAAAACAACCGTGTTTTCTTTGTTAGGCCCGGGACTTTTCAACCCATGTGTTATGATAATAAAATTTCCTAATCCCAGTTCCTCTCGTATTTGTTTAGTTTTCTCTCTTTAAACTAGGCCAAAGACAATCCTTCAAAGAGGCAGTGACATTTACTCCCAAAACACCTATAAATATTCCCTGGCAACCGTTTTATACATCAGATAAACGGACCTTATGATACTTCAAAACATGTCGTCGCGTGATCGAATTTTTGACAGTTGTCCAAGACGAAAAACCGGAAAAAAAAAATTCGATTCCTTTGCTAATATTCGCGTTAGGATAGAAAATCATCCAGTTCTAAAATAACGCGGTATGTCTAATAAACGCGTCCGCGCGAATTCATTGTTCATTCACGGTCGCATAACTTGATAAGTTCGATCGGAAGAGAGTAATTAACAATGGAAATAACAGCGGGAAAACGCGACGAGACCATAGTTTATGATTAAAACGACACTTCAGTCGATTAGAGAGTCTGTGTTGATGTGCGGAGATTCTATATACTAATGCTGTTATGGATGGTCCGTCAACTAGTCGAAAGTAAGTCAGTTTCTGTTTGCTTCAATGTAGTCTAATCGTGATGTACTTTAAACTTTATTTATGTAAACGGGCATATATTTAAAAACTAACTTTATAATCAGAGAAACTAAAGAACAAAGGATTTAAAACAAAAGAGCACTCACCCGATTGCTCCTTCAACGAGTGAAAAAGCTGTTATATAATGGTGTTCACGTATAAGAGACGTGTCACATGTAAGACGTAAACAACACAGCTCCAAAGCGTTACTGTTAAATTAAGAATATTGGTGCAAGTTATCGTTTTCTTGCCAAGTTTTCTACATCGGACGACACCCACTTTTAATCCATTAAATTTTAATTTAGCAGTAAATAATTTTTATTTCAGACAGAATTTTTAATTCTGCAAGTTCACTAGTGAAATAAACTACAGTCGCTGTCCATTTTATTAGGGCCACCATATAAATTTGAGCTTTTGTGTGTTTCCAACGTGATAATTTACAAATACCAGTATAAAATTCTTGAATAGGGTTTACAATACCTATCTAAATACGTTCCCTAAAGACCTTTTCTACGAAAATGAGAAAGTGCCACTTAATAACATCTTGTCTAGTATTATCCCCCTCACGAATCATTCTGTACTGTATTAAAGATGACTAGAAACAACATTGAAAAACAGTAATTCGTAGAAAATTATATGGATCGGTTACTATTGAAGAAAGAATATTTATCTGCTTATATAACGACGTGCAGACGCCCCCTGTAAAGCCAAGATTAACATGGATGATGAAGCGAGCACGTTATGAATGAGGAAAACGTCATCAGCATTAGACAATTGAAGATTGGCGAAAGGTAAGGTAAAATAACTTACATGAATACGTAAATCAAGCAATTTTTTTTTGTTTGAACAGCGTCTTTTCGTTAAAGATCGTATTCAGCAATGAGTCATAAGTAGAAGCCATGACCGAAAGAGCTTAATTTATTAGACGACGACCAACTGAACGGTTTGGCGAAGCTAATGCACTAAAAACAGTGAAACACAGTTATGGTATGGTTCTGGATATCAGTCAAAGATCCTGAGCCACCGTATTTTTACCATGGTACCATGAATCAACACCAATATAAGCGTGTATTGGAAGCAGTCTTGATGTCATGTATCAATGATTTAGATCTGAATGAAGGTCCTTACACATTCATGCATGTTAAGGCACCATGGCATATGGCCAAATCTAACTGAAGTTTTTTGGAAATGCACGCTCTGCCAGTGTAACCTTGGCCGGGAAATTCCTCCGACGCCAATGCAATTGAGAACGTGTAGAATGTTCTAAAATCACGCGTGTATCCGGGGAGAAACACTGCAAAAGGGAAATTAGTAAGAAATATTGAGGATGTGTTACAAAATGACGCTACAATTAGATATACGAGGGGAGGTCCAGAAGTTCGTGGAATGAAAGGGTTTTAAATAAAATAAAACAATAAATCTATTTTTCCTTTTCAATATAATCACCCTTAAGCACAATACATTTATTAGATCTATGAATCAATTTATCTAAACCATCATAAAAATATTTTTTATCTTTCGCCTCAAAATGGGCCAGTTGCCTCCGTTACCTCATTGTCGTCGGAAAACCTTCTTCCACGTAAGTCTTTTTTTAAATTGGGTAACAAATAAAAATCAGTAGGTACCAGGTCTGGACTGTAGGGTGGATGGACTATTGATTGAAAGCCATGCTTGTGCAGAGCAGCCATTGCAACTTTGCTCTTGTGAACCGGCGCATTGTCTTGCAAGAGCAACACACCCTTGGTCAATTTTCCCCTACGTTTTTCCTTGATGGCCTCCTTTAATTTTTCTAATATCGCTGCGTAATATTCTCCGGTTATGCTCTTACCTTTTTCTTTGTAATCAATCAATAATATCCCCTCATAATCCCGAAAAACAGTAGCCATCAACTTTCCAGCCGAGTCTTACACTTAGAATTTCTTTGGCGGTGGTGCACCCTTTTATCCCATTGCATGGACTCCTGTTTCGACTCAGGCTCAAAGTGATGAACCCATGTTTCATCTCCGGTAACAATCCGCTCTAAAATCTGTGCAGGTTTGTCTCCACACAGCTCCAAAAATTGTTTGGACGCACCGACGCGCTACTGTTTCTGCAGCAGCGTGAGCATTCTCGGTACCCATCTTGCACTGACTTTTACCATACCCAGGTGGTCATGTAGGATACGCAAAATGGTGGTATCTGATATTCCAACTAATGCAGATAATTGTTTTTCTTCAAACGGGCATCTTGCAGTAGAAATTTTTGCACTTTTTCGACGATCTCTGATGTGGTAGCTTCAACTGGTCGTTCTGAGCGGGGGTCGTCTTCAATCGACTCCCGACCATGTTTAAGAAGATCATGGCACCTGTAAATCATTGATTTACTAGGGCACTGTTCCCCATAAACAGTTTCCATTTCATTCAATGTGTTGAGCGTTCTTTCCTTGCTTTGTAAGGAACTTTATCACAGCACGGTGTTCAATTTCCTCCATAGTTTCAGTTTCCTTCCGGATTGACATGTTTAGCAGGCAACTATTCGCAAGCTATTGACGCTATATGGCTGCAACGTAACTTATATACAAATGATGAGTCGCCAATCAGAGTGATACCTAGCCAGCGCCCCTATCCCCACTCCATCCCTTCCATTCCACGAACTTCTGGACTTCCCCTCGTACCATTAACGCTTGCATATACAGTTTACCAAAAAGAATAGGAGCAATTATAAAAACCAAAGAAATCATATAGTTGTGACGAAGTCTATAAACAGTTCTGAATAAACTTGTGCTTGTACAATACATCTTTCATTATATATTTGAACAAGTGGCCCTAATAAATTGAACAGGGACTGTATAAGTCTTTAGCACGTTTCTAATTCAGTGTTTGTGCTAGCATGTCTTTCTGTTAATTCCTGCAGTTAACTTCACCACGGTAAAAAGACGTTTGTTCCAAACTGGTTTGTATAGAAGAATTGGTATGCGCCCACCGTCATTATACAAAGCAAACAAAGCTAAAGGGTTAGCATAGGCGAGGGAATACAAAGACTGGATGTTGGAAAATTGGAAGAAAGTACTTTGGCCCGACGAATCTAAATATCTCGCTTCAAACAGAAGAACATTTGGCCGTAGACCAAAACCTCTGTGTACGATTTGATTAAAATTGATGGTATCCTTAGGAAAGAAGGTTATAGAGAGATTTTGGAATACGATCAATCGCGTTTCAGTCTCATTATAATCCAAAACACACTGCAAAGATGTGTCGTGAATATTGGGAACAACTGAACCACAGAGAGAAAATTATTATGTGGTGGCTGCCCCAAAATCCAGATCTTAATCCATCGAGCTTTTGCAGTAAGAATTGGACTGAAAGGTTCGAAAATTTACTCCAAATTCAACAACAGTGCTTTTGGGCGCAGCTACAGCATAAACGGAGAAAAATAGAGCCGCTAACACTGGTAAAGTTTCCAGCGAGAATGCCAAGATCGTGTGGACACAATGACGAAACGCAAATTCAAGTTTTATTCCATAATTAGCTTTTGACTTGTAGAACTTATGGCCGGCACTGTACATTTAATTTTTGAGGATATAATTCTGCAATTATCCCATTAAATCCCGAGATTATATTCCAGAAAGTAAAGCATTCTTTAACAAGACACCAATACCGTAGCACGCCCGATTCCATCTCTACGGTACAAGATCGATGCGGTCCATCTCAACGCCAAACAGTTTGGTGAACTCGGATCGAAACAGCTGATCGCTAACTATCGATCCTCGTTTGAAGCCTCGGCTGTAGGCAAACGCGACGTAGTAACGAAAACAAAACAGCACGCGATCACGAACAAACTGATTCATCATGGACGGCGTAGGTATAAAGGTGCCTGCTCTAACTATATCATCGATGTGTTGCAATGTACCGGCTATACTTTTGACGCGTTATACGTTAATTTTCTTGGTATTGTGGTTTCTTTTTTGTTCGATATGGGAGGCATGTGACTATCGGTGTGTTCACGAAAATTATCGCAAGATCTGCGAATGGGACGGCTAGAATCGCAGTTGATGTGATGTGTTCTTGCAAGTTGCTTGCGTGCTGGTTTACGATCTTTACAGTTCTGTGATCGATTTTTTAAATAAATAGGTAAATATTTTTATCTGATGATTTTAAATTTTAAACGAGTTATAATTGTTCTTATCTGTAGATATGGAATTACCTAAAATATTTTAATTGTTTATGCGTGTTTAAGCTATGTTTTATTGGATTACTTTAGTGTATTGTATTACATGAATATTGTTGAAATTAATTCAATAAGAAGACCTTCAAGTAACCTTTCCTTAATTTTATTTAGCATTCTTTGTATTTAAGCGGGAAAACGTAATTTGAATTTAATTTTTTTTGTTTCTTTTTATTCCGATTATTTCTCTTACATTTTTCTTAAACTAGAACTACAGTCCCTATCCAATTTATTAGGGTCACTTGTTAAAATAGCGATTTTGTTAAAATATATAATGAAAAGCGTAATATTTTGTAATGCCCGTCTATGCAAACGTTAACGTTATGTCTAATTGTAGCGTTATTTTGCCACACGTCCTCAATATTTCTTACTAATTGCGATTTTATAGTGTTTTTTTTCTCGAATACACTCGTGATCTTAGAACACTCCGCACGTTTTCAATTGCATTAAGGTCGGGGGAATTTCCCGACCAAGGTAACGCTGGCAGCGTGTGTTTTCAAAAAACTTTTAATGGATTTGACTATGTGGTATAGTGTCTTATCGTGCATGGATGTCTAAGGGCCGTCGTTCGGATCTAAATCAATGATATGGAATCAAGACGTCCTTTAATACACGCTTATGTTGGTCTTGATTCATGCTGCCTTGACAAAAATACAGTGGACTGATATACAGGACCATACCATTAACTGACGGAGGGTGTTTTTAGTGCTCTAGCTTCACCAAACCGTTTAGATGGGGGTCATCTAAGAAATTCACCTCTTTCGGTCATGGCTTCTAGTTTTGATTTATCGTTAACCACGATCTTTAACGAAAAGTCATTGTTCAAACAAAGAAATGTTGCTTGATGTACATATTCATTCAGTTATTCTGTCTTACCATTCGCTGATCTTCAATGGTGTAATGTTGATGACGTTTTGTCCGTTCATAACGTGCTCGTCTGGGGGGCGTCTACATTTTAATCCGGCTTCGTACAAACGTCTACGTATATGCGTGGGTATTTATACTTCTTGTTGAGATATTACATTTCCTATTTCTTTGGGGGATAAACCTCGGTTTTCAGTTGGTACGAGGGGAGGTCCAGAAGTTCGTGGAATGAAAGGATTTTAAATAAAATAAAACAATAAATCTATTTTTCCTTTTCAATATAATCAGCCTTAAGCACAATACATTTATTAGATCTATGAATTAATTTTTCTAAACCATCATAAAAATATTTTTTATCTTTCGCCTCAAAATGGGCCAAAATTGCCTCCTTTACCTCATTGTCGTCGGAAAACTTTCTTCCACGTAAGTCTTTTTTAAATTGGGGAACAAATAAAAATCACTAGGTGCCAGGTCTGGACTGTAGGGTGGATGGAGTATTGATTGAAAGCCATGCTTGTACAGAGTAGCCATTATAACTTTGCTCTTGTGAACCGGCGCATTGTCTTGCAAGAGCAACACATCCTTGGTCAATTTTCCTCGACGTTTTTCCTCCTTTAATTTTTCTAATATCGCTGCGTAATATTCTCCGGTTATGCTCCTACCTTTTTCTTTGTAATCAATAAGATCTCCTCACAATCCCAAAAAACAGTAGCCATCAACTTTCCAGCCGATTCTGACACTTTGAATTTTTTTGGCGGTGGTGTCCCCTTTTTATGCCATTGCATGGACTCGTGTTTGGACTCAGGCTCGAAGTGATGAACCCATGTTTCATCTTCGGTAACAATCCGCTCCAAAATCTGTACAGGTTTGTCTCCACACAGCTCCAAAAATTGTTTGGACGCACAGACGCGCTACTGTTTCTGCAGCGGCGTGAGCATTCTCGGTACCCATCTTGCACTGAGTTTTGTCATACCCAGGTGGTCATGTGGGATACACAAAATGGTGGTATCTGATACTCCAACTAATGCAGATAATTGTTTTTTCTCTAAATGGGCATCTTGCAGTAGAAATTTTTGCCCTTTTTCGACGATGTCTGATGTGGTGGCCTCAACTGGCCATCCTGAGCGGGGGTCGTCTTCAATCGATTCCCGACCATGTTTAAAAAGACCATGCCATTTATAATTCATTGATTTACTAGGGGACTGTTCCCCATAAACGGTTTCCATTTCATGCATTATGGTTTGAGCGTTCTTTCCTTGCTTTGTAAGGAACTTTATCACAGCACGGTGTTCAATTTCCTCCATAGTTTCAGTTTTCTTCCTAATTAACTTGTTTAGCAGGCAACTATTCGTAAACGACTGACGCTGTAGGGCTGCAACTTAACTTATATACTAATGATGAGTCGCCAATCAGAATGACACCTAGCGAGCGCACCTATCCCCACTCCATCTCCTCCATTCCACGAACTTCTGGACCGCCCCTCGTAGTTACAATAATACGTCGATCATCTCGATGCGTAGTGATTATTTTCTTGCCGCAAAACGCTCTTCCGGTACTTGTGGTGGTTATCTTTTCTTTTTTTATTAAAACGACGACTCGCTGCACTGTTTATCGGAATACTTATTCTTTCCAACTGTGCGTTGAGAATATACTCCTGTACCTAACAATGCCTGAACATGCAGTTTTTTTTTCTCATCTGGTATGTCATTTTGTTACTCGTGACTAACGCCCACACAAACAACACTAACACGTAAACACAGAAAAAACGTTGTTACATAAACAGATAAATTCTACGAATTACTGTGTCTTTCAATCTTGTTTCTACCCATCTTTTATACAGTACAGAACGATTCATGAGGGGGATAAAAATAGGCAAGAGGTCATTAAGTGGCACTTTCTTAGAAAGACGTTTAGGGAACATACTTAGATGGGTATTGTAAACCCTATTCATGAATTTTATACTCGTATTTGTAAATTATCGCGTTAGAAACACAAAAGCTTAAATTTATAAGGTGACCCTACTAAAATGGACAGGGACTGTATAATTTAAGCAAATGTATTACATATTTAAGTTAGTTTAATCTCGATCTTGGGAACGATAGGGCATTTGATGAAGTAAATTCGTTCTAGATTATTGAAACGCATAAAAAACAATAACAGAAATTTTAGTTAGGCGATGTGCCTTCTTTTTTAGTTACTTCGAAGGTTTCCGCGGAGTCTTTCGAAGACTGGCAAGTTTTCTTCTGCTTGATATTGTTACCGTTCTCATAACTAGAGCGTACAAGCTGTGATATACTATTAAAGGTGTACAACTGGTGCTGCAACAAGTAGGCTCGGGGATCATTTCGATGTTTTGAATAAAACTAGGATTTAATTAGAGTAATTTTTTTTTAATATATATCCTATATATATATATATATAGGATATATATATATATATATATATAGGATGTATATATAACACATGGGCTGAAAAGTCCCGGGCCTAACACATAGATGACGCTAGTTTTATTGCAGTCACCTTTCTCTCAGTTAGTACTAACCTTCAAAAGACAGCTGTTAAAATTTCATGATATTCTATTCATTAGTTTGTGAGTTATTGTGCTAAGAGTCACGCTACTTTTGTTATTTTCAAAACAATGGATCAGAAACAATTTCGTGTTTTAATTTTACACTGCTTCTTGATGGGAAAAAATACCGTTCAAGCGAAGCAATGGCTTGAAAAGTGTTATGGGGACTCCGCTCCATCAGAAACAACAATAAAACGTTGGTTTGCTGACTTCAAACGTGGTCGTAGAGACACCGATGATGTAGAACGCAGTGGACCTCCAAATGAGGCGGTAACACCAGAAAACATCAAAAAAATCCACAAAATCGTTTTGAATGATCGAAAAGTGAAGTTGCGTGAGTTAGCTGACATCGTAAAGATATCTAAAGAACGTATTGGCTTTATATTGCATGAGCATTTGACTATGAGAAAGCTCTGTTCAAAGTGGGTGCTGCGTTTGCTCACTGTTGACCAAAAACAAGAACGTGTTGATGATTCTGAGCAGTGTTTGGCCATGTTTAAACGTAACAAACCGGAATTTTTGCTTCGATATGTGACAACGGATGAAACATGGATCCATCACTTCACTACGGAATCAAAACGATCGTCATCTGAGTGGACAGCAACCGGTGAACCTCGTCCAAAGCGCCCGAAAGCACAACAATCGGCTGGAAAGGTTATGGCCTTGGTATTTTGGGATGTGCGTGGTGTAATATTCATCGACTATCTTGAGAAAGGAAATACCATCAACAGTGAATATTATATAGCGTTATTGGAGCATTTGAAGGCCGAAATTGCAAAGAAACGACCGCATATGGCAAAGAAAAAAATTTTGTTTCATCAAGACAACACACCGTGTCACAAGTCAATCAAAACAATGGCAAAACTACATGAATTGAACTTCGAATTGCTCCCACATCCACCGTATTCGCCAGATTTGGCTATCGGCGACTACTGGCTGTTCGCAGACCTCAAAAAAATGCTCGCCGGTAAGAAATTTCGCACGAATGAAGAGGTTATCGCTGAAACTGAGGCCTATTTTAAGGCAAAAGATAAATCGTTCTACAAAAGTGGTATTGAAATGTTAGAGCGGCGCTGGAATGATTGCGTTGCTTTTGATGGAGATTACATTGATGAATAAAGCTAATTTTGAACCAAAAGAACCGTGTTTTCTTTGTTAGGCTCGTGACTTTTCAGCCCATGTGTTATATATATATAGGATATATATATATATATATATATATATATAGGATATATATATATATATATATATATATATACATATATATACATATTGCAAAATCCTTGAGAAGTTTAATCAACTTAAAATCTCACTCAATCTAATTCTTGATTGCAGTTGGATAAGCCACTGTGATGAAATACACACAAAATAAGAACGATGACATACAATATTTAATTAATTTCTAGAACATTCTTCTAAAATCTCCACCGTTATACTGCATTTATGTACATTTTGCAATAATATATTTCGCGCGAAGACTTTGTTTGATGGATTGAAATTTTTATATTCTTAACACTTATGTACGAGAGCGACCTGAAATATTTCCGGAATCGACAAGAGAAACACGGTGTTCGTGTGGTTTTTTTATCTTTATTTTTCGATATAATCTCCTCGGAGATGAATATACTTTTTCAAACGGTGCTCTAGTCTCTTCAAGTCGTCGAAAACGTAGGTTGTTTCGCGATCTGCAGTGATTTTTTCAGGTTCTGGAATAGGAAAAAGGATGGGAGACTAATTCGTAGCGCAACTCATTGATGTGCGTGTGAGTTTAGGAACGTAACTGTTCAAGGTGTGCAGACATAGTTGTTGCCTCTTCTGTATTATTGCGATTTCTGTTTTATAAGTATTTTTATATGATAAAGTATATCAGCGGATAGCTAATTGTCTGGTGAGTCTGATTGTGTTATCAATATTCGCATTTATTTGATCCATTTAGTGAAATTATTGTTTGTACATATATATGGCCCACTATTCGATCTAACGCAATTGTTTTTTCCTCCTTTTTGTTATATTTGTTTTTCTATCTGTTTTTATTTTCTACAACTTATATATTTTTGGTGTAACTTAATACAGGAACTATCAAAATATTGTATATTCATACAATTTCCCTTCAAAATTAAATCCTACTCTATCAGCGGCCCTCTTTGTGCGTCTTAGTTAGGCACCAATATCGCCCCATTGGTGTGAAGTGTATCCTTGTCTTTTCCTTTGTACTTTTTTTTTCACCTGTTTTGTATTTAGTATCGGTATTTGGGTAGCGTAAATTATGACCTCTTGTGCTATTTGCAACAATGGACTTACGCCAGAAAAGGAGATTACATGTGATATATGTCGCAATTACATTCACACTACTTGTAGTGGTCTATCCCGAACTGAGCTTCAGTATTTGAAAAATAAGGATCGAAAACTATCATTTCATTGTCCCACCTGTTCTGATCTTAAGCTGCAGCTCATCAAACTACATGGATTAACATCCACAGTAGGTGCTTTGGAGAGCGAGCTGAGAATTCTTAAAGAGAGTATGACTTCCCGGGATGTTAAAATAGATCCCATTAAAGTACCTGATGTCGAGTGTATCATCCAGTCTCTCTTTTTTTATTGTTTCATTATTATATACATTTTCAGCATATTATTATTGTAGGCAACACAATTTGAATTATTTTATTTTAAATAAGAATTGTATTGTAATTTGTCCTGTAATTGGCCCTTGGGCTGTTGGGCAATAAAGGATTATTATTATTATGTGCATTGTCGTGGTGGAAGAGCACTTTTTTCCTCTGCAAACGAGGGAATTTCCTCTTCAATACTGCATCGAATCTGGTCAATAAATCGCTGTAGTATTGCCATGTGGTCGTCCTTTCCTTCTGCAGATACTCGATGAACATTACAGCTTGGGTATCCCAAAAAATGGTCACCATGACATTTCCGGCCAATGGAACGGTCTTTGCTTTCTTCGGAGCCGATTCGCTCCCAAGAGTCCAGTGCTTCAACTGTTCTTTGGTTTGCGGTATGTAGTGGTGAATCTAAGTCTCATCCATGGTCACGAAACGCACGAAGCAATCCCTTGGATTGCGTTGGATCCTGGCCAGACTCCTACGAAACGGTCACCCGATTTCGTCTTTGCTCCGGTGTGAGCGAACACGGTACTCATTGCGCCGCCAACGCGTTCTTCTGAGATGCCTGTTGTCTGTGCTATCTCTTTCAGCTTGAATTGGTGATCGGCCAACACGACATCATTAATCTTGTGGACCATTCCATCGTTGGTAGCGATCTTTGGGACTCCACTGCGTGATTCGTTACTTGCGCTTGTGCGGCCACGTTTGAACTCGCTCACCCGGAAGCTAATGGTCGAAAATGATGGAGTACATCCACCATGAACCTTTAGCAAAATATTTCGAATTTCCGTGGCTGTTTCCGCAAACATACAGAAGTGAATTTTATCCATCCAAGACACACTCTTAAACAACAAATGTTGACAGTAGACGTCTGAAATTTTGACAGTTGCCATAAAAAGGGTTACCGCTGCCGACTGATGGATGCATTTCAACCATCGTCCTGCCGATTCCGGAAACATTTCAGGTCGCCCTCGTATACGAAGACATTCATCTCTTTCTGTGCAGGTCGCCCCGGACTCACGGAAATCACTATACAGCTTTCTTAATTTTACTCGCCATAAGTGAAGCCTTACATGTTACATGAGAGTGGTATTCGCACGTCTTTAATAAAGAACATCTAAACGATTTCGAAGTTAGCTATCGATTTGACCGATTCCAATTTGAACCTCGAATTTTGAGATCGTCGCGATAAATTATCAATTACAAAATTTCGCTTGGCATTGCATCAGTGCTTACTAAACACATTTTTATCGGTTCAAGTGCAGGATATAGAAGCTGATATAGTTTTGGTTTCATAATCGTCGTGGTTACCTAAAATTCGTAACGTTCCCTAACATTCCCAATGCATTTTCATTGGAATGTCGTATTATTTGTGGTGTATCAGTCATTTTCATTTCAATTTCAAGACAGATTAGAGAAAATCGTACGAAATTGCGGTGTGAGATTATCAACAGTTTGAAGAAACGAAGGTAATTACATAGAAACGAAGTAATAACTTATTTACTTATATTTAGTATTGAATTTAACCAGATCTTTTTGATTTAGCCTTATTTTGGATTAATGAGGATGATAGTTGATAAATGCGGGTTTCATTTATTTGTGAAATCTTGGAATTGTTTTTTTTTCTATTTGTCATTTATTAGTAGCTTTATAATCTTTTCTACTTTATGTACTTCTACGTATGCACTGTATGATCTGTTATCATGCGTATTTCTTCGTAAATTGCATGATAAAGTCGATCTCGAAATTTAGTCATGTAATATGTGGTTTGTCAGTTAAGTGTTATGAAACTTTAGATAATAGAAAGAATTGTAAACGCACACCGTAGACTTAAAAAAAACACAGCATATGTTATATTTCACCACTATACTGACTATTCTGAATAATGGTAACGACGTTATTGGTAGTATGACACAACTGTTGAGTTATAACTTTTGCATATGACAAAGTCGATTTTGAACTTCAGCCATGGAATATGTGGTTTGTCAGTTAAGTATTACATATAGTACTTTAAGTATTACGAATAATTTTATTATTGAACATTCTTCTAAACAACACATGGGCTGAAAAGAATTATACTAGACAATAGTATATATTTTTTTAATTCCTATGTTTTGAAATTTTAGGTTAACACTCATAATTCTCTCAATATTAGACACCGCCTAAGGGGTGTACTAGAATTAAAAAAAATAATTGTTTTTTTTGTTACTTTTAGTTATTTTTAAATTCAACTTATTCATTTGCATAACATACACTACCGCTCAAAAGTGTTTAGGCACTCTAACTGACAGCAAAAATGTATAAAAACTCAGCAAAAATGTTAATAACATTTATTTTTTATGTACAGATACACGTACATGAATAAAAATATATTAAATAAATGTGAAAATTAAAACGTTTAATTTAAATTTTGCTTTCATCTATGTGATCTCTT
Source organism: Trypoxylus dichotomus (assembly GCA_023509865.1). NCBI lineage: Eukaryota > Metazoa > Arthropoda > Insecta > Coleoptera > Scarabaeidae > Trypoxylus > Trypoxylus dichotomus. The sequence goes on from CM042082.1 coordinate 3,061,196, forward strand.
CTTGATTTAATAATTGCAGCACACAATCGAGGCATTCTCGCAATAAGTTTTGCCAGAGTTTCTTGTGTTATTGAGGTCCAACTCGATTGCAATTTGTTCCACACGTCAGTAGCTGATGTCGGAGCCGATTTCCGTACTTCCCGATCTAATTCTTCCCATAGTAACTCGATTGGATTCAAGTCGGGGTTCTGGGGCGGCCATTCCATAATTTTCAGAGTTCCTTCCTCTTCTAAATCGCGTAAATAGTCTTTATATCATTTAGAGGAATGTTTTGGGTCATTATCTTGCTGGAAGATAAAATTTTGACCCCAAACTCGAATTCCGGAAGGTATTGCGTGGTTCTCCAAAATTTCTCGGTAGCCTTCTTTTTTTAATATACCGTCAATTTTCACGATGTCCCCTACATTAGTGCCAGCAAAACAGCCCCAAATAATGATAGAACCTCCATCATGCTTCACGGTAGCAGCAATACACTCTTCTCTGGCACGTTCACCCACAGATCTTCTTACGAATATGCGTCTTCGGACTCATCCGTCCATAGGACATTGTTCCACTCTTCTATGGTCCAGTGTTGGTGTTCACGAGCCCATTTAAGTCGCTTTTGCTTGTTTTGTTTGCGTAGTAATGGCTTTTTCATCGCACTACGTCTATGGAGAGCGGCTATCTGTAGGCGACGTTTGACTGTAGAAACACTGACTAGTTTTTGGCGACCAACATTTAATTCTGCTGTGCTTTCCGGGGCTGTTTCGCGTCTATTTAACTTGATGGTAACCACTATTCTGCGATAATCTGCAGATGTTGTCGCTTTTGGCCTTCCACTCCGTCTTTTATTAAGAAAACTGCCAGTTTCCCGATATTTTTTTACGTTATAGTCAACCGTAGCGTGGTGTATTTTCATCTTTTTGGCAATTTGTCGATTACTTATGCCACTTTTATGGTAAGCTATTATAAGCGCACGTGTTTCCGTACTAATTTCTCTTCGCGGAGGCATTTTAAAAAATTGTCACACGATATTTCACTCACGACATGAATAGAGTAAATACCACACTGCAACTGACCCTAGGTTACAGATTACACTATAATCTTCTAGGAAGGTAATTTAAACATTCTTACCTACAATCTAACAGATGACTAAATTTACCCAGTAAATTCAGAGGGATTGTTATTGTAATTGCACCGCAGTAAACAGTTTACGGTAATCCGACCAAGTGCAGGTAAATGATAGTAAACCTTATGCGATATAATGGGTGTTTATCTTACTGAACTACATTTTAAATACGTATTTCATTTTATTATAATGTTTTTTTGGTAAACATAATACTATATGAATAATCCATGAAACAGGGGTGCCTAAACACTTTTGAGCGGTAGTGTATATACGTATTCTATGTCAATGAACTGCAATACCATGCAGCATCATTAAAATCGATTTTATGTCTACGAATTACGCTTCGTAGTTCACTCATAATATTGTCAATTGTTGAAATTAATATCCGATTATTAATTTTATAAGCTACTATATATAGAAAAGGAACATTATCATTTGGGGTTTCTAATCTAAGATAGTTGGTAATGTAGCTGCATATGTGATTATATTCAAGTTGGTCGAGCGAATCTGTCATTTGTCATGCAGAACTTAAAATAATTTGTGTAACGTAAATGTAGTGTTTTAAGGTAATTAACTGTTCCAGCAGGTGTTTAGTTTCTATAATAACTTGTTCAGATTTTCACTATAGGATTTGTGTTATGTGTTTAACATTTCGTTTCAAAATATATAGTTAACCACTAATTGAATATAAACAATCGTGTTATATACATGGAGCAAGTAGAACACATAGAAGAAGTATTTGGATTACGTTCTTAAAAGGTAAATTCACAGATTACAAAATGTAATTTAGCTCGTTTTGTCCAAGAAATTTGAATAATTAAAAACTATTTATTGTATGTATTTTAGATGTCACATTTTAACAAAGTAAGTCGGAAATAACTCAGATGATCTATTTGTTTGCAATACAATGCTTGTACAATACTCATCTTAATTAAAATATATAGGGATTATTGATTTGATTTATGCCACACAACACAAAATTGATAACATACTGTCTACAGATAAAATTAACAAAAAGTGTATCTTCTTTGTTTTATAATAAAGACATAATACGTTGATAAGATGTGAGTCAGACATGAATGCATACTATAAGTGGAATCAAGGAAATAGGTTGTTAGTAGTGAAACTTTACAAATGTAGACATTACATCGTAATCTATAAGAAAACTTCCTAAAGAAAGGTAAAGCAATAACAAGACAATATTAGACACCGTCTTAGGGGTGTATTAGAATTAAAAAAAATAATTTTTATTTTTGTTACTTTTAGTTATTTTTAAATTCAACTTATTCATTTACATAACATACACTACCGCTCAAAAGTGCTTAGGCACTCTCACTGACAGCAAAAATGTATAAGAACTCAGCAAAAATGTTAATAATATTTATTTTTTATGTACAGATGTACATGAATAAAAATATATTACAGAAATGTGAAAATTAAAACGTTTAATTTAAATTTTGCTTTCATCTATGTGACCTCCTCTTGTTTTAATAATTGCAGCACACAATCGAGGCATTCTCGCAATAAGTTTTGCCAGAGTTTCTTGTGTTGTTGAGGTTTAACTCGATTGCAATTTGTTCCACACGTCAATAGCCGATGTCGCAGCCGATTTCCGTACTTCCCGATCTAGTTCTTCCCATAGTAACTCGATTGGATTCAAGTCGGGGCTCTGGGGAAGCCATTCCATAATTTTCAGAATTCCTTCCTCTTCTAAATGGCGTAGATAGTATTTACATCATTTAGAGGAATGTTTTGGGTCATTATCTTGCTGTAAGATAAAATTTTGACCCGAAAGTCGAATTCCGGAAGATATTGCGTGGTTCTCCAAAATTTCTCGGTAGCCTTCTTTTTTTAATATACCGTCAATTTTCACGATGTTCCCTACACTAGTGCCAGCAAAACAGCCCCAAATGATGATAGAACCTCCACCATGCTTCACGGTAACAGCAATACACTCTTCTCTTGCACGTTCACCCACAGATCTTGTTACGAATATGCGTCTTCGGGTTCCGAACAGCTCAAATTTGGACTCATCCGTCCATAGGATGTTGTTCCACTCTTCTATGGTCCAGCGTTGGTGTTCACGAGCCCATTTAAGTCGCTTTTGCTTGTTTTGTTTGCGTAGTAATGGCTTTTTCATCGCAATACGTCTATGGAGCCCGGCTTTCTGTAGGCGACGTTTGACTGTAGAAACACTGACTAGTTTTTGGCGACCAATATTTAATTCTGCGGTGATTTCCGGGGCTGTTTTGCGTCTATTTAACTTGCTGGTAACCACTATTCTGCGATCATCTGCAGATGTTGTCGCTTTTGGCCTTCCACTCCGTCTTTTATTAAGAAAACTGTCAGTTTCCCAATATTTTTTTACGTTATAGTCAACCGTAGCGTGGTGTATTTTCATCTTTTTGGCAATTTGTCGATTACTTATGCCACTTTTATGGTAAGCTATTATAAGCGCACGTGTTTCGGTACTAATTTCTCTTCGCGTAGGCATTTTAAAAAATTGTCACACGATATTTCGCTCACGACGTGAATAGAGTAAATACCACACCGCAACTGCCCATAGGTTACAGATTTCACTATAATCTTCTAGAAAGGTAATTTAAACATTATTACCTACAATCTAACAGATGACTAAATTTACCCAGTAAATTCAGAGGGGTTGTTATTGTAATTTCACCGCAATAAACAGTTTATGGTAAACCGACCAAGTGCAGATAAATGATAGTAAACCTTATGCGATATAATGGGTGTTTATCTTACTGAACTACATTTTAAATACGTATTTCATTTTATTATAATGTTTTTTTGGTAAACATAATACTATATGAATAATCCATGAAAACAGGGGTGCCTAAACACTTTTGAGCGGTAGTGTATATGCGTATTCTATGTCAATGAACTGCAGTACCATGCAGCATCATTAAAATCGATTTTATGTCTACAAATTACGCTTCGTAGTTCACTCATAATATTGTCAATTGTTGAAATTAATATCCGGATATTAATTTTATAAGCTACTATATATAGAAAAGGAACATTTTTATTTGGGGTTTCTAATCTAAGATAGTTGGTAATGTAGCTGCATATGTGATTATATTCAAGTTGGTCGAGCGAATCTGTCACCTGTCATATAGAACTTAAAATAATTTGTGTAACGTAAATGTAGTGGTTTAAGGTAATTAACTGTTCTAGCAGGTATTTAGTTTCTATAATAACTTGTTCAGATGTTCACTATAGGATTTGTGTTGTGTGTTTAACATTTCGTTTCAAAATATATAATTATACACAAATTGAACGTAAACAATCGTGTTATATACATGGAGCAAGAAGAACACATAGAAGAAGTATTTGGATTACGTTCTTAAAAGGTAAATTCACAGATTACAAAATGTAATTTAGCTCCTTTTGTCCAAGAAATTTGAATAATTAAAAGCTATTTATTGTATGTATTTTAGATGTCACATTTTAACAAATTAAGTCGGAAATAACTCAGACGATCTATTGGTTTGCAATACAATGCTTGTACGATACTCATCTTAATTAAAATATATAGGGATTATTGATTTGATTTATGCCACACAACAAAAAATTGATAACGTACTGTCTACAGATAAAATTAACAAAAAGTGTATCGTCTTTGTTTTATAATAAAGACATCATACGTTGATAAGATGTGAGTCAGACATAAATGCATACTATAAGTGGAATCAAGGGAATAGGTTGTTAATAGTGAAACTTTATAAATGTAGACATTACATCGTAATCTATAATAAAACTTCCTAAAGAAAAGTAAAGCAATAACAAGACAATATTAGACACCGCCTTAGGGGTGTATTAGAATTAAAAAAATAATTGTTTTTTTTTTGTTACTTTGTTATTTTTAAATTCAACTTATTCATTTGCATAACATAATTATGAGGTATTAAAAGATACGTAAGAGAACTATTTTGAAACAGTAAGAATTCCTTCATTTATTTAAACTATCATTTTTGCAGATGTATCATTGTTTAATGGAAATGTAAACAGTCATTATTTAAACTACACAGCTACTCCACTTTAATTACAGCAAATTGAACCCGTTCGTTGGGAAAAAAAACACCGCCAAATCCGAGGTCGTTATGATCTCTTAAGTAAATCTATTAACAGATTCATGTGCTTTATGAAAATGACCGTTTCTTTTTTGATACTTTAAATGTGGTATACTGGGGGCTACTAGAATACAGACTAACTTATTTACTTCATCTGTAATAGTGTAGTGGGATTCCAATAAAATCTGTTGTATTATTTAACTTTGGCGACGGATACTTTCATATACTTTAACAATAATATTTCGAAAACAAAAAGAAAACTTTAAAATTATGTTTTAATTGTTTGCGATTTATTAGAAATGTTATGGCAACAAAACGTCATAGCACTTTGTTCTGAATTAGTCAATCTGGAGCGGTACTTCCTCTTGGAGAATGTTGATGTCGACGAAGCAATACATCGTATTGCATCATTAAGCATTCAGTACCTACAGTTAAATCTGTTGGTTGTTACTATTCTGCAAACATTAAACAGCAAACTAAAGTTAAAGAATACTACTTCAAAAAATCGAAAGCTTATAAATCAAATCAATGACGTCCTATAATGGATTTAGAAGACTTAAACAGTTATTTAAAAAGGAAACCTAATAAGAAAAGACATATAACGACTATGAAACTCGCATTCAAATGGATGTTATAAGTAATCCAAAGAACTTTTCAATATTCATTTCTGGCAAGAGATGTACACTAGGGTGACAGAATAAAATAGACACCAGGTAAAGCGGTATAAATATGTAAACAGCTAAATTCTAAGAACGAATTAAGAACTTTCTCTTGTCATTAGGATAGGGGTAGATGTATCGGAAGGAATTCGTCATAGTTTAGTATCGTTACAACTATGCCTCGCTTACAAGGTTCGAGTGATATTAGCGACTTCACCCGGGGTCGCATCGTTCGCCAGAGTGAACGTGGCGCTTCGCAACGTGAAATAAGTAAATTTTTAAATATTCCGTTGTCCACAGTTAACCGCGTGATTACACAATTTAAACGCAAGGAAAAAAAACAACAGTGGAGTCGAGACCAGGTCGTGCCGGACTTTCTGAAATAAGTAAAAGGATGCTTGTGCGCAGTGTTAAGAGAACCGCGAAAAAGTACAGTTGAGCTTGCGGCAACTTCACAGAAAAGTCAGCGCACCGTTCCGCGATACCTCCACAGTGTGGGGAAGCATAAAAGGGTGACAAAGAAAAAACCTCTCCTTACGGCGTTTCAAAAACGACGCCGAATGGCTTGGGCAATCGAAGTGCGAACGAAGCCCGAAGAGTTTTGGCGGTCTGTCATTTTTTCAGACGAAAGCAGATACTGCCAATTCAGTGATAGTGGTCGTACGCGGGTATGGAGACGTTCGTCACAGCAACTGGACGACAAATTTTTGCATCAGACGGTGAAATACGGCGGTGTGAACATCACGGTGTGGGGCGCGATATGGTATGGTGGAAGATCGCAATTAGTAATCTGCGACGAAAATATAAATGCGGCGAAATATGTCCAAATATTAACAGAAGGACTGCTACCGATATTCAACAACGCCATTATATCTAAAGAAGACGCCACTTTTATGGAGGATGGAGCACCCTGCCACAAAACAAGAACAACAACCACATGCAAAGAGGAACAGGGTATTCGGATTTTACCATGCCAGGCCAATCACCAGACATGAATCCGATAGAGAATGTTTGGCACATAATCCAGACAAATATGGCGAAACGACCCTGAAAACCCAGCAATAAGGAAGAACTTGTGGCGGCTGTTACAGAAGAGTGGTTAAATATTCCAAAAGACACCATTAATCATTTAATAGATTCTATGCCACGACGACTCGCAGTACTTCACGCAAGTAAAGGTGAATCGACAAAATATTAGTCTAATTTAAAAATTTTAAAATATTTTGTATAATAACGAGAATAGAACCTTTTTTTTAAATTACTAGGTGTCTATTTTATTCTGATTAAATCCTAGTTTTATTCAAAACATTGAAGTGATCCCCCGAGTCCTACTTATTGCAGCACTAGTTGTACACCTTTAACAGTATATCACAGCTTGTACGCTCTAGTTATGAGAACGGTAACAATATCAAGCAGAAGAAAACTTGCCAATCTTCGAAAGACTCCGAGAAAACCTTTGAAGTAACTAACAAAGAAGGCACATCGCATTACTAAAATTTCTCGTATTTTTTTATACGTTTCAATAATCTAGAACGAATTTACTTCATCAAATACCCTAATGTACGTTGAGGATTCCATGAATAATGGTATATGTATAAGGGCGAAGAACTTAGTCAACCATCATACACTGTGTGCAGATTATGTTGTCGTTTGTTTGTCTCTCTGGCCTGAAAGCGTCTTGTTCTTCCTCTAGTCTTTGTTCCACATGAACTCTTAGTTGTTTTTCTGTTTCTTCGAAAAAAGGCTTACAATTTAGCCATAATAGTTCGAACAAATGGTTGCAATCAATCAAGCTGTATATGTGAAAAATGAATTTCATAAGAAAAAGCAACTGTATTGAATGGAGGTTATTTTGATTAGTAAAATTTTAGTACTACTAATTCCTAATTTTCGTATAGAACTCCGAAGTTGTTTATTATATTTACAAGAACGATCTACGCATACATTTTTGACATATTTGCTTATACTCTATCAAAAGATTTACAACATAACTGCAGTACGTCAGTACATAATAATAACAACACAACAATGAAGGCGGACCTTCACAAACTGAAAACGATCAGGTGAGCGCCAGGTGAATTATTGTCACGTATTTGTAAATCAAATTATGTGGGACTTACTAATCGTTAATAAAGCTTATCTGTGTATTTTGTTGTAATCCGCACGTTTTTGTTTCTTATCAAATTTAGCACTTATTATCGTTATAAACATTTTCCTTTCCTTTTTTATTTCTTTGTTTTTCCTCTTATTTTTATACTTGATCTTGCTACAACTCATTTTAAATCGTATTCGTTACTCCAATAGACGTATACATTAGTGCAAAGAAACTCAAAACGAGTATGACTGCCGGACATGATGGACTGCCGAGCTTCTGGTCCGTGATCGCTCACTCACCCTATGTAAGCCCGTTGCTGTTATTTTCAATTTGGCCATAAAAACTTTAACGTTCCCTAATTATTAAAAGATTGGATGAATAACACCGTTTTTCAAGAAAGATGATCGTTCCGATATCCTGAATTATATACACTACCGCTCAAAAGTGTTTAGGCACTCTCACCGACAGCATAGATGTATAAGAACTCAGCAAAAATGTTAATAATATTTATCTTTTACGTACAGATACACGTACATGAATAAAAATATATTAAATAAATGTGAAAATTAAAACGTTTAATTTAAATTTTGCTTTCATCTATGTGACCTCCTCTTGATTTAATAATTGCAGCACACAATCGAGGCATTCTCGCAATAAGTTTTGCCAGAGTTTCTTGTGTTATTGAAGTCCAACTCGATTGCAATTTGTTCCACACAGTCAGTAGCTGATGTCGGAGCCGATTTCCGTACTTCCCGATCTAGTTCTTCCCATAGTAACTCGATTGGATTCAAGTCGGGGCTCTGGGAAGGCCATTCCATAATTTTGAGAGTTCCTTCCTCTTCTAAATGGCGGAAATAGTCTTCACATAATTTAGAGGAATGTTTTGGGTCATTATCTTGCTGGAGGATAAAATTTTGACCAAAAAGTCGAATTCCGGAAGGTATTGCGTTGTTCTCCAAAATTTCGCGGTAGCCTTCTTTTTTTAATACACCGTCAATTTTCACAATGTCCCCTACACTAGTGCCAGCAAAACAGCCCCAAATGATGATAGAACCTCCACCATGCTCCACGGTAGCAGCAATACACTCTTCTCTTGCACGTTCACCCACAGATCTTCTTACGAATATGCGTCTTCGGGTTCCGAACAGCTCAAATTTGGACTCATCCGTCCATAGGACGCTGTTCCACCCTTCTATGGTCCAGTGTTGGTGTTCACTAGCCCATTTAATTCGCGTTTGCTTGTTTTGTTTGCGTAGTAATGGCTTTTTTATCGCAATACGTCCATGGAGCCAAGCTTTCTATAGGCGACGTTTGACTGTAGAAACACTGACTAGTTTTTGGCGACCAACATTTAATTCTGCGGTGATTGCCGGGGCTGCTTTGCGTCTATTTAACTTGCTGGTAACCACTATTCTGCGATCATCTGCAGATGTTGTCGCTTTTGGCCTTCCACTCCATCTTTTATTAAGAAAACTGCCAGTTTTCCGATATTTTTTTACGTTATAGTCAACCGTAGCGTGGTGTATTTACATTTTTTTGGCAATTTGTCGATTACTTATGCCACTTTTATGGTAAGCTATTATAAGCGCACGTGTTTCCGTACTAATTTCTCTTCGCGGAGGCATTTTAAAAAATTGTCACACGATATTTCGCTCACGACGTGAATAGAGTAAATACCACACTGCAACTGAGCATAGGTTACAGATTTCACTATAATCTTTTAGGAAGGTAATTTAAATATTATTACCTACAATCTAACAGATGACTAAATTTACCCAGTAAATTCAGAGGGATTGTTATTGTAATTGCACTGCAATAAACAGTTTATGGTAATCCGACCAAGTGCAAACAAATGATAGTAAACCTTATCCGATATAATGGGTGTTTATCTTACTGAACTACATTTCAAATGTTCTTCTAACAGTACCACGCAGTTTATAAAGTCTTACCTTAGTAACAAATCTTGCTATGTTCACTACAGTGGATTTACGTCAAACTCATTTACTGCTATTACTGTAGTTCCACGGGGGTCAAATTTGGGACCTTTATTGTTTAACATTTACATAAATGATCTTCCTTCACTTTTGAATTGTAATTCATTACCTTATGCAGATGATTCGAAGATTATTCATATTATCACTTCTAAACGAAACTGTATGCTTTTACAAGCGAATTTGAACGCAATTAATTTGTGGTGCATGGAAAACAGAATCTGCTTGAACCTAGACTAGTGTGCAGTTGTGACTTACACCAAGAGTAGGAAATCAACTACCTATAACTAGTTCACTGACTAAACAATTATAGCTAGAAATTCGTCGGTGAGAGACTTTGGTGTGCTGTTCAAAAATTATCTTTTGCGGAACACATTGACTGCTACAAGAAATTCTGCTTGGAAATCGTTAGGATTTCTCATACGAACGTGTGGTGGCTTTGGCAAGTTGACAATTTTCCTTGTTTTATACTATGCGTACGTTCGTACTAAACTATACTTCATTCACGTTAAGAATGCAGTAGGTAGCGCTACGATCGGCGGCTGTATTACACTGTTCAAATTTAACCGATGAAATTGTCAAGTGACAACATCGTAAACACCAAAGTTTTGTTATAAAAATCTTGTATAATAAATAGCAAGTTTTCATATTTTATGTGCAATACATTATGGTTCTATGACCTGGTAAAATAATACAGCTATAATAAAGTAAACGTAACATCAATTGCTATATAAATCTATCCATTCGTTGTTTCATTTACCAAAATAGTTGGAGCTTATTTAATTATGTTAGAAAGTAAATGTGATTGCGTTTGGGGTTAATTAAAGTTTTAAAATGACAATATTGCCATGGATAAACTTGAATAGAAAATATAACTTTGACATGAGTGGTTATATACACAGTGTTATACCAAGTCATTTGTCATGAAGTAAATCTCCCCGTTGGTAATCTCCATCAATTTCAATGGTATGGTTGAAAGTAAGCAATTCAATATATACAAGCAAAAACCAAACAAGGAATAATGTTGCTGATTATGAACAATACATAATGGGCTTAACGGGACTGTATCCAAGTCCATCGAGTAGCTTCAAAGTACATGGTAACACACAATATCCTTAAATTTGCATAGAATTTGATTATATCAATGATGAAATTAGATGAGCTTCTCGGTGAAAAAGAAGACAGCACTCCAAGTATACTTATCTACTGCACCCCGGCTGCAGTAAAACCAATGTACATTTTCAATGATAGTACAGTCAATAAATAATTACATGCATATCAATGAGTACAATAAAAAACCAAATATACTAATGAATTATAACAATCTCTTAATTGCACATATTACAAATTTATATAGGTTTCTTCTCCTCATATCCGGAATAAATTTAATAAAAAAGATTTCTTTACTGCTAGCATTTTATTTATACAATAACAAATGAAATAAACATATGAATTTGATTTATAAATCAAAGGGTAGAGTGAAAATGGTGAATAAATAATTTCAATTTATTATGCAAAATTAACAGATATTTGAATCAGATTCTGATAATGGTGGTATCATAAATTCTTCGAATATATTTTCAACGATATTATCCAGTTGATACATCATACTCTCTTCTTCGATAACATGTTTGATACAATATATTTGTATTCATGTTCTTTTAAAATTACTACATTGTATAAAATACCTTAACTAAATGTATGGACATTTTATGAACTTACTAGGCAAAATGAGAATCTGCCGATGAATCTGTATCTGTAGTTATAATAAATTCTTCAACCATATCTTCAATTTAGCTTCTGTCTACTGCCAATATGCTTGCTTGAGGGTTCTTCGATGGTCCTGCAACTGCATCTACTACTGCTCCTTCAGCCATACCAAACCAAAGCTGTAATCGTAATAGTAAAATAGAAATTTTGTTTATATAATCGATTGTATAGTACCTTGAATTATGAAATGATGAGATAAAACAACTCTGAAAAGAATTATTTTTGCCACACCTTGTTTATAGGTAAAAAGTACAATGAAAAACTGCAGAAAACAATGAGACGAAAATTGTAAACAAATTTGACAACTGACAGAAATTTCATATGAAGAAATTACATCAATTTCTCCTGTGTGAATACGCCTCGCCCATTAACCAATGGCAAACCCGTATTTTGAGGCCTATCTATTCCAAGTCTGCATTCTTAACGTGAATGGAGTATAGAGTACGCATCTGCGGTTTTGTATCCGCACTACCTTTATCATCAAGTCACCCTAGAAAGAGTGCAAAAAAGTTTTTGAATTTGTCATTTAAGACGGTACTTACCCACAACGTGGTGTGGATTACAACGGCCTGCTTATCGATTTCACGCAGGATCTCTAACTAATCGCAGATATGAAGCGAATGGAAAGTTCCTGATTAAACTGATAAATAATCACATCGATAACCCTAAGTTGCTTGCTCATATTGATTTTGTACTACCACAGTATGGCACAAGAACATGTGTTACTTTCCAAGATCCAAGAGCTAGATCTAATACGTTAGTAAAAGTCACGATAAGTCGCATGACAAAGAATACAAACGCGCGGTATCCTGATCCCAATCGTTATAGTATGCTTAACCTCACATGGTTTATATGTAATATTACACTGGTATTGGTTTATTTATTTTGTTAGTCATTATGTATACTTCATTTATTTTGTATTAATTGATATTTTTATGATTTCTCTGAAATGATGTTACATTTATTTCATTACTGTTTTTCTTTTTTGTACATTTTTGTATATATTATTTTTCTTGGTTATCCTATTATTATTATTATAATGACACGGTCCAATTCCGGAAACAGTTCGTTTATTCCTGACCCTGACCGTGGGAGCCTGCGTATTCATTCTAATACAGCCTCGACCATAAATTCGCTGTTCTATTTGTATGTCTGAAAACCCAGCTTATCCTACTCCATCTTATGCACGCCGCGTAATTTTAAAATTATTTATATGTCAACACTGATATTGCACATTTTTTCTGAGAGATAACATTGTCTGCCGGCTGTCTTTTTTTTCTCAGATCCATATCGCGTACTTTTATTAATACCATTCACACAACAAAAACAATTTATTGTGCAGTTTATATGAAGTGTTTAATTACTTGATCGAAATAACCAGTTTTCTTGATTACCTTATCGAGATTAAAGTAGTGAAAAAATAATGAATTAGATATGGTGATTTATTACTTTATCGCAACAAGTATCGAAAATATTTCCCAATGTTAACTCCTGCTCGATGAAACTTGTTAGTTTTTTTTCCTAGGTATTATAAATTACGTGCAACTATGATGACAAATTTCTAATGAAATTTTATTTGTTGATTTTGAAAATTATGACTAATTTTTGTTATTTACATTAGCAATGAGATGGCCCGTTTTAATTTAAGTATGCAACTGATATGCATATCGTGAAATCGTTAATCCCTATTATAAGTTGTATGCAAATATAAAATATGGCTCATATCATACGTAAAGTCCAAACATTTAGGTACAAATTTCACCCGAATACATTTTATTGTTTCAAGACTACGACTATTGTTTGACGAGGATGGAGATAGCTGCAGTAATTACTTTCGGTCAAACAGTTTAGTACAAGTAATGCATACGTATTACTATGTTTGAATTAACTTACTTTTATTTGGTAACAGTCACTTACGTTTTATAAAGTCATTAATAATCACAATAAAATTTTACTGTATCTGTGACTTTTTGTAAAATCCGTTACCACCTCCAAACTTTTGGACGGCACTGTAGAGCCCTATCCAATTTATTAGGGCCAGAATTAGGTTAATATGAGAATGTAGGATGTGGCAGAAAACGTATATATGACGGCCCTGGTACAGCAAATTACAGTCCATGTCCAATTTATTAGGGCCTCTTGCTCAAATAGCGATTTTGTTAGAATATATAATGAAAACCGTATTGAACTAGCATTATTCTGAACTGTTATTAGGAGGTTATTAAGTGGCACTTTCTCAATTTCTTAGAAAGGTCTTTAGGGAACGTATTTAGATAGGTATTGTAAACACTATTCATGAATTTTATACTTGTATTCGTAAATTACCGCGTTGGAGACACAATAAAGATTAAATTTATAAACGGGCCCTAATAAAATGGACAAGGACTGTACATGTGCACTCGGAGATTCAGGAAATTAATTATTTAAATTTCACAATACCCTTATTCCAATACTTTGGAGGTACAGTAGAACCCGGTTATAACAACTTCGGCTGTAACGACACTCCTTTTTTAGCGTCAAATTTGAAGCGGTCCCGTACTTTACTATTCAAACGTACAGGGAAAAACCCGGTTTTAGCGTCAATAACCCCTGATATAACGACAAATATTTACCACTTGAGGTATGTATTTATATTATCATTTATGGCTCAATTCCCGGTGTTTGCCTAGCCTGCAACGTTCGACCCTTCGGGGATTCCAAGAATATTACCGTTTCTTGCAATGCGCTAGGCAAAGTTCATAAGAAATTTCCTCAGTCGGCATTTGAATCGTGTGAGTGAAACATCGAGATTTCTTTATCGAAAATGTCAGGTTTAAAGCGAAAAAGTTTAAGCGTGAACGACAAAGTCGCGATAATCAAAGCAGTCGAAAGTGGAAGGAAGAAAGCGGACGTGTGTCGCGAATTTGGGTTAGTTAACTCTACGACTTGCACAATTGTGAAAAATAAGAATAAAATCATGAATACTTTTGTGAAAAGGGAAAGAAAAGTCAAAAAAAAATTTGATCGTGCGAAAAGGTTGAAATCGACGAAGCGCTTATTACGTGGTTTAAGCAATGTAGAAGTGCAAATTTACCGGTTAATGGACCATTGCTTATGCAAAAGACCGAAGAATTTGGAAGTTTATTTGGAGACACAATGGGTAACTGAAGCGTTTCAAACGGAGACATTCAATAACGTTCGGAAAAGTGAGCGGTGAAGCGAAAAGTGTTAATATGACAGAAGCATAGACGTGGCTAAATGAAGTGTGGCCTAAATTAAGACAAGATTATGAAGACAATGAAATTTACAATGGTGACGAAATGGGAATTTTTTATAAACTTCTTCCAGTTAAGACTCTGAGGTTTAAAGGCGAAAAATGTGTAGGCGGTTAACTGCATTCGTGTGTGCTAATATGACCGTTACAGAGAAACGTAAAATTCTTGTCATAGGAAAGTCAAAAAAGCCACGCTGCTTCAAAAACATAAAAACATTCCCAACAAATTACTGCGCAAACAGAAGAGCATGGATGACTTCAGAAATCTTTGAAAATGAAATTCGAAAATGGGATAAAGAACTTGCGGTTAAAGGTAAAAAAATCTTGCTTTTAGTCGATAACTGTCCAGCACATCAATCATTAGCCCACTTAAAAAATATTAATTTGGTATTTCTGCCCCCAAATTGCACTAGCATCCTTCAACCAATGGACCAAGGCGTAATAAGAAGCATAAAATGTTTTTACAGAAAATTTCTTCTGCAGAAAATTATTACGGGTATGGACAAGAACGCACCATGTGCAGTTTCACTTCTCGACGCGTCGGACTTTTTAGAGAAAGCTTGACGTAGTAAAACCTCTGAGACTATAGCAAACTGCTTTAGTCATTCAAGATTAAGGAATAATCCAGTTTGTGACAACTTAAATGAAGATGACGTTCCGTTATGTGAACTTATTAAAAAAAGTGGCAGCAAAATCAGAGTGACGAAAACCAGTTTTGTTTCGACGACTTCGCATCCGTGGACAGTTGCCTTATTACGTTGGGAATTTTTTCAGATTCTGATATCGTGGAGGACATAAAACAGCCGGATAGCGAAAACGATAATGAAATCGAAGAGGAAGAAGATTCATGCGACGAAGCAGAACACGTACCAACAAACGAAGAAGCCCCAAGTGCCATAACACTTTTAAAAACTTATTATAGACAGCGAGAAACGTCACCTCAAATTATTGATAAAGTGAGAGAATTAGAAATGGATATAGAAAAACAGTTTTGGCGTACGAAAACTGTGCAACGGAAAATTACAGATTTCTTTCATTAGACAAGCAAGTCAGTATGTACCTGTAGATGTGTAAGGTTATATGGTTAAGTACATTAAATTAATTAAATTCACATATGTATCTGTTTACCACCCGTAATATTTTTCCCACCAATTCTTGTATGTAAACATGGAACTTGTAAAAACTCCACCTATAGCGTCAAAAAATTCGCAGTCCCGTGACTGTCGTTATAACCGGGTTTTACTGTACTTGAAATTGTTTGCTTACTATTTCCGGTTTATGAGGAGATTATTACAGCCAATCGATAATGGGTTTATTTAGATATATAGATTCTGTACAATAAATTGAAACGAACTTGAAACTTACACTCAACTTGATAAATTATAATTTCCTTGTAATTACCAACGTTAAAATTTTCAGAAAAAAAGTAATATTCGGTGGGATTTGAACATATGCCCTCTCGCTTACAGGGCGAACGTCTTATACCACCATCTATACCACAAAGACCTTTTTGGCTTTATTTTAACATCGGTAATAACAACGAGATTATAATTTATCATTACGAAAACCAACGAAAATTTCAAATTAATTCACTCGACTTGTTCGTCACAAAAAACAAGCTGTGTAATGTGCTATATTATAAAAATTTAATAAACATTCTATCGGATTCAAGAGATTTATCACAAACCGGTAATATCATTCTGCCATCAGCACTGATTTCCACTTGAAGAGATCTATTTACTGTCAAAATATTTCGATAGTGATAAGCCCGGTATTGGATGGTAACTTGTTTATAGCCCTATCATATATCGATTTAACGAAGTATCTATGATGGATATATTATAGGTACTAGCTTAAATAGTTGTCATAGGTTGTTGCCCAGTTTAATTAATGTTCTTCAATTATTATTATACGAGGGAAAGTCACTAGGTAGCTCAGTGGTTCAGGCACTTTGGTACACAGTTGGTGAAATCTTTTTGCACGTTTTGGGGACTACCTTCGTATGAGCTATTAAAGCATTTACTTGTGGATAACATTTAGGAATCACCTTGGAATGATTTGCGTGACCTGAATATTTATAAAAAAAGCACCTCTACCGTTCCAGCTCACTTACTAAATGTAAATGATTTAAATGATCATTTCATCTCGGCATCGAGTTCCAATTCGTTGCCTGATCTAACTGTGTTTAATTTTTATAATTCTAATGTGAAGCCGGGAGTTGGCACTTTCTTCTTCCTGATTGCTTCTAGATTGCTTCTATTATTTCCACCATGTCTTCGAACTCAGTTCGAGCGGATGGCATCTCCTTGGGAATGCTTTTACTGTGTTGTCCTACAATATTACCAATTCTAACCCACATTCTCAATTATTGTCTCCAGATGGGTGTCCTCCCTACTGATTGGGGGAAGGTTCATGTCATCCTTATTCCGAAAAACAAAAACCCTGCTAGCAGTCTTGATCTTCGCACGATTAGCATATTGCCCGTTCGGTCGAAGGTCTTGGAGAAGATTGTTGACAAGCAATTGCGTAGTCATTTGTCAAAATTTCATCTGCTACCTACGTTCCAATCTGGTTTCCGTCGAGGATTCAGTTGTATGTCCGCTCTCACTTGCATTGTCGATGACATCTTGTCAGCGAGCGACATTGGTGATTTGACAGTGTTGGTACTGTTGGATTTTTCCAGACAGTTGATCATAGTCTTCTGCTAGCAATTCTTCACTACATTGGCCTTAGCGAAGTAGCTCTTCACTTCTTTAGGGCTTACTTACTTGGCAGAAAACAGGCGGTGGTTGCTGGCGGGAAGGCGTCTGATTGGGCGACTATACACTCGGGAGTTCCGCAGGGATCCATATTGGGTCCATTGCTGTTCTCTATTTACACGGCACATATGTTCTTTTTCCATAATTTCACATGTAATCTCCACTTCTATGCTGATGATTCACAATTGTACAGATCCTTCTCCACTGATGAGGCTCACAGTGTTGTTGATGATATCAACTGCGACCTCAACAATCTGTATATTATTGCAAAAAAACATTTTTGAATGAAATGCTTTACAGTGTTCGGCGGTTCTAAGGTAAGGTCGAGTATACTTCCTAACATCAAACTCGCAATTAACAACACTCCTCTGAAATTTCAAAATAATATGAAAAATTTAGGCCTCTTTGTAGATAATGATCTTAAGTTTAAACATCATGTCAGTACTTGCATTAGACGCGCCTATTTCAATTTGAAACTAATTTATCCCCACCGGCATTGCCTTGACGTTTCTATTAAAAAGCTGCTATGTGATGCCTTGGTGTTATCACATTTTAATTTCTGCGATGTTGTTTATGGAAATTGTCTGGACCAAATTGACTCTCGCAGAATTCAGGTGGTACAGAACGCATGCCTCAGATTAATATATGGAATTAGACAGCGTCAAAGGATTTCCGATAAACTTAGGGATGCCGAGTGGCTAAGTATGGTATGACGGAGACAATTACACTTCTCCTGTCTCATTTATAAAATATTGAATTCTGGTGTTCCGCCTTACCTATTAAATAAAATGAGGCATCGTACGGATGTGCATAGTATCAACATTCGCAGGAAGGATCTTATCGATATACTTAAGCACCATACCTGGCAGTTTGAGAAAAGCTTTAGCTATGCTTCTGCTCGCTTCCCCTGGATACCAAAGAGTTACCATTTTATACCTTTAGGCGTGCTATTTATAATAGTTTAATGGATGAGCAGCTCTCTGGCAGATATGGAGTTGTAGTATTGTAATATATTAGATAATTTGGCTGTGTAACGAATTATGTTCTCATTTTATCTTCGTTCTTGGGTCACCGTTAACAACAGGAAACCTTTTTGGTTTACTGATGGGGATCCAATTGGCAAAAATGCTTGTATTTTTTTTCTCTCTTTTGTTTCTGTGTTCACTATTTACTTGCCAATAAATTATTATTATTATTAATTGCGCCACAAGGTTTACAGCATGGATTTTACGTGTAACATATAACAGATTGCCACTCTTTTCTTTAAGTGATTGACCTAAGGAAAACATGTTAGCGGCACCGTCACTCACAAACATTGAAGGTCTGGTCGTTGAAATTTGAAATTTCTTCAATGCCCTGAACACCACTTTTAAAATTTCATCCCTAGTACATTTTGCAACTTTTTAGGAAGCAAGTAATATAGGGGATGACGGTCCAAACTCTTCCATTCTACGTACCTTCATATTCACCACAGAAAGTTTTTGCCGATCGTCCACACATAACCACATTTTTTTTATCTTTCAATTCTACAGGCAAGGACAAAATTATTAGACACCCCAATTTCTTTCAATTATCTTTAAGATAAACAATGAACAAGTAAAACAAATATTATAAAAGCAAATATTTATTACTAAACACACCAGCCAAATCTGTTGCCATTTGACGTCGGTTTTGTAGAGAGTGTCGTTGTAACCGTCGTTTAACGTTTTGGACCTCTTCCCGGTCTTGATTTAGTATCCCCTGTTCCTTGGTAACGCTTTAGAGTTGTTTGTATGGCGCACCGTGAACATTTTACATTTTTACTAATCATCACTTGGGATAATCTCCGCATGTAGTGTAATAATTTGCATACGTTGAAACTCAGCAAGTTCTTTAGATTTCGGCATTTTCAGTTACATATAAACTAATCACGAATAAATATTTTTATTTGCCGCTAACAAACGCACATATAATTTAAAATAAAAATACTGATGTTCACGGGTCACTTTACCGAACTATACGAAGTGTAAAATACAATTAGCTCCGCAAATACAGAATAAATGGATTAACAACGGTATTTCTCCCACCAACCCTTCTATTTATACTACGGGTATTTCTAAGAAGCGGCAGGTAAAGACTATTTGTCTGTTAATACCGCTATATTAACACATGGGCTGAAAAATCCCGGGCCTAACACATAGATGACGCTAGTTTTATTGCAGTCACCTTTCTCTCAGTTAGTACTAACCTTCAAAAGACAGCTGTTAAAATTTCATGATATTCTATTCATTAGTTTGTGAGTTATTGTGCTAGGAGTCACGCTACTTTTGTTATTTTCAAAACTGGTTCAAAAACAATTTCGTGTTTTAATTATACACTGCTTTTTGATGGGAAAAAATACCGTTCTAGCGAAGCAATGGCTTGAAAAGTGTTATGGGGACTCCGCTACCATCAGAAACAACAATAAAACGTTGGTTTGCTGACTTCAAACGTGGTCGTAGAGACACCGATGATGCAGAACGCAGTGGACGTCGAAATGAGGCGGTAACACCAGGCAACATCAAAAAAATCCACAGAATCGTTTTGAATGATCGAAAAGTGAAGTTGCGTGAGTTAGCTGACATCGTAAAGGTATCAAAAGAACGTATTGGCTTTATATTGCATGAGCATTTGACTATGAGAAAGCTCTGTTCAAAGTGGGTGCCGCGTTTGCTCACTGTTGACCAAAAACAAGAACGTGTTGATGATTCTGAGCAGTGTTTGGCCATGTTTAAACGTAACAAACCGGAATTTTTGCGTCGATATGTGACAATGGATGAAACATGGATCCATCACTTCACTACGGAATCAAAACGATCGTCATCTGAGTGGACAGCAACTGGTAAATCTCGTCCAAAGCGCCCGAAAGCACAACAATCGGCTGGAAAGGTTATGGCCTCGGTATTTTCGGATGTGCGTGGTGTAATATTTATTGACTATCTTGAGAAAGGAAATACCATCAACAGCGAAGATTAGCGTTATTGGAGCGTTTGAAGGCCGAAATTGCAAAGAAACGACCGCATGTGGCAAAGAAAAAAATTTTGTTTCATCAAGACAACGCACCGTATCGCAAGTCGATCAAAACTGGCAAAACTACATGAATTGAACTTCGAATTGCTCCCACATCCACCGTATTCGCCAGATTTGGCTGCCAGCGACTACTGGCTGTTCGCAGACCTCAAAAAAATGCTCGCCGGTAAGAAATTTCGCACGAATGAAGAGGTTATCGCTGAAACTGAGTCCTATTTTGAGGCAAAAGATAAATCGTTCTACAAAAGTGGTATTGAAATGTTAGAGCGGTGCTGGAATGATTGCGTTGCTCTTGATGGAGATTACGTTGATGAATAAAGCTAATTTTGAACCACAAAAACCGTGTTTTCTCTGTTAGGTCCGAGACTTTTCAGACCATGTGTTAAAACATCTAAAGGGTGCCTCATGTTCTTGTCTCTGTGTGTACTTTAATTCTTCTTTCAACATAGTCACGAACAAATGGGATAAAGTTTTTTAACGATATCCGACTTGATAATGTATAATCCGAATACTTGCTCCAGAAGGAGAGAAGTGCTTGCTAGTGAAGTGAACGGTACATTACGTAGAATAAAACAAACGCCTATATCAAATATTAATTGTTCGCTTCATTGGCAAATAACAGCCCATGGTTAAAAAACTCAATAATTCCCCCTCACATTCGGTACTTTACCACAACCATATGTATTCAGGAATTTCAAAATAGCTGCATCGAACCGCTAATTCCGTGCACATGACTGTATGTGGATTCTTTAGTTAATCCACGACTGTCAATGTTGATTTAAGGTTTATAATTACAAAGCATCAAATTAAACTTGCAAAATGTACTAAATTTAACACATCTTTATATTCGACAAATCTTGTTATTTTCGTATCTTAGGTTATCTCACGGAATTACTTCAAACAACAAAGTCAACAGGTCATTGTTATCGTGGAATTGGTGGCTTTCGACTGAAGGTCAAAAATGCTGTAATGAATTTCATTTTTCGATCGATTTTAAGAGCTTATATATATGTATATACATATATACATTCATATACATATGTATAGAATTCAAAGTAATCTTTCTATATGACTTGTGCTCTTGTTAATTATTACGTATTATACTGCTTATTATAATTATCACTAATCGTGGTGTGTTGTGAAATTTTCCATTAATTATTCTGTAGTTTAAGTGGTGTCGTGCAAGAAATCACTTGCTTTTGATTGTGATCTTCAGAAGACGTGAGTTTTGATTAGATAAAACTGGCGAATTTGCATTTGAAGTGTCTAATTGTTTCTGTCAATTAACTTATCTTTTAATCGAGTAAGTATTATATAGGAAAAGTGGATAAGTGCACGAATGTGTTAATTATGTCTGGAGAGACCGATAATTGATTTTACATAATTGCTATGTAATTGGTTCCATGTGCTACGGTGCTTGTAAATAATTCGAGATATTGTTTTAATGTTAACGTGTAGATTGTAAAAATAAGTGTAGATTTTTTTCGGTTATATAAGGTGTTATTCGATACTAGAGATGATGGAATGACTGGCAAGTCTTAGTTGTCGGAAAAAGCGAATAACTTTGTATTAAGCAAACAAAGTTTCCTAATACCTCCTGTTATGAATGAGTTCCCCGTATCTTTGTCTGTATCCCACAATTCACTTTAGTATTGTGCTTTCATGTGATAACTGTGTTAGTATGTACTAAATATTTGCTTTAAATTGTTGCATGAATATTAAAAATTCGAATGACAACGACTTCTACAAGCAGACAGATTTGTGTGAACCACCCAGATGGTTCTTGTTACATTTGTGGTGAATACATTTTTAACGAAAGTAGAATACCCATATCTCCCTTTATAAAAAGGGAATATTTGGCGTATTTTGGCGTTCACTTAGAAGAGACCAGGATAAATCTTGGGCACCGCATTTTGTATGCAAAACATGCGTAGAATATTTGCGATTTAGAGTAGCTATGATATGGAAGGACCCTAAACATTATCATGATGACTGCTATTTTTGTTCTGTCAACATCAAAAGCTTTAATCGCAATAACCGGCATAAATGGAGTCAGCACGGAGACCTCTTCCTCATTCTAAAGAAATGTCCATTCCGACGTTCAGTAACTTACCTATGCTTCCGGAGGATGACTTAGATACATTGTTTGATGAGGTGCAATTCCAGAAAAGTGAAGGTGATCGTGATTTTGAAGGACGATCAGCGAGTCCCCAACGCTTCAGCTAACAGATCCAAACCTCTCAAAGGAGTAGTCCGAATTGCTTGCTTCCAGATTAAAGAAAAGGAACTTACTGTGTCCAGGTAGTAATATTACATTTTATCTTACCAGAGAGAAAGATCTGCTGCCGTATTTCCCTAAAGAAAACAACTTAGCGTTTTGTAATGATATAAGAGGTCTCTTGAAGAAAATGGGGTTAAATGAATACACGCCAAGTAAATGACGTCTTATATATAAAGCATCAAGATTCATTACTTTCACAGATACTTAGATCATTTTCCAGCAAACTTAGGTGATGCTAATGAGAAACAGGGGGAAAGATTTCACAAAGACGTCAGCATTATGGAGGAAAGATACCAATGAAGATAGCGTGCCCATATGATGACCCATTACTACTGGAATCTTCCGGCGAGACTCTTCCAGAAAACCTCACACAAGTAAATGTTATAAAACAAAATTTTAACTGATGATTAAAAGTTGTATAGGATTATTTTTCTGTTAAATAAACACCTCCTATCAATTTTTTTGTGTTCCAGTTAACAGTTATTAAATAGTAATGTTTAAGAAGTTACGTACATAACAAAACCTTATATCTGCACTTTAGAGAATTTTGTCTAAATAGGGCAGAAAGAATGAATTTCGAAGAAAGCTAACGGCATTTTTGGATTAGGCATTGCTTAATTACATCTAAAAAGTCCGACCGCAAAATCTTGTGCTATTATTGAAACACCTTTTATATTTCAACTACCACTTCTACGGTTTCCATTACCAACGTCTACTAACTTTATTCGTCACTGTAGAACGAGAAAAATCATTGATAAAATTCTCATTCGGTCTATACCTACATACATACACTACCGCTCAAAAGTGGTTAGGCACTGACACTGACAGCAAAAATGTATAAGAACTCAGCAAAAATGTTAATAATATTTATCTTTTATGTACAGATACACGTACATGAATAAAAATATATTAAATAAATGTGAAAATTAAAACGTTTAATTTAAATTTTGCTTTCATCTATGTGACCTCCTCTTGATTTAATAATTGCAGCACATAATCGAAGCATTCTGGCAATAAGTTTTGCCAGAGTTTCTTGTGTTATTGAGGTCCAACTCGATTGCAATTTGTTCCACACGTCAGTAGCTGATGTCGGAGCCGATTTCCGTACTTCCCGATCTAGTTCTTCCCATAGTAACTCGATTGGATTCAAGTCGGGGCTCTGGGGAGGCCATTCCATAATTTTGAGAGTTCCTTCCTCTTCTAAGTGGCGTAAACAGCACTTACATAATTTAGAGGAATGTTTTGGGTCATTATCTTGCTGGAAGATAAAATTTTGACCCAAGAGTCGAATTCCGGAAGGTATTGCATGGTTCTCCAAAATATCGCGGTAGCCTTCTTTTTTTAATACACCGTCAATTTTCACAATGTCCCCTACACTAGTGCCCCAGCAAAACAGCCCCAAATGATGATAGAACCTCGACCATGCTTCACGGTAGCAGCAATACACTCTTCTCTGGCACGTTCACCCACAGATCTTCTTACGAATATGCGTCTTCGGGTTCCGAACAGCTCAAATTTGGACTCATCCGTCCATAGGACGTTGTTCCACTCTTCTATGGTCCAGTGTTGGTGTTCACGAGCCTATTTAAGTCGCTTTTGCTTGTTTTGTTTGCGTAGTAATGGCTTTTTCATCGCAATATGTCCATGGAGCCCGGCTTTCTGTAGGCGACGTTTGGCTGTAGAAACACTGACTAGTTTTTGGCGACCAATATTTAATTCTGTGGTGATTTCCGGGGCTGTTTAGCGTCTATTTAACTTGCTGCTAACCACTATTCTGCGATTATCTGCAGATGTTGTCGCTTTGGCGTTCCACTCCGTCTTTTATTAAGAAAACTGCCAGTTTCCCGATATTTTTTTACGTTATAGTCAACCGTAGCGTGGTGTATTTTAATTTCTTTGGCAATTTGTCGATTACTTATGCCACTTTTATGGTAAGCCATTATAAGCGCACGTGTTTCCGTACTAATTTCTCTTCGCGGAGGCATTTAAAAAAATTGTCAAACGATATTTCGCTCACGACGTGAATAGAGTAAATACCACACTGCAACTGACCATAGGTTACAGATTTCACTATAATCTTCTAGGAAGGTAATTTAAACATTATTACCTACAATCTAACAGATGAGTAAATTTACCCAGTAAATTCATAAGGATTGTTATTATAATTGCACCGCAATAAACAATTTATGGTAATCCGACCAAGTGCAGGTAAATGATAGTAAACCTTATGCGATATAGTGGGTGTTTATCTTACTGAACTACATTTTAAATACGTATTTCATTTTATTATAATGTTTTTTTGGTAAACATAATGCTATATGAATAATCCATGAAAACAGGGGTGCCTAAACACTTTTGGGCGGTAGTGTACATATCTATCATTTCGCTGCGCTCTTTCGAAACGTCTGGCGATCGCGATCGTCTCATTTTAGCTATAAAATTGCCAGCTAACGCTACACAAATGCGTATTCCGATGATGTTTAACGAAATGCGTGTATCTCGAGCGATCGGTAAAAACCGATAGTCGTTAGATTGTTCTGTTTATCTGGACGTGTTTTGTTCGTTATAGGACGATTCTAATCCATTCGCAAATATCCGCTAGGCACGCTCGATTCGGACGAGTTCCTCGTGAAGTATTTAATGGTGTGTATTGCGAACGTGCGAATGCTGGAGTGATATGCCTGGGAAGTTACAGAACGAGGTGTTCGAGGCCGAAAATACCGAATTGATCGGGTGAGTTAGTTTTCACTTTATGAGAGTTATAAATTGCGGTCTGTGGTAGAAGAGGGTAATGCCAATTTATTTAGATATTTCTTAGAGGTATGTCTACTTGCCACACGAGTTATACCGAAATTTGGTGACCGTTTTCAAATAAGAATAGACTCAGCTTTATTTTATTTCGCATTTATTGCATTTAAGATTAGGAAAGACGTCTAGAATAAACTGAAGCGTTATAATGAAATGATTGTAATAGTAAATATTGCAAACCTTAAGACATAATAGGTTCCTAATTGTACTTAATGGAAACAAGTCTTCTAGGGCCGAAGGATATCGGTCGATTCACAGTTTATGTTTGATGACGACCCTGATTCACGTTTAAATTGATTCACAGTTACGAGGACGACCTGAAATATTTCCGGAATCGACAAGAAAGCACGGTATTGGTATGATTTTTTATTTTTCGATGTTCTTTGATCTCTGGTATGTAGTGGTGGATCCATGTCTCACCCAAGGTTACGAAACGCATGAAGAAATTCATTGGATTGCGTTGTATCCTTCAAAACGGTCACCCGATATCGCGCCGAAATCTTTTTCATGTCCAAAATTTCGTGTAGGATATGCCTTAAGATATAATAGGTTCCTAATTGCACTTAATGGCAACAAATCTTCTCAAATTGACAAACATCTCAACTTTTATGAGTTATTTTTTTTTTTCCTGTAAAAATATTGAGAAGTCTGCTAATGAAATAGCAGTTTAACATAGACTCATCTTCTGTTGAAAATAAGATAACGCAGATTCTCTCAGATATACAGCTCAAAGCCACAGCATCTGGTACAAAATTCCGGTCTTTTATATCTGTAGATAAATATCCGAATCCAAGGCATATTGCTCTTCAGTTTACAGCAATGTTTGAGTTAACTCATTTGTGCGAGTCTGCATTTTCTGAAATGAAAATAGTTTGGTATCCAAAACATCGATAACGATTGCAAGGACTGTGTGGTTGTACAATTCACAGGTATAGCAGTAAACTACCCTCACACAAATTTATTAATTATACGGAACGCAGCGTTTCGAGAGCACGTGGACTCTCATTGTCAACCGTGTTACCGACTTAATGTAAAAAATGTATCACACATGCAAATTATTTTCTGCGCAGGCTCTAAAATTTCTTAGAACATATGACTATTTGCAATCAGGGATATCTATGTATTTTCAGGCATGGATGGAACGAAAACGAATTGTATATTTAACAGGGCCGTATGGCAATAAATCCATCAGACTCGAGTGTGCAATTGGAGGCGGTTCTCTGTTCAATAAGTTTCTGTTCTTTTTCATAAATATCGTTTCGTACGCGTCTAATTCTCTGCACGAGTTACGTTTTTAACTTTAAGATTTTTTAAAGCAATTTTATGTCCGGATTTTACCATATGCACTACTACGCTTGACAGTTCTGGTTTATCGAAACGATAGTGTCTAATATGTTCATTGAACCTCGTTTCGATACTCCTCTTTGTTTGTCCAATATAAACTTGATCATAATCATTGCATCCGATTTGGTAAATTCCAGACCTCTTCATCATCTCCGGTTTTTCTTTGGAATTGCCTAAGAGATTCTTTAAGTTGTCTTTTGATACAAAAGGCACGTTCATATTTTGTTGGCGGAATATTTTACTTAACTCTTTTACTGCTGGGTGGAAAGGAATTGTTATAAATTTCTTATTACCGGTATTTGTTGATGTCAAGGTCGTGGAATTTCTGATGTGCTGTTTGTATTGGAACTTCCTTATGGTACGGTCAACATCCGTAGGATTGTACCTAATTTTATATTCCGCGGTTTCATGCCATCTACGTTATTTAATTTCAGAAATTCAACTAAATACTCCATAGTTTCTAGAATTGGTACGCTTGGGAAATGTAAACAAACGTCGAATGATACAAGGATTTTCCCATCTGTTAATTCAATTCTTTCAATTTTATTTACAAAATCTAATCAGCTGCTATACCTGTGAGCTAAAACATCGTTTTTTTTTCATTAGCTTTCTTTAGAGCAGTAACCTACACCTATGACCTACCTACACTACAATCCAGTATCACACATACTTGCGACATCTACAGAATCGATTGCTTATAGTCTAACAATTTCGAGGTAGATCACCAGCAGTTTAAGTCTAAGTTCCTCTGGTTAAAGTCAAAATTCACCCAGAAACCACTCAGTCTTTTTTAAATTGATATAATTATCGTATAAAAGATTTTAACATCCTGTATAATACCTATTATCTTATGTTTGCCCTTAATAAATTATATTTTGATACTACATACATCGAAACACCCCATATTTCTGCTATACAAATCCTTGTTGCAAGGAATTACGTTTCCTAACAAATATATTCCAATTTTTTTTTTTTTCGTCTTAAGAAACTCTTATCGGTCGCAAAAATATTTTATCTTCGCAAGATATACAAGCGTTCAAATATCAACTGCCAGACTGTAACAATAAATGACCGTATAGGAGTAACCTCTTGCTATTGATAACGCCGTTATAATCAAAGCATGTGATCCAACTTTTTGTACTCTGCCATCTATAAAGTGACCTATCTGCCAAACAACAGTCAGATTGAATGCCAATTCTTCGCGCAATGTACTTATGCAAGTATAGCGCAACGTTCACGTTTAAAATTATGTTCGTTAAGGTTATATTTTTATTGCTATAAAAAGTTAAGTGTTGGTGCGTTTGAATAACATAGATTATCTCCAATATTTATCTCTATTTGCTCGATCAATTGTGTCATCTTAGAAACGGTGTTGTATTCATTAAGATAGCTACAATTTTGCTCGAAATGTTTGCTATTATATCGGGAATAAAGTGACGACTCCAAATTTTATGTGTTCTGCGTTTTTTGTAAAAAAAAAAGTGGGATTTATTCAAAGAAATTCGTGCAAGTTCTTGCTTCGAACGTAGAACTTACTTTAACTATGGATGAGGAGAGGCGGCCCCTACTATATAGAACTTCTACTTACTATTTCGAAAGGTAATTTAGTAATCTTTGCCATTTTATTTAATGTCCGCATGATTTCAAATCAGAATTAAGTTAATATGACAAGGTAGGATGTGACAGCAAACGTATGTATATATGACAGCCCTGGTACAGCAAATGACATACAGTCCGTGTCCAATTTATTAGGGCCACTTACTAAATACTTTATGAACCAAGCTTAGGCATATGTTAAACAGCACTAGTGATTTTCTTTTGGCGTCATATACTTCTGGTTGTGTGGAAATGTCCGACCTTGTGCCAAATAATCGTCATTTTCGGGAAGTGTCGATTTTCTTCTTTCATTCGAAGAAAACGGCGGCTGAAACGCATCGAGAGCTCCATAAAGTTTACGGAGATACTGCTCTAAGTGAAACAACGTGCGTCGCTTCAAAGATTGTGATTTCGATGTGCGAATGAAGGCCCGAAACCTTCGAAGACGCTGAATTGGAGGCATTGCTCGATGAGGATCCATGCCAAACGCAACAAGAGCTTTCGTCAGCATTAGGAGTTACCCGCCAAGCCGTTTCCAAGCGATTACCTGCGTTGGGAATGATTTAAAAGTAAGGAACTTGAGTTCCTTATGCTTTGAAGTCAAGGGACGCTGAGCGTCGTTTTTTCGCCCGTGAACAAGTGCTCCAGCGTCCACATAACATTGGCCCAATTGTCAATGGTCCAGTTGCGGTGACTTTTAGCCCACAGCAGTCTGTTTTTCTTTTGTTGCGGAGACAACCGTGGTTTATGTCGAGCTTTGTATCCACCTAAATTTAATTCATAAAGGCGTCTTCTTCTAACGGTGCGAGGAGAAATAGCAACATTATGTAGCCGGAAAAGCTCACTGGAAAGCTGTTTAGACCCTTTTTTCCGGTCTCGCAAAGACATCCGCTCTAAGACTCGCTCATCTCTGCTAGTTGTCTTCCTTTTTCGACCCGTTTTCGGTTTGTTTGTCAAAGATCCACTCTCTTTGTATCGTTTTATCGTCATTCTAACTGTCGATCGCGCACATTTCACTTGTCGGGCAATAGCAGACACCGACAACTCTTGCTTTTGTAACACTACAATTTGTTCTCGCTCTACCTCCGTCAATTCGCGTGTTTTCGGCATTACTTTTTACTGTTTTTATCGTATTACACAGACAAAATCACAGACACAATATCTTCACTCTAACTAGCTCAACCTTACTCTTACAACTTTTAAGAAAGACTGAAGAAATATTCAGAAATTACAATTTTACGTCTATTTTCTAATTTACTCAGAATGGCCTACAATAAATCATTAAAGCCTCATTACCAGGTACCTAGTTAAGTCCGTCATCGACCCTGCTTCTTAGAAATACAATAATATTCGTGTAACACGTTCAAAACGGGAGTGGCGAATACATATGGCCACAGCTGTATATGCATCGATTTTTGAGATAATATGCATAAACCTGGGGCATGTATGCAAGAAAATTGCCACAATATGCAAAATTTTTACATAAACTAAATAAGAGCAAAAATTTAAACATTAACTTTATTGCACAAAGTTTTTTTACAACATATTTCTAAACCAATTTATAATTAAATGTTTTTCAAAATTGTGTAAAAGAAAGTTTTGTCTTCCAACAGAATACATATGTTTCGAAATAGAAAAGCTTCTTTCAACATCTATAGATGTAATTGGTACATCTTTTAACTTTGCAATACATTCTAAACTAAAATTAAAGTCAAAATCGTATAGAATTACCTATTGTACCCTTAACCTTCTTACATAGCATATCAAATTCGTCTACTATTTCGACTGATTCCGAGAGCGACATCTCTTGCGTTTCTAGTTTACGAATGGAACTTGAAACAAAGCTATAATTTGACTTAATATACAAAAGGTTTTGTAGCAATTCTGTTGATGTTACTATCTTTTTACAGTTATCTAGAGCAAAGCAGTCAGCAGTCATTTTAAGAATTACATTTTTTATTTTCTCAAAATTATCGGCGTAAAAAATTGCAGCGTCTAAACATGTACCCCCTTATCTCGTAATAATCGGTTCAGGAGGAAGTCGCTCCTTATAAAATTGGATTCGTAAAGGTGCTTTTAAAAATACTTTTTTGACATTGCTAATTAAATCATTAATCAAAGGAAATTGATTCCTAATATCTTCGGCTACACGATGGAACCCATGAGTTAAACAAGTGCCATGAATAATATTACTAGAAAAAATTTTTAAATTTTACGCGGTTTTTATCATGTATGGTTCAGCGTCGGACAACATTAGTACAATTTTTTCACAAGGTATACTTCCAGGTAAAAAGAAATTTGATAAACCTTCTTGAACGAATTGGGCAATTGTCACATTATTTGTTTTTTGAAGTTCTTTACAATAAATTAAATATGATTTACCTACAATATCTTCATGAAGAAATCCTATTAACAAATGGGCAATATAACGGCCACACTTATCCGTCCTTTCATCTACCAGGATATAAATAAAATTATTCCCTACCAATTGTTGAAGTTCTACCATTGTTTGCTGGTAACAAGATGTGACGTAATTTTTTCGTAAGGTACTTTCGTCAGGTATATTACGTTTGCAATATTTTTGCAGAAATATGCAATATATGCAACTGTTGTAAAAATATGGATAGAAACGCCTAAATATGCAATATATGCAATCACTAATTAGCTCTAATTAACTTCAATTAGTGTAATACGTCTACATATAGACTATAATTAAGAATATGCAGAAAATAAAATATATGCACTCTGCATATAATCCGGTCTCTAGTAATAACATTAGTTTTCCAGTAACAATGGAAAACGTATTAGATTCATCTAATACGTCAGCTACAACTCACTGTAATTTCTGTTGCTACAATAGGGTATTCACTTGGTGTAGTCATATAGAGATACTTTAATGCAACTTCAACGATTTCCGAATCACTTAAGGGTGGACATCAGGTTGACTCTACTACACATACTTGAACAAAGTCTTCAATAAGGTTGTCCTTCTGCTGTTGGTCTAGAAAATGAATGCATATCGAGCAATAAGAATGTTTTAGTCTTGGTTCGAAATTCACCTGTCAAATCGCACTCAAATTAGACGTATAGGTTCCACTACATCCAAGCCAATTCGTGTATGTTCTGACGTAACACAAGGCAGCCATCTAAGTTCAATTATCACTTGTCCCATTTGATGACACATGGTCTGGCTGATCAGCAGGTCAGGTCATATGAAGACATCGAAAAAAAAAGACATGATTCGGGGATAGCCTCAAAAGATGAACATTATTACCGTAACGGTATTCGACCTCTACCAGAAAGATGGAGAAAAGTTGTCGCTAGCGATGGCCAATACTTTGAATGACTCATTTGTAACCATTTTTTTCACAACAAAGCTCATTTTCATAAGAAAAAAAACAGCGACAACTTAGTTGCGCACCTTTTTTTATTATACCTGCTCCTATTGCTGCTCTACTGCTCGAATTTACTACGCTATGTGGTAAAATGTAGTCATTAGCTACTACTTGTGACGTTCCTTTTTTTATTTCACGTTAAAACCATATCTTTTCTTAATCAATCCTTCTTAAGGAGGGATGGGGGAGGTATTCCTAGAACTATGAAGGACGACTACGGCAATACGTATAACGACCCACCTTCCATAGTAAGCGCCTTGCGGCAGTTTTTCAAATCGGTGTACCTTCCTTGATTTGCTCCGACGCCTGTTGCTCCAATTGATTCGTGCGCTACTATGGTTGACCTAGGTTCTGTAACTGAGATGGATGTGGTGTGTGCTATGAAATCCTTAAAGAATAATTGCACGGCGGGTAGTGATAACATTCCGGCCTTTTTTGTTAGGGATTGTGCAAATATATTTGCTTCTCCTCTTTGCTACTTGTTCAGTCTTGCTCTCAAAACATCCACCTTCCCGTCTGTGTGGAAGATTGCCAAATTGGTGCCTGTTTTTAAAAATGGCGAGAAGTGTGTTATTTCCAACTATCGTCCCATATCGTTATTAAATAATTTTGGTAAAGTTTTTGAGAAATGTTTGTACAAGTATATTTATGCTCAAGTTGGACCCTGGATTTCAAATGACCAACACGGTTTCGTTGCTCAACGATCTCAACTAATCTTGTTACAATTACACAATACCTATCTGATAGTATTGATGCCGGTGGACAGGTAGATGTTGTGTATACTGACCTAACAAAAGCTTTTGATCGAATCGACCACACCGTGCTTATTAATAAATTGGACCATATTGATTTTCGTCTTCTTTTGTCTTTATTCCAATCGTATCTTCTTGATAGAAAGCAATTTGTGACATACATGGGATTTGAGTCTGATTACTTCGCGCCGAGCTCTGGAGTTCCTCAGGGAGTAGCTTGGGTCCACTTCTGTTCCTCATATATATAAATGATTTGTGCTATCAACTGAACTGTCCAAAGTTGTTATACGCAGATGACTTGAAGTTGTACTCAACAATTAATAATTCTCAGGATTGCAATCATTTGCAAAGCCAACTCGATATATTCCACACGTGGTGTGTCAACAACAGACTAAGAGTTAATGTAAACAAATGCAAAATTGTCACCTACACTCGTAAGACGACTCCAATTATATATACCTACCACTTGGCTGGATCTTCTTTACCTAGAGAGACCTCTATGAGAGACTTGGGCGTCGTCTTTGACTCAAGACTGACCTTTATGGAGCACATATCCAGTATTTGTACATCAGCGTTGAGTATGTTAGGATTCATTATACGTGTTACACGACCATTTGCTTCTATAACAGCCATTCTTCCTCTTTATTTCGCTTTTGTTCGGTCTCGACTGGAGTATGCGTCCTTGGTCTGGTCATCTATGTACATCTATCAGATACATCTTCTAGAGCAGATTCAGAGAAGGTGTTTGAAGTTCTTGTACTTTAAAAAATTTAATACTTACCTGATACAAGGATTTAGCCACAGTGCTCTGCTAGAGGCATTTAATATTGATTCATTAGAATTACGTCGAAAACAGGATGAGTGTAAATTCCTGTTTACTTTACTTCATAATGGTCTTGATGTCCCTGAGTTGTTGAGTAAAATCAACTTCATTGTACCACGTTCAGGATCTAGGCAAACAAATACATTTTACTGTTTCGCACCTAGAACAAACATCGCCATCAGGTCCCCAATACACAGATTGTGTAGCAATTTCAACTCTATGGAGTTTGCCGAGTTGGATATACATACCTGCACTTTACTGTCCCTTTGACGCTGTGTAGACTGCGGGGCGTTACACTTAGTTGAATACTTTTTCCGTTCTCTCTTTTTTCCTAACCACTGGTAAACTACTTTTTTTTTTTTAATTTAAATTAAAGCAACTAGTTACTAAGTTTTATAATTTGACATACTTTAATTTTATGTTACTTATATTTGCATGTGTACATTATTTAACATTGTCTTGTAATTGGATATTTGTATCTGTTGGGCATTAAATATTATTATTATTGTTATTATTATTATTAAGTTGATCTTCCCTTTCATATTCCAGCGTCGCAAATGGAAAACCGCAAGGCGATCTTCAGGTGGCCAGGCCGGTCTATAGACAGGAGGAACTACACGAGGCATCGAATTACTCGAAACCAACCACCAACCGTAAGTAAAAGGGAACAATAGAAACACGTTGAAAACTTTCCTCTACGTGACAATCAATCTTTTCAGTGAGGGATGTCTTCAACTCGAAACTACACTCCATCAACTGTTTCTCGATATGTATCAGTATTATACCGTTACTGAGCTGGTTACCTAATTATAAGTTTAAACAAAACATTATCAGCGATATCATATGCGGTATAACGGTCGCGATAATGCATATACCTCAGGTAAGAGAAATAGAAATAATCCCGAAATTTATACGTTGGATATAACGATTTATAAAATACCACGGGAGTGTTCTTGTTCGGTAAAGGATTAATGAGAACGTTTTGTAGGGAATAGCGTATGGTTTATTAGGAAATGTACATCCGGTAGTAGGAATGTATATGGCGTTCTTTCCTGTACTTATTTATTTCGTCTTCGGGACGTCTAGACATATATCGATAGGTAAAAAAGCAATGTACATATATAAGTATTCAAAACAGCAGACAACCATTGTCTAACACATCGTAATATTAGTCTAAAGAATAGATTTTTAAGTCTGTTTTATATTTGTTAATACTAATATATTAGTTATTGCAAAAATTTGTTCGGAAATAGATTGATGACTTTGAAAGAGTATATATTTAACGATATACACGTGACTGGCCTGCCGTGGGATTGAATTTTATATTTTAAAGCTCATTAAAAGTACCTTCGTATAAAAACGAACATGGCATGAACCACGTTTTGTGCGATATCGATAAAATTCATTGCATAGACATCACAATACATTTATACCATCAACTACTGATCTGCCACAAACAAATATGTTTCCATATACTCATATACGCAGTACCACAAAAAATTTGAACGTGTGAGGCCGGTATTTTGGATAATCTAATTTTTTCATTGATGGAAATTTAGCGCCACATCCAATGAGCTTCAAGGTCTTCAGACTTGACTCTTTTAGATTTTCTTTTCTGAGATTATTTAAAGTAAACAATGTATACGCATGAGCATAACAGAACCAAGGCAAGCTTTAATTGTTCTTCTCTTTTTGTTTTGGAACAAATGTATAGATTGTCTTAACTTATACGACAAAACAATGACGTAGGTAAAAACATAAAATAGACGAAGGGTGTGTACCTACTCCGCTCCAGTCTCAATCTGTTTAAAATTCTTAATTTTGTTTAATGCCCCAGATAGGTGTTTTATTTTCTTTATGTTATATAACACTACGTATTTGGGTATTAATAATTATAATTTTATTTACTTTGTTGCGACACAATTTTATACAAAATACTCACTTATTTTATATAAAATCATATAACACATGGGCTGAAAAGTCCCGGGCCTAACAAAGAAAACACATTTTTTTTGGTTCAAAATTAGCTTTATTCATCAACGTAATCTCCATCAAGAGCAACGCAATCATTCCAGCGCCGCTCTAACATTTCAATACCACTTTTGTAGAACGATTTATCTTTTGCCTCAAAATAGGCCTCAGTTTCAGCGATAACCTCTTCATTCGTGCGAAATTTCTTACCGGCGAGCATTTTTTTGAGGTCTGC
This sequence comes from Trypoxylus dichotomus, assembly GCA_023509865.1. Classification (NCBI taxonomy): domain Eukaryota; kingdom Metazoa; phylum Arthropoda; class Insecta; order Coleoptera; family Scarabaeidae; genus Trypoxylus; species Trypoxylus dichotomus. The sequence continues at coordinate 3,097,175 of CM042082.1, forward strand.
GAACAGCCAGTAGTCGCTGGGAGCCAAATCTGACGAATACGGTGGATGTGGGAGCAATTCGAAGTTCAATTCATGTAGTTTTGCCATTGTTTTGATTGACTTGTGACACGGTGCGTTGTCTTGATGAAACAACATTTTTTTCTTTGCCATATACAGTCGTTTCTTTGCAATTTCGGCCTTCAAACGCTCCAATAACGCTATATAATATTCAATGTTGATGGTATTTCCTTTCTCAAGATAGTCGATGAATATTACACCACGCACATCCCAAAATACCGAGGCCATAACCTTTCCAGCCGATTGTTGTGCTTTCGGGCGCTTTGGACGAGGTTCACCGGTTGCTGTCCACTCAGATGACGATCGTTTTGATTCCGGAGTGAAGTGATGGATCCATGTTTCATCCATTGTCACATATCGACGCAAAAATTCCGGTTTGTTACGTTTAAGCATGGCCAAACACTGCTCAGAATCATCAACACGTTCTTGTTTTTGGTCAACAGTGAGCAAACGCGGCACCCACTTTGAACAGAGCTTTCTCATAGTCAAATGCTCATGCAATATAAAGCCTATACGTTTTTTTGATATCTTTACGATGTCAGCTAACTCACGCAACTTCATTGTTCGATCATTCAAAACGATTTTGTAGATTTTTTGATGATTTCTGGTGTTACCGCCTCATTTGGACGTCCACTGCGTTCTGCATCATCGATGTCTCTACGATCACGTTTGAAATCAGCAAACCAACGTTTTATTGTTGTTTCTGATGGAGCAGAGTCCCCATAACACTTTTCAAGCCATTGCTTCGCTTGAACAGTATTTTTTTCCCATCAAGAAGCAGTGTAAAATTAAAGCACGAAATTGTTTTAGCGTGACGCTTAGCACAATAACTCACAAACTAATGAATAGAATATCATGAAGTTTTAACAGCTGTCTTTTGAAGGTTAGTACTAACTGAGAGAAAGGTGACTGCAATAAAACTAGCGTCATCTATGTGTTAGGCCCGGAACTTTTCAGCCCATGTGTTATACACTGTGAACCAAAAATAACAGGGCAAAAGTATTATTCAAATCACCCAATTGTTGTATGCTGTTTTCGTACTTTTCCTTTTTTATGATTCTTATACTTAGCTTTTTTATTTTTCCTATGATTTTCATTAATCTTACATTTAGGTACGTTCGCGATAATATGTTTGATGACAGGACAAGTAGTTGCAACGTATTCGAATGGACAATCCTTCGATATGGATAGTGGAAATAGTAGTACAGGGAATAATACGATACAGCCGTTTACTAGCGTTACAGGCAGACAATATACGCCGATCGAAGTAGCTACAGCTATCACCTTTGCTGTGGCTGTATTTGAGGTAAAGGAGACAAACTTCAAAGCATTCGGATATAGTTGGATCTTTATTTAACAAAACTACTTGGTTCTAAAAAGAAAAAATATTGAAATACGAATTTTCATATATCAAAACAACTAGAATCTCAAAGGTTATATGATGAAATTTTTAAAACACTTAAAACTTTCAAACCATTCAATGTTTTGTTTGGCAAACCTTTTAAAGGAAATCCACAAGCTTTTTGGTTTGCATCATTCTTCGTAATAGAACTTACCTCGTCGTATTTGACCCACAGACTTACATTATTTTAACAGATTTGTTTGTAGATCTGGCGTACCGTAAGGCTCAAATCTAGGGACCTTTTCTTTTTGTAATGTTTATTAACGACTTATTAACATCAATACCTTGTTGCTGATGATACCAAAATATTCACCAATCTACTACTATTAATTCAAAAGCTGTATCATTTAGTGGGTGACACCCAATATATATTGCGATATTTTTATTCGATATACATATTACAATGTTTACTTTTGTCCTCATATTGAGCAATAAATCTTTATTAAAAACATCTGAATTAGAGTTCTTTGAAAACAAATTATAAAGCCATATATTTCGTTAAATCTATGTTCGTTATATAAGGACTTCACTGCATATCCGTTTTTAGATATTGAATTTAGTAAACTCGTGAAGGATTTAAGTACTATTCTGATGTTTGCTTATTTGCAGATGCTAATGTACGTTCTTAGGTTAGGCGTATTCACCAATTTACTCTCTGAGACTCTGGTTAACGGATTCACAACCGCGGCAGCTATACACGTTGTCTCTTCCCAGTTAAAAGATCTGTTTGGTTTGAATCTAGCTAGAAGAAAAGGATACTTCAGGGTTGCACTTGTAAGTCTGTTGAACTTGCTGAAATAATTATTGGAACGTCTCATATGTTAGTTTATTCTTTAATGAAATTTGTTCTACACTACCGCTCAAAAGTGTTTAGGCACCCCTGTTTTCATGGATTATTCATATAGTATTATGTTTACCAAAAAAACATTATAATAAAATGAAATACGTATTTAAAATGTAGTTCAGTAAGATAAACACCCATTACATCGCATAAGGTTTACTATCATTTACCTGCACTTGGTCGGATTACCATAAACTGTTTATTGCGGTGCAATTACAATAACAATCCCTCTGAATTTACTGGGTAAATTTAGTCATCTGTTAGATTGTAGGTAATAATGTTTAAATTACCTTCCTAGAAGATTATAGTGAAATCTGTAACCTATGGTCAGTTGCAGTGTGGTATTTACTCTATTCACGTCGTGAGCGAAATATCGTGTGACAATTTTTTAAAATGCCTCCGCGAAGAGAAATTAGTACGGAAACACGTGCGCTTATAATAGCTTACCATAAAAGTGGCATAAGTAATCGACAAATTGCCAAAAAAATGAAAATACTTGACTATAACGTAAAAAAATATCGGGAAACCGGCAGTTTTCTTAATAAAAGACTGAGTGCAAGGCCAAAAGCGACAACATCTGCAGATGATCGCAGAATAGTGGTTACCAGCAAGTTAAATAGACACAAAACAGTCCCGGAAATCACCGCAGAATTATATGTTGGTCGCCAAAAACTAGTCAGAGTTTCTACAGTCAAACGTCGCCTACAGAAAGCCGGGCTCCATGGACGTATTGCGATGAAAAGGCCATTACTACGCAAACAAAACAAGCAAAAGCGACTTGAATGGTCTCATGAACACTAACACTGGGCCATAGAAGAGTGGAACAACGTCCTATGGACGGATGAGTCCGAATTTGAGCTGTTCGGAACCCGAAGACGCATATTCGTAAGAAGATCTGTGGGTGAACGTGCCAGAGAAGAGTGTATTGCTGCTACCGTGAAGCATGGTGGAGGTTCTATCATCATTTGGGGCTGTTTTGCTGGGGCACTAGTGTAGGGGACATTGTGAAAATTGACGGTATATTAAAAAAAGAAGGCTACCGCGAAATTTTGGAGAACCACGCAATACCTTCCGGAATTCGAATTTTGGGTCAAAATTTTATCTTCCAGCAAGATAATGACCCAAAACATTCCTCTAAATTATGTAAAGACTATTTACGCAATTTAGAAGAGGAAGGAACTCTCAAAATTATGGAATGGCCTCCCCAGAGCCCCGACTTGAATCCAATCGAATTACTATGGGAAGAACTAAATCGGGAAGTACGGAAATCGGCTCCGACATCAGCTACTGACGTGTGGAACAAATTGCAATCGAGTTGGACCTTAATAACACAAAACTTTTTGCGAGAATGCCTCGATTGTGTGCTGCAATTATTAAATCAAGAGGAGGTCACATAGATGAAAGCAAAATTTAAATTAAACGTTTCAATTTTCACATTTATTTAATATATTTTTGTTCATGTACGTGTATCTGTACATAAAAAATAAATATTATTAACATTTTTACTGAGTTTTTATACATTTTTGCTGTCAGTGAGAGTGCCCAAACACTTTTGAGCGATAGTGTATGTTGTGGTATAATATTGAATTAGTGTTAAAAATTTGAGACAAAAAGTGAGTAGATATTAAGTCTAATCTTAAGATCTTAAAATTAAGGGCTTCAGAATTGCTAAGGTTCCTTTAAAACAGTCAACATTTACAGAAACTACTATTTCTGTTCAGACAGTGTACGATATTTTACGAAATTCTAAAGAAAATGTCTAACATCTTCCTTACAGTTTTCTAAATTAGAACAATTTTTAAAACCGAATTTACTGTCGATATTCATTTTTTTCAGTTGGCCATGTATATAATATTATTGGTGGAATTTAATAACAGTATTTTTAACGAGATCGTTCAAATTTTTTCAACAACGACAATTCCCAAAATGTAACAATTTACAATCTTCCAAACTCGCGGATGTGATTCACTTAGTATGCAAGAAAATAGGGTACACGACATAATCCTTTTATCAAAATCTAAGCGATACGATGCTGTCTATATTATTTAGCAGTTACAAAATCATCAAAACTAAAACTATTAAATGATTTTAAAAAGTACTCATCTATCCTATTGATACTAAATACTGGGAACTTATAGGTACTGTGAACTGTACAACGATAACCGTTAGAAACCTATAAATGATATCAACTGTACAAATTCCCAAATTACTTTCAATCATTAAATTTTCCTTTTCATTTCAGACATTCTACGATGCATTATTGGCGGTACCACAGGCCAATAGAGCTGCAGTATCTATATCCATGGTGGCGATCGTTATTATGGTCATCAACAATGAAATTTGCAAAGTAAATTGCGAACTGCTTTCTGTATGAATATCTCTATAGGTTGCTGTAATTTTAGCCGCGGTTAGCGAGGATAACCAGGATACCTTTTCCTATCGAACTGGCGGCTATAGTGATGGGCACAGCTGTTTGCTACACGTTCGACTTTAACCTGAAATACGGACTAAACATTGTGGGAGAAATTCCAACAGGGTAAGGCTAATGTAAGTCATTGCATGATTATTCCGATTTTTAAGCTGAAAATTCTATGTAACTAGAAGCATGAAAAAGAAAAATCCTATGCATGTGTTGTCGCGCTTTACACATTTAATTCTAACGCCTTCCTACTCTAAATTCGGCATACTCACTATCAAGTTTTCTAGTTTATACGAAATACGCCGTTTCCGAAATGTACCTAAATGCAACAACCAGTCGAATAATACTGAATAAGCGTGCTTTGATACGGGTACCCGATTCTCCGTGCCGCGCGCTTCACCCCTCCACGTTGCTCTCCGCACGGCACTGAAACTAGTCCATCTTCGCCGAGACTAGTAATCACAGATTTTTTTTAATTTTCGAAAATTTCAATCAAAAAATGTCAAAATTTTTGAATTGTTCGTATGTTCCGAAATACCCGTATGTATGAAGCGTTTACTTGATTATAAGACATGGGCTGAAAAGTCCCGGGCCTAACACATAGATGACGCTAGTTTTATTGCAATCATCTTTCTCTCAGTTAGTACTAACCTTCAAAAGACAGCTGTTAAAATTTCATGATATTCTATTCATTAGTTCGAGAGTTATTGCGCTAAGAGTCACGCTACTTTTGTTATTTTCAAAACAAATGGATCAAAAACAATTTCGTGTTTTAATTTTACACTGCTTCTTGATGGGAAAAAATACCGTTCAAGCGAAGCAATGGCTTGAAAAGTGTTATGGGGACTCCACTCCATCAGAAACAACAATAAAACGTTGGTTTGCCGACTTCAAACGTGGTCGTAGAGACACCGATGATGCAGAACACAGTGGACGCCCAAATGAGGCGGTAGCACCAGAAAACATCAAAAAATTCACAAAATCGTTTTGAATGATCGAAACGTGAAGTTGCGTGAGTTAGCTGACATCGTAAAGATATCAAAAGAACGTATTGGCTTTATATTGCATGAGCATTTGACTATGAGAAAGCTCTGTTCAAAGTGGGTGCCGCGTTTGCTCACTGTTGACCAAAAACAAGAACGTGTTGATGATTCTGAGCAGTATTTGGCCATGTTTAAACGTAACAAACTGGAATTTTTGCGTCGATATGTGACAATCGATGAGACGTGGATCCATCACTTCACTCCGGAATCAAAACGATCGTCGTCTGAGTCTACTGCAACTGGTGAACCTCGTCCAAAGCGCCCGAAAGCACAACAATCAGCTGGAAAGGTTATGGCCTCGGTGTTTTGGGATGTGCGTAGTGTAATATTCATCGACTATCTTGAGAAAGGAAATACCATCAGTAGTGAATATTATATAGCGTTATTGAAGCGTTTGAAGGCCGAAATTGCAAAGAAACGACCGCATATAGCAAAGAAAAAAATGTTGTTTCGTCAAGACAACGCACCGTGTCACAAGTCAATCAAAACAATGGCAAAACTATATGAATTGAACTTCGAATTGCTCCCACATCCACCGTATTCGCCAGATTTGGCTCCCAGCGACTACTGGCTGTTCGCAGACCTCAAAAAAATGCTCGCCGGTAAGAAATTTCGCACGAACGAAGAGGTTATCGCTGAAACTGAGGCCTGTTTTGAGGCAAAAGATAAATCGTTCTACAAAAGTGGTATTGAAATGTTAGAGCAGCGCTGGAATGATTGCGTTGCTCTTAATGGAGATTACGTTGATAAATAAAGCTAATTTTGAACCAAAAAAACCGTGTTTTCTTTGTTAGGCCCGGGACTTTTCAGCCCATGTTTTATATTATACGATGCAAAGGTAAATAAACACTTGAAACTATAGGAAATCAGCTACTTTCACAATAGTCTCCACATATTTTGCTAGTAATAACTGGGAATGATCCCATTACTCCAGCGTTCAGAATTTTTGGGATTCTTTCTTGACGATGTTCCACGATTTAAATGTTTTATTGCATTGGCGTACTGTCAATTGTCCCAAAATGTAATAAAGCCCAAAACACACTGCCGAATAAAACTCAATTGTATTTATAAAATTACCCAAAGTTCTATAGATCTAGTGGATGTCTTAATATTTTTAGAACAAAGTTTTCAGACAAAATGCGAATGTGCTGTCAATCACGTGCGTGCATATTCCAAGCTTGATAATACTAAAAATGTTTTAGAGAAAAGTAAGCAGATTGAAACGATTCTGTGTTCCAATTTTAAATTATGGATGCAGCAAGTAACATTTACGGAATCCCAAAAACCCCTAAAGTTAGACCAATGGTAAAATGTGTGATAGTATATAGTGCTTATTTGTAAATATTTACGCCAATTTTCGTTTAATTTCAATGCAAAATTATTTCAATTTTTTCTTTCCAATTCCAGGTTACCAGCCCCCGCCTTACCACCGTTCTCTTTGATGCCGTACATTGCCGTCGATTCCTTTATTATAGCGATCGTCTCCTACACCATAACCATCTCCATGGCGTTCATATTCGCCCAGAAAGCTCACTACGAGGTAAACGCAAATCAGGAACTTTTAGCCTTGGTAAGAAGCTGGGAATTTTCAATATTTACGACGTGTCTTAACGGTTTCGCGCAAATTTGCGTTACAGAGTTTGAGTAACTTCTTCGGCTCATTCTTCAGTACGATGCCGGTCAGCGCCGCCTTAGCAAGATCTTCCATACAATACAACGTCGGAGGGGTCACCCAGATTGCTTCGATCGTTTCCGCTTTTCTTATATTAATAGTACTATTGTGGATTGGGCCTATATTCGAGACGTTACCTAAGGTATAAACTAATTCTATTGAGAAAAAATAAACGTCTATTGATACTGATTTTTTCCACATTCTCCAGTGCATTTTAGCCAGTATCATCGTGGTGTCGCTCAAAAGCTTGTTAGTACAGGCGACAATGTTGAAGAAATACTGGAAGTTGAGCAAATGGGATGCTTTGGTGTGGGTCATCACCTTCTTAACCACCGTTTTAATCTCACTAGACATTGGATTATTATCCGGTATAATCATATCGTTACTTAGCATATTCGTCCAAGGTCATAGGCCTTATACCTGCCTCCTAGGTGTAGTACCGAATACAGACCTTTACTTGGATTGCAAACGATACAAAGGAGTAGGTGTTGGAATCCATCCATCGCACTTCTTTTGTTATTATTATTATTATTTTTGCTGAATAGGTGCAAGAAATCGAAGGAATCAAGATCTTCCATTACAGTGGCGCCTTGCACTTCGCTTCCAAAGCCATGTTTAAAGAACAGCTGGCTAAGAAGATCGGTTTCGATCCGGCGAAGGTTTTGGCCAAGCAAGACGACGTTAAATGTAATGGGGAAGGGAAGGTACCCGTGCAACTTCTTGTCAGATGCATCATTTTGGATTTTTCCGCTGTTACCTACGTAGATCCAGTCGCAGCTCAAATGTTGAGGACTTTGGCGGAGGAGTGCAAGAAATTGGGAGTATCTCTTTATATCACCAATTGTTCGGGTAGGCTTGGCAAATTTTTTCGATGAAAATGACTCGATAATTAATTTCTACTGATTCCTTTCAGGACCAATCTTCGAAATGCTAGCTAAATGTGATAAGTATGAAGGGAAAAAGAGTTTATTCAACATATATCCGACCATTCACGACGCTGTTCTCTACGCTAAACTTAACGAAACCTAGTGCGTCTTTTCATTTAAAAAAAATAATGTGTTAATAGAATTTTCCAGGTGCTACGTATATTTTTTTACGAAATACATGATTATATTTTTTCACTCGCGAACACGATTATTATGCAGTACTGTACTTAAGATAGTAAGTTATGTTATAGGTTTAAGGAAATGTATAGTGTAAGATATACAAGTGCAATGTAGCGAAATAGAATCTTTATTACAAATTTAATACTGTTTTTATACCCTCAAATCTTTTTGCCTAATTCTCCTTCAACGAAGTATAATCATTACTAAATTTCTTATTGGAATTTGAATTCTTGTAAAAATTCGTGTGTGACAAACGTCATCTATATTCACTCGATAACAAACCCCAAAGATGAAAATCCTCCAGAAATAAAACGATTTAAATATTTAATTTAACTTATACATCTATTTAAAACTATTACAAGTATTTCCCTTGTTACTTTTACACCCTCAAATCTTTTTTTAATACCTTTTTAACTAAAGATAAACACCCATTACTAAATTCTTGAATTTAATTTAAATTTTTGCAAAAATACGGTTGTCACCAATTGCGAATCTCATCTAAATTCACGAGATAGCAAATCCAAAAGTTAAAGAAATAAAATTTGATTTAACACACAAATCTATTTAATAGTGTTTCAAAACTATCACAATTAATTTTAAATAAATATTTTACATTAGAAAAGTTTACAATAAAAACTAATTTAGAAAACTTGAAGCATCGCTATCTTCACATCCAATTGGAAATATATGATACATAACCTAATTTCTACTTACTATCTTAATTTAATAACCCATTTTTATTTCTGAACACCGTTAAAAAAACTTATTCAACAATGGCTGATCGTTTAACACAATTGCAAGAGTGCATAAATCAGGTTTGATCAATTACTTCCGACCTAAAAGCGTCGTCCTACTGTTTTCTAATCGTTTTAGCAAGCTGACAACTTCTGCAACAGCATTGGAATCCTACAACAGTACGCTGCTCCGAGTAAATTTCCCGGTTTCGATAGAAGCGGCTCCCAAACGCCGCAACAACAACCGCAAGAGGATTACGTCCAGTTATTCACTACTCTAATTGCCAGATGTTCGAAGGATATCGATACCTTAATCGAATCACTACCGTCGGAAGAGAATTCCACAGAGCTCCAGGTATCGTAACATCGTAATTTAAGGTTGTATTTAAGTTATATTAAGAACGCAGTTACAGAGCTTGAGGATATTGGAGAATGATAATCAGGAAGCTGCTCGTAAATTGGAGGCTATCGTCTGTCGTGGGCAAGACCTGCTCGAGCAGATACAGGCTGCTTTGAGTGATATCGCTCAAGCTCAGTTAGAGATGCAACATCTGATGAAGGGTGTGAATAATAACGATAATACAAAAATCTAATTTGTTTTCTTTTGTAATACTTTACCGACTGATGTTAATGTTTAAGTACGATATGAATCTTTCCGACTGTTAAGTTATAGTGATTAAAGATAATTTTATTAAGCAGAAAGTGTTTTCATTTCTTATATCTTTCGCTAATTAGATTAGATTTTTAATTTGCAAATTTGACAAGTTAAAATAAGGTTAAAATTATAAAAAGAAATGTAAATAACGAAGTTAGCAACAGTTTTATTTAAAGTTTTCCTTTTATTGTCTTAATATATAATGATTTGTCGAGACTATTTAGATGAAAAGATCAATTTTAGTCTGTTAATTCCTCTTTCTTACTTTTGCTTCAGAATAAAACCGAACTATTTATATTGACTTTTAAAAATTTGGTAAAATAGAATAGAATGTTTGAAAATTTAATAGCTAAACGTAAGATAATTTTATAGAAATCAAAATCTAAGTCAGATTAAAAAAGTGTAATTGGCTCTGTGAATATCTATATACTCTTACTCCTACACCTAAGACACACTCATCGGTGCGCTCGACAGCGTCAAAACGAGCGTTTCTTTTCGACGACATATACCAGTAATTTACCAAAAACGAGCTTAATTTTGAATCTCCTCGTCTTACGTACGCTAAAACTGCCTTAACATTGAATCAACATCCGCCCTCCATTCAATATGGTTGAGATCTGGACTCTGTAATGGCCATGTTATAACTTGTAAAATGTCTGTTTATTAATTTTGCTCATTCAGATACTGTTGCATATTCTGGCTGTGTGTTTCGGATAGTTATTTTGCATAAAAGTAAAATTCTCGCTGATAAGTTGCAGCCCATGAGTCTCCAATATTTCGCAGTACTACTCTTTCCCTATCATTCCTTCGATTCAATGCAACGTTCCTGTTCCTAAGTAAGAAAAGCAACCACAAACTTTAACTGAACCACCACCGTGTTTTATTGTTGGTACAATGCATTCGGGAAGCATCCTTTCATTAGCGCAACTTCTGACAAACCCCTGCCTTAACAAACACTTTAAATATTGAATTCGTCAGTCCATAAAACATTTTGCCACTATTCTAGAGTTTCATCCCGATGTTCTCGGGCCCACTGTAGTCTCTTCAGTCGATTACCCCGGCGTACCAATGGTTCCTTCGACCAGCCGGGGGTTTGATGGTGGTAACTGAAATCGGACGCTGTTTTTCTACCATTTCGCTTACTCGATAGTTGTAGTAGACCATCGTCTACTGGGGTGGTTATTCGTGAGGCATCTGAAAGGTAACGGCTCCCTAAGTCGCCTGTTTCTTGATATCAGCGAATGGTGTATTTTACTGTCCGCGCGGCTAATTTTTTTCTGACCAATTTGCTTATTGGCAAAACCTTCTTTATGTAAAGTTATTATAACGGTCTTGTTCACTTACTGTACCGTTGATCACAATAATATTCAGACTCAACTGTTGCGAGTCTGGTAATCGCAGTAAATGTTCGAGCTGGACAGGAACGAGTCCTAAGAGAGAGAGGAGATACAATAAAATCTTTACCTGCTTAGTTTCATCGACACAACTTATCTAATAAATAGATTAGTATAAGCCGTTGTGAATGAGGGCGACTATTCCGGGCCATAAAGTGCTTAATTACTTCCATTCTTCGCAGTACTTTAATTATTTAAGTTGCAGATGTATTTAAGATAGATGTTTATTAAGGTTATTATCGTTGAATACAGTAAAGCTTGTTACATTAAAGTATTGTAAAACTTTCTCCCTTGGCCAAACTTCTATGGACGGTAGTGTATACGCGTACTTTTCCAAAAATCACCCTAATGCCAAATCTTCCCCCGTATGTATACCATAAGAGCCTTAATTTCGTATCCGTATGCTACAACGACATTACGTATGCTAAATCTCTCGCCTTGCATATGCCACAACAAAGTTAGGTATGCCACAATGACCTTACGTATGGCACAACGACCATACGTATGGCACAACGACCATACGTATGGCACAACGACCATACGTATGGCACAACGACCATACGTATGGCACAACGACCATACGTATGGCACAACGACCTTACGTATGGCACAACGACCATACGTATGGCACAACGACCATACGTATTATACAACGACCATACGTATGGCACAACGACCATACGTATGGCACAACGACCATACGTATGGCACAACGACCTTACGTATGTCACAATGATCTTACGTATACCACAACGGTCTTACATACGCTACTTTACGGACCTTACGTATGCCATAAGGGCTTTAATTTCGAATCCTCTGCGTCTTATGTATGCTACAACGTCCTTCGTCATCGAGGTAGGAGTGGAGGGGGATAAAAGGTGAATTCAGACCTCCGTAAGAAAATACATGAGATTTTGGCCAGAACCGGCATAGGTATTCCATCAAGAATAGCTTGCTTGGATTAGTATTTAAATTTTCCCCCGGTAAATTTAAGAAAAAAAGTCGAAGATAAAATACTAAAGCTTTATTTGCCTATTTATTTACAATTTCCTTATTATTTCCTTTTTTTTTCTTAATTTTTCCATGTATCAATTCTTAATGTTGTTCTGTTAATACAATTAATGAACTTTTCATATTACGAGCTCTTGTAGAAGTAAAGTGCATGGAAGGATAGTGATGACGTCGAATATAGAGAATAATTGGAGAGAAGATAAAGAAAAAAAAAACACAGTCAATAACAATATTTACGATATATACAGGGTTCCAAAAAAATTATTTACAATCAACCATTTATAATATGCAATAGTAAAATTTAAAAAAAAATTATATAATTTAAAACAAGCGCCCGTTGTAGAGATGCCAGATATCGATTGTTTTTATACCTTCTCTTTTATATATCAATTGTTTTGAGATGTAATTAGTGTAATTAATGTAATATCTTTTTGTGTTTATCCTTGTTTTTTGTAGAAGTTCGAAAAAAAACACAGTCTCACACGTAGCCGTTTTTCCTTTTATCATCCAACAGAAAAAACGTTTCATATCAACGGTGGAGGAAGAGAATTACATATTTACAGTTTCCCCGATAATAAAAAATGTTCTCTCGAAGAGGATCACCTTCGCTTCCTTTTCGCATCTAGTTCAGCGTTCCCCGACAGGTGGCAGCACCGCAGAGACACGGAATCTTCTCATCCTCGATGGGGAATTTATAATCATAAGTGATCTCTTCGTTAACGCCTATGCTCTGCTTCGAGTAGATGACGATCTTCTTCTGGGATTCGATGGTTATAACTTTGGCGTAACAGTTAGGCTGTAACGAAAATTAATTTAAAACGTCGGTTCTATTTTAATTGAAACAGCGATGCGCTTACGTTACAACTGTGGTTGATAAATCGCGCTAAATTTCCGCACTTCGTCGCGTCTATGATCGTTTCGAGATCGATCCTGAAGAGGTACGAGCTGCCGATACCGGTCGCTTCGTATTTGGTCTCGCGCAGATCCGCTACAGACGGCCTGATCATCTGTCCGACGTATTCGATCACCATTTCGTCGGCTGCGATCGGCTCCATCGCGAACAAGCCCCAATCGTGGATCGCCGACTTGGCGAACTTCAGATGTTTCTTTCGGAACTTGAGCTGGTTGAACTTCAGGAGATCCGAATCCGTGTCGGTTCCAAAGGCGGTCAGCAAGCGTCGCTGATTTGATCGCGCTTCTCTCGATAGACCTGCGCAGAGGAAAATATTTATTTGGTAATAATACGAATATACAGTGTAGTCGTAAACTATGGAATAAAAATTATATCTCTCATATTCTCTCATTCTGATTCCCATGACGTTTCGCCCGTGATTTGTATGCGTTTTGAGTGCCTTGTTTGAAACTTTATTATTTTCCCTTGTGTTTGATAGCAATCTATATCTAGTGAAATCTGTTTTTTTGAGAGCAAATTTATTATCAGCGTTTTGAACTAGAAAGTGATAGATTGATAAAAGACATACGTTTATATGTGTTTTACAATATGGATCTTGCGGTGAAGAAAAGGTGCTAAGGAGAAGTGTATCGTAGCAAACAAAAGCAAATTATGTTGAATGCGTTTTTCTATTTTAACAAGACGATGAATGTATTTGTTGCTGTCAAAGCTTTGGGTTGCAGGTTGGATTGCACTTCCGATGATAATCCAACTGCAAATTATTTAGCGATTTCTGTTCTATAAAACCTTTGTTCTTCACAAATAGGTATATATTTTAAAAAGTAAAATAAAACAGACTTACCCTGAGTTTTGGTAACAGGCACGTTGGGCGATGTATTCGTGTTCGATTTAGTATGATGATACTTATATTTAGCTTTCTCGTTCGCTTCGACCTTATAATAACCCTCGGTCCTCGCCGAACCGGTGACGTGGACCCTCATATCCTCCTTTTTCCTCCGTTTAGGCGGGCTCGAGTACAGGTCTGTAACGCAATGATCCACCCAGTGCGTATCGTTCAACCAATAGCCGATCGTGTCGTCCGCTAGCATCGCTTCGTACGCCTCTTTCAGATACGCGATGTCCTCCCGATCGATACCTTTCGTAAGGAACTCGTACAGCACGCCCATCTCCGCTATGATGTCTCTCTCCTTGTACTTGACGTTGTGCACGACGGGTTGGGACGGGATCGCCGGCGGTATCCTGTAGGCGACGGGCTCGGGTTGCCGGTTGTACTGCTCGAAATCGATATCGTTCTGGAGTTCGAGGACTTTGTTGTGCTTCTGCTTGCGCTGCCGAGGTTGCTTCTCCTTCTTAGGCGGTTTTTCCGGCGGTAGCACTAATTCTTCGCGGTTAGTGTAGCCGTGGTCGTGGGCTAGAGTTTGCGCCCTCGCCTCTATAGGTTGTTCTTGAATCTCACGTTCGGGTGGCATGCAATACGAATGTTCTATAGCCACCTAAATAATTGGAATCATTTTTAATAACAATCATTCACAAGTGTAAAGGTTTGATAACAGAAACACTACACAGACTACTACTACAAAAAAAAAAGAATTGAGATCCAACTTAAAAAAAAAATAGAAATTACAACCTACCTGTGATTTAGGACTGCTGCCATCTGTCGAGCATTCCGATAACCGTTTAACCCGTTCAATAGCACCGTTAATTTCTTCCAATTCCATTTCAATCGTCCTATTCGCCCTATTCTTAGCCTCCACGGTTTCTTCGTCCGAGCTAACACCAATCTTAGTAACTTGGGGTAGCATCGTGCTAGGCGGCTTCTCAGGCGGTGGTGGTTTAACTTCCTGTATGGCCGTAAGAGGCGGTGCGGGTTCTTCTAGTTGACTAACGGCGACATCTTCCGGTGATTCTTTCTCGACGGTATCGCGTTTCGGACTCGGCGATTTCTCCTGCTCCTTAATGCTCTGCTCGCGTTCCAGCCTTTCCCTTTCGATTTGTTCCATCCATTCGGTGTTCCGTCTGCGCCTTTCGAGATACTCCCTCTCACCCTCGCTCATATCGCTATCGCTGTCGAGGTAGCGCTCTAGCAAGCTCGTCGATTTCGACTTGTCTTCGGTGAAACTTGATTCGCTCTCGAACCTGGTTCGGGAGTCTTCGGTTTCGTTTCCGGCGAGCGTCGTCGGTTCGAAGGGAAGTACGAGCGGCGCCACGTCATCGAAGGTTTCTACCGCCGAAGGTACGGGCGTGGTACGGTCCTGCGGCGTGACGCTTCTCCTATTCCTCAGCTTCACCTCGTGTTCGGACTCGGTGCTGCTCTCGTCCGAACTCGAGCTTTCGCTGTCCGAGCTGAAGGCGGAGCTTTCGCTGCTGCTGGAGCTGGTCGAGGCCTTCCTCACCCTTCGTAACGGTTTCCTACTTTCCGAATCGGAATCGTGGACTATCTCCTCGTTATCCGATAACTTTCGGGAATCTTCGTCTTCGACGACGGGCGAAGGTAATTTCTTCCGCCTGAAGCTCGGCATCTTCGGCAAGGAAGCCCTTAAACCCAACCCCAGCCCGCCCATACTATCCAGACTGATGTTGCTGTAGAGATTCTCCCTGTTAGCCTCGAGCAAAATGTTGATATTGTCTTTGTTTGCCTTCTCTTGCGCCGCCTCCTCGGTTTTCGCGGTACCGATCTCGTTTTCTTTCATGCTCTCTTCCTCCCACCACGTTTCGAACCTTTTGAACGCGGTGAGTTCGACCATCTTCTTGTTGAAATCCCTCTTGAGGATCTGTTTCAGTTCTTGCGTGACCTGCTGTACGGCGCCGTTTATCGTTGGGGTGTGTGGGTCGTCTTTACTTGTCTCCGCTCGCTTAGGAGGGAATTGGTAAGGGATATAGGGGGCCTGGTGAAGCGTGGAGAATTGCGGGTATTGCGGATGGGGAAGGTACATGGGAGGGGCCCCGTACGGGTAGGTTTGTCGCCAGTCGGTAGGCGTGCCGTATTGGCTAGTAGGATGATAATACGGTGCGCCTGGATACCCTAGAAGCAAAGAGGACTTGTGAAGTAGTATGGTAGTGACAATCATTGATAACTACCCATTCCAGGTGTATGCATAAGTTTTTTTTCTTGGAATGGCCACCCGAAAGCCCGGATCGAGCATTTGTGGGCTATTATTATGCGAACACAAATGCAAATCCGAACAAGAATTAAAAGCAATACTTGAAAGAGCATGAGAGGACATTCCAACATCAACCTGCGATATGTTAGTGGCCAGTTTACCTAAAAGGATTGACGCTGTCATAAAAGCCCGCGGGGGGTCAACCAAATATTGAATTTCTAGTTTTTAGTAATAAATATTTGTTTTATCTGTTCATTGTTTATCTTAAAGATAATTGAAAAAATTGTGGGTGCCTAATAATTGTGTCCCTGCCTGTATGTGCCAAATTATTATCTTAGTTAAACCGGAAAGAACTTATGCATACATCTGGTATATCGTCCAACATTAATCCTGTTAGACAGAGCTGCATATAGTTATTGCATTTAACAACATCATTATGTTGAATATTGTTTTCAAGCTATTTCTTTCGATATGGTTTTACCTGTATATTGTTGATACGGATTGAAATGTCCGGGAATGGGAGGTGGTGGAACACTTGTAACGGCGGTGGTATCTATCTTCGACTCTTCGATTTTCTGGTCGTTACTGCTAAGCGACGAGAGGCTCATCTGATCGTCCTCGACAGCTTTATCGAACTTAATCGAATTCCTGTCGATCGGGCTATAGTTGTTCTCCATATTCTCGCCGGTCAGCAGCTCGTCTTCGCTCGAAGATATGTCACTGCCGATCTTGTCCATTTCGATCTTGACCTTCTTAAGGAGGGCGGTCGTTTCCAACGCCTCCTTCTGCCGCGCTACCAATGCCTTAGGAGAGACGCAAATAGTAATTAATGAAATAGCGTACAAACAAACCAAGAACAATATTTTTATTTACAGAAACTAAAAAAAATAGAGCATATTAATAAAACAACTCTCATATACAAAATTAACTCCCCACACTGCGATGGCATATACACTACCGTCCATAAGTTTGGAAACAAGATCAAATCCCTTTAAAATAATACAACTGATACGCATATCGTGAAATCATTAATCCCTATTATAAATTATTGTATGCGGTTGTTACACATAATCCGTAAAGTTCAAATATTTAGGTACAAATTTCACCCGAACATATTTTATTATTCTTTTCCAAGAGTACAACTGCTGTTTGATGGGAATGGAGCACGATACATGCAGTAATTACTTTCGGTTAACCGGTTTAATGCATGTGGTAGAGGTATTAATCCTGTGCGGAATTAGTTTTTTTTTTTAAACCAGTACACAATTATAACAATTTAGTAAAGTACTGAGCGTAAAAATGCTTAAACGCAGAGAGTTGACTGTAGAACACAATATTTGTAGTCTTCACGATGAAGGATATACCGAGAGAGAAATTTCTCCACCGTTAGGGATTTCACCGAAAGGTGTGCATTACACATTACCCCGTAGAAGAGAGACAAAACAAAATCTTGCGCAGCCACGGGTAACTTCGGGAGCAGAAGATAGATTTACAGTAACGATTTCGAAACGCGATCGACGCCTAACGGCACCGGATATCGTCACGGCGAATAAATGTTTTTGTTACCACCGTCAAGAGGCGATGATTAGCAGCAGCATAAAGAGAAACCATTAACATTGGCAAGAGAGCATGGAAACTGATCACGATTGGAACGCAGTCTTATGGACCGACAAGTCAAAATTTCAGTTATTTGGTACGCAACGAAGAGGTCTTGTTCGTTGACGACCAGGATAAAAACCTAGTGAGGCCTGCTTAGTGCCGTGCATCAAACATGGAGGTGGTAGTGGTTTGGAGTTGTTTTGCTGGAACTACGGGTGATGTAGTGAAAATTAGTGGTGCAATACGGATATTTTGCAAAATCATGCTATTCCGTGTGGAAGCCGTCTTGTTGGTGAGCCGTTTGTATTCCAACAAGACAATGACTCCAAACATACGGCTCGAATCTCTAAAAACTTTTTAGAGGAGAAAGCATCGAGGAATAAACCAAAAATAAATGGTTTGGCCTCATCAAAGTCCGAATTTGTCTCCCATAGAGCTCTTATGAGATGAGCTTGATCGAGGAGATAGACGACTACAACCTCGGAACACCCAACACCTATGGGAATATTTACTGAACGCACGGCAACAAATTGATGCGGACTGTCTCGAAAAGTTGCTTGGAAGAATGCCTGAAATTTGTGCAGTGGTTACTTACGAGCTAAATAAAACATAAATATTATGATGTTAAGCTTCTTTGATTGTATCTTTCTGTCATAGATTAACTCACTCCCAATTACGTTCAAAATACTATATAGTTTCTGCAATTCATTTGAATCCGATGCGCTGATTTTTTTCCTTTGGGAGTGCACATAATAAAATGACAGTAATTCTCTTTCCCTCTCTTATTCTTTATTTCACCTTTTCTTCATTTTTTTATTCCCTTGTCTTTCCTTTTATTTCTTTTCTCTCTTACTCTTATTTTTTATATCTCATAATGACACGATCCAATTCCGGAAGTAGTTCACTTATTAATCTTACCTGTTCTAAACCCTCCCGATGGCATTGCAGGTAGACCTCCATCGAGAGGAAAGGTGAAGGAGGCTCGGACAACGGGGCGTTTTGGTCGTACTTCGGACCTTTGGATCCCGTCTCCGGCGGAGGAGGATTGATAGGCAAATCGCTCAGCGAAACACTGGAGCGATCTAAAAACACGCAGAGAAAACACTATTCAAATTGTATTCTCGTCGGACAAGGTAGGAAATTACCATCGTCGCTATCGACTGACATCGGGATCGGTACTGAATTCACGGTTTTATCGATGTTGGCCTTGGAATCATCGTCCGAATCGACGCCTAATAAAAACGGGGGTGCCATGCCGCCCGGACCTTTACCTTTCAGCAACAGCGCTATCCTAAATTGGGAAGATGGAGGCATTAATTGCTAGAGTTGGAAAAATATTAAGGCGCACAGCAGAAGCCGGAAAAAAGTTACTAAGACATAACACATGGGCTGAAAAGTCCCGGACCTAACACATAGATGACGCTAGTTTTATTGCAGCCGCCTTTCTCTTAGTTAGTACTAACCTTCAAAAGACAGCTGTTAAAATTTCATGATATTCTATTCATTAGTTTGTGAGTTATTGTGCTAAGAGTCACGCTACTTTTGTTATTTTCAAAACAATGGATCAAAAACAATTTCATGTTTTAATTTTACACTGCTTCTTGATGGGAAAAAATACCGTTCCAGCGAAGCAATGACTTGAAAAGTGTTATGGCGACTCCGCTCCATCAGAAACAACAATAAAACGTTGGTTTGCTGACTTCAAACGTGGTCGTAGAGACACCGATGATGCAGAACGCAGTGGACGTCCAAATGAGGCGGTAACACCAGAAAACATCAAAAAAATCCACAAAATCGTTTTGAATGATCGAAAAGTGAAGTTGCGTGAGTTAGCTGACATCGTAAAGATATCAAAAGAACGTATTGGCTTTATATTCCATGAGCATTTGACTATGAGAAAGCTCTGTTCAAAGTGGGTGCCGCGTTTGCTCACTGTTGACCAAAAACAAGAATGTGTTGATGATTCTGAGCAGTGTTTGGCCATGTTTAAACGTAACAAACCGGAATTTTTGCGTCGATATGTGACAATGGATGAAACATGGATCCATCACTTCACTCCGGAATCAAAACGATCGTCATCTGAGTGGACAGTAACTGGTGAATCTCGTCCAAAGCGCCCGAAAGCACAGCAATCGGCTGGAAAGGTTATGGCCTCAGTATTTTGGGATGTGCGTGGTGTAATATTCATCGACTATCTTGAGAAAGGAAATACCATCAACAGTGAATATTATATAGCGTTATTGGAGCGTTTGAAGGCCGAAATTGCAAAGAAACGGCCGCATATGGCAAAGAAAAAAATGTTGTTTCATCAAGACAACGCACCGTGTCACAAGTCAATCAAAACAATGGCAAAACTACATGAATTGAACTTCGAATTGCTCCCACATCCACCGTATTCGCCAGATTTGGCTCCCAGCGACTACTGGCTGTTCGCAGACCTCAAAAGAATGCTCGCCGGTAAGAAATTTCGCACGAATGAAGAGGTTATCGCTGAAACTGAGGCCTATTTTGAGGCAAAAGATAAATCGTTCTACAAAAGTGGTATTGAAATGTTAGAGCGGCGCTGGAATGATTGCGTTGCTCTTGATGGATAAAGCTAATTTTGAACCAAAAAACCCGTATTTTCTTTGTTAGGCCCGGGACTTTTCAGCCCACGTGTTACCAACCGTAAAACTTGATAAAGGACTAGGGATAAAAATGTCACCGTACCTCGTATCTAAGTCCAGCGTCTTTTCCTCCTCCTCCGGCTTCGGTTCCTTCTCCTTCTTCTTGTTCTTACTCCCGCTACCACCGCTCGACTTCTTTTTGTCCCTCTCTCGAGAGTCCCTTTCTTTCCAGTCTTCGATCTCTTTACTTTCTTCCGGTTCCCGCTTGCACCACTCTTCCTTCCACTTCTGGGAAGGCGGTGGCACCGACGGCTTCTCCCACGCGTTCTCGGGCGGCCATTGCTGCGGTGGCACGTGCGCCGTCGGCCACAACGGCGTCGCTCCCATCGCGTGGTAGGTGCCGTACGGCGCGAACGGGGTGGGCATCGACATACCCATGTAGTCGTAGCTGGAAATGAGGCAATTAGGTGAGTTTGAGCGGCGTAAGGAAGTTGTGTAAGATTTGGTAATATCCTAAATCGTTAAATTTCAATTTTTAAAGATGCAGATTGCAATTTTGCATGAATAGCTTGAGATAACGAAGACTAATCGTAGAGGGTGACGGAAAATTACATTAATACAAATACAATTGAATCCGGATGTCGATGGAAGGTCTGTGTTTCCCTGATGTAGGAATGGATTGCCAAATAGGTACCAAAAAATAAATAATAAATTACAAATATTTTGGAGAAAATTAGTAAAAATTTGATAATTACTATTTCTCTCAAGAAAATTGTGAAACCAAAGAAATTATAATTTTTGCAAAAAAAAAAATAATAGAACCAAATGTTTTTCAAAAAATAAAAAACAAAGTACATTGTTGGTTGTTAAGGAGGTCCACAAAAAAATATATACAGTGCAACTCCCCTAATTCGAACCACCTACATCCCCAAATAAAATTCGAGTTAGAGAAAATTTGAGTTACAGAAAATTCACAATTTACTTTTCATTATATGTATATATTTATAAAGCATATATGTATATGTAATAACAATATTATATAAAATAAATTAAAAATGATTTAAAAACAAACTGAAAATACAAACTACATGCATTAGGATACATATAGGTACTATATGTATATGTATGAAATTAAACAAAAATTGTCCTATATACATAGGTATTAAATGTGTACTTGTACATGGGAACATAAAACAATTGCATAATTGAATTGTTTTTTTAAAGAAATCCGTTATCAACTGTTGCCGAACATTGGCCGCTCGGATGTGTTCATACGATTTTTGAATTTTATTAATGAACATATATGTCTTATCGGATGTTTGTTCATGAGACATAAAATAATTCTTTAGTGTCTCGAATGCTTGTAAAACTTGTTTGTGTGATGGTTGCTCCATAATTTCTTCGGAGGTTTCTTCATCTGTAATGCTTGATACATTCCTTAGAATGTCTTCGTCTGTCGGATAGTCAGCAGTTAAGAGGTTACTATCAATTTCAAGATAAGTGTCTAGAGATACATTCTCGACATTTAGCAGTTCAACATAGTTTTCAAAATCTTGCCTTACTTCAACAGGAAATTCTTTATCTCCTGAATTTTGCAGTCGTTCTTTTAGTTGAGCAAGGGGAATTTCGTCTTCGTTACTAAAACCAGTCTTTTTAAAACAGTTTTGAATGGTTTCTTGTTTAACAACCACATGCCATGTCATGGTAACCTCTCTCACACAGTCGAGAAGTGATATGCTAGGAGAACCGTTATTTTCTAATGCATATAAAGTTTTTTTAAGGATTCTTCCTTTGTAATGATCTTTGAAACTTTTAATGATGCCTTGATCTAAAGGTTGCAGTTTGGAAGTTCCGTTTGGTGGGAAATATTGCAATTTGATGGCCTTCAGCTTCTGTTGTATTGCAGGATGAGCGGGGCAGTTGTCTATAAACATTATTATTTTTCGATTCTCGTGTGAAAATTGCTTGTCCAATTTAACCAACCATTTTTCAAAAATCTCAGTGGTCCTCCATGCCTTTACGTTGTTCTCGTAATCTACAGGAAGCCATTTTACCCCTTTAAAATATCATGGCTTTGCACTTCTGCCAACTATGAGAGGTTTTAGTTTTTCAGTGCCACTCATATTCGTTGGTAGAAGGCATGTGACCCGATCTTTACTAAGTTTTCCACCATAGCATTTGTCGTCTCTAATGGCTAAAGTTTTCTTAGGTAGACATTTGAAAAATAACCCTATCTCGTCAGCATTGAAAGTATCATCTTCACTATACCGCCCCAAAATCCCCGGCAATACATTTCGAATCCAATCACTAACCTGACGATCATCCACTGTGGCACTTTCACCACAGATATTCTTATGCGATATGTCATGTCTAAATTTAAAAAATAAAATATAAATTTCATATGTGTATACGTATGTCTAATACAATAACGTAAATTTTTCCTTTTTTTAAATTTATGAAGCCAGCCGGTGCTGGCCTTAAAATTTGTTGTTCCTAAATGTTGACTGTATTCCAGTGCTTTCTCCTGTAGAAGTGGCCCCGACACCGGAATGTTTTTTTCTCTAGTAGACACAAACCACTTAAACACCGCACTGTTTACATTTTTGTTTGAAACTCGGTTTCGCTTGAAATTGGCAGGTTTTGTAAGTTTACTCGCGAAACTTCGAATATGTTCCTTGTTTTTAATTATAGTTGACAATGTACTCGCTGGTACGCCATATTCCGCAGCTATTACCTTCTTTTTTATTCCATTGTCCACTTTTTTTAGTATTTCTAATTTCTGTTGCACTGTTAAACTTTTAAGTTTTCGTTGCTGGGGCATGTAGATGCCAAACACTAACGAATACGACTGAATATATAGCGCAACACGCAGATGAATAAGAATGATAAAACCCGTTGTCATTGGTACTTCCCCGAATTCCTTCGATAGATATTACGTTATATCCGCTAACAGATGGCGTATCACGTACCTTTAGTGAAAATTTCGAGTTACAGATTCTACGTCTTAAATTTGGTTAATTTTTTTTCGAGTTAGGGATAAATTCGACTTAGAGAAATTCGAGTTAAGGACAGTCATATGCATATAAATTTAATAGATAACGCACGGGATAAAAAAATATTCGGGTTAGAGAAATTTTCGAGTTAGGGGAGTTCGAGTTGGGGGACTTCCACTGTATATATATATAAACATTTAAAAGTCATAAATATTTTGAAAAAAAAAAAACGATGTTTTGAGAAGGATGTCTTGTAAAAAAGATAAAAAGATAGGAAAAATTCAACGTATTTTGTAAGAGGGTAAAAAATATAAAAAACTCAGACGTTTTGCAAAAAGATTAAAGATATGATAAATGTTCTACATTTATTTTACAAAAAAAAAATTAAATTAAGAAATTAAGTGTATTTAAAAAAAGTAAAACGAAGGAGAATCTGTTCTCGAATTGCTAAAGAAAAAAATATAAATATACAATAACTGTCAGTCGGTAACACGGTTGACAATGGGAGCCCACGTGCTCTCGAAACGCTGCGTTCCGCATAATTAATTAATTTGTGTGAGTGGAGTTTACTGCTATACCTGTGAATTGTACATCCGCACAGTCCTTGCAATCGTCATACCATAATAAACTTTTAAAATTGCAAAACACGTTTATTACAGAAAAAAATGATATATCAAAAAAATTATATTATTAAACATTTTACAAAAATAAATGATATTAAAAAATTAATAAAAGATCCGGCAGAAAACTAAATATTATAATAAATTAAAAAAATATAATATAAATAATAATTTTTTTGCAAAAGAAGACTAAAAAAGCAAAAAAGTTACAAATATTTTGCAAAAAGTAACGAAGGATAATAAAGATTACAAATACTTTGCAGAAAAATTACAACAATTAACTAAATGCAATTTAAAAATATTAAATAATTGAAAATCTCTTGTAATTATATAATTTTTTTTGTGTACCCCCTTGACGCTCCGACAATGAACTTGTACCATTTGGTAATGCAGGACGTCCCCTGCATAACATCATGAAGCATGCAATTTAAAAAATAATATGTTGCAATTTTTTTATTATTTTTCTTGCATTCCCCTTTGACGATCTGGCAAAGTACATCCTAATTTGGCAAACATATCCACTGTTTGTTTCATTACCGACTACCGCTATGTGTGCCCTTAAGCCATAGATGTTCAACTTTATGGATAGGACTATGGATCTCTTGATAGGTCTGAATTATCAAGGGGTCTATTTTAGATGACATATTAATGCTACCTATACTCCATTCACGTTAAGAATGCAGACTTGGAATAGATAGGCCTTAAAATACGAGCTTGCTATTGGCTAATGGGCGAGGCATGTTCACACAGGAGAAATTCAAGCAATTTCTTTATATGAAATTTCTGTCAGTTGTCACTTACGATTTTGTTGCCGTTGTTTCCTGCAGTTTTTCATGGAATTTCATCTTTATAAACAAGTTGTGGCAAAAAGAATTCTTTTCAGAGTTCTTTTATCTCATCATTTAATAATTCAAGCTACCACATAATTAATTATACAAACAAAATAATTTTTACTCTACTATTACAAAATTACGGCTTTGATTATGGTATGCCCGAGGAAGCAATAGTACATCCAGTTGTAGGACCATTGAAAAACCCTGAAGGAAAATACATTGGCAGCAGGCAGAGGCTAATGGCGTACAATTTACATGTGCAATCGAAGCAAGAAAATTGCAAGTCAACGTCTGTTGATTGCAACATGTCTTGGTTTAAGTAAAAGAATAGTATGAGAACAATGCCAAAGAGATTAATACAAGATAAATTCCCAGCTTGCTCCCTAAGAAACGCCTTAGAGAAACAATATACGATCACTTAGACGAAACTCGAAAATCTATAATTAGGCGATATGTCCATTCATTCTTTTTAAGAAATAACTTGCCTACATGTACAAAATTATTAAATGTAAATATAATGCATTTTGACCTTCGATTTAAACCAACTTATTAATCCTTTACTAGTTATTACTGCATATGACAATTTGCCCTGTTAGGATTTAAGTGGTTAAAAAGGAATCGAAACAGTGTGCTAATGTAACAACAAGACATTATGCTATGGAGACGTCGGTCTTAAACTAGCATTAGAAAATTAAATAAATTGAAATTATTTGTTTATAAATCAAATTCATATGTTTATTTCATTTGTTATTTTATAAATAAAATGCTAACAGTAAAGAAATCTTTTTTATTAAATTTATTGCAGATATAAAGAGAAGACAACTATATAAATTTGTAATATGTGCAGTTAAGAGATTTTTATAATTAATTAATATATTTGATATTTTATTGTAGTTATTAATATGCATGCAATTATTTATTGATTGTACTGTCGTTGAAAATGTACATTGGTTTTACCGCAGTCGGGCTACAGTAGACAAAGGTATTTGCACTGCTGTTTTCTTTTACACTGAACAGCTCAACTTCACAATTGACAATAACCAAATTCTATGCAAGATTTAAGGATGTTGTGTGTTGGCATATACTTTTGAAGCCATTCGATGGACTTAGATACAGTCCCGTTGAGCCCATGATGTATTGTTCATAATCAGCAACATTCCTCTTTGTTTGGCTTTATCTTGTATATATTGAATTGCTTAGTTTCAATCATACCATTGAAACTTTCTCTTTTAAAATTGATGGAGATTACCAACGGAGAGATTTACTTCTTAACAAATGACGGTATAACACTATGTATATAACCACTCATGTCAAAGTTATAATTTTGCTTCAAGTTTATCCATGGCAATATTGTTATTTTAAAGCTTGTCTCATATGACATTTATGTTGTCTTCGATTAACACCAAATGCATTCTCATTTACTTTTTAATATAATTAAATAAGCTCCAACTATTTCGGTAAATGAAACAACCGAAGGATATATTTATATTGCAATTGATGTTACTTTTAGTTTATTGTTACGGTATTATTTTACCAGGTCATATAACCATAATATTGCACATAAAATATGAAAAACTTCCTATTTATTATGCAAGATTTCAATAACCAAACTTGGATGTTTACGATGTTATCATTTGACAGTTCCATCGGTTAAATTTCACCAATCGAATACAGCCGCCGATCGTAGCGCTACCTACTGCATTCTTAACGTGAATGAAGTATAGATATAGATTAACACGTTTCGTGGCAGGTGTAATGTTTTTACATACACCAATGCCTCGTAAACAGCTATTAGCTCTGATGTGTACACTGACATAATTGAGTTGAGCTTATAAGACTTGTGATATTGTAGTTGTGGGTCATAAAATGCGCAAGCAAAACATTGATTCTTGCAAGAGCCATCAGTGTAGATTATGTAAAAATTACTCCATTTCTGTGATAATAATTCTTCAAATTCTTAATTAATAAAATGAGAAGTTTGACTTTTGATGAGATCGTCATAATACCAACATCGTATACGAGATACAAGGTGCTTCTATGGAATATCGTAGATACTGGAACTGGAGACAGTCGACTGAATTTCTAACGAATCTTTTGATGAATATTGAAAACCTTAAAAAGGTTCAAAGAAACCTTTGAAAATAACAAGGGCACTTGTTTTTAAAATATTCACTAATTACTTGTGTATTTATGTACAACTCACGAACATTGCACGAATTTCGCAATAACCATCCCCAATTTGCAGCGTAATCCAAATCCAGGTCTGGCGAAATTTTCACATTTATGACATGAAAAACATATGCATAGGCAAAATTAAATTGGATTTCTGATTTTGTCTGGAAACATTTCAGTGTTGCAATTCTTTGTCAACACGTTTTATTTTCATTAACATATTTTATATTTTTTTACGGACAAGTTTGATGACAAATTTATTAGTTTGAATGAGTGTTTTGCAATATATGAAGACTTACCTCAAAGGTGTCGTATTGCTCGATCCGTAATTGGTGGAAAAATCGCTCTGGGCGGTACCATAACCCATATCGGAGCCACTGGGCGTTGCAAATTCGGTTCTTCCATACCCCCTAGCGTATCTATCCCTTTCCCTGTCTTTTCCGTGTAACCTATCTTCTCTTTCCTTCGCTTCCTTAGCCTCCCTTTCCCAATCTTTAGTTTCCTTTCCATCAAACACGTCCTCCTCCATTTTCGTATCCGGTTCCGGTTTCGGGGGTTTCTCTTCGACCACAGGTTTCTTTTCCACGGTACACTCCTCGAACTTTTGCTTACACTTATCGCCGAACGGATCTAGGAACACCTGAAGTATCTTTCCCATTACGCTGGTGCTGTTGAGTTTCTCGACGCATAACTTGGCCCCTTTGACGGTCTCGAAGACGACCCGCCCGATACCCAGATGCTTATTGGTCATGGGATGATAATAGATGAATAGCTCCTCTACCACGCCGTACTTTTGTACCATATCGCGAAGGAATTGTTTGTCGATGTTATCGTTGAGTTGGAAGATGGTTACTTCTATGGAAGGTGGTTCCCCGACGTAATTAGAATCGATTTTAAACCTAGAGATGGGGGGTGGTTAATTAATGACAAAAGGCTTCCATGAGCGTGCTTAATTTATCAAGTTTGATAAAAATAATGGATCGAAACAAAATAACATCAATGGAGATGATGTACTGGAGACCCTACTATAAGACGACGTTAGATCATGGAAAAAAAATGATAGAATAAAAGAAATAATGCAAATTGACACATCATTAATACATGATATATATAACCAAGTGCAAAGTAGAGAGTGGAAGCATCACGGTTCTCCTCCACCACGCAAATTTAAAGCCGTGTCGTCTGCTAGAGAGCTTTTGATATCTGCGTTCTGCGATGCTCAAGGAATCATCCTGACTTGCAGGTGATTTGCAGAGGTCGCACAAAAATTTTTCCACGAGGTGTTGAGATGTTGTTGTAGAGGAAGACTATGTAGAAAAATAAAAAAATATAATGCTACTCTAGTTTTCTTTTTTTTTCCTGTAAGGGGATCAGGGGTACAACATAGATATCCACGTTCGTACACATATCTGAAGTAGTATGAGAAAAACAAATTTAAATGGATGTTCTACCCATATACCGAATTCGCTTTCCATAGATTTGGAAACCAAACAAACAAAAGAATACGTCGAATAGTTCGAAAATTGATAACATTTAAACTAAACAAATGAAATTTATTTCCCAAACATTTTCTTTATCATTCTAACCACTTTACTTGCCAGAAAAGACTAATTTCCACAGTTTTAAAGGGTTCAATATCAACCTAACTAATTTTTAGCAAAATTTTTCGACATTCAAACTTTGAAATACTCGAAAACAAAACATTCCGACCCCCATGACCTAACTTTCACGATAGGAATCTATACGATAGGCAAGGTTTTCGATCGCCCTGTACATCATACATCTTATTTCCGAAACTAAACGCGCAGTTTTTGCGTATTTTTCCTCGCCAAAAGGAAGATAATAGGGAGAAGCGTTTAATGAGAAGATAATAGTGTATTAGCTGACGTATAAATTGCGTAACAAAAAAATTAAATTGCACTACTTCATCCGGTACGGAAATCAAAAAATATCTCTTCCAAATAGGTATCGTAACATAATATTAGAAAAATCTAAGTAGATGGTTGCAAAGCAAAAGAAGAATCGAGAAAATCTGTCAAAAAAAAAAGCGTTGACAAAATTACACTTAAATGCCTTCTTAATAAAAACCGTAGAAGAAACCCAGTAAAAAAGATACCATAAGAGAGGAACAATAACGAGTAAATCGACGTTAAAATTCATATTTTGAATGCTAAATTCTAAATATCGGGGATAAATTACAATTGCTGAAGAAAATTTTGAGGTTATGTCGATCAAATGTCAAAATTATCGCAAATCACTTCAAAATACGATTTTTGCCTTTATTTTTAACATTTTAAGTTTGATTTTCGAAGCTTTAACCCTTTCTTTACAAGTAAAATCACAATAATGGAAAAAAAACGTTAATATGGAACATATAAATTTGCTATACTTGTTTTTGACTCATCTTACCATGATCATATCTCTTATACAAACTTAAATTCATCATTGAATTCCTGTATTAACAGAAACTATTTCATAATTTATATGTCCTATTCGATCATTGCGAATTATAACTAAATACTTATTCATTTCTTTTTCAGTTTGTAAATTTTCATGAGATTTTATTAATGTTTTTATTTTCAATTCGTAGTAAGTGATCAATTCTTTCTTTGATGATGTACAAACCTAGGTATTGGCAGATCTAATACTTCCAGTCTCGTCCATATCCTGGTTAAATGCGATCTAGGGTCTCTTGGTATGACAGGAGCGCACGGTCCATCAGGTACATTACCGTCATACCTATAGAGCTTGGCGGCCCCCTTCACCAGGAACGGATCGACGATTAACTTATAGTTTTTAGGTTGCTTCGGTGGTAAGTGACTTTGACTGGTTCTTGGTTCCATGCTGCCGTTCATTCTGAAACAGAAGTTATTTCGAATGACAGTTAGATTGTGTTCTAAAAGGTTCTTAGGACCGTCCCATCTCACCTTTCGTTCATCTACCACGCGATACCCGCTAGTTAACTTAGAAAGGGATAAATATTCATTCAAACAATAACTTTCAACTTGGTTCGAATATCAGGCGAACTGACATAATAGACGAGATCCCGTAAATTAGCCTGAACGGACGGGAATTGATTCAGAAAACGTTTGCCATTCACGAAAACTATTTAAAAGCTTTAGAAAAAACGTGTTTACAAAATAATAATCGCTACCCCAGTTAACACACACAGATCGACCTAACCTCTCGACTCGATTTAGATGGCGCCACATAAATCAAAATAACAACATTAGACGGTCTGTCTGAAATTACCCCAAAAATATGTGGTCTTCTAGGGAGGTTATTTAAGTGTCAATTACAGCATTTTTGCTCTTAAATTACAAAGGTTTGTGGAAGAAAGGGGTTGATAGAAATTTTAACTAATTCGTAGGGCTCGTGAATTATGCATGCTTCTCAAATGAATCAGATGTCGGTTATAACATTGTAAAAAAATACATATTTAAGTCTCCAGTAGCGCAGACTTAGTAACTTTAACAGTGCTACCAACTTCGATCAAACAAGTTTGGGAAATACAAGAATTCTTTGCGGAATTTTGTTTCTGTCTTTTTAGAATAAACTATGGTATATATATTTATATTGAGATATATATAGCGTAAAAATTAAATTCGTATGTATATAATTTTCCTTATCTTATGCTGGTAAATATTTATAGTATCTCAAGGTAATATTTGAATAATCTAAAATCTGTGTGTTGACGTTAGCTTAAGTTGGTAATCCTTCACCTTATAACATAAAAACATTAAAGAATTCTTAGCGCCGCCACTGTCTAAATGATCTATTTTTAGTATTTTTTGTTTGATAAATGTTTGATAACACCAGACGTTTAGATTCCTTCCAATTTATTTAAGCTATTTACACCTTTTCATTGGATTTTCATTTATTTCACTGTTTATACAAATCTTACAATCGAAATGTGCTGTAATTATTTACTTAGGCCCAGTATTTATATTTATAGGACATCACATCTTATTAAGCACTATTCTAGCATGGTAAATCTCAAAACAGGTACTTCTACCTTTATTTCTTTGAGTCTCCGTAATCATTAACAATTATTATTGAAGTATTTGATCAGCCGTCCTATATTCGACTCTGTGAAGCTTACCAAAATGAAGAGGCCAGCCTAGGGCATAATTTACTAAAGAGTATGTCAGTACATTATGATATTATAACAAGCGAAGAGGAAGAAAGCATCTTCAATGAAATCGAACCATATTTAAAACGAATGCGATACCAATTCGATCATTGGGATGATGTAAAACTGACAAGATCGATGTTATTGAGTGAATAAAAGGAATCCGTTGCAGGCAATACATGGTTATAGAGAAACCGAACGTTTACAGTGGAACGGAAATAACAGGAACATACTCAATCGTGTTCGACAATTAGCATTTCCACCAAAGGTAGCTCAATTGAAACACGTACATATACTTGATTTAGATAAGAACGGTTATATCAAGCCACACATCGATGCTGTTAGGGTTCGTTAAGTATATTCTATTCAGTAAATTAAAAACTGATTTGTTTCCTCCTTTTTTAGTTCTGCGGTGATACGATAGCCGGGTTAAGCCTATTGACAGATAGTGTAATGAGATTGGTCCACGATAAGCATACACATCTTTACGCTGATATTTTATTAAAGCGACGATCTTTATATGTTATGACAGGATCTGCGAGATATGATTATAAACATGAGATATTGTCAAACGAGCATAGTAAATTTGATGGGAACGTAGTTTTTAAGGATCGTAGGATATCTGTGATATGTAGAAATGAGCCACGTGCTGAAGATTTGGAGTAATTAGTTTGATTTCCTTTTGATTTTTGTAATTTTCTTGTTATAGATTCTAATAAAACTTTTAATATTTTTAAACGCAGTCTGTTAATTAGTTATTTCATTCTAAAAAAAATTTAGCTAGAATATAAAACAATTATTTAATTACGTTAGTATTTTGAGGTTATATAGATGTCATGTTAGTGGTTTGCAAACTTCATGCATATCAAAAAAGTTGAATTTCGTAGGTGGTTTTTTAAGTTGGTAAAATAATTACAAGAGATTATTTGCATATATTTTTAAAAAGTAATAATTAGATAAGGCGCAAATGCTGTGATGAAGCTGTATCAAACATAATTTTTACATGAGAAATATATGAGCTGAATTAAAAGGAAGAAATGATATTATAATTTTGTGTTGCCAACTTAACAGGCGCGAAATTTAAAAGAGTGTTCGATGAATACAGATTTATTTAATGGCAGAAGCTAGAATCAACTGCTTGAACATTATAAAGATCTTTATTATTACAAATGTTACAATATTTCGCACGTTCTTCCAATTCACTTAACGTAAGTACCAATGAAATCCAAATATTTTGCGACATCGGTAAACCTGATATTTTGCGTTTCATCACACGTATTGACAAATCGTTTCGGAGCTGAAATTACACCTCGAAGGAAGTAAACTTCGCCTCTTAACGTGTTGCGAAGCAACACCATTCCACCTCCAGCATCGCCTTGGCAGATAGAAGTACCTTAAAAATAATAATTTTCTAACATATTCCTTCTTTTGGCAAACTTGAGAATTAACACCCAAAAAAAGTACCTCATAACTTAGTTACAAACCATTTTGACGTCCTGCGCAATATAATCCGCCAGATTGATATTGGAAGTAAGCGTGCGAATCTGACAGTTGGCAATCCTTGTAGGATATCAAAGTTAAATCGAAATCTCTAAGTTTGAAAGTAGAATTTTGTTGTTCACTTAGTCCCCAACCTGCAGCTGTGCCTATTAAATGATAAACAAACTCAATAAAAATGAGACAAACTTTGTAAGTAAATCGTACCTGTAGTTCCTACTAAATTGTCGTAATTGACGTCACCTTTCCAGAGACATGCTGGTCGCACAAAATCGTCGTATTGGACTGGGGCTTTTAGTTTGATCAAGGCTAAATTGTTGGCATAATTTATCCTGCTATACGAAGGATGGATGATGATGTCAGAAACCTGGTGGATTTGAAGTCCTGGGGACTCAGTATTGAGATCGTATCTTCCTAAGAATTAAAGTTAAAATTCACTTTGATATGGAAATTAGCATGAATAGCAAATGGAATGACCAAAAAAGAAGTTAAAACAGCCAGAAAGGTTTAGTACACCATCGGACATGTTAGAATAGACTTTTGATTTCGCCGAGGATCAGTTCTTCTCGCTTAAAAATCAAATAAATGTCCAGTTCTATTTATCTGTAATAGATGATTTTCTTTCCCTTGTATAAGTGGCTTTTCAAAAAAAGATCTCATGTTAGCAATAAACAACGCGTGAAGGCAAAATAAAATTTCTCTTGGAAACACCTTGCTTCCTAAAAGTGATTCCATTCCATTCATATATTTTATAGGACATATATACTCCTTTTGCCTTTTATTCACTTACTGGGGGCTTTGAGCTACTTCTAACGAGGGAAAAATATACGAACCTAATTGAATCTGGACATCGTTTGCCTTCAAAGCTAATCTAGCGAAACCCTGGATACAATGAGCAGCTGTTAGTACGAACTGCCTAGAAATCAAGGTGCCACCACAACCATATCTTAACTTTCCAAAATCGTTATAGAAGATAGCAGCATGCCATGGAAATCTAACGGTCTTGAAGACATTGTCGCCTCTAAATAATGAGTATTCTTGCTCCTGAGAAAAAAAAACATTAACATTTGAAATGTAAGCTGATAATATACAGGATGTCCATAAATTTGCGTAAAAGCTTTACGTGGCTTATGAAGATAGCACAACGGGAATGGTACCAAAATGTTAGATTTGTGTTTGCGAGCTTTCGAGAGCTTTTAGCGAAAAATCTCAACTTTGCAAAAGGAATATTGAAATTGGCAAATTCAACAAAATCGAAATTGTTTCTCTCATAGCATTTTTCTTCATCTGCATTAATTAATTATTACACAATGAGAGATTGCTTCCTTTTTTTTAATATTTCGAAATATTACAAGGATTTATTTATGAATTAGAGGATAATAGAATTATAATAAAAAAAAAACGTAAACATTTACTTTTGAAGTAAATAAATAAAACAAAATTTGAAAAATTACACTCTGTATGAACGATGGAAAATTACTACAAGACCGCGAACAAGAACATTCAAATACACTTCCAATAAATCAAGTTTAGAGTAAATATTAGTTTAGTAACAATCAAACTCAACAATATATTGATAGAAAACTTCCACTATTGCTCAAATTCATGAATTATTTTTTATTATTACTGATGAACGGGTTTCAACACGTGTGTCTCTGTATCCATAACTTCTTCCTGTTTTAATCCCTTACTATTGGCGAAGATCGATTTATTTACAGATTTGTTCAAATAAAAAGTTGGTGATTAATGACTCAGAAGCAGATAAACTACTTTAATATGCATATTCAAGCCCCAACTAGATTTACCGGTTGAGTTACCAACTGGATTGACCCAGTCGGGAGCTGGATCCTCCCAGTCGGTAACTCGGTTGACAATGAGAGTCTATCTGCTTTTGAAATGCTGCATTTTGAATAAATTATTAATTTGTATGGTGTGGACTTTACTGCGATACTTATGTATTATACAACCATGTAGTTTTTGCAATCATTGTGAAGTGTATTAACTACTCTACTATCATATACTAGGTGTATGCCTAAGTTCTTTCCGGAGAGATGGCGCCAAAATTTATACATATGCAAGGAGGTTACTTAAATTTCTATAATATTCTATTCTAATAATTTCTTTTGTAAACTTATATTCTAATTTCCTTAATTGACTGGTTGTAACTCAGCAGTTACGGTGCCCCATTGGTAAAGAAGTATCGTATTTTGCAAAAATTTTTTGACTAAACGTCTGATCGAGCTACAGTGACTGCCTACAACTGTAAAGAAAAACTTAGCAAATATCTTTGTTAAAAGATCTTCGTCGCAAACTTTCCATGAATACACGGCATAGAGCTTTAAGGCAAATTTATACGTGACCTTACATATATATTAAACGATAAAGATAAACTTACAGCTGTAACGCCGCACAGGAGCTGGTCGATTTCATAGTTAAACAAAACACTTTGCCTAGAATATTAAGATATTAGTTTCAGTCATTCTGGACATCCAATTCATATGATAACATTACTCTGGTCGCAGAAATCCATCAATGAAGATTTGCCTAGAAGATCTGGTCAATGTGGAAGAACAGATGGTCTTACCATTAACACCAAGTTCACTTACAGATGGAATGGGTCCTTCCTCAGTGTAAGCTACTAAAAATCCTAAGCTATCACGGGAACTGTTTATATTGGAAATTATATAAGTGTTGTCTTTCGAAATTTTTACATTTCCAGTGGAGCTCTAAAAAAAATATAATTGGTGAAGTGAATGGATGGTTCTCGTTATGTAAAAAAACAGATAGCATAATGTTAATTTAGAGGTACAAGATATGGATTCCGAAAAAATTGAATAGTTACCGTTAAACCGTTCTAAAGACAACTGTAGTACTGCACAAAAAAAGGAGCTATAGATTTCTCCATATGTACTGTACATACATAGAAGGTATTAGTCAGCCTTTAATAAAGAAACATACACTACTGTGGTACCTCGATACATTTTATACAAACGAAATTTAAGAGAAAATCTGTTATCGTAATGTAAGTAACTAAATTGCCTGATGAATGTTTACAACTACTACAATACGTATATCAGTAAATAATATACTGAATATCTTCAGAGCTTTTAGTTTTTTAATAACTTGTATGGCTACCCTTATTTTTGATAGTAACTTTTATATGAGTCTGGAGATTATCGTGCAGTATTTTGGTGTAATCGTCCGGAATATGATACCACCCTTGTTGCAATATGTTCCACGACTCATTTAAAGTTTTTGGTACCCTTGCAATCTTCTTGCGGTCACAATAATCCCAAACATGTTCGATAGCTCTTGACCAATCGAGAAATATGTTTGGGATCGTTATCTTGCTGTAGGAGGACGTTGTTACCAATTAGACGATACGCGGAAGGTAACATATATAACATGTCGCTCAAAAGTTGTTCGATATTTCCCCGTTGTAAGTTTCCCTTCAATTTTAATAATGTCACCAACTCCTAGCGATAAAATGCAGTCCCAAACCTGTACAGTAGCTTCTAAACATGGTTCTGCAAGAGCTTCCCCAACATGTCGTCGAACATACTGAAGCTTGTTCGATACAGGTAATTGAAATTTAGACTCGTTAGTTCATAATACTTGGCTCCATTCATCATTTGCCCAATTTTAGTGGTCTTCAGCACATTTAAGTCTTTTTATTTTATTGCTTTGTTGCAAAAAAGGTTTCCTGGCAGTTACACATCCACGTAATCCCGATTTCTTCAAAGACCACCTTGCAGTAGAAGCATGTACTGATGTGCCTGTAGATTGTTCTAACACCCGCGTCAGTTTTTCGCTTACCTTTTTCTGTTTCTTCGACTTACCCTGATCGTGGTTCAGATTATGTAACATTGCTTCAGCAATATAATTTTAATTCGTTAGAAGATCGTCGCAATAAAAATAGTGCAAGATTTATATTTAACCTGTAATCTAATGAAGTAGATTATCATCGTTATTAGCTTATGTAGACTTCCGAGTACCGCCGCGGTACATACGATCGCTTGATTTTCTCGTTGCGTGTAGGCACAATACAAATATCTTGGCCAAATCGCCTACGTTCCAGGTGGTCACCAATTTCTATAGAATATACTCCTAGAATATTAGTTTATGTTAGGGTAATGTTTACTTTTATGAAATGTATAGTATAACACATGGGCTGAAAAGTCCCGGGCCTAACAAAGAAAACACGGTTTTTTTGGTTCAAAATTAGCTTTATTCATCAACGTAATCTCCATCAAGAGCAACGCAATCATTCCAGCGCCGCTCTAACAGTTCAATACCACTTTTGTCGAACGATTTATCTTTTGCCTCAAAATAGGCCTCAGTTTCAGCGATAACCTCTTCATTCACACGAAATTTCTTACCGGCGAGCATTTTTTTGAGGTCTGCGAACAGCCAGTAGTCGCTGGGAGCCAAATATGGCGAATACGGTGGATGTGGGAGCAATTCGAAGTTCAATTCATGTAGTTTTGCCATTGTTTTGATTGACTTGTGACACGGTGCGTTGTCTTGATCAAACAACATTTTTTCTTTGCTATATGAGGTCGTTTCTTTGCAATTTCGATCTTCAAACGCTCCAATAACGCTATATAATATTCACTGTTGATGGTATTTCCTTTCAGAAGATAGTCGATGAATATTACACCACGCACATCCCAAAATACCGAGGCTATATCCTTTCCAGCCGATTGTTGTGCTTTCGGGCGCTTTGGACGAGGTTCACCAGTTGCTGTTCACTCAGATGACGATCGTTTTGATTCCGGAGTGAAGTGATGGATCCATGTTTCATCCATTGTCACATATCGACGCAAAAATTCCGGTTTGTTACGTTTAAACATGGCCAAACACTGCTCAGAATCATCAACACGTTCTTGTTTTTGGTCAACAGTGAGCAAACGCGGCACCCACTTTGAACAGAGCTTTCTGATAGTCAAATGCTCATCCAATATAAAGCCAATACGTTCTTTTGATATCTCTACGATGTCAGCTAACTCACGCAACTTCACTTTTCGATCATTCAAAACGATTTTGTGAATTTTTTTGATGTTTTCTGGTGTTACCGCCTCATTTGGACGTCTACTGCGTTCTGCCTCATTGGTGTCTCTACGACCACGTTTGAAGTCAGCAAACCAACGTTTTATTGTCGTTTCTGATGGAGCGGAGTCGCCATAACACTTTTCAAGCCATTGCTTCGCTTGAACGGTATTTTCTCCCATCAAGAAGCAGTGTAAAATTAAAACACGAAATTGTTTTTGGTCCATTGTTTTGAAAATAACAAAGGTAGCGTGACTCTTAGCACAATAACTCACAAACTAATGAATAGAATATCATGAAATTTTAACAGCTGTCTTTTGAAGGTTAGTACTAACTGAGAGAAAGGTGACTGCAATAAAACTAGCGTCATCTATGTGTTAGGTCCGGGACTTTTCAGCCCATGTGCTATGTGGGGTGATTTGAAATACTATTATATGTACATGAGGTACAGGGTGGCGCAGGGGAACGGGAAATTTTGAAATAACGTCATTTCCACGAATAAATTCATAAAACAGTAATTCAGTAATTTATTAACGAAAGTGCATGTATGCAGCATGCCATTTATGTTTTTACAATCAAAATGTCCAAAAGTGTCTCATTACTTTTTAAAGATGACATCGGAAAGATGTCCTCCCATTCGGCGTTCACACTCTAACAGCCTGCAAATCTTGGGGAATGGCAGTGATTTCCTGTTGAATGTTCTCCTTCAGTTCGTGGATTGTTGCAGGTCGTGTACGGTACACCTTGCTTTTAAGATACCCCCAGAGGAAGAAGTCGTACACACTAAGTGTGTGAGGTGGCTCCGTCCTGCTGAACCACGTGTTTTCCATGATAAGATTAAGCTCGTACAGTCTCGGTGTAAAGAATGTTTGAAGCATTTCAACATATCGAGCGGATGTTACTGTCGCTGCACTACAATCCTCATGTGCAAAATAATAAGGGCCGATAACACCATGACATGATACAACACACCATATTGTGACCTTGTCGCTATGTAGTGGTCGCCGGTGTAACTCACAAGGATTGTCCTGGGCCCAATAACAAAAATTCTGTTTGTTTACGAAACCGTCCAAGTGGAAATAGGCTTCGTCTGATATCCATATGTCACCAACAAAATTCGCGTCCTCGTTAATTTCAGCCAATATCTGCCTACTAAACTCCATACGTGACGCTGGGTCTCGTTCATGTAATCGTTGCACAATCTGCAACTTATAGGGATGGAAATGTAATTCGTGCAGTATTCTTTGTAAGCTTCGTCGCTTAATCCCTAGCGTAGATGCATGCCGTCGAACGGAGCATCGAGGACTTGTCTCGATTGCAGCTCTAACAGCCTCAATGTTCTCTGGGGTACGTACCGTTCGAATGCCACCTGAAGCTTTCTTTTTCAAGACAGAGCCTGTTTCTTGAAAATTACGCACCCAGGTTGTAATCGCATGCGCAGATGGGACACGTCCAAGCTGGTAATGCTGTCGAAATATTCTCTGCGCGGCAGTCTCACTATCACCATTTTTATAAAACGCTCTCATAGCTACTGCACGTTCCACATTAGCCCAACGATCCATGATTACTAAATGTCAATGCGTTCACAACAATTATGCGACGTTACGAACAACTGCCGGCTCTACTGCGCTGACAACTGTAACGTTCAAAATTTCCCGTTTCCCTGCGCCACCCTGTAAATAATCAATGAAACTGCACCAATTGTTTGTATGTCGTCCTTGTAAGTGACAATTATCATTGTACAAATAAAGATTATTATTGTTATTATCTTTTATATTAGAATTGTAACATAAAACTCGTTATAATTGTAACATAAACTACAATGAACAATAAACACAGACAAATGGACCCAACCAGAAATGTTATTGCATCCCCATACAAACACCGAAAATTGCCGTGCCTGCGACATACCTGCTTATCTGTTTATTTATCGCATTCTTGATTCATTACAATTAAAAATATATTAAGAAATATTTTTGATACCCTGACCATTACACAAACTTTTAAAAATACACCTATGTGTCTCTTTCTTTTGCACAGGAGTGTAGGTGCATGCTACAATAACTTACATATTTTTTATAACGTATATATTTTTTTCGTTTCTTTAAAAATACATTATTTTCATTCGAATAAAATCTTAATATAAATTTCTCGAGGTTACCTTTAACCTATGAGCGATATTATATTTAACAAAATTATAATACTAAATTATTTACTGACGACTTTATATTGTGACTATTATTGATGATTACATAAATATCCTTCAAAAATCTAATATACGGCCTCTAAAAATCTATGAATAAAAACTATTTTCCCAAACTTTATAACCGCATCATAAATTACTTGATCTATACCTGACATTTATCTTTTGTTTTTTTTCTATGTGAAGTCGAATAAATAAATTGAATAAAACGGATTCTTATCCTTAATATATCTCATTATCATTAAATAGATATAAATTATAGTAGTAAATCAATTCATGATGATATATTCTGTTTATACGATTTCGCAGAATAATTTTTAAAATGTCAAATTTTTAAGAACTTAAATCTACTATCTCGGACTTTCACGGCCGTTTGTCATAGTCGTAACGGTTGTCGGGTTCCGCCCTGTCAACCTAGTGACTAGTCTGTCGCTAACGTTTCGCGAACAACTGCGCTTCGCATTTTCAAAGGCACTGTATCTTTGAACCCGACAACCGTTACGACTAGAACTTAAATCTAATAACTTACGGTTACTTGTTCTGCTGGTCTATCTAGAGTAAGTTTTAATTGGGATATAGCTCCAAGACCTTCCAGATTAACGCTAGCATACCAACTATTTTTGCTCTTGTCTTGGATCTGATAATTGAGGATGTCTGGACATGGTGATACCAGATCTTCAGCGTATACCCTAGATTGGTTGTGCAATAAAATTATGGACACCAAAGGTGTCAAGAATTTAACGAAGTTAGTCACCATAACGCTGAAAGAGATGCGAAAAATATTTATCACTTTAGACATTGGTACTTTTCATGGCAGTCTATGAGTTTTCGAAAATTTCCTGTATGCAATTCTTTTGTTTTTAAATTTTGCAAATGGTTTCTTCATTAGGAACAACGCATTTTCTTTGTAAGGTATGAATGCGTTCAACTAGATTTTCTATAAATTTTTCACATAAATAATAGAGTTTAACGTGAGCTTACGTTACGATTTAACATGACCTCACAGGAAGAAGTCTTAAGGTGTTAAAGTGTACGATCCGTCAATTTTTGTAAATAATCAATTTATCAAATTTCACTTGCAATAAATGGAAAAAGTTGAAACGTTGATTTGTATTCACAGTGGTGGGGTTACCAGCTCCGTTGAAAATGAGTCAATTCCTAAGACTCCTCTAGCATGAAGTGCACACCATACAATCGATTTAAGTGAATCCATTACTTCTGTCTGATTTTCAAACTAGATAGATTTGCTCATTCATAAGACTATTAAGCCAGAAGTCATAAATTATTTGAAGTCTTTGAAGAAATTTTCAAGTTTTTTAATACCTAATTTTCTAATTTTCTAAGCATGCAAGCCATGATTTTTCGCAAAATTCACCACGATCTGGTATTAGAAATACCCAGTCGCCGAGATTGACGAGAAACTGCAAAATTTGTTTGCTCAAGGCCACTTTGACGTACATCTGCAATGTTTTCTTCGCTCCATGCACTGCTTTGATTCAATGGATACAAGGAAACGTGGCGAACAAGTGAAAACAACTGAATAATTTGTGGAAATGCGTGTGAAATGGTAGGCATAGAGAAGCATAAATGAACCATCTAAAAGAAATGTCAATTTATAAATACGTCGTTCTTACTGGAAAATCCTTGGATTTGTAAGGTGTTCTTGAAGATGTGATAATTATATACTGAAAAGATTGACTTTCTAAGTTGGTTTATAATTGCTGTGCAATGATCTATATTCAAATTGCCTTGCTGGCATAATCACTGAAGATATTGAAGGAACTAAGTGCTTACTAAGTGCTTGGTGGGTTTCTTTATATTATAGTAGGTTCAGAAACAATTATTTTCGGACGTCTCCATGGATACTTTGAGATGACAGAAATTAAATGCGTAATATCAAATAACCAAACATAGCATCTATTTTGATATAGGTCCCTTCTTTTATCGAATACATACACATTTAGTTTCTGATTTGAATAGTTGAAAATAGCAACGAATACAAGTTTAATTCGAGGTTATTTATTCGAAGATCGAAGTTCATTAATAATGAGAATCTTAAACAGATTGTAGAGACAAAGTCCAATATAACGTGCTTGGAGCTTGCAGAAAAGTTCAAAATGAGTGATGAAATCATTCATCAGCTGGGAAAGGCGTGAAAGCTAAATAGTTAAACAAATGGGTCCCACATGAGTTCTTAAATGATAATAAATTAAGCCGGGATGATCTCCTAGATATATAATATATTTATTGGGGTACTGAAAATTCTGTATTT
Source organism: Trypoxylus dichotomus (assembly GCA_023509865.1). NCBI lineage: Eukaryota > Metazoa > Arthropoda > Insecta > Coleoptera > Scarabaeidae > Trypoxylus > Trypoxylus dichotomus. The sequence continues at coordinate 3,139,499 of CM042082.1, forward strand.
GGATTTTTGAACGATGATATTTGCCGACAGGAAGTTGGACTTCTTAACGATCTTTTTGAGAAGTTAAACATTCTACGAGGGTAGGTCTCTATGCAGTAAAACTACAGTGACATTACATCTTTTATTTTTCGACATAGTCCCCCTCTACACTAATGTACTTGGTCCATCGGTGCTCCAACATCGCAAGAGCCTCCTGGAAAAATTTCTGTCCGACCTCCGCAAACCACCTCTTTACAGCTTGCATTACTTCATAGTTACTTGAAAATGTTGTCCCACGTAAGATTTCTTTTAATTTGGGGAACAGCCTGTAATCACTAGGGGCTAGATCCGGCGAATATTGCGGGTGCTCTACTAATTCAAAGCCTACTTGGTGTATAGTAGTTATAGCTATACCAGATATATGGCTGGGAGCACACCGCGCCTTTTGCAAATAATCAATCGGCATAATTTCTCGAGCATCCCAGAGCATAGATAGTAAAACCTTAAATTTGCGTGGAGGAGGAGAACCGTGATGTCTCCATTCTCTATTTTGCATGGTAGTGCACCCCATGACTCATCAGTGGTCACATACCGACTAAGAAACTTCTCTTTGTTTTACTTGGTACCTTTCCAAAAGACGCTTACAAATGAAAACGCGATTTCTTTTTTGATCGATGGTTAACATTCGAGGCACCCATCTTGCATTCATCTGTTTCATATCTAATTCTTCAGTCAGCATGTTGTGCACCACAATGCTCCCACAATGTCCCTGATGTGTATTCGTCGATCTTGCAGCACGATATCGTGTATCTTTTTAATATTTTTGTCTATCGTTATGGGAGGACCACTGGCATGCTGGTTTTCACAGGATGTTCTTCCGCATTTAAAACTTCGACATTAGCATTTGACTATATCATAAGAAACTGCAGACTCACCAATAGTTACCATAATGTCTTTATGAATTTGAGTTGGCGTCATGCCCTTTTTCTGGAGGTATTTTGTACTACAGGCTCTATTTTTATAAACAACCACGACACACAATTCAAGAATTAGAGAGATATAAACTTGATATTATGTTGATATGAACTACAAATATCAAAAACATTAATCGAACAACCAACTGGAAGTAGGCGAGGGGAGGCGTTGGAACTGTAGGCCAGGAAAGTTAGAATCACGCAACTTGGTCCCAAACGGACGTATACCCTTTTCCAAACAAATTTAAAACTTAAATGACGATTGCAAGGACTGTGTGGATGTACAATTCACAGGTATAGCAGTAAACTCCACTCACACAAATAAATTAATTATGCGGAACGCAGCGTTTCGGGAGCACGTGGGCTCCCATTGTCAACCGTGTTACCGACTGTCGGTAAACGGTAAACGCTGCGTTCCGCATAATTAATTTATTTGTGTGAGTGGAGTTTACTGCTATACCTGTGAAATTTAAAACTTTGTGAGAAGTACAGATGACAGTAGAAAACCTTTGTGTATAACTTCCTATATATTTTTCATCACTTGATTCTCGATGTACGAGTGGGTCATTTCGCAAAACAGGAGAGTACACATATGCAATTAACATTGATAGAAGAAGATAATTTAGTTGACTTGAAAATCAGTCCTAAGCTAAACTGTTTGATAAACACTGGTTTAATGTACACTAGGGTGACAGAATAAAATAGACACCAGGTAAAGCGGTATAAACAGCTAAATTCTAAGAACAAATTAAAAACTTTCTCTTGTCATTAGGGTAGGAATAGATGTATCGGAAGGAATTCGTCATAGTTTAGTATCGTTACAGCTATACCTCGCTTACAAGGTTCGAGTGATATTAGCGACTTCACCCGGGGTCGCATCGTTGGCCAGAGTGAACGCGGCGCTTCGCAACGTGAAATAAGTCAATTTTTAAATATTCCGCTGTCCGCAGTTAACCGTGTGATTACACAATTTAAATGCAAGGAAAAAACAACAGTGGAGCCGAGACCAGGTCGTGCCGGACCTTCCGAAAGAAGTAAAAGGGTGCTTGTGAGCGAAGTGTTAAGAGAACCGCGAAAAAGTACAGCTGAGCTTGCGGCAACGTCACAGGAAAGCCAGCGCACCGTTCTGCGATACCTCCACAGCGTGGGGATGTATAAAAGGGTGGCAAAGAAAAAACCTCTCCTTACGGCGTTTCAAAAACAGCGCCGAATGGCTTGGGCAATGGGAATGCGAACGAAGCCCGAGTTTTGGCGGTCATTTTTGCAGACGAATGCAGATACTGCCAATTCAGTGATAGTGGTCGTACATGGGTATGGAGACGTTCGTCACAGCAACTGGACGACAAATTTTTGCATCAGACGGTGAAATACGGCGGTGTGAACATCATGGTGTGGGACGCGATATGGTATGGTGGAAGATCGCAATTAGTAATCTGCGACGGAAATATAAATGCGGCAAAATATATTCAAATATTAACAGAAGGACTACTACCGATATTCGACAACGCCATTTTATCTAAAGAAGACGCCACTTTTATGGAGGATGGAGCACCCTGCCACAAATCAAGAACAACAACCACATGGAAAGAGGAATAGGGGATTCGGATTTTACCATGGTCAGGCCAATCACGAGACATGAATCCGATAGAGAATGTTTGGCACATAATCCAGACAAATATGGCGAAACAACCCCCGAAAACACAGCAATAAGGAAGAACTCATGGCAGCTGTTACAGAAGAGTGGTTAAATATTCCAGAAGACACCATTAATCATTTAATAGATTCTATGCCACGACGACTCGCAGCACTTCACGCATGTAAAGGTGGATCGACAAAATATTAGTCTAATTTAAAAATTTTAAAATATTTTGTATATATAGCGAGAATAGAATCTTTTTTTTAATTAGTAGGTGTCTATTTTATTCTGTCACCCTAGTGTATATGGCTGGGAGCACACCGCGCCTTTTGCAAATAATCAGTCGGCATAATTTCTCGAGCATCCCAGAACATAAATAGTAAAACCTTAAATTTGCGTGGAGGAGGAGAACCGTGATGTCTCCACTCTCTATTTTGCACACTAATACACCCATGACTCATCCGTGGTCACATACCGACTAAGAAACTTCTTTTTGTTTTGCTTGGTACCTTTCCAAAAGACGCTTACAAATCAACACGCGATTTCTTTTTTGATCGATGGTTAACATTCGAGGCACCCATCTTGCACTCATCTTTTTCATATCTAATTCTTCAGTCAGCATGTTGTGCACCACGTGTTATGAAAAGCCAGTATCTCCCACAATGTCCCTGATGTGTATTCGTCGATCTTGCAGCACGATATCGTGTATCTTTTTAATATTTTTGTCTATCGTTACTGTTATGGGAGGACCACCGGCATGCTGGTTTTCACAGGATGTTCTTCCGCATTTAAAACTTCGACATCAACATTTGACTATATCACAAGAAACTGCAGACTCACCAATAGTTACCATAATGTCTTTATGAATTTGAGTTGGCGTCATGCCCTTTTTCTGGAGGTATTTTGTACTACAGGCTCTATTTTTATGAACAATCACGACACACAATTCAAGAATTAGAGAGATATAAACTTGATATTATGTTGATATGAACTACAAATGTTAAAAACATTAATCGAACAACCAACTGGAAGTAGGTGAGGGGAGGCGTTGGAACTGTAGGCCAGGAAATTTAGAACCACGCAACTTGGTCCCAAACGCACGTATACCCTTTTCCAAACAAATTTAAAACTTTGAGAGAAACAGTAGAAAACCTTTGTGTATAACTTCCTATATATTTTTCATCACTTGATTCTCGATGTACGAGTGGGTCATTTCGCAAAACAGGAGAGTACACATATGCAATTAACATTGATAGAAGAAGAAAATTTAGTTCACTTGAAAATCAGTCCTAAGCTAAACTGTTTGATAAACACTAGTGTAATGTACACTAGGGTGACAGAATAAAATAGACACCAGGTAAAGCGGTATAAATATGTAAACAGCTAAATTCTAAGAACAAATTAAAAACTTTCTCTTGTTATTAGGGTAGGGGTAGATGTATCGGAAGGAATTCGTCATAGTTTAGTATCGTTACAACTACACCTCGCTTACAAGGTTCAAGTGGTATTAGCGAGTTCACCCGGGGTCGCGTCGTTGGCCAGAGTGAACGCGGCGCTTCGCAACGTGAAATAAGTAAATTTTTAAATATTCCGTTGTCCCCACAGTTAACCGTGTGATTACTCAATTTAAACGCAAGGAAAAAACAACAGCGGAGCCGAGACCAGGTTGTACCGGACCTTCTAAAAGAAGTAAAAGGGTGCTTGTGCGCGAAGTGTTAAGAGAACCGCGAAAAAGTACAGCTGAGCTTGCGGCAACTTCACAGAAAAGTCAGCGCACCGTTCTGCGATACCTCCACAGTGTGGGGATGTATAAAAGGGTGGTAATGAAAAAACCTCTTCTTACGGCGTTTCAAAAAAGGCGCCGAATGGAAGGAAATACGAACGAAGCCCGAAGAGTTTTGGCGGTCAGTCATTTTTTCAGACGAAAGCAGATACTGCCAATTCAGTGATAGTGGTCATACATGGGTATGGAGATGTTTGTCACAGCAACTGGACGACAAATTTTTGCATCAGACGGTGAAATACGGCGGTGTGGGGCGCGATATGGTATGGTGGAAGATCGCAATTAGTAATCTGCGACGGAAATATAAATGTGGCAAAATATATCCAAATATTAACAGAAAGACTACTACCGATATTCGACAACGCCATTTAATCTAAAGAAGACGCCACTTTTATGGAGGATGGAGCACCCTGCCACAAAGCAAGAACAACAACCACATGGAAAGAGGAACAGGGGATTCGGATTTTACCATGGCCAGGTCAATCACCGGACATAAATCCGATAGAGAATGTTTGGCACATAATCCAGACAAATATGGCGAAACGACCCCGAAAACCCAGCAATAAGGAAGAACTCGTGCACTCCTGTGAACTCTTACAGAAGAGTATGTTTAAATATTCCAGAAGACACCATTAATCATTTAATAGATTCTATGCCACGACGACTCGCAGCACTTCACGCAAGTAAAGGTGGATCGACAAAATATTAGTCTAATTTAAAATTTTTAAAATATTGTGTATATATAACGAGAATAGTATCTTTTTTTTTAATTAGTAGGTGTCTATTTTATTCTGTCACCCTAGTGTATAACTGATTTTGGTTACTTGAAGCTAATTAAATTTACGATGCATTTAGTGAAAAGCCAAACTAACTCAAATGATTTTCATTTTGATTCAAGTAACTTTTGGTGCAAATAAATTAGGACCAACGCTAACATTAGTATTTCTCGGTATGAATAAATTTTAAGAACGAATACAGAAAAAATTTGAAAGATCATTTACCTGGGAGATGTCTAATATCGTCCAGACACAATTGCAACAGAAGCACTTAACGCCAAATCGAATATTAAACTTATTTCAAAGACTATTTTATTACTAACCCTTATGATATAAAATCATTAGTCCCACAATTCACACTGTCATCTAAATCCTATCCAATACCAAAGATATTTATACCTTCTTCGATCTTACCAGTTCCTGCGCGTGTCATCTCTTCCCCCTGCCATTTAAAATTAGCTTAGACGGCAGCCGTTCAACTACACGATCCAGAAACAATAAAATTTGAATAAATCTTTTTTATTAGCAATCATGGTCAATTCGAATTCTATCCGAATACCCTGATTAGCATCTTTTATTGTGCTTTCGAGATGCTGATGAATTTATTCTTCTTTAATTTTGGGACGTTTATAGATCAAAGGATGTTGGACGACGATAAAATTATTTTAATTACTTCATGAAAATTTTAATTATGTCTCGCGAGATGCGTATATAGATGTGACAATATGAGGATGTGGCATTTTTTTTAAACTGATTTGAATTTGTTTTGATGGTTTCGAAATCGTATAAAAAAATTCTTAGGATATTTTATAATTAGCAATAAAAAAATGTACGTTTTGCGCTTGATATAGTTTCTAATAAATTTTCAATTTTTTAACGTGGGGGGGAGGGGTAAATGGGAAAGAAAAGCGATGACATTTTTTGTTTAGTGCTTCTAGGTCTCCACCAAATTCAAAATCATTTTTAATTTTTCCTCAATTCTTTTCGAAATATTTAAACAATTTTTTTTTAAACACATACCAAAAGCTCAACTCAAGCTAAAAAGAAACAAGTGAACAATTCTTTTTAAGGTTTCTTTTATTAAAATGTATACATACACATATAAAAAAAATGACATACGCATTCACAATATACATTACATTCAACTACAAAATTACACCGCCATAGCTTCTTTTATAAAATCCATAAATTTGGCAACGTCGGTAAAAACGACGTAGTGAGTGGGATCACATTTAAACTCGTTCTGGAGGGCGACGCTTACGGAAACCAGTCCTCTCAATTGATAGGCCTTCTTGTTCGGAATCCCCGTGTTTTTGGGGAACACCAAACCGCCGCCGGAATCTCCGTTGCACACTGAAGTACCTGGAGAAGCAAATCATTTTATAGAATCTTTTTCTTTGTAAGTCCTTAGGAAAAAGTATACCAAATTGTGGATGCATATTGGTTCGTACATATAAAATAAAATTAAAGGGAGAGATTTGATTCTGGCGAAGAAAATCGCCTTGTCGTTGTTGATGATGATATTACATTGGATATATCCTCGTTGAAAGATAATTTTGAGTCAAGTGAAATACTCAAACCTTTTACAGATGAACATCGCTGTATACTGGCATTATTAGATAGATATTTTATTTAACTAGCAAGCTATACAATAAGACTGAACAAAGAAATTCAATATACCACCATATAGTGCTTTAAAATTATTCCCACGGCTCTATTTTGAATTTTTTTCGTATTTGCTGGATTTTATTCTTATTTAGATTAAAAAGTACTGTTGCACAAAATTCTATATGGGGTGCAACTACAGATTAATAAACAAGCATTTTTACGAGGGGAGGTCCAGAAGTTCGTGGAATGAAAGGGTTTTAAATAAAATAAAACAATAAATCTATTTTTCCTTTTCAATATAATCATCTTTAAGCACAATACATTTATTAGATCTATGAATTAATTTTTCTAAACCACCATAAAAATATTTTTTATCTTTCGCCTCCAAATGGGCCAAAATTGCCTCCTCCACCTCATTGTCGTCGGAAAACTTTCTTCCACGTAAGTGTTTATTTAAATTGGGGAACAAATAAAAATCACTAGGTGCCAGATCTGGACTGTAGGGTGGATGGACTATTGATTGAAAGCCATGCTTGTGCAGAGCAGCCATTGCAACTTTGCTCTTGTGAACCGGCGCATTGTCTTGCAAGAGCAACACCCTTGGTTAATATTCCTCGACGTTTTTCCTTGATGGCCAAAGGAGGCCATCAAGGAAATTTTTCTAATATCGCTGCGTAATATTCACCGGTTATGCTCCTACCTTTTTCTTTGTAATCAATCAATAATATCCCCTCACAATCCCAAAAAACAGTAGCCATCAACTTTCCAGCCGAATCTGACACTTTGAATTTCTTTGGCGGTGGTGTCCCCTTTTCGTGCCATTACATGGACTCCTGTTTGGACACAGGCTCAAAGTGATGAACCCATGTTTCATCTCCGGTAACAATCCGCTCCAAAATCTGTGCAGGTTTGTCTCCATACAGCTCCAAAAATTGTTTGGACTCACAGACGCGCTGCTGTTTCTGCAGCGGAGTGAGCATTCTCGGTACTCATCTTGCACTGACTTCTGTCATTCCCAGGTGGACATGTAGGATACGCAAAATGATGGTATCTGATACTCCAACTAATGCAGATAATTGTTTTTTCTTCGAACGGGCATCTTGCAGTAGAAATTTTTGCACTTTTTCGACGATGTCTGATGTGGTGGCCTCAACTGGCTGTCCTGAGCGGGGGTCGTCTTCAATCGACGCCCGACCATGTTTAAAAAGACCATGCCACTTATAAATCATTGATCTACTAGGGCACTGTTCCCCATAAACGGTTTCCATTTCATTCAATGTGGTTTGAGCGTTCTTTCCTTGCTTTGTAAGGAACTTTATCACAGCACGGTGTTCAATTTCCTCCATGGTATCAGTTTTCCTCCAGATTGACTTGTTTAGCAGGCAACTATTCGTAAACGACTGACGTTATAGGGCTGCAACCTAACTTATATACTAATGATGAGTCGTCAATCAGAATGACACCTAGCGAGCGCCCATATTCCAACTCCATCCCCTCCATTCCACGAACTTCTGGACCTCCCCTCGTATTAGAAAGAAATCATGATGTTGATAATATAAACTATAAAGCTAATTCGATATGTAAAGAAATATATTTATTGAAACTAAAACAAACAAACGTTCTAATGAGTGCAGATTTAGTTCCTTTAAATTCCAGCCTTTACTCATCATTAAGTCATGTAACACCATAGTCGTTACACAAACAAATGTTTATTTATTTATTTATTTGTTAGTCCACTCTAATTCTAATAGGTTATAAATAGTGTAGTTTTCGTTCTAGTTGGTTAGTTCAACATTGAAGATGATAGCCTAGTTGTCGAAACGTACATCCAGTTTTTTTATTGAAGAGATGTGGTTGGGGAGAGAATGAAATGCTTCAGCATAAAGGATCGCTGTTTAAAATAAATAGGAAAAATTGCGAATTTCTTTATAAAAATCGATGACCTTAATTTTTACAAATAAAATGATGATTTTTTTATAAATCTCTTTATGCAATATCCGTTATTTTGAGTAGCGTAATTGTGTAACCGGTTTGATTGCATAGCATATGTCACTAATCTTCTTTTAAATCTGATGTCTTAATGCAGTATTTTGTCTGATGTGGTGGCCTCAACTGGTTGTCCTGAGCGGGGGTCGTCTTCAATCGACTCGCGACCATGTTTAAAAAGTGGCATGGTTTTTGCCACTTATAAATCATTGATTTAGTAGGGTACTGTTCTCCATAAACGATTTCCATTTCATTCAATATAGTTTGAGCATTCTTTCCTGGCTTTGTAAGGAACTTTATCACAGCACTGTGTTCAATTTCCTCCATAGTTCCAGTTTCCTTCCAGATTGACTTGTTTAGCAGGCAACTATTCGTAAACGACTGACGCTATAGGGCTGTAACTTAACTTATATACTAATGATGAGTCGCCAATCAGAATGACACTTAGCGAGACCCCCTATCCCCACTCCATCCCCTCCATTCCACGAACTTCTGGACCTCCCCTCGTAGTAATAACCTACAGTATTTTTCTTTGCTATTACGTACCACATTGACTACTCTATTTCTATGAAACCTGTATTCTTCCCAGTCTATAGCGTTGTCAGTAAACATAACTATTTCATATTTTTCATCACGTGCGTGCATTTCTTTTATAATTTCTGAAGTTATCCACTTGTCTAATTATTACGTAACTGTACCTGTTACGTAACTGTACCTGCATAGTGTTAATAATATTACGTAATGATTTAGTCCAGCAATTGGCCATTACATTAACATCTCCTGAATTATTCCATATCGGACTAAATATTTTGTATTGTAATGTATCTACAACGTAATTATCGTTTGTATATATTTAGGATTTTTTGCGTGGGTAGGTCACAATATCGCATCTAGCTGCAAGACACCAAGAATGCAATTTATCACGTATTTAGCTTGCAGTGGAAAACAATTGCACTTTCAAATTTAGAAAGATTTTTAGATCGTCTGCGAACATTAATTTGTTGCAGTTTAGATTTGGGCATATATCATTAACAAAGATTAGGAACATAAGTGGACCCAAACAGCTTCCCCGTAAAATACGTTTTGAGTATTACTAAACTGTCTAATCCTGTTTTATCACATTCTTTAACTTAATTCAAATGGTTTTCCGCTTAGACTTCTTATATTCCATACCCCTGTTTTAAATATCTTTAGTTTCCACTCAATATTTCCAGTTTCAATTGTTTTACCTTTTCTATTGTACAAACCCTCTCTCAAACCATTTCCATTCCATGTCGTTTATGTTTATTAGTTTTTTTGTTTTTTTTTTTCTAGCATTTTCTAGCTCACCTTTTTCCTCATTCAATTTCTAGACTTCATCATTAATTAATTAATTAAGCAATTTATTTATTAAAACCTATTTTCACCCTCTTTTTTATACCTACCATTAGTAAATCCTGCACAGAATGTCTCGCTGGTAGTGAATCTTGAGAAAAAGTCAGGAAAGGAGTATATACAAGCCTCCTTCGATACTATAGGCATGTTAAGCATGGTTAGTTCTTCGGTCAGTTTGCCATTTTCGTCGAAACCCCAACCAACTACGGTACCTATATCGAAACAAAGAAGAAATACCATCTTAATTGATTCGATCTCTTTATAATTTAAACTTAATTTCATTTGGAATTGGAAGCAAAAATGACGTATTCCTTACCGAATTTTCCCACCAACTGATTGAATTCCTTAGCTCCTTCCCAGAGACACACCGGCCTTACGAAATCGGTAAACTCGGCGGGCTGGGACAATCTTATCACGGCGATGTCATTAGAGTACGTTTTCGAATCGTACTGAGGATGGCGAGTTATCCTCGAAACCTGATGATCTTGGATACCAGGATTGGACCATTTCTTCAGGTAGTATTTTCCTAAAATGTACACGCTGAAGATCCGTTTTAATTTCTCACCTCCGTTCGCTTATATCGTCTCTATTTTTTTAAAGAGAAATCTCAAAAGTGTACAGCAAGAGCTTACGGCTTACCTAGATACACCAGCAGATTCTCGGGATTCAATAGATTTTGGGAACGAGATCTAGAGACGCAGTGGGCCACGGTTATCACGTGATATCTCGAGATTAGGGAACCACCGCATATGTAATTCAGGCCGACGCCTCTGGCGTGGTACAGGGCGGCGTGCCATGGAAATTCTCCGGCTTTTGTCTTTTGGCCGTAGGTGATTAATGGACGAGGTTGTACCTATAAATGTAAGAAGAAATGGGATAGGATTTGGTGGTGAAATTTTGTCAAAAAAGAGATTGGTAACGAGTTCATTGGCGTTCGTTAACGAGAGACTCTTACGTATTTTGTTTAAAATTCCTTTACGGAAATGCAATGGCCATTTGGCAAGCTACTGAGAAGTTATGCTGTGCTGTTCAAAACAATTCGTATAAATTTGGATAAGTATGGTGATTACAGGAAGGTACCTTTTGAAAAAGCATTGGCAAATATTTTATTGATAAGCTTCATTTTACAACAAAAAGGAAACATAAAAGATGGCATACTCATTCCCTCGATTTGGACCATCTTTCGCTTCCCAATCACCAAGAGGCTCTATCCCTAAAATCATCTTCGCTCAGTCCTCTCTTCTGCAGAACTTTTTCAATTTCTTTTTCTCAACTCCTTCTTGGTCTTCCTCGTTTCTTTCTACTAGCAGGCTTCCATTTCCAAATCCTTTGTGGTAGTTTGTCCTTATCCATTCTCCTCATATGGCCATACCACAATAGTTGTTTTCGTTCTATTTCATGTGTTAACAATGTTTCAACTTGCGTTATTTCTCTTAGGGAGGGTTTATTCACTTTCTGATAAAGTGGCAGATAACTGCCAGCAAGATAAATTTATCTGGTAGCAGATATCTCATTTTAGTATATTCACCAAACTGGATACCGAAAAGTTTAAGTTAACGTAAATTCTAAATATTGCAATGACTTCACAAGGGTCTTATCCATATTGATCTCCAAGCCCAATCTTACGTATTCTTCCCTCGGTTTCCTGAACATATATTCAATGTCATCTCCATCCTCGGCTATTATAACCTGCTCATCAGCGAACTCCAAACTATATATATATATGCTATTAATCGAGAAGCTAAACCATCGGCGTACAGACTACCACAGAAAGTTTGGAAATGTAAGCCTGCTAATAGAAGGAAAAAAGGAAGATCAAGATGGAATTGGAAAAAAGAAATTAAACAAGCTATGCAGGAGAGAGGACTGGGCGAAGATAGTTTTAGGGATAGAGCCTCTAGGAGATTGGGATGTGGTTGATGACCAAATTAGCTGTTAATAATATCTATAATTAATTAATAATTAAAAAAATATAATAATAAAACATTGGTGCAATTACATGGAAAATTAATATTAATTTATCATTACTAAAACCAACGAAAGTTCGGTATTAATTTAATTATTTTATTTTTATTTTCATTATCTTCTGTACCTACTACTTTACCATCGTGCGGTTCAATCCCAGAAACAGTTTGCTTATTAACAATTACAGTAGAACCCGGTTATAACGACAGTCACGGGACTGCGAATTTTTTGACGGTATAACAAGGTGACGCTATAGGCGGAGTTTTTACAAGTTCCATGTTTACATACTAGAATTGGTGCAAGAATGCAAAGTCGTCGAAACAAAATTGGTTTTCGTCTCTCTGATTTTGCTGCCACTTTTTAATAAGTTCACATAACGGAACGTCATCTTCATTTAAGTTGTCACAAACTGGATTATTCCTTAATCTTGAATGACTAAAGCAGTTTGCTATAGTCTCAAAGGTTATACTACGCCAAGTCTTCTCTAGAAAGTCCAACACGTCGAGAAGTGAAACTGCACATGGTGCGTTCTTGTCCATACCCGTAATAATTTTCTGCAGAAGAAATTTTCTGTAAAAACATTTTAAGCTTCTTATTACGCCTTGGTCCATTGGTTGAAGGATGCTAGTGCAATTTGGGGGCAGAAATACCAAATTAATATTTTTTAAGTGGGCTAATGATTGATGTGCTGGACAATTATCGACTAAAAGCAAGATTTTTTTACCTTTAACCGCAAGTTCTTTATCCCATTTTCGAATTTCATTTTCAAAGATTCCTTGAAGTCATCCATGGTCTTTTGTTTGCGCAGTAATTTGTTGGGAGTGTTTTTATGTTTTTGAAGCAGCGTGGCTTTGTTGACTTTCCTATGACAAGAATTTTACGTTTCTCCGTACCGGTCATATTAACGCACACGAATGCAGTTAACCGTTCTTTGGCTAGTTTACCGCCTACACATTTTTCGCCTTTAAACCGCAAAGTTTTATCTGGAAGAAGTTTATAAAAAATTCCCGTTTCGTCGCCATTGTAAATTTCATTGTCTTCATAATCTTGTCTTAATTTAGACCACACTTCATTTAGCCACGTCTCTGCTTCTGTCATATTAACACTTTTCGCTTCACCGCTCACTTTTCCGAATGTTATTGAATGTCTCCGTTTGAAACGCTCCAGCCACCCATTACTGCACTTAAAATGTGTGTCTCCAAATAAACTTCCAAATTCTTCGGCCTTTTGCATAAGCAGTGGTCCATTAACGGGTAAATTTCTACTTCTACATTGCTTAAACCACGTAATAAGCGCTTCGTCGATTTCAACCTTTTCGCACGATCGAATTTTTTTTTGACTTTTCTTTCCCTTTCACAAAGCTATTCATGATTTTATTCTTATTTTTCACAATTGTACAAATCGAAGAATTAACTAAGCCAAATTCGCGACACACGTCCGCTTTCTTCCTTCCACTTTCGACTGCTTTGATTATCGCGACTTTGTCGTTCACGCTTAAACTTTCTCGCTTTAAACCTGACATTTTCGATAAAGAAATCTCGATGTTTCACTCACACGATTCAAATGCCGACTGAGGAAATTTCTTACGAACTTTGCCTGGCGCATTGCAAGAAACGGTAATATTCTTGGAATCCCCGAAGGGTCAAACGTTGCAGGCTAGGCAAATACCGGGAATTGAGCCATAAATGATAATATAAATACATATCTCAAATGGTAAATATTTGTCGTTATATGAGGGGTTATTGACGCTAAAAGCGGGTGTTTCCCTGTACGTTTGAATAGTAAAGTACGGAACCGCTTAAAATTTGACACAAAAAAGGAGTGTCGTTACAGCCGAAGTTGTTATAACCGGATTCTACTGTATATATGTTGACTTAACAATGGCAAGTAAAGCTGCATTGTTATTTTTGAACAACTTTAATATGTGTCTAAATTTGTTATATAGCATCATCTTCTATGTCAGACACTTTACCTTTCGAAATTAGAAACAGGATATCATAACAAAATGGCGGGTGTGTGGGTACTACTGTAATCTGAATTTTAGAATTGTCAGTGTTCCCTTTATAGGTGTCTAAATTCAAAAGAACACTAAAAGATAAATTCAAATTGTTTTGAACAGGACAATTTATATGTAACAGAAAAATGAGTTTCTAATCTAGTTTTACCTGAGAATACCCTAAGGCGTTAACAAGCGAGTTTATGTATTGATAGAAATTGTGATACGGATTCCTGTTGCCGCTGTCATAGTTAGTGTTTTGTTCTTCCGGATAGTAATAGTAAACTTGCCTTTTAAAGCGATTCTACCCATAAAAGAAAGAAAACAGAAATAGCCAATCAGAATTTTGAATATTGCCAAGATATTTCTTTTGTTTTTGATCAATTAATAGCATTCGCAAGCAATGGTAAAAAATGAATGATGCGCTTGATTACGAACTCCAAAATATTTCGTATAATTATGATTATGAAAAAGCTCGTGAAAACGATATAACATAAGTAAATTCTTGCTAATATGGAACACAAGCACCAAAATATGTTACCAAAACAAGCAACAACAATAAGGATAACACATGAGCTGAAAAGTCCCGGTCCTAATACATAGATGACGCTAGTTTTATTGCAGTCACCTTTCTCTCAGTTAGTACTAACCTTTAAAAGACAGCTGTTAAAATTTCATGATATTCTATTCATTAGTTTGTGAGTTATTGTGCTAAGAGTCACGCTACTTTTGTTATTTTCAAAACAATGGATCAAAAACAATTTCGTGTTTTAATTTTACATTGCTTATTGATGGGAAAAAATACCGTTCAAGCGAACTAATGGCTTGAAAGTGTTATGGAGACTCCGTTCCATCAGAAACAACAATAAAACGTTGGTTTGCTGACTTCAAACGTGGTCGTAGAGACACCGATGACGCAGAACGCAGTGGACGTCCAAATGAGGCGGTAACACCAGAAAACATCAAAAAGAGCCCACAAAATCGTTTTGAATGATCGAAAAGTGAAGTTGCGTGGGTTAGCTGACATCGTAAAGATATCAAAAGAACGTATTGGCTTTATATTGCATGAGCATTTGACTATGAGAAAGCTCTGTACAAAATGGGTGCCGCGTTTGCTCACTGTTGATCAAAAACAAGAACGTGTTGATGATTCTGAGCAGTGTTTGGCCATGTTCAAACGTAACAAACCGGAATTTTTGCGTCGATATGTGATAATGGATGAAACATGGATCCATCACTTCACTCCGTAATCTAAACGATCATCATCTGAGTGGACAGCAACTGGTGAACCTCGTCCAAAGCGCCCGAAAGCACAACAATCGGCTGGAAAGGTTATGGCCTCGGTATTTTGGGATATGCGTGGTGTAATATTCATCGACTATCTTGAGAAAGGAAATACCATTAACAGTGAATATTATATAGCGTTATTGGAGCGTTTGAAGGCCGAAATTCCAAAGAAACGGCCGCATATGGCAAAGAAAAAAATTTTGTTTCATCAAGACCACGCACCGTGTCACAGGTCGATCGAAACAATGGCAAAACTACATGAATTGAACTTCGAATTGCTCCCACATCCGCCGTATTCGCCAGATTTGGCTCCCAGCGACTACTGGCTGTTCGCAGACCTCAAAAAAATGCTCGCCGGTAAGAAATTTCCCACGAATGAAGAGGTTATCGCTGAAACTGAGGACCATTTTGAGGCAAAAGATAAATCGTTCTACAAAAATGGTATTGAAATGTTAGAGCGGCGCTGGAATGATTGCGTTGCTCTTGATGGAGATTACGTTGATGAATAAAGCTAATTTTGAACCAAAAGAACCGTGTTTTCTTTGTTAGGCCCGGGACTTTTCAGTCCATGTGTTATCACATCATTTATCGAATACCTTGGAGAAATTTAAACAAACGCAAGAGCGATTTTTTATGGTG
Source organism: Trypoxylus dichotomus (assembly GCA_023509865.1). Classification (NCBI taxonomy): domain Eukaryota; kingdom Metazoa; phylum Arthropoda; class Insecta; order Coleoptera; family Scarabaeidae; genus Trypoxylus; species Trypoxylus dichotomus. The sequence continues at coordinate 3,155,502 of CM042082.1, forward strand.
TTATCCGTGACAAAGCAATCAAAAATGTGGATGCCATATGTCTTTTATTAAGCGATTGTTTAAGTTGTTGGAAGATGTTGAAATTACGACGGCTGTTTTTTCTTCAACCTCCGTTCTTGCCTGTAAAGAGTCACACGAACTGTGGGAGATGGGAATGCCCAGATAGCGTCTGCACATCCTCCCCACTATAATATCCGCTGGTTGCAACGTCATTACGCCATTTTCAGCTGAATTGCAGACACGTAAACATGGCTGCTACAACTAATTCTCCCTCCAAGTGCGAGTTGGGTAGCCCAATTCGATTTCTTCAAGCAAACGGAAATAGCGCAGCTGAAATTCATCGAAGAATAAACGGAGTATACGGCGAAAGCTTTATGGGGGATGGTCTTGTGTGTGAATGGTGTAGGAAGTTTAAAGAAAGCCAAGCCAATGTTCACCATGAAGGGGGACAAGGTCGCAAGTCTGTCGCTTCACAAGACATTACTCAAACGGAGATTTACCATCAGCGAGCTGAGTGTGGAATTTCCTAAAGTTTCAAGATCAACCGTGTACAAAATTGTACAAAAATATTGTCCGATGACTATAAAGCTGAAAGGGATCAACGTTAACGTTATGAGGTTGAAGGTGAAGATTTTCCAAAATCAATTGTGATTGGAGATGAGACCTGAATTCAATACTGCACCTCCGAAACAAAAGAACACTCACAACAAAGGGTGCACTCAGACTGGTCAAACCAAAAAAGCTCAAACAAACTTTCAACAACAGGAAAGTTATGGGTGCAGTGTTTTGGGACCAAAAGGGTGCGTTGCTTGTTGAATTTATTGTTTATTGTCAGACTTTACAATGGTTATGGAGAGCCATTCAGAATAAAAGTAGAGGTACATTGACTTCTTGAGTTCTTCTCATTCATGACAATGATTGCTGTAACTCGAAGGCTCCTTAAAAAAAACACCCATCGTATAACCCCACCTTAGTGCCAAGCGGCTTCCATCTCCTTCATGAACTGAAAAAAGTGGATAGGAAAGCAGAGCTTCCAGAATACATAGGAACGTCAAAAACAACATCACGAACCATCTTAACTCACTAGCGGTAACATTCTATGCAGAGGAGATTGGAAATCCACATATATGACAAATATGTACATCAATCTTCACAATAATTATGTAGAAAAGTGGTTGTCGTAACTTTTAGTAATAAATTAATTTTCTTATTTACACTTGTTCTGCTTTTATGATCGTTCAGAGTTTCGAAGAAAAAACAGCCCTCTTAGATTGGAATATAAAATGAAATCTTACACACATATATTGCCAGAAATATTTTAATTCACCCAAGTAGTAAATCTTGTGTTAAAAAGAAGTAGTATTTGATAGAATAGTCATTTAGTAGATTTGTTACCAAAACTGTCTCCAAAAAAAAAAAAAGTCGAATCCCAGACTCTTCTCTATCAGAAGCTTGTCTGTTCCAGTGCATCCACGTATTTAAAACTGTGCACCTAATCAATTTGAACCCAGCAAATAACACCAAAGGTGACAGCCGCTGATAAAGTTAATTTTAAGCACACAAAAAGCACAAGAACACAAATTATTGCCACCAATCCAATTTTTAGATCCAAAGACGATACTTACAGCTATAGTCCCACATTCCACATTCGATCCTACACCTATTGGTTTAATGTTAAATCCGGAAAAATCTCCTTGGAAATAATCATCTTCTTCGCCAGAATCTGGTGGCCTAAAACTTGGCCTGTTGCTAAAATAAAGAGATTAGCATCAATTTAATCTTAGTATCTATGGGAAATATATATTTAATATGTTATTTACCCGGAAGGTCTAGAAGGCGGATTTACCGGTGCTGGTGGAGTAACAGGCGGGGTAACTTCCAACGGTTTATTGGTGTAAAGTGTAGAAGCTGAAGGAGGCGGCGTTGTAGTCGCTTGTCCTTCGGGACAAACGGTTTTCGCGTTCAAACGGAAGCTAACCAATCGCGGGACAGATTGGCTCGGATCGTATTTGATATAGAATCTTAAAGGGTAGGGGGTATTGGCAACGAGTTTATGATTCCTGTTCTTGACAAGATATTCTGTGTTATCTTCCGTTTTCACTTCGCCAAACCAATTCTAAAAAGGGAATTAAAACGCTGAAGCTGTCGAGTTTGCATAACTTCTTAGATTTATATTGAGATTGGTTTTAAATATGTTTCCATTGAATCATTTGCCGTTCCTTATGGTTAGTAGCAAAATTAGTGGATGTTTTTGATAGTGTTAGATAATATATTGATTAAAGTTGATGATGGATTTCAATACACAAAAAATTAATGGAGTAATGAAGAATTTTTGGGTTGATGCACGATAACGATCGGAAATACATGTAATTATTACGCAGTAAAACTACTCCGTTGATACAGAGCATGGAGGAATATTAAAAATAATGACTTGGCCTCCCCAGAGATCGGATCTTAATCCGATAGAGCTTCTGAGCGACGAACTGGACAGACGAATTAGAAGGTAATGTCCAACGTCCAACTCTTTCTGCAGTAAATTTTGGCCTTCCATCACAATATTTGCTCGATATATTAGAGAAATGGAGCAAGAAAATCAGGCATTTTTATAATTCATAATTTGATTTACACATCTTTAGACTTTGATCGAATTTTGAACAAAAAACTAAACAGCCAGGATGCTTTAGAGATACTGCATTAAGACATCAGATTTAAAAGAAGATTAGTGAAATATGCTATGCAATCAAACCGGTTACACAATTACGCTACTCAAAATAACGGATATTGCATAAAAAGATTTATAAAAAAATCATTTTATTTGTAAAAATTAAGGTCATCGACTTTTATAAAGAAATTCACAATTTTTCCTATTTATTTTAAACAGCGATCCTTTATGCTGAAACATTTCATTCTTTCCCCAATCACAACTCTTCAATAAAAAACTGGATGCACGTTTCGACAACTAAGCTATCATCTTCAATGCTGAACTAACCAACTAGAACGAAAACTACACCATTTATAACCTATTAAAATTACGGTGGACTAACAAATAAATAAATAAATAAATAAGCATTTGTTTGTGTAACGACTATGGTGTTACATGACTTAATGATGAGTAAAGGCTGGAATTTAAAGGAACTAAATCTGCACTCATTAGAACGTTTGTTTGTTTTAGTTTCAATAAATATATTTCTTTACATATCGAATTAGCTTTATAGTTTATATTATCAACAATATGATTTCTTTCTAATACGAGGGGAGGTCCAGAAGTTCGTGGAATGAAGGGGATGGAGTGGGGATAGGGGCGCTTGCTAGGTGTCATTCTGATCGGCGCCTCATCATTAGTATATAAGTTAAGTTGCAGCCCTATAGCGTCAGCCGTTTACGAATAGTAGCCTGCTAAACAAGTCAATCCGGAAGAAAACTGAAACTATGGAGGAAATTGAATACCGTGCTCTGATAAAGTTCCTTACAAAGCAAGGAAAGAACGCTCAAACCACATTGAATGAAATGGAAACCGTTTATGGGGAACAGTGCCCTAGTAGATCAATGATTTATAATTGGCATGGTCTTTTTAAACATGGTAGGGAGTCGATTGAAGATGACCCCCACTCACGACGGCCAGTTGAGGCCACCACATCAGACATCGTCGAAAAAGTGCAAAAATTTCTACTGCAAGATGCCCGTTCGAAGAAAAAACAATTATCTACATTAGTTGGAGTATCAGATACCACCATTTTGCTTATCCTACATGACCACATGGGTATGACAAAAGTAAGTGCAAGATGGGTACCGACAATGCTCACGCCGCTGCAGAAACAGCAGCGCGTCTGTGCGTCCAAACAATTTTTGGAGCTGTGTGGAAAAAGACCTGCACAGATTTTGGAGCGGATTGCTACCGGAGATGAAGCATGGGTTCACCACTTTGAGCCTGTGTCCAAACAGGAGTCCATGTAATGGCATGAAAAGGGGACACCACCGCCAAAGAAATTCAAAGTGTCAGAATCGGCTGGAAAGTTGATGGCTACTGTTTTTTGGGATTGTGAGGGGATATTATTGATTGATTATAAAGAAATAACCGGAGAATATTACGCAGCGATATTAGAAAAATTAAAGGAGGCCATCAAGGAAAAACGTCGAGCAAAATTGACCAAGGGTGTGTTGCTCTTGCAAGACAATGCGCCGATTCACAAGAGCAAAGTTGCAATGGCTGCTCCGCACAAGCATGGCTTTCAATCAATAGTCCATCCACCCTACAGTCCAGACCCGGCACCTAGTGATTATTATTTGTTTCCCAATTTAAAAAACACTTACGTGGAAGAAAGTTTTCCGACGACAATGAGGTAAAGGAGGCAATTTTGGCCCATTTTGAGGCGAAAGATAAAAAATATTTTTATGGTGGTTTAGAAAAATTAATTCATAGATCTAATAAATGTATTGTGCTTAAGGGTGATTATATTGAAAAAGGAAAAATTAGCTTTATTGTTTTATTTTATTTAAAACCCTTTCATTCCGCGAACTTCTGGACCTCCCCTCGTAAGTATCCAAATTATCTCAAATTTATTCATTCAGTTTCACGCCAAATTAGCCAGCAAAGTCTCCATCATTTTCGCCAAATACTTACGCCCAACTGCAAAGACGGCCGGTCGAAAATCAACCTCAACCAAACGCCGGATAGGTCCGAATCGGAAATCAAAGTTACGATTCCGTACCATTTATCCGTTTCACTTCCTGGTGGTTCATAAACAAATAATCGCGGACAAGGCGATTCTAGACCTTGAGCGTTCGTTTCCGTTGCGAACAAAACGGTCATGGAATAAACGGCGAAAAGCGAAACCAATCTAGTAGCCATTGATCTATGACAAACAAACAACGTGTTAATACGGGGATATTTCTCCTTCTTTATTGAATGATCATCGGTAAGAGAGAGAGGTGTTAAAAGTAAATGTTTACCGTGCTCGTACAAACTTTGTATCCAGTGGGATATATATAGTAATTATGGGATTTACCTCAAATTAGAATACAGGTACAAATTAAGCGATAATTACTATACTATTTCCTGAACAAATGAGGAATTAGTAGCTGCAATTACCGTACTAAATTTTCTGTAAAAAAAAGGTAATAATGGTATTAAAATTGTCTAAATCCTGCCGAATTATTCTCCAAGTATTTTACGTCATTGCTATTTAGTTAATTTGGCTAATTACATTTAATTTAAACTCAAACAATTTATTATATAAAGCTTGTGGCATATAGATAGATAGATAGATAGATAGTTTATTTAGCTAACAAGCTATACAATAACACAGAACAAATAACTTCAATATACAATCACTTACAGTACTCAATAATATGTATGTACAAATGCTTTTTAAAGGCACTAATATTATTAGTTTTAATTTCATTTGGTAAACCATTATATAACATAAGACCACTTACAAATATGTTTTTAGAAGTCTGGGTTCTAGGAAAGGGAGCAATATAAAAGGCGTTATAGTTTCTAGTGTTGTAAGCATAAGTATCTTGGACAGTTTTCAATTTTTCACCAAGGTAATTTGGAAGTAAATTATTTTTCATTTTATGTATAAACACTAGCCTTTTAAATAAAATTCCTTGGCGGACATTCATTAAATTAAGCGTGAGTAGCATTTCTTTAACTGGGGGTATATCTGTTACATTTTAAAATTATTCTCATGGCTCTATTTTGTATTTTTTCGTATTTGCTGGATTTCATTCTTATTTAAATTAAAAAGTACAGTTGCGCAAAATTCTATATGTGGTGCAACTACAGATTTATAAACAAGCATTTTTATATACAGCGATAAATGTTTTCAGGTTCTACTCATAAACCCTACTTTTTTGACATTTTATTCATAATATGTTTTGCATGATCTTTGAATAGCAAATGTTTATCTATGGTAACTCCCAAGTATTTAATGTAGTCTACCCTTTTTAAATCACTGTTCTCAATTTTTATTCTAATACTAGCTATATCTATATTATTCAACTTATGCATGCTACCTATAACCATATATTTTGATTTGATAAGATTAATGCTTAGTTTATTTATACACAGCCATTGATATAATATCGTAAGTTGATTATTCATAGTCTTCATCATATCGCCCACACTACTACCACTTATGTATAACATAGTATCATCCGCAAACATACATATATTGCAGCCTTCCATTGACAACAATAAATCATTAACATATATGTTAAACAATAAGGGACCTAACACCGTGCCTTGTGGAACACCATTGTTTGTATTTAAACTATTAGATATCCTATTATTATACTTCACTCTTTGAGTTCTATTATTTAAATATGAATCAAACCAGTTCTTAACTTTGTCACAAATTCCATACATTTCTAATTTCTTTATTAATAATTTTCTATCAATAGTTTCAAAAGCCCTACGGATGTCCAAAAACTCAGCTATCACAACATTTCCCTTATCCATTTCTTGCAACCACTTGTGACATATATCCACAATAACAGTTTCACATAAATGACCTTTTCTAAATCCTCATTGATTATGATGAATCACATTGTTTCGCTCACAAAAATCATATAATTGGTCTTTCACGCACAGTTCCAGAACTTTTTCGTAACTTGGTACAGTATTAATAAGCCTAACATACTCCTCATATACTTTCGTCCCTGCCACTTTGGGAATTGGAAGAATGTACGATGTTTTCCAGTTTTCCGGAAATGTACCTGTATCGAGTGAAGCATTCACTATGGCAAGGATTCTATTTGCAGACATCTGAGCAGCATCCGTCACCAATTACGTCTCCTATATTTTTCAACGTGTTAATTTTAGCTTTGATACCATATACCAACATTGTCGTTAAAAACTGAACTCTTTTAACGTATATTTTCATAGGTTGCCATATTTATGTGCGATAGAGTATATAGGATCCCCTCCAACATTGAATATTGATGTGAAAGTTAAAAAGATTCTAATCACTACAATATTTTTTCCTTAAAACTTTCCAGGATGACGCAAATTCTTTAAGGGGCTAAAGAAGATTTTCTAAAATTCTTCTAAATTTAACAATCAATACGTTTTCCAAGGTATGCTGAATTTCAAGAGCACAATATTTAATTCAACCAAAGGCTATCTGCTACAAAAGATCGAAATCAGCTAGAATTGAAGACTTTCGAAGCATGTTTAACACACCGCTCGCATTCCAAATTCTTCTATGATAATATTTTCTATACTTGCAGCATTTTTTCTATATCTTTAAATTCCATTCAACTTTTGGTTATAAACTGTAAAATGTCTTTCCAATACTAATTTTCTTGAGCTCGTTATAAGGAGTCCTTTTGACAATTTACGAGGCAAATTATGTAAGTATTCCATTGAAATATAAAAATTAGGAACTTCATTTTCTATTGATACTTTTTAAATGGTAACGCAAAATAAAGACAACCTAACGTACATATTTAGCGGATCTGAATCTTAACTACGAGGGCGACCTGAAATGTTTCCGGACTCGGCAAGAAGTGGTGCATGAAGGTTGAAGTAGCTTCATTGATCGGCAAGTGCAACTGTCAAAATTTCAGACATCTATTGTCAATAGTGGTTGTTTAAGAGCGTGTTTTGAATGTGTTTCTTTTCGATGCAGTGATAAAACACTTCTGGACGGCTGGCAAAACGGCCAAGGAAATTTGAAATATTTTAACATCTATGTTCATGGGGAATGTATTCCATCGTTTTCGGTCATCAGCTTCTAGGTGAGCGAGTTCAAACGTCCCCGCACAAGTACAAGTGACGAACCACGCAGTGAACGCTTAAGAACCGCTTCCAACGATGAAATGGTCGACAAGATGATGTCGTGTTAGCTGATCGTCGATTTAAGCTCGAAGAGATAGCAGAGACAACAGGCATCTCAGAAGAACGCGTTGGCCATATCCTACACGAAATTTTGGGTACGGAAAAGCTTTCGGCGCGATGGGTACCGTGTTTGGTCGCACTGGAAATCGGGTGACCATTTCGGAGGAGTGTCTGGCCAGGATCCAACGCAATCCAAGAGATTTCTTCACGCGTTTCGTAACCGTGAATGAGACTTGGACCCACCACTACATACCGGAGACCAAGGAACAGTCGCAGTAGTGCACTTTTCCCGGCGAATCGGCTCTGAATAAAGCAAAAACCGTTTTATCTCGGATTTCTCATACGATCCAATTTGGGTCCTCTTTTGTTTAATATTTATTTGGATGATCTCCTACAGGGGCTGGACTGCAATGTACTGGCATACGCGGACAATCTTAAGATCTACAATACCATAACCTCCCCGGCAGATTGTTTGTTTCTCCAAAACAATCTGGATGCTATTGTTAGATGGTGTACACAAAATGGAATTCATTTGAATCTGGATAAGTGTGCTGTTGTAAGCTACTCTAGATGTCATAGACTCTACAGTTTTCATTATGCTGTGAGTCAGGCTATTGTTCCTAGGCACTCGTCTGTGATGGACCTGGGCATATCCGTACGAAATTCTGCGATGAAATCATTAGGATTTCTCATACGATCCTGCAGATCATTCAATAATCCTGCCTCTCTAAAAGCATTATACTATTCGCTTGTTCGTGCTGGGTTGGAGCATGCCCCCACAATTTGGTATCCTCACTATCTCCATCTGCAAGTACTACTTGAAAGAGTGCAAAAACGATTTTTGAAATACCTGTCCTTCAAAATTGATGGCACTTACCCTGGACGCGATATTGATTATGCTGGTCTGCTGACGAGACACGGCTTTGTATCGTTATGGGATCGAAGGAAGCACCCAATTTCTACTTAAACTGATCAATCACGCTATTGACGCTCCCGTCCCTTCTCTCCAAAATTAATTTTGTGGTACCTCAGCACGATACCAGGTCCTTCCCTAATTTTAAGGTCCCGTCATACAAAACTAATGTTCTGCTTAAAGCACCCATTACGCATATGACTAGAAATGCCAATGAATTACTTGACGATCCTTTTTGTTGAAGTGTCTACATGGATTTATATTGTCGTCCTATTTTGTTCTTGCATGCTGGTGTCACCGAGCTATTAATATGTTTATGATTCAGCTGTATCATTTTTGATTAATTTTATTACTGCGTTGTATATTATTACTATATATGCTAGGTTACATTATTCTCGCATTGTCCTGTAAATAGAATTATTTTCTGTTGGGCAATAAAGATATTATTATTATTATTATTAGAAACTACATCGAAAAATAAAAATAAAACACCACATCAATATCTCGTCGATTCCGGAAACATTTCAGCTGGCCCTCGTATAATCGCCGTACTTATTTCTACAGACTTATACCACACTATAAATTGACATATGAATTTTATACTGAGTTAATAAAACAGAAATATTAAGGTAATGAATGTTAGTTTACCTTTTTTTAAAATGTTTAGTATACAAAAAGTAATTAAAAAATATCCTACCTATATCTTCTGAGATACACTCTTTATTAAAATTAAAAGCTTAACACCGTTAACAGTTTACGTCCGTGTAAACTTAACAATTAATGAAGACGAGTAGTTACCATATTAGATAACAACAATAACACAAATAAACGCTGTCACTAACGCATTTAAGCAAGAAAACAATTAAAATTTTCCTACGCTTTCTGAACAAATGAAATCTAAGAACAACAAAATATATGATTATCAAAATTTTAAGTGAAAATTTTAATTATAAAACTATGTCAAATATTATAAATTATAAACAAAGACCATCTCAAGGATGTACCGATGAAACCTGAATTAAAAAAACCAAGGAACAAAAAATAGGTATAGTATTTATCTAACCATGACAAGGAAAATATCTATGACCTGTGTCCAGTTTCATTTTAAAGCAGTGCCACGTAATTATTGCGTTTTTTTTCTCTCATTAAAATAAGTATTCATTTTATACTCTATTATAGTATCAAATTAACAACATCATACAGCAAAAAAAGTTAAACAGCGCTTAATACATAATATTCACTTAACAACCATGAAATATTCCAAGCATTTTTTTTTTATTTAAATATTCATTTACCTCTTTAAATCCATTTGACAATTTCCACTTAGTCCTCTTCAAACGAAACAATATCCCCTTTGTATTGTATTAAAACTTATGCCCATCACACACATTCACACATATATAGACGCAAATTAAACAACAACAAAAATTTCACCTAAGCTGTTTAGATTGTTTACAAAATTATCACCTATACATTTTCTTATCAACCCCGAACGTTTTTCTGTCTAAAACTTCCCGATTTCATTTCTGCGACATTCAACGGAGAAGTTACTTAAAGAAGATACGAAGAATTGCTGTTTAAACCAAGTAGTTTCAACCGTAGTAACTCTGATGATGAGTACGAAATGAATACCAGTTATTTAGAGAAGTTTTGACAAAATCTATTGAATTAAGCGAAACGGTATAGATGTCCGGTGTTCTGTGGTATTGTTTAAAAGACGCGAAGGTAACCTTATGTGTGTATAAAACGTGTATACCTACACCTGTGCGCAAAAGTAAGGATACGGTGAGCGATAGGTTGTTGGAGAAATGGTGTATAGTTCGATTCATTTCTGCATTTATTTGAACTCTATTGTTGACAATATGTGTTCTACAGTTACAAGTTTTATTGACATGTAGAATTCCGCATTATATCTTGAAACAAAGTATACATACATGTATAAAAAATACTATACACGCAAAGATAGCTATGTAAAGTTATCACAGTTAGGGCAAATATTATACTCTCATTTTCTATGTGCTTCTATTATTGTTAGATTTATTCTAAATCTAAAAAAATTACTCGCTTCTTTTTATATTCTTGTAATTTATGAAAAAAATAAACACGTTATGGTATTGTGCCTAATATGCGTTTCATAATTTAAACGTATCTTCTACCTATTAGCTACGAGGGGAGGTCCATAAGTTCGTGGAATGGAGGGGATACGGGCGCTCGCTACGTGTCATTCTGATTGGTGACTCATCATTAGTATATAAGTTAAGCTACAGCCCTATAGCGTCAGTCGTTTACGAATAGTTGCCTGCTAAACAAGTCAATCCGGAAGAAAGCTGAAACTATGGAGGAAATTGAACACCGTGCTGTGATAAAGTTCCTTGCAAAGCAAGGAAAGAACGCTCAAACCATATTGAATGAAATGGAAACCGTTTCTGGGGAACAGTGCCCTAGTAAATCAATGATTTATAAGTGGCATGGTCTTTTTAAATATGGTCGGGAATCGATTGAAGACGACCCCCGCTCAGGACTGCCAGTTGAGGCCACCACATCAGACATCGTCGAAAAAGTGCAAAAATTTCTACTGCAAGATGCCCGTTTGAAGAAAAGACAATTATCTGCATTAGTTGGAGTATCAGATACCACCATTTTGCGTATCCTACATGACCACCTGGGTATGACAAAGGTCAGTGCAAGATGGGTACCGAGAAACAGCAGCGCGTCTGTGCGTTCAACAATTTTTGGAGCTGTGTGGAGGCAAACCTGCACAGATTTTGGAGCGGATTGTTACCGGAGATGAAACATGGGTTCATCACTTTGAGCCTGAGTCCAAACAGGAGTCCATGCACTGGCATAAAAAGGGGACACCACCGCCAAAGAAATTCAAAGTGTCAGAATCGGCTGGAAAGTTGATGGCTACGGTTTTATGGGATTGTGAGGGGATATTATTGATTGATTACGAAGAAAAAGGTAGGAGCATAACCGGAGAATATTACGCAGCGATATTAGAAAAATTAAAGGTGGCCATCAAGGAAAAACGTCGAGGAAAATTAACCAAGGGTGTGTTGCTCTTGCGAGGCAATGCGCCGGTTCACAAGAGCAAAGTTGCAATGGCTGCTCTGCATAAGCATGGCTTTCAAACAATAGTCCATCCACCCTACAGTCCAGACCTGGCACCTAGTGATTTTTATTTGTTCCCCAATTTAAAAACAAAGACTTACGTGGAAGAAAGTTTTCCGACGACAATGAGGTAAAGAAAGCAGCTTTGGCCCATTTTGAGGCGAAAGATAAAAAATATTTTTATGATGGTTTAGAAAAATTAATTCATAGATCTAATAAATGTATTGTGCTTATATGATTGTGATTATATTGAAAAGGAAAAATAGATTTATTGTTTTATTTTATTTAAAACCCTTTCATTCCACGAACTTCTGGACCTCCCCCCGTATGTACATGTGGTTAGATCTCTGAACAAGTGGTGAACGTTTTTAGGGTAAGTGTATAACATTTGTATACGACTAATGTTGATTCTCCATTTCCACTATTATCATTAAATATGTGTAAAGTAACAGCAATTAATTTGTTCTCTGCTTCTAAATTTGTCACAATGTCAAAAAAAAGCATATCACCCCTTTAAACAGAATCATACCATCTACATTTACTTCTCGAGTCAATGATTGACTTTGGCATACCAGTACCGGTATTGTAAATACACACAATATCTGGAAATACATCTTAGGAACCTGTTTCGCGCATTGTTAATGAACCTACGACGACCGTTTACCATATACGCCTTCCAAACGTGTATGTTGATAAATTCCACCATCAAGGTCGTACAGAGGGAACCCCAAAAGGTCATCATCGAAATGAACGCTTTTCTTATGCTGTACGCATAATTAATTATTATTAACCAACCGTGAATAATACGCATACATATATTAAGACGCCGAAAATGTTAAGCGTATTTCCTACCTTTTCAAAGAGACAAGAGGTGGGTTTTTTCTTTCTTTCTTGAAATTTAGGTGGTACCATATTAGATTCAAACGACGTCAAACGATGTTGATGTCTAAATTTTTAATAATAGAAGAAGGTTAATTACTACGTCTAATTTGCGTAATTCAAAAGTTGTCCAGATTTTGTTTGTTTGAGTCATATTGTGTGCAGTATGGAATACGTCAGCACTTTTTGCTTGCGGCTGAAGGAGTTGTAAATAAGATAAGAGGATTTCTTTAAATAGAGATGAATACCGAATAAAATTTGCTAGAACGGTTTCCATTGATTTGATCAATTGATACACATTTTTTTTAATCGTATGTTCTTTATACCTTGCGGTGTCGGAGTATTTATTTTCTTATTTTTATCTTCCACAGGTTCCTGTTCTGAGCCAGTTGTTTAGCTTCAATCAATCCCATACTTCTGGTTCCCAATCTTCTCTGCATCTGCTCCTTCCAGGTGTTTCGGGGTCTACCTATTCTGTTTTTGCCCTCTGTTTTGGCTTCAAATATCCTCTTTGTGATTCGATCTTCTTCCATTCTGTGTAGATGTCCAAGCCATCCCAGTTGTCTCTCTTATATGACCACTTCTACTGGTTTGATACCCAGACTATTAGTGATTGACGTGTTTCTGATTCTGTCTCTTCTAGTTACTCCTTCTATTCTTCTTAGGAATCTCATTTCCATGGCCGTAGTTCTGCTTTTGATTCTAATCGTGGTTATCCATGACTCACTACCATATGTTAATGTTGGTCTGACCACTCTTTTATACACCTCTGTCTTTATTTTTTTTGGTATTGGAATAGCTCAAATTTGGACTCATCCGTCCATAGGACGTTGTTCCACTCTTCTATGGTCCAGTATTAGTGTTCACGAGCCCATTTAAGTCGCTTTTGCTTGTTTTGTTCGCGTAGTAATGGCTTTTTCATCGCAATACGTCCATGGAACTCGGCGACGTTTGACTGTAGAAACACTGACTAGTTTTTGGCGACCAACATTTAATTCTGCGGTGATTTCCTGGGCTGTTTTGCGTTTATTTAACTTGCTGTTAACCACTATTCTGCGATCATCTGCAGATGTTGTCGCTTTTGGCCTTCCACTCCGTTTTTTATTAAGAAAACTGCCAGTTTCCCGATATTTTTTTACGTTATAGTCAACGGTAGCGTGGTGTATTTTCATTTTGTTTGGAAATTTGTCGATTACTTATGCCACTTTTAAGGTAAGCTATTATAAGCGCACATGTTTCCGTACTAATTTCTCTTCGCGGAGGCATTTTAAAAAATTGTCACACGATATTTCGCTCACGACGTGAATAGAGTAAATACCACACTGCAACTGACCATAGGTTACAGATTTCACTATAATCTCCTAGGAAGGTAATTTAAGCATTATTAGCTACAATCTAACAGATGACTAAATTTACCCAGTAAATTCGGAGGGATTGTTATTGTAATTGCACCGCATTAAACAGTTTATGGTAATCCGACCAAGTGCAGGTAAATGATAGTAAACCTTATGCGATATAATGGGTGTTTATCTTACTGAACTACATTTTAAATACGTATTTCATTTTATTATAATGTTTTTTTGGTAAACATAATACTATATGAATAATCCATGAAAACAGGGGTGCCTAAACACTTTTGAGCGGTAGTATATATATATAATATATATATATATATATCAATTTGTTTACATATGCCTGGTACAAGTCCGGTTATATAGAGAATCGACCTGCACCATGTGAATACCCCACGAATTTTGGCTTCTCAAACCAATACCATCCGTTTCCTTTCTAGCGACTATTACCTGTATATTATTGCTTATTAATTACTATGATAATGTATTTTTCGACGAATTTCTTGTCCATATTTTCCAAATATTTAAACAAACGTGAATAATCTTTGCTTCAAACAAATTGTACCAGAAACACAATTAAAGTTAAAATGGAAACAATTACACCATTCTTCGTAAAGTGTTTTTATTAAAATTTATACATACATATATAAAGGAGTAACATCCGCATTCATTGCATATAACATTACACTCACCTACAAAATTACACCGCCATAGCTTCTTTAATAAAATCTAAATACTTGGCAACGTCGGTAAAGACAACGTAATGACTGGGATCACACTTAGATTCGTTCTGGAGCGCTACGCTTACTGAAACCAGCCCTCTTAATTGGTAAGCCTGTTTACTCGCATCTCCAGTGTTTTTGGGAAACACCAGGCCATCGCCGGAATCGCCATTGCACACTGAAGTACCTGAGGAGATACAACGATCATTTGATTGGAATCTTTCTTTGTGAGTGTTTAAGCAAAGGATTTATTAAGCCGTTAGAATTACAGTAAACGCTCGGTCATGAATATACCCGCTACTGTTACCATAGGATCAAATGGAACGCCTGATAATGTAAACAAGCCTGCACCACGTACAACTCGATAATGTAAACAGTTTAGGGTACCGGTTATTTCCCGATTTACATGTGTAACTGAATCGATCAAAAGAATGTTTACGTAAACGTTTTCAGCGCCGGCACCGGTTGTTCCCCGATTAATGTATGGGAAGTTGATGAAAAAAGAGATTTATCTCAGAAGAGGAAAGGCTAAAGGAATAATATATGCATTTCAAAGAAATTCCGGACGTTCTATTAGGGATGTAGCTAAAGATATGCATGTGTCGCAGAAAGTTTACAGAGAAGGTCTTCAATCATAAAAAGCTCTGTTACCATCGAACAGAGACGACAAACAAAGGTCAAACGCTAAATCCCGTTCTTGAAAACTCTACCATATTGTGCACAATTTTGTCTGCATGATCATGGACTACGAAACTTACATCAAAACGAATTTCAATCAGCTTGCCTGGAAACTTTTCTATTCACAGAAAAAAAAAACGATGTTGCATCTAAATTTAAAGAAAAAAATGGAGAACGCAATGGAGCAAAAAGTTTATGTGAAAGAATGCTTGCAGAAACGACGTCTATCTATGATATACCTTCACAAAGATCCTGTTTTATTTATGGACCAGATCTAAGCACCTACCATAAATTGGCCATGAACTGGTACCAAGATAATTGGGTCAATGTTGTCCCGAACTTCGACCAATTAAGAAATACTTGGCCATAATTAAAAGAAAATTATTACAAACAAAATAAGTTGCTAAAAATGAAAACGATCTGGAAAATAAATGGATACAGGTATCATCGTATGTGTAGCACCTAATGGCAAGTATTAACTCAGAGCTAGGCTATTTCGCATACACCCCAATCAAATGAGCAACCATTCTATTGTTTTGTAAAATTCTAGTTATAAACTTTCAGAATATGTATTAATTTTCTTCTTTCTTCAATAGAAACAAATTTCATACCCAATTTGAACGATTGGGTTTCGATATTGTTTAGGTGAACGTAGATTTTATTTAATTAATTATATTTGAAAGATTAGCCGCAATTTCATTGGATCTAAAATATCACTTGATTGATTATTTAATTAATTAAAACCCAACTATGCTAGGTAGCTAAAACAAGTTCTTAATCGATCCCAAAAATACTCAAAAACAAATTCATTTCGAAAAGTACCACGACTGTATTTACAAATAAAGCAAGTTAGCAAAATCTCTCGGATATAGTGTATTTTTTTTGTTTCTTCTACACATACCATTAGTAAATCCTGCGCAGAATGTGTTGCTGGTTGTAAATCTCGAGAAAAAATCTGGAAAAGAATATATACAATCTTCTTTTGATACCGTAGGCATCTTAAGCTTAGTTAGTTCTTCATTTAGCTTCCCATTTTCGTCAAAGCCCCAGCCAACCACAGTACCTATGTTGAAACAAAGACGAGATATCATTTCAATTTATTTCAGCTTCTATAATTTAAACAGAACATTGTATGATATTGGATATCCTACCGAATTTTCCCACCAATTGATTAAAATCCTCAGATCCTTCCCAAAGGCATACAGGTCTTACGAAATCGTTAAATTCAACAGGATCCGATAATCTTACGATAGCGATATCGTCGGAGTACACTTTAGAATTGTACTGGGGATGGCGAATGATCCTTGAAGCTTGATGCTGTTGAATGCCAGGGTCGGACCATTTCTTAAGATAGTGTTTTCCTAAAACAAACACGTCAAAGATTCGTTTTAATTTTTCTTCACCGCACGATAATATTTACTCCCTTTTTTGTACGGGTACCTCAAAAGCGAAAGTATAAGGTGTACAGCTTACCTAAATACACTATCAAATTCTCAGGATCCAATAGGTTTTGGGAACGAGATCTAGATACGCAATGAGCCGCGGTTATCACGTGATATCTCGAGATTAGGGAACCACCGCAGATGTAGTTCAAGCCTGCGTCTTTAGAATTGTATATGGCGGCGTGCCATGGAAATTCTCCGGCTTGTGTCTTCTGACCGTAAAGGATTAAAGGACTAGGTTGTACCTATAAGTGTAAGAAGAAAATAGTGGTAAAACTTCGTCAAAAGGCATATCTTTGACTTCATTATTGTCCGTCAAATGAAGACGACTTTTAAAAGTTGTCTTTTAAAAAAAGGATTTTGCTCAAAATCCCTTTGACTCACGTGCAATATACATTTGGTCAACTACCAGGAAGTTGCCTAGCAACTAGAGGACTATTTCACTGATCAGTTATATTTCCGAAACAAAAAGGAACATAAGAAAATGCTGTATTCATTCCTATTTTTAATTTAGTTAAAGTTTCACTCCTTCATTAACTGAAAATATGAATTCTTATAGGTTACCCGATTCTCCATTATTTATTTTTAAAATCGGAAGTTTTGGATTGTTTGAATCCTCTTGTAAGCGGCTACGTTCAAAACAAAATAACAAAATACGCATAAACTTACATACAGAAAAATGGGTTTCAAATATCGGTGTACCTGAGAATACCCTGAGGTGTTAATAAGCAAGCTTATGTACTGATAGAAATTGTGATACGGATTTCTGAAGCTACTATAAAATTTAGTGTTTTATTCTCCAGTATAATAATAGTAAACTTGAGAACTAAAGGACAAGAAACAAAAGAAATAGCGATATAGTAGATTGAAATTCATTCGAAAAAATGACATCGCTTTCCATTTGTTCGACTTCCGCGTTAGTGACGGCCTCTCGGTTGTCGGGATATACCGTTCTAGATGAACAAATATCCGTGGAATCGATTGCGATCACTCCGAATGCGCTATCTCTTTTACTTCGGCCACTACGGCGTTTCGAAGTTAAAAAGAAAAGGAAAAACTTTGACACGTTGTAGCGTCCGAAGGGGTTGAATATAACTTTGTTCCTGAGCATTATAGAGTTATTCCGGCATCATATTTGGATTCAACGGCACTGATTCCTATAGGAAATCTGTTGCTGAGTCAATCTAACGATTTTGGTAAGATTTGCAAAAGTCCGACGACAATATTTAAGATTAACGGGCTATCCCCCGATAGATACCGCTTAAATTTTTCGTGTAGGGTCGGTAAAAGCAATTTCTTTATAGGTCATGAAGGTCTGCAGAAATGGTTTTACTATAGAAACCAGCGACGTCCAAGCTAAATTTGACATTAGAAATGGGTTACAATTCCCAGGGACTGCGATAGGGGGTGAAACAAGTGCCACCATACCGTAGTCCTTTTGCCTCTTGTACTTCGTATAACTCTGTCCCTGTGCATGGTACAGAGATTCTGACGTCATATTTGAGTTCTGCAACATCGATTTCTATAGGGAAATCCATTACTGCGTCAATCCAATTATATTTATAAAATTTGCAAAAGTCCGAGGACAGTATTTATAGTGAACGGGCTGTCCCCCGACAGATACCGTTTAAATTTTTCGAGTGGGGTCGGTAAAAACAATTTCTTTATAGATCTTTATAGAAACCAGCCACGTCCAAGCTAAATTTGACATTAGAAATGAGCTACAATCCTTAGAGGCTGCGATGAAGAGATGAAATAAGTGCGACCATACCATCGTTCTTTTGCCTCTTCTATTTCGTATAACTCTGTCCCTGGCCATCATACAGCAATTCTGGCGCCATATTTGGATTCTACAACACATATTCCTATAGGGAATCCATTCCGGCATCAATCTAACGATATTGGTAAGATTTGCAAAAGTCCGACGACAATATTTAAGATTGACGGGCTATCCCCCCATAGATACCGTTTACATTTTTGGAGTAGGGAGGGTAAAAGCAAGTTCTTTGTAGGTCGTAGCATCACTCCAGAAATAAGTTTACTATAGTAATGAACCATCTCCAAGCTAAATTTGACATTAGAAATGAGCTATAATCTTCAGAGGCTGCGATGGAGAGATAAAACAAATGCGACCTGAACATTTCCTCTTTCATAGGATATACGCTATCCCTGAGGATCGGATTTTAAGGGTAAGCAACATTTTGTAATTGAATTAATTATTTTTTCACGCAATTGTACAAATAGAGAATTAGGGGTTTAATTAATAGAATCAGCATTCAATAGAATAGTCATTTAGTAGATATATTGTCAAAGCTATCTATTACTCGATATATGTATGTATGTACATGGCTTGATCACTTAAATTATTATTTCCAATATCTTTACATCCAGAATTTAAATCAATATCTGACCCATTAGATTTGCTACAGGCCAAGCTTACCTGCCTTTAACTTTGCCACGCAATTAATTAGTTGCTAGGGAACAAGTAAGCTCTAGGTATTAAAGAGGTAAAAGATAGCAAAAGATATGGAATTGGAAAATCCTTAGGGTCATTCTAGTATCAGCAAAAAATACAATTCCTAATAAATTACTTCTGCAGTGCATTTTTCAAAATTAAGATGAAACTTTTATGTGATACATCGATACTGTTATATATTTTCTTCTTCTCTGGATAAATTGGTAGGTTCCACATTCTTCATTTTGCAAGCTTATCTGTTTCAATGCACTTTATACTCAGTAAATTCCACCAAAACAGATAACCACTGATAAGGATTATTCTTACGGAAACAAAAAGCTAGAGAAAGCAAAATATTATCACCATTCCAACTTATATTAAGAAAATACTTACAGCTACTGTACCGCATTCTGGATTTGATCCACCTCCATCCCTAAAATAGAAAAATTAATATCAACTCGAAATATCTTTAATTCTTGAGGTTATTTATGAGAACTGATTTAAACAATGCTACTATATTTAACGAGATATTTACCCAGAACTTCTTGGAGATAGACTTGTCGGTACTGTTGGACCAACGTCTCCCGGCTCACTGGTGTAAAGCGTAGGAACTGAAGGTGGCGCAGTCGCTTGAACTTCAGGACAAACGGTTTTGGCATTCAAACGGAAGCCAACCAATCTTGGGATAGGTTGATTTGGATCGTATTTGATGTAAAATCTCACAGGGTTGGGGGTACTGGCAGCAAGTTTATAGTTCCTGTTCTTGATTAGGTACTCTTTATTGTCCCCTGTTTTCACTTCACCAAACCAGGTCTAGAAATAATTAAAATGTTATCCAACATTATGAAGAATTGTAAGAATTCAAAGAAGTCATCTGAGGTTTTATTTTTTATAATTTTATTTTATTTTATAATTTTCAGAAATTCTTTGAAAATTTTTGAAATCTCTTATATTTTTAGAGATTTCATCATTTGTAACATTCTTGAAAAGATTTTTGGAAATTTTGTGTTTAATTCTTCATTTTTGAAACTTTTGTAATTTTGATATTTTTTAATTTCACGTCTTTGTTGATTTTTTTTTAGTTTTTGAAAGTTTTTGCTACTTTCGAAATTGCAGAAATTACAATTTCACCAATTTTGAAATTGATATTTTCGTAATTTTCTACTTTATTTAACTTTACATTTTCAAAATTTGAAAGATTTCTTTTAATTTTTTATATTTTCAGCCTTTTTGACATCTTTCAAATTTGTTAAACTTGTGTAAAATTCACATTATTTGAAATATTTAATATTTTCGAAACCTCAGGCATTTGTCATTTTTGAAACTTTTGTAATTTCTGACGTCTGGAAATTTTGAAATATCTGAAATTTGTCATTTTCGGGGTATCCGTAATTTTTGCCATTTTTGAAATCTCTTTCATTTTTAAAATTTTTATAGCCCTCCAAATATTTACAAGTTTAGATAACACATAGGCTGAAAAGTGCCGGGCCTAACAAAGAAAACACGGTTGTTTTGGTTCAAAATTAACTTTATTCATCAACGTAATCTCCATCAAGAGCAACGCAATCATTCCAGCGCCGCTCTAACATTTCAATACCACTTTAGTAGAACGATTTATCTTTTGCCTCAAAATAGGCCTCAGTTTCAGCGATAACCTCTTCATTTGTGCGAAATTTCTTACCGGCGAGCATTTTTTTGTGGTCTGCGAACAGCCAGTAGTCGCTGGGAGCCAAATCTGGCGAATACGGTGGATGTGGGAGCAATTCGAGGTTCTATTCATGTAGTTTTGCCATTGTTTTGATTGACTTGTGACACGGTGCGTTATCTTGATGAAACAAAATTTTTTTCTTTGCCATATGCGGTCGTTTCTTTGCAATTTTGGCCTTCGAACGCTCCAATAACGCTATATAATATTCACTGTTGATGGTATTTCCTTTCTCAAGATAGTCGATGAATATTACACCACGCACATCCCGAACTACCGAGGCCACCTTTCCAGCCGATTGTTATGCTTTCGGGCGCTTTGGACGAGGTTCACCAGCTGCTGTCCACTCAGATGATGATCGTTTTGATTCCGAAGTGAAGTGATGGATCCATGTTTCATCCATTGTCACATATCGACGCAAAAATTCCTGTTTGTTACGTTTAAACATGGCCAAACACTGCTCAGAATCATCAACACGTTCTTGTTTTTGGTCAACAGTGAGCAAACGCGGCACCCACTTTGAACAGAACTTTCTCATAGTCAAATGCTCATGCAATATAAAGCCAATACGTTCTTTTGATATCTTTACGATGTCAGCTAACTCGCGCAACTTCACTTTTCGATCATTCAAAACGAATTTGTGGATTTTTTTGATGTTTTCTGGTGTTACCGCCTCATTTGGACGTGCACTGCGTTCTGCATCATCGGTGTCTCTACGACTACGTTTGAAGTCAGCAAACCAAGGTTTTATTGTTGTTTGTGATGGAGCGGAGTCCCCATAACACTTTTCAAGCCATTGCTTCGCTTGAGCGGTATTTTTTCCCATCAAGAAGCAGTGTAAAATTAAAACACGAAATTGTTTTTGATCCATTGTTTTGAAAATAACAAAAGTAGCGTGACTCTTAGCACAATATTTTAACAGCTGTCTTTTGAAGATTAGTACTAACTGAGAGAAAGGTGACTGCAATAAAACTAGCGTCATCTATGTGTTAGGCCCGGGACTTTTCAGCCCATGTGTTATTGTTGACACTGTTGAAGTATACATCTTACATGAAAATCTTGAAATTTTTTACATTTTTAAGAATCTGCATTTTATAAAATTTGCAAAACTCATAATTTTTTACATTTTTGCACTTGTTAAAACTATGACATTTTAAATAAAAATTAAATAAAAACCCGAAGCGTCAGTTTTCAAAAACATGACCAATTTGCTGACTGCAATATGCAAATTGTAATTTTTTTAAATTTCTACAATTTTTCTATTAATTTTGATTGATATCCAACATTTTTAAGATTTTTTAAATTCTTGAAATTTATTGTAAATAAAATTCAATACGTTGATTAAAATTTTTAATATTTGTTTTCTTTGAAAATAATCGGTTGTCAATGTTTCGTATTGAATAAAACGATTGACTATGCAAATTTAAACTCAAGCCATCTAAGATTAGCTCATTCAATTCCACGGCGAATCAGCCACGCAGGCTCCCATTGCTTTCGCAAAATACTTACGCCCAATTGCAATGCCGGCCGGTCTAAAATCAACCTCAACCAAACGCCGGACAGATCCGTGTCAGAGAGCAGAGTTACAAATCCGTACCATTTATCCGTTTCATTTCCTGGAGGTTCGTAAGCGAACAGTCTCGGACATGGCGATTCTGGCGTTTGAGCATTTGTTTCCGTTGCAAACAAAACGGCGTTGTAATAAACGATGAACAGCGAAACGAATCTAGTAGCCATCGTTCTGTGACAAACAAGCGACGTGTTAATACGGTATTTACCGTTTCTTTTCGCGAGGATATATTTTGCTTCTCTACACATATTGAGTCATCAGGTAGTGAAAGGCCAATTAGAGCTATAATAAATAATACGACTATGTGTATTAAGTATTAATTGTGGGATTTACCTCAAATTATATTAGAGGTATAAATTAGGTGATAATTGCTATACCATATATTTCTTGAACAAATAAAAAAATTATAGCTACGATTACCATAAACTTCTCGTGTCGCTAAAGTTTCCGCGAAGATGGTAATAATGGTATTTAAATTGTATAAATCCTCCTTGTTTATTATGTGATTACGTCACTGTTATTCAGTTAAATATATCTGTATCCACAGTGGATGTGGAGGCTTCAACTTCTTCATCGAATGACATAGAAAACTTCAAACAAAAATTACATCAAGACAAAAAGGAATTTTCCAAATTAGAACCAGAAGATGAGATTCTGCTTTTAGTATTTCTGTTTTTAGTATCTAAATTTAAGCGATTCAAGTTTTCTGTTTAAATTCCTTTTAATTTGCCTTACGGGTTGTCAAATTTCTTTCCAAGGCGTATTTTTGTAACTTGATTAAGTGGAATCTTTTTCAATGTACATGCAGTAAACGCTCGCTCATGTAAATATCCGGTAGTAGAAACGTCGTCGTCGTGTAAACACAAAATTGTTACTATAGGATCGAATGGAACGCTCGGTAATGTAAACAAGCTTGCACCACGTACAATTCGATAATGTAAACAGTTTAGGGTTGTAACTGAATCGATCAAAGGAATGTTCACGTAAACGTTTTCAACGCTGGCACCGGTTGTTCCCCGATTTATGTATGGGATTCCTGTAAGCGTTGGCTCTCTTGCTTCTCGTGAAATAAAGTAGTATACAGCTAAAATCCAGACAGGCATGGCATCCACGTCCAATAAAAGCACATTTTTAAAATTAAGTGACAAAGTGACAAACATCGACGAGATTAAAAGAGGTGCGGGGGTGACTCAATTGGCAAAAATATATGGAAAGTCACAATCTGGACAACATACATATTTTCTTTTATGCAATTTCTTTATAAATAAAATAAGGCTCGCTAATGTAAACTTTCAGTAATGTGAGCAGTGATATTGTTCACATAATTGAGCGTCTACTGTATTTTTGAAATTTAGAAAATAGTTTCCAAAATTTCTTAAACATTTGAAATTTTTGTACAATACATTTGAATATTTAAAATTTTCGATATTTTCGAAATTACAATTCTATTTCATTTTTGAAATTAATATTTTCGGTATCTGTACGTTATTGAAATTGTGGACATTTTTGAAATTCTCGAGATTTTTCGGATTTTTGGATATCGGAAGTAATATTCGACTGATTAAATTTTACGGATATATTCACGAAATGCAATTTAAAATAAATTCGGTGATATTTATCCATCTCAAGGATTTACCGATGACATTTGAATTAAAACAGTTAAAAAAACAGTTAATAAAAAAAACAGCACATAAAATGTGACAAGGAAAATATCTCCGAACTGTATTCAATTTCATTTTAATGTAGTTTTTCTTATTAAAATGGTTGTTTACTTTACACTCTATTACATCATCAAATTAACAAAAATATAACAACTATCTATACAAATATCTAACTAATAGCAGTTCGTTTATTTACCTCTTAAATTCCACTTGAGAGATTCTACTTCCAATCAAACTATATCCCCCTTATATTGAATTTATATTAATACCTATTGTCGTCACACACACACCGACTCTTATATAATCGCAAAATAACTACCCTAACTAACCTAACCGTTCGACTTGTTCAAAATAAATGATCACCACATTTTACTTTCAACTCCGCACAATTTTCTGTCTAAAAATTACCGGTTTAATGTCTGCAAAAGCTCATTGAAAAAAGCTACAAAGATTGCTGTGAAGCCAAGTTATTCCAATAGTGGTAACTCCGAGACTGCGCTCGAAGGAACAACAATCATTTGCAGAAGTTTTGACGAAATCTATTGACTTAAGTGGAACGATGCAGATGTCCGGTGTTTTGTGGGAATGTTCAAAAGACGTGAAGGTAACCTGATGTGTATATAAAGCGTGTACACTACCGCTCAAAAGTGTTTAGGCACCCCCGTTTTCATGGATTATTCATATAGCATTATGTTTACCAAAAAAACATTATAATAAAATGAAATACGTATTTAAAATGTAGTTCGGTAAGATAAACACCCATCATATCGCATAAGGTTTACTATCATTTACCTGCACTTGGTCGGATTACCATAAACTGTTTATTGCGGTGTAATTACAATAACAATCCCTCTGAATTTACTGGGTAAATTTAGTCATCTATTAGATTGTAGGTAATAATGTTTAAATTACCTTCCTAGAAGATTATAGTGAAATCTGTAACCTACAGAGAGCCGGGCTCCATGGACGTATTGCGATGAAAAAGCCGTTACTACGCAAACAAAACAAGCAAAAGCGACTTAAATGGGCTCGTGAACACCAACACTGGACCATAGAAGAGTGGAACAACGTCCTATGGACGGATGAGTCCAAATTCGAGCGGTTCGGAACCCGAAGACGCATATTCGTAAGAAGATCTGTGGGTGAACGTGCCAGAGAAGAGTGTATTGCTGCTACCGTGAAGCATGGTGGAGGTTCTATCATCATTTGGGGCTGTTTTGCTGGCACTAGTGTAGGGGACATTGTGAAAATTGAGGGTATATTAAAAAAATAAGGCTACCGCGAAATTTTGGAGAACCACGCAATACCTTCCGGAATTCGACTTTTGGGTCAAAATTTTATCTTCCAGCAAGATAATGATCCAAAACATTCCTCTAAATTATGTAAAGACTATTTACGAGATTTAGAAGAGGAAGGAACTCTCAAAATTATGGAATGGCCTCCCCAGAGCCCCGACTTGAATCCAATCGAGTTACTATGGGAAGAACTAGATCGGGAAGTACGGAAATCGGCTCCGACATCAGCCACTGACGTGTGGAACAAATTGCAATCGAGTTGGACCTCTATAACACAAGAAACTCTGGCAAAACAACAGTTTTGAGCGGTAGTGTATATCTACACTTCCGCCCAAAAATTAGATACGATGAATGGTGGGTTGTTGGGGAAATAATGTAATTTATTCGCGTTATTGAACGCGAAATTGCAACTCAATTATTATTCTCGTGGTGTACAGGGTGTTCCAAAAACATAAAACACAAAGTTGCATTTTTCTAAACGGAACACCCCGTTTATTCATTCATTTTCGTTTATATGATTGAAATAAAAGCAGGTTTTATTAAGGTTTACTTAACCTAAGCCTAATGGCTTTCCAAATATTTCATATCTTATGAAAATGTGGTATTGATTTGAATGTAACACATGGGCTGAAAAGTCCCAGGCCTAACACATAGATGACGCTAGTTTTATTGCAGTCACCTTTCTCTCAGTTAGTACTAACCTTCAAAAGACAGCTGTTAAAATGTCATGATATTCTATTCATTAGTTTGTGAGTTATTGTGCTAAGAGTCACGCTACTTTTGTTATTTTCAAAACAATGGATCAAAAACAATTTCGTGTTTTAATTTTACACTGCTTCTTGATGGGAAAAAAATACCGTTCAAGCGAAGCAATGGCTTGAAAAGTGTTATGGGGACTCCGCTCCATCAGAAACAACAATAAAACGTTGGTTTGCTGACTTCAAACGTGGTCGTAGAGACACCGATGATGCAGAACGCAGTGGACGTCCAAATGAGGCGGTAACACCAGAAAACATCAAAAAAATTCACAAAATCGTTTTAAATGATCGAAAAGTGAAGTTGCGTGTGTTAGCTGACATCGTAAAGATATCAAAAGAACGTATTGGCTTTATATTGCATGAGCATTTGACTATGAGAAAGTTCTGTTCAAAGTGGGTGCCGCGTTTGCTCACTGTTGACCAAAAGCAAGAACGTCTTGATGATTCTGAGCAGTGTTTGGCCATGTTTAAACGTAACAAATAGGAATTTTTGCGTCGATATGTGACAATGGATGAAACATGGATCCATCACTTCACTCCGGAATCAAAACGATCGTCATCTGAGTGGACAGCAACTAGTGAACCTCGTCCAAAGCGCCCAAACGCACAACAAGCGCCTGGAAAGGTTACGGCCTCAGTATTTTGGGATGTGCGTAGTGTAATATTCATCGACTATCTTGAGAAAGGAAATACCATCAACAGTGAATATTATATAGCGTTATTGGAGCACCGTATAACAAGTCAATCAAAACAATGGCAAAACTACATGAATTGAACTTCGAATTGCTCCCACATCCACTGTATTCGCCAGATTTGGCTCCCAGTGACTACTGGCTGTTCGCAGACCCCAAAAAATGCTCGCCGGTAAGAAATTTCGCACGAATGAAGAGGTTATCGCTGAAATTGAGGCCTATTTTGAGGCAAAAGATAAATTGTTGGTATTGAAATATTAGAGCTGCGCTGGAATGATTGCGTTGCTCTTGATGGAGATTACGTTGATGAATAAAGCTAATTTTGAACCAAGAAAACCGTGTTTTCTTTGTTAGGCCCCCATGTGTTATAATATAACCTTAAAGTATTAGTTTTTTTGACAGAACTGTTTTAGTCTTTACTTATTAAGAAGTCCTTGCATTTCTCTGAACAAATCAAAGTGTAGTTCTAGTTTTAAATACTGTAAGCATATTTGTTCATGCAGTAAGAGTACTTCACAATATCAGAAAAATTGCACATCTTTTAAGACAATCACACCAACTACATTTTTTCTTTAAATCAATGATTTCATGTGAAGAACGAACATGCCAGCCATAACATTGTAAATACATAAAATATCTGAAAATACATCATGGGAACCTGTTTCGCACATAGGTAATGAACCTATACCGACCATTTACCACAAGTGTCTTTTAAACATGTTTATTGATAAATTCCACCTTCAAGGTCTTTTGGAGGGAACCCCAAAAGGTCATTAACGACACCAATTTGTTTATTTATTTTTTTCTATAATCCTCGTATCGCTGCAACTATATATAAACTTACCGCAAACAGTATGCATATAATAAAAAAAATCGCTGAAAGTTTTTACCATATTTCCTATCTCTTCGAAGAGATGTAAAGAACCGGGTTCTTTTTTGTCAACTAGGTGACACCGCAATAAATTCGATCGACGTCAAACGGTGTTGATTGCTATATTTTTACCGATAGAAAAAGGTTTATTGTTATAGTTAATTTACGTAATCGAATTAAAAAGTTGAATGTCGAAATTTGTCTGAGTTATACGGTGTATGGTATGGGATATGCCGGTGTTTTTTTACTTGGAAACGGAAAATGTTGTAATTAAAATAAGAAACAGTTCCTACTTTCTTTAAATAGAGATTAACACTTAATGAAAAGAGAAATAAAATATATTCCGGTAATTACTATTAAAGACCTGATCAATTACCACATTAGTTGGGAAAGCATCTAACTCTTTAAAATAACTTAGCTTACGCAATTATGTAGGCAAATATGCTTCAAAATTGTGATTAACAGTCTACAGTACAAAAGGGTGCGGCCCATTTAGTAGTAAAACCACCCAAAATTAAATACGAGGTACGTCTCAGAATTAATGAAAACGAATTGTACACACTCAATGTGACAACACTGCGGAAGATTGGAATCGACACACTCAGCGAAATTTCTACAGCTCCATATAATTTTGTAGTTCCCCTATAAGCATTTAGCAACGATATAAATTGGAAATTACCTAGAATTAATTTCTGAACGTAAAGAAAGAACATAGACATTATTTTGTCAATATCACAAGTAACAACTTATAAATACGAGCAAAATTTCTATAATTCCGCAGAGCATAGATAACTCTAGAGATGGATAAGTCCCATGTTAAATTGTTAGAACGAGTTTGCATCAGCACCGCTATCTACTTTTCGCCCTAACTAAAAGAAAGATTAGGGACATTTAAACGACTATTTCAGAATACTTAACATTGTAACATATTTGAAAAGATCAAAGAGAAGCGCAACAAAAAAACATGCTTAAATACGCCAAAGTAGATATTTAGATAGGGAGAAACAAAATCGATGTCAGATTAATATTCCACACAATAAATAGTTTAAAAGAAAACCTGGAAATAATATAATACAGTAGACGCCCGATTATGTGAACGATATCAGAAAAGGACTGTTCACATTACTGAAAATTTACATTAGCGAGCCTTATTTATAAAGAAATTGTATAAAAGAAAATATGTATGTTTATTAAAAAATAAATTATGGACAATGAATCACATAATACATATAATATTAGGGAATAATGTCCCATTTTTTTCTTTTTTTTGCGTAAATTTACTCTTGGTATTTTCTAATGCTATTGCCCCTAGTTTATGGCGCACTAAAATATCGGAATGTAATACGTCTTTTTCTTCAGCCCAATCTAACGCTTGATTAAAAATTCCTACAGCTTAGGCGTCACTCACTGTATTTTTTATTTTAATCGGAGGGTAGTCATCTTCACTCACCCCATCTTCCTCTTCATGTGCATCATCCATCTCTTTAAAGCCATTAAATAAACAACATCGGTAATTGTGCAAAGAATATCGAGATTTATTGCTTTTAATAATTTGAGAACGTCCGATGATGCACTGTCAATGTCTTCAGCATCAGACAGTAACTGTTTTCTACTGATGGTCAGCGGTACATTGTCTTCATCGTCATAATCATAATTGGAGTAAAGTAAAATTTTCTTTCTGATTGTTTGCTCTAAGGATTCAGAAATGTTTTTAAGATTTTTTGCTAACGCAGACGAAAGTAGAAATTTTCGAAACGAAGTGAGTCTTCTCCCTGTTCAGAGTATCTAACATTCACTACTAAGTTTAGAAAGAATTATACATTTTTTAAGTATTTATTTAATTTATTAATTTTGGGTGAATAGAAAATTTGCTGTTTTGAGATTCTAAACAGTCTAATGAAACGAAACTTCCAGAATTGTTACCAGGTGTAGTAAACCAGCTGGAGAACCTGTGTGCATTCAAAAGGACAAAAACTTTGAACGGGACAGCATTAAATTGTAGATACGTTTAATTAAACACTTTAAAACTAACTACCATTAATTCTGAGACATACCTCGTAGTAATCAAACAACAGTCTATGTAAAAAAAATCATTTATTCAATTGAGCAGCACATTCTTATATACTTGACGAAACTTACTATCGTTGACATACAAAAGAAAACTTTATAAAGATAAAAATTTCAATGAGTTATGACGCTTTTTATCCACGTCACATATTTAGAAGCATCTGTGAAGACAATATACTGGAATGGGTCGCAAGTCGTCTTTCCAGCGGCTGGTTTTGCAATGGAAACTAGACCACGAAGGTGCCAAACCGTTTCACCGTTAGGATTAGTTTTGCTTAGTACCATTCCGCTTCCAGAATCCCCATTGCAAGCTGCGCTTCCTGCGAAATGGGAAGATTTAGAAAATTATTTTGAATCCTTTCTTCTATCGGACAGCTAACTTCAATTGACCCTACCTTATTTATTCTTTTTAAGCTGAATAATTCAGTAACTAATGAAAAAAAGTGCAATATTGTCCATTTTTAAAAACCGCCAAAAATGCTCTGCTCTGAACGTGCACAGCAAACTACAGAGTGATTTTATATGTTTGAGGACAGTTTAAATTTCGCGCGGTGGATTCTATGGGATTTGACATGTTAAGAGTGTCAACTGCCTGTGCGACACGTTATTTATATTCATTTTATTCGTTATTATTTGCTTCATTTTTACTTGTAATCTGTTCTTCTTAGAGCTACTGTTTATCAGTGTTATTTACCAGGTATGTTTTTATGCATTTGCAAGACGCTTTTATTTTAAAAGCGCATTATCGCAGTGGCACTCAACACGAAGATGGATCATGGACTTATTCATTGCAATCATGCCTGAACCAATTTCGTGAAAATTATCCGGATGTTGTCGTACCATACAAAGTGTTTTGTAATCACAGAGACAGAATTATAGAACGATTCGAAGGGAAACACTGCATTTGCAAAGGAAAATTAACTGGACGACCAACAGTGTTAACAGAAGAGACTGTTGATGATGTTAGACAACGGATAGAGACAAGTCCTAAAAAGTCAATTCGCAAATTAGCAGCTCAAACTGGTATGATGCTTTTTCTATTTCTGAGTTGTAGGTATTTTTCATTTTCGTTATTTTAGGGTTATCGTTCAGTACTGCAAGAAAAGCATTGGTTAAAAATCTACACATGCATCCGTATAGAGTAACCGTAACACAGCAATTAATGCCTATTGATATTCCACGACGAATTCAATATTGTCAGTGGTTTAATGAAAATCTTCATAATGATGATATTTTAGATTTAACATTCATGTCAGACGAGGCCTGGTTTCACTTGTCAGGCTATATTAACAGCCAAAATTACAGGACATGGGCTACAGAAAACCCTCATAATTTTGTTGAGACTTCTTTACATCCACAAAAGATTGGGGTCTGGGTGGCAATGTCTAGACGTCGCATAATTGGCCCTATTTTTTTCCATGAAAATATCAATGCGGAAAGATATCGCACTCAAATTTTGAAAGCGTTTATAATCCAATTACATGACGATGAATTGCAGCGGGGGTATTTTCAACAAGATGGAGCACCACCTCATGTAGCGCATGATACATTGGAATATCTAGAAGAGTATTTTGGTGACAGACTTATTAGTCGCGATCGTTGGCCATCACGGTCACCTGACCTAACCCCTTTAGATTTTTATCTGTTTGGGCATTTAAAAAATAAGATACATCAAAATCGACTTCACAATTTGGAAGAACTACGAGCAGCCATAAAGAAGGAAATTCGTAATATCGATCAAAACCAATTACAGCGACTGTTTGACAATATTAAGAGACGAATACATTTATGTCTTGAATCAAATGGAGGCCATTCCGAACATACATTATAATGTAATTGTTTTTTTGCAATAAAATTATACAAAAAACGGAATCGTTTGCTTCTAAATATGTAGTGCTCAAATTTAAATATTTGTATTAATTCAAAAGCTATTTAAAATCATTTATATTTCATTCCATCTTTTTATCACATTTACATTAATTTTCTGCTTAGGAAATCAATATGAAATTGATTTTTTGAAGATCTGTTGTCAATATTTTATCACCCATCCAAAATCTATTTGCTACGCTACTGGTTACGAATTCAAAACCAAATCGCCAACGTGACAAAAATTTAGCAAGGCGCGAAATTTAAACTGTTCAAACATTTAAAATCTCTCAGTACATACTTAACACATATGTCATTGAAGCGCCAAAGCTTGCTTTCACACAACGCCATCTCACAGTTAGTTGCCGAATTTTTCAGCTTACCCTCGTATATATGAATAACGAAAGAAAGATCCTTTTATATTCATTTCGGATTAATCAGTGGCAACTAATGAAAAAAATAATTTTTGCTAGAGATTCTCAAAAATTAATTTTGACATTTCACAAATAAAAAGGTTACAATTCAATATATAATTACTAAAATAAATTCTACTTGACACCTGAAACACACTTCTTACAACTATGCAATATTAATATCGAGAATTACTAGTACCATTTTTATGACCAGCGCAATATTTCGTCGAGGTTAAGAAATGTGAATAGAATTCTGGCTTGGAGTAGATACAGTCCTCGTTAGATACGATGGGCATGCGAACCTTCTTTAGAACTTTCGAAAATCTGTCGTTTTCGGTTAAACCCCAGCCAACCACGGTACCTGTAAGATCATCGAAGAAACAGTGATGATAATATAAGAAATTCTAAAGTATGTAATAGATAAACATACCATGGATAAGTGAAAATAAAGTAAATAATAATTAAATAATTAACTTTATAGACATAGTAATTATTATTTTTGACGACATTACAAACCAAATATGTAAGATAAATTTACAGATTTTATTCTATGTTTTTTACTACTACTATTATTTGAATAAGACAATTCTAAGTAACAACATCTTTTATTGCCCAACAGGAGATAATTCCATTTACAGGACAATGCGAGAATAATGTAACCTAGCATATATACGTAATAATATACAGCGCAGTAATAAAATTAATCAAAAATGATACAGCTGAATCATAAACATATTAATAGCTCGGTGACACCAGAATGCAAGAACAAAATAGGACGGCAATGTAAATCCATGTAGACACTTCAACAAAAAGGATCATCAAGTAATTCATTGGCATTTCTAATTATATGCGTAATGGGTGCTTTAAGCAGAACATTAGTTTTGTATGACGGGACCTTAAAATTAGGAAAGGACCTGGTATCGTACTGAGGTACCACAAAATTAATTTTGGAGAGAAGGGATGGAGCGTCAATAGCGTGATTAATCAGTTTAAGTAGAAATTGGCTGCTAAATTCCTTCCTTCGATCCGATAACGATACAAAGGCGTGTCTCGTCAGCAGACCCGCATAATCAATTTTGAAGGACAGGTATTTCAAAAATCGTTTTTGCACTCTTTCAAGTAGTACTTGCAGATAGAGATAGTGAGGATACCAAATTATGGAGGCATACTCCAACCCAGTACGGACAAGCGAATAGTATAATGCTTTTAGAGAGGCAAGATTATTGAATGATCTGCAGGATCGTATGAGAAATCCTAAGGATTTCATCGCAGAATTTCGTGCGGATACGCCCAGGTCCATCACAGACGAGTGCTTAGGAACAATAGCCTGACTCATAGCATAATGTAAACTGTATAGTCTATGACATCTAGAGTAGATTTACAACAGCACACTTATCCAGATTCAAATGAATTCCATTCTGTGTACACCATCTAACAATAGAATCCAGACTGTTCTGGAGAAACAAACAATCTGCCGGGGAGGTTATGATACTGTAGATCTTAAGATCATCCGCGTATGCCAGTACATTGCAGTCCAGCCTCTGTAGGAGATTATCCAAATAAATATTAAACAAAAGAGGACCCAAATTGGATCCCTGGCACACACCAGAAGAAGCAGAAAATGTTGAGGGTGTATAT
Source organism: Trypoxylus dichotomus (assembly GCA_023509865.1). Lineage (NCBI taxonomy): Eukaryota > Metazoa > Arthropoda > Insecta > Coleoptera > Scarabaeidae > Trypoxylus > Trypoxylus dichotomus. Next base: position 3,189,433 of record CM042082.1, read on the forward strand.
CCATTGTAGTGAACATAACATGAACGAACAGTTAAATACGAGCGGATCAATTCTGTTACACTTGGAAGAAAACCAAACCTACTCAACTTAGATACCATAAGGGAATGATTGATAGTGTCAAATGCTTTACTAAAATCGGTGTATACATCTACTTGTTGACGTCGTTCCATGGATTCGGCAATATGCTGTGCTAACTCTGCAAGGTCGGTTGTAGTAGACCTTCCTGGAATGAAACCATGTTGTCGCGAAGATAAGTAAGGCTTGACACTAACGTAAATTCTGTGAGACAGAAGATACTCAAAAATTTTTGCAAAGTTGGATAAAATATTTACTGGTCTATAATTTTGGAAGTTTGAACGAAAAATAATGGGGTCACGACAACTCAAAAGGAAGAGAAGAGAAAAACCTAGCAGGAAATAAATGGACCAGAGAAGAGAAATGGGTAAAATAAAGGGAAAGAGCTTAGAAGAAATGAAAGCAATATCAAAAAATAGAAGAGAATGGAAAAAAAATGTCTATAAAAAGAACCGCAATCCTCATCCAGAACCTGAAGAGGTATAAGGATGTGAGAAGAAGAACTTTCTCCTCAAACATAGGAAGAGCGAAACATCATAACCAGAATTGTCTCCATAACCAGGACTAAAACAGCACCAGCACTTTTCGTAAAATATATACCTTATAAATATATCATGTTTTATTTTATCAGTTACTATGGGTAAGAAATTTATTGTACAGTTTAATAAATAGTATTACATATTAACATTTCTATATTTACCTAGATGATTAACTACGGCACTTAAATTGTCGCTACCTTCCCACAGACACACCGGTTTCACGTAATTGTCATAGTCGATGAACTTTCCAGTCTCCAATAGGGCGATATCGTTGTAATAATTGGAACGCGAAAACTGGGGATGGATGTGAATGTCCGTAATTTGTATCGTCTGCGTGCTGAGCGACAAACTTTTCAGATTAGCTGTACCTATATCGGAATCAAAAAAAAGAGAAAGAATTAACAAATGTAAGAACGAATTGAGTACTACTTTGAAGAGTTGCTTCTGATATTCGTGTTAGGGTTTTCTGGTGGTACTTGTGCAATCTATAAAAGTTTTGAATCCTTACAAAGGATTACCAAAAGCTCTATAAGTTTTTTTCTGGGGTAATACTCGGTGTCTCTAACTTTTAAATTCTCCATAATTCCATTAACTAATACACTAGGGTGACAGAATAAAATAGACACCAGGTAAAGCGGCATAAATATATAAACAGCTAAATTCTAAGAACGAATTATGAACTTTCTCTTGTCATTAGGGTAGGGGTAGATGTATCGGAAGGAATTCGTCATAGTTTAGTATCGTTACAACTATGCCTCGCTTATAAGGTTCGACTAATATTAGCGACTTCACCCGGGGTCGCATCGTTGGCCAGAGTGAACGCGGCGCTTCGCAGCGTGAAATAAGTCAATTTTTAAATATTCCGTTGTCCACAGTTAATCGTGTGATTACACAATTTAAACGCAAGGAAAAAACAACAGTGGAGCCGAGACCAGGTCGTGCCGGACCTTCTGAAAGAAGTAAAAGGGTGCTTGTACGCGAAGTGTTAAGAGAACCGCGAAAAAGTACAGCTGAGCTTGCGGCAACTTCACAGAAAAGTCAGCGCACCGTTCTGCGATACCTCCACAGTGTGGGGGTGTATAAAAGGGTGGCAAAGAGAAAAGCTTTCCATACGGCGTTTGAAAAACGGCGCCGATTGCTTGGGCAGTCGAAATGCGAACGAAGCCCGAAGAGTTTTGGCGTGCTGTCATTTTTTCAGACGAAAGCAGATACTGCCAATTCAGTGATAGTGGTCGTACGTGAGTATGGAGACGTTCGTCACAGCAACTGGACGACAAATTTTTGCATCAGACGGTGAAATTCGGCGGTGTGAACGTCATGGTGTGGGGCGCGATATGGTATGGTGGAAGATCGCAATTAGTAATCTGCGACGGAAATATAAATGCGGCAAAATATATCCAAATATTAACAGAAGGACTTCTACCGATATTCGACAACGCCATTTTATCTAAAGAAGACGCCACTTTTATGGAGGATGGAGCACCCTGACAAAGCAAGAACAACAACCACATGGAAAGAGGAACAGGGGATTCGGATTTTACCATGGCCAGGTCAATCACCAGACATGAATCCGATAGAGAATGTTTGGTACATAAACCAGACAAATATGGCGAAACGACCCCGAAAACCCAGCAATAAGGAAGAACTCGTGGCAGCTATTACAGAAGAGTGGTTAAATATTCCAGAAGACACCATTAATCATTTAATAGATTCTATACCACGACGACTCGCAGTACTTCACGCAAGTAAAGGTGGAACGACAAAATATTAGTCTAATTTAAAAATTTTAAAATATTTTGGATATACACATAACGAGAATAGAATCTTTTTTTTTAATTAGTAGGTGTCTATTTTATTCTTTCGCCCTAGTGTAAAGCAAAGAAGATTGTGAAGTTTTTCAAATTCCAATTAGTTCGTCAAATATTTTAAAATCACTGCTTTGTAGAGATACATGAAGACTTCTTTGTCAAGGGAATTACACATTGCAGAATGAAGCTATCGACATTACCTGCATACACCAAAAAATTAGTAGGAGCAATCTTATGACCAGACGACAGATCTGTTACGCAATGCGCTGCGGTTATTATAAACTTCCGAGTTAGAACGGATCCACCGCAGATATACCTCAAGGTGCCATCGTCGTTCCTATAAATCGCAACATGCCATGGCCATTCACCTAAAACCAGTTCGAATTTAAGAAATTAGCTTACAGCTGTAAAGCGGCCACCCTACCTTCGAAACTATTCTGACCGTCCAAAATCAAAGGTGTAGCCCGAACAGCCAAAGGCTTCCCGCAAGCATAATCATAAGCGTCCTGGGTTTTCGCTGGAACGGAATGAGAGAGGGGCACAACACCCTTGGGCGGTCCAATACTGTAAATGATCGAGGAAAGGAGATTCTTATGCAAGATTCTCTTTCGGAAAATCTTACCCGTGCCGGTCGGTGTTACCGGCTGATAGCCTAACATCGTCACTGGTATAAAGATGCGGTGTTGTAGTAGGTTCTTCGGTAGTGGCAACGCCCTCCGGGCAGATCATCCTCGCGTTTAGGAATAAGCCCACTAGTCGGGGGACGGGACCGTCCGGGTCGTATTTAACGAAGAAATTGACTACCTTCGGGGTGTGAGCTTTCAATTTGAAATTTCTATTGCTGACCCCGTATAGGTTACCTTCCCGTCTTTTGACCTCGCCAAAGTAATTCTAGAAGCATAAAGGCAAGAAAAGAAAAACAATCTCTTTGCTGTTAATAATATTGCATATTCCATTTAATAGATTTAAAATGTTGTAGTAATAATATGCGGTTTATTAGACCAATAGAAATAAATACAAATACCATATAAATAAAATATATTTAAAGAAAGAAAATAAGTGCCAATAAGTTCAGGGTCAGCGACCGAGAAATAAGTAGCTCTTCTTCCTCCTAAACTCAAAGATGACCTACATGCATAAAATGAATTAAATATAACTATAACGACTTAACTAAAAACTGAAATAAGAATGAAAATTAAAAAATAAAATACAAGGAAAGGAATGCTGAAGATAGAAAGAAATAAAAATAAAAATGAAAACGAAAATGCTAACTAAGTATATAGATAATTAGTTTTGCCAAAGAGGGGTGAATTTCAGTGCCGTACGGAGAACAACGTGCAGGGGTGAAGCGTGCGGCGTAGCAGAATCGAGTACCCGTATCAAAGCACGCTTGTACAGTATTATTTCACTGGTCCTTACGAATGCTTGTCAGAACACTGCATCCGTGGCAAACGATACAGCGAACAATTAATATTGGATATACACTACCGCTCAAAAGTGTTTAGGCACCCCTATTTTCATGAATTATTGATATAGTGTTATGTTTACAAAAAAAACGTTATAATAAAATGAAATACGTATTTAAAATGTAGTTCAGTAAGATAAACACCTATTATATCGCATAAGGTTTACTATCATTTACCTGCACTTGGTCGGATTACCATAAACTGTTTATTGCGGTGCAATTACAATAACAATCCCTCTGAATTTACTGGGTAAATTTAGTCATCTGTTAGATTGTAGGTAATAATGTTTAAATTACCTTCCTAGAAGATTATAGTGAAATCTGTATCCTATGGTCAGTTGCAGTGTGGTATTTACTCTATTCACGTCGTTAACGAAATATCGTGTGACAGTTTTTTAAAATGCCTCCGCGAAGAGAAATTAATACGGAAACACGTGCGCTTATAATAGCTTACCATAAAAGTGGCATAAGTAATCGACGAATTGCCAAAAAAATGAAAATACATCACGCTACGGTTGATTATAACGTAAAAAAATATCGGGAAACTGGCAGTTTTCTTAATAAAGGACGGAGTGGAAGGCCAAAAGCGACAACATCTGCAGATGATCGCAGAATAGTGGTTACCACCAAGTTAAATAGACGCAAAACAGCCCCGGAAATCACCGCAGAATTAAATGTTGGTCGCCAGAAACTAGTCAGTGTTTCTACAGTCAAACGTCGCCTACAGAAAGCCGGACTCCATTGACGTATTGCGATGAAAAAGCCATTACTACGCAAACAAAATAAGCAAAAGCGACTTAAATGGACTCGTGAACACCAACACTGGACCATAGAAGAGTGGAACAACGTCCTATGGACGGATGAGTCCAAATTTGAGCTGTTCGGAACCCGAAGACGCATATTCGTAAGAAGATCTGTGGGTGAACGTGCCAGAGAAGAGTGTATTGCTGCTACCGTGAAGCATGGTGGAGGTTCTATCATCATTTGGGGCTGTTTTGCTGGGGCACTAGTGTAGGGGACATTGTGAAAATTGACGGTATATTAAAAAAAGAAGGCTACCGCGAAATTTTGGAGAACCACGCAATACCTTCCGGAATTCGACTTTTGGGTCAAAATTTTATCTTCCAGCAAGATAATGACCCATGTAGATGTTTGTTTTATTCTATGTAATGTACCGTTCACTTTACTAGTCCAACAAGCATTCGTCTTCTTCTGGAGCAAGTCTATGCTCACTAATGACTAATGCGACTACTGCACTGCACTGTAACTTGCCCCACTTTGCTGAGACTAGTCTTTAAGTTTCAGTACTTAAAAATAAACAACCCTTCCCAAAATCATTGCTTACGTCTTCCTTTTCAGAAAACTAAACGCCCAAATCTAAACACTACTTAAAAGCTGTTAAAAGATTTACCCCCAGTTGCAAAGACGGTTGATCAAGTAAAATTCTTAGCCAAACACCACTAAGATCGATGTCCGTAAGCAACGTGATGATACCAAACCACGTATCCCTGGTGTTATTGGCGACATCGTAGATAAATAACCTTGGACATGGGGACACCCATTCGTCGTAGTTTATACCGATACCCAATACACCGATCGCCAGACATGTTGTAGCTGCAAAAACTAATCTGATCTCCATGGATCTGCGAAAAGAAACAAAAAATTATTGACTTCTTGTCGTGGTAATGTAAATTGTCTTGTTTTGGGATTAATTAAGCTATGGTTTAAAAGCTTTTTAGGAAGTGAGATCGAAAGATAGTCGTGGTATAACTACAATTAAAATAACGTTTAATGAACCCGTTCTTTTGAAAAGTGTTTGTAATCTTTGAGGAGTAAATGTGAGGTAGGAATTTAGAATGAAGGACAACATTACAATGTCTGATCAAAATCTGATTGCCAAATTTAAAATACCAACTGAAGATTTCTCAAAAGAAAAAGTTACTGGCAGAAATACTTCTAAAGTCTACAAGTACTATGTGGTGGTTACGTTTTTTAACTCCCATTCACGGAAAATTTAACATTTCTAATCTATAATTCAATTGGGAACTAAAGAAGACAAAAGGAAAAAAGTAATTAAGGAAAAAAATAAAAAGCTACAAATTGAAAGAGGAAGAAATTCGAGAGAAGTACCAATACAAGTCAAATCAACTATTTGAACAAGAGACTAAAAACGAAATAGGGATAGAGGACAAATGGATAAGATTCAAAAACATCATACTGAGGGCGGCACAAGAAAGCTGTGGAATTACAAAAATAGCAAATACGTACACAAAAAGAAGCAGGTGGTGGACAGCAGAAATACAACTCAAAGTGAAAGATAAGAAAAATAAATGGCATCAGATATAAGCATACCAGGAAAGAGGAGGATTACAATATGTACAAAATGGCAAGAAAAGAAGCTAAAGAGAGTATTAAGAAGGCCAAAGAAAATTCTTGGAGGCAGTTCGGAATAAAACTGGGAAATAACTATAGAGAAAACCAAAAATTATTCTACGGAACAATAAAACAGTGGAGACAGAAGAAGGCGCCGATATTGAAAAATATAAAGGATGACAAAGGAAATATACTAACTGAGGATAAAGAGATAATGGAAAGATGGAAACAGTACTTTGAAGAACTCACAAAAATAAAACAAGAAGGATACATAAGAGAAAAAGACCATAAAACAAAAAACGACGATGAACGTATCACACCAATAAGCGACGAAGAAGTCAGAGAAGCAGTTAGCAAACGAAAATTATGAAAGGCGGCCGGGGAGGATGGAATCACAGCTGAAATGATAAAATATATGGGAGACAAAGGTAACGAAGAACTACTTGACCTCTTAAACAACATTATAATAAAAAAAGAAATACCTAAGGAATGGAATATGGGAATAATTATGCCCATATACAAAAAGGGAGACTCTAAGGAATGCTCAAACTATAGAGGAATAACATTAACTAGCATCCCAGGAAAAGTATTGACAAGAATACTAGAAAGAAGACTCCGAGAGAAACTGGAAACAACACTAGAAGATACTCAACATGGATTTAGAAAAGGAAGAAGCACCCAGGACTTAATATTTGTAATCAGACAATTAGGAGAAAAACTAATAGGGAAAGGAAAGGAAGTACATATATGTTCTATAGATCTTAAAAAAGCTTTTGATAGGGTAAGAAGAGAAGATGTATGGCAGAGCTTGGAAAGGAGAGATTTAGTGAAAGGAATGATAGAGATGGTTAAGGCATTGTATAAAAGCAATAAGAATAGGGTGAGAACTTCCAATGCAGAATCAGCTGAATTCGAATCGCAAATTGAATTAAAACAGGGATGCGTATTGAGCTCATTGTTATTCTCTATATTAATAGACGACGCTGTTAAAAAAGCTAAAGAAAAAGGAAAAAATATAAGAGTAGGAAACTGGAAAATGAATGCAATTAACGTACAGGAACTAATGTTTGCAGATGATATGGTACTGATAGCACACTCGGAAGAGACATTACAGCAAAACTTGAAGATATACCAAGAAGAACTAACAAAGATAAACATGGAGATAAACACGAAGAAAACAAACACAATGATAATAGCAGCAGAAGAAAGAAAACATAGCATCAAAATCGGGGAAAAAGCATTGGAACAAGTTAAAAGTTACAACTACTTAGGAACAATCATTGAAGACAATGGGAGAATAGAGAAAGAGGTAAATGAGAAGATAGGGAAATCCGCAAAAATATATAACATATTGCTTGCTGTTTATGTATCCGGAATAGTAAATAAAAATAAATATTTGTCAGAAATCATTGGATACCAAATCAGGACCGGTTGAATATTGAATTCGGGTCGATGTGTGAAAGCTCATGTGGTCATGGTTTTTTCTTATTTCTTCAAAGATTTCTGGCACACAAATGGTTGTGCACCATTTAGAATTGACTTTTCTACGATTCTCTAGTGGCACTGTAGCCACGTGCCCGTTTATCCCAAAAGAACAGGCGACCATTTGCTTCGAGATGGTTCTGGTGCGAACAACTTTGTTGGGTTTGGCTCTTCTTGGAAGATCTATACAGTCGATTGCTGTTTAGTTACGGGGTCATACGCATAGACCTAAGATTCCGTCACCTACACTAAGGTGACAGAATAAAATAGACACCTAGTAATTAAAAAAAAGATTCTATTCTCGTTATATATACAAAATAATTTAAAATTTTTAAATTAGACTAGTATTTTGTCACTCCACCTTTACTTGCGTGAATTGCTGCGAGTCGTCGTGGCATAGAATCTATTAAATGATTAATGGTGTCTTCTGGAATATTCAACCACTCTTCTGTAACAGCTGCCACGAGTTCTTCCTTATTGCTGGGTTTTCGGGGTCGTTTCGCCATATTTGTTTGGATTATGTGCCAAACATTCTCTATCGGATTCATGTCTGGTGATTGGCCTGGCCATGGTAAAATCCGAATCCCGTGTTCCTCTTTCCATGTGGTTGTTGTTCTTGCTTTGTGGCAGGGTGCTCCATCCTCCATAAAAGTGGCGTCTTCTTTAGATAAAATGACGTTGTCGAATATCGGTAGTAGTCCTTCTGTTAATATTTGGATATATTTTGCCGCATTTATATTTCCGTCGCAGATTACTAATTGCGATCATCCACCATACCATATCGCGCCCCACACCATGATGTTCACACTGCCGTATTTCACCGTCTGATGCAAACATTTGTCGTCCAGTTGCTGTGACGAACGTCTCCATACCCACGTACGACCACTATCACTGAATTGGCAGTATCTACTTTCGTCTGAAAAAATGACAGACCGCCAAAACTCTTCGGGCTTCGTTCCGATTGCCCAAGCCATTCGGCGCCGTTTTTGAAACGCCGTAAGGAGAGGTTTTTTCTTTGCCACACTTTTATACATCTCCACACTGTGGAGGTATCGTAGAACGGTGCGCTGACTTTTCTGTGAAGTTGCCGCAAGCTTAGCTGTACTTTTTCGCGGTTCTCTTAACACTTCGCGCACAAGCACCCTTTTACTTCTTTCAGAAGGTCCGGCACGACCTGGTCTCGGTTCCTTGCGTTTAAATTGTGTTATCACACGGTTAACTGCGGACAACGGAATATTTAAAAATTTACTTATTTCACGTTTCGAAGCGCCGCATTCACTCTGGCCAACGATGCGATCCCGGGTGAAGTCGCTAATATCACTCGAACCTTATAGGCGAGGCATATCGTTGTAACGATACTAAACTATGACGAATTCCTTCCGATACATCTACCCCTACCCTAATGACAAGAGAAAGTTCTCAATTCGTTCTTAGAATTTAGCTGTTTATATATTTATACCGCTTTACCTGGTGTCTATTTTATTCTGTCACCCTGGTGTATGTAAGTGTACGCGCAGAATCCAACGCACACACATTTTTCACGGCTTGTTGGGATTGCAATTAAAATTTGTATTTCCCGCTATATATGTCAGATGTAGTACTAGTTGGTACAACTGTAATAGATGTATAGTGGTTGTTGTACGTTAAGTTCGTCCATGTGTTCAGAATATAGTAAAAGCACGTGTGTAGTTTTGTAAGTTCTTTGTTGTGTACTACATATTTCGACTTGTATTTTTTTCCAAATATATTTATACATACAATGGTCTATACTCTTTTTGTTTACGCGTAATTACATCTGCAAAAGAAAAACTAACACGGCTAAATGTTAATGCAAAATCTTGTGTATGCTTGTCATGCTAATACCCAGAGTTCCATTTTTTGACGGAGAGAAAATTTCTCACTAAACAACAATACAAATAGCATCCGTATGATAAAACGTTCTGAGTATACACACAAATAATGTCAAACTTTACGATGTATATGTTAGATGGCGCCTAGCACCACCATTGTCGCCAATTCCGGACACATGAATATGTAGCAACCCTTGTATAAACGCAGGTGCAACAACTTAGAAAAGAACAGAAATTATTACTTGCTAGTTATGTGCTAAAATGTATTTGTTATTGATTAGTTGGTATAGTGGACTGTATTTTTAACTGAATTATATTGATATAACTGATAAACAAATTGAAAAATAGCTATTACATTGTACATTAGTTCATCGTTCAACCTGTTCTTTGTACTTCGCAAGCGTTATAATTTTACATACCCAACGCACTTGCCCACATTACAGGTGGTGAATACACGTTCTTATTGTAACAAAATTGAGTGACGTCACTATCAATAATAGATGAAATAACAATCCTACGTCAAAGATTGAGATTGTTTTAAGAAAAGATTCAGATTCTTCTAAATTAAAACGAATTGCTTGAATTATTACAAAAACCTAGGACAGCGATCTATTTATCCATTCATCTTCACGCTACGACATTTAAGTTAACATCGCAATATTTATTTTTCCCAAAGAGCAAAATTGAAAATTAACAACTTACCTCGCTGCCTGTCAAGGCTGATTTCGAAATCGTTTATCGTGTGGATATTGGTATATATCCACGTATATTTACACCGGGTGAGTTTAAAATCTGCACCTAATTATAGTAGCACTTAGGTAGCATATCTTTCCGCAACTGTTTTAATTGTCTGATTATCGTATTAAAGATCACAGCTAACTACAGCGGACAACCGCAACTGTTAGCACGCGAGTCCGATAGTCAATTAATTCATTAGTAAACAAAACAAATCTTTACACTACACAACAGAAGTTGCCTCTGAAAGAATAAGTTTAGATTATATGTAGGTGGCTTTAAATATCGAAAACCGTAGCTAACTGCTTCTGAATAGCTGTTTTTTCTGTAAGATTTCGAAGCTAAATGATTAAATTTTGTTATATTCTGCGATTTCTAAATTTTAAAACACGAATTTTTTCTATTAAAATCGAATAAATACTGTATACAACAGACAATAGACTTTTTTGAAGATTCTCATCGAAACTTCATTAAAGGAATTCCAGCACTAGAGGAGGAAAGTCTAAACCTGTTAATGCAATGGAATCGTTTAAACAAGCTTTTGAATAACCTGTTTCTGCTACCTACGGATGAAAAGGCTCTTTTTATCACGATATCCTTCATCGACGTATTCCGCGAGAATTTGCTAAATTTACATAGAAGACTAATTGGATTAGCATAAATTTGTTCTTAAATGTCATGTATTTATGAATTTTAGAGAAAATATGCAAAAAGATATAAACGAAAAAGGTGTTGGTGTAATGTTTGTTATGAACATTTTATAGGTAATACAGTCCCTGTCCATTTTATTAGGGCCATCTTATAAATTTAAGCTTTTGTGTTTCCAACGTGATAATTTACGAATGCAAGTATAAAATTCATGAATAGGATTTACAATAACTTTCTAAATACGTTCCCTAAATATCTTTTTAAGAAATTAGGAAAGTGCTACCTAGGCCGGTTTGTATCGGTTTCCATTAAAGTTTCGTCGTAAGTAAGTCACGCTTAACTTTAAGGGGTAGATTACATTGCGCCGCTACGTTAAAAGTATCAATTACTTAAGCTTCAGAAATAACTTGGTAAGACACATAACACTAGAAAATTGTTAGGGACTTCTGGGGATTTCTATTAATTTACAGTTCTTAAATCGACGTAATTTGGCGAGATTTTCTATTACGTATAATACATATACGAAAACAAATTTTAAAAATGGTGCGGTTATTAATTGTATGTACAGTGAAATCTCGCTTGAACGGACACCAACGGGACCAACTGAAGATGTCCGTTCAGGAGGGGTGTCCGCATAAAAGAAATATGTGGTAGATACAACAAAAATCGTGTTTTAACGAAAAATGAATATATTAAAGAAACTGGGACATTTAAATCGTATATGTATATAAATGTTTTTAAAATAAATAAGAAACTTTAAACTTAAGAAAAAAAAGTTTATTTCCTTTAGATATATACATACAAACTATAATATATGTACATAGATACATAGGTGTAGTATGTAATACAAAACAATGAAATGAATAGTCACTTTAAGGACGCAAAAATTCATGTATTGTTGTTTGCCTTCTTTTTTTCTTTAAAATGGCGTCTTGAAATCGTATTTCTAATTCAGAAAGAAGCTCCAAAGACTCTGTATCTCCGTGATTTTCGACAAAACTTTTGAGCTGCTTGGTCAGGGTAATAGTTTTACCGTAATTTGGGATAACTTCTGTTGGCACTGGAACCTCATCGACATCGGAATCTTCCGAAAGTTCTTGTATTTCTGGATTTTCAATTTCTTGTTCTGAATCTGGATCTTCAACATACAAATCTTCATCTACGTTCAAAAAATCATTGAGGTTTTCATTATCCGTCAATTTCAATAAATTCTTATTTTTGAGGCTATCTGAAAGTACACTAAGAGGCAAATTATCTTCTAGGTCAGATATATCAGCCTCAGTTAACTGGTCTTCACTTTGCATATTTACATGATTAAATCCTGCTTTGCGGAAGCAATTTTGAACTGTCTCTTTGGTTACTTGGTCCCAAGCGGTTTTTGCCAAATAAACTGCATCCCGTGGTGTAATTTTCTTTATTAACTCAAAAGCTGTACCAGCAGATTCAATGTTTACTAGCAGATGTTTGAGTATTAGACTTCGGTAATAAGTTTTAAAATTCTTTATAATCCCCTGGTCAAGTGGTTGACAAGCTGATGTACAATTAGGGGGTAAAAATAATATTTTTATATTATTTAAGCGAACTTCTGTCGGATGAGATCCCGCATTGTCTAAAAATAACAAAATGTTTCTTTTTTCTTTAGCCATTTTCCAATCTAGGTCTTGCAACCACTCTGTCATAATTTGTCCTATCATCTAAGCTTTCTTATTGTATTTCCAAGTTACAGGCAGGTTATTTATATTAATGTTTTTAAAAGCTCTGGGTTTAGCTGCCCTACCAATGACTAGGAGTTTTTCTTTTTCACCCGCCATATTTGCACAATGCAAAATTGTAAATCTCTCTTTGGGATACTTACCCCAACACATTTTTCCTTCTTTAATGTGAGCATTTGTCGGGTAGAGCCCTAAAATACAACAGTGTCTCATCGCCATTATAGATGTCTCTCGGTGAATATCCCTTAATCAAAGAAGGACATTTTTTTAAAAACGATGAAACATCTTCAGCATTAACCGAAGCTCCTTCGCCCGAAATCGTTTTAAACCTTATATTGTGGCGGATTCTAAATTTATTGAGCCAACCAGAAGAAGCACTGAATGTAGAATGTCCCAAAGAAGCGGCCATTTCTCTTGCTTTACGTCGTATTAGCGGACCTAAAAAAAATAAGTTTTGCGTTTTTGTCACGACAAACCTATTGGTAATCTCTTTTTTTTATCTATTTTAGAATTTAATATGAAAAGAAAATCAACGCATTAATACAAGAAAACCTTATTTAAAAAAAATCATATACATACCTGCTAAAGGAATCCCCTTATGCCGAGCTGCTGTAAACCAGTCATAACACAATTTGTCAATTTTAGTACCATCACCCGTCAAAAAGCTTCTTTTTTCATTCAAATTGCTGTTCGACATCCATTTGTTTAGAAGGATTTCTTTATGTTTAATTATATCTGCAGCTTGTGTTTTTCCAATATTAAAATGCTTGGATAAGTTCCTTACACTTAATTTCTCTTTATTGTAAACTTCAACAATCTCAATTTTTTGTTTAAGCGTAAGAATTTTTCTATTTGGAGCCATTTCTACAATGAATGTGTCGCCCATTGTGTCTTTTCCGCATAGACATCAGACTAATACTGAAAGCAGATTCAATCGAAAGCGTACATCCAAAGAATTAGAACGGTAAATCCCCGACCAACTTGGGGCTAGGCCAGGCCAGGCAGAAATGCACGGCATAGGCTGCCTTTGTACCGAAAGATTAAAGTCTGTAAATCTCCGGTTTACTTGGGGAAGTCCCAGCGAAATTGGCGCGCGACGCGATTGAGAATTGCAATACCACTATTGGTAAATTTTTTTATACGGATGTGTTTTCCGTCAATTGCGGCGACACAGTTTGGTAAATTCCACAATTCGTAATACCGTTCAGCATTGCGTTTCCATATTTCTTCATTAGGAATTGGCATAAATAATGGTTGCAAACCTTCCCATATAGCATCAGTTGTTTCTTTTACTATTCTAGCAATTGTGGTATCTCCTCTATAGAATTGGAACGAAAGATTTTTAAAACCGTCACCTATTGCCAGATACCTAAAAAAAAAAGAAGTTATTTCACTAGCTTTTTGTTCAAATTTTTAATAGAGTTCCTTCTTTTTTAGTGTCAAATTGTCGCGAACGCTGAAGAAACATCCGGAGAGCATTTTTGCGATCTATGAAAAAGCTACCCTCCGGCACCAAATAAAAAAAATATTATTTAAATGAAAGCTTGGAATTCCTTTTGCCTTACGTAAAAAATAAAACAGGCGATGGAAATTTGAAGACTGTGAGCGCCTGCAACGAGAGTTCTGATGAGGGTAATAGCGACCCTGAAGACCATACAGACAATGAAGAAGAAACTATGGAATCCCAAGCTGACCAAAGAGGTCAGGATACTGCAATACATGGTTACGCAAGTTCGCCACCTGATATGACAGATCAAGGATCAACTCAAGATTCAGGCATTGACAAATTGTAGCTAAGAAGACATATACTTCTACAAAGCGAAAATTTTCTCAAAATGCTTCAACAATTTCAAATTCCGCCGATGCTGCTTTCATTGGATGGCTGAAAAACAAACAAGAAAGAGATAACAGCAAAGAGAATCCAAATATGTCATTTTTACGGAGTTTGTTACCGGATATGATGAAAATGACAGATAAACAAAACAGACGATTTCGTCAAAAAGTTATAGGGCTAATGGATGACATACTTGAAGATGCAAATATCCGTGTCTGTCATTCATCTACTTCAAATATAAGTTCAATATCGTCTGTATATTGTCAAACACCAAGCCCTAATAATCCTCTATAGTGCCCAACGTCACACCAAGATGTACCAAGACCTGCATGGTCAGTGCAAGAAATACACGGAAACTACAGTGAATATCCAAATGATTTTCAGAGAAACGAAGATATTCGCTACAGATAGTTGATTGGTACTAAAAACCAATATTTTACCTATAAGTATTTGTTTAATTTTAATGGTATTACATATTTTATTTTTGTATTACGTACCTTAATGTTATTAATAAACGTTCCTCTGAAGAAATAGCCTCTCGGTAATGGGTATCTAGCTTTTCTATTCTCGGTCCTATAAGTTCCACCAACACTCTGAAACTTTCCTGGTTCATTCTATAATATTCTTTAAACTTTTCTGGATTGAGGGATAACTGCTCCTGTGCAACAGTTACGGGGCTATGGCTTAGATTATGTACAAATAGCGGATGAATCCAATATCGGCGCAACCTTTTTCGTTTACGTCGATTTCGCAAAAATTGCCAAGCTACTACGACATCCTCCTCGCTTGACGACATTTTGAATACTACAAATGTGGTTGTCACACTTGTCTACGCGGTTATGCAACATGCAATATTTACCTCATGTCGCACGTTGCATGTTGCGTGTTTGATGTTTCGTTGGTGTACGGCCGCACTAAAGCACAAGATTTTCTACGTTTTGCAGTGCAACTAATCAGAATATGCGTAAGAACTTAGATTATTAGAAATCACCTATCATTGTTTAACACAATCAATTCTATAATACATCGTTTAGGTTTTATAATTTTATATAAAAAGGTGCATGTAAGATACCGAAAAATCATTTTTTGATTGTCAAACAGGAAACACTATGACACCCACGCGTCAAACTTTTTCCATTAATTAATTTCACCTCCAAATCAATAGTCAAATGGCAACAGCAACTTCGAGCAATCCATTTATCATCGAATATGGTTTATTATCGGAAGAGGGCCAAAAGATTGCTTTAAATGAATTGCGGGAATCTCCGGAAGTCGTCGCCGAGAGTCTCAAAGAACTTCGTGAATTACTTGCGGCGGACAGTACGTTGCATTACGAAACAGATGATGAGTTCTTGAAAATCTTCCTAAGGCCGACGAAGTACTACCCGAAGAGCGCCTACGAATTCATGAAACGCGTCGGGGAGTATCGTGCTAAATACAAGGATATCTTCGGCAATCTAATGCCGGCAGATGAGGAGGCGACCTTCACCCAACACGACGTGGTTAACATCCTTAAGGATCGCGATCAGTTAGGCAGAAGGATCTTGGTAATCAACGCTGGTAAATCGTGGGATACCTCGAAGGTCTCGAACGATCAACTACTACGTTGCCTCTACCTTCTCCACCTCGCCGCCATACTGGAACCGGAAACCGAAGTGCGAGGAATCGTCGTCATCATGAATTTGCAAGATATGGGCATGAAGCAGGTGGCGGCCTTTACGCCAGCTTTCGCGGTGAGAATAATGAGCTTCATTCAGGAAGCGATGCCTTTAAGACTGAAAGAATTGCATATGATCCATAATCCCATGATCTTTAACATCGCGTGGAAAATCATCAAGCCGCTACAGACTGAGAAGACCACCAAAAGAACGTACTGGCATTCGAACAATATGGGATCGTTACATAAGTACCTCGATCCTGATTATTTACCAGCAGATTTCGGCGGTAAAAAAGAGAAAATTAATTATACCGCTAAAGATTGGTACCCCGCCATTGAGCTGTATTTAGATTTTTTACGAAAATGGAACGCGTGCGGTAAAGTTGAAGCAACAAACGCGTAATTAAGCAGAGATACCAATTGCTTGTATAAGACGGTGATAAGAAACATTGTATTCTAAAGAATTAGTAAGCGAATTGATCATTAAAAAGGAATTTCAAATTTAAAATTATCGCTTCTAACAGGAAAGGAAATGGGGAAATAAAACAAACACAAAATTATGGTAAAAATTTAATTCAATCTCCTGTTCAAAATAACTGTTTATTCTTAATTTACAAGAAAATAACCTGGTTGCGCCATCTTCTACGGTACTTGCGAACTACCAAGTCAATAAATTAGGCATTTAAGCAGATATTTCATTTCAAACGTTACCTAATCTATGTATAAGTGTTGATCTTATTCACATTATTATATTTTATCGAAAAAATAGTTGTTTACCGTTGTAAATACCAGAAAAATAGATTTAAAATAGAAAATCTATTAGTCTTTAACAATATAGGATAATAAATCGGCATTTACTTCAGGCAATTACATCCTAACCTAAAATTATAATTGCCGGAACATAACCTTCTCTTATTGGAAACTTAGGAAAAGTACAAGTTAGTACTCTGAATAAGTAACCGAATATAACGATAATGAGCATCTTAGGACGATTTTTACCTGCGTTAACAACAAATTTTCGGTTTGTACAGTCATAATATATTAATCTTACTATCGAATTGTATTATTACAATTTCAGGCAAAGTGCTTGTAATTCATTAATACCAAAGGCTAATTTTCATGTTATAACGCAAGGTGGAACTCAACCCAACTCTAAGATAGGCGGTTTATTCGATATTTTCACCCGTAACATAATCAGATGCCATTTCCCGAGACCTTCAGAACGGAAACGTATAAAGAAACACGGCTATTGGAAACGCATGTCCACCGAAACTGGCAGACGAGTAATAATGAGGCGGATATTAAAGGGAAGACACGTCTTATCACATTAGCTTTATTTATAGATAGCCTAATATACGATTCAATATAAAATATATGAGTAGGTTGTTGCTTAATATATGCTTTCGTTATTATATTCCTGCTGTTTTTCTTATCCAATCTAAGTGTCGAGCTACGTCGGTGAAGACATAATACGTTTTCGTGTTGCAAACACTCTCTGAATCTCTTGGACTGACTGATACAACACCTCTGATATACCAGACTTCGTTTCCTAAGGGACCTTTACGAGGGAATACCATACCTCCTCCTGAGTCACCACTGCAAACGGCGGTACCTGAAGGAATTTTAAAGTTATAAAATGTATTTTATATGGGGCGTTCCAATATAAGATGGATAATAAGTTATTTAGAATCTAGTAGTCTATGAAGTAAAAATATGTTGATATATACAGGCCGTTTAGTTTTGCCAAATACGAAGCAAATTCAATCAACGTCCCCCTTTGTAAAACTAACCGGGTTTTGAAATATTTAGCTTATTATGTTATGGTTCAAACTGAGTGATTTATGTTAAGACTAAATGGTAAATGAATATGGGCAATTTTAATATCTTTATACCACTAATGCAGATTTAAACATCTTTTTGATTTTTTGCATTTCCTTTTAGCAAAGTTAATTTATGTATTTCTATAAAGATTTTTAGAACAAACCCAAGCAGCAAATGATTTAAGTTGGTCATACTGGGAATAAAAGCCATATTTCCATTCACCAACTTAAAAAGCCAGCAAAATTTAAAAATGTGGAATCATCCTCAACTGTTTAAACCTGTATCCAATTAATATAAAATTAAATAGGTGTGCTATTACACAAAAAATGGCTTTGTCCGTTTGAAAATATCTAAATTCATTTACATTTTAAAGACCTCCAATGAGTAACATAATTTGAATCATTATCCTGATTTAATACAAAATATTTGGTAATAAAATCCATACCGACGAAAGAATTGTGTAAATGCATGTTACAACCGGAAAGGTTCACAAGCTACGAATATAATACAAAGATTACGAAAATACTACCTTAATTTCATTTAAGTAATAAGTAACGTGAACTTTGGCAGTGCCCAAATAGACATATTTAAATTTCGCGGCTAATTTAAGTTGGTTATACCGGTACTAAAGGTCATATTCGGTAAGTTTTCGAGCTAATACGTGCAAATATAGTCTTTATTGCCGGAACTACCAACTTAAATTACGCAATTTACAATATCTGATTGGATATGTATTGTTTAAGTTAAGTCATTGTAATATATGTTGCATTTGTTACTTTTTAATTGATTTAATGAGATTTTTGATATTTTTATTTGAAAATATCAAACACAGTTAAACATTTCTAAATACAATCGCTCCGTTTTTTGTTCCTCTTATTAAAATTAATTAAAACGTAAGAGTGCTTGCTAATCATTCAAATTGATCCGTATTGTATACGGTATGGATTCATATAAACAACGATATCAAAGATGTACGTTCCGTAGTATTTTTGGGGAGGAGATAATCCAGAATTTGAATGAACCGTCTGCTTTACAACAATATGCATTTTATTATTGCAAGAATCAAATATCTTCTATAGTATTGCATGTTACTAAAAAAAATTATGTAATACATGTATGGATTTGATAAAGTTATATGTACATAGTATAAATGTATTTATTACAAATTAAAATGTGGCTTTTCATGACAAACTAAACAATATAGTACAGAATAGATTTTTAAATTTGCCGCCTTATAATGTGCAGTATTCTACGATAGCAGTTTGTCACATTTGCTCTAGATTGCTCCGTGTACGTAAAACTATCCCGGTTTCAATAGTGAGCGTTCTCAATATTATTTAGCACTTCCGCTAGAGATAGCACTCTTCGTTTGTACAGCAACGTGCATAAGTAACTAAACAATTAAATCGTTCAACCGTACATACAAATATTGTAACAATGCTGTTCTTTCTTAAATACAAACACGTTGACGAAATTTGCTTTATACCGCTATTAGGAATTGAAATATCCAATAATATACTGCGTATTTCATTTTAGGTTGCCCTCGTGTATAATTCATTCAAATTAAAGACTTTCTTCCATTTAAATTAACAACAATTATTAAAGAAAATAGTTACCATCCGGACCACCAGCACAGAAGGTTTTTGGCGATGTGAATAAGGCAAAGAAGTTTGGATCATGATATAAGCAAGTTTCTAACGCTACAACGGGCATTTTTCCTTCCATCAAGTCTGCTGTATGTGAAGCGTTAGTGTTATCAACACCCCAACCAACGATGGTACCTGAAAATTAACACATAAAACTAACGATCTTAAAACGCTTCCAAATGATTTATCTTATTTAATTAAAGATTAAATAAAGTTTCTCGCAATTAAATCATTTCCTCACTTACCGAACTGTCCTATCAAACCGGTTATTTGCAAATCACCTTCCCATAAACAAATGGGCCTGAGAAAATCGTTGAATTCCACCGGTTCAACAGTAATGATTGCTATATCATTATGATACCTCGATGGATTATACTCATTATGCACAAGCATATCTTGCACCAGCCTTACCTTGAAGTACGGTCCTTGATCAGATAGGTTAGTAATTCCTGTAAAATACCAGAGAGACTAAAGATAAAACCTGTAAAGCAGTTCGAAAGATTCCTTAAGGATGCAAAAAATGTACTCACCTAAGTATAAGATAAGCTTATCTTTATCTCTTAGCTTCGTGGTAGTGAGTATTGTAACGCAATGGGCCGCTGTTAGAACGGATTTTGCTGAAATCAAGGTACCACCGCAATGGTAGTCGTATTGGATATTGGTGAGTTTCATGATGGCGATGTGCCATGGCCAATATCCTGTTAGATAAATCGGAGAAAAAGAAAGACTAGATCAATTCAAGTTAATTCTTTTCGGATCTTTCAAATTTACCTTCAGCTTTCTTACTATTATACAGTAACGGTCTTGCTTGAGGCTTCAATCCGCATTCATTAATCCTGAATACCGTTTTTTTTGTGGATGGAGTAAAGGGCCTCTGAGTCGGTGCATCTTTTCTAGTTGGTAAATCGTTTGTAGCTTCGGTAATAGCGCTACCAATAGAAGACTCATCACAAACTTCCACACCGTTCAGCTTGACACTGACTACATATGGTGTTGGTTGGTTCTTGTCGTATTTTACGGTGAATTTGACTCTCAAAGGTGCACCTGGTAAAAGGACATACTCGGGGTTGTTGATTTGGAAGTTTTGATTGTTTAATGTTGTGGAAGCTCCAAAAGTATTCTTAAAAAGAAACAAAATAGGATAAAAGATAATAGTTAGACAACTTTTTTGTCATCAAAACAAGAAAAAATTATAATTACAGTACTCGAAACGTCACGGTCATATAAACAGAAAGTTGTTACTATAGGATCAAATGGAACGCCCGGTAATGTAAACAGACTTGCACCACGTACAATTCGATAATGTAAACAGTTTAGGGCACCGGATTCAGAATTTGTATCTCTTGCTGATATTGAAAAATTTGAAGAATGTAGTTCGTGATTTCCCCCTCAAAAATTCTTGAAAATTTAAATAAATTTTACTGAAAAATCTGTATTAAAAGGCAGCATCTAAAAATGAGTTGGCTAACTGTTTTATACTTCGCTGAACGTTATTAAAATATATTGACATAAAGACTGCTTTAACATTTTAATAAAAACAGAGTTTTTGACTAATCTGTTTTGCCTTATTTTAACCATTACATCGAAAATGCATCAGTTGATTTTTTTTTTATTTTACTTTAAACTTAAGAAATACAATATCCCATGAAAGCCTTTTGCGCTTTTGCTAACATTTCAATTAAAAAGAGCTTTTATTAGAGTTACCAAAGAAACAAATATTTTAAGAAGGTATAACAGACAGATTTGCTACCCTAAAGCAGTTTGAATTATACCAATTATGTCCGCCTTTTAGTGTAAAAGCTAACAATTTGTAAGTTTCCTAGCGCCGCAATTCTTTCCAAAATCTTTTTATGTTTAATTATCTTGCTGAAAACTACTATGATTACTGGGCAAAAATCATCGAATGAATGAAATGTAGACACAAATTTGTAGTAAGTATTCCCTTTAGATAACTAAATGTTTATTATTTAATACCGTAATATATAAAATGCGATACCAACAACCTAAGACTTAACTTCCCGCTATCTACCTCCCTTCTCTAGCAAGAGGTGTCAACACTATCTAACAATCCGTTTAGGCTTTAAACTTTAACCCATTGTCAAATGAATATATGTAATCTCGCGAATCAGAAAGGTTTCCAACATATAAATAAAAACATTTTTTAACAATAATAACGTTTACTTCATGATGCTTACGCCATGTTTACATGTTGTACATCAATGTACAACCACTCATAAACTTATGAATACAGAAATAACTAATTATATTAATACAGGTATACCAACTTTAAACACCTTTCACTACCAACCTAAACATACTTACGCCACTGTCACATATCAAAATAGCTGCGAGCTTCGCGAAATTTAATACCAATTCTTCAGGCCCACCAACATAGTCGGTGCTTTTTCATCACGCTGTAGAATGTAACTATTAGAATATACAAACGAACAATAATTTTCGTGGACCATAAGATTAGAGAAGAAAATAAAAGATAGTATAGATGACTTTACTGTGACGTAGAAATGTTTATTTCAAAACTTTATGCTTTTCTAAAACCAGTTCTGTTTCATACTGTTTGAAATTACCCGGACACAACAATAAATAGTGAGGAAATATTAAAAAAAATCTTAATCGCGAACTACAAAAATAGCGATTACAAACATTAGCAACAATTCGACATGTCTATTGTACAATGCCAAAAACGAAAGACAGTGGAAACAAACTCGTTTGATTTACGGTGAAACAACTACGTAATTCCTTATAGAAAACTATTATACTTTCAAATGACTAAATATACTTGAAATCTCGTTTGCAATAATAATAAACAACGGATTGGAATGAATGTTAGTCTGTATAATACGCATATACGATTCTTGCATATACACATATATTAAATAATTTTTAAAGTAACCTCGGTTGGTTTTAAAATCATAATTTAATTTCGTATTGTTGGTATTACCAACCTTAATTTTACAAACTAATTAAATTAAATTTGACGTAAATAATACCAAAGAAATTACATTATTATATACCTATACACTTTTAAGCACAGGTAAATAGAAATATAATGGATAAGAAATGTCAGTAAAAGTTTAAATGCATATTATAATTGTACTAATGAATACATAGGTAAAATAATAGCATTAACTCATTCGGTGCTTCCATAACCTGATGCTAATTCCAAGTATTATTATTTATAAATGAAAACACGCAACATACTACTGAATTACGTGTTTATTTATCGTGAAGAAGTTTCAAGTTATATTAAATAATACAATACGGAATAATTTAAAATTAAACAAACTATTTCTGACATTTGAAAATAGTGTTTTAGAATTGGTACTTGTATGCTTTGATTCAAAATCTAGTCCGGAATGTGTTACTAGGTCTTCCGATTTTGATTAATTTTGGAAGTCTACTACGGATATACTGATTTAAATTTAAAATCTACCGACTTTTTTCTAAGAAAAAAATGTATATGTATTCCTAATACTATTAGTGATGTATGCTTTAGGTCAAGTATGGGTAACCTTTGACATGTTGTGGGCCAAACTTTACTGTGCAAATACATTCGCATGAAATAATACGACAGTGTTAATATAATGTAATTTATTAAAATAAAAAAATTAAATGAAGTGTAATATTTTTTTTAATTAGGTGTTTCAAAATGTCTCACAAATCTTACAGTGGGCAGGATCCGACCCGCGGGCCTGTTCTTGCTCACATATGCTTTAGGTATTTGTTTAATTAACACATGGGCTAAAAAGTCCCGGGTCTAACAAAGAAAACACGTTTTTTTTGGTTCAAAATTAGCTTTATTCATCAACGTAATCTCCATCAAGAGCAACACAATCATTCCAGCGCCGCTCTAACATTTCAATACCACTTTTGTAGAACGATTTATCTTTTGCCTCAAAATAGGCCTCAGTTTCAGCGATAACCTCTTCATTCGTGCGAAATTTCTTACCGGCGAGTATTTTTTTGAGGTCTGCGAACAGCCAGTAGTCGCTGGGAGCCACGGCACCCACTTTGAACAGAGCTTTCTCATAGTCAAATGCTCATGCAATATAAAGCCAATACGTTCTTTTGATATCTTTTCGATGTCAGCTAACTAACGCAACTTCACTTTTCGATCATTCAAAACGATTTTGTGGATTTTTTTGATGTTTTCTGGTGTTACCGCCTCATTCGGACGTCCATTTCGTTCTGCATCATCGGTGTCTCTACGACCACGTTTGAAGTCAGCAAACCAACGTTTTATTGTTGTTTTTGATGGAGCGGAGTCCCCATAACACTTTTCAAGCCATTGCTTCGCTTGAACGGTATTTTTTTCCCATCAAGAAGCAGTGTAAAATTAAAACACGAAGTAGCGTGACTCTTAGCACAATAACTCACAAATTAATGAATAGAATATCATGAAATTTTAACAGCTGTCTTTTGAAGGTTAGTACTAACTGAGAGAAATGTGACTGCAATAAAACTAGCGTCATCTATGTGTTAGGCCCGGGACTTTTCAGCCCATGTGTTATAATATAATGGAAATAAGAGTGCAGAATAAAAATAGAGTTTAAAAAAAGATCATTTGCTAGACGTAATCTCACAGTGGGAAAGATATTGATATTACAACTCGAAAAGACGCCTTAATTAAATAATTTAGAACCATTTGTATAATGTGCCGATCTTTGTTTGTAATCTGTCGTGCAGTGGTTTAATTTGCCAGTTACTGTAAATGTCGTCTGCGAATTAGGCAATGTGATAAGTTTTTGACTGCAGTATGTCGAAAGCATAGATGTTAAACGGGATCGATACCAGTACCGAGCCCTGGGGAACTCCTGCTTGCGTTGTTCTCCTAGTTGAGATGTCTTCCTCTATTTTAACAGAAAAGGTTCTGTCGCGGAGATAGTGTTGAATCACATTGGTAAGCTTGGCTGGAATCCGATGTAATCTCATTTTATGCATGAGACCGTCATGCCAGACCTTGTCAAACGCCTTCTCGATGTCTAGCATGATGGTTGCAGTTGGCGTAGATTTATCCATGTTCGAGGTGATACGTTCAGACATTCTCAGTAGCTGCTGTGTTGTCGAGTGCTCCCGACGAAATCCAAATTGAAATCTCGGAATGATAGATTTTTCTTCTACTACCGATAGAAGCCGCTTTTGTATTACTCGCTCCAAAATTTTAATGAAATCCCGGTAGCAAGCTGATTGGACGATATCCATCTGTCGTGTTTTTGGGTTTTCCCGATGTATGTATAATTATAATTGTAGCATGTTTCCACGGCTTCGGGTAGTGCTGGTGTCTAATTATTACGTTTATAATTTCTTTCAGCGTATCTACGGCTTCTAAGGTAAGATATTTAAGAGTAGCCGTGAACTATCCCTTTTCAATTTATAGTGAGCAATTATAAACAAAACTATTACTGATTTATTACGTTAATATTCTTATCAACCCTTGATGGTAAACAAATCTTCAAAGTTTCTGTGGCAGATTAAGAATATTCTGAAGTGGAGTGTTATTGCATACCACCTACACTATATCTTGAAGCAGACAATATGTCGTATTCATAAAAAGTTCTGCGAATAATTGCAATTTATTATTCAAACATGTACTCTATTAATTCAACAAACGCTTACCACTTCAAATATAAAATTAACGACACTATATATGAGTGCAAGCTTTTATCAGTTGTTGCGGTTTGTGCAAGTGTTAGGTTATATTAACGTTCCCAAATTTTCCACAATTCGAATAATACAATCAATACTGTTTATGTGTATTGATATTTTAATGTGTATACAAAATAGTTTCATATACACGCACATTTATTTGACTTTTAAATAAGCTAACGTACAATTTTTATTGTTGGAGGTTGAATGAACTGCAGAAATTTGTTGACATTGTTTTGAACGATTTAGCAAGACGTTAAAAATTGCTGATTGATAGGCCAATATACAAATTTCCCATTGTGTATATTACCCAGGTCGAATTAAAGACTTTTTAACAAAAATTCTTGTTATTGACTTTCGTAATTTTATTTCTTTGAAAGATACACTACCGTTCATAAGTTTGGAACGAAGGCGAAATTCCTTTAAAATAATTCAAGTGATAGGCATATCGTGAAAGCTAGTGAGGCCTGCCTAGTGCCGTTCGTCAAACACGGAGGTGGTAGTGTTATGGTTTGAGGTTGTTTTGCTGGAACATTTTGATATTTTGCAAAATCATTCTATTTCGTGTGGAAACCGTCGTGTTGATGAGCCGTTTGTGTTTCGGCAAAACAATGACCCCAAATACACGGACCAAATCTGTAAAAGCTTCTTCAAGTCCGATAATAAATAAAAATATTTACGAGAGCGACCTGAAACGTTTCCAGAATCGGCACGCGAAGAATGATGTGGATTCATTGGTCGGCAAGAGCGACCTCTTTCATGCCAACTGTCAAAATTTCAGACGTCTACTGTCAGTAGTTGTTGTTGAAGAGTGTGTTTTGTGTGGCAAGTCAGGCGGTTTCTCAAAAATGGATAAAATCGAATTTCCTGCAGTGATAAAACACCTCTGGATGGCTGGGAAAACGGTCACGGAAAGGTTCATGGCGGATGTACTTCGTCATTTTCGACCGTCAGCTACTGGGTGAGCGAGTTCAAACGTAGCCATACAAGTACAAGTGACGAACCACGCACTGGACGCCCAAAATCCGCTACCAACGATGAAATGGTCGACAAGATTCATGATGTCGTGTTAGCAGATCGCCGATTGAAGCTGAAAAAGGTAGCAGAGACAATAGGCATCTCGGAAGAACGCTTTGACCATATCCTAGACGAAATTTTGGGGTATGAAAAAGCTTTCGGCGCGATGGGTACCGCGTTTGCTCACATCGGAGCAAAGTGAAATCGGGTGACCGTTTCGGAGGAGGATCTATCGCAATCCAAGGGATTTCTTCATGCGTTTCGTAACTGTGGATGAGACTTGAATCCACCACTACATATCGGAGACCAAGAAACAGTCGAAGCAGTAGACTTTTCCGGGCGAATCGGCTTCGAAGAAAGCAAAGATCGTTGCATCGCCTGGAAAGGTGATGGCGTCCATTTTTTGAGATTCCCGAGGTGTGATTCTTATCGAAGGGAAGGACGATCATAGGGCAATACTACAGCGATTTATTGATGCAGTATCGAAGGAGAAACGGTCTCGTTTGCATCAGACGAAAGTGCGAACACCGGGCGGCGTCCATCGCATGTTTTTCGTTCTTGTTTCGAGTCGGCAGCCGGCTTCAATTATCGCTTCGCTCGTACGAGGTCCGTCTCGTAAATTTCGTTTATCGTGAAAGTGTATATCTTGCTTTTTTAATTAATGTGGTCTTGACGAAATTACATGGTAGCGGATCTTTTACATCTTATAGAGAAAATATCATTCCGCTGAGTTTCTTTCTTTTTTGTTTAGGAGATTAATTCCAAAATAAATTTAAAAAGCGCTATTTCCACGTATGGTAAATTGTTTCACAATTAAATGTAGATAGAAATTAATGAAAAAGCACTAATTCTCACAAATTCGTTTTCTAAAATATGGAATAAAATATATGTTTATTATGTTCTTTTACACAACTGTTTTGATGTGTTTGTCTTTGCCTTTACATGTCTACATATTGTCTGCTTGCAATTTCATTGTTATTAGGTGTATGTTACATGATACATATATGTATATTGGTAATGTAAATTTTCCTATTGTTGTTGTTGGCACGTATTAAAACGCAGTATACGTTAAAACGCTATATTTAAAGAAGGAATATAAATGTGATATGGAAAAGAATGTCTGTTCCCGTTGACGCTCGTCTATGCACTATGTCTTGCATGTATTTCGTCAGCGAAGACTAAAGATAAGGTCACGTATGTTTATGCATCCCCTGCATCGGGGTAAACATCTGCGCGTGTGTATCGCACTAGGGCAGGTATCCGTAGGCATCTTATCGTACCTCTAACAGTTCCTTTGATATACAAAACTATATGATGGTACACATACACACACACAAATGACGATTACAAGGACTGTGTGGATGTACAATTAACAGGTAAAGTATAAGAATTAAAGTATATCAAAGATGTAGCGAGGTACAATGGTTTCTCTTCTATGGATGTCGACCGTATTTTAAGGAAGGTCCAATACAAACAACACATCAGAAATTCCACGACTTTGACATCAACAAACACCGGTAATAAGAAATTTATAACTCTTCCTTTTCACCCAACAGTAAAAGGGTTAAGTAAAATTTTCCGACAACTAAATATGAACGTGTCTTTTGTATCAAAAAACAACTTAAAGAATCTCTTAGGGAATCCCAAAGATAAACCGGAGATGATAAAAAGGTCTGGAATATACCAAATCGCATGCAATGATTGTGAGAAAATTTATATTGGACAAACAAAAAGGAGTATCGAAACGAGGTTCAAAGAACATATTAGACACTATCGTTTCGACAAACCTGAACTATCAAGCGTAGCAGAGCATATGGTAAAATCCGGACGTAAGATTGATTTAAAAAATCTGACACTAGTTAAAAACGTGAACTCGTATAGAGAATTAGACGCGTACGAAACGATATGTATGAAAAAGAACGGAAACTTATTGAACAGAGAACCACCCCCAAGTGCACACTCGAGTTTGATGGATTTATTACCATAGGCCCTGTTAAAGATACGGTTCGCTTTCGGTCGATCCTTTCCCGTAAAAGGCATGAGACCACCTAGTAGATTGTAAATAGTCATATGGTTTAGAAATTTTAGAGCCTGCGTAGAAAATAATTTGCATGTGTGATACAGTTTTTACTTTCAGTCGGTAACACGGTTGACAATGGGAGCCCACGTGCTCTCGAAACGCTGCTGCGTTCCGCATAATTAATTAATTTGTGTGAGTGGAGTTTACTGCTATACCTGGGAATACACACACACAGATATAATCTGAGCAGTCAAAGTTTATAACACCTCTACAATCACTCTATCAGTCGTAAGCAGTAGTTCGCTGCTGCTGTACCACATCATGGTTATAGCTATTGCTCAGATTATGTCTATATATTCAATGATATATAACATATGGATTTTGGTTCTAGATTACGCCTTTCACGTTCTGGATTATTTCAAGATATTTCTGGTCATTTAGAGATCCCTCGATGAAAATGATTTCAACTGCTCTTGAATAAGAAATGCCATCCCATACCGTAACACCTCCGCCGCCTTAAAGTCTTCGCGATATCGCCTTGGGTTCTTTCCTCAAGTCGTGCCAGTAATGTCGAAATCTATCGGGACTAAATCTCTTCCCATCCGTGAAAACGAACTTCTTCCAATCTTGACTCCATTGTGTGTGTGCGAAATTTATTCGTCCTTCTATGTGTTGGGTAGTTAAAACTGGCTTTATGTTCAGTTTCAACCGACGAATGTGTGGAGATTGTTTCAAGCGCCTTTATACTGTCCTTACGAATGTGGAAGTTCCGGCAGCATGCAGAATTTGACGTGCTGTCACCGCTGAATTCGAATAATTTTCCTTCTCTTCCGTTCGATAGTGGCTTTTGCTATCCGTCCTTTACATTTTTGTTCGTAATCACTCCGCTTTTTTTCTTATGGAATAATTCTGACAAATACCTTTATATTAAAATAAAAAAACGAGTGTTTGTTCTGTTCTTTTACACGACTGTTTTGATGTGTTTGTCTTTGCCGTTACATTTCTACATATTTTCTGCTTGTAATTTCATTGTTATTATGTTTAAGCATTCACATTCTTAAATACTCCTACCTCCTTTATCCTCTACCTCGCGTTAGAATGTGTGAAATTTAATAAACGTATTTGTGAGCATTAGTCTCTTTTAATTAATTATCTACATTTAATACCAAACCATTAATTTACAAACGTTACAAGGTAGGCGCCATAAATTTTCGGCCTAACAGAAAGTGCTCATTCATCCAACATCGTCGTGTCCAAATTGAGTGGGTTTGCGCTACAAATTAGTCTCTCCTCCTCCATATTCAACGGACCTAATCCCCAGCGACTTCTTCCTATTCCCAAACCTGAAAAAATCACTGGGAGGAAAGAGATTTGCCTCAAATGAAGAAATCGCCGCTACAGATGGTTATTTTGCAGAACTCGAAACATCCTACTTTTCCAACGGTTTGAAGAGACTAAAGCACCGTTTAGAAAAGTGTATTGATCTTCGAGGAAACTACATCGAAAAATAAAAGTAAGAAACCGCACCAATACCGTGTTTTTCTTGTCGATTCAGGAAACATTTCAGATCACCCTCGTGCAGAACGCATTGTAACAAATTCACGCGGACGCTCAAAAAATTGCTTCGAAGAATACCTTTACATTTGTGCAGCGGTTATCAAAACCAAAAGAAGTCATATCGACGAAAATAAACTTCCAGCTAAATAATGCATGAATACAAAATTTTACTGTATCTATGGCTTTTTATTAAATTCGTTGCTACTACTAAACTCTTGGACGGTAGTGTATAAGTTAGAGTTGTTGTTTGAGCAACTTCCATCGTTCGTGGAACTTACGCAGTCCTTCAACAAACGATGGAAATAGTCCAAAAAATAACTGTAAATTATCATCCATCGTTAGAGTTGTAGGTCTATAGAAATTAGAAAATCACCTAGTTTCAATAGAAACTTTTTACATTTTTCTGAAAAGGCAATAATAACCTTAACAGCTTCAAAAATATCGATAAAATAATTTCATACAAGAACTGCATGACAATCACTTTTAATGTTAAATTCTTTTAGCATGATGAAACAACAGTTTCTACTGAATTTAGATTGTTCTACGTGTATTTTATAATAATCTACACTGTGCATATCTATAACATACTTTTTAAAATGTTTGTGGACCTGCTTTTCCAAGAAAAACCTAGACGTTTTCCATGTTTACCGCGACAAATTTACTATTTGCGT
Organism: Trypoxylus dichotomus; assembly: GCA_023509865.1. NCBI lineage: Eukaryota > Metazoa > Arthropoda > Insecta > Coleoptera > Scarabaeidae > Trypoxylus > Trypoxylus dichotomus. Next base: position 3,220,007 of record CM042082.1, read on the forward strand.
CCCATTCAAGCTGAAGCATGTTTCTAACAAGTACCATCTGCATTCAACACGTCAAAAGGCTTGCAAGTTTTAATGACCAAAGTCTTTATCGCGAAACCTGTTCGATGGCATGTTATTAATAGATATACTTACAATGAGAGCATCGGCTTTAGAATCCAAAGCGATGTTTAACCAAACACCTTCAGAACCTTGGCGTGACTTCAACTCCAGAACTCCTTGCCATCGGTCCTCTTCGATCTGCTCCTCATACCTTAAGATCTTCGGACAGCGTGATACCAGATCGGCACTAAACGAATTCCTTACTATTAGCAATAGAAACGTGCAAAGCAATTCGATCGAAATCGCGTTCATTGTCTGCACAACCGCACCAACACGCTAGCGAAACAAGTCCATAAACATGACCTTCTAGTCGTCGTGAGGATCTGAAACTGCGGTAGCGTTTATGCATCGCGGTTTTAGCTACTCGATTAGGGAGTTACGGACCAGTTTCCTCTATTTACGACAAGGACACTTAGCCGTTAGGAGATACGACGGTATGTTAAAGAAAAACCCAAACACGCTGGTTTTTACGTCATCCATGTTTCGAAAATGCTGGAACTGATCGATGTCCTTATTCGCGTCGATTTCTTCGCGGATTTAAATTCGGTTGGTTTAGGAAGTCGTGGAGGTGGAAAGTTATCTATTGGAATCGGCTAGCGTGCAAGGACTTTGCTTAAAATGAATTACAGATTGTATACATCGACTGATGTATGTGATAGTGTTATTATATTTAGTTCCGGAACAAGTAACACACCCAATGAGCATTTGCTACTTCTTCCTTGAACTTTCAAGCTTGTACAAGAAAAGAAATTCCCCAAATAGTTACCATTAAAGCAAATACTGAAAAATTGTAAACAATATTAAATGTAATAATATTACATATACGAGGGTGGAGGATGCTGTACCCCTGACCTCCTTACAGTAAAACTGCAGTGGCATTATATTTTTTACTTTGCGACGTAGTCTCCCTATACTCTAGTGCACTTGGTCCATCGGTGCTCCAACAACAACAGCTTCCTAGAAAAATTTTTGTCCGACCTGTACAAACCACCTCTCTACAGCTTCCATCACTTCATAATTACTGGAAAATTTGGCCCACGTAAGATTTCTTTTAATTTTGAGAACGGCCTGTAATCACTAAGGGCCAAATCCGGCGAATATGGTGGGTGCTCCACTAATTCAAAGCGCACGACACACAATTCAAGAATTAGCCACAGCACAACAACATTTGATATTACGTAGATATGATCTGCAGATGTCAGTTAATTAAATGTCAACAACATTAATCAAACAACCAATTAGAAGTTTATTATTATTATTTTCCTATTTATTTAGTATGTGTCCATAAATTTATGTGTAGATGTATATAAAAAAATAAATATTTACACATTTTTGCTGTATTTTTATTAGGAGTGCATTTATGAGCAGTGTAACTTCAAATGACTATATACCCCTTACGTTACCTGTATACATTTGGGGCAATAGCTAACCTAATTTATGCTTTTCTTAAATTTCATGGCTACTTCATTTCCTGAATTAGTTTGGGAAATTACGTAGTTATCTAAATTATACTATAAAATAAAATTATTTCTTTAGCTCCTTTAAAATTGAGCATTTGCTACTACAGCCTTTTACAGTGTATTCTATTATATATCAAGTATTATATTTTGCTGTTATTTTTTTCATTTTGGGCAGCTTTTATTTCTATTAAAACAATACGAAAGAAATTTTTATTTCCCAATATTTTCGATAACTTTGCTTCAAGGAAAAATCAAGACATATCTTGTAATTACTTTCGTTAACTCCTTCTTTTGGTACAAATTCTTTAGTAAAATTATATAACATTCTATGCCAACTTGCATCTACACTACCATCCATATTAGTTTGAACACCCAGTAAGTAAAATGTTGTAAACTCTATTGAAAGATAATATAATTACTTATATATATAAATAACATTTGTATTAGGACCTTTATGCAGTTTATTCTTTATTAATTGTACAGGCAAACTTCCAAGAATACCGATTAAAGGATGATTAAAAACCTATTATATTTTAAGACCCATCGTCACAAATAGGATTATATTTAGGACAATATTGGAGCTAATAAACGGTCGCATTGCAACAAAGAAACCCTACTTCGACGGGGAAACAGGCAAAAACGGCTACAGTGGGCAGAAACACATAAAAATTGAACAATGGATGATTGGAAAAGGGTGCTATGTTCCAACAATCAAGGCGGGTTTTTGTAAGAAGAGCGAAAGCCCAAAGAATGTTGGACGACTGTGTAGTGACAACTATCTAGCAAGAAGGAAGTTCTATGGTTGTTTGGGATTGTTTTCCCAACGCCGGTACAAGAGACTTGAAGGAAATCGAAAGTATGTTGCGAAAGGAGGGTTATTAGAAATACTGCAAGAAAATGCAATACCATCGAGGCAACGTTTAATCGACGAAAATTTTGTATTCATGCAGGACAACGACCCCAAACACTCAGCAGTGATATGCAAAAATGTCTTAAATAAAGAATAAGATATTGGCACTTTACAAATATGCCGCCACATAGCCACGATCTAAACCCCATTAAGTTGATATGAGATGAATTGGACAGGAGGGTCCCAAAAGTCTGCCTTACCTCCGTAGCCCATATGTGGAATATTTTACAAGAAGAATGGACTAATATGCCAAATAGAGTCCTTGAAAAACTAGTAGAGCGGATGCCTCCGATTGTGGAAGCTGTTCTTCGCACAAAAGGGAGTTTTATTTATTTTTCGTTAGAATTACCATTTTTTACTTAATAAAATGCAATGAAAATTGTAAGTTTCGGAAAAATTAGTTTGAATATGTTCTCGTTTTTTTTTTATTTTTATTATATCCTTGAATACTACCCTTAAAATAAATTCAAAGATTTTACGCAAGTTAACTTTGTCATTAACAATAAACTCAAATGCAGAAGTTAATTAATAAATATTTTCTAAATTTTGAAAAGAATATGTTTTATTTTACCTTAATTAAGCTATAATATTGTTAAAAATTTACACAAAAAGGAATATCAAAATACAGTTATCTATAATTCAAATTGAAACTAGCACCATCTACGAGATATTGTAAGAATTTCTACTACTGTGTATATTCGAAGATTAACTGGTAGATAGCGCCACGTACTATAAAGAACGGTCACGAAATTTTATTACGCAGTAATTTTATTTGTAAACTTGCACCGTTGTACCTGCATGCATATGTATTTTGTAAGCATTCAAGTGTAAAATGAGCGGAAACGATAATAGAAACAACCTTGATCGGTTATAATACGAATTTCTCGAAAGAGGTGACAGCTGACTTGGAACGAGTCGCGCAAACATCATTCAGTCGATTTTCAACGCAACACGTCAAAATTCGTTTAGAATCGGCCCCCTTTTTTCTTTTGATCTATTTGTTGGATAAAGGAGGCTTCCACAGAGTTTTCGCAAAAGCGGCGGCCGTACGGAGAGGATCGTTTTTGGTGGAAAAAAAAAGAGGAAAAAGTAGGCACGTAAAGTCGTCGTCCCCTCGCCGTTGGAGGTCATCCGTTCCGTTCCGCACCGCAGGGAGAAAGGTCGCTCTTGTTGCTACGGCCTGCGATTGGTCGGCGCTGACGCGCTGCGTTCTCCCATTGGCCGTTATTCGGGTGACGACGTTCGATATCTAAATTCTTGGGAAAGCTCATTTGTGATCTCATCGCTAAAGAGAATAGTCGGTTACCTGGTTTATATCATGAAATATGCGTAAGATTTTTTGAAAAACTCTGTCCCAACCAATCAACAACAAATCACCTTAATACAGGACAGAGACGATTCGCACGACACGAAAAAACTAGTGAATGAGTGACTTTTTACATGCCATTTCAATACAATCTTTCCTGCCAAATAGTGAAACTCTTCTAAACATACAATTAGGGTTTGAAAATGGCACTCGTATGTGATATTAAAAGGTTTGCATAATTTTTACGCCATCAGCAATTAATTAATAATTTTGTAAAACGAGTATTTCGGACGTCTTCTCGAGGCCAGAAATATGCTCGAAATTACGCCGCAGATTAAAAACGTCTAAATCGCCGTTTAATACGAAATAATTTCGTTCTGATTAACGATAAAAACGAGGAAAAGAAACGGGTTAAAACGTCGCGTCATCCGCGTTACTAACGCGTGAATTTTTGGGGCGTTGTCTCACCCCGTAGGGAGAGAAAAGAATCTCCGTTGTTTTAACCACAATAAATGGTGATAATCGATAAATTCTCTACAGAAAACGTCGAGCAAAAAGGGGCCCGGAGGTATCGGGCCTCGATATTTGCGAAAATTTGTCAAGTTTTGACGTGGCATCTTTTGTTTGTTACCGACAAAATATGTCACGCTCGATTTACGTTCGATGCTCTTTCGAACAAAGCAAAAAAGGTAATCAAACATATTTTTCGTTTTATCTCTTTCAATTATACAAAATACTCTATACAATTCACTATTATTCGATTGATTGGAAATTCCCAATTCGAAAAACGGCGTAAAATTGGCATATTTCTAGTTTGGATGAGACGAATGTATAATTTTAATACAAGGTTATATAATTTAGGATATTTATGTACGAACGACAAAATGGCCGGCGGTTTCGACCTCCGCGTCGTTTATATTATCGCAAGGCTGCGTGTAACACAAACGTTTTCGATGATTTTCCGTTCGTTTAGAGATTTTTTGTTGTTGTTAATTTTCTCTTGTGTTTTAAGCGATATCGCTTCGAATTTCATCCTCGGAATTTTAGGAATTCGAACTCCTCATTGACCGAGAATCTTATCAGTAACAGAGGCACCTTCTAGAACAATCTATTTACGCGCAGAAATTTACAACGCATTATAACGCTGATACTTGCTTCTTTATCATCGCGAATACTTCAGAATTTCGAATCAATATTTTGTCCCTATGTATACAGCATTATTCCAAAGATTTAGACGCTATGCTGAGTTTAATTTTATATTGCGTTGTTTTCGGATGTAAATTCAATATACAAGTTGCTGTAAAAAATAGTCTTGAAACGTGAAATTATGCAGTCATATATTATGCGAAAAATGGAATTCCCGTTGTATTTTTGATTAAGAAAAAAATCTTTTTTAACCCTATGTCTACTATAGCTGGGTTCAATGGACCCAAACCAATCTTCAAGAGACGTTTTTTCTTTTAATTTATGGAAGAACTAGTGTACACTCGCATTAACAGACTTCAAGTAGAAAGTATAGTTTTATAATTTTTGCCGAAAACATTTTTATATCCCGGTTTGCTGGTAGACTGAGGGTTAAAAGGATAAAATACATGACATTTCAAAATTCTCGTTAAAAATTTTTTTATAAAATAAGAAATATCTCCTAATTTTTTTTTTTTTAGTAGAAAGATTCTTTTTATAACAAATAAGCATTAAAATAAAATTGAGATAAAAAATGATTAGAAAATTAAAATTAGCTCTCATAATGGTTCGAATTTTTCGTTAACCTTGTATAAAGTAAATTCACGGCTAACACGATTATTTTTAATATTTCCCTTTTTACCGTAAAACATCTATTTATATCTTGGATTTATCATCTATTTATATCTCAGATATATTTTATCCTCTTGTTTTGATTTCTCTTTATTTCCCCGGTCTTAAAAACGTCTAATACGCAGCCTTTCGATAAAATAGTACCCGCGCAATTCTATAAATAGAAAAAAATTATCGCGAATTAGAGTAGGCCATGAGATTATTGATTCGCATCGTGGCGCGCCTAGACGACATCTACCGGTAAATAGGTTCGAATTAACCCGCTAAAAGGCGCGAAATTCAAACCGCTAACGTTTCCCAAATATACAGGGCGATTCGAATGCAAAGTATTCTTTTTATGTATCGAAACAGCGAGAGCAAGGTCGAACCTCCCGCGGAAACGGCAACAAACGAAGATCTAGAGGACGGCGAAATCGAGGACGATGACGAAGACGTCGTCGCCACGCAAGTTCAGGTCGAAATTCCGCATCCGCCCAAGCCTCCTACGATCGTCGAAAAGACGTCGCCGCCAGCCGACAACAAACACGAGAAGTACGACAGGCTTAAGTACGAAAGGTCGCGTACCAAACATGAAGAGAAGAAGAAAGGACATCTGACGGAAGCGGAGAAAAGCGTCATGTTCTTGCATAAGCTCGAACGTATGGAACGCGAGAAACGGGAGAAGTACAGAAGGGAACCAGGTAGATCTACAACTATGTGGGAATTTGGCGAATCTTCTCTTATCAAGGCTTTTTTCTTTCAGTGGACGATTTCGCTTCTAACATCGAGAAAGCGATAGCTAATGTCTTGAAGAAGGAGAAACCAAACGATGAGGAGAAGGACGACGATAAGCGCGGTAGAAAACGTAAAAAGAAAGAGAGAGATAGAAAGAAGGTAATTTGGTAAAATGGTAGCATAAAGAAATTGCAAAACAAAAGTAGTACGATCTAAAAAAAAAATTAAAAAAATTTAAGAGAAAGTGTGACGTATCCGTACGTTGACTATATATCTATATATATTTTAAAAAGTACGTCTAGTTTTTTTTACGAATTAATCATTTTGTAAAAAAAAGATTATTGGGATTAAAACAAAAACCAAATACGTGCTTTAAACATCTAAAATTTCTATCGAGTAATAATTTCTATTGAGTAATAGTTAAACAACACAAAAAGTTGAAACACTAATTTAACCGAATTCCATTAAGAATTTTCCCTTGATATATAGACAGGGACACAATTATTAGGCACCGCGGGCTTTTATGACAGCTCCAATCCTTTTAGGTAAACTGGCCACTAACATATGACAGGCTGAAGTTGGAACGTCCTCCCATAATCTTTCAAGTATTGCTTTTAATTCTTGTTTGAATTTGTGTTCGCATACTCTTGCCCACAAATGCTCGATCGGATTTAGATCTGGACTTTGGGGTGGCCATTCCAAGATGTCAATGTTCGGCTCCAGGAACCACGCTAAACTTGCAGCCGCAGTGTGGCATGTTGCATTATCTTGTTGAAACAAAACTTCGTCAGTTTTCATTCCGAATAATTTTTCAATTGAGGGCAACTTCATCTAACATGCTGGCGTAGGTCCTCGAGCTCATTCTACCAGTGCACACGAACATCTCTCCAACCGCTGTCGACTTCATACACTCCCATATCATGGCACTACCTCCACCATGTTCGATGATAGGCACCACACAATCGGCATGGTATTCTTCACCAGGGCTCCGACGCATTAACACGGCACCAGGTGTACCAAAAATCTGTAATAAACCTATCCTGTTAATTCTTTCAACTCTCGATTTCTTTTAACACAATTCGTTTAAATTTCTATAAAATAGTTACCCTTATACTGAATATAAAACGATTAATTATATTTACCTCTATATTACACTCATCTGTCCAAATCACATTCGCCCAGTCGTTCTCTGTCCATGATTTGTGTTTATTTTTATTTACGTCCGACAGACACGGTTTTTTTTTCTAGCTTTTCTCGATGATAGACCGACTTCTCTAAGACGTCTACTTACTGTTTTAGGCGATAAGTTACCGTTGAGTTGTCGATTTAACGCGCCAGCCAAATCTGTTGCCGTTTGACGTCGATTTTGTAGAGAGTGTCGCTGCAACCACCGGTCCTCCTTTTAAGTCGTTTTACGTTTTGGACCTCTTCCCGGTCTTGATTTAGTATCCCCTGTTTCTTGGTAACGCTTTAGAGTTGTTTGTACGGCGCAGCGTGAACATTTTACTTTTTTACTAATCATCACTTGGGATAATCCCTCAGCATGTAGTGTAATAATTTGTTCTTTAGATTTCAACATTTTCAGCTATATACACATAAACTAATCACGAATAAATATTTTTATTTGCCAATAACAAACGCACATATAATTTAAAATAAATTACTTTACCGAACTATACTAAGTATAAAATACAATTAGTTCCGCAAATACAGCAATAAATGGATTAACAGCGGTATTTATCCCACCAACCCTTCTATTTATACTACGGGTATTTCTAAGAAGCGGCAGGTAAAGACTATTTGTCTGTTAATACTGCTATATTAAAATATCTAAAGGGTTCCTCATATTCATGTCCCTGTGTGTATTTGTACAGGTCGTCTAAAGTACCTTTGCTGGTGAGATACGCAGACAGAGTAGTAAGATGTTACAATGTGCGAGTGAGTTAAGTACACCGCTACTAGAGAAGGTACAATCCACCCCAGAAATATAAAGGATACACAATAAATTTGGTTCATTATGTATATACTTACGCGTGTACTTAGCTTATAATTTAATGGTATTGACAGTAAATAGTATACAAAGTAAATTATGAAATCTGATCATAAGATGACGAAATCTCTCATTAATGGGTATGCAAATGTTAATGAAATATTTTAAGTAAATTAAGTCTGAAAAGATAGATAATACTCAATATGTTTTTAATTAGTAGCGACACTCAAACATTGAAAATAGGTTTATGGTCTTAATAGGAATTTACATATGATTATAATAATTATAAAGTAATTTTCTAATTTTAAATCTTGAACCTAAGCTTGAGTTTTATCATTATCTACTTCACAAAACTATTTCGTTGGAAATAATTTGACATTTATCTACAAACATATTTCCTCTAATTAATATTGCTATAACTATGAGTAAAATTATAAAATATTTTGTTTGGTAACACAGTACGAAGTTATTATTGGGAATATGCATCTGATTGTAGAAAAAAATGTATTAATTTGTAGCAAGTCATAATAGTTTTTTCTAATTAAACGATGTAGGTAACTCCGAATCTTCAGTGGGATACTTATTTGAATCATCACCGTCAGAATGCTGGCCAATATGGATCATTAATTCCTCTATTGCTTTTTCTAATACTGGTTCTTCCGCTTTCTTTGAGGATTCACACTTTACTTCCCAGTCTCATGTTGAAAACGTATTAAAAAATCCGTCACAGAATTCCTCTACTTCGACTGTTTTAAAAGTACGTTTCGCTCTCCGACATGTTGCTTCATGCTTACCCACACCGTTTCAATTAGGTTGAGGTCAGGGTGATAGGGTGGTGATCTAAGCACATCATGGCTATACTTCTTAAAAACTATGTCTATTTCATACCTCTAGAATTATGATTTGTGCATTCTAATTATATTGTACAGCTCTATCTTTGTCGTACTCATCGTATTCATCGTACTGCATGTTTCTTAGACATAACCACGTTTTCTCTATGTAAACATGGGATTTTTTTCAGTTTCTCTATTATGATGACGTTGGGTATTAGCTTTTCTTTAACCCACTTTCCATAGTTTTTAAAATTCATATCGTGATCTCCACCGAAGATAGGCGCCGGGAACAAAACTATCTTCCCCACCAGCGTGAACAATAATTAAATGATCCTCTTTAGATGTTGGTTTAAGCAAACCTTCGTTAGAATCATCGTTCCAACTGTTATTATGGGTATGTAATGAGTGTATATATGTTTCATCCATGTATACAATAGGACGCGTTTGCTCTCTGTACTGTGTGGATGTTTTTCAAGAAATTGCTTCAATTACAGTTTTCCGTGTGTCTTCATTTTTCGCCAGCGGAATCCTATACTTCCTCATAACTTTTTTCAAACTTTCAAGACATCCTTGATACGCTGTATCGTCCATAAAATCAGGGACAAACGTCTTAGTGACACGGCACAAACAGAGAATCGTTAAAACAATGACAAACGGCCGTGAAAGCCTGAGAAACAATTTAACAATACGTTATATTGAATCGTACAGAAGTTAGAACTAGTTGCGTTTACACATTGAACTAAAACTCCGAGAAAAAGAATAGTCTAGTAGTATATTCATGTCTAGAATCTGGAAGAAAGTATTCTCCTTCTAAAATGACTACATATGGTCACCATAGGTATACAGGGAGTACATCTAATGAGTAGATGAAAGACGTACTCGGTATCATCAGCAATTTAAATGAGAAGTTTTCAAATACAAATTATTCATGGGTAAATACTGTCATATTTATCTAGTAATTCATTGCTGAAGAACTACAATCGAAATCAGTTATATTTTTTTAAAGAAGGACATCCTGTATATTTTTTCCAAATTTTAGCTAAGAATTTTGTATTCTAAGCGCGTTGTTTTTGTATAGTTTTCACTACAGTACAGAGTATATTTGCAAGATTTTTATCGGTGGTAAAACTTAGTGTACTCTGATTTAAATAATTCAACTGTTATATCGGTCTGTCATCAGAATTGTGCATGTTCTTTGTCACTATGCCTGTAACATATATCCAACTATTGCTTAATAGATAGATAGTTTATTGACCCTTTAGCTATTTAAAAACGAGATGGAGAAAGGAGAAATCAGATTGAACCGTTTTTATCTCACCCATTCGCCACTATTCAGACAAATTGATAACTGTTTTTCTCAGATTCAATAATGCAACACTCATCACTAAAGACCGGATTATAAAGTGCAAAAATTGAATTCAATTTATTTATTATATTTTACCCCTATATGTAGTTGTATTACACTGATTAAAGTTAATTAGCGTTAACCAAATTTAATCAGTGTAAGACATCTACCAATAGACGTAAAATATAATAAGTAAATTGAATTAAATTTTTGCGATTTGCATATAATCCGATCTCTAGTCATCACTATATAGAAATATTTTATCGTGAGGAATGTACACATGACCATTTATAAATAGTAAAATTAAAGGTCCCAAACCATTACCTTGCGGCGTACCTGCACTGGTATTAAAGTTCTGTAATTTGCCACTCCTAACTCTAACAAGTAATCTTTTGTGTTGTTAAAGGAGACATTATCCAGTCATTAATCTTACTCCTTATACCCTGGTTAAACATTTTTATTAATACAAATAAAATATTTGCCATTTTATAGTAATCCTTCAGGCGTTAATAGATGGAGCCTGCAAAATTATAGTGTAGTTTTATAGTCGAATAAAGGGTAAATTAAACCAGCAACGGCAATTTTTAAATTAATTACTAATATAACAGATCAGATGATTTTAATCAGTTTAACATAGCCATTAAGAAACATTCACTATCAGTATTAAGTTCTGAAAAACATATAGGGTTCTCTATGGGATATTATGAAATAAATGTTGCAATTTTTCCCATCACCACCCTATATAATATAAAATAAGTGTAAATGCAACGAGATTGTCTCTTTAATGGCATCTGATGTACCTAGACGATCTGTTCTTTTCTTTCTTTAAGAAGAAATATTTTCATATGTTATAACACCCTGTATATCATGTGTAATACTTTTCATTTCTTTCGCTATATTTTACCAATTTTCGATCTAGATCGATAAAATAGAGATTCTATTTCATCGGATTTCTTTCAGGATACTTATATTTATAATTATCTAACTGGTCTGCTATTTTTTTTTATTGCATTTGTAATGTGTAACTTGGACCGTATCTCACCTTTCAGGGTCAATAAACATGTTCAGAATTAAAACAAAAATTATACGCAATAAGCAATTTAAATATTATAAATCATTGCGATTAAAAAAAAATAATGGACAATTTTAATATACAGGGTGTTTCAGATGAAATTGTAAATATTTTTGGTGATGGTAGTATCGATTATTTTGAATAAAAAAGTTCATATAAATATACGAGTTATTCTTAATAATAACAGAGATATAGCGGTTTATATTATCCATAAAAGGACTGACAGAAGTTTTTAATTATTTAAACGATAGAAACCATGCGAATAAATTTAAAGTTGATTTTTAAAAATCCTAAATTCTTTGTAGACGCCAGCCTTCATCCATTCATTTATGCGATAATCTAAAGGAGTAAGATTTGGAACCTTGATAGTTAACGTTTTATATCATTTAAACACTTTGTTGCTTAATAACTTCTGTAGATCAAAATAGTCCATATTATCGCGATCCGAAATATTTACTATCCCCTCTGACACGCCCTGTATATAAATAATTGTTGCAACCTTGAATCTTGAGAATTCCTTCTGCGAACTATAAAGGTATAAAAGATTCAGAAAATAATCTATTTTTTAAACAATAAATTGGAACAAAAGTAAATTTATTGTTATAAAATTTATATGATACAAGTTACTTTAAATAAAATAAGTTAGAGTAAGAAGAAAAAGATTTTCCCTAAACCTTAAAGTCTAAATAAAAATGAAAATAAATTATTTATTCATCTTTTTATACAGTAAGCTTTTTTCGAATTGTAGGTTCTCAGAAACAACAGCAAGTAAAGATAGTTTACAAGGGGGAAAAGGAATATCTTTTGTCTACTTTTGCTTAATAGCTTCAACACTTTTCGTCTAAATTCAATAAAGAAAAACCTAAATTTAATAATAAAGTTAATAAGTTACGTTAAAGAAGTAAATGATTTTCAGTTTTTTTCCCCCTAAATATCTAGAAGCCGTACGACTTTTTTCTTTTAAGCAAAAGCCATTTTAAATCACCCACATAAATTGGGATTTCTTTCCCTCCTTTAAACGTTTCTATGTCTTTTACAGCTTTCAAGATTCCTTTTAGTTATAAGTTAGTTGTTTTTTTTTTGTCGTACAATACATATTGCAATTCTCTAACAGAATCTAATCTTCTACTTTCTTCTTTTGCACGCGAATCCTCCAATAGAAACAACGTAAAACCGATTTCTCTCCTAAAAGTGACGAAGTGGATGAAATCGAGATGCTGAACATTCGCGGGGGAAGCCCCGAACATCGCACCACCAAGGACAATTCTCCGCGCACGGAAGAGACGCTGTCCGATGATACCGAATACTCCTCCGAAAAGAGCGGTGACGAACGGGACCGCAGAGAGAGACGACGCGATAAAAGAGGAGGGAAGATGCGGACTAATAGGGGAAGAGATAGAAGAATGATGGATAGTAATCGTGAGAATAAGAACAAGATGATGGAGCAACAACCGAAGGATTCTCCGCAGTTGTGCGTCTATTATCTGCAAGGAAAATGCCAGAAGGTAAGCTGGATTTGGGGTTACTTTAATGGGCATAATCCTAAAAAGAGTGGTCTTCAATATTTCTAATCGTTCTCGAGATGTCGCTGTTAAATAGAGTTTCCTGCTAGCTAGAGTTTTTTTTAGCCGAAGGAGCGACTGTTTTTCTTTGTGAGTTACAGCCTTTTAAAGGCGGAAAAGATTGTAAGAACATCCCACATTTCACCTTCTAACAGGGTACGATTACAAAATGGGAAATTCCAAAAATTATGAAACTTTGATTTGTCCATAGAAAAAAGAAACAGTACAGGTCGTATAAAATAGCTGTGACAGTGAGATGTTACAGTGTGTGAGTGACATGAGTAAATTGCTATTAGACATTACCACGTTTTCATGTCTTCTTTTCTCCATGTAAACGTGAGATTTTGTTCAATTTCTCTATTATGATGGAGTTGGATATTAACTTTTCTTTAACCCACTTTTTATAATTTTCAAAATTCACCTCATGATAATAGTCTCATGTCCTTTTTAATGATAATTAAAGGATCTCCTTTAGATGTTGGTTTAAACAAATCTGCATTAGAATCATCGTTTTAACTGTTATTGTGGGTATATAATGAATATGTATATGTTTCATCCATGTATACAATAGGACGCTTTTGCTCTTTGTACTGGTGATGAGATGCAGATGTCGTGATGTTCAACCAATAGTTTTCTATTTGTCTTCATTTTCCGCCAACGGAATCCTATCTTCCTCATAACTTTTCTCAAACTTTCAGGACATCGCTGATACCCTATAGCGTCCACAAACTTTTTATAGATGCATTTCAAAGTGGGAATTTTGTTCTACTAAAACCACACGCAGATGACACACGTTCTTGTATCTAAACAATAAGATAAAATATCTATGAATGTTTATTACTTTATTTTTCTCTTATTCAGTGTATAATATAATTTCTTAAAGGAAGGGTCAGTGTGTCGTCGTTCCCTTCTTTGCTCATGAATTTAAATACACAATATATTTTCTAGTCTGCGCCTCTAACACCTGGAAAAAAATTCCATTATAATTAGAAGCAGTTAAAATATGAATAAATATTCAAACCTACTTAAGTGTATTAGCATCAATTTGTTAGACTGTACTGTTGTTCTGAACACTATAACACTTGCTAAAGAAGCGAGCTCTACCTTCCTATGTATAATCTGTTCACCGCGCAACTTACCTTGAGAAGAACAGCATCATTTGGCGAGTTATACGTACCTATATGTGATCTACAGGTTACCATAATTGTTATAATAATTTTTTGAATTTCCCGGTTCAGGATCGTCCCTTGTAAGTATTCCCCAAATCTGACAAGTGCATTTGTTTGGTGTGTTATTACCCAGACAGATGTCAGATATGAGATGCTACGTCACAACGCGTTTTAGCGTGAAATATTTTCATTTGAATTTATAATTTACTTTAAATACCTACAAGGACTGTTTCGATTATGTTATTACTTCTAAAATTATAAATAACATCAATATTTCACGTTTTTTATAGTTTTTTACGAAAATTACGGGCTACTGTTTAACTTTCAAACACCCCTGTCTAAGTCTATGACAGTCCTGAAGTGGAAATATACAATTAATACTTTAAGGACTTAATTTATGAGGTGAATTGTAAGAGTTGGTAGTTTTGTTAAATACTTCAACTTCCTTAGAAACCCGTTTAAAGACACTTTTCCTTAACGTCAAAATCATCACGGTTAGACTTCGAAGCTATTTCTAAATTAATCTATGGTCGTGAAAGCCTCCATCCAACCAGAAAAATTACGATTTTCACGAAAATAGTAGCGCAATCCGAAATACGTCAATCTTACCTTCAAAACTATAGGATATTAAACGAAATTACGCCCTGAGTAATCCAACAGACGCTTTAATCTGTATGTACTTCTCTTTTTAGGGCGACGATTGCCAGTATTCGCACGAGTCTCAGCCGCCTATGAAATGGGAATTGTGCAAATTTTACTTAAATGATTGTTGTGCTAAAGGTGACAAATGTTTATACATGCATTCCGATTTTCCATGCAAATTCTACCATACAGGTCAGCCTTGCCTAGAGGGCGATAATTGCAAGTTCGCGCACGGAAAACCCCTAAGCGAAAGTAAGTTCTATTTCTCCTTCTTGGGAGATCCTATTGACTGCGCCACTAGCGTGGTAGAGTCGATTGGATCGTCATATCTAAGCTCCGATCGTCAATTTTCTCTAAAACAAATCGAAATTGGAGCTTATACAAATTTACACACGTACATCTTATCGAGGCATATATCTAATGCGAATTTGTTCCTGCAGGGTTGAAACAAATACTTTTTAAGCATATAGAAACAGCTCCCAAAGATATCCTCGGTAGGTTTCCGAGAATGAACCGTGAAGAAGCGGCTTTTCGGATAAACCTCACACAGAAACAGCTCGAAGGTAAATTCGGCATGGAGAAGAAGGAGCCGAACGAACAAAATAAGGGTGGCATCCCATCGTTGTTCGATATCAGCATATCCATGCCGACGGATATGATGCACGAAGGTAAGTTATTCGCTTTCGAATCCGGAGCGTTTAACAATAATTCGGAACTTTAGATGGCAAGAAAGAGAAATCCGATAAACCCGTGAGAAGTAGACCCTCGAGATGGCAGGAGCCCGATCCGCTCGAAAAAGTGCAATTTTTACAGGAGCACCAGCGTAAAAATCAAAACGATGGTAATTTCAAGCCGTTTCCCCAACCTCAGGATCAGGATATGCGCTTAAACAGGTAAATTTCTTTGCAGGTTATGTCTAAAGATGCAAAATATTAGAGCGAAGCTTTAAATTTTCTTTATAAGGATAGGGATTCCGCTAGGTTTGAAGCTTGCACCTTTGTACTTTGTAATTTTATGTAATTTGAATTCTTACATGTAATTTAGCAAGTTTTTCCTTGTAGGACTATATATTTCTTTTCTTTATACTTATTGCATCCCATATGGTTCATATTTTCAAACGGAATTAAAACGTTTAAGACGGAAATAGATAGTAACCTTACTATACCCTGTTATGATACCCATCTTCTATTTGATCTGCCTACGCTTCTTCTTCCTAAACATCTATAAAATCTCGCTCTGGCTGGAAACTCCGTCACTTGCATCTGTTCTATATGTTCCTTCCACTTACTTCTGTTTTCCTTCATCCTCTCATTTATGTCAAAGATGTTTAGTTTTGTTCTTATATCTCGATAACCTTCCACTCTCATTTGCGATCTATGTGGATGGTGCACCTGGGTCTATTCAGGATTTTTTGCGCTTGAAATTTTTAAAATAAATTACTTTTCATCCCCTGTAACTATATGATGCAAGAACGATTTCCTTTTGTACCGAGCGAGCAAAATGTCACACGTGTTTTGACGCTTTTCCATTTGCCTGCCTTCTGAATCTTTCCCATCCCTCGTAGCCGATTGGAAGCAGCTTGACTAACGCCCAATCGCTTGGCGAGTTGTTCTTGTGTTTGCGAATCTTCTTCGTCCAACAATTTGTATTTTTGCGGTGGTTTTTCACTTTCCTTGTTTGTCTGCAGCATCGAAGTCACCACTTGCGATGGAGAATGTTCACCGTAACCTTGTCGAAGTAATCGGTATGATTCAGCGGCAGTTTTCCTCAAATAAAAATGTCGACATATTGAATACAACACTATGCACACTATTCACACTCGTGAGTCTGTAACACTTGTTGATGACGCAACAAAATGGTGTAGTATCAAATCTTTATAGCACGAACTGTATTGGTGTTGCTCTGTTGTCTGAAATCGGCATTTCATACTTGCACACCTGATATGTATAGAATGTTCGTTTATTTTATCAATACTGTTCGGATTATCAAAATTTTGATCGGATTTAACGAAGCTTGTTACAATTATAGAGGTCACACTGTATAATGTTCCCCCTTAATTCGTCGATTTCAGTTTACCACTAACAAGCAACGGCGACATCGACATGAGAACTTTACCTCCGATGCCGATTCAAGCATCGGCGCAGCCTACGTCGCCCCTACCGAAATCGAACGTGATGTTGATGATGGGCGCTCAGAAGAAGGACGAAACCAGACCCATCGATATCGAACAGTACAAGAGGGAGGCCGGTTTTGGCGGGGCGGACCCTACCAAGATGGACGTCGATATCAGAAGCATACGAGGCGATACCGACATCCGGAACCATAACAACATCGAATCGATGACCGGAAGGGACGTTGACATACGAAAGCCGGACGTGGACGGTCGACAGAAGCAGGTGAACCTGTTCGATAGGCAGGATATCGATATCAGACAGCAGGCGTTCGGCTCCTATCAACAACAGCAAAGTACCACGGAAGATGAAGGCGACGACAAGCTGGAGATTGTCATAAGTGATGACGCTGAAAAGGATAAAGATAACAGGTGAGAATTTTGAAGTTTATGGTAAGAGTTTTTAGGATAGAGTAGTTGCTAGAGAATAGAAAATAGAAAACAAATTACTGACACCATGTGTCGAAAAAATTATTAAGTTACACCAACCAACAAAGTTTCTAGCGATGAAATTTGCTCGAAATTGTTCGAAAAATTGTACGAGGGTGACCTGAAATATTTCCGCAATTGGCAAGAGATGGCGCACGAAGGTTGAAATTGATTCATCGATTGGCAGTTAGCCTCTCATCCGCCATATTCACGGACCCAACCCCCAGCGATTTTTTCCTATTCTGAAATTCCAAATCAGATCTCGAAACCTACTTTTCCGACGGGTGGAAGAGACTGAACCGCACCGTTTGAAAAATGAAAATAAAAACCACACAAATACCGCATTTTTCTTGTCGATTCCGGAAACATCTCAGGTCGTCCTTGTAGTATTGCGCTGGGTTTGCACTTCAATGTAGTTCTTTAAAGGATACAATAATCTAAATAAGTGTATGCTATGGACCTGCGAACTTTCCTTTGACGTGAAGATAAACCGCCGACTCCACCAGATATTTGAGGAATCAATTATCTAAACAGCGACAAGACCTTTCATATATCGTGGAGAAAACAAAAAAAATATGTTGGCAGTTACTACTTTTACCTTAATAACACTGCAAGACTCAACAGCATTTATAATCGTTGGATGTCTTACTGGCACTAATCCAAAGCGTCTGAACCAACTGCGATAGAAAAATTGCTACCAACAGTGATGTAAATAACAGTACCAAGAATGTAAAGACTAACGACAAAAGATTTCGAATAAGATTGTTATTGAATAAGAGCCATCAAATGGTTGTTATTTCAACATTAAACTGAAGAAGGATATTCAATTCGTGGATGGACATAGTTAAGTGGCATAACTTGTTACTTGTGCGATGGAATAGCTTTCTTGTCGGCAGAGAGAAATATAATGGTACTCATCAAAGAAAAAGTTATCAACTGTACTTCAGGTGTAAAGTTGGAGGTTATGATAAGGTTTGAACACACTGGGTGGTTAAATGAAAGCCAACAGACCAGTCTTCAGACTACTACTTTTGTACAATTAAAATCACTGACGTCTAACTAAGTAAAATGCAAATATCACTTCGGCTGTGGGGCTTTATACCATCTCTAGATTCATGAATTCGAGACCCAAGAAAACGAACCCTAACTTCATTAACATGTCTGAGACAAGCCAGAATTAACTTCACGCAAAACCAAACAAAACTCAGCTTCAAAACTCAAAGGATAACCATGAGTATGCTTATTCTGCAGTAAAACATTTAATTTCAAAACACGATGACTAGAGGAATTCTTATAGCTATATATAATTGTAATGAATTTTTTTTATTTGGGTTGCTTACGGTGTCAACATGAAGAAATCTTATGAAAGTATGAAGCTACTACTAGATGAAACAGAATGCTAGAGATCCTAATGTGGAATTCGTGCGATTTTAAAAGCTGTAGCTCTAGCATTGGGTCCTTAGTTTTTGGCGATGTTTAGTACTGCAAAAACTGATTAGCACTGAAGAAGCTAAGGTCTAAAACATTCAAATCAGGACTATTCGGTGGCTGTGATTTGAATTTAGTACACCATCCATCTCTTGATTTTTCGACCAACAATTCTGCATCGTTGTCACAAGAAGGGTTATCTCGTTGAACGTAAATTGTCTTCGCTTCGTACGCTTTTGGAAATTTGGATCTTATCGGTGGTAAAACGTTATTGGTAATCATCTTTTTGCATTCTGCTGCGTTAATAGACTCGATGTTTTTGATCAACCTTGTTCCTCTTGCCCAGTACTTGCAGGTTCTTTATAAACAAAAGGCCAGAATCTTATTTTGCCGTTGAAATATTGTTTTCTGGCAATGTCATAACGTGATCTAGCCATTGCAGCCATAAACATAGCTAGTTATGAACCATTTGCTTTTACAGAGCCTTTCTGGTTCTGCTTCGTCCAGAGTAGTATGACTTTTTAAATTGCAATAAGTAAAAGAAATCTTCAACCATATTCTGAAAACATCGATTTGATTTAACCTTCGACAAACAGAACTCTAGTCTCGTTCTTTTGTTACAGTTTGTTAGTATTGGCTTCACTGTTGAGGATATTCTTTTAAAGTGTCGTCCTTCTTTGAAAATGCGAAAAACGGTCGATTTTGAAATGTTAATTGCAAACTCCGAGAATTGTGCCACGGTGTTTAAGTTTCTTTGATTTTATCCAAATTCTCCGAGTAATTCTTGCGCTTTCGGTCACAATTCCTTTTTCTGGAAGCCACATTGGCACAAATATTTCCTTCGTTGTACTGTTCCTTCGCCCTATCCCAAATACGCGTAACAGTTAGTCGGGAAACATCCTTGCAGCCTGACCAATAATACCACGTTTCAATTTGCTGTCGGTTTTGTGTTGTAGCAAGAACTGTAAAATTCCAGTACGCTGTTCATACGTTAGTTGCTTCGTGTTTACGTCTATTTTGTACATTTCGCGACAAATATCTCCTATAGTTTTGACGTAACTGGTATCTTGTGATTGTCCGACAAATTGACATTTCTCAATTGACGCATGCGTAATAACTGAACTGTTTTTAGACATAGCCGCCTAATACTATATTAGAAACATCGCATGTAGATTATATTAAATGGATAGGAACTCGTTAATTTCCATACATTTCAGAGAAATACATATAGTATCACTATACATCATTTTATGTCAAAACCAAACGTTAATTAGATTAATTCTTTAAAGATTTGGCTTTGAACCGAAAGACATTCCTATCAACCTCCCGAAACGTCAAAGAGAACTCTACATGCGAATACAAGCCCAGCAAAAAGAGAACTTATTCGAAGAACAAAGAGACAATCGCTCGGACTCCGAACAGAGCAACATCGATTGGTACTCGGACGATTCAAACGAAGGAAAATTGATGATCAAATGCGACGAGGACGTGAAGGAGACCAAAGAGGATGAGCCTGTCGTTATCCCGACCACGCCCACCAACAATCCACCCATCAAACCGGCCGAGATGGTCGAGAAGCTCGGCGATCTCTCGAAGATCAACATTTCGGAAGAGGTGACGAAATTATTGAGCTCGATGCGGCAGAATAACGTCGTCGCTTCCGTTTCGCCGAAGGAGAGTTCGAAACCTCGCGACCCACGACAGGCGGCGACTTCGGAGGAACCGAAACCAGCGCGTCTGGATCCTAGAAAAGCGAGATTGTCTTCCGCCGATGAGAAGGTCAAATCGGAGAAAGTCAGTATTTACGAGCAAGGGAGTATAGAGACCGATGGTGCGGGAAAGGACGTCGATCTCAGGTCGATCGATAAGGATTTGGATTTGAGGCCGAATTTTGGCGATTTAAGTATTAGAGGTAGGTTGAAGTAGATTCATTGTAAAGTTTTTATTCGTTGAACTTTTTAATGTTGACCTTGAATTTTTATTTGTAGAAAATGAAAACTTTTATTTCCCTTGTAAGTTGCGATCAAAAATGACTAATTAAATTGGTAATTTGGCGGTACACTACCGTCCATATTAGTTCAGACACGCAAATAAACTTTAAATAAACGAGAGAATATACAAACTCATTTTCCCAAAACTTAAAATTTTTATTGCATTATGCAAGTAAATAAAAGTAATTCTAACGAAAAATAAACAAAAACTTCTTAAACATTCCGTTCATCAAAACTCTTTTGTGCGATTTTAGGTAGCACTTCTGCAAGCGGACGTCCAGATGTCGACCTCAGACAGCTCTCTCTACCGTTCAAAGCGATGCAAAACTACACCCCGGCAACCGAAATAGACGCAAGCTATAACTCCCACCCTCCAATCAATTGGGTGGTTCACATCATAGATATCCCGAAACCCGATTACACCGGGCTCAAGCTAAGCAAACAAGAAGCACAAACTACAGGCGATCCCCGTTTAAGGAAGATCTTCCGGCTCGACCTCGAAGAGAAAGACAGTCCGGCCAGCCCCAAACAGAGTCCAAAGTCAACTCCGACCGTCCGAGTTGATCCTCGAATACGCAAAGCCGAAGAGCCGAAGCAGATTCCCGATGCTACCATGAGCTATGCGCAGCAGATGAACGTCCTGCAAGGTTCCTCCTTCTACCAGAACTTGACAAGTAATCAGAAAGTGATGTTGAATCAGGAGTTATCGAATAGGGACCAAAGTGGCGGTACACCTGTCAACGAACAGGTATTAGCGGGGATTTTAAGCGCGTTAGGTTTGCTGCAGGGTACCGCGGCAGCTGGACAATCGCAGCAACAACAACAGCAAGGTCCTAGCGTCGGGGGTATCAATGGAAACGTTCTAAGCTTGCTATCGACGATAAGCAACATCTCCCAGTTGGGTATTAATCCAAACCTACTGCAATCTCAGAATCCGAATCAAGGATTGCTAGGTCAGCTAGGTTCCAATCCGAATATCCTTCCCGGACAGCAGGTGAATCCGAACCTCTTAAGCGGAGGAGGCGGGCAAGGTAATAATTTGGTAAATCAATTGGTAAAGTCTGTGGTACAGCCGGGTCTTTTAGGCGCCGCCCCGGGAATCCCCAATATACCACCAGATTTCCCCATCAATTTCGATCCGAGGAACGGCGGCCTACTCGGCAACGCGCCACCTTTCGTCTCGTTTCCCCAACAGCCGCCCCAGCAACAGCAGGGCGGCCAGCAGGGACCGCCACCGCCTCAGGGCGATAATCAGAATTTCAACTTCAGCGACGATTTCTTCCCGGACAACTCCGGGGGGAATTTCAACAATAACCGCGGCGACGGTAGGTTCAACAGAGATAACCGACCTCCTCGAAGGGGACGCAATTTCAATCGCAATAATAGGAACAATTTCCGCAGTAGAAATCGATCGAATCGCGGGCATACGCCACCGTAAACGATGGACCGCCATCTATCGGGGAATGTTTCGAAACGTTTGACTGTTTGGGGTGGTGAAATTAAAAGTCCCCAAAAAATTAACGTTTGCGGATTTCTATACTAGCGCCGCCTACGTTTTTTAAAGCGCGCGTTTTAAAGTTTGTGCCAAATTTTCGGACTTCCCGCTTCGGAGAGAGAGGGGATGTAGTAGATAAAAGACGTGTTTTGGTTTTCTTTTTTTTTTTGAAAAACGGACAATTGAAGAGAAGAGTAAATAATTTTAAAATATTGAGTATTACTTAAGTTTACTTCGTTTTCCTAATTTTTTTATTTTAATTTTACGCAATATTCAAGGCAAGTAACTTTCCTGGTGCTGAATTTTATATATATATATCTATGTACATGACCAACTTCATTCCTTTTTTTTTTTAATTATAATTTCATGTTCGAAATAAGAGACCCTGTATATAAAGATACTGTAAAACCCATATTTTTTTTATGTATATATTTGTGCATGGAAATTTGTCACAACGCTGCAGCTTTTGATGTTTAAGCATGACAGAGTACAGTACTGCTCAAAAGTATTAGTTAACCGAGCACCATGTCGACTGGTTTTTGATTAACGTCTATTCGAAAATACTTAAAGCATCTACCTCCTCGAATTAAATTTTTATGCACGTTAGCCATCGGAACATCAAAGACTGCAGTCCAAGTACAAAGCGATGTATAATTATATACTTAGTGAGGCGTTATCTATGTTGTAAATATTGTACAAAACAAATTTGATCGATAAGTAAGGCAATCGTTATAAGCAAGTACCACACATTGCTCCAAATTCTTTTCGTAGCTCTAAACGAAGATTCAACGAAAGAAATATCTTATTTATTTTTTTGTATGCAAATCACATTATACGTTGTTCACAAATTCACTTCCGTTAATCAATCCGGATATATTCGAATTCCATGTTAAATTAATTTTCATTTTCTTTACGCACCGTACATTTCTTTTGTTTTTCTACGTTTGATTATCGATTAATTCATGATTATGATTGTATGTGTAAAATAATATGGTTTACAATACTCACTAACTGTACCGATTTCATAGTATTATTTATTATATTCTAATGTATGTTTAATGTATGATTG
This sequence comes from Trypoxylus dichotomus, assembly GCA_023509865.1. Taxonomy (NCBI): domain Eukaryota; kingdom Metazoa; phylum Arthropoda; class Insecta; order Coleoptera; family Scarabaeidae; genus Trypoxylus; species Trypoxylus dichotomus. The sequence goes on from CM042082.1 coordinate 3,243,506, forward strand.
ATTCGATTGTTTTATTATGTTTATTTTGACAACTTTTGTGTATATATCTGTTAATACTTAGATGATAATAAAAGATTTGATACTTACAAGATGTCTTTCAATAAATTATAGTTGTCCGAATAGAAAAAAATGCAACTATTTAACCTCTGATCTAATTATACAGCTATCCACTCTATTATATTGACTATATCAAATTCAATTCTATTACTGATTGCACGCAGTAGAAGCAATTGATTCCCAATGTAACAATTTTTATTGGATATTCAATCTATAAGCTTTATCACCTTAGATATCGAAGTATTAGGTCTCATGCAGTATAGCCTTCATTTATTACCTCATGATTCGCATCTCTAACTATCTTTTTTTATTTATTTTCATGTGTTGTAACTACTGCATTTGCCATTCTGTTGCCTTAATTGTAGAATTATCTTTGAAGGATCCATATAAAATTTTATTTGGTACAGTGTATATTTCAGAGATCTTAAAATTTAAGTTTACCGCATAAAACTGATTTCACAAATTTATAGGTTGTAATTTGGGTTGGAGATGTGTTCAGAATCATCTCTCTCATTTTGGAGTAAAGTTTGTATAGAGATGAGTTCGATATTTATTGATCGAAATTGCTTACTACTAGAAAAATTACAAAATTAACTTCTTCAGTGGAGTGCTCACTAAACATTTTTTTAAATTTCGTGAAAGATTTAAGTTGGTGTTTCTGTTAACTTAAACAGCCTGTGAAATTAAAAAAAAATATCATTCGTATATATAAAGTAAAAAAACATTTATTTTGAAAATCATTTCCAAGCAAAATCAACAAATATTGAGCTGTATAGGTGATCAAATAATATATTGGGTCTATAGTTGTTTTTACATCATTCTGATATGTATTCAAAATATAAAATCATGCATTCCTATTGGCTAATAAATTAGACTAGCCAATAAGAAAACTATCTTATTGGTTAAAACTGAGTAAACAATTAATGTAATATCCCACATTTCTAATGACTAGGTGAAGACCTTTTGATGAATATAATTATAACTACTTGAAAGGTTAAATCAATAACACCTGGAATTTTAAAAAAATTAATTAATAATATATAATAGCGCAATCTATTGCGTGATTAAAATTTTTCATTTAAATAGTAATTCGCAATTGCAATTAAAAATTAAAATTTATTGACATTCAGCGCTATCTAGTTGGAAATTCTCAATTTAATTTAAATTAAAGGGAATCAATACAATTGCACCGTCAAATCAATTGAGGTTATGTGTTTCAAAACAAAGATTCTTTCGGAACCCCGGCCTCAAATTCGTTTAAAAATTTGGAATGTCTGTGATAAATTTCCTTTGCGATCACGTTAAGAAGTTGAAAACTTGCGTCTCGTGTGGTAAGTTTATCTAATCTACCCTTCTTTTTTATTACTTATTGACATCCTGTCATTATCCCAATTTTAATATACGCAACGCCGATAAACCGTGAAGATTCATTTCGTAATGGTTTAATTTTATAGAGGAAGAATGAGATTTGTTTTTTTAAGTATACTATTTCGTTCTTACTACTGTAACATTTGCATTTTATTGAAATTACTTTATTTTAAATATAAGATAATATAAAAATTTTATTCTTAATTTGATTATTATAAATTACAAAGATAATTATTTAGTTATTTTTAAAGACCTAATTTCATTTTAAATTCAATTAAGATAGCAGCACTTTTTATATTTGAACGTCATCAAATATCCAACAGAATTCTACATTACCTACAATAACAAAAATGTTGAAGGTGTCTTGAGATTTGCAAATCCAGATTTTATATCATTAAAGATTCATCAGAAACTAATTCAAATATATTTTCCACGTAAATAGCCAAACAATCTGCAATAACTAATGGTATTTTAACGACTAGAAAGTTCTGACAGTATATATATGGCGTATGTATCCGTACCAAATTAGTCGTCCTTACACCCTTTACATCGGCAAAACCAAAATTGCAGAAAATGTCAGACCAAGGCGAACGTCGTCCCCGTTTTCACCGATACGCCAGTCTAGAGAACGCTCTTTATTCGGTTGAAACAAGTTCGGCATCGTCCGAATCGGACCTAGGTTAATTTTAACTTCCATTGTGTGCATCATAAATTTCGATTTTATCTTGAACCTTTGTTACAGATGATAATTCCGAAAGCGATGGATCTGGAGAGTTTGATAAAAGCCTACCGGCAACGCATAGGGTACTATTTCATTTGTGTCTTACTTCCACGATAGAAAATATTAATCGTTTCTTTGTAGTATCTGGGCAGGTTAGACAATGTCGGAGGTTATACGATTCTTGATGAAGGGCAAGTAATACCTGGTATGCTAGCGATACACACTAATACGTTAGTTTTTCCCGGATTTACCTTGCCATTGGTACTAAGAGATTACGAAACTGATCATTTACTTGAAGATATCAAAAAGGGCCATATGTTTGCATTAATTTGTACTGAGTAAGTAGAAGTGTTATTATTGCTTATTTAGCCTTAAAGTACACATTGTTTTCTAATTTGTTTCTCAAATCCCCTTATAGTAGAGTGAAAACAAAGTTATATGAGTATGGTGTGATAATGGAAGTGTATGAAACCAGCGCTAAACGGGGTGTGATCAATTTGAAAGCTAAAGGACGCCAGAGATGCGAGATTTTACCAGATACGATGACCAGAAACCCTTGGGCGAGGATGCAGAAGTTAACCGTGAAGATTTTGGGAGAACCTAACATTAAGTCTCCAATATCCAACACGCAACTGCAGACGTTAAGGAGTCGACGTACTAATTTCAACTCGGACTATCAAAGTTTGATGAGGAACTATAAACATAGGAGGTGAGAATTGTTTATGTAACACCTTTAACTTCCATGGTTCTTGACGATCAATTTTTATTTAGGTATCACTTGAGCCAGTATCCGTACGCTAGTTGGGTTTACGATCATAATGAACTCGGTTATTTAGTCGACTTAATCACCAAGAACTTGGCGAAGTTCTATACGAAGGAACATCTTCCGCAGGACCCCACATCTCTTTCGTATTGGTTCGTGCAGAATTATCAGTTGACCCATGAGGAGCGTCTGGATATATTGAAGTGTCCTTCTGTATTGGAGAGGTTAAGACTGGAATTGAGGTATATGAATATGGTAAGTTTTCGAATGTGTTATTTGATTTTGTTGCGTAATTGGATTTATCGTTGTTCTTAGAAACGTAGCCTTATTTGTGGAAGATGCAGTATTGAGATAGCAAATCAAAGTGATGTGTTTGCTATGTCCAGGGAAGGAGTACAGAGCAACTACTGCAATCCAGGTAAAATTTGAAATGGTTTAATTTATTTCCGTTATAATTTGGGGATATATTTTAATATTTTGTAACAAAGTACAACTCAGCGATATGCATGTTAATGTAAATTTTGTAGAACAAGTTCTAGAGCCATCTATTGACAGCATTTTGAATCCGATTGTAAACGTGATTAAATGTTTTTATTCAATTTTAATTTAATATATACTCATAAAAATTATATGTGTAGGGATACTTACTTGTTATATACAATAGAATAGCAAACTTGTAATATTTTAAATTTACCTTTGAGGTTCCAAGAAAATGAAACGAACTTTCAAATAGTGATTGATAAAACTGACGTCATTACAACAAGAAAAAAACAATTATCGACCATTGCGCATGCTTAAATCGACATATTGATATTGGTAACGCCCTCTTTAGTTTGTCTAAGAACTTATTCAACAAAAGAAAATAAATTAAAAGTTATAAAATTCACTTCACACCCTACAATTCTGATTTCACTTTTTTATTTGGACTGTTAAAGAGAGGTGACACAAATTCCAAAAACTCTAGAAGTAATTTAATTGGAGAATCAATTACATATTTCTTAAACATTTCCTGCAACTAAAATATCGTTATTTGCCACAGAATTTGTAAGAAATAATTGATAACTAAGGAAGTTGATGCAGACTTTTATAAACCTTAATGAATATCATAAAGTGTTTGATATATTAAATATTTTCTAATTCTGTTAGGACTAATACTAAAATAATATCTCTTAACTTTTCATGTAAATAATTTGCATCACATATGCACTCTATAATAAATAATGAAGATACATCACATTTTACAAAAATTTTAGTCCCTAACGTAACATTTATATCATCCAGCGCATACACTATCATATTGTCTTTCTTTAGAATTTAATTTTCATTTAAAGGTTGCACTACATGGCTATACAATGTCACAGCATTCGCCCTACAAAGCTTAAAGAGGTCTATGATATTATCCTTAATATTATCCAGTCATTAAAGTATCTCACCTTTACTGTTAAATGTTTTCTGGTATATCTGTTCGTTGAGTCGCTCACTACTAGTGAAAATTTTTGTTTTCTTAAATCCTGGCAAGTTTAAAAGTTTTGGTGCCCTAATACATGTCTAAGTATAGTATAAGTTTATTGAATCAAAGCAATTGCTTTTATTAGCTTAGGAAGATGTTCCACGGTGTACATCATGTTTGTTATATTTCTGTGTAACAGATGTACAAGGTTTCCTTTCCTCCCTTATATCTTTGAGTATATTTAATTGTTCAACTACTTTTTCTCAAAAATAAGAAGCTTGACTATAATTTCTTAACACGGCAAAACGTTGTATGCACTGTACTGCATGAATAGGATATACTCACAGGCGCATATGATGCTTTTCAGATGCAGGACAAAAGGTGTAACTTAAATTGCTGTATCCATATCGGTTTTAAAATGTAGAAAGTGTTGCATATATATATATATATATAGGTGGCCTCAAAATCGCAAATCGTTATATCGGTAAGGTTGGCATCCCTCATAACTTTATGGAATAATATCCAGGAACGTTTTTACTTCCATTTAAATATTGTATTTTACTCATATGACACAACAGAGTTTGAAATTGTGAATTAAAATTTTTGTTAATTTTAGGTGGACAAGTTTACGAGACAATAACAGTATCCGAGGCCAAAAATTATATAACAGCCGGGGAGCCGTCTAAGCAATTTACATGGTTTCCAGGGTTAGTATGCATAATAATAAATAAAACAATAAATAAACCAAAGACCAACGTACTAAATTATACCATTCACTAGATACGCATGGACCATTATCCAATGTAAATGCTGCGCTAGCCATCTCGGATGGCTGTTTACATCGAGCAACCATCATCCGCAGAGGTTCTTCGGTCTGGCACACAGCTGTTTGGATATAAAGAAAATCGAGATAACAAGTGATACTGAGTCAAACGCAACCAATGGGGATGAATTGAAACCGATGCAGGTTTCATAATCTGCTACCGTGCTGTGTTTTGTATGAAATGTTTGTATAAAAATGATCAGAATGCATATTTATTTACCCGATGATAGGTTTTAACCAGGGAAATCTTTAAGTGGTACTTAATATCCAGTTAAGGTTAATCTCATACAGCAATAATACATAGTAACTGTGCGAAATATAACTTCTCTGTTTGTACGATTGATGAACCTACGATTTGATTATCTTACGCTTGTAAATATTTCTCTGGTTCAAGTGTGGTGAATATAATAAAGTCTTATTTAACTTTATAGTTTCCTATCATAACTTATAACTAAAATATGTGAAAATATATAGACTAGGTGTATGCTGTTTTTTTTTTTTCTGAAGATTATATAAAGATGGTACATAAACAGTATTAATTGCGTTTTATTTACATATATTCATTTGATGGTGGGGATACTGTCAAAAGTATTTCACGCTATGAGCATTTAATAGAGAAGAATAAGAAACATTCACATCACAAGCTTAATGCTAACAAATCGAAGCAGTGTTAGTGACATCTAGGATGGTAGGAAAATACTAAAGTGACAAGGATGGGTTGTATTAAACGATAAGGACAGTATATCGTTCGTATTCTCTAATATTTGAATTGTATAGGTTTTTGGAAGTTATAAAGTACGAAAAGATAAGATGGTAGATTTATTAATTCTTGTAATGGTTAAAACTACAGAGTGATTTTATATGTTAGAGGACAGTTTAAATTTCGCGCGGTGGATTCTAGGGGATTTGACATGTTAAGAGTGGCCATTGTGAGTATCGGTCTTGTCAACTGCCTGTGCGACACGTTATTTATTATTCGTTATTTATATTCATTTTATTCGTTATTCTTAGAGCTACTGTTTATCAGTGTTATTTTCCATTTTGCTTAGAAAATCAATATGAAATTGATTTTTTGAAGATCTGTTGTCAATATTTTATCACCCATCCAAAATCTATTTGCTAGGCTACTGGTTACGAGTTCAAAACCAAATCGCCAACGTGACAAAAATTTAGCAAGGCGCGAAATTTAAACTGTCCTCAAACATTTAAAATCACTCAGTATCTTACATTAAACGTTTTATAGAATTTAATAAATACAGAATATTTATTGAATTGATACCCACTTCGACATTAGATATGACATAATTATTTGCACAACGATCTATACTTATACCTGTAATTATAAGAGAAGAGTCTACGTCATCAGCAAATCAATAGATGAATTAAGTCAGTACTTCAGCGTCATATTAGATATCGTACTTCCGGCAACATTTCAAAAGTATTATGGCGCGCACATAAAGTTCTGTCACAAACAAAACTGATGTTAATAATATTGATATTAGTTTTAAGAAAAACTCATTCTATAAATTACTTGTGAAGTATTATAAATAAACATAATTAAAAATGTAAACGTCGCAACTGGTTACAAATAACATCTAAAATACAAATAACATATTTATATGACATTTGACAACCTGTAAAACAATGTTAATCAAATTACGTCTTTCAATATGGCTGACTGTTGGCATGGAAATATTATTATTATGTCTCTATCTTTATTCTGTACATTATTAAACATACGGGGTTAATAGAACGTTCGTCTTTCCGATATATTACGAATGAATGACATACACTTCGTCTATTTTAAGTTTGAATCTACGTCATAGACTTTCATCCGTACGAAACAAATCGATACTTCTGGGTCAAATTAAATATCGTATAAACAATTTGAAAAATAAGTTTAATGTATTGTAGCGCAAATTATTTTATTTGAACAAAATTAATTTTCTTTTGATTTATTAATGTTTTGCAGCAACTATTTAATGAAAAATATATTTGTACATTTATATTTCTATCTTCATTTTTTAAAGTATGTTCACTAATAAATTTACAAATGTGTCGTTACTAGACACGGCAAATTGTGACCCAGAACACTTCTCTTATGATTCTGACTTTGTGTCCTCAAAATCCATTTGATTCAGGCTTTCAAGAAAAACCAATTTAGCCGAGACTGGAAAAAGTACATCAACATCTCATTCCGCAAAAGTTACTGTGTGATGCGTTATGTTTCCATCAAAAATCAAGATGCTCATGGCAATCTTGTGACAGACATTTTATAGAGATATGCACACGTGTTAGAAAACGTCACAATCCAAGTAACAGACTGACGTCATCGAAAGTTGATAAATGATTAAATGTGTACACTCCCGCTATTAGTTCAGACACTGGAATAAATTTGAGGGAGTAAAAGTAGGTACGTAGGTGTAAAAGAAATTGATGAAACGGTTATAAAATTTAAACGAGTTAAAAATTTCGAAGTGCATTACAAAGGTTCGTATTGCGATGGCATTGTTTTTTCCAATTTCAATTGTAAATGCGTACATCGGATAGATCTAAAGTGGAAAAAGCAATGAGATCGGAATGTTGCCGTGGAAAATGTTATTTCTGCGACCAAAACCATGCATTTAAAATATAGACATTTTTTGACGTCACAATTCAAGTCAAAAACATGTCGCGTACATGACATTTGTCTTGAACCTATAGGGGCATTTGGACGTTACCATAACGTCTGTGAGGTTACTTTCAATCATTGACATAATTTTAACGTCACCTTCCTACCTGGGAAGTTGCATGAGATGATATTGTTTTCAGTAAGATCGAATAATCTTCCTAACAGTGAAAATTAGCATGAATATTATTAACGGTTTATTTTCAAACTACGTAATCCTTCGTAATGAGGATATCGCATGAGAACGTTACCGGATCTCACAATATATAACATGTTGCAGGAGTCAGATAACATACCACTGGCAATATTGCGGACTATGAAAGATCCTTCAGTCTGTAATGTGAGTGCTGTAAGTCGTTGATTATCACAGTATGTTGGTCTTCGGCAATGGCTATTACTCTGAGCTCCCTTAGCGTGGCTGACCAAAATTATCGTTTATCAAATTAGCAGCAATTTGTAATTAATTTAAAATATGACTCCAGAACCGCAACTAACTTGGGAGGCATATCTGGACAAAAAAAACAATTGTACTCCCTTTGTCACCCTTCTAAATTAAACTTGGACAAGTAGACATTTACATTAATATTTCTAAAAATAGAAAAAGCTTATATCAGCTATGATATTCATTTTCTAACACGTAGTTTTTCAAAGGCGATCTTAGATTTATGAACGATAGTGTATACTACATCTTTACTACATTTTTTAAATGCTCCTCTTCGATTTCAGTTTCCTTATGAATTCTTAGATGCTTTTTTAACGTGCAATATTTCAAAAGCTTTAAATGTTAGTGTTGATCAACAATTTTTGAGTTTTAAGCAGCATATCGAAATATTTGTTTGTCAAATTAAAAATATATATTTTTTTATGGAACATCTCCATTATTTCTCCATAATTTACTGTAGAAATTCTTCATGAAACATTTCCATAGACTCAAAGTATTTTTAAATTTCTACGATCACCATTCACCAGGCCAAATATATCTCGCTTTCCTTTATGACTCTTCTGAAGTTCCTTGTGATAATTTGAATATTAGTATTTATCTATATTCAGTCAAAACCAATAACGTGGTTAGTAAAAGAAAAAGAACATGGTCTAAATTACGACAATTTAATAACTTTATTGATTAGATCAAATTTACTACAGTAACAAAAATAATACAGTTACACTCTTCATTTGGTTTGGAAAATATAAAAGAAAACTTTGGAAAAGATCAATCGATTCACAATCTTGCTTTAATTGCATCCGTTAACCATGTAGGATCATTTATATTTATCGGCTCCTTCATGGTAGCTTCGAAAAACTCCATATTCCAATTGTAGTCAATTAAAATTATAGAGTGCGTTCTAAAACGTCCATTTCAAATGACCGTATAGATTACAAAAAATTAAATATCAAAATCATAGCCTACCGTGACCCGTAGCCTGCATTTGGAATATTAACAAATAGACTAGATAATCCTTCGTACCAAGAAGGTTGTCTCCGTTGTAATTCTGAATCAGGTAAGTGCCTATGTGATATGAATTATATGTTAATTAGAGAAGCAACAGTAATAATTTTGATAATACGCACCTCTTTTTCCACTTTAATAAGTATAATAATTTCTCGACTAGTTTATCTTTATCGTTTGCACCACTACATTCTTCGATGAGCATTTCAAAATTCTCAGTTCCAGCTAAGACTTTCTTTAAGGGAGTTTCGAGGACAGTATTTCCAAAACCTAATACTTGTTTTCCAACATACCTCGTGTAAGATTTTGAAATATTGCTGCAGTAATGGGTGCTAATGCCATTTTGGCTGTAACAATTAAAATATAAATAATAGATAGCTATATTAGAAACAGACTGTATATATATAATTTTGACGTTGACATCAATTTTTGACGTTTACCTAACCTCAACCGCGACAAAATTGAATCCATTATACTCTTCCTCGGAGTTTATAAGAGAACTCATATATTTTTCTGCGATATTATCGCCTTCTAAATAATCAGTGACTATAAATCCTCTTCCTTTAACACCATGTTTGTGTTCTTCTCCGGTTACGTTTAATAGGGCACCAAATCTGAACTTGAAATTCTCGGTTTGTTGCACGGAAACCCCGAGCCACATACCCCCAGACCTATTAGGTTCCAAATCTCTGCCTTAATATTATTTTTAATTAGAAAATGTAACAATTTCGCTAAAAGAACTAACCTCCAATGACATCCTTAACCCTGCTAATTTGCTGTGACGGTCTTGCATAGAATTCGTCCCTGTTTGAGATGATAATTACCCTGTAGCCGTTTGGTTGCGGGTTTGGATCGGTGTGAATAAATAAAATACACATCCTTACTTTGCTGAAATAAATTAAAGGATCTTTTTTAGCTTTAACTAAGCCACTGTAAAACTTCCGATTAAATCCTCGCACCTTGCCCTAAAATTCAATTTTACTCTAATTTGTTTTCATTACAGATTTGGTGTTGTTTATTTATTCAATTATAATAAAAAAAATTTAAAGAAATTTAAATAAAACGTTGACGTAAAGGTTGTTATTTATAAGTTGCGATGTTTTTTTGTTAAATTCGATAAAAACTCATAGTTTCCTTTTTTTATAACATACGATTAGTGAATAAGTCTTGACCTACATTGATAAATTGAAATTTCATCCACAAACATTACGCTTATGCATTTAATTTGTCCATATATCCGTATTTATTACGTAATTATAGTATGGTAATCTAAGATATACAGGCAATTCCAAAAATCATTTATTACATTTAAGTATTAAAGCAAAGTCAAAGAATAAAACGCTATTGTACATTAATTTTAAGGAATAAGTAATAATTAATAATTATACTACATTTTTAACAAGTCAAAAAGCAGTTTTCCAAAATAGTCCAGAGCAGACATTTTTAAATTTCGCGGGCGATTTAAGTTGATTATTTAGACAATAAATATGCCTGACATTAATAATTTTAGAAAAACTAATTCTCCGCAGGCATAAAAGTTTGGAAATCTCTGGATAACCATTGCGATGTGCCCCATGAAACAAACATAGAGGCTGAAACTAAATTTTGTTTCTCTTTCTACCTGGAGAACGATTTATCTTTGTTAAAATTTTTATTTAAATCTCCCGCGAAATTTAAATATGTCAAGTTGGACGTTGAGAACTGGTTGAGAAACAAGCACTATTGTAATGAGCATATTTGAAGCTATTAATCTCAAATTGTTGTTTTAATATATATACGAGTTACTTACAAAATAAAATATAAATGGAAATTCCGGGTTAGACAATTCGGGAGGTCTAAAATTTTCCCGAGTTAAGTTATAAAATTTACTTGAAAAATCATATCGAACAGTTTTGAGAACTCCTGTAGTAAACATGTTTTATAAAACACGATCAACATCACGTTTTAAACGCGAAATCAAAACAAAGTAAAAACAAGGTCAACGAACAACAACAATTTTATGTATTTCTCGAAGGAATAACAAGAAGACAAAGAAAAAAAACAAAAAAGTAGAATGGTGATATCAATTCCACAAGCGAAAGTATGACCTCTTCCTATGTTGCTTGTTTGAATGAATAATCAACAGTATATCATTAATCATTAGGATATCACGACCACGTTCGGTGGTGTTTACTGTTTACAGAAGGATTCTCGCGGCTTATTTACATTTCGCGCTCGCATTAATTGCGTGTTTCACGATTACATTTGCTCCTCTGAACGTTAAACTAGCGTCATTCGTTTCGAACCCGTAAGCTACAAGTTTGCGTCGTTATATAACGCATGTCGGTGCAAAAATCGGGATGAATCTCACTCAAGAAGTTATTCTAAGAAGTTTCCGAAGAAAAACGCGATTAAAAGTAGGCCGTGGAATCCCAGCGACAATAAAATCGATTCTTTTATAATCAAAGTGTCCTAGATCTTTGAAACAAAGTAAAACATCACGTCGAAATTCCTTGTATTCGAACGATTTCGTAATTTAAACTCAGTCAAGTTCGTAGTTTACAAACCGGATTACCTTTACCTAAATCGCGAACCGCGTTGGAATGGAACATTACTCAAGAATACCCGCGAATTTATATGTGTATTAGAACGTTGCTGAATTCACGCCAGATCAGTGATTGTGAATCAGTTTTTGAAAATTTGAATTTCGAGAAGAAAATGAGTGACAAGTTTGTAGTGGATCGTAAGTAATGAATATTTCTAAAAATAAAGCTAATATCGTTAAGAACCACTTCACGTACCTGTTACACAAGTTTCGACACTGTAATGAGTTAAACAAGCAATTCGAGTTACATTTATCAATATTAAAGAAAAAATGTCATTTTCATGGCCACACATGATTAGACCAAAAATAAATAGTATACATAATTTGAAAATCCTCGTTATGAATACGTTAATGTCTATCTTGATTATTTGTGCGTTCATTGTTGCTACGAGCTGTGATTTTGCTTTTATTGCTAACTACTCTACTAATAACTCTTTCAGCTGATAAATTTTATAATACAGCTTAATATTTGTTGATTTAACTTGAGAATGATTTTCAAAATAATTGTTTTATTAGCTTTATACGAGGGCGACCTGAAATGTTTCTGGAATCGACAAAAAAAAACACGGTATTGGTGTAGTTTTTTATTTTTATTTTTCGATGTAGTCTCCTCGAAGATCAATACATTTTTTCAAACGGTGCTAGAGTCTCTTCAAGCCGTCGGAAAAGTAGGATGTTTCGAGGTCTGTAAAATAGCCATCTGCAGCGGCGATGACCTCCTCATTTGAGGCTAATCTCTTTCCTTCCAGTGATTTTTCAAGTTTGGGAATAGGAAAGAGTCGCTACGGGCAAGGTCCGGTGAATATGGAAGATGAGAGACCAATTCGTAGCGCAACTCATTCAATTTGGACACGACGATGCGGGATGAATAACCCATTGTCGTGTTGGGAAAGCATTTGAATTTCCGTGGCGTTTTGAAAGGCATCCAGAAGTGTTTTACCACTGTACGAAATTCGATTTTATCAATTTTTACGAAACCGCGTGACTTGCTACACAAAACACACTCTTAAACAACAACTATTGACAGCAGACGTCTGAAATTTTGACTGTTGCCATAAAAAAGGTTGCCCTTGCCGACTGCGCTATCTCTTGCCGATTCCGCAAACATTTCGGGCCGCCCTCGTATATTCACTGGTATTTTTTTAAATTTCAAGGACAGTTTAAGTAACTGGACACACGAATCTTCCGCGAAATTTAAAACGTATTTAGTTTGCACGCCACTGAAAAAGTTAATTCTGTAATTTTTCTAGAAGTGAACAATAAAATTAGCTTATCTACTACATATAAACATATAAAAGGTACAATATTCATTTCGATCAATACATATATCAAATTTTCCCCTATACAAACTAACTTTCTACGATGATAATCAATTCGAACCGGATTAATATTAGGTTATAGTCGAAACAAAAGAAAATCACTGCGGTTTTACTTATGTAACGAAGAATTTTGGCAATTTTTCTTTGAATTTACCCATGAAATTTAATTTTCATTTAGGAAAGGGTTTACAAAACAACGACTCAATAAGTCACGCCACTGAGTAAAATGCCCAATTTTATTCGAACGTGAAATATGCTGAATCAGTAAAAATATGAATGAAAATTACCAAAATACTTAAGCTTATGATTAATAGGTATTGCACTAATCCTCAAGACTATAATAAAAGTGCTCTTTATGCAGTCTCTGGCTTAATTACTTCGATAACCGTTTTAGAAATACAGTCCCTGTCCATTTTATTAGGGCCACCTTAATATTAAGTGAAGCTTTCGTGTGTTTCCAACGCGATAATTTACAAATACAAGTATAACATTCGTGAATAGGGTTTACAATACCTATCTAAATAAGTTCCCTAAATATCTTTCTAAGAAATTGAGAAAGTTCGATTTAATGACCTCTTGCCTATTGTTACCCCCCTTATGGATCATTCCGCACTGTATAGAAGATGGGTAGAAACAAGATTGGAAGACACAGTAATTCGTAGAATATTATTTGGATCGGTTATTATTGTAGAAAGAATATTTATCTGTTACTGTAACAACATTTTTCCGTGTAGTGTTGCCAGTGTTTGCCAAGACACCATGAATCAAGACGAATGTAAGCGTGTATTGGAAGATGACTTGATGCCATATATCAATGATTTAGATCTGAATGAAGGCCGCTGACGCTACAATTAGACATACCATTAACGCTTGCATAGACAGTATACCAAAAAGACTATAAGCAATTATAAAAGCCAAAGGAGGCATTACAAAATATTAGTTATATAGTTGTAACGATGTCTATAAACAATTCTGAATAACCTTATGCTTGTATAATACGTTTTTCATTGTATATTTTAACAAAATCGCTATTTAAGCGCGTGGCCCTAATAAATTGGAAAGGGACTGTACATGAGAACTACACCTACGCTTTTATACGTTTCTTGGAAGTATCGATCCTTTTAAGATTATTTATAGCAGTGAATTGTGAACTCTATTATTAATTTAACGAGGTTTCGTTATCATGTAGCAATGTTCAATTAAATAAAGGCTCACATTTCGTTATCTTGTCCACTACATTTTGGCTAATCTTGTATATTTACAGTACGGCAGCTGGCTAGAATAGAATATTACCTGATGCATCTACATTCTTCACTGAGCTGTTCTGAAACTGATAATGAATTTCCCGAAATCGGTTTTTTAAACGTCGAGTATCTATTTTAACCCAAGTGCAGGGTAATTACAAACGAAATAGGAATGTAACTGTTAGAAAATCGAATGTTAACGCGAATGAACGTGAACAATGAAGCGATATTTTAAACAACCCGGTGCGATTCGTATTTTGTTTCTATTCCATTAGGGATAAAAAAATAACGACCTAATTTAACCGTTCTTTATTGCAGTTGGACAACCGGACTCTCTACAGATCGCCTTATATCATCACAAACAACGTTTTAATTGGGATTGTGGTGTCTCCTGTGTGCTTATGGTATTACCCCATGAAGCTAGACTGAATTTTCAAGAGAATTTCAATGCGATATGCAAAGAAGAAGGCTTTAATAAGAGGTATTCGCTTGGATAGACACTTTCCGGATATCTATATTTAGTTTTAATTGTAACTTTTAGCACATGGACAATTGATTTGTGTTATTTACTATATAGATTCAATATTAAGCATAAATTTTACACGACAACACTAGGGGTTCACCCTGGATATCGAGGCAATACGTTTTATCAAAATGTTTTAACTAAGGTACGTAATAGTATTTTATCTAAAGTATTTAAGTGACCGATCTGATTTTTTGAAGGATGAGAAACGTGTGAACAAGAAATTCGAACGAGCTAAAACTTTAGGATTAAAAATACATAAAGCTTCGGTTAGTGCCAATTTCATAATCGGACATCTTAAAGATGGCCCGATCATACTCTTAACTAATGCCAAATTATTGAACTGCGAACGTTGTAAGCTGAACAAAATCTCAACAGAGCTGCGGAAGTGTTTGCCGTGGCCTGTACCTTATCAAGGGCATTACATTGTGATATGCGGATATAATTCGATTACGCAGAAGATATACTATAGGAACCCTTCATTTCATAATAGTAAGTTCTGCACGAAATAAATTTAGTTAGCATTGCAATTTGTAACTTTGAGTTATTTTCAAAATTGTCTTGTAGACTATGTCACTCGAGCTTTGGAGTATTGCTCTTATGGAAATGGCACGGAACATTGCCAGATTTCTAATACAAGGATTATTTCAAATAATAGGTTGGTACTTGCTATTTTGACAGTTTTCATTAGAAAAAATGTAAAAGTTATCGATACTAAGATAAAAAATAAATAACGAAAATACATCAGTTTAAGTTTTTTTAAAATTATTGATGCATAATTTCATTCTGTTCGTTGCAAGAAAAATAAATGTACTTGTAGGTTATTTATAGTCTAACTTTGACAAGTGACAGACATGATAAACACAAGTAACCAACCTGACGATAAACAAAACCTAAATAACTTAGCAACGTTCCTAGTTTTAAAGAAAGATTATATATTATATGTTCATCCACATAAGATAATAAAAGAGAGCTATACTCCGTAAGACCTAGTATTTCAAAATTTGAGTGATATAGTGTGCAGATGTTTGATTTGTAATTTAAAAATTTTCCATACAGGGCTGTGCATCATGTCGTTGGAGACATTCGAAGAAGCTCGTAGGAGTTATGGAACTGATGAAGATGTAATTTTAATTTATAGCAATTAACTCATTATATTTGGTACTAACTTAAATCGATATACTTAGGCAATTATAGACATTTTACGTCACTCAGAGATTGTTTATCTACTATTTATTTACTGAAGAGATATTTTTTAAATAATAAAGATTGTTTAACTAATAAGTTTGTTTAATTTGCTAGAGATTAATGTTTGACATTTGAAAGGGAATTTAAAAACGAATACTTATACTTTTAAGTAAATATTCAAAGAGATAAAAATAGGACCTGAAGAGAAATAACAAACTAACACATGCTCAAATATTGCAAATAAATGATAACATATGATAAGCAGAAAATAGGGCATCGTATGTGCTTTTAGTATCTAAAGATGTTTTATATAACAGCAAATTTGATAAAGTGCAATAAATTAAAAGCTGTTATTATAATCAACTTGTTAAAACAATTGAAAAAAAGTCTGATACAAATTTAAACCAGGAATGTATTAGTTAATAACTCGTAGTACAAATACTGGCATTTATCTTAGAATAATTTGTATTTTTAAATTTAGCGCCTCAATATGTAACAAAGCAACAAATATTTCTTTCTGTATTACAAACAAATAAAATAATATATATCAGGGGTTTCCAAACATTTTAGCATTGACTGCTGCACAAAATTCCAAAGGCTAACATACTGTAATTTTGAATTACGCACAAATTTCAAATCTCGATACAGTAGTACAGCGCCATTTTGTGGAGACTGCTCGAACTTTAAATTATGTGAAGTTACCATTTTGATATAAAGATATAATCTCAGCAAAGTCAACGATGGGAAAGTATGTATCTACAATGCTACGTTCTCCCACTATAGCAGTAACCATGATGTAGAACGGCAACAGCGAAAGAGTCATTTTAGCATAATACTGCAGCGAGAAAGCATAACGGAAGACGCACATGCGTATTATAACCGTTGTCTTTGCTCAGATTATATCTGTTTAACAGGTTCGGCTTTAAGTGAAAAAAAATTATATACTTGCATGGAAATTTTAACATTTTAGTGGTTGGAATTAATATAAAATATCCTACAACGACAATAAAATTATCAAAAAGCATTTTTCTTTAAAAAAATACAAATATCAAAAATTTTAATGATTTCAAAAATTAAAGCAGATCATAATATTCAAAAATTACAAAAACCTCAAAGGTATCAAATTACAATAATGATAAAGAAAAGTGACCTAAATTACGATTTCAGTAATTTAAAGATATTAAAAGGTTACAGAAATAACGAATTATACAAATTTGAGATCATTAAAAATTTAGAAAATTTCCAAATATATAGCTGTGGCCATATGTATTCGCCACTCTCGTTTTGAACGTGTTACACGAATATTATTGTATTAATAAGAAGCAGGGTCGATGACGGACTTAACTAGGTACCTGGTAATGAGGGGGTAATGGTTTATTGTAGGCCATTCTGAGTAAATTAGAAAATAGACGTAAAATTGTAATTTCTGAATATTTCTTCAGTCTTTCTTAAAAGTTGTAAGAGTAAGGTTGAGCTAGTTAGAGTGAAGATATTGTGTCTGTGATTTTGTCTGTGTAATACGATAGTATACAGTAAAAAGTAATGCCGAAAACACGCTAATTGACGGAGGTAGAGCGAGGACAAATTGTGCTGTTAGAAAAGCAAGGGTTGTCGGTGTGCTATTGCCCGACAAGTGAAATGTGCGCGATCGACAGTTAGAATGACGATAAAACGATGCAAGGAGAGTGGATCTTTGACAAACAAACCGAAAACTGGTCGAAAAAGGAAGACAACTAGCAGAGATGAGCGAGTCTTAGAGCGGATGTCTTTGCGAGACCGGAAAAAAGGGTCTAAACAGCTTTCCAGTGAGCTTCTCCGGCTACATAATGTTGCTATTTCTCCTCGCACGGTTAGAAGACGCCTTTGTGAATTAAATTTAGGTGGATACAAAGCTCGACATAAACCACGGTTGTCTCCGCAACAAAAGAAAAAGAGACTGCTGTGGGCTAAAAATCACCGTGACTGGACCATTGACAATTGGGCCAATGTTATGTGGGCGGATGAGTCAAAATGTAACAGTATTCATGTTTTTGTTGTTAGCATTATGGTAAACCTGGGCCTCGATACGTGCGACGCAGGCGAGGAGAAGCCTTCCATCCAGACTGTATCATCCCGACTGTCAAGTTTGGGGGTGGTAGCATAATGGTTTGGGGTTCCATGAGTGCAATAGGCGCCGGAGAACTGTTCGTCTGCGAGGGCCGAATGAAGAGTCGGACGTACATCGACATGTTGGAAGAAGTTGTCGAACCGTGTGCGTTAAAATTATTCGATAATGATGAGCCAGAGTATTACTTCCAACAAGATAATGCACCGTGCCATAAATCTCGCGAAGTAATGCGCCGATTCGAGGAAAATAACGTGCGGGTCCTGGAATGGCCGGCACAATCCCCGGACTTATCGCCAATTGAGCATTTATGTTACATTTTAAAGCGAAATGTAGCTAAATACTCATCTACCACAAAGCAATGCTTAAAAACAAAAACATTCGAAGAGTGGAATAAAATCACCCCCGAACAGTGCTACAACTTAGTGAGCAGTATGCCCCGACGAATTCGTGCGGTGATAAAAGCCCAGGGAGGAGCTACCAAATATTTAGCAATATCTGTATATACCTGTATACACTCAATTTTCTTTTATTTCTTATATATTCGCCGGAATAAAAAACAAAAGAGGGTGGCGAATACATATGGCCACAGCTGTATGTAAATTTCTAAAATATCTATTTTAAAGTTTTTTAGAATACTAAAAGTTTTCATTTTCGAAATCAATGTTAATATTCTTGACAAAAAAAATGTTTAAAATTCTTGAAATCATCATTCGGATCCTTTTTGAAATTTTTATTATTTGTTTTCTTTAATTTCTGACCTTTCGAAAATTGGTGAAATTATAATTTGACAATTCAGTCAGTTAAGAAAGTTGTAGTTCTTTTAAATTTCAGGAATTTTTTCGATATTTTTGTAATATTTATCATTGCTGTCATCATTTTTGTTACGGCCTTAAATTTCTATTTTGGTCATTCTTTTTGGAGACTGAAACATGCTGAAAATCTAAAAAATTCCGAATACTTCAAGTGATGAAAACAATTTTACAAATATCAAAAATTAAAAAAAAAAGTCAGTACATTCAAAAACTACAGACCTAAATTACAATTTCAATAATTTAAAAATATCAAAGCTTGCATTAGCAAAATATTTCTCAATGACCTTTCAAATTTTTGATATAGTGTACCCCCTTCACCCCACCCTTGATGAGATTCCACAGAAGCCAAAAGTTGCCACTTTATTACTAACACTTCAAATCGGTCAACATAATTAGTGATTTCTGATCGTACCGTATTTTGTCATATATACACTAGGGTGACAGAATAAAAATAGACACCTACTGAAAAAAAAAGAATCTATTCTCGTTATATATACAAAATATTTAAAAAATTTTAAATTAGACTAATATTTTGTCGATCCACCTTTACTTGCGTGAATTGCTGCGAGTCGTCCTGGCATAGAACCTATTAAATGATTAATGGTGTCTTCTGGAATATTTAATCATACTCTTCTGTAACAGCTGCCACGAGTTCTTCCTTATTGCTGGGTTTTCGGGGTCGTTTCGCCATATTTATGATGGATTATGTGCCAAACATTCTCTATCGGATTCATGTCTGGTGATTGGCCTAGCCATGGTAAAATCCGAATCCCCTGTTCCTCTTTCCATGTGGTTGTTGTTCTTGCTTTGTGGCAGGGTGCTCCATCCCCCATAAAAGTGGCGTCTTCTTTAGATAAAATGGCGTTGTCGAATATCGGCAGTAGTCCTTCTGTTAATATTTGGATGTATTTTGCCGCATTTATATATCCGTCGCAGATTACTCATTGCGATCTTCCACCATACCATATCGCGCCCTACACCATGATGTACACACCGCCGTATTTCACCGTCTGATGGAAAAATTTGTCGTTCAGTTGCTGTGACGAACGTCTCCATACCCACGTACGACCACTATCACTGAATTGGCAGTATCTGCTTTCGTCTGAAAAAATAACAGACCGCTAAAACTGTTCGGGCTTCGTTCGCATTTCGATTGCCCAAGCCATTCGGCGCCGTTTTTGAAACGTCGTAAGGAGAGGTTTTTTCTTTGCCACCCTTTTATACATCCCCACACTGTGGAGGTATCGCAGAACGGTGCGCTGACTTTTCTGTGAAGTTGCCGCAAGTTCCCCTGTACTTTTTCGCGGTTCTCTTAACACTTCGCGCACAAGCTTTACTTCTTTCGGAAGGTCCGGCACGACCTGGTCTCGACTCCACTGTTGTTTTTTCCTTGCGTTTAAGTTATGTAATCATACGGTTAACTGTGGACAACGGAATTTACTTATTTCACGTTGCGAAGCGCCGCGTTCACTCTGGCCAACGATGCGACACGCCGTGTGAAGTCGCTAGTATCACACGAACCTTGTAAGCGAGGCATAGTTGTAACGATACTAAACTATGACGAATTCCTTCCGATACATCTACCCCTACCCTAATGACAAGAGAAAGTTCTTAATTCGTTCTTAGAATTTAGCTGTTTACATATTTATACCGCTTTACCTGGTGTCTATTTTATTCTGTCACCCTAGTGTAGTATAACTTGGGAAAATGCAATAATGAATTACAGTACATAATTTGTGCGAAGATATTACGTAAAAAAACCACACAGCACTTGACTATATATATACCGTACACGTAAGACAATCTATATACAGTCATTGTTTGCTAGCATTTAAATTCAAAAATTATAGCAACTCCGTATATAAAACAAGCACATAACGATCTTTCTATACTACTTTATCGGGCCGTCACAGCCACCCACATCTATCTAGGTGATACGTTTAAAGGCAGATCCTTTCGTATAAATTAAATTGCTATGAGTAACTTTTTAGAAAGATGGAAAATGCTCTATCGTAGTACTTTTTAATAAGAATTTTAATGATATTACTAATAAATGTTTCCCAATAAAAAAAATCGTGAACTCTGTGTGAATTAAGCGGCAAATAACCACTTCCTAATGTACGCAATCTGTTTCGAATAAAACACGCAATAAAGTAATGTCTAAACTATCCAACTTGTTAGTGTGAATTTATATGTTTTCTTGGCTGTTTGTATACAATTTAAAAGGGAAATACAAAGTACCTATTAGTATTGAGAATAAAACACCTAATAAACCGTCATACGTGTTTTATTTAATTCCTAACTATTAATCTAATTAAGTATTTTGTTTTAAATTTCGCGGTTAAGCTATAAACGAACGTTACAATGAAGATGCATAGGTAAGTAATTGCCAACCTAAAGATGCGAGACGATATATCGAGATTTGACAGGGTTGTATGACTTAATCCAACGGTCTCCAAACCACGTAATAACACGAAATAACTGGAAGTCTATTTTGATTACATTGTAAAATATATAATGCAAGTAAATCATACAAAGCACTAATCAGATGTTTTTATTTAGCGACTGTAATCTCACGAATCGGGAAGACTTATTACATTGGAAAATACAGTGAAATCTCCCTTGAACGGACACCAACGGGACCAACTGAAGATGTCCGTTCAGGAGGGGTGTCCGCATAAAAGAAGTTTGCAGTAGATACAACAAAAATCGTGTTTTAACGAAAAATGAATATATTAAAGAAACTGGGACATTTAAATCGTATATGTATATAAATGTTTTTAAAATAAATAAGAAACTTTACACTTAAGAAAAAAAAGTTTATTTCCTTTAGATATATACATACAAAGTATAATATATATACATAGATGTAGTATGTAATATAAAACAATGAAATGAATAGTCACTTTAAGGACGCAAAAATTCATATATTGTTGTTTGTCTTCCCTTTTTCTTTAAAATGGCGTCTTGAAATCGTATTTCTAATTTAGAAAGAAGCTCCAAAGACTCTGTATTTCCGTGATTTTCGACAAAAGTTTTGAGCTACTTGGTCAGGGTAATAGCTTTACCGTAATTTGGTGCGCTGACTTTTCTGTGAAGTTGCCGCACGCTCAGCTGTACTTTTTCGCGGTTCTCTTAACACTTCGCGCACAACCACTCTTTTACTTCTTTCAGAAGGTCCGGCATGAGCTGGTCTCGGCTCCACTGTTGTTTTTTCCTTGCGTTTAAATTGTGTAATCACACGGTTAACTGTGGACAACGGATATTTAAAAATTTACTTATTTCACGTTGCGAAGCGCCGCGTTCACTCTGGCCAACGATGCGACACCGGGTGAAGTCGCTAATAACAATCGAACCTTGTAAGCGAGGCATAGTTGTAACGATACTAAACTATGACGAATTCCTTCCGATACATCTACCCCTACCCTAATGACAAGAGAAAGTTCTTAATTCGTTCTTAGAATTTAGCTGCTTACATATTTATACCGCTTTACCTGGTGTCTATTTTATTCCGTCACCCTAGTGTATATACTTAGCATTAGTATTTGAATCATAGGATTATCTGTTACATGTTACACTCAAATTTGAATAAAAACCACTTCTAATAGATCAGAACTATTTATTATTTCTTTTCATCAATATAATCGACTTTTTTATTACGAAAATAAACATAATACAAATATACTTTCTTTTCAAAATACAATATTATTCTTATAACTAATATTAATGCTTAAATATACTCACATTATTCAGGTTCATTACAATAATAAGAACGATAACATATTACAGTCATCGTTATTATTACTTTCCTCTGCAATAACTAATATTACTTTATATATTTTAATAGTTAAATCGTGGTAACGTACAAGGCACATTTTCAATCGAGAAAATTTTTCAAATTTCATATTTGTAAATATATAAATGGTTCAGTAAAAATTTTATTTTTAGCAAAAAACAGCTACAAAGTCTTATCGATTTATTATTTAACATGTTTGACATTATGCTATCATCTAATTGTAATCGCTTGATATAAAATAGATTTCATTTGCTTTTAGTTTCGTTAACTACCTAAACACTAGTATGTCTATAATGTAAATATTCTTTCTATACAAGTTTATGTTGGAAATTAAGAAGAGCGACATACAAATATGTACACAGAACGTAAACTAACAAATATAAGTATCCATTGTATAAGAAATAAACATCAACACTTTATTAAGACGTGTGGATAAAACGGACTACTTCCCTTATGAAAATAAATCTTAATGCTAGGATTAACGAACAAATATAGGTGTTGTACTAAAAAAAAATGAACAAGATTCTTGAAGATGTCATGTATAAATAAGACATTTTCTCGAAATCCTTGTAAAACTTGAGGTACTACAAAATTAGAAGCAAGCGAATCATGCTAACATGTATTCTAGGACAGTACAACAGAGACGATGTATAAGTTCACTTTGCGCAGGCAGTATCAGCTCTATACGATATCACTGTTCCAACAATGGATCGAAGATAGTTGTAATTGATATACTAAGCAAAGATTTAACAAAAAAAAATTTCTCACAAACGTAACACTCAACTCGATTGCTCTACTACATCAAAAAGGGGGACATTCAATTTTGCAAGGAACTATGAATATAATATGAAACAAAATACAGACTCGATATGCTCAAAACTAAACATAACTTGCAACGAAGAACTAAGCATGTCGACACGCAGCAAAAGAATAAGGGGACATTTGGTATATTTATTAACTCATATATATATATATATAGATATAGAATAAAAACACACTACAAAGTGTAAAAAAAAAAACAAACTATTTGGCTTATGACTTACCTAAAAGAATACTTAAAAAATTAAAATGAAAACAAGTATAACGATATAATAACCGGGCTTCAAAAATTTATGAATCAAGATTACATCTTAATGGGTAAAAACTCATTCGAAGTTAATATTGTATATACAGAGAGGATTCTGTTATGTATATCCATACATTTTAAAGATAAAATAAAGAAAAGAGATGGCTATGAAATGTACGAGTAAATAAAACATATTAGCGAGCCTTGAAAACAAATGAATTCCTTTCAATTGCGCTAAATTAAAAAAACAAAGATATTTTCTTTGATGGATCTCCCTGTATCAGCACTATTATGGTAATTAAGATTGTTTTTAACAACTGTGTATAGATAGTTTTAATTTTAATCGTAATCAAAATTAGAAACCGTAAAGCAAAATTTACTGCTTAATCTTTTTGATCGTACAAAGATTTTAATATTCGACGAAGAAAATACAGTATGTCAAAAAAGAACGGAGCACTTTTAACATTTAATGCTACGTTGTGCTGTAATTCATCTCGTTAAGTTTTGGTAAGAATGGAACTAATAAATTCTGGTCAAAGATTTCGAGATTTAAGCAATCCACAAGCTGGATCGAGGATTCTTATTTTCAATTTAATCTACATGCTTTAAGAAGGATATGACTCGATTAAAAGAGAAATTGATAAAGATAAATTTGCTAAGCATAATACCAAATGTAAAAATTAGTGGAAGTGCATCGGAAAATTTCGATACATGCTCAAAGTTCAAACGGGACTCCTTCTGCATTATTATTTGACCAGCAACCCCAAGCGATTTGTAAAAAGACTAGCGAGGGATGCATATAAAATGGATTTATGGCTGAATCGGAATAGAGCTATTCATATGAGGTTAACGAAAGATAGTAATGAACTACAGAAAAAATAAATCCTCCAATAAAGTACGTAAAATAATATTTTATCCAGCTGTTTTCTACGCTTGTAAAATAAGTGACCTAAATAAAAAAAAGCAACGAAGTAAATTTCCATGCAATGGGGGTTGACAATTGTAGAAGAAAAGAACATCGAAGAAGTTTACATCGGAAGAACAAACGAAGAAGTCTCTGGTATTTAAGATGAATTTATTTTTGGTCAGGTGTTAAACCTAGAAAGTACAAACAGTTAGAGTATTGGGAACCAGTAGAAGACTGGATTTTTAAGGAGATAGTAAAGAGGCATAAGAGAATGTTAAGCGAAGTACTTATATAAGACTTGAGTGGGGGATATGTGAGAGATTAGAATGAAAAGACCAGAAACAGAAAAATTATAGAAAAAAATAACAAATCTGTGTATCTCGATGGTCTATTAAAAAATATAAGCTAAGTAAAGGAGTCTATAGCTCATAAGGAATGTGGAGTTTACGTAACCACAAGACTTAGAAAGTTGAAGCCATTAGAATACTCAGAGAAGATAGTGGAAGATCGGTTAACACAGGGGCATGAAAAAAACCAAGAGAATGTGAAACGAGTTCTATCAGATTTGAAATGGAGTCATGTGAAAAGCTAGAAAGATTATCGAAAGGAGTAATAATCTGTGGATATCGATGGTGCATTTCTTATATGTATCTAGTTACCTATGCTCGAATAGTGTATACAATATGTGTATTTTTTTCTGCGAATCTTGTTCCAATTGATTATTTACGTAGTTAAGTACATAAAATTTCTATACAGACAACAACGCAGTACATATTTCTATCATTTTTAAAAGATATTAAATTTTGTACTTTAAAATCACCGTACACATTCTTTTTGTCGATACTGTATATTGAAAAAGCTCTAATAAGCTAATAGGATTCGAATTAACCAATAGAATACCACGAAGCTATTCCACCAATTAGGAATCCGACAGGCATTCAAACCAACCAATCATATACCTCGATAAAAACGATTTAACGCAATTTTATTGGTCGATTCAAAATTAACCAATCAAACTCCGTCTTAGTAAACGATCGACTTAAAACCATCTATACACATCCGAGATATAAACATTTTAAAACCTATCGTTTAAAAGAACAAGGGACAATATAATAATAAAGATAATTGATACGTAATATAAATCGTCACTTAGTTTGGCTTCCCGTCGCTGTGCGCCGCCTCAGTTTCGAGATGTAGCCAATCTTAAACGTCCGATCGGATTTCGTTCTAGCGATAGACGATGACGTCACGAGCACTTGTTTCGACTTTTGATTCTTAACGCTATTATTACTAAGCCTATTACTAGATAAAGGTGCACTCTTTTTCAATATTCTACATTTAGAAGGCGATTTATTGCTAGAAATTACAGCCTTTTTTTCTTGTTGCTTAATATTTGGTGTGTTTAAATTGCTTACAAGGTTTGTAGATGATTTCTTTTGAAGTATTAAGATTTTCTTGTTTATTTTCCTCATATTCCTTTTGTTTTTCTTAAATTTATCGACCAACTTTCCTAGTCCTGGCTTCGATTTTAAACGTTGGGACTTCCTTATCGTCTTCCTCAAGTTAAATCTGGTCTGCCTTGCTTTGACGATGTTCGAATGCACAGCCTTTAGATTGATTTGCCTTTCCGTTTTACATTTCCTCATCGGACCCAACTTTTGTCTCAATTCCTTATTGGTCGAATCAACTTGGTTTACCATTTCCTCATTCTTCTTCATAACATTCTCAATCGTACTAACCTTTCGCATTCTTAAATCATGTTTGATTGCTTCCATTTCACTATTCGTAGCCGAAGATCTTGCTCGTTTGCAGATATTTGATTCTGTAGGTTCGGATGAACACCTTTTCCTCCCTTGCCTGCCGTTAACTTCTAATTTTTCTGAGTTTTTTGCTATTCTGCGAATTGAACTCCTACTTTTCGATCTCCGAAAATTTATTTTTGTAAAATTTTTTGGTCTCAAACTTGCTACTTCTTCATCCTCCAATTCGTTCGATGAGGAAGAGATCTCATTGATTTGAATATTCTCTTCGGAGCTATCAGATTGCGGTGTGGTATTTGAGCAAATCTCCGAATTTGAGATCACCGTATCGTTCGTGGAATCTTTCTTGCAGTCCGTACAAGGTTCTTCTTTAGACTCAGCGGAGGTCTCTTCCGTTTCATTATCTTCGAGGTGACTAGCTGGATCATTGACTTCTTTTTCGATTGTCTCGGTTGGCTTCGGAGTATGCGCTGGAGAGTTTGGATCGAAAGATAAAGAAGACCTTGGTCTTAAAACGTTTGGCTTTTCTTTGCGGTAGTTGACCGTAAACATGTCGCTGGCTTCATGAAAGCTCCTTCTGTATTCCTCAACTAAAGGTGCGGGTGTCCTATACGAAGTTATTGGCTTTAAAAATTGTGGGTGATAACTCAGCATAGTATTTGCTGTTCTCGCAGATGTTTGCGACTTGGGTTTATATGGTAGTTGTGGTCCGTTTTCGAATCTTGTTAAAATTTGAAGGCCACTGTCGGGATACGCTTTCTTTCGATTGCGTAAAACTTGCGCACGAGGTGGACCAGGTGGATCTAGCATCAGTGTAACAACCGATGTATTATCAGCACGCATCTTGGTGGTTGACCATAATTTTAAGGCTCTTTCGACAAGGCATTTGCTCGGATTAACCCATATCTGCAAAGCGAGGGTGAAATTACAGAATACGTAGGAATATAAGTAATCGATTCTAAAATTTAATGTATCCTCACCTTACTTAAAGCATCACACAAAGTAGCCTCTTCGTTATGCTTCTCGGCTTGCTGGACGATATGCACTGCCATTTGGGGATTGAGCATGTTATACAACCCATCCGTTCCGAAAATTAAGCATCTAAATGTTGCTGTATCAATCGGAATCACCGAACAGTCTGGATCTGGTGAGACCACAAATTCATCCAATTCTGAATTGTATGACCATAAATCGCCTAAACTTCTAGCTACCGCAAGGAATGGTATCTCATCAATGGGGGTTGAACGTCTTACGGGGCCTTTGTGACCTATTCTAGGGCGATTCCAGACTACTCGTGGTACACCTAATATGAAAACGAATGAGTTTAAACTGTCCAAAAAATAATAAACATCCTTCACGATTACCATCGGGAAATATTAAAACGTAATTCTTAAAATCCAAATATTTCATTTATTTGGGCGACTATAATTAAAAAACGTGTATGAATGCTAAAATCGAACAATTAGAATCCTAACCTGATTTCGATACGACTTTCCCGCCAGATTGCTCGATACGTAGCATTTCACTAGCACTTTCCGGTTTATGATCTCTGGTTAGTGGTTTTGCTTTCCATGCACTACACCCAGGTTCTTGATAACCTAAAATTAATTATATGGAAGATGTTGACAATAATTCGAAGATTATATAAATAATATGCATTACCTAAGACTATAGCGGAGTCTCCTACATGACCGATATATATTTTACCCTTTCTAATAAAAGCGACGCTAGCTGTAGTTCCGGCTGTGCTAGGTAATCCAGAAGCAGTCTTCGGCCACTTTTCTGTAAAGGAAATGCAGAAAAAATTGAGTAACATAACCACAAAAAACAAAACATAACCTATTTAAAATAACAAAGATAAGTTTGTGGTGTGATTTTGTAGTTTATTTTAAGTAATGAAGTACCTTGCTCCTTCCACATAGCATAATGCGTTGCTATGTAGCCTAGTTTGATAGCACGAAGGACCTCCTCATCATTATCCGACCAAAAGAACTTGTGTCGGACTATATTTTCCATGAGCCTTTCCTTGGCGAAAGCAGCCGCTTCAGCACCACCGTGACCATCGTAAATACCAAAAAATGCATACTCCAAATCGCGTTCGTCCTCGGTTTGTTGATAAGCAACAGAAAAGAAGTCTTCCATATACTTTCTCCCACCTTGTCTACAATGTCCAGTAACACGTAAATTGACACCAATCGACGCGGGCATTTTCGCGAACAGATATCGCACGCTTAAATAAAAACACCAGTCTAACTCTTCAACGACGAATTCCTTTCGTATTTCACATTTGAAATGGATTTTTTCATTCAAAAACCACCATCCGAGATCATAACAGCTTAACTGTCAATTTCGGTCCGCTAATTGTGTCAAGTGCTTCGACGTACGTCATGGAAAGTTTCGAATTGCGCTCGATGCTTTTATTCCTGCGCGTATGTCTGAAATTGAACTGCGCCTTGAACTGGAGGCTCTCGGGTAATCCGCCAAATATAATGGGAGAAGTTCAGACTGCCTTTGTATCATTTTTAGCACGTAATTATCGCCCCATTGAGAGATAAGCTAATGTAACGTAGCGCGTAACTACACGCACTATTTGAATCGATACAGCGGCGGTTCGATAAATTGTCCTGGAAGGGTATTTATTTTGTGAAAATGTAAAAGAATGCGATAATTATTCTACAAACTCATGTTTAATATCTGGAATAATAATTATTGAAATAGCACAATCACCATGATTACAAATACATAATGAAATATGAATATTTGTAACGGAAAGGATTAAGCGTTTTTACTCCATAAATATTGTCAGTTATATTATTAATTGCTAGTAACTCAAAGTGTTTGAAAAACATATTTTGAGTTAAAAATCAGCTTCTAAGTTACAGTGTAATAAGTTTCAATTATTTTTTCTATCATTTTAGATAGATATGTATGTTAGTAAGTTATACCCTACTTTTTAATTCGCAGTGTAACCAAAGTTACACTAGTGATATTTGATATATTGCCGGCCGCCATATTGTTACAACAACCAATTGACGTTTAGAGCATGTATTTGTTTGAATACGTTTGTATTAGTAATTATGTAACTACAACCTATAAAAAATCCTAACTAGTTTTAAAACTGCCGCCAAAAAGTAGCTTTTAAAAATTCTATTGTGTGAACGCGTCTTTTCATTTTACTCCTCCAAATTAAAAAATAGAGTATAGTTATTTATAATGTCTTCCAAAAAGAGAGAGACAAATTTCTGAACGAATCCAAGTAACAGTTATTTCTTATTGGTCGCTAGCATGGCGAAATCACACCGTACAACATTGCATTTTTGTTATAAATTGTTTTGACATACTTAACATAATTATTATATTACTTATTATCATGTAATCATTCTTTAAGAAACTGCTTCTGTTCGATAATTTCCATTCGGTATTGATACTTTTACTTATTTTTAACTTCATCATTAATTAGCAAGTTATTTTGTGAAAATTGAAAATTTAGATAGATTTTGAAGTAAATAGTGAAACAGATGCATATGTAAATCGCGTATAGATGCTCAGTATAATACTGCACATTCTAATTTTCCTTTCGGTTTAAAATTTCAACGAAATAATAGCATGTTACGCCGCTGCTTTCTAACAAGCAACTTGTGAGGTAAATGATTTAAAATAAACAAGTCAAAACGCGTTTCTAACACGTTCAAATCTGTACGCTAACAAAGATAAACTTTATAAACACTTATCAAAGCAATTATTGAATATTTGAAACAACTTTTATAACATGGATGTTTAAAAATAAAACGTAAACATATTATTTTATAAAATTTATATTTTTTAATTTAATGAACCGAGGAATTCATTGCTTCTTGTAATTTATTCAATTTATGTTAATAAGTTATTTACAAGCAAAATAGTTTATTTAAATCGTTTTTCACATTTCGGGGTGGAAAAAGGTGTCTGGTGATTTTAAATTTGCCACCAAAACGCTTTTTTTTCAACGGCGAAAGTATTTCGGTTGGCAACACGCGTAATAGGAGAAAATACACAAAATGGCGTCGTGCAGTTGTAGATGAAGTCCGAGAAGTGCTTTCGGTTTTTCGCGACTTTCCAGCGATTTTTCTATTATCAAAGGGACGTAATTGCGTCGAAAACGGTCATCGGACGTCCATTCATCGATCGGCAACGTTTAGCGGCGATCATGTGCTGTGTACGGTGGAGAAAATCGTTCGGAAAAATGTGAATTGTGTTCTTTGTTTCTCATTGTGGTCGATGTAAATGGTGGACATATTCAGCGCACTGGCCAGTGGATTTTTAACAGGTTGCAGCGGATCGGAATTGAACGGAACGAACCATTCTACGTTTATCCGACGTAAGTAGAAACTCTTTAGTACTCGTTTATCTATGTTTTATGATGATTTCGTCTTTTTAATTCTATGTAGGACACCGATACTCTGGGCGTATACTTATAGAATGTTTACAGTATTCATCTGGACGGTTGTGTCTCTGATTTATGATATATCAGTGAGATTTTATTAAAAATATCGATTTATTGTCGCTGTTTTTTTCTTTATATAGAAGCACCATTAAGATTTAATAATTCAATTCTATGGAAGCCGTGATGGTCCCACTTGAGAAACGATTATCTTTTCTCTTTTCGCGAAATTCGTGTTTGACAATATACACGTACGAATAGAAGACCCTTTTCAATATGATTTATGCTTTTATTGCCTTCAACACCGTTCTTTTCTTCTTCTTTTCTTTTTAATATTGCAGATTCCATTCATTTCAAGCAATTGGGTTCATCTACTGCTAAGACATTCCAAACGACCGCCTAACAATTTCCCAACTGGTAAGAATACCTCATAAATACGTTTTCATATTTGTTTTTCTCATTTACAAGACGAGAATTGTGTCTGCATGTGGTAATATGTATACAGGTGATTCGGACTCGTTAAACGTTCGAGTTTTACGACTCTATTTTCGAAAATGTTTTCAAGCTTTAAAATCGGAAGGCCGTTTGTGTATAACGTACGCGGGTTGAGTTAGAATTTATTCATTTTTCAACCGAAGATAATCAATAATTTAAATTATTTAACGGTAGACGTTTTTAGCAAGGATGATAATTGAGATCGACCGCCTTTGATTATCTTAGCAATTTTTTTTCCTAACCTTAAGCGATTAGCGTTTGTTTTTATTGAGATCATAGCCAGCTTAAAATATTTGAAGCGTCAAATTAATATTTAATGTCGTAAAAGGGAAGTTATTTTTGTATTAGCGAAGCTTCTGCAGAGAAAGTTACCCCTTTTATTAATTTATATCTATAAAAGGCGGGCTTCCAATCAATAAACTTGAGGACGTCTATTTTTTTTTCCTTGATAAGCTGTCAATTTTGCGGAAACAAGTAGGCGTTGAATTGTGTCACTTTTTTTACTCTAACACGCGTTTTTGTTGGTAAATAATATAGTAATTAATTTTATTTTTGAAACAATAATAATCCGTATAAATTTGATTGTTTAAACGATATGGGTGATTGAAGATTTGAAGTGTATACAACTGTAAGAGCTTACTTCGTATTTTACGAGATTCCACGCGTGTAAAATTTATCGCAGTAAGCCATGGAAATTGATTACCTGTCAGAATGTTCTTGTCAATCTGTATCTTTTACGGTTTTCGATTTAAACGTGAAATTTCTAGGTGTTTTTACGGAATTAAACGAATAGCCCGATATCGGAAAAAACAAGTACGATATTTAAGCGGTTTATCGCTGTTAAAGAAAAAAAACGGACCCAAAAGGTTCGACAAATATACGTAACTTGGGTAATATCGAAAGTGTGGACGGTTCTAATTTGTTATGGTATAAAAATATCCTTTCCTTTAGGCGACTTTCACTTGGTTACTAACATCTAAAATCTTTTGAAAAGTCGTAAAGTTTTATTGGGTTGTTAGTTATAATTGCTTGCCTATTGTATGGAGCAAACAAGACTTATGTTACCCAAAACAGTTTTAAGTTCTTAGAAAACGTGAAGGTCCAACTGGACATTTGGCAATATTTTCCTTGTACACTACCGTCTATATACATGGCGACGACTATAAAATTGATGTTTTCTTTGATTTGAATTGGAACATAGAGCTTGTTTGTAATAATATTTATTAATAGATATTTGATATTGCGTAAAGAATGTTTAATAACAAAAAAAAAATTGTAAACATTGTTTGAATTCTCCTGGTTTGAAGAAGTTACGTTTTCTTTTGTAACACGTTCTTAATGAAACCTGCAAATACAATATGTATAATATATTTACAGCTAGTTACAAAATACACTGAATGACGAATTAACGCGCTCATTTACTAATTCAAACTCACTATACTTAATTTTTTAACTCGAAGGAGTAAAATCGAAAGATGCGTTTACACGATGGAATTTTTTAGTTACTTCTTGGCGGCAATTTTAAAACTAGCTATGATTTTATATAAATTTTAATTACGTAATTAATTATATATTCATTACTCATTATTATAATAATTAATCAATTAAATACAGAAAACACTGCAGAATAATATTTATTGATTAAATACACATAATACTAGATTTCAAATTTATACATCGTACCTTTGTTAATGGAAGTTGCTAGATTCTACTATGTGTATTCTTATTTTCATACCTCAACATAGTTTTGTTGCAACTTCTGGCCATCTCATCTGTCACATGCGTATAATATTGATCTTTATTAAGGTGAATTAAATGAAGTTCAGATAAAGTTTTGGTCATTTAATCTTTCTCCATTTGGCACAGCATTCTCCTGTAAGATTCTCACATCTTTTTTTTTATCACATCGCCTGTAGTTGTACCACCAAAATAATCCCAAATCATCATACTAATTTGACTATGTTTCCCAGTAGGAACCATAGATTGTTACTGACTTTTCTCTATCAAAGATTTAGAATTTGGATTCATCTGTCCATAATGCTTAATACCGTAATATTTCTGTGTATTTCTCTACTTTTTATAATCATATACACTACTATGCAAAAGAAAGAGGCACCTAGATAAATTTTATAGAAAGGAAATTTGAAAGAAAATGTGTAACGTAATGTAAATAACTATATCGTCTGATAAATGTGTGGTAGTTAAAACTTGATTTCGCGGAAGATTAAAGCAAATACAACTGAAACAGATTGTATCTTTATCTTATACACTACTGTGTAAAAGAAAGAGCCACCTAGATACATTTTATAAAAGGGAAATTTAAGAGAAAATGTGGAACCGTAATGTAAGTAACTATATTGTCCGATAAATGTTTGCAACTAATGCTTATATCGTTAAATAGTATACTGAATATCCTCAGAACTTTTAGTTTTTTAATATTATGTATGGCTACCCTTATTTTTGGTAGTGATTCTTCCATGTAATCGTTCGGAATACGATACCATTCTTAACTCATTTAAAGTCTTTGGTGCCATTTCAATCTTTTTACGGTCAAGATAATCCCAAACATGTTTCATCATCTTGTAGCTGAGTTAAACGCTTCTTGACCAATCGAGACGTATATTTGGAATCGTTAACTTCATGCAGAAGGATATTATTACCAATTAAACGATGCTCAGCAGATATAACATGTTGAAATATTCGATATTTCTCCGCTGGAAGCTTCCCTTCAATTTTAATGTCACCAAGTCCTTGCGATGAAATGCAGTCCCAAACATGGATATTGCCACCCCCATAATAGTAGCTTCTAAACATGGTTCTAAGAGGTAAGAGTTTTTCCAACACGCCTCTTCGATCGAAGTCATTGAAATTTAGACTCGTCGGTTCATAATACCTGTCTCTACTCATCTTTTATACAATTTTGATGGTGTCTGGCATATTTGTGCCATTTTACTTTATTGCCTCCTCGCAAAAGAGGTTCTCGGACAGACACACGTAATCCAAATTCCTTCAAATACCGTAAAACAACTTTATTTCTGTTTGTAACGATATTTTCAGCATTTTTTCTAAATGTAATCACTGTATGACAACTTTCAGCACTAGCTTTCATAGTATCTCCGTTTAACACTATTATTTTTTCTGTTAGGAATTTAGCATAAAACTCGTTATAATTTGCACGTAAACCCTTCACACCCGGGAACTACGGTGAACAATAAACACAGACAAATAGACCCAACCATAAATTTTATTGCCTCTCAATACAAATACGGAAAATTACCCTGCCTGCAACATACCTGCTTATCTGTTTATTTATGGCATTCTTGAATACTACAGACGGATTACGATTTCCAAGTATTCTCTTCTATTTATGTGTTGGTACAGCATTTACCAGATTTAAGTCAATTCTGTATCATTACAATTAAAAATATGTTAAGAAATATTTCTGAAACACCCCTGACCATTACAAAAACTTAAAAATATGTCTATAGTCCGTTCGCACCTTAAAAGTTAGTATGGCTTTTATGGGAAGTAATGACAAATGGAACATAACCAATACTTTTCATATATCTTTATTACGGCATTATGTTGCATGATATTATTTAATATAAATAATACAAGTTATTTCTGTATTTTCCAAATTATACGCATATATGGTGCTGCAATGATATAAATAGTGGCCTTCTATTAATATTAACAAACACTGAGAATATTACACATAAAGTAATTGCTAGTAAGGGCAGGTATAAAGTTTTTAGCGTTAAAGCAGAACAGCTGACCACCAATAAGTAAAACTTAGATACCAATTTATTTGTTGGCAGTAATAAAATGTTAATAATACAATTCCATATTAAGAAAGATCATAATTATTACAGACAACGCAGTTTTTATAGCGACATTAAGATTATTTAATTTATTGTTGGTCGTTTTCATTATGATCAGATGACTTGAAACTGAATCCAAATCTAGAAGAGTTAGAGTCTCCATTGAAACGGATAATAACTTCAATTTCATATACTCTTCACATTTCATCTCTCACTGTAAAAAAATAGTATTTTTAGTAGCAATCATCATAAACAGTTATAGCAAGTACCTTTCTTCACATGAGCAATGTAATTTTTCCAATTCTCTCTGGAAACTTGTTCATGTAACACATGCGCTGAAAAGTCCCGGGCCTAACAAAGAAAACACGTTTTTTTTGGTTCAAAATTAGCTTTATTCATCGACGTAATCTCCATCAAGAGCAACGCAATCATTCCAGCGCCGCTCTAACATTTCAATACCACTTTTGTAGAACGATTTATCTTCTGCCTCAAAATAGGCCTCAGTTTCGGCGATAACCTCTTCATTCGTGCGAAATTTCTTACCGGCGAGCATTTTTTTTTTGAGGTCTGCGAACAGCCAGTAGTCGCTGGGAGCCAAATTTGGCGAATACGGTGGATGTGGGAGCAATTCGAAGTTCAATTCATGTAGTTTTGCCATTGCTTTGATTGACTTGTGACACGGTGCGTTGTCTTGATGAAACAAAATTTTTTTCTTTGCCATATGCGGTCGTTTCTTTGCAATTTCGGCCTTCAAACGCTCCAATAACGCTATATAATATTCACTGTTGATGGTATTTCCTTTCTCAAGATACTCGATGAATATTACACCACGCACATCCCAAAATACCGAGGCCATAACCTTTCCAGCCGATTTTTGTGATTTCGGGCGCTTTTGACGAGGTTCACCAGTTGCTGTCCACTCAGATGACGATCGTTTTGATCCCGGAGTGAAGTGATGGATCCATGTTTCATCCATTGTCACACATCGACGCAAAAATTCCGATTTGTTACGTTTAAACATGGCCAAACACTGCTCAGAATCATCAACACGTTCTTGTTTTTGGTCAACAGTGAGCAAACGCGGCACCCACTTTGAACAGAGCTTTCTCATAGTCAAATGCTCATGCAATATAAAGCCAATACGTTCTTTTGATATCTTTACGATGTCAGCTAACACACGCAACTTCACTTTTCGATCATTCAAAACGGTTTTGTGGATTTTTTTGATGTTTTCTGGCGTTACCGCCTCATTTGGACGTCCACTGCGTTCTGCATTAT
This sequence comes from Trypoxylus dichotomus, assembly GCA_023509865.1. Lineage (NCBI taxonomy): Eukaryota > Metazoa > Arthropoda > Insecta > Coleoptera > Scarabaeidae > Trypoxylus > Trypoxylus dichotomus. Next base: position 3,280,123 of record CM042082.1, read on the forward strand.
CGGTGTCTCTACGACCACGTTTGAAGTCAGCAAACCAACGTTTTATTCTTGTTTCTGATTGAGCGGAGTCCCCATAACACTTTTTAAGCCATTGCTTCGCTCGAACGGTATTTTTTCCCATCAAGTCGCAGTGTAAAATTGAAACACGAAATTGTTTTTGATCCATTGTTTTGAAAATAACAAAAGTAGCGTGACTCTTAGCACAATAACTTACAAACTAATGAATAGAATATCATGAAATTTTAACAGCTGCCCTTTGAAGGTTAGTACTAACTGAAAGAAAGGTGACTGCAATAAAACTAGCGTCATCTATGTGTCAGGCCCGGGACTTTTCAGCCCATGTGTTACCTGGTCAATTAGAGGTACAATATCTCCAGCCTTAAATGTTGTGTTATTCATACGAACATACTGCTTCATCTGCGCTCAAACCATTTCAATATAATTTAGCACACAATGATATGGTGGTAACTGCAATATTTTATGGCCAAATCTTGCCGCAATGTCTTCAAGTCTATATTTATCGTGGTTAAACTTCACTTGTGATAAAACATGAAGTAATTCTCTTTTTAACAGTCCTTTTTTGCATCCTAACCAAAAGAGAATGTCATCCTTTTCCCAATTTGATGTTGCTATCCTCTCAATCTTTCGGCCATGATATGGGGCAAAAGGTAATAGTAAAATAGTAAACCACTTTTCGTAGACATCACCACAAACCTCATCATGTGCATCTGCATGATCACGATGTGCTGTTATTCCCGTTGAAACATCTTCCACTAGTGCCTGTCTCTTTAAAGTTATTGTGCTGTCAGGCCAAACTTTATCAGCAAAAAGTACCACGTTTCATTAGTATCATACCAGATTCATCACATCTTTTAAATAACTATGTCTCCATAATTTTATCACGTTCACTCATAATAGTTTTTTCCCGAGCTTTTCAAATACAAAATCGATATCTAGCAATAGGTTATAGAGAGTCCTTTTCTTAAAGTTTGGGATATCATTATCCATATTAACGGATGTTAGTACACGGTTAAGTTTTTGGGGGAATATTACTTAAAAAGAAGCAATGCACTTTACGGCGTATAAGTGTTTGAGTTTACATATCATATACTAGTGTGCGAGTATTCTTTTGGTAACCTTCTCTCTTTGGTTTCTCCTTCGGTGGGGATTTCAGTGCTCTTTGTTATGTGCGAAATGAACATACAATTCTTTCACTGCAAGCCAAAGCTTTGCTTGTTTCTTTGGCAGCAGCAGATACATTCATCGTCTTGTTAAAATAGCAAAACACATTCAATATAATTTGTTTTTCTTTGCTACTATATACTTCGTCTTAGCGCCTCTTCTTCATCGCGAGATTCATATTCTAAAACACATAAACTATATAATGTTGCTGTACCAATTTTCTTCTATTAATCTATTTCTTTCCAGTTCAAAACGCTGATAACTAATTTACTCTGAAAATAACAGATTCACTAGATGCAGTTGCTATCAAACGCTAGGAAAAAAATAGTAAAATGTCAGACAAGGCACACAAAACACATACAAATCACGTAAGATACGAACAGACTGTATGTGTCTCTTTCTTTTGTACGGTACTGTATATATACTAGGTCAAAATTTCCTATATATACACTACCGCTCAAAAGTGTTTAGGCACCCCTGTTTTCATGGATTATTCATATAGTATTATGTTTACCAAAAAAACATTAGAATCAAATGAAATACGTATTTAAAATATAGTTCAGTAAGATAAACACCCATTATATCGCATAAGGTTTACTATCATTTACCTGCACTTGGTCGGATTAGCATAAACTGTTTATTGCGGTGCAATTACAATAACAATCCCTCTGAATTTACTGGGTAAATTTACTCATCTGTTAGATTGTAGGTAATAATGTTTAAATTACCTTCCTAGGAGATTATAGTGAAATCTGTAACCTATGGTCAGTTGCAGTGTGGTATTTACTCTATTCACGTCGTGAGCGAAATATCGCGTGACAATTTTTTAAAATTCCTCCGCGAAGAGAAATTAGTACGGAAACACGTGCGCTTATAATAGCTTACCATAAAAGTGACATAAGTAATCGACAAATTGCCAAAAAAATGAAAATACACCACGCTACGGTTGACTATAACGTAAGAAAAGATCGGGAAACTGGCAGTTTTCTTAATAAAAGACGGAGTGAAAGGCCAAAAGCGACAACATCTGCAGATGATCGCAGAATAGTGGTTACCAGCAAGTTAAATAGAAACTAGTTAGTGTTTCTACAGTCAAACGTCGCCTACAGAAAGCCGGGCTCCATGGATGTATTGCGATGAAAAAGCCATTACTACTCAAACAAAACAAGCAAAAGCGACTTAAATGGGCTCGTGAACACCAACACTGGACCATAGAAGAGTGGAACAACGCCCTATGGACGGATGAGTCCAAATTTGAGCTGTTCGGAACCCGAAGACGCATATTCGTAAGAAGATCTGTGGGTGAACGTGCCAGAGAAGAGTGTATTGCGGCTACCGTGAAGCATGGTGGAGGTTCTATCATCATTTGGGGCTGTTTTGCTGGTTCTAGTGTAGGGGATATTGTGAAAATTGACGGTGTATTAAAAAAAGAAGGCTACCGCGAAATTTTGGACAACCAGGCAATACCTTCCGGAATTCGACTTTTGGGTCAAAATTTTAGCTTCCAGGAAGATAATGACCCAAAACATTCCCCTAAATTATGTAAAGACTATTTACGCCATTTATAAGAGGAAGGAACTCTCAAAATTATGGAATGGCCTCCGCAGAGCCCCGACTTGAATCCAATGGAGTTACTATGGGAAGAACTAGATCGGGAAGTACGGAAATCGGCTCCGACATCAGCTACTGACGTGTGGAACAAATTGCAATCGAGTTGGACCTCAATAACACAAGAAACTCTGGCAAAACTTATTGCGAGAATGCCTCGATTGTGTGCTGCAATTATTAAATCAAGAGGAGGTCACATAGATGAAAGCAAAATTTAAATTAAACGTTTTAATTTTCACATTTATTTAATATATTTTTATTCATGTACGTGTATCTGTACATAAAAAATAAATATTATTAACATTTTTGCTGAGTTTTTATACACTTTTGCTGTCAGTGAGAGTGCCTAAACACTTTTGAGCGGTAGTGTACATACTTTATCGATGTACTACGATGTATTATGCATTCTTAAACCAGATTTTCTGAATTATTTAACCCACCTATAACCAACTATTATCGATATCGCTATGGTGTTCATAGCCATTGAACACGTTTTCTACTTATATCATTTGCAATAAAGTAATTATTATTATCCATAGCGGTACATTTCCAGCCTTAAATTGCTTTAAGAACCGAAAAAAAAGCCTACAACCAACACAGAACGTAGCAAATGCGAAGGTAATACGGTATAATTTTCTGTACGCTGCGGTACCTCCATTATTTTCACGAATAATTTTCGCCAGCCGCCGACGATGAAAACGAAAGCCGCTATTCCAGCCTTTTGCGGCAAAGGCAGGAACAATTTCTAGTCCGGAACAAAGGCGTTATTAACACGCTAAGTACCGCAGCATCCGAGACAAGGTTTTATATTACGCGAACGTTACTGCGACTGTGGGATACCGCCAGGGAGACGGCTATAGCGTATAGAATAACAAGCTGTTTTCGTACGATGTTTGGTGTTTTCGTCAAATTGTTTTCAAACATTTTTATCTCGTTTACATGTTGTGTATGAGATCTCCTTTTGTATATTGACGTTCGTAATTATTGTAATCGTTATTTGGTCTAATAAGGCAATTTCTTAGGATATTTGTTTGACGTCAAAATATTCATTTGAATGGAGTGAATTTGTTATTGGTCTAATCTAAGTAATTATAAAAGATGTTCCTAATGAAACATACAAACTACATTCGTCAATACGACTGCATCTGAAAGCTGTTCAGCAGAATATTATGATTAGAGCCCTGTATTGGATATATCCCATATTGTTTAAAATGGGGATACTTACAGATGATACAAGTAAAGGAGACCAGACTATGGACGCATACTCAACTTTAGAGCAAATAAACGCGAACTAAACTACGTCGATACTCGTAGTATAAATCCACGAGCACTAGCCAGAGAGTGCAGATGATGAGACACTACTGATGTGGTAGTTAAAAGTTAATTTGGTGTCAAATAAAACACCTAGGTCTTTTAAGGAGGAACAATGATGTAAAAGAAGACCGTTATATCCATACTTACATGAGTAAGTTAAAACATTACACTTTTCAATGTTCATCCTAAGATTATTATCGACACACCAGGACTGTAGTTTACTCAGATTCTACTGCATCAGATGGCAATCCGAAATGGTGCTTATCCTGGTATAAAACTTGAGGTCATCGGCAAACAACAACTTCTCACAATCCAACTGACTGCATAAATCGTCAACAAATACCAGAAAAAGGAGGGGACCAAGGTTGCTTCCCTGTGCTACTCCAGAGGAAGGAGAAAATCTATCAGATGTATGGCCAAGGTATGCGATGTACTGCGTTCACCCCAGTAAGTCGTTCTGCTCAAGTTTCAATAAAAGTAGCTTGTAATCAACTTAGTCAAAGGCTTTCACGAAGTCGGTATAAATTACATCAACTTGTATAGTGTTATCTAGTTATTCAGCTATGAATTGTGTAATCGTAGTAAGGTTAGTGACAGTGGATCGCCCACGCACAAAGCCATGTTGGTCTTCAGATAAAATTGCACGAAAATGTTGATATATGCAACCGTATAGAACCATTTCGTTTACTTTGGCAACGTTATTTATTAGAGCAATAGGTTTGTTATTGCTAATTAAAGTGACATCTTGTGGTGAATTGAAATAATTTTGCCGTTTTCCAACAGTTCGAAAAGGTAGATGTTGATAGAGATAAATTGAATAAATAACACAGTGGCGTGGCAAACACACTAGCCCAATCTCTTACAAAAAAAAAAAAAAACTAGGTAAATAGTCATCCGCTATGGTATGTTTATTTTTTAATTTTCTTATAGCTTCGAATACTTCATACTCATCAAACGAGCTGATGTTGATTTAACAAATTGTTTTTAGTAATAATTGACATAGTCGACGTAGTTGATCGGATGGAGTACAGTGAAATCTCCCTAGAACGGACACCAACGGAACCAACTGAAGATGTCCGTTCAGGAGGGGTGTCCGTATAAAAGAAATATGTAGTAGATACAACAAAAATCGTGTTTTAACGAAAAATGAATATATTAAAGAAACTGGGACATTTAAATCGTATATGTATATAAATGTTTTTAAAATAAATAAGAAACTTTAAACTTAAGAAAAAAAAGTTTATTTCCTTTAGATATATACATACACAGTATAATATATGTGTGTACGTAGATACATAGATGTAGTATGTAATACAAAACAATGAAATGAATAGTCACTTTAAGGACGCAAAAATTCATATATTGTTGTTTGTCTTCTCTTTTTCTTTAAAATCGCGTCTTGAAATCGCATTTCTAATTTAGAAAGAAGCTCCAAAGACTCTGTATCTCCGTGATTTTCGACAAAATTTTTGAGCTGCTTGGTCAGGGTAATAGCTTTAATATAATTTGGGATAGCTTCTGTTGGCACTGGAACCTCATCGACATCAGAATCTTCCGAAAGTTCTTGTATTTCAACTGGATTTGCATTTTCTTGTCCTGAATCTGGATCTTCAACATACAAATCTTCATCTATGTTCAAGAAATCATTGTTTTCATTATCCGTCAATTTCAATAAATTCTTATTTTTGAGAATATCTAAAAGTACACTAAGAGAGAAATCATCTTCTAGGTCAGATGTATCAGCCTCAGTCAACTGGTCTTCACTTTGCATATTTACATGATTAAATCCTGCTTTGCGGAAGCAATTTTGAACTGTCTCTTTGGTTACTTGGTCCCAAGCGGTTTTTGCCAAATAAACTGCATCCAGTGGTGTAATTTTCTTTATTAACTCAAAAGCTGTACCAGCAGTTTCAATGTTTACTAGCAGATGTTTGAGTATTAGACTTCGGTAATAAGTTTTAAAATTCTTTATAATCCCCTGGTCAAGTGGTTGACAAGCTGATGTACAATTAGGGGGTAAAAATAATATTTTTATATTATTTAAGCGAACGTCTTTCGGATGAGATCCCGCATTCTCTAAAAATAACAAAATGTTTCTTTTTTCTTTAGCTATTTTCCAATCTAGGTCTTGCAACCACTCTGTCATCATTTGTCCTGTCATCCAAGCTTTCTTATTGTATTTCCAAGTTACAGGCAGGTTATTTATATTAATGTTTTTAAAAGCTCTGGGTTTAGCTGGCCTACCAATGACTAGGAGTTTTTCTTTTTCACCCGCCATATTTGCACAATGCAAAATTGTAAACCTCTCTTTGGCATACTTACCCCAACACATTTTTCCTTCTTTAATGTGAGCGTTTTGTCGGGTAGAGCCCTAAAATACAGGCCTGTCTCATCGGCATTATAGATGTCTCTCGGTGAATATTCCTTAATCAAAGGACATTTTTTTAAAAACGATGAAACATCTTCAGCATTAACCGAAACTCCTTCTCCTGAAATCGCTTTAAAACTTATATTGTGGCGGATTCTAAGTTTATTGAGCCAACCACAAGAAGCACTGAATGTAGAATGTCCCAAAGAAGTGGCTATTTCTTTTGCTTTATATCGTATTAGTCGACCTAAAAAAAAAATAAGTTTTTTGCGTTTTTGTCACGACAAACCTATTGGTAATCTCACTTTTTTTTATCTATTTTAGAATTTAATATGAAAAGAAAATCAACGCATTAATACAAGAAAACTTTATCTAAAAAAATCTCATACATACATGTTAAAGGAATCCCCTTATGCCGAGCTGCTGTAAACCAGTCATAACACAATTTGTCATAGTTATAGCACAATTTGTCAATTTTAGTACCATCACCCGTCAAAAAGCTTCCTTTTTCATTCAAATTGCTGTTCGACATCTATTTGTTTAGAAGGATTTCTTTATGTTTAATTATACCTGCAGCTTGTGTTTTTCCAATATTAAAACGCTTGCATAAGTTCCTTACACTTAATATCTCTTTAATGTAAATTTCAACAATCTCAATTTTTTGTTTAAGCATGAGAATTTTTCTATTTGGAGCCATTTCTACAATGAATGTGCCGCCCACTGTGTCTTTTCCGCATAGACATTAGACTAATATTGAAAGCGGATTCAATCGAAAGCGTACACCCGAAGAATAAGAACGGTAAATCCCCGACCAACTTGGGGAAGTCCGTAATTCACGCCAGGCAGAAATGCACGACATGGGCTGCGTTTGTACCGAAAGATTAAAGTCGGTAAATCTCCGGTTTACTCGGGGAAGTCCCAGCGAAATTGGCGCGCGCCACGATTGAGAAATGCAATAGCAATACTCTCGATATAAAAATAAGATAACGCGTTTCTTTTTATTTTATTTTTTGTCCGGTTAAGAGAACATTTTCTCGTGTCCGCGTCCGTTCAAGAGAATGTCCGTCCAAGAAAGAGTTAATACAATGGAAATTATATGAGAGCCGGTCGGGACCATGAGAAACTGTCCGTTTAAGGGAGGTGTCCGTGTAAGAGGGGTGTTCGCGAAGGGGAATTTCACTGTATACAGATTGGAAATATTTCTGGAAACCGTTCACTATAGATGCTGGCGTGCATAGCATATCACTGTCATCATTCCTCATGTTATTGGGGACTCCAAGGTTTGGTCTCTTTGAGAATACAAATGACGAGAATGACTTTGGGTTGTTTTTGATTTGATTTTGAGCATGAGACATGTATTCATTATACAAAGTTGCCCCATTGATTTTCACAAGCTTTCTCGGGTCATTGTAACGATGGAGGTCCTCCATAGGTTTGAATCTTCTATATTTCAGACAATATCTATGCTTTAGTTTTGGTATTTGATCATTTGTATCATACAGGATATTTAGATAAGCGAATAGGTTTTAAAGGGATTAACTGGTTTAACAGTTCATAGATTTTATGGTAAAAACTGTTACATGCCTCATTAATATCTACCAATAAAATTTTCTAGATATTTCTAGATATCTAATTTTAAGAACGATTTCAATATATAGAACAATGAGAAAATCCGATTATTCCCGAAGATATCCCATACCCTAGTTTTGGAAGATCATACGGTACGCACTCATACTATACAAATGCTTTTTGTTAATAACTTTCGTGTCCCTTCAGTTCAATCCCGATAAATTATTGACAATGTCTGTTTCGGTTGATGATGTTTTGTTTCTAATATCGGTACTTCTGGACCCTCCGTTCTTATTTCACGGCTCCAGGGGTTGAATAGGGTTCGTGTCCGTTGATCGCGGAGGTGTACAAAATTGTTTCGGACGTGTTATTTATTAAGGAACCGTCTCGAACCGCCCTTCGTTGCACACTTCGGCTCGCTATCATCTTGGTGAAAGATAAATGACACGTCTAAGTCACGCTTTTCAGGAACTGCCGTCGTAAATTTCGTCTTAAAATAGTTATATGGGGATTTTGATTTATGGATTAGTTTTTGACGGCTAATCTCTGCGACATTTAAACATCTAAAATCGACCTAAGTATATTACTTATTACTATCTTCTTCATATTTGCGTTAATAGTTGAGATTGGCGAATGTTATAAACATTATGACTATGACCTACACTATCGTTAATAACTTTGGTCGCACTGTATAAAAGAACAAAAAAAACCTAGACAGATGTTTGCGAGAAATTTATTAAAGAAATAAACTTAAAAATGTTTTATTAACAATACATACTGCTATAGTAGAGACATTCTTAAGTTCCAATGCACGTCATCAATAAATCGTGACGTCAGGTTTTACGCCGTTGCCGGATACACACACATAAACTCGCTATCAAACCTAACCTACACTACCGCTCAAAAGTTTAAGGCACTCACACTGACAGCAAAAATGTTAATAATATTTATTTTTTATGTACAGATACACGTACATCAATAAAAATATATTAAATAAATGTGAAAATTAAAACGTTTAATTTAAATTTTGCTTTCATCTATGTGACCTCCTCTTGATTTAATAATTGTAGCACACAATCGAGACATTCTCGCAATAAGTTTTGCCAGAGTTTCTTGTGCTATTGAGGTCCAACTCGATTGCAATTTGTTCCACACGTCAGTAGCTGATGTCGGAGCCGATTTCCGTACTTCCCGATCTACTTCCTCCCATAGTAACTCGATTGGATTCAAGTCGAGGCTCTGGGGAGGCCATTCCATAATTTTGAGAGTTCCTTCCTCTTCTAAATGGCGTAAATAGTCTTTACATAATTCAGAGGAATGTTTTGGGTCATTATCTTGCTGGAATTTTCACAATGTCCCCTACACTAGTGCCAGCAAAACAGCCCCAAATGACGAACCTCCACCATGCTTCACGGTAGCAGCAATACACTCTTCTCTGGCACGTTCACCCACAGATCTTCTTACGAATATGCGTCTTCGGGTTCCGAACAACTCAAATTTGGTCTCATCCGTCCATAGGACGTTGTTCCACTCTTCTATGGTTCAGTGTTGGTGTTCACGAGCCCATTTAAGTCGCTTTTGCTTGTTTTGTTTGCGTAGTAATGGCTTTTTCATCGCAATACGTCCATGGAGCCCGGCTTTCTGTAGGCGACGTTTAACTGTAGAAACACTGACTAGTTTTTGGCGACCAACACTTAATTCTGCGGTGATTTCTGCGGCTGTTTTGCGTCTATTTAACTTGCTGGTAACCACTATTCTGCGATTATCTGCAGATGTTGTTGCTTTTGGCCTTCCACTCCGTCTTTTATTAAGAAAACTGCCAGTTTTCCGATATTTTTTTACGTTATAGTCAACCGTAGCATGGTGTATTTCAATTTTTTTGGCAATTTGTCGATTACTTATGCCACTTTTATGGTAAGCTGTTATAAGCGCACGTGTTTCCGTACTAATTTCTCTTCGCGGAGGCATTTTAAAAAATTGTCACACGATATTTCGCTCACGACGTGAATAGAGTAAATACCACACTGTAACTGACTATAGGTTACAGATCTTCTAGGAAGGTATTTTAAACATTATTACCTACAATCTAACAGATGACTAAATTTACCCAGTCAATTCAGAGGGATTGTTATTGTAATTGCACCGCAATAAACAGTTTATGGTAATCCGACCAAGTGCAGGTAAATAATGCGATATAATGGGTGTGTGTCTTACTGAACTACATTTTAAATACGTATTTCATTTTATTATAATGTTTTTTTGGTAAACATAATACTATATGAATAATCCATGAAAACTGGGGTGCCTAAACACTTTTCGTCTGTCCATAACATATTTTTCCAATCGTTTTCACTCCAGTTTGCGAGAGCTTTTGTTCAATTTAGTCTTTTCCGTTTGTGTATAGAACTTTACCGTCGTTTTCTTACTGTTGTAGGATCCCTTAGACGGGGTTTTATTAGTCTTTGACTGTCGACACATTAAGGAGACTAGTATATGAATGTTACTAACTATTTTTAAAATAATTGTAAGTGTAGCTAACACCAATATCAAATTTATGAACGGTAGTGTACATACATTTGCTAAAATAAATCTTAGTTTAGTTTGAAGAACATTTTTTCAAACCTAAAACAAATGAGTGTTCAAATCTTCACGAACGACAGTGTATCTTGGATTGAACATATCGATTCTAGCTTATTACCCTATATTTTCGTGCGATATGGCAACATTCACCACATGGTTCTACATCAACGCCATATTTTGAAGTTTGTGGCTTGTGACTCTGATTATATTACATCTTATGTTCTTATTCTATAGATATAATATTCATAGTACACGTATCCGGTCTACACTGAGGGTCAACAGAATAGAACATTACCAAAAAATAGTTTGTTAAATTTTGCAAGTATCTCTTGTTATTGATTCCATATTTACTTGTAAGTTTCCTTCGACAAACATTCTATTTGTGTTTCGTCGCTTTAAACGATAATTTTATTTTTGCGTTTGCAGATGCATACATTTATTTTAAACACGATAAAACCCGTGTATTTGCTTTGATATGCAAATAGGACTTTTTATTTAAATAAGATATATTTATCTTCGTGGTAAATATTGGATATTTATCCTAGCGATTGGGTATTATTTTTTCTGATAAATTTGCACGTGTCACATTGAAAATATACCTAAAATTTTCATAATAAATTCTATCTCTTGATTTTTTTATCTTAAAGACAACATTTATTTAGTACAATTTTTGCAAGACAGCAACCTATATAATCTACAGTTACATTAAAGTGTTAAAATCGATATCTACCACATTAACGAGATTATTTTCTTAAATAATTTTCGAAAACCCATAAAAATTTTTACCGTATTTTCGCCAATTTACGTAGAAAAACTGTTACTCCCAACCAGGTGCTATTGACACCTGGCGAGATATATAAGATTACAAGCGACAGGACCAACATATTTGTATTAAATGTCACCATTTTCCCGTCTAGCAGTGGTCAGTGACTAATAAATGAGGTAATATAACGCATAATATATCTTGCAGCTTGTTCTTTATCGTGTCGTTTACGAGTTTAACATCACCTACAAAGCATTTCCGAGCCTAAAGAAGAATTTGTACGGTTTCCATGCTGGTGTCGGATGATTCATATGATTTACAGAGAAATTATACGTGTAAATAATGCACACCCATTTAATAGATTAATGCAGTAGAATCGCGATATGTAATGATCTAATTTGATCGTTTGAAATTAAGTTAGATTGAACGGTTCTACTGCTAAATGATGACTGAAATCACTTACTAATTGACGATAGTATATTTCTTTGAAGTGATGCTAATATCTTCGTAATCAAGTGTGGTCACTAATCGCTTTGGTAATCTATTAGAGTCGGTGGAATTACTGCATGTTTCAAGGTTTGATTGTCAAGAATGAAGTGTTGTTGGGGGAAAACGTTCCAGTATTGTTTTAGCGATGAAATCAAATTAATTCTTTTGGAATGTGTATAGGTGCTAGTGCCAAGTCTCGCTCTGTAGTCTCCAAGTCTCGTACCTTGTAAAAATGTATGTATTGCAATTTTCTTTCAAATTGTCCATGTTTAGAAATATCCTGTTAAAAAGAATACTATATACACTATAGGCCACTTGCGTAATTGGAGATTATTGAAAGAAATTATTATTCATCTCTATCGAAATATTTTGTATCATTAAACTGTAAGTACGAGATAGATTATAATTCGTCTGTAATCCTTTGTTTATACGTAATGAGCTGACTGATATTAAGATATCGAAAATGATCCTTTTTGCGGACCAGGCACATTCAGGTAGAGGGATTAGATAAAGAGCAGTTTTTCAGAAATGTTTATCATGGCCGTCATATTTAATATAATGAAAAATTTAGTTTGTATTCAGTTTTCGTCTTACAAACTGTGAATAGTGAAGAAAATGGCGCAAAGTGTTTTAAAACAGGGAGTAACGTTACCGTAATGTCGGCAAGAAAAGAATTATCTACGGAAATGCGTACTCAAATAGTGGTATATCACAACATCGGTAAAAGGAACCGAGAAATTACTAAATGACTGAAATTAAACCGTCAATATCGTGGATTATAATGTTAAAAAGTATCGAAGAAATGATGGTGGATCCAATAAACTTGAAATCTGTATTACACCAGCAATAAAACATGGAGGAGGATCAGTTTTGATTTGGGGTTGTTTTGGCGGTACCTCTGCGGACGATTTGGCTTAGAAACGAAGGTTATAGGGAGATTTTGGATAGGAATGCCATCTCATCTGGAACACAATTTATCCGTGAAAGTTTCATGTTCCAGCACGATAACGTTACAAGACACACTGCAAAGATATCCCGTGAGTATTTGTAACAACTGGACTACAGGAAAAAAAATTGTTATTAACGAAATGGCCGGCCCAAAGTCCAGATCTCAGATCTTATCGAGATTTTGTCAGAGGAATTCAACCGAGAGACTCGAGAATCTGCTTCAGATTCGACAACAGTACCTTGGGCACAACTACAGCATACGTTAAAGAAAATAGAGCTGTTAATGCTGGTTAAGTTGCTAGAGAGAATGCGAAGATTATGTGCCTCAGTAATAAAAGCGAAAGGTTGGACACAACCTTTCGCTTTTATTAATTAATAAATGCGGATCGCAAATTTAAGTTAATTTAGGATTATCTTTGTTGGCAAATTGATAAGCACATTGTTCTTGTAACTGTTACAGTTTTTTTTGTATAAGTACAGAATAAAGATTTATTTTATGATTATTTCTTGATTTGTTTTTGTAATATTTTAAAGGTGGGTAAACACTTATGCGCGGTAGTGTATGTATATTAACTCCTTGTATTAATCCATCTCTTCTATGTGTTTGTGGGAACTTATACTTAGTTATATTGGGGAAGAGAAAATAATTTACATGATCTACAAGACATTCTTTGGATATATATTTTGCCAAACATCTTCTTAATTCCAATTTGTTATATTTAGTACGTCACGATTACGGTGTTATTCTAAGAAATATATGTTTAATTCAATAGGTAGGATAAAGCAAAAGATCTTCATCGTGCAATAACTTTTATTCTTTGGTGTTGTATTTCTGTCGAATCGTCATATCTTCATAAAAGCATTAAATAAGACACTTGAACTCTTAAAAGAATTATTACGTATAAGGAATTCGTTTTGTCTAAACAAAAATAAGGGAAAAATCAAGGGATATCGTTGCTTGTTGCTATTGTTGCAAATGTTTTGGAGTGCAGCGTTTTATCGTAGTTAGTTATTATTTTAATATTTTAGTGTTTATTTCGTGATTTTTTTTCTTGTAATAGTTTTTTTATATTTTGGTATCATGTTTTAATATGATCGATTTTTTTAATAAGGAAAAATAAAAATAAGATTATATTTATTGACACATTACTTAAAATATTTTCTAAATACACAGATAAAAGTAAATAAAACAAGAAATTAATATTGATTTATATTTTCGAGAAAGAAACTGTTTCCGTTTTCTGTTATCAACACTACACAAACTATTGATTCATTCAAGGGAGATATAAATTGACTTGGTTAATAGGTTTTTACAATCTAGAAGATGAAATACGTCATCACCTTCGGGTTTCAATTACTTTTCAAACTTCTTTATGTTCTAACAACAAAGGAGCTTCAAATGTCACCATGCTGCTACGGCAACCACCATCAAAATCAACATTGCTACTATCATTAGCCTTCCTTTATGAAATTTTTGATTTGTAAAGCATTGTATTGTTAGGGTGTCTTCACTTTCTTTGCCTTGTCTTCCCGGTTGAGATTCATTTATATTTCCACTTGCTTTATAATCATTACTTGTCTGACTTTTATTTTCACAGGTTTCACAATGGTTTTTAAGTTATTCGATAACTCTTGCATCTCACGACAGCGTTCTTTTTTTTTTACTAATAACACGATATCCAAGTTTGCCATTCAAATCAAAGATTAACTAAGAGACAGTGCGGTATTCGAGTTCAGTGTAATTTAGAAGTTTTAGCAAGTTTCGACAAGTTTAGGAACAGATTCGCGGAAGAATGTTGATTTTAAATATTAAATAAAACAAATCAGAAAATCACATATTTTTTTAAATAAAAATAGATAATTTTTCCCAAAAAATGACTTTTATCAACCCTAATCCGATCCAACCACGCTTACTTGACTAGGTCCATTGATTTAATACCTTTTTTTCTTTGTTCTATGTAGATTACGTCCGACGAATCAGAAATATCCGAAGATGCGTCCATCCTGAAGCCGGTCAAGCCAGAAATGAGCGATCAAATCGAAAAACAATGGAGCATTCGCGACGATGAACATTCTTCGTCAGTTGTTGTGAACGCCATCTGTGGCAAAAACGTACGTAATAATGTAACGTTGCGACGCGTTAAGAAAATGTTCGGCTTGGAACCTCCAAGACAACAGGACATGGTTGGTGTGGTGGACGATGGTTCTCTTGTCTCTAAGAAGTCGACATCCTGCCATCGAAAGGATGGTGATGGTATGCCTCATCAAGAGCAAGCCCTCAGTCTTTCATGGGGGATCCAGGAGGATGATTACGATAGAGATACTGTCAATAATGCCAGTGAATATAATTTTAGCTGTGATCTTATTTTGAATAATAATATTAACGATAACGGTAATACTCAACGTTCTTACGGTACTTATTTAAACGATACTGAACGTGGTGATGAGATTAGTTCGAATTGTAAATACTATCATAACGTTTATCATTCGACGTATTACTCTAATTTAGTCTTAAGCATATACGTAATAATAGTAAGTTTATATCTGTATTTATTCAATATGTGCCTATATTTTAAAAATTTCTTTGACGAATGGAGCAGTCGAAAGACGAAGAGAAGAAATTCCACCACGATCGTACTCTCGTTACTGGTACTCAACCTATTAATAGGTTATACGGAAGCTTTTGGAAATGAATTCGATAAATCTGAACACTTCCTCGACAAGATTAATCTCGAACAAAGCATAGCAGCTGTTTTCAATAAGGTAGCTTACGGCAGCACAACTAAGAGATCGATACCAGATAATGCTTATCCGGTTACAACCCTTGCGACACCCTTACTGACTACTTATCGATACTCAGATGGTTCGGATGAATTCTACCGGGTTGATATTAAGAAGCCAGGCCCTCCATCTCGACCTAATTTCGATTACGATCCACCAGAAGAACCAAATCGAAGTGAATACGATAGCAATTACGGTTCCAACCTCGAAAAAGATCACGTATTACCTACGACTGCTCCAGCAGCTGATATTTTGAAAAATAACAACAATAAAAATTATGAGAATCCAAACAGGTACAATAACGATAGGCTAAAACCTAACTTCGAATTAAAACTCGAGCCGGTTACTGAGAGTGCGTATAGAACAACGACTGGTTACAACGGATTCAGAAATGTAAGACCGACTAAGTCTATTTATAGTAAGGATGTTCCGAACTATGTTCCACCCAGTCGTGCATTCTTTACACCTCCTCTGCCACCGGAATACCTCAACCCGTTTGCTGATAAACCTACATTACGTGGGACTAACTCGGATGGTTTCGCTAACCGTAGACCAATTCCACCTCCTTCGTTGATGCCTAATAATGAAAAGAGAATACCAGATTTGCCCCCGAATAAAGTAATTAATATGGAAAAACCAATTGAACGCCCTACGAGCCATAATAGGAACACGAACAATAATAACAATACGGATTTGGAATCAAGAAATGAAAAGAAGAAGACTTTAAATACCCCTTCGCAAAATATAAACTTGGATAGGTCATTCGGAGAATTATACGGAAGAGTCAGGATCAACGAAAGTAGTTTCGAATACGATAAAGGTTACATCCCTTCAATAACGAGGATTCTAAGTGGATCGAATGGAAGACACGATGATATCTCAGACATACTTCTTCGATCCGTAACAGCAACACCTAACATACAAAGGCCCGATGTTAAAATCAAAACCAGACCTTCAACTCAGGAAAGCACACAGAAGAAATTAGAAGAGAAGCCACCCGAACATAAAACTGAAGATACCGATAGTGCAAAGAACTCTGAAAATACACCAGCCCTTCCCAAGAAGGAAGTCGAATATAAAACTCAAGAACGTACTGAAAGTGTTACAATCAAAAAGGAGGTGTTGGATCGTATTAATAATAATCAAAACGAAATGACAACGCAGAGCTCTGAGTTTGTCAACTTGCCGAATGTCAAAGAGAAGGAAAATAATAACGTGACGAAAGCTAGCTCAGATGAAATATGGGTGATCTGTTGGAACGTTCATGTGTATCTCGTTGTACTTCTATTTGTCATCCTGGCTTTGTTTTCTATTTATAAACTGATACGTTATGAAAATGATCCTCATATGTTCTCAAAAAGTTATTTCCTAACAATACACTTGATGTTAACTGTTATTTGTGTTCTGCGGATCTTCTATTTGATGTACGATCCTTATAATGTAGATAAATCCTTCAATATCTTCCTATACGACTTCCTACATAACTTTCCGTTGAGTCTACTGGCCACTACCTTTGCTGTATTAATCCTGTTCCTTCTGAAACGCACTCTAACCCACCTGAAAGTGAAAACGAGACCGGTCTTTTTAGTAATGTTCGGAGTCATACATATTTTCTTATGTTTTTGCCTGAGTATTTCGGAAACCCTAGGACATTTCGAAAGAGCTAGTTTGATCGTCTGCAAACCAGTCTTCGTTTTGCTGGCCCTTGCTTTAGGTGTGAGCTACTTATATCTCTACAGGATAATAAAAAATGTCCTTGCGAAGAAGAGTCAAAATCTATCAGAGATGTGCACACAAAATATAAGCTACGCTTCACATATTACCATTGCTATAGCTTTACTATTTGTTTTGTTGGGATGTGTACAATTATATGCACTATTTTTCATTAAAGTCGACAGATTTTCTGGTGAAATTAACCACCATTGGATATTATGGGGCTTTGAACTCTCAGTACGGATCTTGGAGATATCAATTATATCATTACTAGCCATCGTTGTCAGTTTAAAGATGTCGCAGCGTGAAAAGCAAACAGTTGGCTTTCCTTTATTCCCATGTGCGACTAGCGAGTCAAGTTCGGATAATATGTACCCGAATAATTGCAATACTAATCCAAATGCAACTAATTACAGCCGAAGTGAGATGATAATGGATAATATCCCAACGGAACAAGTTGATAGACCCAATCTACTAAAGAATGCATTCCAAAATGATTCCTTCGACAAGAAATCAACTTTAGAACGTTATCAGAGCGATGGTGAGCGATTCGAGAGGTTTGAAAGACCTAAATGGGGCTCCGATAGATTCGATTCAAGATCAAATGTAGAGCAATCCAGCTTAAACAATTTCTCGCAAGGGAACTTCGAAAGGAACACACAAAATTCATCTCGCAGTGAGAGAAACTCCGGAAGAAAAAATTACGATGCAGCTAAATACTATACGAAACCTAAATACGATGTAGAATATAATAATGATGATTACCAACAGGATGTCTTCACCAACGATCCTAATAATGTGTATTCCGAACCACTCGATAACCAGCACCAATACGAAAGGACCAGACATGAATTCGAAAGGTCTGATTTCGATAGGAGATCGAGGAATTCATCGAATACCTCGGGAAGGAGATCGACAACTGGCAGATCGAGGAAGAACCATCCGAGACCTCATTTGGGTGTGCAAACGTTACCTAATCACGACATAAGACACCAGGTCCCGGAAACAATGCTGGTTGATGATCAGGGTTTCGTTAGGTTCCGGAGGATGCAGGAGTTGGAGCAAGG
Source organism: Trypoxylus dichotomus (assembly GCA_023509865.1). Taxonomy (NCBI): domain Eukaryota; kingdom Metazoa; phylum Arthropoda; class Insecta; order Coleoptera; family Scarabaeidae; genus Trypoxylus; species Trypoxylus dichotomus. The sequence continues at coordinate 3,298,505 of CM042082.1, forward strand.
GGACAAGCCGAAGAGACCTAAGAAACATAATAATGATGTGAGTCACTATAGTGATGCCTAGCCTTTGATTGGTGGACGATACTATACGATGGTCTGAAATATTACATGAGGCTCTTACATTACGAAAAGAAAGCGATGGGGTAGAGGAATCTTCGAAATAAGGCCTTAAAGTATAAAACACAAAACAAGTTTGTACATTTTGTATGTTGATTTTTAAAATATAGGTACTATTATTACAAATCGATGATGGCACTATTGTAAAGTGAAAACATTGGGATTACGTAATTTTCACTCGAAAACATGACAAAAACTCAAGACAAATGGAAATAAATGCGAGAATTAATTAAAAATTGAGGGAATTACCTCTCCAGAAATAATTGTTTAGTATATAGGAAGAAAAAAAAAAACAAAATGAAGTGTATATTTGCAAAATGTATATATTAAGACGTAAGTTCTATATTAAGACATTATCATTTCGTAATTTTAAACAATTTTTACGAAAAAAAAATAAAAAAAGAAACAATTGAGCTAGGGTGGCCATGGATTATATATTTTCTGTATAAAGCGCCATCTATTGTTAAAAAAAGAGAATAACTGTAACAACGCACTCTATTATTTATACGAGGTTCTTTTGTTTAATTTTTTTTAAGCATATGTACATAAATATATTATATTAAGTTCTATAAATATATACAGGGATGCATAAGTTATATTATCAGGTTTACCTGATAGGTGTGACTTTCCCGGAAAAATAAGAATTGAACGCAATATTAAAACAGAAAGAGAAGCTATAAACGAATAATGGCACATCTGTTTCGTGAACCACCTGTATATAATCTGTATATTTCGACTGATTTTTATATATAATGTAACTTGATTCTTATATTTTAGTGATAACTTCGAAGAATTAATAGTACATTTACCGTCCTTTCTACGAAATATATGTTTCTTTCGTTTTTGAAACGCGCGATGACTGATGAGAAAGATGCGGTTGTTTTATGAGCTGTAGCGTCTATACGGGGGTGTTCTAAATAATCGTGACGGAAATTAAAGTTCGTTGTTAGTGGGCTGTGGTTTTATAATACGTTAAATTTTGCCTCTTCTCTTTTGATTAAAATAAATTGTAACGTTTCCGTTGGATGTTTGACGTATCCAGGATAATAAAAGAAAAATGAAACAAAATGGCCGTGTGTTGGAAAATATTTTGGATAATTGATAAAGTTCATTAAACAATATTTTAGGAAAAAAAAAACAAGAAAAAATGTTTATCATTATATTCGCAAGTAGGCTGTGAAATGTTATAACTTGACTGTTTTGTAATTCCATCCAAAGCCAACCAAGATCGGATTATAAATTTTATTTTTACTTTCTTTAGAAGTTATTTAAGGGTCTGTTTTTAATTATTTATTGTTTCGCCGTCCATGATGATAAATTTTGAAGAGTTTTATAAATAAAACAACACTATTTTGTGAAACAAGAGGTGATCAAACCATTGTATTACATACACAGCATTTGCTACAACGACAACAACTACACGTATATTCATATACAGATATAATCTGAGCAAAGTCTTTGACGGGGAGGTACCTACAATTCTGCGTTCTCCCACTGTATCTGTAACCATGATATAATAAGGCAACAGATTATATCTGTATATGTAAAGTAGATGTCATCTTTAACACATGATACCAACAGAAATATATTTAACCCTACATGATTTGGGAAACTGATATAAATTATCCAGACGAACCTCTCTTGGGCGTGTGAGTGTCGCATTAGGTTTCTTTCTTTGATTCTCAGTAAGACCTTGAACATCTTCTATTTTTACTGCCTGTTGAGTTTACGCAAAATTACAACCAATTCTATACGAAAATCTGCCAAAAGCTAACCATTACCTTTTGTGAAAATTCTATACTGTTAGATTCAGTTTCATCTAGAAATAAATAGAAAGTCTTCCAAAACATTTTCATGTTTCAAATTTGGCTTTTACGACCCATACTCCATGACGTCATTAACTTTTACGTGATTGCATCGTAATTAATCTACCGGGTGAAAAACTGCCAGCTGTGAGTTGCATTCTGGGCGACTGGAAATGGGAAGAACTCCAGCTGCAGGTGTATATAAGCGGCTGGCCCCATTACGGATTTGTTAATATTCGGCGACTCGTCATAGCTAAGCTGAAATAGAATGAATTACGCATGTCTAGCGATTCGTCGCAGTAATTTTGAATGAGAAAAGATCGATGTGAGGATACCATTTTATAGTAGTACTTAAACAAGGATAGAGAATACTGTTAGATAGCATACTGTGGATTGGAGATGATATATCGAATCGTACATCTGACACACAATTGCCCTGCAAAATAACATGCGTATTTCTCGACTTTGTTAACTTATAGAAATCTTAGTCCATCCTTCTTTTACTCATAATTACGGCTATCATTATGATATTTACTCTTCGTATAGTTTTTTTTATAGATTTTGTGGTTATTCCGGACAATTTTAGATAATAAAGTAGAAGTTGAAGTAACTATTGAAGTATCAAAAATCGTATAGTCCTACGTAGTTTTTTTTTTGGGATTCATTCGGCCTACTTTGTTTTATCCATGAATTCGATTTGGTGTCGAATATAAAACTGTCAAAACCAACATTAATAGTAGAAATTGCTTACTATAGCGTTGCAAAACTCAATTTAACTGATTATACATCTCTTACTTCAGTTGTTTTGCCAGCTTTTAAATCGAAGATTCGCAGGAACACTAGCCATGACAGGAAGATAATATTTTCTTAGAAACAATATTTCTAAGGCTAACGGTTATTTAGAACATCCGCATATTGAAATGTTAGTTAACTTATTTTTAAGCTGCTATCTCTGTTACTTTTTTTCTCCTTAAAAGCTGTGCATTGCTAGTCTACACCCTCAATACACGTAGTAATAATAATAATTTAATCGATTAGTATACTGTCTCTTTAATAACTTAAATATGGATTTAATTTTATATGGTTTTTTAGTTCATATTTCAAAAATGAAAGAAACCTTACTTAACGATTACTCTATCTCTAACTTCGTCTGTAAATATTGAAATGCCGTTTTTGACATAACTTGCCAATTACTTCGTAATTTCACAACGATTTCAGTTTCGTCTTTTATTTTTTATTTTATTGATATTTTTTTTGTGTATATTGCAGTATTATATTATTAATAGAATTCAGTATTTATTGTATGGATTAACATTTATTTTTTCTTCGTTATTATTGCTTTCTTAACGTACTGTTTTATCTTGTTTTAAAAAAAAATTCTTTCTTTTGACAAGCATTGCTAAGTCTTCTTTTTTAACATAATTATTTTTGCCCAAGGAAAAATGAGTTCAGTTTTATTATATTTCGTGCTTTTGTAAACGTTTTTGAATATCGTTTTTTAGTTTCCAACGCTTCCTTTGATATAATCAAAAAATATATTCCATAAATTCACTGTAAATTATTTCGGGAATCTGAAAAGAAGGTTTTGTTTTATAAACTGCACTCGTTGAAATTGCAGTTATTTTACGATTTTGCGATTAAAACACCTCCTCTCCCCACCACCCCTTGCACTCTGCCCATTAACACAAAAACGAGAATATCGATTCGAATATAATTGAATAAAACGGAGGTAATACCTTTGTTTGGAAGAGAAATTGCGATAAACGCGACTTAATATTTATTATAAAGATATTTTTATACATACCCACATTATTTTTTCAGGTTTTTCTTTAAATTCTAATTAATTTTCACAATTCCAAAGTATTTTTGTTGATAATAAGCTACTATTTTCAAATACACACATTTTGCGATTTACGCATTTCATAGTCGTGGGAACAATGTTTTAATTTCAAGTAAATTTTCTTATACAACAAAAAAGAGGGAAATTGTATATTTTATTTGCAAGGATAATTACTTTTTTTGTGTTCTTAAAACCATATTCTCAACAAAAACGGGAGTAAATTATTTAAAAACATACTTTTTGTAATGTCTTTACGCATTTAAGGAACGCGGAACCAGCATTTCAGTTTCAATGAAATTAGCGGGGAACGCTATGAACAGACCAAATTATCCCCGTTTTTTCGAACGTATTATAGTATGTTGCCGCATTTTAATTCAATTCCGATCCCAAATTTGGATTCTACAAAGTCAATTTACGTTTACAGCGATCGAATCGTTCTTTTTGTTTTGACATGTAATTACCGACGGCGACGCCATTTGCAACACCGGCTGATCCCCGGCAAATCCCGTTTGCTTGGTTGATATCCGCCCGGAAAAAGATATTTTAGTTTAGAGTCTTGAATTTTCATAAAAGAAAGTTATTTTTCATTATAGTAAGGTACTCTTTTAATTTACAAAATGTTTATTACTAGGGTATGCTCTATTTTTTAATTCGGAAGAGTAAAATGAAAAGACGCGTCTACACAATAGAATTTTTCAAAGCTACTTATTAGCAGCGGTTTTAAAACTAGCTAGGATTTTATATAAGTTGTAGTTACGTAATTATTATTAAAACGCAAATGTAGGGAGAAAAATAAATACAAACGCACTTAGAAAAATACATGACAACATTATGGCGGACGGCAGCATATCAAATACTCCTAGTGTAATTTTTGCCGAAAATTGACCAATAGCCAACCTACTTTTTCTCGCTTCATTTAAAAAAAAATCCTTCGAATTAAAAAATGAGTATAATACATAAAATGTGACATACCAACAATATAAAACATACGACTCTAACTCAACCCTATATTTAGTTTTCTAATAGGAGGTACCCCATCTGGCGGGAAATTCAAGATACGCGACTAAATTATAATAATCATCGCAGAATCCCGAATATAATATCAAAATTGGAAAATTAAGGGTAATACGTATATGATTTCACATGGAATATATTTTTTGATTCTATAAAAGTTGAATGTTCTGTGACTTATTTTTTTTTTTATTTTACAACGACATTCCATTTAACAGGCTGCTATTTATTTTTTAAATGTACAAAATGGCTGTATTGGCGTTACTCATTGCCTTTTTTATTTCAAAATATAGCATCTTCATTCATCATCATCGCCTAAATTCCTTCAATATTCTTTGGTAAATTCACCAGCAATAATGAGCTAATAAGCATAAAAACAAACGAGTAACGTTAAACAACCTATGTATTTGTTTTTTTTTACTTCTTTTTAATAATTGTTTTGTTATTCTTATACGTACTTCTTTTCTTTTTCTCACACTGAGGTATTTTGTTCCTTTGCAAGCTGCCAGATGTACTTACATTCATACTACTTTTATTTTTTTGCCAGTAAACAAATGATCACTCTCGTAAAATATCTACGTATTTCTCGAATAGCATAGAAACTTGTAAAACAATTATTATTTGTGTGTTATTTTGTCCAGAGCGAGTTAAGTTTGTATAGAACTGGTTTCGAACGATCGTTTATGCGGTAAGAACTCACGGTTAAATGTTAGAAAGCGAAATCCCAAATGCAATACGAAAAGAATAAGATTGTTTCTGAGCTAATTTTATACATCCATATCTCGAATTAAAAAAAAAACTCAAATTGTATAAATAATTGTAAAATATAAGCAAGTGAATATGTACACATAATGTGTTTTATTTATTTGAAGAAGGAATAAATCGAAATCTTGTTTTTTTTTTATATTAATTAAATTGCGCGTTTATTTTAGAATGTTACATGACAGATTGAGTAGCTTGGGAGTATTTTTAAAATAATAGATTCTAAACGCTGTAACTCCTAATTTTACGAAATTTTCTTTATCATTATAGTAGTTCTAAGCAAAGACTAAAGTAATCAATTATTCGTAATTTGTATACAAAATTTCAATGTAAGCCTTTAGAGCGACGTAGAAGTTCTAATTTCTTCTAGCAGATGTCACTGCTACAAAAGAATGAAATTGATGGCGGTAAGCGTCCAGTCAATTTCATTGTGATATAGTTTTTAGGTTATATTAGTATGTTAATTTAAGTTTCGTAGAATTTAGTTCGGTAATTTTATTAAAATACCACCCGAAAAAATGGCTGTGCTACCACCAGATCCAGTGTTTATTTTCAAGGGTGACATGGGATACATCCATAGTCTGAGCTTCTTGAGCTGTGAGAAGGATCACAGTTCCACCTTACTAGTCGCTACCGAAGCCGGCTTTGTATACATATGGGATTTAGAGGTACATATCCTAGTTATATACATAAAACTCCCTCAATGATATACCGATGCATTTTCAGACAAACCGTATGAAATACAAGCAGAATATGGGTGAATCGATCCAAGTCATTCACAGTATCGACCAAAGTATTCTAACGCAAGAGAAGCGCGGGATAATTAAGATGTGGAACATTAGCGAATCTCAATACGAAAGCGTTTGTAGCTATGAATGTTATGGAGGATATTGTAAGAGTCTGCTAGTGAATGAGCATTTAGTAGTTCCACAGGAAAGTAGTAAATTAGACATGCTTGATTTTAATATGAAGAAGATCGCTACTTTTGTTCCTCACGATGACCATTTAGGAAACTGTATGTGCCTCGAGAAAGCAATAATTAACGGAACAACCTACGTTTTAGCCGGATATGAATCTGGCGATGTAATTTTGTACGATTTAAGAAGTAACAAATCGTGTAGTGGGATAAAATTAAAAGAATGTATAACATCACTCTCATACGATTCTATTACAAGCCGCACGATCGTCGGTAACTCCTCTAATATGCTACAATTACTTACGATCGATAAGAGCTTGAATATGACCTTAAAATGTGAGATTAGCATTACGAATGAGGGTTGTGGCATCGTTAAGATCAGACCCGATAAGAAGATCTTTGTTAGCGGCTGTTGGGATGGGAAATTGAGATTATTTTCCTGGAAGAGCTTGCGTTTACTTGTTGTTTTAAACGAGCATCGTAAGACAGTTACCGATGTACAATTTTCGCCAAATATTGTCAATTACTGGAAGTCAAATATAATGGCTGCTAGCAGCGGAGATGGGTCAGTATCTTTGTGGAATTTATATAATTAAGTCGCAGAAATGATTTCTTCTATAAATTTCTTTTGTTTATAACATTTTAGTGTGTGTTAACTGTAAAGGTGCTAAGTAGTACGTTGGGGAATTCCAGGAGTATTGAATTTAAATAAGAATTAAATCCGTAGAAGGGAAATACTTTTTACTTGTGTCTATTAGTGAATATACACCTGGAGGTCCACAAAGTGTATTCTTGGTACCGTTATTGTTAATAATACAGCAAACATTTATTTTAATCGGCAGAAGTTAGGTCGAAAAGTGCTATGCCAGTTTAAATTTATAAGCGATGTTAGGATCGAGACAAAAAATTGTATTGAAATCAATAAGCAAATACGAAGGTGCTTTAAACATGTAGATAAAACAAATCAGTAATCGAGAAAGATGATAGTAATAACTAGATGTACAAAATAATGTAAATAGTTCTTACGAATATTTTTGCACTGGGAATATAATCGATAACGAGATGCAAAGCAAGTGAAGATCGTCTATTTTTGTCACTTCGAATAATTGCAGCGTTTCCATTAGAAGTGTTAACATATCTTTTATTCTTGTAGCTCTTCTCAAATTTTCCTTTTCGTCCCCTTTTTTTGTTCGTAAATAGTTTGTTATTGTAGAAGTAAGTATTTTTAAAGTTTATATAAGAGAATAAAAAGCAGTTGTTATAAATATTTGAGGTTTATTTGTGTTTTTAGTTGTGGAGTGACATCAAAATAGGTTTTTCTTTTATAAATTATGATACAAAATCATTTCAAAAAAGGAACGTCCTAAATCGTAAAAGTTAAATAGACCGCCATCTAGCGTTCACTATTGCTAATTAGAAAAGTCTTAAATAGAGTATGTGTACGGGAGATGGCATTTATAAACACAGTGTATAATGGTTTTGTTTCATTCTAATAAAACAAGCGATGCACTTGATGGCTTTAATTTAAAAGGATAAGTGTTGACAAAATGCTATGAATAAAAACGAATCTCTCTTATTTTCTTTTTCTCATTTAACTTCCTTCATTCATCTACTGTGTTCTACTTTATCAGCTTGACTAACCCAGTATTGGTAGAGCTTTCCCTATACTAGCTACGAGAAAGTAACCTAATACATAGGTTTGTTATATTCAATTTCAAATAAAGTAGTTACTTTACGTAAATATCGGGGAATTAACGATTTTAATAAAACTAAAATGTTAAAAGACAATTTTTCTTTAAAAGGGCCCTCGTGAGGTACCATCTAGTACTAGTAGTTCTTACTAAAGTAACTGCTAATTGAAGAATATCAACTGTAGCTGTCTCTGCCCTACTATAACCTTATTATTCTTAAAAATTACGGAAAAAGTATATTTTCTCTGCTTACGCAAGATATTTTTGCTTTTATCAAACCTTGATCTCAAAAACTGGGTGATGAGGGAAAAAGTTTTTTGAGGAAGGAACTTTGTTATTAGCTTTTAATTCTTAACTTTCCGAAAAGAAAACAATTTTCCTAATTTTCGTTCAGATCTTTAAAACAACCACCGGTTCCGTTCTAAAGCACGGATAGATAGATCCAAAAAATTAGAACAAATTTGTTGATCGGTTTATTCCAATCAAGGATAGCCAAAGTCCAAATAAATTCAAGCGAACAAAAATATAGGTTTTTTTTTCTCTAAAGATCGAAGTCGCTGTAGGTGTGTCAGCAAATTGTATATTTACGTAAAGGTTTTTAACGCGTTGATTATGGAAAAAGTACCTATCAGGGCAAAATTTGACGTTCTTTGGCAAGGCTTTGTATTTCGGCGTTAGAAAGAGTAACATTTCCAATTACTCCAACACAACATCCGAAAAACAAGACTCAAAATTTATCGTTAAAGCTTCCAAAACTTCATTTGCAAAATCTACAGGAAATGGAGTTTCAGTTTACTGAATGAATGTTTGGCGTGTATTAGAATGCGTTGAATATGTCGAAAGAACTTAATATGAGTGTAGAAAGCAGGTGGAAGCTGGTTTTCTTTTTGTAATCTCAAATTAAGGTATGTTTAGTTAAATCTGTATAAAACTTCCATTATCAGTCATTGATTTATAACTCAGCTAGAAGAGTATTCCTTTCACTTAAGAAAACTTCGATTGTTGCTTGGAGCTTAAATAATTGTGTTGGTGCTTTTCCGCGTAATGTGGTATGCTATTTTCTACAATCTCTTTATTAAACTGGAGATATCGACGATCTTTGAGCGCATGTGACTTCGTATATTTTACAGCTGACATGGCTTTAAAACTTCTGATATACCCAGGCATTTTCCGTACAAAGACTGTTGGATGTATGATGTTGTGGCAGTTTATTCGGTTATTTGTACGGGATAAAACAGTAGTGACATTACAATTTATAAGACAAACCAAAACTATTTATTTTTAAAACGGATATACTTTTACATTTTACAGGTATATTACTATATATATAATTCGGTAATAATGTGTATATACATCGATGCGAGTGACGCGCGCCATCTATTATATGGATATACAACAGATATACACGGTTAATATCAGTAGCGGTACACTTCAAATTTTTCCATTGAAGATGATTTTTTGAGTAGCATTTTCAACTATTTTAAAAACATCTTCCCCAGCAGTCATATAGTGGATGGCACGAACGTCAAGAAGCTTTTCGTACACTACATATAATTTTTATCCATTTCTTTATTTATGGCCTAAACAGTTTGGAGAGTCTTTTGATCTAAATGAATACAGCTATTGGCTTTTTTAAAGCATGAATTTGACATAAGTATGTCATAAATCCTGTATTGATATTTAAGTAGTAAGCATATATATCTAAAACACTGGCAACAAAATTTGAATCTAATATGTTTTGTTTCCATTAAAAATTTTTACGTTTTCGAAATGTTCTTTCTCCTTTCACCAATTCATCTTTGAAATTCTAATTAGCACAATTTCAAAACAAATAATAACCCACCCCATTTACAATCTTTTCAACTACAACGCCTTTTCACTTCGGAATCTGTTAGAACGAAATTTCTTTTGAAAATCCTCCGACACCAAATCACTTAATTTCCCTTGCACCTGTTTTTTTCTTCTCTCTCTTCGTCAAAACGCAAAAGAAAAAGTTTTTAATCGATTTTAATTCCGTCTCTACAATCCTTTATATTCGGCTCTGACGTAGAAGTTTTAATGAGCTTCAACGGCGATAGAGGCAACAAATTCGTCGCCTTTTCGAAGTGCCTCTCATTACCGCCGAATAACAGGTTCATATTTTAATTTCGGCTTTTGGTCTGGCGGAAATTACGTCGTCCTATCCTCCAGGGTGGTGTTGCGTGGAAAGTTTTTAATTGCCAAACCGTACGTCGGTTTTGGGGCGGGATTAAAAACCTCTTTTTGTTGGTGTTCTACCGTGATATTGGGAGGATTTTCCCGAGAAAGCTTGCGAGAAATGAATATGACACTTTAATTGAGAAATAGTTAAATCATTTGTTTCGTAATAAATTGATAGTTGCTTATGTATAAGTAATAAGAAAATAATAGAATTATATCGTTTTGGCGGACTATACTATGGAATGGGATGAATTTTCTAGTGATATTTTTAATTTCATGACACGGAAATGGATACCAATTTTCTTATTAAACTTACAAGCAGATGATCTTGACACCCCTCCAAAAACTACAGGATACTTTCGTAACACTCATTATTCAGTAGCAAAATACAGGGTGGCGCAGGGGAACGGGAAATTTTGAACGTTACAGTTGTCAGCACTGTAGAGCCGGCAGTTGTTCGTAACGTCGTACAATTGTTGTGAACGCATTGCCATTTAGTAATCATGGATCGTTGGACTGGTGCGGAACGTGCAGTAGCTGTGAGAGCGTTTTATAAAAATGGTGATAGTGCGACTGCCGCGCAGAGAATATTTCGACAGCATTACCAGCTTGGACGTCATGGACGTGTCCCATCTGCGCATGCGATTACAACGTGGGTGCGTAATTTTGAAGAAACAGGATCTGTCTTGAAAAAGAAAGCTCCAGGTGGCATTCGAACGGTACGTACCCCAGAGAACATTGAGGCTGTTAGAGCTGCAATCGAGAGAAGTCCTCGCCGCTCCGTTCGACAGCATGCATCTACGCTAGGGATTAAGCGACGAAGCTTACAAATAATACTGCACGAATTACATTTCCATCCCTATAAGTTGCAGATTGTGCAACAATTACATGAACGAGACCCAGCGTCACGTATGGAGTTTAGTAGGCAGATATTGGCTAAAATTAACGAGGACGCGAATTTCGTTGGTAATATATAGATATCAGACGAAGTCCATTTCCACCTGAACGCTTTCGTAAATAAACAGAATTTTCGTTATTGGGCCCAGGGCAATCCTTGTGAGTTACACCAGCGATCACTACATAGCGACAAGGCCACAATATGGTGTGCTGTATCATGTCATGGTGTTATCGGCCCTTATTTTTTGCACGCGAGGATGGTAGTGCAGCGACAGTAACATCCGCTCGATATGTTGAAATGCTTCAAACATTCTTTACACCGAGACTGTACGAGCTTAATCTTAACATGGAAAACATGTGGTTTCAGCAGGACGGAACGACGTCACACACTGCTCGACATTAGATGGCAGCAGTTCGTGAATTGTTTGGAAGACGCATTATTTCACGTAACGGTGACATTGAATGGCCTGCGAGATCCCCTGATCTCAGTGCGTGCGACTTCTTCCTGTGGGGGTATCTTAAAGGCAAGGTGTGCCGTACACAACCTGCAACAATCCATGAACTGAAGGAGAACATTCAACAAGAAATCACTGCCATTCCACAAGATTTGCTACACCGTGCATTCCAGGGTTTTGATAAGACGGGAATGGGAGGACATCTTTCCGATGTCATCTTTAAAAAGTAAAGAGACACTTTTGGACATTTTGATTGTAAAAACATAAATGGCATGCTGCATACATGTACTTTCGTTAATAAATTACTAGTTTTATGAATTTATTCATGGAAATGACGTTATTTCAAAATTTCCCGTTCCCCTGTATACAGACAGATGGAGGTCCCCCCCCTACCCTCCCTTTATGTTCGTTGAAATAGCTTATCTGATTGTTTTCAATCATATCCGAAAAGAAATATAGGTATATCTTGGCAAAAGTATGCTTAGAAAATAGAGTAGCAATTGAATTACGTGTCTACAATAAAGTGTTGGATTTAAATTCAAAAGCTAATGTCCAAATTGTTTTATATGAATTAAAAAAGATATCAATTGCTTTAGATAAGGCGCCAAACGAAACGTGTTGTGAGGTTGGTTACAGAGGTATGGTTACGTCTATTACATGATGTAGGAAGGCGAGAAGAAGAAAGCACTGAGATTGAAATAAATTGGTTCAAAAATTGATTTGACATGGCACCAGCATAAGTTTATCTTCTTGTCAATTTATTGACAATTGTTTTAGAGGGTTGAAGTTCTCTGCTATTCGTTTTTCGAGTTAGTTTGGAGTAAACTGTGGAATAGATTAGTTATAGAAAAACCTTCCAAATTGGTAGCATTGTTAGGAAAAAATTTACTAAAGTAGTAAACATTATTAGAGCACAAAGTTTTAATAACATTTTTATTGACGACTAAACTTATTTACTTAAATCGTAATAAGATATTAGTTATTTTTTAAATATTATTTTTATTATTATAATAACATATCGTGATAGAATAGATGTTATTTTCATGCGTTCAAAAATAAATACCCTGAAAGGATATATTCTTATTATTATTATAAATTTAATATATACAAGAAATACTGCATTGGTTAAAGTTTCGTATGTTCCGTATTAAAATATGTACTTGTTTTAAAGAGATACTTCAAACGTAAATGTATTAAATAATTGTGCTGGTAATTGAATTTGTATTTTAAATTGTTACCTATATTACCGATATGTATGTACACTACCGCCCAAAGGTGTTTAGGCACCCCTGCTTTCATGGATTATTCATATAGTATTATGTTTACCAAAAAAACATTATAATAAAATGAAATACGTATTTAAAATGTAGTTCAGTAAGATAAACACCCATTATATCGCATAAGGTTTACTATCATTTACCTGCACTTGGTCGGATTACCATAAACTGTTTATTGCGGTGCAATTACAATAACAATCCTCTGAATTTACTGCAAATTTAGTCATCTGTTAGACTGTAGGTAATAATGTTTAAATTACCTTCCTAGAAGATTATAGTGAAATCTGTAACCTATGGTCAGTTGCAGTGTGGTATTTACTCTATTCACGTCGTGAGCGAAATATCGTGTGACAATTTTTTAAAATTCCTCCGCGAAGAGAAATTAGTACGGAAACACGTGCGCTTATAATAGCTTACCATAAAAGTGGCATAAGTAATCGACAAATTGCCAAAAAAATGAAAATACACCACGCTACGATTGATTATAACATAAAAAAATATCGGGAAACTGGCAGTTTTCTTAATAAAAGACGGAGTGGAAGGCCAAAAGCGACAACATCTGCAGATGATCGCAGAATAGTGGTTACCAGCAAGTTAAATAGACGCAAAACAGCCCCGGAATCACCGCAGAATTAAATGTTGGTCGCCGAAAACTAGTCAGTGTTTCTACAGTCAAACGTCGCCGGGCTCCATGGACGTATTGCGATGAAAAATCCATTACTACGCAAACAAAACAAGCAAAAGCGACTTAAATGGGCTCGTGAACACCAACACTGGACCATAGAAGAGTGGAACAACGTCCTATGGACTGATGAGTATAAATTTGAGCTGTTCGGAACCCGAAGGCGCATATTCGTTAGAAGATCTGTGGGTGAACGTGCCAGAGAAGAGTGTATTGCTGCTACCGTGAAGCATGGTGGAGGTTCTATCATCATTTGGGGCTGTTTTGCTGACACTTACGGTATATTACAAAAAGAAGGCTACAACGAAATTTTGGAGAACCACGCAATACCTTCCGGCATTCGACTTTTGGGTCAAAATTTTATTTTCCAGCGAGATAATGACCCAAAACATTCCTCTAAATTATGTAAAGACTATTTACGCCATTTAGAAGAGGAAGGAACTCTCAAAATTATGGAATGGCCTCCCCAGAGCCCCGACTTGAATCCAATCGAGTTACCATGGGAAGAACTAGATCGGGAAGTACGGAAATCGGCTCTGACATCAGCTACTGACGTGTGGAACAAATTGCAATCGATGCAATCAATAATACAAGAAACTCTGACAAAACTTATTGCGAGAATGCCTCGATTGTGTGCTGCAATTATTAAATCAAGAGGAGGTCACATAGATGAAAGCAAAATTTAAATTAAACGTTTTAATTTTCACATTTATTTAATATATTTTTATTCATATACGTGTATCTGCACATAAAAAATAAATATTATTAACATTTTTGCTGAGTTTTTATACATTTTTGCTGTCAGTGAGAGTGCCTAAACACTTTTGAGTGGTAGTGTATATACAAGTGTAATAGAGGCAATGCAATAAAAAACAAAATTAATTACAGTTCACAAATTTTAGTCATAATTCAATTTTAAACAAATTGTTTAAATCAGGAAGCCTCCAAACTTTTTAACCTAAGGCCCACACTGACACCTATATTTAGCTGGTCCCGTTGGTGTCCGTTCAACGGAGATTTCACTGTATTTATTTTCTAATATTGTAAGTCTTCCCGATTCGTGGGATTACAGTCGTTAAATAAAAACATCTGAATAGCGTTTTGTATGGTTTGCTTGTATTATATATTTTACAATGTAATCAAAATAGACTTCCAGTTATTCCGTGTTATCAGGTGGTTTGGAGACCGTTGGATTAAATCATGCAACCCTGTCAAATCCCGATATGTCGTCTCGCATCTTTAGGTTGGCAATTACTTACCTAGGCATCTTCATTGTAATGTTCGTTTATAGCTTAACCGCGAAATTTAAAACAAAATACTTAAGAACATTAATAGTTAGGAATTAAATAAAACACGTACGACAGTTTATTAGGTGTTTTATTCTCAATACTAATAGGTACTTTGGATTTCCCTTTTAAATTGTATACAAACGGCCAAGAAAACATATAAATTCACACTAACAAGTTGGATAGTTTAGACATTACTTTATTGCGTGTTTTATTCGAAACAGATTGTGTACATTAGAAAGTGATTATTTGCCGCTTAATTCAAACAGAGTTCACGATTTTTATTGGGAAACATTTATTAGTAATATCATTAAAATTCTTATTAAAAAATACTACGATAGAGCATTTTCCATCTTTCTAAAAAGTTACTCATAGCAATTTTATTTATACGGAAGGATCAGCCTTTAAACGTATCACTTAGATAGATGTGGGTGGCTGTGATACCCCAATAAAGTAGTATAGAAAGATCGTTAGCTGTTTGTTTTATATATGGACTTGCTATAATTTTTGAACTTAAATGCTAGCAAACAATGACTGTATATAGATTGTCTTACGTGTACGGTATATGTATTGTATATATGGTCAAGTGCTGTGTGTTTTTTTACGTAATATCTTCGCACAAATTATGTACTGTAATTCATTATTGCATTTTCCCAAGTTATACTATATAAAGTCACGTACATAGCGAGTTTACATCAAAATTAGCAATATTGTAGGTAACTTGAGCTCTTTGGATGTAATTCCTATTCACTTTTATTTGAGAAAAACTCTCATTTAACTTGTGAAAAATCTAAAAATCCGCATCAAAGGCATTATGTGACGGTAGCCTCGAGTTACAAACGTGTTTTATTACTGTAAACGTGGCGTTTTAACCAGGAAACCTGTTGTATACAAATAGCCGGAAGGTTTTTCCATAGTAACATGCGTTTGATGTGCTTTTTTGTGTATGTGGAATAAAGCCGATATAAAGGTTGGAATATTCATTATTTAGCAGTGAAGAATTTATTAATATACCTATATATAGATATTTTGCTTTGGGATTGTATTACGGTTTCGAAAATGCAATTATATTGCGTATGATTGAATACCTTTTCATCGGTTGGGAGTTACTTTAACATTTTAGGTTGGTACGTCTGATTCAATTTGATGCTCGTCAATTTCAATGTACCCTTTACACCTTAAAATTCAGTATGGTTCTTAAGGCAAATGTGAACACGGTTGTCATATTGTGTCAAAATTACATTCTTCATTTTCACTTCAGGTTCCAGGCACTTTGCCTGTTACAAACCCATCCTTTATTTGGTCTGCCTACATCCTCTTATTTATGTCGAAGATATTTAGTTCTGTTAGTTTAGATCTTGTGTAACCGTATATTCTTTTTAAAAATTTCATCTCCTGTGTCTGTATCCTGCTTTCTTACTTTTTCGTTTTTGTGTAGGAAATGCTCTGATCTTGTGTCTTGTCCTCTATATACCTTTGCGTCTTTTGGTTGCCCAGCTCATTTGTTGTTTGTAATTATATAGTCTATTATGGATCTCTGTCCTTTTGCCGACCAAGTGTATATGTGTATATCTTTCTTTCTGAAGAAACTGTTTGTTATTTTTAATTTATTAAAGGCAGGCATGAATGGACGAGTCGGAAGAGACAATGATGGAGTGGAGAGACATATGGGAAGGGAAGGTGAAGAGACCATAAATGACAGCGGGAGAAGAATAATAGATATGTGCATCGAAAACGACATGATTATAACAAATACAAAATTCAGACATAAAGACATTCACAAATACACAAGAGAAGTGCCTAGCAGGAAAGAAAAATCAATCATTGATTATTTCTTAATAAATGCTGAAAACTGGAGGAAGGTAATAGATGTCAAAGTCCAAACAAATGCGGAAATAGGTAGCGACCACTACCTGCTACAGATGAAGATTAGCAAAAATTCAAAAAGGACGAAAGAAGACAAAAGGAAAAAAGTAATTAAGGAAAAAATAAGAAGCTACAAATTGAAAGAGGAAGAAATTCGAGAGAAGTACCAATACAAGTCAAATCAACTGTTTGAACAAGAGACTAAAAACGAAATAGGGATAGAGGACAAATGGATAAGATTCAAAAACATCATACTGAAGGCGGCACAAGAAAACTGCGGAATAACAAAAATAGCAAATACGTACACAAAAAGAAGCAAATGGTGGACAGCAGAAATACAACTCAAAGTGAAAGATAAGAAAAATAAATGGATCAGATATATGCATACCAGGAAAGAGGAGGATTACAATATGTACAAAATGGCAAGAAAAGAAGCTAAAGAGAGTATCAAGAAGGCCAAAGAAAATTTTTGAAGAGAGTTCGGAATAAAACTGAGAGATAACTATAGAGAAAACTAAAAATTATTCTACGGAACAATAAAACAATTGAGACAGAAGAAGGCGCCGATATTGAAAAATATAAAGGATGACGAAGGAAATATACTAACTAAGGAAAAAGAGATAATGGAAAGATGGAAACAATACTTTGAAGAACTCACAAAAATAAAACGGATACATAAGAGAAAAAGAGCATAAAACAAAAAACGACGATGAACGTATCACACCAATAAGCGACGAAGAAGTAAGAGAAGCAGTTAGCAAACTAAAACTAGGAAAGGCGGCCGGGGAGGATGGAATCACAGCTGAAATGATAAAATATATGGGAGACAAAGGTAACGAAGAACTACTTGACCTCCTAAACAACATTGTACTAAAAAAAGAAATACCTAAGGAATGGAATATGGGAATAATTATGCCCATATACAAAAAGGGAGACTCTAAGGAATGCTCAAACTATAGAGGAATAACATTAACTAGCATCCCAGGAAAAGTATTGACAAGAATACTAGAAAAAAGACTCCGAGAGAAATTGGAAACAACACTAGCAGATACTCAACATGGATTTAGAAAAGGAAGAAGCACCCAGGACTTAATATTTGTAATCAGAAAATTAGGAGAACAACTAATAGGGAAAGGAAAGCAAATACATATATGTTTTATAGATCTTAAAAAAGCTTTTGATAGGGTAAGAAGAGAAGATGTATGGCAGAGCTTGGAAGGGAGAGGTTTAGAGAAAGGAATGATAGAGATGATTAAGGCGTTGTATAAAAGCAATAAGAATAAGGTGAGAATTTCCAATGCAGAATCAGCTGAATTCGAATCGCAAATTGGATTAAAACAGGGATGCGTATTGAGGCCATTGTTATTCTCTATATTAATAGACGACGCTATTAAAAAAGTTAAACAAAAAGGAAAAGATATGAAAGCAGGAAACTGGAAAATGAATGCAATTAACGTACAGAAACTAATGTTTGCAGATGATATGGTATTGATAGCACACTCGGAAGAGACATTACAGCAAAACTTGAAGATATACCTAAGAACTAACAAAGATAAACATGGAGATAAACACGAGGAAAACAAACACAATGATAATAGCAGCAGAAGAAAGAAAACATAGCATCAAAATCGGGGAAAAAGCATTGGAACAAGTTAAAAGGTACAACTACTTAGGAGCAATCATTGAAGACAATGGGAGAATAGAGAAAGAGGTAAATGAGAGGATAGGGAAATCCACAAAAATATATAACATATTGAGAAATTCGTTTCTGAATAAAAAAGAAATACCAAAAAAAATAAAGACGGAGGTGTATAAAAGAGTGGTCAGACCAACATTAACATATGGTAGTGAGTCATGGATAACCACGAATAAATCAAAAGCAGAGTTACGGCCATGGAAATGAGATTCCTAAAAAGAATAGAAGGTGTAACTAGAAGAGACAGAATCAGAAACACGACAATCACAAATAATCTGGGTATCAAATCAGTAGAAGTGGTCATAGAAGAGAGACAACTGGGATGGCTTGGACATCTACACAGAATGGAAGAAGATCGAATCACAAAGAGGATATTTGAAGCCAAAACAGAGGGCAAAAACAGAATAGGTAGACCCCGAAACACTTGGAAGGATCAGGTGTCTAGAACATTAGAAAAGAGAAGTATGGGATGGATTGAAGCCAAACAACTGGCTCAGAACAGGAACCTGTGGAAGATAAAAATAAGAAATAAATAGACCGACACCGCAAGGTATAAAGGACATAGGATTAAAAAAAAATTAAAGGCAGCAAAGTCCCGAAGTAGTTTTTCATTTTCGTCACGTGTATCTCCTCCATAGCATCCAATTACTTACTTGTGTAATAGGTATATTTCTTATACGGCTGTTAAAGTTTCCCATCAAAATTACTTGGTCAGTTTTATTAAATTTTTCCATTATAGTCTGTAGTTGTTCATAAAAGGCTTTGGATTCGTTTTTCCTTCTTCAGTTGCATAGATGACCATCAATATCACATTTCCTCTTACAAATCTTATTCTTTCTGTGATTATGCGTTCGTTGATGTACTTATTTGTAATTCTTCATGTTCTCTTCCCATCTTTTGTGTATATATATAGTGCTATGCCCTCACTTGCTTTTGGTTTTCTCTATACTCCAGTTTAAATCATCATATATTCGTCTATATATTTTGATTCTTTTGTTTTTTCTTTGTATCAGGTATGGCTGCGAAGTTAATTTTCACGTGTGTTAGATGTTTAACCAATTCCATTTCTCTCAGTGTCATTCCCATTACATCCTAGGTTTACGAATTTTACGGTTTTGTCAATCCCTCTTTTGTCTTATTTCTTTGCATTTGTCGACACCTGTATATTTGACCTATTTCTGAAGCTAATTTGGATACTGCAGGTATTTTAGAATTTCTACGAGAGTTAGTTACTGACCATCTGCTAAACCCTCGAACAGTCGGGTTCAGGCTTTTCTGTTGGGGTTGCCTCCCTTAGTCGAAATGATTCGGTTTTAAACTCTCTGTCAATAGAAAGATTGCGTAAGACCCAATACTGAATTTTAAGATGCGGATGGCCTATAGGTATCTACAGGTGTTATTAGTTATTATACCAGGTGTCCCAAAAGTAATTTTCGATTTGTTTTGTTCATTGCGAGAATAAAATTGTTAAGGTAGGAGTGGGGGTATGTCAAACACTAATTGCTGCCAATTCTGTCACTATTGCGTGACAAAACTTAATCGAAAGCTTAATTGAATAAAGCTAACACTTATTTTTATGGTTTTTCTATTGACTTTCAACACCACAGAGCTCTGGTATCTACAATATACTACGAAATGTACAGCAAGCATAATTATCAAACTTGTTGGGTTAAATCTAAAAAATTATCAAGGAAAATAAGCTCGCCTTTCCAAGGACATTCTTCAATTATAATATTGAGCGAAGTGAGTGAAATATTGCATATATCTCGTCCACAATCATCATTATCTACAACATGAAATATGAGCTCGCTTGTAATTATTAAGTCTTAAGTTATCTAGATTTTGAGTGTTCATCTATCGAAGTACTGAGCACGAATTGTACAAGTTAGCAACGTGATTTGATCGAAATTTTATATACACTAGGGTGACAGAATAAAATAGACACCAGGTAAAGCGGTATAAATATGTAAACAGCTAAATTCTAAGAACGAATTAAGAACTTTCTCTTGTCATTAGGGTAGGCGTAGATGTATCGGAAGCAATTCGTCATAGTTTAGTATCGTTACAACAATGCCTCGCTTACAAGGTTCCAGTGATATTAGCGACTTCACCCGGGGTCGCATCGTTGGCTACAGTGAACGCGGCGCTTCGCAACGTCAAATAAGTAAATTTTATATATTCCGTTGCCCCACGGTTAACCGTGTGATTACACAATTTAAACGCAAGGAAAAAAGAACAGTGGAGCCGAGACCAGGTCGTGCCGGACCTTCTGAAAGAAGTAAAAGGGTGCTTGTGCGCGAAGTGTTAAGAGAACCGCGGAGAAGTACAGCTGAGCTTGCGGCAACTTCACAGAAAAGTCAGCGCACCGTTGTGCGATACCTCCACAGTGTAGGGATGTATAAAAGGGTGGCAAAGAAAAAAACCTCTCCTTACGGCGTTTCAAAAACGGCGCCGAATGGCTTGGGCAATCGAAATGTGAACGAAGCCCGACGAGTTTTGGCGGTCTGTCATTTTTTCAGACCAAAGCAGGTACTGCCGAGTGGTCGTACGTGGGTATGGAAATAAAATATATCCAAATATTAACAGAAGTACTACTACCGGTATTCGACAACGCCATTTTATCTAAAGAAGACGCCACTTTTATGGAGGATGGAGCACCCTGCCGCAAAGCAAGAACAACAACCGCATGGAAAGAGGAACCGGGGATTCGGATTTTATCATGGCCAGGCCAATCACCAGACATGAATCCGATAGAGAATGTTCGGCACATAATCCAGACAAATATGGCGAAACGACCCCGAAAACCCAGCAATAAGGAAGAACTCGTGGCAGCTGTTACAGAAGAGTGGTTAAATATTTCAGAAGACACCATTAATCATTTAATAGATTCTATGCCACGACGACCCGCAGCACTTCACGCAAGTAAAGGTGGATCGACAAAGTATTAGTCTAATTTAAAAATTTTAAAATATTTTTTATATATAACGAGAATAGAATCTTTTTTTCTAATTAGTAGGTGTCTATTTTATTCTGTCACCCTGGTGTATTTTATCTTCGACACAATTTATTATGGATAGCATTAATAGTACTCCTTTGTTTTCTATGTTAAAAACAACTAGATTTGTTGTATATACGTAGGTACGTTGTAGTAATAAAGATTGTCAAAATTATTATTTCCATTACGAATTTAAGATTTGAGGAAACGTTCCTTCTTTTAAGTTCCTTCTGCAGTAATGGGTAAAGATTTTATTTATGTATATGTTGTTGTCCGTTTAGAAAGTACGAAGGGGTGTTTATATATTGCACACATATATTGCTGTAAGAGATTTAAATACTATGTTGTATACATGTAAATTATTGCTATTTACTAATTTTTTCTCGAACTAACAACATCGATACAAATAACAGTAATATTTTGATTACTTCTTCGGATTATTTTTAAATATCTATTAAGGTATCTTAAGGTGTTAAATTTTAGATAACACATGGAAAATTATATAATTGGTTTTTGTAGTTAAATTGCTACAGGTGATTTTATAAAGGCGAACTATTTTTAGATGGTTATAAAATAATAACCCTGAATTTAGAAGGTTAATGAAAAATTAGTCACCTAACATATTGAATTTCTTACGTAAATATTCAGTGATTAAGTTTACGATACAGGGTGTCATTAAAGTACCTTTGAAAAGAGATCAATTTAGTTTTCTGCCCATTTCTACATAACAGCACGTTTTTTATTCCCATCGCGATTAGACAAAAAATAATTTGTTTCGTAAAGGATTGCAGTAGGATTTAAAGCAGGAATACATAACCTTAAAAGAATTCCACGGATTGGATCTTAACCTTCGGTTATTTGAAGTTTGTTTTAGTGATTTTTCTTTTGCTATGCCAGGCTCATTAGAATTGGGAAAATTTTGGAACTTCTGCAGTGTATTCTACTTTGTGCAGACATGAAAATATCAGAAAAAATACAATACAAGTTGCATATAATAATCCTTACAAAAAAAAGAAAAAATAGTATGCATGCTGAGAGTATACAACATATAAATGACACTATACCGGGTGTCCATGAAATAAAACAAAAAATTATGATAAATGGAAAATCTAGTTTAATTAGACTTAAATACAAAATATTTTGCAAAAATTCCTCCGCAGACGCGAGAAAAACATTATAAAGTTATTTAAAATAAATTTTTTTTCATTATTCACAGCCGAAATACTCGTACGTAACCATATTATTGAACTTTTAGCATGCCGTTAGAAGGGCAGACAGTGTTTCCTTAATTTTTGTATTTTTTATAAAATAGGCAGCTGCGTTATAGTAGTGTATGCAGTCTGAGAGTTTGATTGGATAGATGCATAATGTATACATTTTCTGCCTTCATAGGCGACGCATATTACAATTACACGTTTCCACTTTACGTACTTTTTTATTCTATTTCAAAGGTATCTTGTATTAAGGAGACAAGGAAAAAAGGAGATTGATCAAGATCCTGTTTTCTATTCGTGTTCTTCATCATGTGGTTAATAGGTGCCTTCAGCAAGATGTTGGCATCGGTTGTAGGGACTTAAAAAAACATTAAAGAATCCAGTATAAAAAGGGCTTGTGCATCGATATAATTTGGTGTGTTGTGAGAGAAAGTACCTGATTGATCAACACGCTATAGCATCAGTCGTTTACGAATAGTTGCCTGCTAAACAAGTCAATCCGGAAGAAAACTGAAACTATGGAGGAAATTGAACATCGTGCTGTGATAAAGTTCCTTACAAAGCAAGGAAAGAACGCTCAAACCATATTGAATGAAATGGAAACCGTTTATGGGGACCAGTGCCCTAGTAAATCACTGATTTATAAGTGGCATGGTCTTTTTAAACATGGTCGGGAGTCGATTGAAGACGACCCCCGCTCTGGACGATCAGTTAAGGCCACCACATCAGACATCGTCGAAAAAGTGCAATAATTTCTACTGCAAGATGCCCGTTTGAAGAAAAAACAATTATCTGCATTAGTTGGAGTATCAGATACCACCATTTTGCGTATCCTACATGTCCACCTGGGAATGACAAAAGTCAGTGCAAGATGGGTACCGAGAATGCTCACGCCGCTGCAGAAACAGCAGCGCGTCTGTGCGTCCAAACAATTTTTGGAGCTGTATGGAAACAAACCTGCACAGATTTTGGAGCGGATTGTTACCGGAGATGAAACATGGGTTCATCACTTTGAGCCTGAGTCCTAACAGGAGTCCATGCAATGGCATAAAAAGGGGACACCACGGCCAAAGAAATTCAAATTGTCAGAATCGGCTGGAAAGTTGATGGCTACTGTTGGGATTGTGAGGGGATATTATTGATTGATTACGAAGAAAAAGGTAGGAGTATAACTGGAGAATATTACGCAGCGATATTAGAAAAATTAAAGGAGGCCGTCATGGAAAAACGTCGAGGAAAATTGACCAAGGTTGTGTTACTCTTGCAAGACAATGCGCCGGTTCACAAGAGCAAAGTTGCAATGGCTGCTCTGCACAAGCATGGCTTTCAATCAATAGTCCATCCACTCTACACGCTAGACCTGGCACCTAGTGATTTTTATTTGTTCCCCAATTTAAAAAAAGACTTACGTGGAAGAAAGTTTTCCGACGACAATGAGGTAAAGGAGGCAACTTTCGCCCATTTTGAGGCGAAAGATAAAAAATATTTTTATGATGGTTTAGAAAAATTAATCCGTAGATCTAATAAATGTATTGTGCTTAAAGGTGATTATTTTGACAAGGAAAAATAGATTTATTGCTTTATTTTATTTAAAACCCTTCCATTCCACGAACTTCTAGATCTCCCCTCGTATGCCCCAGGTTTATGCATATTTTCTCAAAAATCGATGCATCCAGTTTTTGGTTGCATATAATACGGTCTCTAGTTATGACATGAAGAAAGGGCAAACATTTAGAACGAATGAAAGCAATGGCAAGAAGCAGAATAGAGTGGAAAAAATGGGTACAAAAAGAACCGGATTCGGCATCCGACACCTGAAGAGGTACAAGGATATAGGGAAGAAGAAGAAGATTTTTATAATAGCTTCTTGTGACCTACTTTCTGACTTTTCTTCGTATGTTATAGAAAAGAAAACAAGTTCATGATTTGGAACAATATTTTCTTTTTAGCAGGAATATTAGTCAGATTTGTGACGAGACTTATTTAACTGAACTTATAATATCCTTATAATAAGCGATGGTCACGTGCTGGAAATGTCATTTGGGACAGTCTGTATGTTAGAAATCTTAGCTAAAGCCATATGTTATCTAAAACTTGTTTGATAGTCTACTACATTCCTCCCCAACTCTATTCTTAAATCGTTTCGAAATTAGATGCTTAATATAAAAATACCTATTCGACAGAAAGGAAACCACGCAATAACCCCATCCCGCGCCCCCGTGTAGGTTACCTTTCCTATTACCGAGCACCATTCTCCTCCTATGACCTCTTCTAACCTTCCGCTTTTCCTAGATTATATTACACTTGTTTCTATCCAACGCCTCCTGTATATTATCGAGCATCGGACTCTGATCGCGACTTTCCATGCTATCGACCATGTTGATGAGTTCTCTGAAGACCGTCACCACCTTCCAGTTGTATTTCGCGCTGCATTCGACGTAACCGCATTTCCAAATCTTCTTCACGGTATTCATGATCTCCCTTCTTCGTTCTTCGTTACCGCTGGTGATGGTTAACTTTCCGCCGCCGGTGGCGCCCTCCTCCGGTACTATTAGATCCTGTTTGTTGCCGACTATGAGGATCGGAACGTTGGAGATGTTACGGCTTTCCGAGATCTGTTCACGTAGCGTTTTTATGTACTGGAACGTCTCTAAATTCGATAAGTCGAAGACCAGGATGTAAGCGGACGCGCTACGTAGGCCGTAGAAACGATAATCGGTCCATTCGTAGAAGGAATTTACGGGAAAGTACGGTATGACTGGTAGATCCGAGATTTTGATCTCGTAAAGACGGTTGTTCGTTATAACGGATGGGTAGTAGGTGTATTTGCGGTCTGTCGGGATGTATTCGTCCGAAAAGTCGTTCCAGACGAATTGCTGTAACATAAAACAAAGAAGATTAGTTCCTAGAAGAACATCATGTTTTCATTGTTGTAGCGGTTCTCTGTGTTTTTAATTCCTGGCATTTTGGGAACAACTGTGGTTGAGTTATCTTTGGGAATGTTAACCCCAGTTAATAATAATAATAATAATAATAATAATAATAATAATAATAATAATAATAATAATAATAATAATAATAATAATAATAATCCTTTATTGCCCAACAGCCCAGGGGCCAATTACAGGACAAATTACAATACAATTCTTATATAAAATAAAATAAAATAATTCAAATCGTGTTGCCTACAATAATAATACAATAATAATGAAACAAAAAAAAAAAAGAAAGACTCACAAAAATGGCTCTAGATCCCGTTTGTTTGCGTTCCTCACCATGTGACTGAGAGGTGCCTTAAGCAAAATGTTGGTATTAGCTCTAGGTACTTGAAATGTATTAAAGTGGCGAGTATGATGAGTAGGTACGGTAAAGTTTATTTGCGCCAGAAGGGCTGGCGAGTCGACAGTATTTTTCAGGATCCTGCAAAGAAACTCCACACTGTTACGCTCGCGGCGGTCAGCAAGAGATAGAAAACCATGCTCAACAAGTAAGCTATAATACTCGATACCTCTTGCAGGATACACGTTGTCCATTCGAAAGGAGAGATATTGTAGAAATTTCTTTTGAACCCGTTCGATCATAAGCTCTTGGTGTAAATAACGGGGATACCAAACAATGGAGGCGTATTCAAGCTTAGAACGAACGTAGGCATAATATAAACGTTTCATTACACCTAAGTCTGAGAAATGCCTGCAAGAACGCATGACAAAACCGAGAGTTTTGGAAGCAGATGAACACATGGACGAAATATGTTCCGTAAATGACAGTCTATTATCAAACAAAACACCAAGATCCAAAGTTTTGATATTGCGTGGTATGGCTGCATTATTAATTTGGTAGTTATAGTATAAAGTAGTGTGAGTGTTATTGTAGGAAACCACAGTACACTTGTTGATGTTCAGAGGGAAATAATTGACCTTGCTCGAAGTATTAATGCGAAGAAGATTGTCTTGTAAATGTTTACAATCGAAAATGCTACCAACAGTATTAAATATCTTTACGTCATCTGCGTATGCTAAGACGTGACACGTAAACAGAGATAGTAAATCATTTATATAAAAATTGAAGAGAAGTGGTCCAAGATTTGAACCCTGAGGAACACCTGATATTGGAGAAAACGGCGTAGAGGAATAACCATTGTAGCAGACATAACACTTCCTTCCAGTAAGGTAAGACTCAATCAATGTCAGGAAACCCACACCAAAACCAAATTTGTCCATTTTTTGTAGTAGCATCTCGTGGTTAATGCAGTCGAAAGCTTTAGAAAAATCTATGTAAATAACATCCACCTGCTTTCGCTTATCAAGCGCTTCACCAAGATATTGGCCAATGCATGCTAAATTAGTGATCGTCGACCTACCTGCAACAAAACCGTGCTGATGCTCAGATATGAAAGGAGTTATGCAGGCAGATATTTCTTTGTAAAGCAAATGTTCAAATACCTTAGCGAAATTGGGCAGTATACTTATAGGCCTTTAATCAGCAATGTTAGATCGGTTTCCTTTCTTAAATACGGGGTAATTCTGCTAATTTTCCAAACCTTTGGAAAAGTTGACGTGCTTATCGCTAGGTGGAATATAGTTGACAGTGGATAGGACAGAACAGGAGCACAATCACGTACAAAGAAGCTCGGTATTCCATCATCTCCAGTTGTCATATTAGATTTAAGTCTCTTGATACTGTTCTCCACATCCAATTCAGAGAAGGCATGAACACAAAAATTATTATAATTGAGAAAAGAGTTGAAAGATACATTTTGAACATTAGGTTTATACACACTCGCAAAGACACTGGAAAAGGCATCCACGATTTCGTTTGGCTGGGTAAATTCTCTGCCGTCATACTGCATACTTCCCGGAATTCTGGAAGAAGTTTTCTTGTTGTTAATGAAGCGCCAGAACAACTTAGGATCTCTGTTGATATTAAGTGTTAAGTTGTTCGCACAATGTTAGAGATTAAAAAGATAGTGACACGGCGGAACCTAAGAACCGTTATGACAATTTAATTATGTCCTCACATTTATTTTGATTAGACGCGCTGAAGGTATTTGCTTTTAGTATTTGCCAATATCATATACCGTCTTGGAGAAATCTACGTTCTAACCTTTCTGGAGATATAACCTTGTTTTAAAGCCCAGAATCATTTTCGTTGAGATCTTTCAAATGAACATCTAACAGCGCAAATCACAGAACAAATGAACGAGATTGAAAATTATATAGATATATTTATATATATAGATAGATTTTGGGAAGCCCTTTTAACATTTACAGTAGAACCCGGTTATAACAACTTCGGCTGTAACGACATTCCTTTCTTAGCGTTAAATTTTAAGCGGTTCCGTACTTTACTATTCAAAAGTACAGGGAAAAACCCGGTTTTAGCGTTAATAACCCCTGCTATAACGACAAATTTACCCGTTAATGGACCAGTGCTTGTGCAAAAGGCCGAAGAATTTGGAAGTTTATTTGGAAACACAATGGGTAGCTGGAGCGTTTCAAACGGAGACATTCAATAACGTTCGGAAAAGTGAGGGGTGAAGCGAAAAGTGTTAATATGACAGAAGCAGAGACGTGGCTAAATGAAGTATGGCCTAAATTAAGACAAGATTATGAAGACAATGGAATTTACAATGGCGATGAAACGGGAATTTTTTATAAACTTCTTCCAGATAAGACTCTGAGGTTTAAAGACGAAAAATACGTAGGCGGTAAAGTAGCCAAAGAACGATTAACCGCATTTGTGTGTATTAATATGACCAGTACGGAGAAACGTAAAATTCTTGTCATAGGAAAGTCAGAAAAGCAACGCTGCTTCAAAAACATAAAAACACTCCCAACAAATTACTTCGCAAACAAAAGAGCATGGATGACTTCAGAAATCTTTGAAAATGAAATTCGAAAATGGGGTAAAGAAGTTGCGGTTACAGGTAAAAAAATCTTGCTTTTAGTCGATAACTGCCCAGCACATCCATCATTAGCCCACTTAAAAAATATTAATTTGGTGTTTCTGCCCCCAAATTGCACTAGCATCCTTCAACTAATGGACCAAGGCGTAATAAGAAGCTTAAAATGTTTTTACAGAAAATTTCTTCTGCAGAAAATTATTACGGGTATGGACAAGAACGCACCATCTGCAGTTTCACTTCTCAACGTGTTGGACTTTTTAGAGAAGGCTTGGTGTAGTATAACCTCTGAAACTATAGGAAACTACTTTAGTCATTCAAGATTAAGGAATAATCCAGTTTGTGACAACTTAAATGAAGATGACGTTCCGTTATGTGAACTTATTAAAAAGTGACAGCAAAATCAGACTGACGAAAACCAGTTTTGTTTCGACAACTTTGCATCCGTGGACGGTTGCCTTATTATGTCGGGAATGCGTTCAGATTCTGATATCGTGGAGGACATAAAACAGCGGGATAACGAAAACGATAATGAAATCGAAGAGGAAGAAGACACGAAGCAGAACACGTACCGACAAACGCAGAAGCCCTAAGTGCCATAACACTTTTAAGAACTTATTATAGACAGTGAGAAACGTCACCTCAAATTATTGATAAAGTGAGCAAATTAGAAATGGATATAGAAAGACAGTTTTGGCGTGCGAAAGCTGTGCAACGGAAAATTCCAGATTTCTTTCATTAGACAAACAAGTTAGTATGTACCTACATGTGTGAGGTTATTGCTATAAGCTTTTTCTGGCAACTGTCAAAATTTCAGACGTCTACTGTCAATAGTTGTTTTTTAAGAGTGTGTTTCGTGTAGTAAAATGTATGAAATCGAATTTCGTGCAGTGATAAAACACTTCTGGATAGCTGGGAAAACGGCCACGGAAATTCGAAATATTTTGCTAGAGGTTCGTGGCGGATGTACTCTATCATTTTCGACCATCAGTTTCTGGGTGAGCGAGTTCAAACGTACGCCAAGCGACATCCATTTCTTCTTCCATTTCTTTCATACTTGAAGTGAAAAAGTTGCTAGGAGGGCAGTGCTTCCAGAGTACAGAGAAACTTTAAAACGACGTCACGGACCATCTCAACTCAATGGCGGCAATATTCTATGCATATGGAACTAGGGGGCTCGCCCATAGATATAACAAACGCATCAATCTTCACGGGGATTATATAAAAAAGTAACCATATTTGTACATGACTTTTGGTAATAAATTCAGTTTATTTACACTTTTGTCTTACGAGCTATCGGAAGTTGAAAAAAGAACAGCCTTCGTATAACGCGTCTAACGTCTAGATCGACAAGGTTCGTTAACATGTTAACGCGAAATTTTCATGGAGCGAATTACTAGTCGTTTTGCTTAATTAGGGGATCGTGGAAAAGTGCTGAAGCCTCTATATTTATAGTAGTAATTAATATTCTCATACAATGCAGGGAACACTTCAACGTCGCTAATGAGACGTTTCATTTAACGTTTTATTTTACGCGAAACTGCCTTACGTTCGGTTAGCTTTCCTTTTTTCGTATTCGTGGGAAATAGGCACTGGTTTAGGAATCAGAATCAAAAATGGAGGTAAGACTGCATTTGGTGCTACAAACGAAATTTTTGCAACCCCATTGAGGTACTGCGCGATCACTTGGATCGGGGGGTTAGTTCTAAGGCTGTCACGTCTCTGCCAGGCAATTTTGAAGAAAACATAACAGTATGTACATATTTTATTTGAATGTATTATTTTGTCAATAAAACATTTTAAATTAATGAGTAAAGTTTTTTTCTTTAATAAATTCCACGTAAACATTATCTGCATAGTATATTTTGTTATTATATACAGTGAGATCAAAGTTATGAATGGTACTACATACAACATTCTAAAGAAAGGGCAAATATCTGCCTTTTAAGTATAGATAAAGTGTAAAGTTTCACCTCAGAACAACTATAATACGTTTCACATCCATTTCTCTCTGCCTTCACCGTATCCCTAAAGCACTTTACCGTACTCTCAGTTACCATACACATTTTTCATCTCACAGCTTAGAGTTAGCGGAAGCGATGCCAACTTTAGTTCGAAAAGTGCGAGCTATTTTCCGAAACTTCTAGCTTTCCGGTGATGATTTACGATTCTGTTTTCGAGCGTTGTATCGTGCACTAGTTCGGAGAACGTCCGCTCTGCGAAATAGCGGAGAACGGGGAAGAAGGGGAAAGAAACGATACAAAATAGGGTATAGGACATTTAAGTCGAGGGAATAAATTCCAGTCATTTCCCGAGAATGCGAATATCATTAATCATTCGCCACGCAGGCATGTGAGTGAGGGTTCTAAACTAGAAGGTAGATGGCGTTCTTACAGTCAACAAGAATGGGGAAGATTGATTTTGAGTTAAATAATTTAATCAAATGTTGGAAACGACTTGAATTCCGTCTACCATTTTTTGTATTGTAGTAGTTTTTGGTCGTCTACCAAGTTGAATCGATATCGTTGGTATTTATTTTGTCTTCTTTCAGAAGTTGTATAGAAAGTACAAGGTTGTTCTAAATCATGTTTCATATCAATACGAGTTTTTGTGAATGAGAGAGAGAAAATGAAAGAAAACTTGTCGTACACTTTAGTTAATAATTTGATATCCTTGTAAAAATAATCTCAAGTTCTTCCGTCAAAATGTTCTATAACAGCTGGTTGCAACTCACTGTCGTCCTTAAAATGATTATCCCCTTAGGTCTTTTTTTAAATTAGAAAACAAATAAAAATCACAAGGAGCCATATTCGGACTGTTAAGGACTTAACATTGTTTTTTTTGTGTTTTATCAATTTTTTACTACTATGTATTTTATATGATTTTATTTTCTTTGCAACCGTATGGGTTAGCATTATTACCTTATTTTCATTTTTATATTTATTTATTTTGCTCTCTTATATCCAATTTTATTTTAATATGTATGTACATTACGCATTGTATATGTATGCAAGCCGGCCATTCACATTACACTAGCTAAAACTGCCTAATTTAAAAATCATTCACTGCAACGTCGTCGGAAATGTAATGGGAGTTTTCTTAAAATTTAAGGTACACAAGCATAGGCAGTCGTCTCCCGCGCGACGGTCGAGGTATTAGCGATCGTGCACTCTCGGTCACCTTTCGTGCCTCGTCGTAACGTGTACAGTAACGTCGTCGTAAGTTTATTAGAGATTTCTAAGACTTTCTAGTTTTGGCGGGAATCGTCGAGGACGTTGTCTATACATTTATTTCTGGCGGGAGTCATTTGGTAACGTCGTCGGACTGCATGTATAGATTTTTTTAATAAGTATAAATTCTCGATTTTCTATCATCGTACGTCGAGGCTACTGCGTCCATTGTCGTCTATACATATTTTTAGTCTTCAGTTAAGTTTGTGTCGGAAATTATTTTGGTGAGATTGTCGGCGCGCATGTATAGACCTCCTCTACAAGTACGATCACTCCGCTTCTTGCTGACGGTCGTTGCGGCCGCAGCGCCCGTTGTCTTTTGTACGTTTGTTCGGTCCTTGTCGTATCGGGACTTAGAAATTTTTCATTTAGTTGCTCGTCGTAGCGGTCGAGTGTCACGGACCAGTTTTCCTATGTAATGTCGGCATCATCGCTCCGTTTTACTTGTCGGTGCGCAGTTCGCACATTTGCTGGTTACTGGATTTTTCCCTTCTTTGGGGCGCAGTAGAGTAGAGAGCTAAAGATTGCACATAGCGTAATATTTCAAACGAGAACGCCTGGGTAGCTGTGACATTACTTTTGTATTGAGATCGGCTATTATCGCTACTGTCGCCCTCGACCAGGCGTTCAAGCTCTAAGAGATAGGGTGGGTTCCCCTATAAATGTGAATATAACAAACGTATTTGGTCAAGTACAAATACATGCCAATAATACAGGACCAAGTCCCTTAGGCAAATTTAAAACAAGGAAAGTATATTAGGCTCCCGGAAAGGGACATATAAATAAGCATAGCACCGAGGTGCGCTTATAAATTTAAGAAATAAATAGGGTTGGCTCTATAAAAGGTAGTGGTGCATGCAAACAGATAGAGGCATTAGTACATGCCTCTAACAAAGCTTCAGCGGAAGCATATAAGAGTTTAACCTTTTAAACAGAATTAAGACATAGCGTTGCAACGTACATGCTGAGGCATTACTTTATGTTGCTACCAATGAAAATACATATACAAATGCTAATGTACATTACATGTATAAGAGAGCTCGAATAACTGCAATTATTGCAAATCTATATATCTTACGTACATCGTACATGTACATAGGCAAGAGTGGAAACCGTGTAACCATTTCATCTTTAAATATATTTTTTTTGCGCATGCGCATTGAGTTTCACTGTACAACCTCTCCTTTAGTAAATAAGCGAACATACTCTACAAGTAAGTATTGGTCAAGTAATTTAGGAAATTACGAGCAGGCTACAGCGGCGTTGTTCTTCAAACCAGGAGAACGTAACACGGACTATACCGTGGATGTTCTAATTCTTGAAAGACAGATTCGTGGATTGATGGCAGCTTGTGAAACGGCGGCAACATTGGTCGTGCAATAATCGCACACCTTTTGTTAATTTTCCACAACGTTTTGCACGAATACTATTCCTTAATTTTTGCAATAAATACGCATAATACGTGCCCGTTTCACAGTTGTATTGTGCTCTATAAAGTCAATTAACAAAACGCCCTCACAATTCTAGAATATTCTCGCCATAACCATTTTTCGTTGATTGATGAACTTTCGCCTTTCTGGGACGAAGTTCATCGGGTCGCCGCCATTCCATGGACTTCTTTTTCGATAGAGGATCGTAAAACAAAACCGTTGTTTCATTCCCTGTGGCAATGGACTCCAAAATCGGTTTTGGATCGACCGCACGCTAATTTTATTCATACCCAAAAGGTCACGGAGAATTCGTCTTTTGTTCAAGTTTAACCACCCATCATAACGCTATTTAAGCATTCCTACGTAGTGTAAAACCTCAACATAAGAATGCTGCTAGATACAGATACTTATAGTATTGGTGGAATTATTTACTCGGCTTCATCAAAGCGGTTTCAATTGTCTTTTTTTACCTCACGTTGCAATTCACTCTCGATTGATATCACCATGAATAAACGAATACTTTAAGTGAGCATTTCGTGGCGCCATCTGGTGTTACGCTAATACACGCTCCTCTAAGCATTCCTTGAGTACTATTTTTTCACTTACCAATAATCTAGCATTCTATTAATTTATTACTAATTAGGATTTATGTGATGCTGGAAAAGTTCCAGAAAAATGTATTATACGAGGGCTGATGCTCTTGCTTTGCCCCTGACTCTACGTGAAATCGATTCAGTGTGTCATTTCACATAAATGTTCCAAATTTCGTCGTCGTACCACCTCTGGAAAGAAAATAACTTCAAATCCTTCTTTTGGTCGAAAATTGGAGAATCCGTTATGGAGGTGACACGCTGAATCGATTTCCAGTGAAGTTAGCGTTGTATCCTTTGCGGATTCGACTCCAAAGGGCACGAAAGCCAGCTGAAATAGAGCTTTTTGAAAGGGCAATTATACGGGTACCGGATGAGACTTGTGATTGCGTAGATGCTGGCGTTGTTTTTTCACCCCAATACACGCAAATGACATACGCCTCGTTTGGGGGGTGGTTGTTTCTTATTTATGTGCTCTGGAGGTTGCCCATAATTTAGTGTTAAAACTGATTTTACATCTGACGATAGATTTTTGACCAATGTCCTGTCAGTTAAGCGTTCCTTCACAAGACAAAAGACTCAATTGTGGAGAAATCATTATCTGCAAACGTTAGATGGTTTGGTAAAAGTAAGCTGTACCATGGCATTTCTTTCAGCAATGTTCATAAGTTCGATTGAATCGAAACTTGTTGGAAATCCGTATTGAACATGGGTGAAGAAGTAAAACTCAATTTTACAAATATTTCTAATATATTTAAAATAGTATTAATATGACATATTTCGCTATTGCTGTAGCTTCATCTGATGAAGCTATGGTGTTCATGTTTAATCTTCATAAGACTGCAAAATACTATGCAAGACCATCTCCTAGTTATTCAAAAAACAAAATATGTGGCATAGTTCATCTACTGTGTCAACATCGTCTTTTATACCATTGTAAATTTAATTATTTCCAGTTTGTTGTAGGTGTAGGATCCATAAAGCATATATAATGCATTATAGGAAGGAATATAACCGTCTTCTTTTTTCAAAGAACTTACGAAGTTACCATTCTATCATCCCGCAGTGCAAATAAACTTGACTGAACTTTTTTTATTTTTGTGGGGCAAAAATTCATTACATATCTTTTTCTAGTAACATGTGTCATAACACCGCCCAACAAAATAGACTTTTTGTCTTCGTACCTTCGTCAAATACTAACTGATTTAGGGTATTTCTTGTTCTAAAAATAACTGGCATTTCTTCCTGGCAGCTCTTCAGTTAACAGTTATCAAGTAGTAATATTTAAAAGGTTACGTACATAACAAAACATTATATCTAATTTCACCGAATTTTTCCTAAATAAGGCAGAAAAAGTGAATTTCGAAAACTAGGTCTGTTAGAACAAATCTGACGGAATTTTTGGATTAGGCACCCTAAAATTACTTAATTACACTTAGAGAATCCGAGGCACTAAAATATGTGTTCGCCAATGTAATCATTAGTCAACAAATTTCTATTGGAATCTTCCATAGAAAAAAGAAGCTTTTCACGATATCCAGAGGGAAATTTGCTACAACACGTGGCCTTTCGGGTTGTTTTCCGTAGTAAATTTCTACATTTGTCGAATGCTAGTATGTATTTCCTCTTCTCGGTTAGACATAATTGTTCGCCAGTTAGCCCTTTGTTGTGAGGAAACTCGAAAGTAGGTGTAGAAAGGAGCCTGCGGCTGTCGCGTTATTAATTACGGAAACTATCTTCACCAACGGATACCGGTAAAGTGATTATCCAACTCGCTTTCGTGAAATTGATGAACTTATCGTTGCGTACACGTATCACAGGTGGCGTTGGTAAATAATTTATGCGCTGACGGATACGTATATATCATTTACTTGCTTACGGAAATGGATGCGAGAACGTGAGGCAGCATCAATATTAATCGCGAACAATAGTGCCTGGAGGGTCGAATTAGTGTATCTACTTTGCTTTTGTCGTGTTTAAGAAGCTGTTGTGAAACGAGATTGTATTTGATTATTATTACGCTGACGAAAACGTGCAGCATGCTGTAGAGGAAATGAGTGTATCTACGATTTAATTATATCTGTACACTAGGAAGCTATAGTTAAAGATCTCATAATTGAAAAGCTTTGGTAATCGGTTATGGTTTTTATTGTAAAATTACTCAATGTATGTGAAATTAAGTATTACTATTTTGGTAAATATAACACATAGGCTGAAAAGTCCCGGGCCTATAACACATAGATGACGCTAGTTTTATTGCAGTCACCTTTCTCTCAGTTAGTACTAACCTTCAAAAGACAGCTGTTAAAATTTCATGATATTCTATTCATTAGTTTGTGAGTTATTGTGCTAAGAGTCACGCCACTTTTGTTATTTTCAAAACAATGGATCACAAACAATTTCGTGTTTTAATTTTACACTGCTTCTTGATGGGAAAAAATACCGTTCAAGCGAAGCAATGATAGTAGATAGATATTTTGCCGCATTTACATTTCCGTCGCAGATTACTAATTGCGATCTTCCACCATACCATATCGCGCCTCACAGTATGATGTTCACACCATCGTATTTCACCGTCTGATGCAAAAATTTGTCGTCCAGTTGCTGTGACGAACGTCTCCATACCCACGTACGACCACTATCACTGAATTGGCGGTGTGTGGTATCGTCTGAAAAAATGACAGACCGCCAAAACTCTTCGGGCTTCGTTCGCATTTCGACTGCCCAAGCCATTCGGCGCCATTTTTGAATCGCCGTAAGGAGAGGTTTTTTCTTTGCCACCCCTTTATACATCCCCACACTGTCAAGGTATCGCAGAATGGTGCGCTGACTTTTCTGTGAAGTTTCCGCAAGCTCAGCTGTACTTTTTCGCGGTTCTCTTAACATTTCGCTCACAAGCACCCTTTTACTTCTTTCAGAAGGTCCGGCTCCACAGTTGTTTTTTCCTTGCGTTTAAATTGTATAATCACACGGTTAACTGTGGACAACGGAATATTTAAAAATTTACTTAATTCACGTTGCGAAGCGCTGCATTCACTCTGGCCAACGACGCGACCCCGGGTGAAGTCGCTAATATCACTCGAACCATTTAAGCGAGGCATAGTTGTAACGATACTAAACTATGATGAATTCCTTCCGATACATCTACCCCTACCCTAATGACAAGAGAAAGTTCTTAATTCGTTCTTAGAATTTAGCTGTTTACATATTTATACCGCTTTACCTGGTGTCTATTTTATTCTGTCACCCTAGTGTATATTTGTCAGATTAAGAAGTAAAATTACATGCTTATTTAATGTTCCTTCTGAAAATTACATCCACGTTATTGAGCACCACTAACTGCCATTGATTTTGCATGTAATTTTACTAGGTGTTTTGTGTGTGTGTGTGTACATTCATCGCATTTGCAATAGCCACCACGTCGTAAAAGAAGAACTTCACAACATCCCGCAGCTATTCCATATCGACATATCGGCTCGCATTTTCTCAGTTCTTCTCCCGCCCCCCCTCCCCCTGCCCCTCCCAAATTAAATACGTGCAGAAACTTCCTAACCCCTACAAATATGTGACGTCGAACTTAACCACTTAATAATGGAACATTTCTTAAATTTCTGCACGAAAAGCGAGACGCATTTTATACCTTGACAAAGCTATTAGAAAATGAGATAACCAAGAGAACCAAAGAAGAGGAAAAAAACGGTAGCAATAACAAGAAAACGCTGCTTATAAAGATCTTAAGTACAATCGTTGTTCTTTTATTGCTTCAGCATTGTTGAAGGGGAAAGACCGACGCAAAAAGAAGAGAGTAAACCGAGCAGGTTATGAGATAAAGTAATTATTTTTATAGGTTTTCTTTATTGTTGGTCGGAGGGATTCGGTATAACTAACGTTGGGGTCCGTCGGTTTACGGGGATAATAAAATGAAGATGGCATCGTAATAATGTGTAAGGCAAATAAAATTGCTACTGTATTACGTTTTGGAAAAAGGGGTGGTCCGAAAGAGAAATAAATTTATTGTCTTAAAATTAGAGATGAAATAAACGTTTTCTGTTAGGGGAAAATTTATGATTTATTAAGGTAAAAAACGGGTAAATTTTTTGCATATACGGTAGACGCTCGATTATGTGAACGATATCAGCCAAGCATTGTTCATATTACTGAAAGTTTACATTAGCGAGCCTTATTTTATTTATACAGAAACTGTATAAATTGTATAAAGGAAAATATATATGTAACACATGGGTTGAAAAGTCCCGGGCCTAACGAAGAAAACACGGTTTTTTTTCGTTCAATATTAGCTTTATTCATCAACGTAATCTTCATTAAGAGCAACGCAATCATTCCAGCGCCGCTCTAACATCTCAATACCACTTTTGTAGAACGATTTATCTTTTGCCTCAAAATAGGCCTCAGCTTCAGCGATAACCTCTTCATTCGTGCGAAATTTCTTTGCCGGCGAGAATTTTTTTGAGGTCTGCGAACAGCCAGTTGTCGTTGGGAGCCAAATCTGACGAATACGGTGGATGTGGGAGCAATTTGAAGTTCAATTCATGTAGTTTTGCCATTGTTTTGATTGATTTGTGACACGGTGCGTTGTCTTGATGAAACAAAATTTTTTTCTTTGCCATATGCGGTCGTTTCTTTGCAATTTCGGCCTTCAAACGCTCCAATAACGCTATATAATATTCACTGTTGATGGTATTTCCTTTCTCAAGATAGTCGATGAATATTACACCATGCACATCCCAAAATACCGAGGCCATAACCTTTCCAGTCGATTGTTGTGCTTTCGGGCGCTTTGGACGAGGTTCACCAGTTGCTGTCCACTCAGATGACGATCGTTTTGATTCCGGAGTGAAGTGATGGTTCCATGTTTCATCCATATCGACACAAAAATTCCGGTTTGTTACGTTTAAACATGGCCAAACACTGCTCAGAATCATCAACACGTTCTTGTTTTTGGTCAACAGTGAGCAAACGCGGCACCCATTTTGAACAGAGCTTTCTTATAGTCAAATGCTCATGCAATATAAAGCCAATACGTTCTTTTGATATCTTTACGATGTCAGCTAACTCACGCAACTTCACTTTTCGATCATTCAAAACGATTTTGTGGATTTTTTCGATGTTTTCTGGTGTTACCGCCTCATTTGGACGTCCACTGCGTTCTGCATCATCGGTGTCTCTACGACCACGTTTGAAGTCAGCAAACCAACGTTTTATTGTTGTTTCTGATGGAGCGGAGTCCCCATAACACTTTTCAAGCCATTGCTTCGCTTGAACGGTATTTTTTCCCATCAAGAAGCAGTGTAAAATTAAAACACGAAATTGTTTTTGATGTATTGTTTTGAAAATAACAAAAGTAGCGTGACTCTTAGCACAATAACTCACAAACTAATGAATAGAATACCATGAAATTTGAACAGCTGTCTTTTGAAGGTTAGTACTAACTGAGAGAAAGGTGACTGCAATAAAACTAGCGTCATCTATGTGTTAGGCCCGGGACTTTTCAGCCCATGTGTTATGTATATATAATACATATAATATTAAAAAATAAAAATAAATTTTACATTATTTTTCAAATAATGTAAAATTTATTTTATTTTTATTTGCGTAAATTTACGCTTGGTATTTTCTAATGCCATTGCCCGTAGTTTACGGAGCACTAAAATATCGGAATGTAATATGCCTTCAGCCCAATCTAACGCTTGATTAAAAATTTCTACAGCTTGCGCGTCACCCACTGTATTTTTTGTTTCAATCGGAGGATCGTCATCTTCACTCACCCCATCTTCCTCTTCATGCACATCATCCATCTCTTTATCGTCATTCCATAAACTAACATCGGTAATTGTGCAAACAATATTGGGATTTATTGCTTTTAATAATAAGAAGGCCCGTTAATGCACTGTCAATAACTTCACCATCAAATAGTAACTGTTTTCTAATGATGGTTATCGATATATTGCCTTCATCGTCATAATCATCTCTGGAGTAAAGCAAATTCTTCTAACACTTTCTGATAGTTTACTGGTTAAGGGCATTCCACGCCATATCTAAATTTAAAATTGCTTCACGTAAAGTTACTTGCTTTAAGGATGCAGAAATTGCACGAACATAACAAAAATTGATCCATCGTTGCTTCTTCATTGTTTCTCTGGAGGATGACTTGATGCGTTATCCAAGATTAACACCACCTTTATTAGAAGTTTTTGCTTCCGTAAGAAATCTTTCACCTATAAATTGAATATGTATCATTAAATCACATTACTTACTATTACAGTTTTACTGCCATATCTGAGGGACAAAGTGCTTCTGGAATCATTCCAGAAATATGCCTTTGGTCATCCAAGCGTATTTTGAACAGTTATAGTCAATGGGACACTTAAAATTTCTAAATGAACGTGGATTTTTGCCTTTCCTATTACTAGTGGCCCTATTTTGTGTGTACCACTAGCATCAGTGCACGCTAGAAAAGTTATGAGTTGTCTTTCCGCCCTTCTACCCGGAGCAGATTTTTCATATGATCCAACATAGGTTGTCGTAGGTAATAATTTCCATTCTGCATTGTATATTTGTTCCTGCATTGTATATAGTAGAGTTAGTTAAAAGCGGAACACATTGAACATTGAACATCATACAGCATGAAAGGGCGAATTTACTGAAACAATGTGCGAAGTGTATTCTTTCCGATATACGTCTAATATAAGTTTAATCTAGACATTTTCGTCTTAAACCACTACATTCACAAGTCACCGTTTCAGCTTCCAACTCATTCTCTATCCGAATGATCCCCTTTCGTCAATAAACGTTTCACGAGGGAGCGAACACCACTTTTCTGTCAGTTCCACTGGAAATGTGCTGAGTTTCCTCTTTCTTTACGTCGCCTCGTATTTAAGTACCGTGCCTTTTATCTTTTCAACGTTCGAAACGTGATTAAATTGACGGCGATGGTAGCGGGGGTGTCTTTAAAAACCGAGCACGTTCGTGGGAGACGGCTCTCTAAGGTTATAAACAGTTTCTAAACATCGTTTACTAACCGCCAAGTCGGTAAAGCTCGGAGTGGAACACGCTAATTATCTAACTAGTGTTGGAGTCGAGGAGCTGATTGATTTATTCGATGTTATCTAAGCTTGTGGCTTTTGTATTCGTTAAGATAGCGATAGATGGCGTCTCTTTTGTATGTTGAATAAGTTGAAATGGGAAGATTGAATAGCAAATCGTAATTTTATATATTCCGGTTTTGGAATCGATTGGTATAGTGTTATTTTGAGCTTTATTGGACTGACTTTCGGTGAACTACTAGGGTATCTTGAAAAATTATATATACAGTGAGGTCGCAAAGTAGGGAGTAACATTAATAATAATAACGTTTAATTAGCAATGCTATTCGAAGAACAATATACGAGGGCGACCAAGGAACAGTCGAAGTAGTGGACTTTTCCGGAGGAATCGACTCCGAAGAAAGCAAAAACCGTTCCATCAGCTTGAAAGGTGATGGCGGCTATTTTTTGGGTTTCTCAAGGTGTAATCTTCATCTATTATCTGCAGAAGAAAAGGACGATCAGGGAGTAGTACTACGACTTTTCCTATTCCTTAATCTGAAAAAATCATTGGGAGGAAGGAGATGTGCCTCAAATGAGGAGGTCATCGCCGTTACAGATGGCTATTTTGCGAGACTGGAGCACCGTTTAAAAAAGTGTATTGCTCTTCGAGAAGACTACATCGAAAAATAAAAATAAAAAACCACACCAATACCATGTCTTTCCTGTCAATTTCGAAAACATTTCAGGTCGCCTTCGTACTATCCGCAAAGTATATTATTTTTGGTTTGAGTTTGTAGCAACATTCTGTATATTTTTCGTATAGCAATTAATAATATAGAATTGTCTATAGGTGGTATGCCAAAAGCCTTGCTTTAATTTTGGGCAATACATCCAGATTTAGTGTACAGTTTCTAATTGCATTAGAAGCATTCATATTTTTATGTTCTGTAGTTTCATGTAAACGTTTGAACAAGATATTTTTTTAATATCTTCGGCAACGATACGTCGAAGATAATGCCGAACTACAAAGAAACGCAAATGCAAGAGAAAATAGCATTAAAAATGTGTTATATATTATACAGAATATATTTACAATAATGGTAACTCGAAACAGCGAAATTTCTATAAAAGAAATATTTATAATTCTTTCTAAACTTAGTAGTGAATGTTAGATCCTCTATTCAAAATAACTTCAAATAATAACCGATAGAAGCCGAACTGTCTGCGGCAGCACAGGGAAAGTGGTGTTGATATTCACTCCGTAATTGGAAGACACATTCATTCAGACTGCCACTGTAACACATGGGCTGAAAAGTCCCGGGCCTAACAAAGAAAACACGGTATTTTTGGTTCAAAATTAGCTT
Organism: Trypoxylus dichotomus; assembly: GCA_023509865.1. Classification (NCBI taxonomy): domain Eukaryota; kingdom Metazoa; phylum Arthropoda; class Insecta; order Coleoptera; family Scarabaeidae; genus Trypoxylus; species Trypoxylus dichotomus. The sequence continues at coordinate 3,340,773 of CM042082.1, forward strand.
TATTCATCAACATAATCTCCATCAAGAGCAACGCAATCATTCCAGCGCCGCTCTAACATTTCAATACCACTTTTGCTTCAAAATAGGCCTCAGTATCAGCGATTAACCTCTTCATTCGTGCGAAATTTCTCACCGGCGAGCATTTTTTTGAGGTCTGCGAACAGCCAGTAGTCGCTGGGAGCCAAATCTGGCGAATACGGTGGATGTGGGAGCAATTCGAAGTTCAATTCATGTAGTTTTGCCATTGTTTTGATTGACTTGTGACACGGTGCGTTGTCTTGATGAAACAAAATTTTTTTCTTTGCCATATGCGGTTGTTTCTTTGCAATTTCGGCCTTCAAACGCTCCAATAACGCTATATAATATTCACTGTTGATGGTATTTCCTTTCTCAAGATAGTCGATGAATATTACACCACACACATCCCAAAATACCGAGGCCATAACCTTTCCGGCCGATTGTTGTGCTTTCGGGCGTTTTGGACGAGGTTCACCAGTTGCTGTCCACTCAGATGACGATCGTTTTGATTCCGGAGTGAAGTGATGGATCCATGTTTCATCCATTGTCACATATCGACGCAAAAATTCCGGTTTGTTACGGTTAAACATGGCCAAACACTGTTCAGAATCATCAACACGTTCTTGTTTTTGGTCAACAGTGAGCAAACGCGGCACCCACTTTGAACAGAGCTTTCTCATAGTCAAATGCTCATGCAATATAAAGCCAATACGTTCTTTTGATATCTTTACGATGTCAGCTAACTCACGCAACTTCACTTTACGATCATTCAAAACGATTTTGTGGATTTTTTTGATGTTTTCTGGTGTTACCGCCTCATTTGGACGTCCACTGCGTTCTGCATCATCGGTGTCTCTACGACCACGTTTGAAGTCAGCAAACCAACGTTTTATTGTTGTTTCTGGTGGAGCGGAGTCCCCATAACACTTTTCAAGCCATTGCTTCGCTTGAACGGTATTTATTCCCATCAAGAAGCAGTGTAAAATTAAAACACGAAATTGTTTTTGATCCATTGTTTTGAAAATAACAAAAGTAGCGTGACTCTTAGCACAGTAACTCACAAATTAATGAATAGAATATCATGAAATTTTAACAGCTGTCTTTTGAAGGTTAGTACTAATTGAGAGAAAGGTGACTGCAATAAAACTAGCGTCATTTATGTGTTAGGCCCGGGGCTTTTCAGCCCATATGTTACATAATACAAATACATTAGACTCCGTATTTATATCTACCTCCACAGATACCTTTCATTCATCACAATCTTTCTATTAAATATATATTCTCTTATTCTTCATTATTTTCAAACAGGCAATATTGGATTTGGCTTTTTTACTCAAATCCCCGTAAACAAAAAGGATGATTTATGGTACCCTTCCAAAGGTTATTTACGATGTTGAAAATTCACAGAAAAAGGAGAGGATTCTGAAGGATCGTGCTTAAACAAAAAAAGCGAGAGTCAACCGCAAAACAACAGACGTTTTCGGTTTCGACCCCATCATTTTTTTATCCTCTTGCTTGTTGAATATTGCATGGGACCATCTCGGTACCCCTATACTTGTAGAGGCACAAAAAGGGTAGTATATATAAAAAAAAGAACCGAACTCCAAGTTCAATATTTTAATTAAAATGTCAGTTAGAAATTTCGTATGAAGACAGTGAGTGGGAAGAGATAATAACACTTGTAAACAGATGAAACCTTTTTGAAATATAATTAAGAACTTATAACTATACATGTCTGTGAAAACATCTGATTGGAATAAAAATATCGCTTGGAATTTGAAATGTGATGTATTTCTAATAATATAGCAACCTTATTTAAAATTTAGTCAGATCTCCTTTGTTTTTAATAACGGTCCTAATTCACAAATTTGTTTGGAATAACAAGATTACCCACCTTTTTACTAGAGAACATTATACTTACTGGAAATTACAGTTCTTTTAAAGCCGATCATTCAAAAAAGTCTTTGTTGCTACCTAGCTGCAAGTAACAAGGAAAGGTTCCCGAGTTTTACTTATATTCCAGTTAGACTAACAACAGCTGCATCTGATACCATATAAATTGGCTATTGCACTTCAATAAAGTCAATTAATTAATTTGATTTAGTTAATGCGAAGCAAATTGAAGTACCTAAGCTGTATGAAGTGGGATTATCTTGAGTAAATGTTTCCCTTTTTTGATATACACTACCGCTCAAAAGTGTTTAGGCACCCCTGCTTTCATGGATTATTCATATAGTATTATATTTACCAAAAAAACATTATAATAAAATGAAATACGTATTTAAAATGTAGTTCAGTAAGATAAACACCCATTATATCGCATAAGGTTTACTATCATTTACCTGCACTTGGTCGGTTTACCATAAACTGTTTATTGCGGTTCAATTACAATAATAATCCCTCTGAATTGACTGGGTAAATTTAGTCATCTGTTAGATTGTAGGTAATAATGTTTAAATTACCTTCCTAGAAGATTATAGTGAAATCTATAACCTATGGTCAGTTGCAGTGTGGTATTTACTCTATGCACGTCGTGAGCGAAATATCGTGTGATAATTTTTTAAAATGCCTCCGCGAAGAGAAATTAGTACGGAAACACGTGCGCTTATAATAGCTTACTATAAAAGTGGCATAAGTAATCGACAAATTGTCAAAAAAATTAAAATACACCACGCTACGGTTGACTATAATTTAAAAAAATATCGGGAAACTGGCAGTTTTCTTAATAAAAGACGGAGTGGAAGGCCAAAAGCGACAACGTCTGCAGATGATCGCAGAATATTGGTTACCAGCAAGTTAAATAGACGTAAAACAGCCCCGGAAATCATCGCAGAATTAAATGTTGGTCGCCAAAAACTAGTCAGTGTTTCTACAGTCAAACGTCGCCTACAGAAAGCCGGGCTCCATGGACGTATTACGATGAAAAAGCCATTACTACGCAAACAAAACAAGCAAAAGTGACTTAAATGGGCTCGTGAACACCAACACTGGACTATAGAAGAATGGAACAACGTCCAAATTTGAGCTGTTCGGAACCCGAAGACGCATATTCGTTAGAAGATCTGTGGGTGAACGTGCCAGAGAAGGGTGTATTGCTGCTACCGTGAAGCATGGTGGAGGTTCTATCATCATTTTGGGGCTGTTTTGCTGGCACTTACGGTATATTACAAAAATAAGGCTACCACGAAATTTTGGAGAACCACGCAATACCTTCCGGAATTCGACTTTTGGGTCAAAATTTTATCTTCCAGCAAGATAGTGACCCAATACATTCCCCTAAATTATGTAAAGACTATTTACGCCATTTAGAAGAGGAAGGAACTCTCAAAATTATGGAATGGCCTCCCCAGAGCCCCGACTTGAATCCAATCGAGTTACTATGGGAATAACTAGATCGGGAAGTACGGAAATCGGCTCCCATATCAGCTACTGACGTGTGGAACAAATTGCAATCGAGTTGGACCTCAATAACACAGGAAACTCTGGCAAAACTTATTGCGAGAATACCTCGATTGTGTGCTGCAATTATTAAATCAAGAGGAGGTCACATAGATGAAAGCAAAATTTAAATTAAACGTTTTAATTTTCACATTTATTTAATATATTTTTATTCATGTACGTCTATCTGTACATAAAAAATAAATATTATTAACATGTTTGCTGACAATGAGAGTACCTAAATACTTTTGAGCGGTAGTGTATATGTGGTACGTGCGTAGTATAAGATATAAGTTCTTATGTTAATATCATTTTTGGAACACCCTGTATAATTGAAAATGCTTTGAAATTTTATTCAATCAGTTAATTCTTTTTCCACATTATTATAATCTGCTTTAGCATAAGAGGGTGGTGCTTAAATGCAACATCCTATGTATACCATACTCACGTGTCAACATTTGCATTAAAATATTTGTTCTATCTATTTCCGTTCAAGAATTAAATCCAGAAAACTGAAAATCTGTGAATTTTCGAAAGGATGTTTCACCCCCTCAAAGTGAATTTTAGCACAAACAAAACATTTTCATTTTCAAGTCTCAACACGCTCTATTTACCTACCAAGTTTCATTAAAATCTGAAGTTGACACGCGGGGACTTTTCTTTGTATGTAATTTAAACATTTGAATTTGATTTATTTAGATAGCATTACCGTATTTAAGTAGGTGAAATAAGTTATACCGTCACCTGAACGCAACTAATGACCCTTTTATGAATTTCTCAGAAATGTTGCCATTCATTTCGTCAGTGCTGTATGTACATATCTATTTAGATTTGTTCTGTATTATTAAATAAAATTTAGATTTCATGTTGTTGAATTCAAAAGAAATTCTTTATTATAGGCTAAAATCGCTAAGTCTTGAATGGTTTCAGAAAGCTCTGTTTTATAGAAACACGATGGATCGATCTTATTTCGGAATTGGGGGAATCAGGTAATCGATGCAACTCTATTTATGTACATACATCTCTGTGTAGAGGATATGTGTTACAGCATGCACATATGCAGATGCATCTGGAATGGAAATTCCATTAGAAATGTAAATATCAATCACGACAAGGTAAACAGGTGATGGGAGAGCCTGGTAAAATAGTCATTGCCAATTTAACGATGAATTTATATTTCTACCGAATGCATAAATAATCAATGTTTTGCGTAAACGGGAATTCAATTGTTACCCTTTTTGTAAATATCATACATTCTATTTTGTGTGGGAAAATTATACAGTACAGTGAAGTCTCCCTTGAACGGACACCAACGGGACCAACTGAAGATGTCCGTTCACGAGGGGTGTCCGCATAAAAGAAATATGTAGTAGATACAACAAAAAACGTGTTTTAACGAAAAATGAATATATTAAAGAAACTGGGATATTTAAATCGTATATGTATGTAAATGTTTTTAAAATAAATAAGAAACTTTAAACTTAAGAAAAAAAGTTTACTTCCTTTAGATATATACATACAAGGTATAATATATGTATATAGATACATAGATGTAGTATGTAATACAAAACAATGAAATGAATAATCACTTTAAGGACGCAAAAATGCATATATTGTTGTTTGCCTTTTCTTTTTCTTTAAAATGGCGTCTTCAAATCGTATTTCTAATTTAGAATGAAGCTCCAAAGACCCTGTATCTCCGTGATTTCCGACAAAACTTTTGAGCTGCTTGGTTAGGGTAATACCATAATTTGGGATAGCTTCTGTTGGCACTGGAACCTCATCGACATCAGAATCTTCCGAAAGTTCTTGTATTTCAACTGGATTTGCAATTTCTTGTTCTGAATCTGGATCTTCAACATGCAAATCTTCATCTACGTTCAAAAGATCATCAAGGTTTTCATTATCCGTCAATATCAATAAATTCTTATTTTTGAGGATATCTGAAAGTACACTAAGAGCCAAATCATCTTCTAGGTCAGATGTATCAGCCCCAGTTAACTGGTCTTCACTTTGCATATTTACATGATTAAATCCTGCTTTTCGGAAGCAATTTTGAACTGTCTCTTTGGTTACTTGGTCCCAAGCGTTTTTTGCCAAATAAACTGCATCCAGTGGTGTAATTTTCTTTATTAACTCAAAAGCTGTACCAGCAGTTTCAATGTTTACTAGCAGATGTTTGAGTATTAGACTTCGGTAATAAGTTTTAAAATTCTTTATAATCCCCTGGTCAAATGGTTGACAAGCTGATGTAGAATTAGGGGGTAAAAATATTTTTATATTATTTAAGCGAACGTCTTTCGGATGAGATCCCGCATTGTCTAAAAATAACAAAATGTTTCTTTTTTCTTTAGCCATTTTCCAATCTAGGTCGTGCAACCACGCTGTCATAATTTGTCCTGTCATCCAAGCTTTCTTATTGCATTTCCAAGTTACAGGCAGGTTATTTATATTAATGTTTTTAAAAGTTCTGGGTTTAGCTGCCCTACCAATGACTAGGAGTTTTTCTTTTTCACCCGCTCTATTTGCACAATGCAAAATTGTTAACCTCTCTTTGGGATACTTACTCCCAACACATTTGTCCTTCTTTAATGTGAGCGTTTTGTCGGGTAGAGCCCTAAAATGCAGGCCTGTCCCATCGGCATTATAGATATCTCTCGGTAAATATCCTTTAATCAAAGAAGGACATTTTTTTTAAAAACAATGAAACATCTTCAGCATTAACCAAATCTCCTTCTACCGAAATCGCATTAAAACTTATATTGTGGCGGTTTCTAAATTTATTGAGCCAACCAGAAGAAGCACTGAATGTAGAATGTCCCAAAGAAGCGGCTATTTCTCTTGCTTTACATCGTATTAGCGGACCTAAAAAAAAATAAGTTTTTTGCGCTTTTGTCACGACAAACCTATTGGTAATCTCACTTTTTTTTATTTATTTTAGAACTTAATATGAAAAGGAAACCAACGCATTAATACAAGAAAACCTTATCTAAAAAAATCATATGCATACCTGTTAAAGGAATCCCCTTATGCCGAGCTGCTGTAAACCAATAATAACACAATTTGTCAATTTTAGTACCATCACCTGTCAAAAAGCTTCTTTTTTCATTCAAATTGCTGTTCGACATCCATTTGTTTAGAAGTATTTCTTTATGTTTAATTATACCTGCAGCTTGTGTTTTTCCAATATTAAAACGCTTGGATAAGTTCGTTACACTTAATATCTCTTTAATGTAAACTTCAACAATCTCAATTTTTTGTTTAAGCGTGAGAATTTTTCTATTTGGAGCCATTTCTAAAATGAATGTATCGCCCAGTGTTTCTTTTCCGCATAGACATCAGATTAATATTGAAAGCAGATTCAATCGAAAGCGTACACCCAAAGAATGAGAACGGTAAATCCCCGACCAACTTGGGGAAGACCCAAATTCACCCCAAAAATGCAAAAATGCACGACATAGGCTGCGTTTGTACCGAAAGATTAAACTCGGGGAAGTCCCAGCGAAATTGGCGCGCGGCGCGATTGAGAAATGCAATAGCAATACTCTCGATATAAAAATAAGATAAGGCGTTTCCTTTTATTTTATTTTTTGTCCGGTTAAGAGAACATTTTCTCGTGTCCGCGTCCGTTCAAGAGAATGTCCGTCCAAGAAAGTGTTAATACAATGCAAATTATAAGAGAGCCGGTCGGGACGATGAGAAACTGTCCGTATGAGAGGGGTGTCCGCGAAGGGGAATTTCACTGTACAATATAACGTAAGGTTTCCAATTTTAAATTAGCTTCTTCTAAAATGATTAGCATGGGTTTTTCTTTCTGATTAGGTTAAGCAATGAGTTTCTTATTCTTTTGGTGTGGCCTTCATGGTTTTCAGAAAATTGATGCAATTGAAAATATAGTATTATGTAAAAGTCAGTAGTAAAATTACCATTCTTTAGCGGTTAGGCATATTGCTCTTGTTTGCCAAAATATTGAATTATATTTTCAGTTTTTTTCCGTATCATATAGTAAATACAGAAAAAAATACTCAAACTGGAACAGTTAACAATATACAAAGTGTACCATTTTAGTTTACTGACAAGCACAGCTCTTCAGATACTAAATTCAGAATTGGATAAAACTTGGTAGTACGTTCATAACATGGTGTTGCATTTAAACGCAATATTTGTGTGATGGGCATATTTATAATCAAATGGAAAAAACTTTTAGATGGAAGCTTTTTAGATCTAATTAAAATAGTAGAGTTTTAGAAATAAGCAAGACTGAAGAAAATTCCATCTTTTTTTCATCGGTTAGTTTTCACTTTCTATTTTGACTTTCATTTTATTTCTAGGTAACTAGTTTTACAGGTGTACATTTATTATATTTGCTTTGTCGTTGGATATTTATTTGATCTCTTGGGCAACAGAGTATTATTATTGTTATTATTATAAATATTGATTAAAAAAAAGAGGTTGAATATTATTGTAATTCCGTACCATCGTCAAATGTTAGATATTTCTCGTAAAGAAAAGATTATGATATGTTATTTTATCTCATCATTATTAATTAAGCACATTAAAATATTACTGTTTTTAAGGACTTAACATTGTTTTTTGTGTTTTATCAATTTTTTACTACTATGTATTTTATATTATTTTATCTTCTTTGCAACCGTATGGGTTACCATTATTACCTTATTTTCATTTAGAATATTACTTTATTTTCATTTTTATCATTTATTTATTTTGCTCTCTTATATCCAATTTTATTTTAATATGTATGTACATTACGCATTGTATATGTATGCAAGCCGGCCATTCACATTACGCTAGCTAAAACTGCCTAATTTAAAAATCATTCAGTGCAACGTCGTCGAATAAGTAATGGGAGTTTTCTTAAAATTTAATGTACACAAGCATAGGCAGTCGTCTCCCGCGCGACGGTCGAGGTATTAGCGATCGTGTACTCTCGGTTACCTTTCGTACCTCGTCGTAACGTGTATCGTAATGTCGTCGTATGATTATTAGAGATTTCTAAGATTTTCTAGTTTTGGCGGGAATCGTCGAGGACGTTGTCTATACATTTATTTCTGGCGGGAGTCATTTGGTAAGGTTGTCGAATCGCATGTATAGATTTCTTTAATAAGTACAAATTCTCGATTTTCTATCATCGTACGTCGAGGCTACTGTGTCCGTTGTCATCTATACATATTTTTAGTCTTCGGTTAAGTTTGTGTCGGAAATTATTTTGGTGAGATTGTCGGCGCGCATGAATAGACATCTTCTACAAGTACGATCACTCCGCTTCTTGTGGACGGTCGTTGCGGCCGCAGCGCCCGTTGTCTTTTGAACGTTTGTTCGGTCTTTGTCGTATCAGGACTTAGAAACTTTTTCATTTAGTTGCTCGTCGTAGCGGACGAGTTTCACGGACCAGTTTTCTTATGTAATGTCGGCATCATCGCTCCGTTTTACTTGTCGGTGCGCAGTTCGCATATTTGCTGGTTACTGGCTTTTTCCCTTCTTTGGGGCGCAGTAGCAGAGAGCTAAAGATTGCACATAGCGTATTATTTCAAACGAGAACGCCTGGGTAGCTGTGACATTACTTTTGTATTGAGATCGGCTATTATCGCTACTGTCGCCCTCGACCAGGCGTTCAAGCTCTAAGAGATAGGGTGGGTTCCCCTATAAATGTGAAAATAACGAACGTATTTGGTTCAAGTACAAATACATGCCAATAATACAGGGCCAAGTCCCTTAGGCAAATTTAAAACAAGGAAAATATATTAGGCTCCCGGAAAGGGACATATAAATAAGCATAGCACCGAGGTGCGCTTATAAATTTAAGAAATAAATAGGGTTGCCTCCCCTATAAAAAGGTAGTGGTGCATGCAAACAGATAGAGGCATTAGTGCATGCCTCTAACAAAGCTTCAGCGGAAGCATATAAGAGTTTAACCTTTTAAACAGAAATTAAGACATGGCTTTGCAACGTACATGCTGAGGCATTACTTTATGTTGCTACCAATGAAAATACATATACACATGCTAATGTACATTACATGTATAAGAGAGCTCGAATAACTGCAATTATTGCAAATATCTTACGTACATCGTACATGTACATAGGCAAGAGTGGAAACCGTGTACATATTTTATTTTTAAATATATTTTTTGCGCATGCGCATTGACTTTCACTGTACAACCTTTCATCTAGCAAATAAGCGAACATACTCTACAAGTAAGTATTGGTCAAGTAATTCAGGAATTTACGAGCAGGCTACAGCGGCGCTGTTCTTCAAATCAGGAGAACGTAACAACTGTTGATATTGTGTACTTATTAAAATGGCGTAATAAAAAAATAATTTTATAGCCTCAACGTAAAATTATATGTGTGTAAATTTCTCTCTACTGAAAATTGATATCGCACCTTCTCAATAAGTAAAATCCTAATTTCACATCAAACCAACCGCCCAAAAATACAGTATTTGGCCTTCTCGGGACTTTTCAGGACTCAAATATTGTATGCTTTTTTTAATCATTCATAAAGCTAGGTAACCACCTAGAAGGGAATTTATCTCGGCTCTACCATCTTTGCATACAGAAATATTGCGTCCTGTCGAGGGAGAACGATACCATTATTATTTCATCAGCCGTTTTCACGTTAGCCTCCTTTTCTCTCTTCCTACGCTTTCGGTCGTTGAAATTTTAATTTTTTAATTCGCTTTCCGTTTTATCATCCTCAAAGTCTATCTACTTCTCTTTTCGCTTGCATATTTAATAACGTTATCAATTTTCGCACATCTGCTGGTTGTTCCTTTTTGGTTGTTTCAAAAGATACGAATATTACTAACGATTACTTTTTTTTTCTGCAAAATAAGTAGAAAATAGAGTAAGGAATCATTTTTTATGATTTTCATTTATTTGATTCTTTATTTATTATTTGTTTTTGAGTTATATCTAGATTCATGTAAACATAATTCATAACTCAATACCCATACATCTAAAGTAGTTCTAATTGTGTTTGTGGCAATATACTGTATATTTTTACAGTTGATAATACAGTTGTCTATAGATGGTACGCCAAAAGTGTTGCTTTAATTTCGTACAATGCGTTCAGATTTTGTGTGAAAGTTCTAATGTGCAAAAGTGCTTATTTCCATTAGAAAAATAATTGTGTTCGTAGATACTTTAAACGCCAAATTAAATGGGGAGTGGTGGGGATATACCGTAGTCGTTTTTAAAAACTGAACCAATAGTCAGAGTGTATTTGTCAGTGGCGGATCATATCATTGTATATCTTTGCTAGGAGATCATAAGGTAATACACGTTCAAATGCGAGAAGTAGTTTTTAATGTTTATAATTATTTTTATAAACATAAACGTACATCAGACCTTACAAGTTTTTTTTTTTTTTTTTTTTTTTTTTTTAAACCCGCCCGTCATATAGGGCTTTCCTCCACCCAACTTGCCTCACAATCGCAATAAAGAGATGTGAAGCAGGCCTCCTTTCCAACAAAGATAATTTTAATTCTAATTTAAATTTAAACAATTACATAACCTGCCACTAAGCCAAAAGGCTTGTCAGCGGCAATTTGTTCCAAGTTGCATTCTACAGTAAACAAACTAAAACAAATTATTCATTTCGATCATTCTTATCTCTACTTGATCTCATCCTCTAGGCTTACCAACCAGCTGCGAAGGTTTGCCTTTACTTGTGCAAGACTTTGTAGATTCAACATAGTTTCTGGTAAATCATTAAGGATCTTCGGTAACTGCACACTAATCAGTCGATCACCATATTTGTTATTAGTCTTCGGAACCACGTACATGCCACGCTCTCTCGCTCTTGTAGCATGAGGGTGGTGAACAGTCGTCAGATCCCGAGATTTAAAATAGTTGTTAATAACTACCCGAAAGATATACAAATGTTTGATACTTAGAATATTGTGTTTTCTATATATATTGCCAACAATAACACTTCGATCCATATTTCTTAGAATTCTACCCTGCGCAGATTTCAACCGATTAATGTGACTTATTGATGCCTGACCCCATATGGTTATTCCGTAAGAGAGAACCGATTCAACTAATGAGTGGTATATTATACGCAGTACATTCCTTGGCACAAAATCACTCAGATAATAAAAACAGTTTGCAAAATAGCTCAATTTTTTGCCAATCTCTCCGATATGAACATCCCACAGAAATCGACTGTCTATATAAATGCCCAAATATTTTTGGCGGTGTACTAGCTCTATTATGTTATCACATTCACAGTTTCTGTTGTGATTCGTATCCTCCATATGTAGACAGTCTGTATCGTGAACTGTTAATTTTAAGTCGCAATCAACCCCCGAATGTGGTGACGCAACATGCATCAGTTTCGTTTTTGAGGTGTTAATTAGGAAATCTTTCTGGTGCGCCCACAGCTGAAATCTATGAAACTCTCTTAATAACATTTGTTCAGCCTTTTTAATATCTTTGTGTACCGCTAGTATCAGAGTGTCATCAGCATATAGAAAACATCTACAATCCTGGAAACAATGTTGTACGTCATTTACATACAGGAGATAAAGTAGAGGCCCCAGAATGCTACCCTGGTGTACTCCTGCTCTGAGTTCCCGCAGACTACTGACTTCATTGCCCACCTTTACGCAAAATCTTCTGTTTGCTAGAAAACATCTGAACCAGTCCAAAAGAGGCCCCCTAATTCCCAGATCTTCCAATATTTTTAGGAGTTTGTCGTGGTTGATTCTGTCAAAAGCCTTGCTGAAATCAATAAAGAGGCATAACACATGTTTATGTTCATTTAATTTGCCATTCACGATATCAGCCACGCGCTCCAAGAGATCAATGGTGCCCCTATTCTTCCGGTATCCATATTGCGATTCATTCAAAATTTGATATTTCTGTAGATAGTCATGCATAACCTTTGCCACATATTTCTCAATAATTTTATCTATACAAGACAACACTGAAATAGGCCTATAGTTTGTATATGCGTCCTTTTTCCGTTCTTATAAATTGGAGTCACCACAGCAACCTTGGAGTAAGGAAGGAATAACTGCATTTCTCAGGATAAATTTATCAGTCTAACAAGTGCGGGACTGATACTGTCTAACGTTCCAATTACGTCTGCTAACATTATGTTATCGTATCCTGAGACTTCTTTTTGTCCATTGTTGCAATCATAGAACGTAACTCCTGTTCCGTAATATCAGGTATATAAATAGATTCCTCTGTATGTGTTGACACCTCAAACCACTCCTTTCATGTAGTCGTAATATAGCTGTTCCTGGCAAATGTGCTCTCCTGGTGACACCGCGCAGGCGAAAGTTTCACAGAACTTTTCGGCAATTTCTTTCATTGTAGTTTCCATGTGTCTCTCGAATATATTCTTGCCCTGTATAGATGGAGATCGGCCTAAGACCTCATTGACACATTTCCATGTTTCCTTCATGTTTTTGTCATATTTCACAAATTTATCATGGTAGTATTTTCTTTTTGCTTGTTTGATTTGCATAGTGACCTTGTTTCGTGCGAATTTGTAATTGTTTCGAAGTTTTCGCTTTATATCGGCATTTTCAATAGACTTCTTCCAAATATGAAATCTTCTATCTCGTTCCTTCATAGCTATCATAATATCTTCAGTAATCCACGGTTTTATGGAAGTAGTTCTTCTTTTTTTGCTATATGAAGACGTCGTGAGTGATGCCTCCTTCGCAGCATCAAATACACCGCGAATAAAGTTATATAATTCATCAACATCGTTAAAATTTGGAATAATTACATTTCTAAATGCATTTTCTACGTAATTTTTCATACATTCTTTGTTAATTACACTGCGCTTGATCATAATCGGTGAAATCACATCACAATGACAAGTAGTATGAATGGTCCCACAAACCAAATAATGGTCAGAAATCTTTGTACCGACAATTTTGGTAGTGCATCCATCTTTACTACCTCTGAAGTAATACATGATCGATACATGAGCTTACAAGAACATCACCAATAATTTCCTCCCTAGTATATCCTTTTAATACACAGTCAAAGCCGGCTCCCATCAACATGTTTTCATATTCCGTTGCTATTTTACAATTTGTCCCTTTTAATATGTTTATGTTTATATCTCCAACCAATACAAAGGTCCGATTTTGATGCATTGTTAAAAAGGATTCGACTTCCAAAAGAAAACTAGTCACACTGAAATTTGGCGGTCTATAAACTACTAATACATAAGTTTTGCTCCCGTTAACATGGATGCAAAAACAAATTGCCTCGCAGCTACTAAACTCTACCTCAATAAAACTAAACTTATAAGTATTCTTTATATAGACTATTATACCGCCTCCAGATTTATTATCTCTTAATTTGCTAATTCTCTCAAAACCTTTTATATCATATAAATATTCAGATTGCGAATATTCAAATCTGTTTAAATTTACTCTCCACCAAAGCAAGAAAATTCATTTTGTCCAAACAATTATTTATAAAACATAAATATTCGCTAAAATGCTTCTTAATTGAACGAATGTTTAAAAATGAGAAATTAAAACAATCATTATGTAGATTACATACCAAATCTGTCCAATTGTCCAAATTACAAACTACCTGTAGTTCCCGTTCAGTACTCTCCAGATATTCCTCAATTTCACTATCCATCGTAGGCTATTGAAATTTCAACCACTTCCTCTTCTAGTTCTTACGTAGGTCATTGATCTTGTTCAAATCTGCATTCTGCTGAATTCGGTATATCTTCGAACCTTCATTCCTTCTAATTAATATTTTTCCATTCTGTATCCACACGTACCTGAAACCATTTTTCTTCGCGTACTGTTTCGTATCCCATAGCAACCTTTTGTGGTAATTAGATAGGTATTCGTATATATAAATCTTTCTTTCCGAAGCTCTTCTATCTAAATCTCTGTTTATTAGGGTTCTACGCTTCTTCTCCTTAAATTCTGTGCACTTCTTTCGGCTGACAAACTGTATCAATACAGGGCGCGATTGATCTCTTTGTTTGTTGTTCACCCTATATATTGACTCCAAGTCGCTAGACTCTAATTTAATTTCCAACTTATTTGCAATCTCAAATATAATTTCCTCAATATTCACTCCTGGTATTTCATCTACTCCATGTAACTCCAATTTTCTGTCATTATCACCCTGTTCCAACAATGCAATCCTTCTTAATAGTTCTTCGATTTCAGTGTCTCTCACTTTTCCCTCTCTCCATAATCTCTCCCATTCTTTTCTCAACCTGTTCCAACTGTGATCCGATTCTATCCTGACCTGATTTTATGTCGTCATACTGCTCTGACAGAAATTTTTGGCTCTGAACCACATCCCTCATTTGCTCGCTCAGCCCAACAAGAATAGATTTTATTTCCGAGATTTCCGAACTTATCTTTAGAGCTTCGCTTGGATTTTTCTGTGACTCAATAGAAGGTGAATCATCCTCCTTAGCCCTTCTTTTCTCCCTACAGTTCTCACAACGCCAGCCTGCCTTTTTTTTAATTCCCATCGAACTATAAGTGGCACTTGAAATGGAGCACTCATAATGATAACCACAAGAGCACCCCTGACAAACCACAAAATCACCATGATTCGGCAATTTAGCCGCACACTTAAAACAGACATCAGGAGGCATCTCGATAACCAACCTGTATATTTCAAATTCGTATGTCTATTCACACAGCAGAGAAAAACAAATCAGTTTTTGTTTATGTATTACAAAAAAAACTGCTTGTTTATTTGTTTCAATTCCTTGTTTTATAGGGGTTAATATTGAAAGTTTAATGTTCTTTCGCTAAATTCTCCGATATAAGAAATAATATTCTAATTTAATGTTTATAACAAAATTAACAAGCGCTTTCCCTACAAAATGATAGTAAACACAATTAATTTGAGCTCCAGGACAACTGTCAATTGGATCTCTCCACTAGACGCACTCCTCAGAAAAACAAATCAGTTCTTGTTTATGCATTACAAGAAAAACTGCATGTTTATTTGTTCCAATTCGTAGTTTTATAGAGGTTAATATTGAAAGTTTTACGTTCTTTCGCTAAATTCTCCGTTATAAGAAATAATATTCTAATTTAATGTTTATAACAAAATTAACAAGCGTTTTCCCTACAAAATGATAGTAAACACAATTAATTTGAGCACCAGGACAACTGTCAATTGGATCACTCCACTATACGCACTCCTCAGCACAACCGACACGCACATCGACTTGAAACTGAATGTTAATAATAATAATAATCTTTATTTGTCCAAGGATAACTATCACTTACAGGACAACATACAAACAATTGGTGCAATTACATTGATTATGTATATAACTCATGCGTGATACTATTACAAATCAACACACATGTACAATACATTTCAGAACAATTAACATAATCCTAACATAAACAAATATTCTACGAGTATATTCTGTTGAAATTGGTGACCATATGGAATATAGGCGATTTGGCCAAGATATTTGTATTGTGCCTACACGCCACGAGAAAATCAAGGGATCGTGTGTAACGTGGTGGTACTCAGAAATCGATATAAGCTAATAATTATGGTGAATCTATTTCATTAGATAACAGGTTAAATAAAAATCTTGCGCTGTTTTTATGGCGACGATCTTCTAATGAATCAAAATTATGTTGCTGCAGCAATGTTACATAATCTGAACCACGATCGGGGTAAGTACCGCTAGCCTTATAGCTAAGGTATTTGAGGAACCGCTTTTGTACACGTTCAATTGAAATCACCTGATACGTGTGGTAAGGATACCAAATTAAGTTGGCATATTCCAATTTAGATCGAACAAGAGTATAGTACAGAGTCCTTACTACTGAGATGTCACGAAAGGCGCGACAACTTTTTATTTGAAAACCCAAAGATTTAGATGCACAAAGACATATAGCAGATATGTGATCAGAAAAGCTTAGTTTCGTGTCAAAAAGTACTCCCAAATCCCTCACTTTTTCAGTTCTTGCAATAAATGTAGAATCAACAGAGTAATTAAAAATGATCGGATTAGAGCGTCTGGTATAAGAGATCACTAAACATTTGCCAATATTTAGAGATATGCCATTCAGAGTACACCAATCATTAATAAGGGTAAGGTAAGTCTGCAACTTAACGCAATCAACTAGCGAATCGATAACATTGTAGATTTTAAGATCACCAGCGTAAGCTAAAGCCTCACATCGCAATTTATCTAGCAAATCAGTCAGAAAAATGTTTAATAAGAGTGGTCCGAGATTAGAACCCTGCGGAACTCCAGATAGTATTCTGAAGCGAGTGGACGAATAGCCATTATAAAAAACGTAACCACTCCTTCCAGAGAGGTAAGATGAAATTAATTTCACCAACGCAGGGCAGAAGCCAATACCTTCCAATTTAGCAGAAAGTAACTTGTGATTAATACGGTCAAATGCTTTAGCAAAGTCAGTATAGACGACATCGACCTGTCCTCGCTGGTCCAATACTCCGGATATATACTGGGTGATATTTGCCAAGTTCGTTATTGTGGATCTACCTGATATAAATCCATGTTGATGGATTGACAGAAATGGTTTAACATTAAAAAAAATATTATTATATAAAATATGTTCAAATACTTTTGCAAAGTTAGCTAAAATGTTTATAGTTCTGTAATTCGCAATGTTAGCTCGGTCACCTCTCTTAAACACTGGCATTATTTCACTAGTTTTATAAATTGTCGGAAATGTGGTACTTTTAATAATTAAATTGTATAGTATACACAGTGGATACGCAAAGATAGAGGCACATTCACGAACTAGAAAACTAGATATGTTATCATCACCCGATGTCATATCATTAGAGAGCCTTGAAGCACTGTTCAGCACCTCATCCTTGGTAATAAAGGACACACCAAAAGAGGGACAGCTACTGTTTACAGTTTGTGGAACCAATGTGCCGGCACTAAATGCATTAGAAAAATGACATGCAAAACTATTAACGATGGCCTCAGGCTCAGTTAGTTGCTCCTCGTTGTGGAACATGCGCCCAGGGATCCTTGAAGTTGTCCTCCGACCATCAACAAATGACCAAAAGGCCTTAGGATTAACCTTGATATTAGCTTCCACCTGCCCTCGATAATTATTGTATGGATGGCGTTATCTGCCTCTACTTTAAGTAATTGACGAAGTCTTCGGAAGTCATTGAGATAATAATCCAACCTTCCTTCCTTTTTCCATTTCTTAAAGTAATACTCTTTCATATTTACAAGTGTTTTAACATTTTGCAGGTTATTTGAATGATTTAAATTTGAAATTTCAAAAACAGGGACAGGTAGTAAATAATTTGTACAGCAGTTTGAAACCGTTTCAGAATAACATCCGTTTGTGGGAGGCACATATGCTGTCTGGTAACAGTTATCATTTCACTACGCGCTCTGCGTATGAAAATACTGCTTATGCTCAGTATGCTGAAGATCTCAAGTTACTGTCGGAGCAATTTTCGAACAGATTTAGCGATTTTAAAAACATGGAAGACAGTTTCAATTTACTTGTTACTCCGATAGAAAGTAATGTACAAAATGCTCGAATATACTTGGAGTTGATCGAGCTTCAGGAAAACTTAATCCTAAAATCTAAATTTGAAGAGGTGGAGCTGTGCGATTTCTACAAAAAACACCTCGAAGAAGACCATATTCCGGAGCTTAGAAAATTCGCAAGAAGATTGATTTGTGCGTTTGGCAGTACTTCTTAATGCGAACAGTTCTTTTCAATGATGAATTCAATGATAATTTGGAAAATTCTTTACGTCTTTGTATCAGTGAAATTAATGCAAACATTGATGGATTAGTTTCCCAAATTCAAGCTCAAATGTCTCGTAGTTTATAATAATTCCAAATTTCACGACTTAATTATTGTTACGTTCTCCTGGTTTGAAGAACAGCGCCGCTGTAGCCTGCTCGTAAATTGCTGAATTACTTGACCGATACTTACTTGTAGAGTATGTTCGCTTATTTACTAAAGGAAAGGTTGTACAGTGAAACTCAATGCGCATGCGCAAAAAAATATATTTAAAAATAAAATGTGTACACGGTTTCCACTCTTGCCTATGTACATGTACGATGTACGTAAGATGTATATATTTGCAATAATTGCAGTTATTCGAGCTCTCTTATACATGTAATTCTGTTTAAAAGGTTAAACTCTTATATGCTTCCGCTGAAGTTTTGTTAGAGGCATGTACTAATGCCTCTATCTGTTTGCATGCACCACTACCTTTTTATAGGGGAGCCAACCCTATTTATTTCTTAAATTTATAAGCGCACCTCGGTGCTATGCTTATTTATATGTCCCTCTCCGGGAGCCTAATATATTTTCCTTGTTTTAAATTTGCTTAAGGGACTTGGCCCTGTATTATTGGCATGTATTTGTACTTGAACCAAATACGTTCGTTATTTTCACATTTATAGGGGAACCCACCCTATCTCTTAGAGCTTGAACGCCTGGTCGAGGGCGACAGTAGCGATAATAGCCGATCTCGATACAAAAGTAATGTCACAGCTACCCAGGCGTTCTCGTTTGAAATAATACGCTATGTGCAATCTTTAGCCCTCTGCTACTGCGCCCCAAAGAAGGGAAAAAGGACAAGTAAAACGGAGCGATGATGCCGACATTACATAAGAAAACTGGTCCGTGAAATTCGTCCGCTACGACGAGCAACTAAATGAAAAAAAATTCTAAGTCCCGATACGACAAAGACCGAACAAACGTACAAAAGACAACGGGCGCTGCGGCCGCAACGACCGTCAGCAAGAAGCGGAGTGATCGTACTTGTAGAGGATGTCTATACATGCGCGCCGACAATCTCACCAAAATGATTTCCGACACAAACTTAACAGAAAACTAAAAATATGTATAGACGACAACGGACACAGTAGCCTCGACGTACGATGATAGAAAATTAAGAATTTGTACTTATTAAAGAAATCTATACATGCGTTTCGACGACGTTACCAAATGACTCCCGCCAGAAATAAATGTATAGACAACATCCTCAACGATTCCCGCCAAAACTAGAAAATCTTAGAAATCTCTAATAATCATACGACGACGTTACTGTACACGTTACGACGAGGTACGAAAGGTGACCGAGAGTGCACGATCGCTAATACCTCGACCGTCGCGCGGGAGACGACTGCCTATGCTTGTGTACATTAAATTTTAAGAAAACTCCCATTACTTATTCGACGACGTTGCACTGAATGATTTTTAAATTAGGTAGTTTTAGCTAGCTTAATAATAATAATAATAATAATAATAATAATAATAATAATAATAATAATAATAATAATAATAATAATAATAATAATAATAATAATAATAATAATAATAATAATAATAATAATAATAATAATAATAATAATAATAATAATAATAATAATAATAATAATAATAATAATAATAATAATAATAATAATAATAATAATAATAATAATAATAATAATAATAATAATAATAATAATAATAATAATAATAATAATAATAATAATAATAATAATAATAATAATAATAATAATAATAATAATAATAATAATAATAATAATAATAATAATAATAATAATAATAATAATAATAATAATAATAATAATAATAATAATAATAATAATAATAATAATAATAATAATAATAATAATAATAATAATAATAATAATAATAATAATAATAATAATAATAATAATAATAATAATAATAATAATAATAATAATAATAATAATAATAATAATAATAATAATAATAATAATAATAATAATAATAATAATAATAATAATAATAATAATAATAATAATAATAATAATAATAATAATAATAATAATAATAATAATAATAATAATAATAATAATAATAATAATAATAATAATAATAATAATAATAATAATAATAATAATAATAATAATAATAATAATAATAATAATAATAATAATAATAATAATAATAATAATAATAATAATAATAATAATAATAATAATAATAATAATAATAATAATAATAATAATAATAATAATAATAATAATAATAATAATAATAATAATAATAATAATAATAATAATAATAATAATAATAATAATAATAATAATAATAATAATAATAATAATAATAATAATAATAATAATAATAATAATAATAATAATAATAATAATAATAATAATAATAATAATAATAATAATAATAATAATAATAATAATAATAATAATAATAATAATAATAATAATAATAATAATAATAATAATAATAATAATAATAATAATAATAATAATAATAATAATAATAATAATAATAATAATAATAATAATAATAATAATAATAATAATAATAATAATAATAATAATAATAATAATAATAATAATAATAATAATAATAATAATAATAATAATAATAATAATAATAATAATAATAATAATAATAATAATAATAATAATAATAATAATAATAATAATAATAATAATAATAATAATAATAATAATAATAATAATAATAATAATAATATTTAATGCCCAACAGATACAAATATCCAATTACAAGGCAATGTTAAATAATGTACACATGCAAATATAAATAACATAAAATTAAAGTATGTCAAATTAGAAAACTTAGTAACTAGTTGCTTTAATTTAAATTAAAAAAAGTAGTTTACCAGTGGTTAGGAAAAAGAGAGAACGGAAAAAGTATTCAACTAAGTGTAACGCACCCGCGGTCTACATACCGTCAAAAAGGACGGTAAAGTGCAGATATGTATATCCAACTCGGCAAACTCCATAGTTGAAATTGTTACACAATCTGTGTATTGGGGACCTGATGGCGATGTTTGTTCTAGGTGCGAAACAGTAAAATGTATTTGTTTGCCTAGATCCTGAACGTGGTACAATGAAGTTGATTTTACTCAACAACTCAGGGACATCAAGACCATTATGAAGTAAAGTAAATAGGAATTTACACTCAGCCTGTTTTCGACGTAGTTCTAATGAATCAATATTAAATGCGTCCAGCAGAGCACTGTGGCTAAATCCTTGTAACGGGTAAGTATTAAATTTTTTAAAGTACAAGAACTTCAAACACCTTCTCTGAATCTGCTCTAGAAGATGTATCTGATAGATGTACATAGGTGACCAGACCAAGGACGCATACTCCAACTACCGAACAAAAGCGAAATAAAGAGGAAGAATAGCTGTTATAGAAGCAAATGGTCGTGTAACACGTATAATGAATCCTAACATACTCAACGCTGATGTACAAATACTGGATATGTGCTCCATAAAGGTCAGTCTTGAGTCAAAGACGACGCCCAAGTCTCTCATAGAGGTCTCTCTAGGTAAAGAAGATCCAGCCAAGTGGTAGGTATATATAATTGGAGTCGTCTTACGAGTGTAGGTGACAATTTTGCATTTGTTTACATTAACTGTTAGTTTGTTGTTGACACACCACGTGTGGAATATATCGAGTTGGCTTTGCAAATGATTGCAATCCTGAGAATTATTAATTGTTGAGTACAACTTCAAGTCATCTGCGTATAACAACTTTGGACAGTTCAGTTGATAGCACAAATCATTTATATATATGAGGAACAGAAGTGGACCCAAGTTACTCCCCTGAGGAACTCCAGAGCTCGGCGAGAAGCAATCAGACTCAAATCCCATGTATGTCACAAATTGCTTTCTATCAAGAAGATACGATTGGAATAAAGACAAAAGAGAAGACGAAAATCCAGTATTGTCCAATTTATTAATAAGCACGGTGTGGTCGATTCGATCAAAAGCTTTTGTTAATGTTGTAATGTGAATGGCCGGCTTGCATACATATACAATGCGTAATTTACATACATATTAAAATAAAATTGGATATATGAGAGCAAAATAAATAAACGATAAAAATGAAAATAAAGTAATATTCTAAATGAAAATAATAATGGTAACCCATACGGTTGCAAAGAAGATAAAATAATATAAAATACATAGTAGTAAAAAAATTGATAAAACACAAAAGACAATGTTAAGTCCTTAACAATTATAATGTCGTACCTATTTTTTCATTTCATTTTGTTATTTTAATAAATTGCATCATAATAACATTGTCGTATTATTTCATGTCTGATATCTATCGCTACAAATTATGAACACTACTTTAAAATGCTTTACTTTTAAAAGCGGCCCGTGAACGTATTTGCACATTGAAGTGCGGCAAACAACACGCCAAAGTTTTCCCATACTTGTAATGGAAAGAAAAATGAAATGATTGAATGGTTAACGTTAAAAAGTATCCCCTTTTGACTCTAGAATGTTAAAGCCACAACTATACCAGCTAATTGAACGCTATAAGTGTCAATATATAACGTATAAATTCGACGAAATTCTACAACGCAATGGACACACGGTTTTGAGACTTCCACCGTATCACCCCGATCTAAATCCAATTGGGTTGATCTGGCCTACCGTCAAAGACGATGTCACCGCAAGAAATGTAAATTATAAGATAGAAGATGTTCGTAAAATAGTGAAAGAATAATTTTCGAGAATTTCTCACGAAATTGAACGTTGTAAACATGTTAATATTGAAGATAAATATTTAGAATCAGAAATATTAGAGGATGAAACGATAGAAAGTTTAATTACTAATATAATGAGAGTGATAGTGATAACGACAACTTCAGTTTCGAAGAAGATTAATTTGTTTATTTAAAACTGTATTCTACTGTTACAAATATTTCTAAGAAATGGATCTATTATAGTGTTAGTAGTAAAGGAATAAACCACTTTTAAATTAAATATTCTTTATAAGTATGCAAGCAAATGGAATTGTAATTTGCGATATTCTTAAGTACTCTTTTCTATAGCCTTACTTATAAGTCGTAAGATTGGGTCAATAAATTAAAACATTACACAACTTGCAGATGGACAATGAACATGTCATTGTTGAAGTTCGATCCGATTTAAGTGAAGAAATTATGGAAAATTGAATTCACCCCATTTGTGGAGAATATTTGAATGTTGTTGTGTTCCCTCAATAATAGCATTAATTATGTACCAAACTAAAAATTATCATTAGATATTAGATATTTTATTTTACAAAATACAACGTCTTTACCTTAAGATTCAATAAAGGCCTTTTAATTGTAATAATTTCGACACAGTATTGACAAATTTCGATACAACAATGGACTTCAGGCATCTATTCAGTAGAGGACATAACAAGGAAAATAAAAACAGTGGCGCCAACTTCGCAAACTTGCCTGAACGATACTACTCTTTCCGACTGCCGGCGCTCCAAGAAGAATAACTTTGACCCTGTCGACCGACTCCGGGCTGATTTCAATTTGGCTCTGCGCGTTCTCCTGCGATTCATTCGTTGTTTTTCCACCGGCCACGGCATTCTGGCGTCTCTCCAAAAAATCCAGGTCCAACTCTGCAACAACAACAACAAACGGATAATAGAGCGAAGACGATACCAGGGCTTAATGGTGTGTTCTACTCGGAACAATGGGAAATACGAAACCGCTACGTATTCAAGAGATTCTAGTAATTAATGTTCCCCTAAAAGCTGAAATTACCGCAATTCTGCTTACGCCTTCGTGTATGGTCGAGATAAATAATGTTTCTTGTGTTTAGAAGTGATAGAAGGGGATGATCTTCGTTAATGAGATTAAGGACTAGTTTGATTCATTACACTACTATCGTATTTCTTTTTTTTTTCTCGAATTACCAGGTGTGCATGCATTTATTTAATACTGCAAAGAAAATTGTCACTTGATTCTTTAATCCTAATGGGAATAAGTTTAGATATTCGAGGAAAGCTTAACTCTGATTGGGGTGGTACAATTTGTTCGTTCAAAGGCATTGATGAAATAAGAAATGTTAATCGAAATTTTTGAATTATTCTTCATCATGACAAGACTAGTTCTTGGTCAAAATAATCAAAACCATCATTTCTTCAGCCAGCAAAAGTAGTGAGTCTCAGATATCGGTAGGTCTGGACTATAAATATGATGGTTCGAATAGATTTCAGTAGCCAGACAACCAACGTGACTAGCGCATGAAAATGTCTGAAGTAATAAAAACTGAGTACCATGCGGTTATCAAATTTTTAACAAAATAAGGGGATACGCCTAATCACATCATTTACGATCATTCATCTCCTTTGTATTCCACTAGAAAAAAGAGAGCAAAATGTTTCCGTTTGGGGTAAGTACCACTGGAAGATGTTGAACGGTCGGGTCGACCAATTGACGCCTCAACAAATTTCAATTATTGAAGATTTAGTGTTAGAAGACCGCCGTTTGAAGGTGATAACTAGAGACCGGATTATATACAAAGAAAAACTGGAATACGAAGGGAGGTCCAGAACTTCGTGGAATGAAAGGGTTTTAAATAAAATAAAACAATAGATCTATTTTTCCTTTTCAATATAATCACCCTTGAGCACAATACATTTATTAGATCTATAAATTAATTTTTCTATATAAATATATTTTTTATCTTTCGCCTCAAAATGGGCCAAAATTGCCTCCTTTACCTCATTGTCGTCGGAAAACTTTCTTCCACGTAAGTCTCTTTTTAAATTGGGGAACAAATAAAAATCACTAGGTGCCAGGTCTGGACTGTAGGGTGGATGGACTATTGATTGAAAGCCATGCTTGTGCAGAGCAGCCATTGCAACTTTGCTCTTGTGAACCGGCGCATTGTCTTGGAAGAGCAACACACCCTTGGTCAATTTTCCTCGATGTTTTTCCTTGAAGGCCTTCTTTAATTTCTCTAATATCGCTGGGTAATATTCTCCGGTTATGCTCCTACCTTTTTCTTTGTAATCAATCAATAATATCCCCTCACAATCCCAAAAAAAAAACAGTAGCCATCAACTTCCCAGCCGATTCTGACAATTTGAATTTCTTTGGCGGTGGTGTCTCCTTTTTATGCCATTGCATGGACTCCTGTTTGGATTCAGGTTCAAAGTGATGAACCCATGTTTCATCTCCGGTAACAATCCGCTCCAAAATCTGTGGAGGTTTGTCTCCACACAGCTCCAAAAATTGTCTGGACGCACAGACGCGCTGCTGCTTCTGCAGCGGCGTGAGCATTCTCTGCACCCATCTTGCACTGACTTTTGTCATACTCAGGTGGTCATGTAAGATACGCAAAATGGTGGTATCTGATACTCCAACTAATGCAGATAATTGTTCTTTTCTTCAAACAGACTTCTTGCAGTAGACATTTTTGCACTTTTTCGACAATGTCTGATGTGGTGGCCTCAACTGGCCGTCCGGAGCGGGGGTCGTCTTCAATCGACTACCGACCATGTTTAAAAAGACCATGCCACTTATAAATCATTGATTTACTAGGGCACTGTTTCCCATAAACGGTTTCCATTTCATTCAATATGGTTTGAGCGTTCTTTCCTTGCTTTGTAAGGAACTTTATCACAGCACGGTGTTCAATTTCCTCCATAGTTTCAATTTTCTTCCGGATTGAGTTGTTTAGCAGGCAACTATTCGTAAACGACCTATGCTATAGGGCTGCAACTTAACTTATGTAGTAATGATGAGTCGCCAATCAGAATGACACCTAGCGAGCGCTTCTGTCCCCACTCCATCCCCTCCATTCCACGAACTTCTGAACCTCCCCTCGTATATGCGTATATATATGCATCGATTTTTGAGAAAATATGCATAAACTTGTTGAAAAAAATATGCGAAAAAATGCAAAATCTTACATATAATAAATAAGAGCAGGCATTTAAACATTAACTTTATTGCACATAATTTGTTTGCAACATATTTCTAAACCAATTTATAATTAAATGTTTCTCAAAATTGTGTAAAAGAAGGTTTTGTCTTCTATTAGAATACATATGTTTCGAAATAGAAAAGCTTCCTTCAACATCCGCAGATGTAATTGATGAATTTTTTAACTTCCGAGAGCGACATCCCTTGCGTTTCTAGTTTACGAATGGAACCAGGAAACAAAGCTATAATTTGACTTAATATACAAAAGGTTTTGTAGCAATTCTATTGATGTCTTTTTACAGTTTTCTAGAGCAATGCGGTCAGCTGTCATTTCAAGAATTACATTTTTTATTCTTTCAAAATTGAATTTTCGGTTTCGTAACGTTCCTTTGTTAGTGCTTTGTAGTATTATACATCTTATTGATTCAAATCGTATGTATTTTTCTAAAAGAACATTTAAAACTTTAACGATCTTCTATATTGAAGGACATCCTATAAAAACATCTTTTCCAATGCGAACGTACCAGCGAATTTAGAAAGTTAGCGATGCTTCTATTTCCAAATCCAATCCCATCAACAACGACGCTTCATTCCACTCCATTTTGCATACGAATTCTATTAACGGCTCAGTTTATTTTCAGCGCTAATCTATCCCCGAACCGGCTGGCGAATTAAAGCGGCCGTCAAGCATGGGTGACGCTATATTTCTCGCTGACTAGACGGGAATACATCTAGCCTGGTTGTCTGGATCCGCAGAGGACCGACAAGGGTGTTCGAGAATACTTTTGCTACCGCATCTTCCAGTCTCGACGGTCGCGTCCGGCTCGGTGCGGGGTTTAGGATTATACGCGTTTAATTGCGGACTTAATTAAGGGCTTACGGGAAGCGGACCCGGGTTTCGTCTTATTCGGAGCACGACGTCTTCGATAAACTTTAATGTAGCGCGCGGGATTGGATAAATGTTTGATTTTCGGATTAAAGCGTCCGGTTAGGATGGGAATGTTTGGCCAGGCGAGTTTGAACTACGAAAGTTTGAACTTTCGTTTCGTTTTATCTTTCCGAAGATGGAAGAAGAGGAAGAATAAACAGCATTGGAAAGTTTCCCAAATGAGTATTTCGGTTTATTGCAACGATTACAAGGACTGTGTGGCTGGATAAGCTAGGATTAGCTAATGCAGTAGAGCACATGGTAGAATCCGGGCATAATACTGAATCGATAAAGGATGCATAGGAAAGGATATTTACGAAAAAGAACAAAAACTTGCTGAATAGAGCACACTCGAGTTTGATTGATTTATTACTAGATTATATGCAAAGCGCATATATTTTATCTTTTGCATATCTTTAATTATAGTTAGTATATAGACGTATTACACTAACTGAAGTTAATTAGGGCTAATTAGTGATTGCATATATTGCATATTTAGGCATTTCTATGGGCATTTTTACAAAAGTTGCATATATTGCATATTTAGGCTTTTTGTTATCCTTCCTTATAGTAAAAATTCCTAGTAATTCCTAATGTAGATCGACAACGGACAATTCTTACAACGATAAATCTTTTACATTGGTTTCTCTTATACTTTTCTGAGTGAGAACTGCGCGTGTTTAATTTCACCTAGCAGAAGGGTTGTGGTAAATACGTTTTATTACTATTAATTCCTAAATAAACTATTCATCCATCGAATATCTTTCAGCGAAACAGCATGTAATTGTGTTACGTTTTTAAATAATGTGCGTACATGCAATGAGCATAGCGAACAAAATTTCTTTATGAATTAAGCCGTATCCTGAACTGGTAAAGGATGGCGACAAAATATTTTGTCGAGTCTGCAGTAAACTGCTAAGTTTAATTTTACTACGAGCTTTACAATTGTTTTTAAATTCTTTAACTTTTGATATAGAATGACAATTGTTGTCGTAGGTGTCTTGTGTGAGAAAATACCTGATTGATCAACACGCTAAAACTCCATCACATATTGGAAAATGTGAAAAACTGAAGCGATCCGCATGTGTGCAGCAATCTATATATCAATGTGTAGCATCAACTTCACGAAACTTAGAACAAGATGAATATAATACGGATCTGTGTAACGCATTAATTTCGTCTAACATACTATTAACAAGATTAAACAATGTTAATTTGAAAACATTTCTGTAAAAATATTGCAAACATAATGTACCAGACGAAAGTACCTTACAAAAAAATTATGTCACATCTTGTTACCAGCAGTAACAATGGCAGAACTTCAACAATTGGTAGGGAATAATTTTATTTGTATCATGGTAGATGAAAGTACGGATAAGTGTGGCCGTTATATTGCCCATTTGTTAATAGGAATTCTTCATATTTAATTTATTGTAAAGAACCCCAAAAAACAAATAATGTGACAATTGCCCAATTCGTTCAAGAACGTTTATCAAATTTCTTTTTACCTGGAAGTATACCTTGTGAAAAAATTTGTATTGCTTGTGTGTTCTACTTTGTGCAGACACGAAAATATCAGAAAAAATACAATACAAGTTGCGTATAATAATCCTTACAAAATAAACGAAAAAATAGTAAGCATGCTGAGAGTATACAACAAATAAATGACACTATACAGGGTGTCCATAAAATAAAACAAAAATTATGATAAATGGAAAATCTAGTTTAATTAGACTTAAATACAAAATATTTTGCAAAAATTCCTTCGCAAACGCGAGAAAAACATTATAAAGTTATTTAAAATAAAAATTTCTTCATTATTCACAGCCGAAATACTCGCACGTAACCATATTACTGAACTTTTAGCATGCCGTTAGAAGGGCAGACAGTGTTACCTTAATTTTTGTATTTTTTACAAAATAGGTAGCTGCGTTATAGTAGTGTATGCAGTCTGAGAGTTTGATTGGATAGATGCATAATGTATACATTTTCTGTCTTCATAGGAGACGCATATTACAATTACACGTTTCCACTTTAAGTACTTTTTTATTCTATTTCAAAGGTATCTTGTATTAAGGAGACAAGGAAAAAAGGGAGATTGGTAAGTATTGATCAAGATTCTATTTTCTATTCGTGTTCTTCATCATGTGGTTAATAGGTGCATTCAGCAAGATGTTGGTATCGGTGGTAGGGACATCCACCGTATTCGCCAGATTTGGCTGTTCGCAGACCTCAAAAAAATGTTCGCCGGTAAGAAATTTCGCACGAATGAAGAGGTTATCGCTGAAACTGAGGCCTATTTTCGGTTTCAAACTACGTCGTAGTTGCATAAGTCCGCCGACCTTTCGCTACATGCCATCTGGGCTGCTACATGTCGTATCGCTGCTGTGAGATGAAACAACGATACAACTGAAAGCACGACGTCACCAGTCTTAAGCAATTTCAACGCGGTTTCAACTCGGAAACCCAAATTCTTAAAAAGATGGGCAAAATACTGTTTTGCATAATAATTATTTATTTTTTACTTTACTTCGTTATCCATATTTCCATCTGTTTGAGTGGTAGTTATAGTACTTAAGTAATACAATACTTCAATTTTGTCTACGTTGTTAATGAATAATTTTTAGTGGCTGTTTTCCCCTACTCTCGGTACTTTCATTTTCTCGGAGTTTATTTTTACGTTTCTCTTTCGTGATTCGCTTTTCCAAAACTTAATCCTACAATTTGCTTCAGGTGCATATATCATGGCTGACTAAATATAATTACAAGGACTTCTTTTAAAAAGATCGACTATTGCAAGAATTCGTTCAAGACTATTGTCACGTTATTGCTACAAGTATCCGAGTCAAGACATAAATTACATCAGTTCGGTTATTTATGGCATCGAGTAAGGCTTCCGAACCACTTAATACACGTTATTATTTATACATTCAACATATAAAAGACGTAAATCACTTAAACTCAGTACTTTGCAAATGAAGTAAATGATTTCGCTATAAGGCGGCGCCACCATGATAATTTTATTCAAATTACCGTTTCGCAGCGGCGCAAAAATTGTTCTTCCCGTGGCTTCCATTAAGTCGTTTGATAATAAAGCATTGATAATAACGTGGAAAACGTATTCGATCATATGCAAACTCCGAGACTCCGATTTATCTCGATTCCCCCTTAACTGCTACTCCGCACTTTAGAAGCAGAAAACGACTTAAATTTCATAATGAAGTATTTTTAATGGAAGAACTCCCGTACTTGGTAATTGCAATTGTTGCAAATGGTACGACCATACCCCATTTTCTAATTTTATCCCATTTCTGAAATATGATTCGATAATGAAAACTTTATAATTTATTGTAAACATTTTTGTGTCACTAAATCAATACAATACACATGACAAATATATTTTATTTCTCACTGTCAAGTCACTACTCATTACCAACAGAATATACTAAAGAAATAATTTCATTGCTTGCTAGAGGGTAAATTTATATGATCATATAATCATCACCAGTCTTATCGACTACGTTTTACGTGCCAAAACTTTTGTACGGTCGTGTCTTTCACATTCACTCCCTAACTTACGTAGAGTAAACCTTCGGAGGAACGTCGGTTTGCGCCTAGTATTGTTCTACAGTTTGACAGGTTGTAGATAGTTTCTACCGTTAAAAGGCTGCCTCAGACGTAATTGAAATTTGGGACGAAACACTTGTAACTACAAAGCGGAACGTAGGAGGAGAACGTTTGCTGTAGTCGATTAGTGGCTTTGGTTTGACGGAGGAACAATTTCACGTTACGTAGAGGAAAGTTTTCGCCTACATACACGAACGTATGCATTTGAATTGAAGGGTAAGCGATAGGGAGTTAGCCGAGGGGTTAGGAGCAAAGTGCTTTGGAGCGTTCGCGTTGTAAACGGAGTCTGTTCGAAACGTTTGAGGTGGATAGAAAAATACTCGGTGGGAAGGTGCGGGATACAATCTAGGTACGTGGTAGTTTTGGCATTTTCCTTTAGGAGAAATGAGATCAAAGTAAAGATTTTGGAGGTTAAACGCAGACCAATATATGGACAAGAGGTTTGGAAGCTGTAATGTATCGAAATCGATATCGACATCAGAGTGACAATGGGAACATCGAATTCAATTCTTGCAATTTAGCATTGAAAAGTTGATAGGTTTAATTTAACAGCTTGCGTAACTATTTAGAATATCTTAATTGTGGACATTAAGTTGATAGCTCCTATAAATAAGAAAGAAAATTCCCCATCGCGGACACTCCTCTTACACGGACACCTCCCTTACACGGACAGTTTCCCATGGTCCCGACCGGCTCTCATATAATTTCCATTGTATTAACTGGTGCTTGGACGGACATTCTCTTGAACGGACGCGGACACGAGAAAATGTTCTCTTAACCAGACAAAAGATAAAATAAAAAGAAACGCCTTATCTTATTTTTATATCGAGAGCATTACTATTGCATTTCTCAATCGCACCGCGCGCCAATTTCGGTAATCTTTCGGTACAAACGCAGCCTATGTCATGCATTTCTGCCTGGCGTGAATAGGGGACTTCCCCAAGTTGGTCGGGGATTTACCGTTCTTATTCTATGGGTGTACGCCTTCGATTGAATCTGCTTTCAATATTAGTCTGATGTCTATGCGGAAAAGACACAGTGGGCGACACATTCATTGTAGAAATGGCTCCAAATAGAAAAATTCTCACGCTTAAACAAAAAATTGAGATTGTTGAAGTTTACAATAAAGAGAGATTAAGTGTAAGGAACTTATCCAAGCGTTTTAATATTGGAAAAACACAAGCTGCAGATATAATTAAACATAAAGAAATCCTTCTAAACAAATGGATGTCGAACAGCAATTTGAATGAAAAAAGAAGCTTTTTGACGGGTGATGGTACTAAAATTGACAAATTGTGTTATGACTGGTTTACAGCAGCTCGGCATAAGGGAATTCCTTTAACAGGTATGCATATGATTTTTTTTAGATAAGGTTTTCTTGTATTAATGCGTTGATTTTCTTTTCATATTAAATTCTAAAATAGATAAAAAAAGTGAGATTACCAATAGGTTTATCGTGACAAAAAACGCAAAAAACTTATTTTTGTGTTAGGTCCGCGAATACGATGTGAAGCAAGAGAAATAGCCGCTTCTTTGGGACATTCTACATTCAGTGCTTCTTCTGGCTGGCTCAATAAATTTAGAATCCGCCACGATATAAGTTTTAAAACGATTTCGGGAGAAGGAGCTTCGGTTAATGCTGAAGATGTTTCATCGGTTTTAAAAAATGTCCTTCTTTGTTTAAGGGATATTCACCGAGAGACATCTATAATGCCGATGAGACAGGCCTGCATTTTAGGGCTCTACCCGACAAAACGCTCACATTAAAGAAGGAAAAATGTGTTGGGGGTAAGTATCCCAAAGAGAGGTTTACAATTTTGCATTGTGCAAATAAGGCGGGTGAAAAAGAAAAACTCCTAGTCATTGGTAGGGCAGTTAAACCCAGAGGTTTAAAAAAAATAATATAAATAACCTGCCTGTAACTTGGAAATATAATAAGAAAGCTTGGATGACAGAACAAATTATGACAGAGTGGTTGCAAGACCTATATTGGAAAATGGCTAAAGAAAAAAGAAACACTTTGTTATTTTTAGACTATGCGGGATCTCATCCGAAAGACGTTCGTTTAAATAATATAAAGATATTATTTTTACCGCCTAATTGTACATCAACTTGTCAACCACTTGACCAGGGGATTATAAAGAATTTTAAAACTTATTACCGAAGTCTAATACTCAAACATCTGCTAGTAAATATTGAAACTGCTGGTACACCTTTGAGTTAATAAAGAAAATTACACCACTGGATGCAGTTTATTTGGCAAAAACCGCTTGGGACCAAGTAACCAAAGAGACAGTTCAAAATTGCTTCCGTAAAGCAGGGTTTAATCATGTAAATATGCAAAGTGAATACCAGTTAACTGAGGCTGATACATCTGACCTAGAAGATCATTTGCTTCTTAGTGTACTTTCAGGTATCCTCAAAAATAAGAATTTATTGAGATTGGGGGATAATGAAAACTTTAATGATTTTTTGAACGTATATGAAGATTTGTATGTTGAAGATCCAGATTCAGAACAAGAAATTGCAAATCTAGTTGAAATACAAGAACTTACGGAAGATTCTGATGTCGATGAGGTTCCAGTGCCAACAGAAACTATCCCAAATTATGGTAAAGCTATTACCCTGACCAAGTCGCTCAAAAGTTTTGTCGAAAATCACGGAGATACAGAGTCTTTGGAGCTTCTTTCTAAATTAGAAATACGATTTCAAGACGCCATTTTAAAGAAAAAGAGAAGACAAACAACAATATATGAATTTTTACGTCCTTAAAGTGACTATTCATTTCATTATTTTATATTACATACTACATCTATGTGTCTACGTACATATATTATACTTTGTATGTATACATCTAAAGGAAATAAACTTTTTTTTCTTAAGTTTAAAGCTTCTTCTTTATTTTAAAAACACTTATATACATATACGATTTAAATGTCCCAGTTTCTTTAATATATTCATTTTTCGTTAAAGGACGATTTTTGTTGTATCTACTACATATTTCTTTGATGCGGACACCCCTCCTGAATGGACATCTTCAGTTGGTCCCGTTGGTGTCCGTTCAAGGGAGATTTCATTGTACACATATATATTGACATAAAAGGAAATTGGGACTTTAGCTATAAGTATTTTTCTTTTGTTTAAAATGTTCTAGTTTTGGTTGTCATTATTAGTCTCGGCAACAGTACAGTGCAGAGAACAACGTTACAAACTGAGTGGGATCTATTAAATATTAAAATCATTAAATACGTTTCCAAACTTGTTTTAGTCAAATGAGTACACGGCGTGCGGAATAAATAGTTTTTTAATGACGAAACCAACAGTTCCACACCGAGTGCTGTTATATTTGCAAATTTAAAGTAATTCTTGTGGCAACTTAATGGATTTGTCGACGCACCTTCACAAATTTGTCTTAGTATGAGAAAATCTGAATCCTTGTCAGTAAGACTTTCAAATTTCCGTATTATAGTGTGAGTGAACATCATCCACAATTTAAACAGAGGCCACAACGTAATTTTTCAATTCCCTCCGCTAATCCATGGTAGTTCTTGCGAATACTTTCTAAATCATATTTTACCTGACTATCTTGAAACATTTTCTGGCTTTTCTTGATAGCTTTGGCGTGTTTCGGAACGAATTGGAAAACTACCTTCTTTACATTACCAAAATGTCTGCAGTAGTAAAACGCAGCCTTTAACCATGTTCACCAAAGGATAGTAATCGGCTGTGGTGGATCAGGCATTTTCGGATACAGTTCGTGAAATCCTTTTGTACGTTTTGGCGATTTTAGAAATACTGCCTTCGTGTGAGCTGTTAAAGTATTTAATCGTGGATAACATTTAGGCATCAATTACGCCGCAAAGTTTAAAGGATGGATTTTACATGTGCGACGTAACAGATTGCCACTATCTTCTTTAAGAGGTCGGCCTAAGGAAAGCATGTTAACGACACCGTTACTCACATACATTAAAAGTTGGATTGTTGAAACTTGAAATTTGTTCAATGCCCTCAACACCACCTTCGAAATTTCATCGCAAGTATATTTTGCAACTCTTTTGGAAGCCTGTAAGGTAGAATATTTTTGCCGATCATTTGTCTAGTCCACACATAACCACATTTCTTTTTGTCTTTCAATTCTGCTTTAATTCTTCTTTCAACATAGTCCCGAACAGATTGCATAAATTCTCTTAATGATGTCCGACTTGGTAATGTAATAATCCGAATACTTGCTCCAGAAGGAGACAAATGCTTGTTGGTCTACTAAAGTGAACGGTACATTACACAGAATTAAACGAACACCTAACCAAATATTAATTGTTCGTTGTATCGTTTACCACGGACTGCAAAACAGTGTTTTATACTTTTTAGGTGGCGTACACATTTCCACCTGCTGGTACACGTCAAATAGTTGTCGCACTTTACATATTTAATTTTATCGCCTTCGTATTGGAAATCCACAAGCATTCACAACTACCAGTCGAATAATACTGAACAAGCGTCCTTTGATACGGGTACTCAATGCTCCGTGCCGCGTGCTTCACTCTTCCACGTTGTTCTCCGCACGACACTGAGAGTTACCTTTTTTTTTCCCGACACAAAAGCACAAGACTACCCACATACTTTTCCAATTTATCACTTGTGCGCGTCTGACACTTGTTGATTACACAACAAGATGACGCAGTGTCAAATCTTTGTAGTACAAATTGCATTGGGGCACCATTTATTGTTTGTATGTATAGCGTGAGATATCAGGTATAACGTACAGGGTGGCACAGCGAAACGGAAAATTTTGAATGTGATAGTAATAGTGCTGTGTAGTAGCATCTAGTTGGGACTGATAATTGTTTTTAATTTAGGTATAGTAGCCACGTCTCTGGAACCATTTGTTCTGCTTTATTTTCATAATTTCTAACGGGTGTTAGATCTTACAGTTCATACTTCTAAAGGTGAATTTATACCAATGAGCGTTGGGGTCTATGTAGAAACTTATTACAGACAACTATCATGAACATCATACCGTCATATTCCATAATCATAATATAATTACGGATCTCCCCAAAAATCTTACAACCGACTCCATTAAAACTAACGACTAGAGGGCGCTGCATCGAGCACGTACGGTAAATATTGTCTAACCTTTTAACGCAAATATCTCTACAGTATACCGTCTATCCCGGCATATTCACTCAAAATCCGGATTAACGGGCTCGTTTAGAAATTAATTAACGGCAAGCGATAAGAACAACCCGCAAACGATCGTTTTCCCTAGTATGAAGTAAACCTCTCTCATCATCCAGCCAATTAGACCATCGAGTAAGACGGTAGTTGATTCCAGTAACTCATCCGCCTTTCTATAGGGTCCTTGCGCTTAATTTCCGCAACCGGTTCGCGTTATGTTCGACGCGGCGGTGTCTTTAACGGCTTCCCTTAACGAACAGTTAGCTTTTCGCTTCATCCGGTGGAGTACGGGCTGGCCCGCAAAACTCCTAATCCCTTGGTCTTCGTCGCTTGCGGCGTGCTCGGACTAGTTACCTGCTTGGTTTAGGGGACATCTTTGATGACGCACGCATGGATTTAGTTGCGGTATTAACTTGATACATTCATCTTCGTCTACTCTAAGTTCTTCTAATTGTGGTGTTTATTTACATAATGGAGAGGAGTTGGCACTACATATAATATTTTTTGTACTTTGCTTGAGTTTTTGCAGCAGTTAATTCACTAAACGGCAAATTAATGTTGTCGACGGGACTTTACTCGATTTCTGAAATCGAAGAAAATAATTACTCCATTCTTTTTGGGCAATGCTTGGCGTTGTATACTTGGTAATTCACTTAATTTGGAATTTGTAATATCTCGAAAAATATGGATTGCATAGAAAAATTTGCGAAATCGACATTTTAATATCTCCGAAATAAGCATCCATTAGTTACTAAATTACGTCCATCTCCAGATTCCCAGTGGGCGGGGCGTGAGGCAAATTTGAAATCGTAAATAGGAATCTCTATTTTTTATCGCAAATTCGGATTCTACATCGAAAGTTACGTAAGATTCCTCCCAAAAAAGATTTGTGGCTTGCGACAGTTGGTGCTGTAATCGCAAAAAGATTTTAAATTCTTTATCAAACTACGTCTTGTTCTTTTTCACTTCACGTTTTATGCACTTTGCCTGTTACGATACCCACTTTTCACTGAAATTATAAATGCCAATTGATTGTATAAGTCTTATGTAGATTTATTGTTTTGTAGGCTGACTTTAATGTCTCCTATGCGAGATGTAGTAAAATTATGATAAGTGGGCGAAGTAGTTTAAGTAGAAATTGCGAATATTTATGATTGTACTCCATTTACGTTAAGAATGCAGACTTGGAATAGATAGGCCTTAAAATACGAGCTTGCTATTGGCTAATGGGCGAAGCATGTTCACACAGGAGAAATTCATGCAATTTCTTTATATGAAATTTCTGTCAGTTGTCAAATTCACTTACGATTTTGTTGCCGTTGTTTCCTGCAGTTTTTCATGGAATTTTATCTTTATAAACAAGTTGTGGCAAAAATAATTCTTTTCAGAGCTCTTTTATCTCATCATTTAATAATTCAAGCTACCACATAATTAATTATACAAACAAAATAATTTTTACTCTACTATTACAAAATTACAGCTTTGATTATGGTATGCCCGAGGAAGCAATAGTACATCCAGTTGTAGGAACATTGAAAAACCCTCAAGGGAAACATATTGGCAGCAGGCAGAGGCTAATGGCGTACAATTTATATGTGCAATGAAAGCAAGAAAATTGCAAGTCAACGTCTGTTGACTGCAACATGACTTGGTTTAAGTAAAAGAATAGTATGTGAACAATGCCAAAGAGATTAATACAAGATAAATTCCCAGCTTGCCCCTTAAGAAACGTCTTCGAGAAACAATATACGATCACTTAGACGAAACTCGAAAATCTATAATTAGGCGACATGCCCATCCATTCTTTTTAAGAAATGACTTGCCTACATGTACAAAATTATTAAATATAAATATAATGCGTTTTGACCTTCGATTTAAACCAACTTATTAATCCTTTGCATATTATTAGTGTATACGACAATTTGCCCTGTTAGGATTTAAGTGGTTAAAAGGGAATCGAAACAGTCTGCTAATGTAACAACAAGACATTGTGCTATGGAGACGTCGGTATTTAACTAGCATTAGAAAATTAAATAAATTGAAATTATTTGTTTATAAATCAAATTCATATGTTTATTTCATTTGTTATTTTATAAATAAAATGCTAACAGTAAAGAAATCTTTTTTATTAAATTTATTGCAGATAGAAAGAGAAGGCAACTATATAAATTTGTAATATGTGCAGTTAAGAGATTTTTATAATTAATTAATATATTTGATATTTTATTGTAGTCATTAATATGCATGCAATTATTTATTGATTGTACTGTCGTTGAAAATGTGCATTGGTTTTACCGCAGTCGGGCTACAGTAGACAAAGATATTTGCACTGCTGTTTTCTTTTTCACTGAACAGCTCATGTAACTTCAACATTGACAATAACCAAATTCTATGCAAGATTTAAGGATGTTATGTGTTGGCATATACTTTGAGGACATTCGATGGACTTGGATACAGTCCCGTTGAGCCCATGGTGTATTGTTCATAATCAGTAACATTCCTCCTTGTTTGGCTTTATCTTGTATATATTGAATTGCTTAGTTTCAATCATACCATTGAAACTTTCTCTTTTAAAATCGATGAAGATTACCAACGGAGAGATTTACTGCTTAACAAATGACGGTATAACACTATGTATATAACCACTCATGTCAAAGTTATATTTTTGCTTCAAGTTTATCCATGGCAATATTGTCATTTTAAAGCTTGTCTGATATGACATTTATATTGTCTTCGATTAACACCAAATGCATTCTCATTTACTTTTTAACATAATTAAATAAGCTCCAACTATTTCGGTAAATGAAACAACATAAGGGTAAATTTATATTGCAATTGATGTCACTTTTACTTTATTGTTGCGGTATTATTTTACCAGGTCATATAACCATAATGTTGCACATAAAATATGAAAACTTCCTATTTATTATACAAGATTTCAATAATCAAACTTGGATGTTTACGATGTTGTCATTTGACAGTTCCATCGGTTATATTTCACCAGTGTAATACAGCCGCCGATCGTAGCGCTACCTACTGCATTCTTAACGTGAATAAAGTATAGAATAGATAGGCGATAAAATACGGGCTTGCCAATGGCTCTTTGACGAGGCAATTTCTTCATATAAAATTTCTGTCAGTTGTCAAATTTACTTATCATTTTGTGTTGTTGTTTCCTGCAGTTTTTTGTATTTTTTGTCTTTATAAACAATTTGCGGCAAAAAACCATTGAAGAAGGGAATGGGAAATGGTATCAACTGGATAACAGTTGAAGAATTTATTATAACTACAGATGCAGGTTCATCGACAGATACACCAGATTCTGGTTTTTCCTAATAGAAGAAGTTATAAAATAAAGAAACGTGTATAATACTTAGGATACCCAGATTGCTCATTTGTATCGTCATGCATTTCATACATTTAGTTAACGTATTTTAAACAATGTAGTAATTTTAAAAGAACGTGTATACAAATTAATTGTATCACACATGCTATGGAAGAAGAGAATGAGATGTATTAATTGGATAATATCGTTGAAAATACACTTGAAGAATTCATGATAATACATAATTTTCGTCATCAGAATTTGATTCAAATGTCCGTTACTATCATTTGGATAATGAAATTATTTGTTCACTATTTTCACGCTACCATTCGACTTATAAATTTATAAATCATATTTATTTCATTTTTTATTTTATAAATAAAATTCTAACAATAAACAATCTTTTTTATTAAATTGAATTTGTTACGTTCTCCTGGTTTGAAGAACAACGCCGCTGTAGCCTGCTCGTAATTTCCTAAATTACTTGACCAATACTTACTTGTAGAGTATGTTCGCTTATTTACTAGAGGAGAGGTTGTACAGTGAAACTCAATGCGCATGCGCAAAAATATATTTAAAATGAAATGGTTACTCGGTTTCCACTCTTGCCTATGTACATGTACGATGTACGTAAGATGTATATATTTGCAATAATTGCAGTTATTCGAGCTCTCTTATACATGTAATGTACATTAGCATTTGTATATGTATTTTCATTGGTAGCAACATAAAGTAATGCCTCAGCATGTACGTTGCAAAGCTATGTCTTAATTCTGTTTAAAAGGGTAAACTCTTATATGCTTCCGCTGAAGCTTTGTTAGAGGCATGTACTAATGCCTCTATCTGTTTGCATGCACCACTACCTTCTTATAGGGGAGCCAACCCTATTTATTTCTTAAATGTATAAGCGCACCTCGGTGCTATGCTTATTTATATGTCCCTTTCCGGGAGTCTAATATACTTTCCTTGTTTGAAATTTGCCTAAGGGACTTGGCCCTGTATTATTGGCATGTATTTGTACTTGACCAAATACGTTTGTTATATTCACATTTATAGGGGAACCCACCCTATCTCTTAGAGCTTGAACGCCTGGTCGAGGGCGACAGTAGCGATAATATCCGATCTCAATACAAAAGTAATGTCACAGCTACCCACGCGTTCTCGTTTGAAATATTACGCTATGTGCAATCTTTAGCTCTGTACTACTGCGCCCCAAAGAAGGGAAAAATCCAGTAACCAGCAAATGTGCGAACTGCGCACTGACAAGTAAAACGGAGCAATGATGCCGACATTACATAAGAAAACTGGTCCGTGACACTCGTCCGCTACGACGAGCAACTAAATGAAAAAATTTCTAAGTCCCGATACGACAAGGACCGAACAAACGTACAAAAGACAACGGGCGCTGCGGCCGCAACGACCGTCAGCAAGAAGCGGAGTGATCGTACTTGTAGAGGAGGTCTATACATGCGCGCCGACAATCTCACCAAAATAATTTCCGACACAAACTTAACTGAAGACTAAAAATATGTATAGACGACAATGGACACAGTAGCCTCGACGTACGATGATAGAAAATCGAGAATTTATACTTATTAAAAAAATCTATACATGTGGTCCGACGACGTTACCAAATGACTCCCGCCAGAAACAAATGTATAAACAACGTCCTCGACGATTCCCGCCAAAACTAGAAAAACTTAGAAATCTCTAATAATCTTACGACGACGTTACTGTACACGTTACGACGAGGCACGAAAGGTGACCGAGAGTGCACGATCGCTAATACCTCGACTGTCGCGCGGGAGACGACTGCCTATGCTTGTGTACCTTAAATTTCAAGAAAACTCCCATTACATATCCGACGACGTTGCAGTGAATGATTTCTAATTAGGCAGTTTTAGCTAGCGTAATGCGAATGGCTGACTTGCATACATATACAATGCGTAATGTACATACATATTAAAATAAAATTGGATATAAGAGAACAAAATAAATAAATATAAGAATGAACATAAATAAATATAAAAATGAAAATAAAATAATATTCTAGATGAAAATAATAATGCAACGAAGATAAAATACATAATAGTAAAAAATTTAGAAAATACAAAAAACAATGTTAAGTCCTTAACAGAATTCACATATTAAGAGAAGAAAACTATATAAATTTGTAATATGTGCAATTAAGATATTGCGATAATTAATTAGTATATTCGATATTTTATTGTAGTCATTAATATGCAACGTAACTTGTTGATTGTACTCTCGTTGAAAATATAAATAGGTTTTACTACAATTGGAGTACAGTAGACAAGTAAACTTGTAGTGCTGTTTTCTTTTTCACCGAACAGCTCATATAACTTCATCATTGACAATAATGAGATTCTATACAAGATTTAAGGATCTTGTTGTATGTTGGCATGTATTAGGTGTCCAAGGTCAAGTGCACCAGGTTCGCAACGCCAGATTTAATTTGGTAAGACCTGTAATATTGCCAGCCTTGACTTGGTAACTTCATTCTTATTATATTTAGTTGTCAAAAATGAATATCTTATGTAAAGGTTATGTTAGCATAGTTTGTATTCATAAGCTTTATAATTAAATTTCATGTATTGTATTGCTGAATTGATAACTTTTTTTTAAGAAAAACGAAATACTGATGATCATTAAATTTACTAACTTGATATAGATACATAGATAGATAAATGCAAGTATTACATACAAACAGAATATCCATTGAACAAGAGACAATTTTGTCTCCTTTCATAAATCAACGCCAGTTTAGGCACAGATCAGGTTCGAACAAGAAAACTAACGCAAATAACCAAACCTATTGATTCAGTTTTTAGTTTCTTCTGGAGCAACTTATTAAAAACACAAATCATGTCGTAATATCATATTTACTTGGCGCATAGAATGCTCGACTATAAATCCATCCCCCGGTTATTTCAGGATAAAAAATAAATCGGCCAAAAACAAGAAACTTCTTTGTTCAGACTTTTAATTAGACTTCGAATCTTCCACGCCCGCATGGAGCAAACAATTTCGATCTAGAAGGCTTCGTTTTTATTACACGAAGAAGATTTTTCGAATAAATATATCCCAAGTTGATTTTCGCCCCGTCTTCAACACGCCCAATTCGAATCTTCCTTCTTGCAATTAAACATTACAATTTCGATGCGAACTTTGTTCTTGTCTGCAACTCAAACGTTTTCAGACGAAAGAACGCCGACTAACAAGCGAAAGGACGAGCAACAAGATCCAGAAACGTTCCTCCTCCTTCTTCTTGTCTTTCCATAACTCAGTTACCGTGTTATCGTTTTTTTGTAGCGTCAAGCTATAACCCAGTATGAAACTGCGAGGCGGAAAAAAACGTTGCTGCTTGGTTGAGCAGCGCACGTTTGCAAACGAATTCTTTCTTTTGTTTCCGTTCTCTTTCGCTAGCAAAAAAAGGAAACGACACTGATGATGACTTTACGGACGTTATCCAATCGGAGCGCGGAACGTTTTAGGAGGTAGCGTGAAACTGTCAGGACCTTAACAGACACGGCTGCTTGATGCAAATGAAAAGAATTACGTCCGTTGACGAGGATGGAAAGTTTGAGGCGTTAGAAAGGCTCGTTAATGTAATTTGCGTTGGGGCGAGGACACGAAATACAATGCTGGATGATGGAGGAGTTTTTTGTTTGCGTTGGGGCGAGGACAGGAAATACAATGCTGGATGATGGAGGAGTTTTTTTTTTGAGAAATATCGCCGTAATTAAGTATTGGTGTTATCAGGATCGTATTAAGTTTAAGTGCCCAATGTGAATTGTCATTCATTTATAAAATAAATACAATTTACATTGCAATATTATATATTGTTGGTGTTACAACGAACTAAGTCTGTGATTTAAAGATTTCAAGCTGAAACTGCTACGTCATGTCCTTAAAGAAAAGATTTAAAATTTAGATCGTCTTTGAATATGCTCAATATTACTGGTGTGCATAAAATAAATACAATGCCAGACTTCCAATGCTAAGCAAACAAAGGAATGATATAATAGTTTCAAAGAGTTGATATTGTTAAAATCTTTTCTAAATATAAAACTGAAAACAACCAGTAGTAATCATTTCAGTAATGTGATTTATTTGAGGGCTTTGATTTGATGATACTTGAGTCCAAAATTGAGTTGATTGTTGAAAGCAACAACCAAGTCGTTTGCAGTAAAACGATGCTCAAGGACTCTGTTGGCTAGTTTATATTCATATTCCATATAATTAGTTCTTCTAGTAATTGCCATAACCTCTTATAACAGCAAGGTGTTGATCTTATAATATATCTTTATATCAAGATCCATCATTGATTTAGTTGGGGCTGTTTGGCTCTACCGGTAACGCCATTATTCTGATT
Source organism: Trypoxylus dichotomus (assembly GCA_023509865.1). Lineage (NCBI taxonomy): Eukaryota > Metazoa > Arthropoda > Insecta > Coleoptera > Scarabaeidae > Trypoxylus > Trypoxylus dichotomus. The sequence continues at coordinate 3,384,416 of CM042082.1, forward strand.
GTTGATTGACATTCAACGTTTTTTTTTTTACATACAGCTGCGAGCAAATGTTATAGGCACCCTAATCAAACATGTGTTGCGCGCAGTAGGTAGCGCTTCTTAGAACAAGGGTACTGCGAACCTATACCTGGTCGTTATCTAAAGTAGAAATTCCTAGAAAATATAAATTACGAAGCTATATAAGACAGAAATTAAAATTTTTAGGTTGAGTAAAATATTGTGCGTAGAGAAAGAAACGTCGTTTGTCGGTTTCAAAAGTTCATTTAGAGTGAGGACCTTCTTTTGTAAGTTTGTGTATATACAATATGCCAAAAAAGCCCCAAATATCCGAGGCTTTACGAGGCCAGATAATTTTATTACACAAACAAGGATTGTCACAAATAAACATTGCTAAGACAATAAAATGTTCGCGTTGTGCAGTACAAAACACAATTAGCCGCTACGAAAGGACTGAAGAGTATCATGATCTACACAAGAGCCGTAGAAAACGTGTAACGGCTGTGCGAGAAGAACGATTGATAGAGCGTATCGCGCTCCGGGATAGGCACAAATCCGCGATTGCGATTTCTGCAGAGCCCCGCGCTCAACGAGACGCACCAATCTCCGTGCATACGGTAAGAAGAAGGTTAACTGCGGCGAATTTACGTGCCCGGAAACCGCGACACAAACCGTTGCTGACCGAGCTACACCGCAAGCAATGCTTTACGTGGGCAAAGAAGTACCGATATTGGACTATAGATGACTGGGCCAAAGTACTTTGATCCGATGAATCTAATATAGACGTAAATGCTTAAAATTTTTCATAATCCTTGCAATATACATAATTGAATTCAGCGCCCCTACTTCTCACCAAACTAGAAATATTCAAAAAGTTAACGTCCTTCGTTTATTCTGTGCAGGTGCACAGCGTTTCCGGAGCAAGTTATGTTCGGAGGAGGTCCGGCGAAGCATTTTCCCCAGAGTGTATTTTACCTACTGTTAAACACGGTGGTGGTAGCATTATGATTTGGGGGTGTATGTCTGCACAAGGTGTAGGGGAAGTCCATGTGTGCGAGGGCCGCATGAATGGGGCGCGCTAGATCCGGATGTTGGAAGAGGTTCTCGCACCAGCAATTGTCGAATATTTTTTTATCCCGTGCGTTATCTATTAAATTTATATGCATATGACTGTCCTTAATTCGAATTTCTCTAACTCGAATTTATCCGTAGCTCGAAAAAAATTTAACCAAATTTAAGACGTAGAATCTCTGTATCTCGAAATTTTCACTAAAGGTACGTGATACGCCATCTGTTAGCGGATATAACGTAATATCTATCGCAGGAATTCGGGGAAGTACCAATGACCATCTGCGTGTGTGCAACAGAAATTAGAAATATTAAAAAAAAGTGGACAATGGAATAAAAAAGAAGGCAATAGCTGCGGAATATGACATACCAGCGAGTACATTATGAACTATAATTAAAAACAAGGAACATATTCGAAGTTTCGCGAGTAAACTTACAAAACCTGCCAATTTCAAGCGAAACCGAGTTTCAAACAAAAATGTAAACAGTGCGGTGTTTAAGTGGTTTGTGTCTACTAGAGAAAAAAATATTCCGGTCTCGGGACCACTTGTACAGGAAAAAGCACTGGAATACAGTCAACATTTAGGAACAACAAATTTTAAGGCCAGCACCGGCTGGCTTCATAAATTTAAAAAAAGGTAAAATTTACGTTATTGTATTAGACATACGTATACACATATGAAATTTATATTTTATTTTTTAAATTTAGACATGACATATCGCATAAGAATATCTGTGGTGAAAGTGCCACAGTGGATGATCGTCAGGTTAGTGATTGGATTCGAAATGTATTGCCGGGCATTTTGGGGTGGTATAGCGAAGATGATACTTTCAATGCTGGCGAGACAGGGTTATTTTTCAAATGTCTACCTAAGAAAACTTTAGCCATTAGAGACGACAAATGCTATGGTGGAAAACTTAGTAAAGATCGGGTCACATGCCTTCTAGTAACGAATATGAGTGGCACTGAAAAACTAAAACCTCTCATAATTGGCAGAAGTGCAAAGCCACGATGTTTTAAAGGGGTAAAATGGCTTCCTGTAGGTTACGAGAACAACGTAAAGGCATGGATGACCTCTGAAATTTTTGAAAAATGGTTGGTTAAATTGGACAAGCAATTTTCACACGAGAATCGAAAAATAATAATGTTTATAGACAACTGCCCCGGTCATCCTGCAATACAACAGAAGCTGAAGGCCATCAAATTGCAATATTTGCCACCAAACGGAACTTCCAAACTGCAACCTTTAGATCAAGGCATCATTAAAAGTTTCAAAGATCATTGCAAAGGAAGAATCCTTATAAAAACTTTATATGCAATAGAGAATAACGGTTCTCCTAGCATATCACTTCTCGATTGTGTGAGAGAGGTTGCCGTGACATGGCATGTGGATGTTAAACGAAAAAAACCATTCAAAACTGTTTTAAAAAGGCTGGTTTTGGTAACGACGACGAGGACGAAGACGAAATTCCCCTTGCTCAACTAAAAGAACGACTGCAAAATTCAGAAGATAAAGAATTTCCCGTTGAAGTAAAGCAAGATTTTGAAAACTATGTTGAGTTGCTAAATGTCGAGAATGTATCTCTTGACACTTATCTTGAAATTGATAGTAACCTCTTAACTACTGACTATCCGACAGACGAAGATATTCTAAGGAGTGTATTAAGCATTACAGATGAAGAAACCTCCGAACAGAGCGATGAAGAAATTGTGGAGCAACCATCACACAAACAAGTTTTACAAGCATTCGAGACACTAAACAATTATTTTATGTCTCATGAACAAACATCCGATAAGACATATATGTTCATTGATAAAATTTAAAAATCGTATGAACACATCCAAGCGGCCAATGTTCGGCAACAGTTGATAACGGATTTCTTTAAAAAAACAATTTAATTATGCAATTGTTTTATGTTCCCATGTACAAGTACACATTTAATATTTAGGTATATAGGACAATTTTTGTTTAATTTCATACATATACATAAATATATCCTAATGCATGTAGTTTGTATTTTCAGTTTGTTTTTAAATCATTTTTTTATTTATTTTGTATAATATTGTTATTACATATTATGCTTTATAGATATATACATATAATGAAAAGTAAATTGTGAATTTTCTGTAACTCAAATTTTCTCTAACTCGAATTTTATTTGGGGATTTAGGTGGTTCGAGTTAGGGGAATTCCACTGTATTTCTTTTTTGTTCTTGTATTTTGCCGTCATGCAATGGTAATTTACTGTCTCCTGTAACTGGGTAAATATGTATCTGTTGGAAATAAATTATTATTATTATTGTACGCAAGCAGTGGCTTTTGGCAGCATAGAATTTTGGTAACGTCGTTAACAAAAACAAAAAGAGAATTAGATCCAGATTGGACCTTTCTGGTACTCCAGATGTCGATGCGAATATTGGCAAAGTATAGCCTTAATATTCCACATGCTACTATCTGTAGGTGTGATATGAAAATATTGGCTTGTATCATACAAGGAAACAATTAATGTCTGGAAATTTACACAAAAGCACATGACGATCTACTTGACTATGAGTCTTTTGAAAGTCCGTGTATACTACAACGACTTGATCCCTCTAATCCAATGCGTATGCTGTAAAACTTGTGGAGTTGGTCATCATGACCACTTGTATATAAATCCATATTGATATAGAGCCAAAGTAATTTGTATGAGGTACAATACCTTAGTGTGAACTAGATAGAAATACTGTGGACAGATTGCACAATATATTTTGATGTTTGCCACTTTTAAAAATTGGGTAAATCTTCCAGATTGTTGCAAAATTATATTAAATGATTAATAATCTTGTATTGTGAAGTGACAATTATTTCTAGGTAAAAATGTTCATAATTAGATGGCCCAAGGATTATATTTTCGATGGGATAACACAAAAATTATTTTGACACTTTTTTGTATGTTTCCACAACAAATTCCAAGATATAAAATGCCTTTTATCCGTTTATTTTTAACACCAATGTAATACTGCATTGAAAAGCGTTTCATTCAAAACGAAAATCAGCTAAACTTAACTTTAATTCTCAATGCTACACCCTCGAAACGGTTTACGGGGCAACATAGGGAATTAATAATCCCTTTTCTCATTTAATAAAACAAGAGAAAGGTTCGCAAGCAGAAAAGGCTATTCAAGACCGGTACAAATAACTCTTAACCCAAGAGCTGACTCACGCAGTTGCAGGAAACGGCCAAAACCGCGGGGTTCCGCTGCTCTATAGAGCAGCACAGTTGGTCAGAAATTGCGCCCTCTTGCTTTATTCAGGACGGCGTCTGCACAAATGCAGCCGGTCTGGCGATATGCATAAGCTTTGCAATTTATTCGACATCTACCGGTTCCAGATGTAATATTTCACGGCATTAAGTTGCAAGATAAAGCAGCTTTGAAACGGAATATGATTTATAAAGGGGATCGTTTTATTGAAATGGTCGATATATGGAGTCGGACTATTAACGATTAAGTTTATATCCGTTCGCAATTTATCGAGCAAATCATTCAGCAAAATATTAAATAAGTGTGGTCCGAGATTAGAACCCTTCGGAACTCCAGGTAGTATTCTGAAGCGAGTGGACGAATAACCATTATAGAAAACGTAACCACTCCTTCCAAAGAGGTAAGATGAAAACAATTTTACCTACTAAGGTCAGAAGCCAAAACATTCCAATTTAGCACAAGGCAAGTTGTGATTAATGCGATCAAAAGCCCCGGCAAAGTCAATATAGACAACATCGACCTGTCCTCGCTGATTCAGCGCTCCAGATATATACTGGGTGATGTACGCTAAGTTGGTGACAGTGGATCTACCTGACATAAATCCGTGTTGATGGATTGACAAAGATAGTCGCTATGAAAGAGACACGTCGACGACTGTGTTCTCCCATCATGATAATGCTCCCAGCCATACATCGGGTATTGCTGTGGCTGCTATACAACAAGCAGGCTTTGAATTAGTGGAGCACCCACCATATTCGATCTGGCCCCTGGTGATTACAGGCTGTTCGCCAAATTAAAAGAAATCTTTCACGGGGCAAAATTTTCCAGGAAATATGAAGTGATGCAAGTTATAGAGAGGTGGTTTGCAGAGGTCGGACAAATTTTTTTCCAAGAGGGTGTTGAGATGTGGGAACACAGATGGACCAAGTGAGGACTATGTCGAAAAATAAAAACATATAATGCCACTGTAAGGGGCTCAGGGGTACAGCATCGTATAAATAAAGTCATATAGAAATTTATAATGGTAATGGTATATTAAGTTACGCATTTTACGGGTGTTGTTTGGTATTAATATGTCTTCCACAAACAAAACTTTTGCAAACAATACATTTAATAACAGCCCCAATGCATTCTAATGTCGGAAATCGGTTAAGAAATTTATTAACACTCATCGAACATAAGAAAGAATACCGTCAATTCTTCGTCATCAATCTAATCCGGTATTCATTCCCATACTAACCAAACGCGTATGAATCTCGACTTCGGGTATGTCCGACCGCTTTCTAAATATATCATCGGCGTCAATAAGTGCCCACTCGTTTCTGCGGGCTTATTCTAAATGGTAGAAGTCTGTGTGTTGGTTGATAATCAGATATACTGATACGAAGCATCTGTTATCAAAGCTATATTCTTTGTTATGAAAACCATACAAACTATTGGTTAATTATCAATATTTAACCTTGCATCAAGAGTCGTAGAAACTAAATGGTTCGATAGATTTTGATAGTTTCATTTAACTTCTACAAATAATTTATTTAAAAGAAATGATACGTCAGAATGAATTTTCTAAATGCACCTGCACAATATCCAAACCTCAATCCATTAGAACATCAATGGCGTTTTGTAAGAAATTAAATAAAAAGACTCTGAAATGTTGAGAATGAATTGAGTGACTATCTAAACGATACGAAAGATTTCATTTCATTTCATAACTTCATAAAACTACGACTGATATATTTCTCCATTTGATCTCGTAATTCGCCCTCTTCTCTCTCAGTGTACGTACGCATTTGGTTCGTTTTTCTCCGCTTTGATATCGAATAAAAAGAGCCAATTTTTTCCTTTTATTTCGCCATCATCGTTGGCTATGTAATTTCCGAATTACCCCCTACGATACACCCCTACTGGTATCAAAAACAGACGAAAGTAATAGAGGAGCGTGGCTAGGGTTGAAGGGAGGATACAGCTGAGCCACCTAATTTGAAATTCTAATGCATTTTTTTTCGCTCCTCTTCTCTATCTGTCACACAAACGCGACGAGCTTCCTCATGCCCGGGATATTTTTCGTCGTATATATAAAGCTCGTTATATAACGCGGTCCTACTTTTTGTTTTCCGAAAGCGTATTATTAATTTACATTTATATTGGAAGTCTAAAGCTAAAATAGACAGGGGCGTCCTCACACGCCGGTGAGAAATAAAAAAAAAAAGAAAACAGAAAGAGGATATTGGTGGAGTTTGGACGGTATAAGATTTGAAGGGGGTAGTTTGATGTTTTTCTATGCGGTGCGTTTTTGTTTCTATGTCGTGCGTTCTTTTTTCTCTCAATTTTAGACGGTATATTTGCATTGGTGGATCAGCTAATATTCCGGGATTTGTCGTCCGTGATTGTGATTATGTATTTGCGAAGCTTTTGCACGTCAGTTTCAATCTTGTTTCGAAGTAGTCTAAATTTCCGAGAGTCTGGAAGTTGGCACAGATATGGCCAGTACTCAAGAAAGGCGATTCCTCTGAAGTCCATAATTATTGTCACATTTCAAAAGCATTTGAACATATTCTTTTTTCCCATCTTTTCTTGGAGTTTCGCGGATTGCATGATAACACTTCCAACATGCTATTCTTTATTACAAAACCGCAACCTTTGTACTAGCATTTGAAATAAAAATATCGTTCCATTTCAAATAATTTGTATGTTCTACTATAAATTTAAAAGGTAATCCCAAATTGGAACAGGTTACATTTTTTTATCCGACTTAGCTTCCTATATCGTTTTAACTGGTAACACATGGGCTGAAAAGTCCCGGGCCTAACACATAGATGACGCTAGTTTTATTGCAGTCACCTTTCTCTCAGTTAGTACTAACCTTCAAAAGACAGCTGTTAAAGTTTCGTGATATTCTATTCATTAGTTTGTGAGTTATTGTGCTAAGAGTCACGCTACTTTTGTTATTTTCAAAACAATGCATCAAAAACAATTTCGTGTTTTAATTTTACACTGCTTCTTGATGGGAAAAAATACCGTTCAAGCGAAGCAATGGCTTGAAAAGTGTTATGGGGACTCCGCTCCATCAGAAACAACAATAAAACGTTGGTTTGCTGACTTCAAACGTGGTCGTAGAGACACCGATGATGCAGAACGCAGTGGGCGTCCAAATGAGACGGTAACACCAGAAAACATCAAAAAAATCCACAAAATCGTTTTGAATAATCGAAAAGTGAAGTTGCGTGAGATAGCTGACATTGTAAAGATATCAAAAGAACGTATTGGCTTTATATTGCATGAGCATTTGACTATGAGAAAGCTCTGTTCAAAGTGGGTGCCGCGTTTGCTCACTGTTGATCAAAAACAAGAACGTGTTGATGATTCTGAGCAGTGTTTGGCCATGTTTAAACGTAACAAACCGGAATTTTTGTGTCGATCGCTTCACTCCGGAATCAAAACGATCCTCATTTGAGTGGACAGCAACTGGCGAACCTCGTCAAAGCGCCCGAAAGCACAACAATCGGCTGGAAAGGTTACGGCTTCGGTATTTTGGGATGTGCGTGGTGTAATATTCATCGACTATCTTGAGAAAGGGAATACCGTCAACAGTGAATATTATATAGCGTTATTCGAGTGTTTGAAGGCCGAAATTGCAAAGAAACGACCGCATATGGCAAAGAAAAAAATTTTGTTTCATCAAGACAACGCACCGTGTCACAAGTCAATCAAAACAATGGCAAAACTACATGAATTGAACTTCGAATTGTTCCCACATCCACCGTATTCGCCAGATTTGGCTTCCAGCGACTACTGCCTGTTCGCAGACCTCAAAAAAATTCTTGCCGGTAAGAAATTTCGCACGAATGAAGAGGTTATCGCTGAAACTGTGGCCTGAGATAAATCGTTCTACAAAAGTATTGAAATGTTAGAGCGGCGCTGGAATGATTGCGTTGCTCTTGATCGATTACGTTGATGAATAAAGCTAATTTTCAACCAAAAAGACCGTGTTTTCTTTGTTAGGCCCGGGACTTTCCAGCCCATGTGTTAAGAAACATCTCATTTGGAAATCTCTTGTCAAACCGGTTAACCCCCTCACGGAACAAATCTACAAACCAGTGTATATAAATGGCCGCCAACTATACTTTTAAAATACGCAAATTTAAACATAATTCCATTTAGACAGACGTACAATAAACGCAGATGTCCAAAACGGAATTTATTTCGTACATACTAATCCCCAATCCGGACGATCTACATCCGTAATACTACCCTCTTCAAATACCGCAGCTGCGACCGATCCTACTTACGACGAATTCCGGCCTCGTCCCTCGGAATTCGAATTTTGGAGAGTCACATACGTCCTTTGCCACCGACGCGGGTCGAAACGTACGCACTTCCATCACTCTTCCAAAGAAGTCCTTCCGAACTCCCGGGTCGGCCGTGTAATCTCCTTCGGGTCGTGCAATTCTCCCTCGGCAAACTGGGATGTGCGTGCGCGACATTTAAGCGGCGCTAAGGCCCGATTGTACGAGGGTCCCGCGGAGATTGTAAGGCTTAGCGACGAAGCGAGAAGGCCTTTGGGGAGTTCGAGATTCGCTTTGGGGAACTGAAAATGATGTTAGGTATATATTGATTTTAAATTTAAAAAAAGAGGTTTGTGTGCCGAGGATATAATAAGGTTTTTCATTGTTTTCTTTTTCTGGATCTGTTCTTGCTGGAATATATAGAAAATTTTCTTATGGATTATAGGTAACGCTGCACTTATTTGAGTACGTTAATGACTTGAGACCAATTTCTTCTCTTAAAGGTACTGGGGCGTATTTTGAAGAAGCAGATGAGACAGTATGTAGACGAGAACTTGCTTCTTCTCAGTCGAGCTTCCGACCGCATTGGTCTGTGTGACGGATAACATACTGACGGCATTGGATCAGGGCTTGGTGACGGCATTGATTCTTTTGGACTACTCGATAGTATTCGATACCGTTAACCATCCAAGGGATTTGGTACCGATTCATTGATATTGTTCGGATAATCTATCGTACAGGTCGCAGTGTGTTAGGATCGATTCACAGATGTTTAAACTCAGCGGAACATTGCAAAGTCTTGCCCAAGGTTCGATCTTCAAGTCGAAGCCTCTCCACCAACGTCAAGTTTGATTCTCAACATGTACTGAAAGTAAAGCTTGCTAATATCAAAGATGATGAAATAATTGGCAAATCCAAAAAACTCAAAGGCATCGCCGTTAATGTAGCCAAGAGATCTTGGTGGTTGTAGACCTTAGATAATTAGTTCTCATCCTGCTGAAAATTTTTATGTCGAAAACTGGAAATGTCATTACGTACATTCTTTACCGCTGTCATAGGTTGAAGACTATCCTGAAGAATCTGTTTTAAAGAAACCCGTTTTCAATGAAGAAGAAAACACGTACATTTGTTGGAAAATAGAGAAGCTCACGTGTAATAACATATCTTCTGATAGATTTTCGCTATATCCGTAGATGAAACGACGAATTTTAATTAGAAACGGTTGAATATATTTTTAAATATTGACACGAAAATATTCCGCTAGGAATAAATCTCATTCGAGAACGGCAAAATTTCGCACACCGTAGGCGGAATACGAAAAACTTAGCTTTCGAATTTATTCACGAACTTTTTGACGAAAATATACTGCGTTAGCGAATGATAGATGTCGCTGTTGGAACTGTCAAACAATCTACGGGCAAGCTCACTTTTATCTGAGTGTTTAGGACCATTCATCGGACAGTTTACCCGCCTGCGTAATAATTATGGATTATACGTCACGTCCAGGCCGTCCTGTTTGCTATTAACAACTGCGAAAAAGCGAAAAGCAAATTCGCCCGGAGTTACATTACGGCGTATGGATGAATTGGAAAGCTTAAAAACGACAAAAAAGAAACGGGGATATCCGGGATGGCTACAATCGTTTTGAACCGTGATGCTGTAATGAAGCGCCATTCTGTACACGAAAATCTATAAAAACAAGGTGGAAGGCGAACAAAGCGGTGAGACTGGGAGGTTTCAGCGTGCTTCGAGATAAATTTCTTTTCCCGTCGGGATTTATCTTCGGCCCGGGCCTTTTTTAGGCAAAAAAGAAGGTTTATTATCGTCGTTATTCATGAACATCGTAGCCTAGTTGTTGGTGTTTAGAAATGAGGTTGCTTAAAGGAGAGGGGTGGAAACGGAATTTAGATTTTTTATAGGAGATTCCTTGCGTTATATTTTCTTTTATTAAAGGAAGAGAATGCGAGTTATTTATCGTTGTAAAAAAGGGTTCTTACGGAATTCGGTACGGCAATAAATTTTTTATTGGGAAGGAAGGGGAATGTTATTAGTCTTGGCAAAGAGGGGCAAGTTTTAGTACCGTGCGGAGAAGAACATAGAGGGTGAAGCACGCTGCACTGGCAATCGAGTACCCGTATCAGTGGGATTGTGAGGGGATATTATTGATTGATTACAAAGAAAAAGGTAGGAGCATAACCGGAGAATATTACGCAGCGATATTAGGAAAATTAAAGGAGGCCATCAAGGAAAAACGTCGAGGAAAATTGACCAAGGGTGTGTTGCTCTTGCAAGACAATGCGCCGGTTCACAAGAGCAAAGTTGCAATGGCTGCTCTGCACAAGCATGGCTTTCAATCAATAGTCCATCCACCCTACAGTCCAGACCTGGCACATAGTGATTTTTATTTGTTCCCCAATTTAAAAAAAGACTTACGTGGAAGAAAGTTTTCCGACGACAATGAGGTAAAGGAGGCAATTTTGGCCCATTTTGAGGCGAAAGATAAAACATATTTTTATGATGGTTTAGAAAAATTAATTCATAGATCTAAGAAATGTATTGTGCTTAAGGGTGATTATATTGATAAGAAAGAATATATTTATGGTTTTATTTTATTTAAAACCCTTTCATTCTACGAACTTCTGGACGTCCCCTCGTATGTAGACATTAAAATGAACACGGTACATTCTCAACTAGTGACTATAACCTAAAATTGCCCAAAAACTATCCACATACGGTACCATACATTCCAAAAATCTTTACATCTTCTTTCTATTGTAATAACGAAAATACATCACTTCTTTTCGCGTCCATTAATAACTTACATTAACCTGATTCTTACAGTGAACTGTGTTAGGCCGAACGCATTATACATAAAGTTATTTAATGTAAGATCAGCCGTAAAAACGGAACAAGCGTTCTCCAAAGAGGAACTCGTAAATTTCTCATTTCTGGCGGTATAAAAAAATCCCATTACACGATGTGATAACTCATCCATTATATGGTAGTTCAGCCATAACGTAAGGGGTGTGTAATAAATTTCGTCAAAACGCTGTCTTGGATCGTGATAAATTACCGAAACTGAAATTTATGAAGTGTACGGTTCCCCGTCTTAAGTTATAAAGAGCAAAAACGTGTTATTTTTTGGCCGATTTATATCCTATTTAATAATGTATGGATGATTATGAGATAGATATCAAAATTTATTAGGGGAATTTAAATTGAAAGTTTGGATTATTATTCCCCACCAATTAACTCCCGGGAATCTATACTTGTCTAAAGACTTTGCAAACTAGGCTCAATACTTTCGCGAATTATTTGATTGCAATGCAAACTTTTTGCCATAAATATTCTTATATATCAGAGCTGTTCAAATAAACCGTTGATCCCAAATAATAGAAATTATAATACTTCATTCTATTCATAATGAAATACACCGCAATACCATGGCATTGTTTAAACTTAAGTCATATTATCCTACACATAATGCAACCTTAATTTTTGAAAATTATGATTCCCCAACGGAACGGTCTTTGCTTTCTTTGGAGTCGATTCGCCCGGAAAGGTCTACTGCATCGACTGTTCCTTGGTCTGCGGTATGTAGTAGTAGATCCAGGTCTCATCCACGGTTACGAAACGCATGAAGAAATTGCGTGCTTCGTCACTTGTGCTTGTGCGGCCACGTTTGAAATCGCTCACTTAGAAGCTGTTGGTCGAAAATGATGGAGTATATCAACCATGAACCTCGAGCAAAATATTTCGGATTTCTATGGCCCAGCTATCTAGACGTGTTTTATCACTGCACGAAATTCAATTTCAACTATTTTTTCGAAACCGCCTGACTTTCTACACAGAACACACAGTTGCAATAAAAAAGGCTGACCTTTCCGACCAATGAATCTAGTTCAACCTTCGTGCATCATCTCTTGCCGATTCCGGAAACATTTCAGGCCACCCTCGTATAGTTTCTACCAAAACAGTTTTTACTAAATCTCCAAAATGCATTCGTGAGTTTAAAGAGAGACGAGATGGCGAATGTGAATTAAGGCTGTTTTATATTGTGAGAAATTTTTACACATTATTAAACGTTGTATCTAAAATTTAAATCCTCATGGAGACTAAGCAATTTCAGTAAGCCAGGGGTTGGTTTCAGGTACTGAAATTCATTCTCAAATAGAGCAATTCTTTTAGATACTATTTCTAAATTAGGCAACACCAAATTCATTACATAAAACGCTATATCTAATAGATTACCTACAAGCCTCATTAGGAGATCTCATAGATAGTGTAGATGAATCCAGATTTCCAAACTATAGAGCGTATAGACAAGAGTTTAACTGAAAACCTAGAGTACGAATATCATGTAAGTGATCTTGTTAAATTCATGAACATCACATCATTAGACGCAGAAAGCTCCTTTTCCAAATACACCAACATATATTCACCTCACTGTAGGAGTATGACTGAGTTTGCACTAGAAGACATGCTACTGACACAACACCACAAGGAATTTTTGCGTCACTCTATGTCAATAACACAATCAAACTAAAATAGGAAGTAATTACTATCTTACTATTCTTATCCGACTTATTAATGTTAATAAATACGATTTCATTAAACCGCAGTATTATTACAAAAGGTACAAAGTTTGGTAACTAATTTAGGTTTTTTACCTCCCTCATCCATATCTTTAGTTAGCTAAATTCCCGACTGTGGTATAAAAAGCAATAAGATATCGTTGTGCTCCCACCTACTCGACCACAATTCACCATTTGTTACGTTCTCCTGGTTTGAAGAACGCCGCCGCTGTAGCCTGCTCGTAAATTCCTGAATTACTTGACCAATACTTACTTGTAGAGTATGTTCGCTTATTTACTAGAGGAAAGGTTGTATAGTGAAACTCAATGCGCATGCGCAAAAATATATTTAAGAAATAAAATGTGTACACGGTTTCCACTGTTGCCTATGTATAGTTACGATGTACGTAAGATATATATATTTGCAATAATTGCAGTTATTCGAGCTCTCTTATACATGTAATGTACATTAGCATGTGTATATGTATGTTTTCCTTGGTACCAATATAAAGTACTGCCTCAGCATGTACGTTACAAAGCTATGTCTTAATTGTGTTTAAAATGTTAAATTATTATATGCTTCTATCTGTTTGCATGCACCACTACCTTTTTATAGGGGAGCCAACCCTATTTATTTCTTAAATTTAAAAACAATGTTAAGTCCTTAACACCATTTCCAAATTAACTCAATTCATTAGGCAAAGTAGGTAGTCTATTCAACCTAAAACGTATAGTCGATTCGGTTAGGGTGGAGGGGGTAATTTTAACTTTGAAATGGTTTAATCACGGTTTTGTATCGCATTCCACGTCCATATACCATTAGGCGCGATCTATAGATATACCGTATTGGCCGCAGGAAATTGCGCCAGTTTCCGAACCCACGTCATAGACAGCTAGTTTATGAGAGCGACCAATTTTACGCCAACTGAATATATTTGCTTAAATAAATAAATTCTCCGATCGACGCTGAAATATGCTAAAATTTCAGATATCAGGTGGCTACGTAACCTGCCGCGAGGTATATAATTCGAATTTTGCGGATGAAATATCGAAAATTGAATATCTGAATCGATTATAAATTGGTGTCGAATAATGTCCCCTTCTCCGACGCAGTTTGCAATAGCGCCAATTACGACCTATGCAATATATTACCGTGTTTGGAATTATAAAATGGACTTTATTTAATACCTAAAAACAATTCATGATGAACTTTCTGTGACGCAAAAGGACATGCATACCAAAAAGAAAAATAAGCACGGAGGAAAATGCTGTTGTTTCTTGACAGTGTTATAGTGACTTCAATAAATATATTATTTGATTTAAAGATACAATAAAACAACAAACTTAGCTGGTATTCAGGATTTTATTAATAAAAAGGCGAAATTAAAGTAAGTGCTGAAATTGCTGTCTATTATTTTCCCCAATTCCCAAGTTTATACGCGTTGTGATGCTGTTGTTGTGAACGTATGATGAAAGCATGGTCCCGTGTGAAGCTTGTCCTGATAAATAATCTTGGCAGAGTGAGGTAAGTCACAGTGCAGTGTGAAGAACAACGTGTAGAGGCCGAGTGGCTGTATTAAGACGAGTGTTCAATAACGTTTGTGCATTCGCATCATTTATGATCGTGACCTTCATGGGTGAGTATAGGTGATGCGGACGCAGGAATGTTTACACACAAAATAATGATAAAGAATATATCATATAACGCGCTGAAACACTTACTGTTTTAAGAAGTTTCCACGAAACCACATTTGTTTCAGTCAAATGAGTGCGGCGTCCGGAGTAAATATTTTTTAATGATGAAAACCCCGTTCTATATCGAGTGATGTTATATTTCCAAATTTAAAGAAATCCATGTAACAATTTAATTGATCTTTCTATGCAGCTTCACAAATTTGTCTTAGGATGAGAAAAATATGAATTCTTGTCAATGACATTTTCAAACTTATGTATTACGCATTCATTTCTTTCACCTTCCTACATAGGTGTGTGTGACAATATGCAAAAGTTTTACATAAAATAAATAAGAGCAGAAATTTAAACATTAACTTTATTTCACAAAATTTGTTTCCAACATATTTCTAAACCAATTTGTAATTAAATGTTTTTCAAAATTGTGTAAAGGAAAGTTTTCTCTTCTATTAGAATACACATATTTCGAAATAGAAGAGCTTTCTTCAATTTCAAATACCCCGCATTTTTATTTAAACACTTTTTTAGATTTATCGTATATAGAATTACCTATTGTACCCTTAACCTTCTTACATAGCATATCAAATTCGTCTACTATTTCGACTGATTCCGAAAGCGACATTCCTTGCGTTTCTAGTTTACGAATGGAACTTGAAACAAAGCTATAATTTGACTTAATATAACACATGGGCTGAAAAGTCCCAGGCCTAACGAAGAAAACACGTTTTTTTTGGTTCAAAATTAGCTTTATTCATCAACGTAATCTCCATCAAGAACAACGCAATCATTCCAGCGCCGCTCTAATATTTCGATAAAACTTTTTTAGTACGATTTATCTTTTGCCTCAAAATAGGCCTCAGTTTCAGCGATAACCTCTTCATTCGTGCGAAATTTCTTACCGGCGAGCATTTTTTTGGGGTCTGCGAACAGCCAGTAGTCGCTGGAAGCCAAATCTGGCGAATACGGTGGATGTGGGAGCAATTCGAAGTTCAATTAATGTAGTTTTGCCATTGTTTTGATTGACTTGTGACGCGGTGCGTTGTCTTGATAAAACCATTTTTTTTCTTTGTCATATGCGGTCGTTTCTTTGCAATTTCGGCCTTCAAACGCTCTAATAACGCTTTATAATATTCACTGTTGATGGTATTTCCTTTCTCAAGATAGTCGATGAATATTACACCACGCACATCCCAAAATACCGAGGCCATAACCTTTCCAGCCGATTGTTGTGCTTTCGGGCGCTTTGGACGAGGTTCACCAGTTGCTGTCCACTCAGATGACGATCGTTTTGATTCCGGAGTGAAGTGATGGATCCATGTTTCATCTGTTGTCACCTATCGACGCAAAAATTCCGGTTTGTTACGTTTAAACATGACCAAACACTGCTCAGAATCATCAACACGTTCTTGTTTTTGGTCAATAGTGAGCAAACGTGGCACCCACTTTGAACAGAGCTTTCTCATAGTCAAATGCTCATGCAATATAAAGCCAATACGTTCTTTTGATATCTTTACGATGTCAGCTAACTCACGCAACTTCACTTTTCGACCATCCAAAACGATTTTGTGGATTTTTTGATGTTTTCTGGTGTTACCGCCTCATTTGGACGTCCACTGCGTTCTGCATCATCGGTGTCTCTACGACCACGTTTGAAGTCAGCAAACCAACGTTTTATTGTTGTTTCTGATGGAGCGGAGTCCCCATAACACTTTTCAAGCCATTGCTTCGCTTGAACGGTATTTTTTCCCATCAAGAAGCAGTGTAAAATTAAAACACGAAATTGTTTTTGACCCATTGTTTTGAAAATAACAAAAGTAGCGTGACTCTTAGCACAATAACTCACACACTAATGAATAGAATATCATGAAATTTTAACAGCTGTCTTTTGAAGGTTAGTACTAACTGAGAGAAAGGTGACTGCAATAAAACTAGCGTCATCTACGTGTTAGGCCCGGGACTTTTCAGCCCATGTGTTACACAGTCGATCCCTTGTAGTCGAACAATTTTGAGGTAGATCACCAGCTGTTCAAGTCTGAACACCCCTGTTACGGAGTAATGTTTTATATAGATAATTACTCGATCCATATACTTTTTATAAGCATTATCGATCAACACTTTAGTTTTATAATATATTTCTAATTTTAAGTGACGTATCACATTTCCATTAAACCAAAAAAGACTTCGACATTTTGTATTGTTTGAAAATTTTAACATAATAATTATAACAGAAAATCGTCTCTAAATCGAAAACCATCCGGAATATAACTACATCCCCCCCATCCTCCCACCATGTCTATCACACGATCTAACAAGCCCTAATGACGGTTTATTGCCAGACGTGTATTAGAAACTAATTCGGAGATTCGCTTCGCCATTTTCGCCCATAGATCTAACCCGAGACATTGAAATAACGTCGGCTAATTAGCTCTAAACTTACCCGCAGTACATAATTGCCAGTTAGGTAACCGGAACGCGTTCAATAGTGACATCTTTGCGCCGCTGATGTCTGTTGCATTCGCGTCCGACATGTGGCATGCTTGGCTGCGATGCAATTAGACCGAATTACCGAAACAATTCATTGGGATGTTGCTACGTTTCCGTTGCTAATGTGTTACCAGTTATGCGCTGCCTAATGAAACGTTCTACCGCAAGTAATTGTAATTGTTTCAGGGAATTGAATATTTACAGTGTATTTATTTACAACAAGATATAATTACTTTCATTCTGTTGTAATTAGAGTAAACAAGCTGTAATATATTCCATAGGTATACAATCATAATAATAAAAATTTATTACCCGAGAGCATACTGCTTACGACAGCATAATTGTACCATAACAACTAGAGACCGGATTATATGCAAAGTGCATATATTTTATTTTTTCCATATCTTCCATTATAGTCTATATGTAGACGTATTACACTAACACATGGGCTGAAAAGTCCCGGGCCTAACGAAGAAAACACGTTTTTTTTGGTTTAAAATTAGCTTTGTTCATCAACGTAATCTCCATCAAGAACAACGCAATCATTCCAGCGCCGCTCTAACATTTCAATACCACTTTTGTAGAACGATTTATCTTTTGCCTCAAAATAGGCCTCAGTTTCAGCGATAACCTCTTCATTCGTGCGAAATTTCTTACCGGCGAGCATTTTTTTGAGGTCCGCGAACAGCCAGTAGTCGCTGGGAGCCAAATCTGGCGAATACGGTGGATGTGGGAGCAATTCGAAGTTCAATTCATGTAGTTTTGCCATTGTTTTGATTGACTTGTGACACGGTGTGTTGTCTTGATGAAACAACATTTTTTTCTTTGCCATATGCGGTCGTTTCTTTGCAATTTCGGCCTTCAAACGCTCCAATAACGCTATATAATACTCACTGTTGATGGTATTTCCTTTCTCAAGATAGTCGATGAATATTACACCACGCACATCCCAAAATACCAAGGCCATAACCTTTCCAGCCGTTTGTTGTGCTTTCGGGCGCTTTGGACGAGGTTCACCAGTTGCTGTCCACTCAGATCACGATCGTTTTGATTCCGGAGTGAAGTGATGGATCCATGTTTCATCCATGGTCACATATCGACGCAAAAATTCCGGTTTGTTGCGTTTAAACATGGTCAAACACTGCTCAGAATCATCAACACGTTCTTGTTTCTGGTCAACAGCGAGCAAACGCAGTACCCACTTTGAACAGAGCTTTCTCATAGTCAAATGCTCATGCAATATAAAGCCAATACGTTCTTTTGATATCTTTACGATGTCAGCTAACTCACGCAACTTCACTTTTCGATCATTCGAAACGATTTTGTGGATTTTTTTGATGTTTTCTGGTGTTACCGCCTCATTTGGACGTCCACTGCGGTCTCTACGACCACGTTTGAAGTCAGCAAACCAACGTTTTATTGTTGTTTCTGATGGAGCGGAGTCCCCATAACACTTTTCAAGCCATTGCTTCGCTTGAACGGTATTTTTTCCCATCAAGAAGCAGTGTAAAATTAAAACACGAAATTGTTTTTGATCCATTGTTTTGAAAATAACAAAAGTAGCGTGACTCTTAGCACAATAACTCACAAACTAATGAATAGAATATCATGAAATTTTAACAGCTGTCTTTTGAAGGTTAGTACCAACTAAGAGAAAGGTGACTGCAATAAAACTGGCGTCATCTATGTGTTAGGCCCGGGACTTTTCAGCCCATGTGTTATATTGAAAACGTCATTAACATCAGTAACCCTAAAATCACGTAACGATTCACACATTTTCCTAAAATGCGCAATGCGGCGATCAAATTATCACAGCCGCTAGTGAAAATTTATTTACATGAGCAGGTTTGACAATATTCCGATAGGATTAGCGAGTTTAACGGCCGTAAATTTATGCATATTACGCGTACGGCCCGTGTAATGCTCGAGTAGAAACTTGATGCATTGTTTCGGGCGGAAAGTTACCTGGTTTCTGTTTTCCCGATGCTCCGGCTTAGGATTTATGTGTTGGCGATCGAATTCCGCAGTTACTAGGACCAATAAACGCAAACCAGTTTACGTTTTTAAAGTTTGAAAGCTCGGAGATGGAGCGCAGGCACGACGGTTAGCTGCTGGCGATGTTCATGTTTGCCGATATTATGCAATCATATGGAAAGTTCGGCGAGGCAGACTTATCGGAGCGTGCAGAATTTAGTCAGGGAAATCAAGTTACGTTGGGATTGCCCTAGGTGGGTTTGCAAATCGATATCGGGTGTATCTGGTTTTGTGAATTGATGAAGGTCTCTAACGGTGAAGAATGAGATGTGAAAATTTTAAGAGAATCCCGTTCGAATTTTTTCTTTTCGGATTGAACTGGTTATAACGTAGAAGTAGTTGAATGTTTTATTTTTGAAATATTCAGACAGAAAGGTGCAGACACAGTGGTATCGTGGTGTAATGGTAGCATAGTACGCTGGAAACGTAAGAGAGAGAAGTAGATTGTGGGCTCGAGTCCCTCCGAGGTACTTTCTTCAGTAATTTAATTACGTTGGGTGATTGCAAGGGAATTGGAATTTTATCATTACTGATGCTAACGCTGGTTTAGAATTAATATTCATATTAATATTAGTATTAATACGGATATTAGTTTATTCTTTTTCCATTGTTAATTCTCGTTGTCGATGTGGTTGTCGTTGTCCTTGTCGCTGTCGGTGTGGTTGCCGTTGTCGTTGCGTGTTATTATAAATAATAATAATTTGGTCAATACATTGTAATTTTATTTGTTAGTGTTGAAAATATTTTAATATTTTTATGTCTACTTCTTTAAGCTAAAATAATGCGATTTTACGTTTGCGAAAATCCAACACTACCATAGTTTTAATTACTCCACTTACTAGCGGCGACATTGAAAGAAATGCTTCCATATTTAAAGATCTATTAACTTCGAAAGAACCTAATATTATTCTACAAAGTCTAAGATGACTCCGACTTCTAGTTTGCAACAAATTTCGTTCTCTTGTTTCCACATTAGGAGCTACATCTTATACATAGTATTAATTAATAACTTACCATGGCATTTTAAAGCTTCCCTCGTGAACCTTGCTCCAGCAATTTCCTTTCGGATTAGATCTTGAATACAACGCCAAAACAAACAAGTTTCTTTACTTTAATCCAGGACTAAACTTTAGATGTCGTTCCGTAACTTTATAACTCATTAATATGTAATCTAACTCCTCCAGTAATCCGAAATTTAACGAAGCTCCTAACCACCGAACTTGTTCAGAATTACGTCGTTTCATTTTCTAGTAAAAGAAAAAACTTATCTCCTCCTTCTAACGAGGCAGCGAACCTACCATCTCGTCATATTAAAATCTTTTACGTATTCGAATAGACCCGCGTTCGGCGAGAATGACCTCACAAAGCTGGCACGGAGAAAGCAAAATAAGCTTGCAACCAGCGGTCGGCGGTGTATTCGACACAAAGAGACGAGGAACAAGCTTATCCAAAGCTGACCGAGTTTAATAAAAACATATTACGGGCTGCATGTATTGCATCTGCGTGAGGATGGCGCGCTCGGAAACGCGCCAGGAATATCAAAGAAATTGGAAAATATTTACTGCGAGGAAGGGAGGTGCTTTGCTTTAATATTTGAACTGGTTTTGTTCAAAGCTGAGGATGTGCTTGTACTAGTATACTTTTTTTTAGTTTCTGTGTTTGTTTAATTAGTAAATTAGGAATGAATGTGTAATATGTATATCTTGTCGTCATATCCTATACTTGGTGTCTCAAAAGTTTTTTCAATTTGTTTTGTTTGTTCAACAAATACGAATTCAAATTGGGCCCCGGAAGAAACTACATTGGGCGTTACATTGCAAGATAAGTTAAGTCAGAGATCTATGTTGGAGGAAATCTGCTTTGAGCAAAGAAGGTTTTTAAATAAGGAGTGGCCGATTTTACTAAGAAATGTGGGAATCTTGTGGCGTTTTAACACATGGGCTGAAAAGTCCCGGCCCTAACACATAGATGACGCTAGTTTTATTGCAGTCACCTTTCTCTCAGTTACTACTAACCTTCAAAAGACAGCTGTTAAAATTTCATGATATTCTATCTATTAGTTTGTGAGTTGTTGTGCTAAGAGTCACGCTACTTTTGTTATTTTCAAAACAATGGATCAAAAACAATTTCGTGTTTTAATTTTGCACTGCTTCTTGATGGGAAAAAATACCGTTCAAGCGAAGCAATGGCTTGAAAAGTGTTATGGGGACTCCGCTCCATCAGAAACAACAATAAAACGTTGGTTTGCTGACTTCAAACGTGGTCGTAGAGACACCGATGATGCAGAACGCAGTGGACGTCCAAATGAGGCGGTAACACCAGAAAACATAAAAAAATCCACAAAATAGTTTTGAATGATCGAAAAGTGAAGTTGCGTGAGTTAGCTGACATCGTAAAGATATCAAAAGAACGTATTGGCTTTATATTGCATGAGCATTTGACTATGAGAAAGCTCTGTTCAAAGTAGGTGCCGCGTTTGTTCACTGTTGACCAAAAACAAGAACGTGTTGATGATTCTGAGCAGTGTTTGGCCATGTTTACACGTAACAAACCGGAATTTTTGCGTCGGTATGTGACAATCGATGAAACATGGATCCATCACTTCACTCCGGAATCAAAACGATCGTCATCTGAGTGGACAGCAACTGGTGAACCTCGTCCAAAGCGCCCGAAAGCACAATCATCGGCTGGAAAGGTTATGGCCTCGGTATTTTGGGATGTGCGTGGTGTAATATTCATCGACTATCTTGAGAAAGGAAATACCATCAACAGTGAATATTACATAGTGTTATTGGAGCGTTTGAAGGCCGAAATTGCAAAGAAACGACGGCATATGGCAAAGAAAAAAATGTTGTTTCATCAAGACAACGCACCGTGTCACAAGTCAATCAAAACAATTGAAGTTCGAATTGCTTCCACATCCACCGTATTCGCCAGATTTGGCTCCCAGCGACTACTGGCTGTTCGCAGACCTCAAAAAAATTCTCGCCGGTAAGAAATTTCGCACGAATGAAGAGATTATCGCTGAAACTGATGCCTATTTTGAGGCAAAAGATAAATCGTTCTACAAAAGTGGTATTGAGATGTTAGAGCGGCGCTGGAATGATTGCGTTGCTCTTGATGGAGATTACGTTGATGAATAAAGCTAATTTTGAACCAAAAAAAACGTGTTTTCTTTGTTAGGCCCGGAACTTTTCAGCTCATGTGTTACATATATATTTTCCTTTATACAATTTATACAGTTTCTGTATAAATAAAATAACGCTCGCTAATGTAAACTTTCAGTAATATGAACAATGCTTGGCTGATATCGTTCACATAATCGAGCGTCTACCGTATATGCAAAAAAATTACCCGTTTTTTACCTTAATAAATCATAAATTTTCTCCTAACAGAAATGTGTTATATTGCCATGAATAAACTTGAACCGAAAACGATTATATACATAGTGTTATACCAAGTCACTTGTCATGAAGTAAGACTCTCTGTTGGAAATCTCCATCAATTATATGAAGAAAATGCATCCTTTTCTCCTGTGTGAATATGCCTCGCCAATTAACCAATGGCAAGTCCGTATTTTAAGGCCTATCTATTCCAAGTCTGCATTCTTAACGTGAATGGTGTATAAACTTGTAATTCGTCTATGTAGCCTCCTTTATTTTTGATAGCGACACCACAAGATCGCGGCAATTAGTTTTGTCGAGGTATATGGTGTTATCCGAACCCATACTTCTGGTAGCTTCTTCCACACAACACAGTTTTTGAAGTTTCTGGAAAGAACTAGCGCAGTTCACTAATTGTGAAACGCCTATTTTCTTGGATTTTTGTGTTCATTCCAGCTTCGAATCCGTCAGTTATCACTACGATCCCGAACGATTCTCATCGTGAACATTCTTCTGCCGGCCATTATACATGATACACCGCTTCCATTTATCACATTACCGTAAACCTCAGTTATTTGTATATGAATTTCGATGGCTAGGACTTCTTGAGGGTTTAAAAAGCGGATCACACTTAGCACCTCATACTTGCCGGAATAGTCAATTTTATCGTTACATATTTTAAAGTCGCGCTGCTACGTAGTAATCAACCGTATTGGATCGCAGTTGCCGTCAAGCTGAAGCGGATGTGACAACAAAACGTTTTATACTTTTCGAATGGCCCTTGTATATAAATTAAAAGGGGAACCAAAGAATATTTACTACTACCACGCATCAATCAAATTCATATTCATCCTTATGAATAAGAATTCACCTCTACACCCATACAACGTCAACGAGCATCCCCCTACTACCACCTCCATAAAGGAATCGTGAAATTTGTTCAAACATACCCGCTATTATACCATATTTCCATATCTTAATATCAATACGCTCCAGTCTGCCACGCCAGGAAAGAACCGATAGCTTTGTCGTTTTGCCTTCCGCAATATGAGAACGCCTCCGTTCTCCGAGCCTCGAAATACGTATTAGCTTACTTTTTACGTCTACCTTCTTTTGTAGGCCTTCTTCCGAGAGCGAGGTCTATTCTTACGCCAGAAGAAGATCATCTTTCCCAAACAGATATATCCTCTCTTCTCGCCACTTTTCGACGTTTTCCTCGGTATCTGATGCGGAACCCGATCTCCTTCATCAAGGTTTCACTTCGTTGGGTTTCACCGAAAATTTAATTAGAACTACTTAGGGATATTAAAAAGATTAGGAGGCTTGCCGTTGATGTGAGAAGGATGGTAGAATGTGACTGGGAGTTTGGAACGGTGGAAAGGGGATACGCAAAGATCAATACATCTGGAGAATATTGCTTTTTCATGATGAAAAATATATGGTGTACGAACGAAGTTATTTACTGAGTGTTTCTAAAGTAAACAATTATTCTGTCTTAATGAATACCAAATTATAGTTATTCATGTCGCATGCGGTGTAAATGTCGGTTTGCGGTTTAGAACTTTGTCTCGGCAGCGCTCCGGTCTGCAATATGTTCGAGACCACAAAAGCACTTATAACACATGTGGCCTATAATACTTTGCTGCTACCAGCCGTGAAATTAAATGGAATTAGCATTTTGCGAAAATATTTGATATATCGTATTTCAGTTTGGGTGTGTTTGACTCGAAGACAAATTTAAATTGTAATTTTTACTTAAATTTTGTTTTATTGGGAATTACTAATGTTAAGGACTTAACATTGTTCTGTATTTTTATAAGTGAATTTTCTAAGGAAATGTATTTTATATGATTTTATTTTCTTTGCAACCGTATGGGTTAGCATTATTATCTTATTTTTTTCATTTTTATATTTATTTATTTTGCTGTCTTATATCCAATTTTATTTTAATATGTATGTACATTACGCATTATATATGTATGCAAGCCAGCCATTCACATTACGCTAGTTAAAACTGCCTAATTAGAAATCATTCACTGCAACGTCGTCGAATAAGTAATGGGAGTTTTCTTAAAATTTAAGGTACACAAGCATAGGCAGTCGTCTCCCGCGCGACGGTCGACGTATTAGCGATCGTGTACTCTCGGTCACCTTTCGTACCTCGTCGTAACGTGTACAGTAACGTCGTCGTATGTTTATTAGAGATTTCTAAGATTTTCTAGTTTTGGTGGGAATCGTCGAGGACGTTGTCTATACATTTATTTCTGGCGGGAGTCATTTGGTAAAGTCGTCGAATCGCATGTATAGATTTTTTTAATAAGTATAAATTCTCGATTTTCTATCATCCTACGTCGAGGCTACTGTGTCCATTGTCGTCTATACATATTTTTAGTCTTCGGTTAAGTTTGTGTCGGAAATTATTTTGGTGAGATTGTCGGCGCGCATGTATAGACATCTTCTACAAGTACGATCACTCCGCTTCTTGCTGACGGTCGCTGCGGCCGCAGCGCCCGTTGTCTTTTGTACGTTTGTTCGGTCCTTATCGTATCGGGACTTAGAAATTTCTTCATTTAGTTGCTCGTCGTAGCGGACGAGTTTCACGGACCAGTTTTCTTATGTAGTGTCGGCATCATCGCTCCGTTTTACTTGTCGGTGCGCAGTTCGCACATTTGCTGGTTACTGGATTTTTCCCTTCTTTGGGGCGCAGTAGTAGAGAGCTAAAGATTGCACATAGCGTAATATTTCAAACGAGAACGCCTGGGTAGGTGTGACATTACTTTTGTATTGAGATCGGCTATTATCGCTACTGTCGCCCTCGACCAGGCGTTCAAGCTCTAAGAGATAGGGTGGGTTCCCCTATAAATGTGAAAATAACGAACGTATTTGGTTCAAGTACAAATACATGCCAATAATACAGGGCCAAGTCCCTTAAGCAAATTTAAAACAAGGAAAGTATATTAGGCTCCCGGAAAGGGACATATAAATAAGCATAGCACCGAGGTGCGCTTATAAATTTAAGAAATAAATAGGGTTGGCTCCCCTATAAAAAGGTAGTGGTGCATGCAAACAGATAGAGGCATTAGTACATGCCTCTAACAAAGCTTCATATAAGAGTTTAACCTTTTAAACAGAATTAAGACATAGATTACTTTATGTTGCTACCAAGGAAAACATACATATACACATGCTAATGTACATTACATGTATAAGAGAGCTCGAATAACTGCAATTATTGCAAATATATATATCTTACGTACATCGTACATGTACATAGGCAAGAGTGGAAACCGTGTACACATTTTATTTTTAAATATATTTTTTTTGCGCATGCGCATTGAGTTTCACTGTACAACCTTTCCTTTAGTAAATAAGCGAACATACTCTATAAGCAAGTATTGGTCAAGTAATTCAGGAATTTACGAGCAGGCTACAGCGGCGCTGTTCTTCAAACCAGGAGAACGTAACAACTAACTTTATTTATCAATATTCGGGTTTCCTTTCTTTTGATCACAGTAACTTTTTGGAAAATATGACCAGCCAACACCGCAACATGTAGTTTTTCTTTTTATTAAAATAATTATATTTGTCGCTTGGTCCCAAGATTTCCTATGCATTTTTATTTAAACTACAAGACACAAAATGAGTAGTGATGGTAGTAATGGAGAGAATGGCATAAATCCTCATATTTGTGCCGTGTAACTGCAATATAGATTCAGAGTGAATTGTAATAAAAACTAAAACACGATTTGTTGTCTCATTTCTCTATTATATTTTTTTTTATTTTTTTTATAAATTAACAGGGCTCGGAAGTCAGGGGTATATTCCTGGACCGGACTAAACTGAATAGTGTAATATGAAATTCTACACAGTAATAAGTAGCGTCGGCAAAGAGGGGCAAGTTTGAGTGCCGTGCAGGGAACAACGTGGAGCGGTGAAGCGCGTAGCATGGAGAATCGAGTGCCCGTATCAAAGCACGCTTGGCGCATACGAAGGCAATAGAATTAAATGTGGAAAGTGCGACGACTATTTGACGTGTACCAGCAGGTGGAAGTGTGAACGCAACATAGAAAGTATAAAATACTGTTCTGGGCCTAACAAAGAAAACACGTTTTTTTTGGTTCAAAATTAGCTTTATTCATCAATGTAATCTCCATCAAGAGCAACGCAATCATTCCAGCGCCGCTCTAACATTTCAATACCACTTTTGTGGAACGATTTATCTTTTGCCTTAAAATAGGCCTCAGTTTCAGGGATAACCTCTTCATTCGAGCGAAATTTCTTACCGGCGAGCATTTTGTTGAGGTCTGCGAACAGCCAGTAGTCGCTGGGAGCCAAATCTGGCGAATACGGTGGATGTGGGAGCAATTCGAAGTTCAATTCATGTAGTTTTGCCATTGTTTTGATTGACTTGTGACACGATGCGTTGTCTTGATGAAATAATTTTTTTTTCTTTGCCATATGCGGTCGTTTCTTTGCAATTTCGGCCTTCAAACGCTCCAATAACGCTATATAATATTCACTGTTGATGGTATTTCCTTTCTCAAGATAGTCGATGAATATTACACCACGCACATCCCAAAATACCGAGGCCGTAACCTTTCCAGCCGATTGTTGTGCTTTCGGGCGCTTTGGACGAGGTTCACCAGTTGCTGTCCACCCAGATGACGATCGTTTTGATTCCGCAGTGAATTGATGGATCCATGTTTCATCCATTGTCACATTATCGACGCAAAAATTTCCATTTGTTACGTTTAAACATGGCCAAACACTGCTCAGAATCATCAGCACGTTCTTGTTTTTGGTCAACAGTGAGCAAACGCGGCACCCACTTTGAACAGAGCTTTCTCATAGTCAAATGCTCATGCAATATAAAGCCAATACGTTCTTTTGATATCTTTACGATGTCAGCTAACTCACGCAACTTCACTTTTCGATCATTCAAAACGATTTTGTGGATTTTTTTGATGTTTTCTGGTGTTACCGCCTCATTTGGACGTCCACTGCATTCTGCATCATCGGTGTGTCTACGACCACGTTTGAAGTCAGCAAACCAACGTTTTATTGTTGTTTCTGATGGGGCGAAGTCCCCATAACACTTTTCCAGCCATTTCTTCGCTTGAACGCTTGAATATTTTTTCCCATCAAGAAGCAGTGTAAAATTAAAACACGAAATTGTTTTTGATCCATTGTTTTGAAAATAACAAAAGTAGCGTGACTCTTAGCACAATAACTCACAAACTAATGAATAGAATATCATGAAATTTTAACAGCTGTCTTTTGAAGGTTAGTACTAACTGAGAGAAAGGTGACTGCAATAAAAGTAGCGTCATCTATGTGTTAGGCCCGGGACTTTTCAGCCCATGTGTTACGGCGAATAATTAATATTTGAAACAGGTGTTTGTTTTATTCTGTGTAATAGAATTACATTTTAAATACGTATTTCATTTTATTATAATGTTTTTTTGGTAAACATAATACTATATGAATAATCCATGAAAACAGGGGTGCCTAAACACTTTTGAGCGGTAGTGTATATGTAAATAATAAATATATGTTCATTTTTACACCAGTGCTTTTAATCATTTCTTTTAAATCTATGGGTGCCCAAATACTGTTGAACGGTAGTGTATATGTTCATTGGTATTCATCGAAGATGTCATGAACGCCCAGCGTTACATAGATGAGGTGGTAAAATCCCATATCCTCTCATATTTGCAGCAGTCTGAAAACCAAAGAAGGTAGCGTGTCCTCTGGCATGAATTGTACGGTGTCCGTAATAGTAGACTGAACCAAAATATTTTAAGTGAAAGCAATTTTTTTTTAGATTTAAAAAACGCTCCTCCTATTTAAAAAGAACAGGCTACAGAACTCTAAAAGATTCAAAACTGTTTTCTAAATTAGAAACTTGAAAGCAACGTAATCACCCATTTCTTTGCAAATTACTAATTAGATACGTGAATCTTAAGTTTATATTAAAATTTCAGCAATACCAAATATCTACTATCGGCAATTCAGATATTTGTTCATCAATAAATTCAACCAGCTGCTTCAAATTTCTCGATCCATTTCCGAAATGACTGCATACTGTACGGATCAAACGCTATGTGCATATAAAAGTGCGAATACATTTTGAGAGAGAGCCAAATCGCGTGACTGTCGACAATGATCTCGCGTGATAAATTTTCACTTACTCGCTTGTTAGTCAGATGCGTCAGGTGAAAGGGTATAATAAATTTTACGCTGAAAATAGGGTTTACAGATTGAGATAAGGGGAGAATCGTGTGTGAAAAGAAATGTTAACAAGAATTTAAGTAGGGTGGAATCGTAGTTTTATCGTTCTAACGATAAGTTAATAGAATTACAGTCATCGTGCGGTATGGTTTCGTAAAATATGTCCCAATCGATATGACGCAGTGACCGGTATAATGCTCGCAAGAAATGGGAAATATTTATATTTCTACCTTCGTTTAGTACGATTAGTATATTACATCATTCTTATCTGAAAATTAAATAAGCTGAAATTATGTGTTTTGAAATTATTATTATTATCATTGTCATGACTAGACGTTGAGGTACATGTGCAATAAAACTTATCAGTACAAGAAATACTATACAAATCTGTAGTATCGCAATATATTAGGTATAAGCTACTCAAAAATATAAATTCGTCTAGAGAACTAGACTTGTACGAAACTATATTTAGGAAAAAGAACAAAAACTTATTGAACAGAGAACCACCCCCAATTGCACACTCGAGTCTACTTGATTTATTACCATAATGCCCTGTTAAAGATACGGTTCGTTT
The DNA here is from genome assembly GCA_023509865.1 of Trypoxylus dichotomus. Taxonomy (NCBI): domain Eukaryota; kingdom Metazoa; phylum Arthropoda; class Insecta; order Coleoptera; family Scarabaeidae; genus Trypoxylus; species Trypoxylus dichotomus. The sequence goes on from CM042082.1 coordinate 3,413,986, forward strand.
TCGTTCCATCCTTTCTCGAAAAGGTAGCACTATCCTTGATGATTGAAAAAGAACGGAAGCAGTCTCGTTGTTCAAAAATACGAAAAGAATAAGCACCACAATTACCGAGGAATCAACCGCTTACGCTAGAATATCAAACAACAGGTTGAAAATCATAGCAGAAGAATTAATAAGAAAAAGAACAAATAGGCTTTAGAAAAGACAGATCAACCACAGATGGAATATTCACTCTATAACACATTATAGAGAAGCACAGCGAATACAACAGAGAAATACACATAGAGTTTTAACCGTGTTATCGACTGAGTCGGTAACACGGTTGACAATGAGAGCCCACGTGCTCCCGAAACGCTGCGTTCCGCATAATTAATAAATTTGTGTGAGTGCAGTTTACTGCTATACCTGTGAATTGTACATCCACACAGTCCTTGCAATCGTCATCTGTAAATTATGGTATACTATGGAAGAAGAGAGATATCCATATCATTTAATAAGGGCTAATACACTGACACCAGAATTATGGTAGATATAGGCGGTAGATTAACTAGGGAAATATGGAGTTACTCAAGGCTGTTGTGTGTCGCCATCATAATTTAACATATATATCGATCCTATTATAAAGAAATGGAAAAAAAATGTCCTAAAGGAATACGTTTGTAGCAGAACACCATGTTAAATTCTATCTTATATGTCGACGACTTAGTACTCCTAACAGAAACAGAGAATGATCTACAGAAAGGAATATATACATATCATTCTTGGCGAGTTTAGCATTACCCACTACAACAACCCAGACATAAATGATGGTAAAAGTAGAATAATGAATGAGTTCCTACATTTTGTTGATTTATCACAACTTAATTCAATAACAAATGGTAGGGGTATAATATTAGACTTAGTTGGTTACCAATGTTCACACTGTTGCTATTGATAGAGAGATGTTTTCACTGGTGGCCGAGGACAACGATCACCCTGCTATAGCACTATGCCTATCAATTCCATCTTCACGATTTAGCAATATGTATGTGTGGTAGTAAAGATAAAAGGGTGTATAATTTTAAACGAGTAGACTTTATTAATTTGTATGATTGTTTATTAACTACAGATTGGAATTTTATTTACAATTGCACTAGTATAGAAAACTTAGATATATTTATCCCCGTAAAAACCAGTGCGCATACTAATTATACTCTGTGGTTCACGCGTGACCACATTAATAACGTTAAACTCAAAAGTCATTATCGGTTGGTGTATAAAAGAACAGGAACCTGAAGCGATTCAAATGATTCATGGTTGCTGCACTGGTGAACTATATATTTTCTTTTTAAGTTAAATTAAAGCAACTAAAGTATTGTAATTTGATATACCTTAATTTTATGTTACTTATAAGTAACTTTTTATAATTGTGTACATTAATTATTTAATTTTTTCCTTGTAATTGGATATTTGTATCTGTTGGGCAATAAAAATATTAATTAATAATAAATTTATCCAATTAGGACAAAAATAACACATGGGCTGAAAAGTCCCGAGCCTAACACATAGATGACGCTAGTTTTATTGCAGTCACCTTTCTCTAGTTAGTACTAACCTTCAAAAGACAGCTGTTAAAATTTCATGATATTCAGTTTATTAGTTTGTGAGTTATTATGCTAAGAGTCACGCTACTTTTGTTATTTTCAAAGCAATGGATTAAAAACAATTACGTGTTTTAATTTTACACTGCTTCTTGATGGTAAAAAATACCGTTCAAGTGAAGCAATGGCTTGAAAAGTGTTATGGGGACTCCGCTCCATCAGAACCAACAATAAAACGTTGGCTTGCTGACTTCAAACGTGGTCGTAGAGACACCGATGATGCAGAACGCAGTGGACGTCCAAATGAGGCGGTAACACCAGAAAACATAAAAAAATCCACAAAATCGTTTTGAATGATCGAAAAGTGAAGTTGCGTGAGTTAGCTGACATCGTAAAGATATCAGAAGAACGTATTGGCCTTATATTGCATGAGCATTTGACTATGAGAAAGCTCTATTCAAAGTGGGTGCCGCGTTTGCTCACTGTTGACCAAAAACAAGAACGTGTTGATGATTCTGAGCAGTGTTTGGCCATGTTTAAACGTAACAAACCGGAATTTCTGCGTCGATATGTGACAATGAATGAAACATGGATCCATCACTTCACTCCGGAATCAAAACGATCTTCATCTGAGTGGACAGCAACTGGTGAACCTCGTCCAAAGCGCCCGAAAGCACAACAATCGGCTGGAAAGGTTGCGGCCGCGGTATTTTGGGATGCGCGTGGTGTAATATTCATCGACTATCTTGAGAAAGGAAATACCATCAACAGTGAATATTATATATCGTTATTGGAGCGTTTGAAGGCCTAAATTGCAAAGAAACGACCGCATATGGCAAAGAAAAAGATTTTGTTTCATCAAGACAACGCACCGTGTCACAAGTCAATCAAAACAATGGCCAAACTACATGAATTGAACTTCGAATTGCTCCCACATCCACCGTATTCGCCAGATTTGGCTCCCAGCGACTACCGGCTGTTCTCAGACCTCAAAGAAATGCTCGCCGGTAAGAAATTTCGCACGAATGAAGAGGTTATCGCTGAAACTGAGGCCTAAGATAAATCGTTCTACAAAAGTGTTATTGAAATGTTAGAGCGGCGCTGGAATGATTGCGTTGCTCTTGATGGAGATTACGTTGATGAATAAAGCTAATTTTGAACCAAAAAAACCGTGTTTTCTTTGTTAGGCCCGGGACTTTTCAGCCCATGTGTTAGATGTAAACAATGCTGTACTGGAACAGGTAAAACGCTTTAAGCATTTATGCTGTGGAGATGAAATACTTTAAGTATTTATGCTGTTATGTATCTTATGATCGAAACAAGGACCTAGAAGAAAAATTTAATAAATTCACACATATATGAACAATTAGCAGAACATTAAAAAATAAGACAAGAAAGGATACACAAATAAAATTTTACAAGACGATAGCAGTGACGATCCTTTTATGCGGTACTGAGACATGGACTACAACGAAGAAATAGGACGTGAAATGTTGCACAAGATCTGATAGAATAAGAAATAATTGAAGAATGATGTTGCTAAAATGGTGTTTAATTCAAAGAAATCAATTCTAGAAGGTATATGTAGATTATTATTAGCCAAAAACATACCACCACTGAGATCGTTTTAGAAATTAAATTGCTTTAGGTTATTAAAAGTTTCCTTTAAGTCCCCGAATAAAAAAAAACTACGTCGTTTTCAGGTTTAGCTAACTAAATAATGGTGTTCTATAAAATATAAACAATATATTGACTACAATATTCATCTGGTGAATTATTTGTTCATTAGGAAAAAAAAAACGTCATCAACTTATTGACGGTAAAATATAATAAAAATATATACTTTTGGGAAAATAAAACTTACCTAGGTGTCGTTTCGTATTCGGCGATGCTGGCGAATTACTGGGTCCAGCCACTTTGATGATGTTCTTTAAAACTCCTTAATCTCTCAATATGCAACCATCGGCAACGAAAAAAAATTAAACCAAATGAAAACTTTTTGAGCTCCCAATGAAGTGTGGACCTTCGAATTACATTTTCTATTGTTACTTTACATAAATTCTGTAAGTTTACGTTAAATTTCATAAACCTTTCGATTATCATAATGGAAAAGAAAGTATTTTTAGAGTGTCGTTGGGGTTTAAAACTCCACATAAAAAGTATGTAAAAATGCCTTTGTAAATTAATGTAATTAATTTCATTGTCAAAGTATGTTTAAACTTCCAATTTTTTGGAAAATTATTACAATAGGTGACGTTAAGTGAGAACCCGGTACGTTAGATTGTCTAGAGATTTGGGAAAGATAAAAGTCCATGGTGATAAGATGAAGATAAATGTACGTGTTTGTCTTGGTGTGATATAATCCAAACATTACATTCACAGTGATTTTGTAAGAGAGTATGTATTCAAGAAGGATAACAGATATACTCGTTTATTCAAAGAAGAAGTCATGTTATATGATTTAGTCTCTAATAATAAATATGTTATTTAAATAATGAAGAACCTGGTGTATTTAGTTCAACGAGTTAAATACTTGAATTACTCTTTTGTTAGATATATTTTTTTCATTATATTTAGAACATTTGCCTTATTTATTTATTTATTTTGTTTGAGTATTGTATTGTACTGTTTTATCTGTTTTTATATTTATAGCTAACAAAAATTGTTATTGCAAAAAGTTCTTCAATAACAAATAATGATATATCACATGTATTGTACCTTATTAATACTTTTTATAATATTTTTACTGTTAATATTATTATTACTGTTATCGTTATTTCTACTGTTATTGATACTGCACTTCAGGTGTATATGCGAGAGCAATCCCAAAAAAAAGGTCTCCTATATTTTTAGATATACAAAGAACCGTTTATTTTCTATAATTGCTACATCACTTTAAAGATTGAAGAATGCTTTATTTTTCAACATAATCCCCTTTTGTGTCGATGCATTTTTGTAGACGGTGTGGCAGTTTTACAATCCCCATGTCATACCAGCTTGCCTCCATGTCCTTCAGGAAGCGTTGAACCTCATCTTTCACCTCATCATCGGAGCAGAACCGCCGTCCAGACAAATGTTCCTTCAACTTAGGGAAGAGGTGGAAATCGCTGGGTGCCAAGTCCGGACTGTAGGGTGGGAGTGTGATGACGTTCCAACCAAAATTTTGCAGGAGATCGACGGTTTGACGGGCGTTGTCGTGGAGAATGCTTATACCCTTGCTCAACATCCCTCTTCTCCGGTTCTGCTCTTCTGAGTTTCTTCAGTGTTTCACAGTACCTGTCAGCGTTGACTGTTGTTCCAGCAGGCAGAAAGTCCACCAACAGCACCCCCTTCCTGTCCCAAAACACAGTTGCCATGACTTTACCGGCAGATTGTGTTTGCTTGAATTTTCGTGGTTTGGGCGAAGAGGGATGCCGCCACTCGCGTGACTGTTGTTTTGTCTCAGGTGTAAAGTGGAATGCCCAGGTTTCGTCCACCCGTGACAATCGAGTCCAAGAAGTTGTCCTTTTCGTCTCCATAGCGGCGAAGAAGTTCGCGGGAAGAATCAACCCGTTGCCGTTTGTGGTCTTCTGTCAGCATACGCGGCACCCATCTTGCACACACCTTCCGATATTGCAACTTTTCCGTTAAAATCCTGTGGATGGTGCTTCTGGAAATCTCAGGAACCAAAATGCAGAGAGCATCCAGAGTGATCCTCCGATCTTTACGCGTGAGTTCCTCAACTTTCGCGATTGTCTCGTCGGCAATTCCCGTTCCTTTCTTCGTCGTGAATTTCAGTACGACCGGCTGTAAACTCTCTACACCACTTGCGAACGTTTTTGACATCCATGCACGACTGTCCATACACTTCCGTCAATAGGCGGTGAATTTCAACCGGTTTAACCCCTTTTGCGTTCAAAAATCGAATAACTGCGCGCATTTCGCACTTGGCGGTAACTTTTATCGGGAGCTCCATTTCGAATGGCTACCAAGCCAAGACTGAGCATCCGAGCGAAGCGCCTGCGTGCTTATGTGGTAACGGAGAAGGCACCACTCACAACAGTGTTGCCAACAACCGTATTAATACTTTCTCTACGTCCCCAAAAAATAGGAGACCTTTTTTTTGGAATTGCCCTCGTAAATGTTATCTATGATACTATACATAGAAACAATATCCAAACTCGTCTTTTTGCTTTGTCTTCGACTTTCTTACATGTCTTCAACGAGGAGACGTAGAAGATTACTTTACGACGTATTTTAAAGATTTTAACAAGCGAAGTTGAATCAGAAAAATATTGAACTTTTATCTTTTGCAGTCTACATTATTTGGGGTTAGTTATTCAGTGATTTGCTTGGCCACCAGCCTCAGGGTCCTGAGTTCTAACTCCGAGGTTCCATCTCAAGATTGAATGTGCAAAATACTACGTCCAAAAAGATGGTCGCAATATTTGTCCTGAAAGCACCGTTACTGCCGATTGGTGTACAACCATTTGTTTGCAGCAAGTCGTGGCTGAGCATCGAATGACTAACCCCCAACGACGAATCATCCTCTACTAAGACAATGCAAATTGGTACATAGCACGTAAGACGATTTAATGTTTAATGCAACAAAATGTCGATTTGGGTTTTAGTCCCAACAATTTCTTTACCTTTCCGAAAATCAAGAATAAACTACATGGTCAAAGGTTCCAGTCGTCAGAAGGACCAATCGATGTCCTCAAAATTAATCTTCCTTCAGGATGCTTTGAAAACCAATAAAGTTTTTAAAAGCTTTCTAATGTTTTACCCCAATTCTATACGCGAAACTTAAAAGACAACTCTTGTATATATTTAGCGTACGAAATGTACGTATAAATTAATAAACAACTTTTAAAACAAAGAGCAAATTTTATCATTTGTTTGTTCATCACTTGCAACACTTTCAAATTAAGTAAGAAGTCTACGGTACACCCGACATCCTACTTGGTCATCGCTGCAATAATAAACGCAACACATAAGAGGAAAAAAACAACAGATAACGTTAATAGATTCGTCTCAAAGTCTTCCGATCGTCAGACTAACGAGACTAAATCTGACTTCAAACTTCCGCCTACGTCGCGAACGTGTTCAAGCTTGATTTTGCGGATTAGGAACAAACAAAACGATTCGACGTCTCAACGTCGGAAAGTTTCCTTTTTCACCGCGTTCGGCGGGGCGTCTTACCGTAAGCAAGCGTAAGACTGTCTCATCAAAGTGGCATCATTGTTCGAAAAAAGACAGACGAAGCGTAGCTTTCGTGAAGATTGCCACGAATGAGCGTCTCGGCGGACTTTTCAAGTTTGATATTGGAAATCTAGTTCGTACGTACAATATCGCTCATGAAAAACTGGACAGTTCATAAAATTTGAGGAATGGAAAGATTTAGATGCGATTGATCAAATATAACGACTAATTCTGAAAATGAAACATTTCTGAACTTACAACACATTTTTTTTGTTAACATAGTTAATTCTATGTATCAAATTGAATTAAATATTTGAAGCAATTAGATCACCAAATGCAAAACGGATATGTACAGGGTTTATACACTGGCACCAGAATTCGAATAAAATAAAATAGCAGACAAAATAAGTTAAAATAAATAATTACACTTGTGTGCCAAAAGGACTAAATCGCCTATCTACACATACGAAGGCATACGGCGTTGTACCTTTGTTAACCAAATGCAAAAAAATAAACAAAAGGATATAAATTTAAAACAAAAAAAAATCAAAACTAATGCAATGCAGTGGTAACTGATGCGATGGCTTGTGTAGGCGCGGTACGGATAGCAAACAATGGCAGAACTTCAACAATTGCTATGGAATAAATTTATTTATATAATGGTAGATGAAAGTACGGATAAGTGTGGCCGTTATATTGCCCATTTGTTAATAGGAATTCTTCATGAAGATATTGTAGGTAAATCATATTTAATTTATTGTAAAGAACTTCAAAAATGAAATAATGTGACAATTGCCCAATTCGTTTAAGAAGGTTTATCAAATTTCTTTTTACCTGGAAGTATAGCTTGTGAAAAATTTTTACTAATGTTGTCCGACGCTGCACCATACATGATAAAAGTCACGCAAAATTTAAACATTTTTTATAGTTACATTATTTATACCACTTGTTTAGCTCATGGATTCAATCGTGTAGCCGAAGACATTAGGAATCAATTTCCTTTGATTAATAATTTAATTAGCAATGTCAAAAAAGTATTTTTAAAAGCGCCTTTACGAATCCAATTTTATAACGAGCGACTTCCCGGTGTTAAGTTGCCTCCTGACCCGATTATTGCGAGATGGGGTACACGGTTAGACGCTGCAATTTTTTACGCCGATAATTTTGAAGGAATAAAAAATGTAATTCTTGAAATCACTGCTGACTGCATTGCTCTAGAAAACTGTAAAAAGATAGTAACATCAACAGAATTGCTACAAAACCTTTTGTATATTAAGTCAAATTATAGCTTTGTTTCAAGTTCCATTCGTAAACTAGAAACGCAAGGGATGTCGCTCTCGGAATCAGTCGAAATAGTAGCCGAATTTGATATGCTCTCTAAGAAGGTTAAGGATATAATAGATAATTCTATATACGATAAATTTAAAAAAGTGATAGAAGGATAAAGAAGGTGAAACAGTAAATGATTTCGATTTTAATTTTAGTTTATGTATTGCAGAGTTAGAAAATGCACCAATTACATCTGTGGATGTTGAACGAAGCTTTTCTATTTCGAAACATAACACATGGGCTGAAAAGTCCCGGGCCTAACAAAGAAAATACGGTTTTTTTGGTTCAAAATTAGCTTTATTCATCAACATAATCTCCATCAAGAGCAACGCAATCATTCCAGCGCCGCTCTAACATTTCAATACCACTTTTGTAGAACGATTTATCTTTTGTCTCAAAATAGGCCTCAGTTTCAGCGATAACCTCTTCATTCGTCCGAAATTTCTTACCGGCGAGCATTTTTTTGGGGTCTGCGAACAGCCAGTAGTCGCTGGGAGCCAAATCTGGCGAATACGGTGGATGTGGGAGCAATTCGAAGTTCAATTCATGTAGTTTTGCCATTGTTTTGATTGACTTGTGACACGGCGCGTTGTCTTGATGAAACAACATTTTTTTCTTTGCCTTATGCGGTCGTTTCTTTGCAATTTCGGCCTTCAAACGCTCCAATTACGCTATATAATATTCACTGTTGATGGTATTTCCTATCTCAAGATAGTCGATGAATATTACACCAAGCACATCCCAAAATACCGAGGCCATAACCTTTCCAGCCGATTGTTGTGCTTTCGGGCGCTTTGGACGAGGTTCACCAGCTGCTGTCCACTCAGATGACGATCGTTTTGATTCCGGAGTGAAGTGGTGGATCCATGTTTCATCCATTGTCACATATCGATGCAAAAATTCCGGTTTGTTACGTTTAAACATGGCCAAACACTGTTCAGAATCATCAACACGTTCTTGTTTTTGGTCAACAGTGAGCAAACGCGGCACCCACTTTGAACAGAGCTTCCTCATAATCCAATACTCATGCAATATAAAGCCAATACGTTCTTTTAATATCTTTACGATGTCAGCTAACTCACGCAATTTCACTTTTCGATCATTCAAAACGATTTTGTGGATCTTTTTGATGTTTTCTGGTGTTACCGTCTCATTTGGACGTCCACTGCGTTCTGCATCATCGGTGTGTCTACGACCACGTTTGAAGTCAGCAAACCAACGTTTTATTGTTGTTTCTGATGGAGCGGAGTCCCCATAACACTTTTCAAGCCATTGCTTCGCTTGAACGGTATTTTTTCCCATCAAGAAGCAGTGTAAAATTAAAACACGAAATTGTTTTTGATCTATTGTTTTAAAAATAACAAAAGTAGCGTGACTCTTAGCACAATAACTCACAAACTAATGAATAGGATATCATGAAATTTTAACAGCTGTCTTTTGAAGGTTAGCACTAACTGAGAGAAAGGTGACTGCAATAAAACTAGCGTCATCTATGTGTTAGGCCCGGGACTTTTCAGCCCATGTGTTATGTATTCTGATAGAAGATAGATGAAAAACATTTAATTACAAATTGGTTTAGAAATATGTTGTAAAAAGACATTTTGCATATCATCGCATTTTTTTTGCATATATGCGCCAAGTCTATGCATATTTACACATAAGCAATCAATAAAGACATCATTGTAAGAAGAAATCATTAATTTAAATTCTCTTTTTATTTGAACCATTTAAATCATCTAGATTTTGCCGGTATGATACACTAACACCAAGAAAATTATACTAGGGAAAATGCTTCCACACCATAATGTAATCAGCCTCATATTTGAACTTGTAATTCCAATGTATTTTAGATCAGATAATCCTATTGTTTGTCATTGGATCTCACACCACCTTTCCTTATTTTTATCCAAGCTCAGGATATTTTTTTTTCAGTAATCTATTAAAACCCTTCAGAGCGAAGAAGAGAGAATGTTTCAAGCCGTTTCCATCCTTAATCCTTTGCCGGTAATTTAATTTGATCAAAGCCCACGCGTACGAGAATTATTGGCTTTCTAACGCGCCTTGGAAAAAATAATATCCAGACTTCGAAATTAGCATATTATAAACGGTTTTTTAAGCTTGTTCCAGAGGGGATCGAGATTAATGGATAAGCGAGCATAGGAAATGCAATTTCCGCTTTGGAAGGCTTTTTTTTTTCGCGAGAAACTCTCCAATCTATTAAGAGCGAAGCTTTTAAAACTTGCAGAAGTTGAAGAGTATGACAGCGTTTCCTCTTAATTCCGCAGTAAAATATTAATCGCGGATGAATGGAATTTCTTTTAAAACTGTTTCACGTTGCGAAGTAGTTTAAAGTTAGGGAATACTGCTTGAAGCCGATCGGAGAGTATCTTGAACATCTGTCTTATAATAATAATGTTTATTTGTCCAACGATTACTATTACTTACAGGACAACGTACAAACAATTGGTGCAACTACATTGATTATGTATATACCTCATGCGTAATACTATTACAAATCAACACACATGTACAATACAGTGTGATTTTATATGTTTGGGGACAGTTTAAATTTCGCGCGGTGGATTCTAGGGGATTTGACATGTTAAGAGTGAGTATCGGTCCTGTCAACTGCCTGTGCGACACGTTATTTATATTCATTTTATTGGTTATTATTTGCTTCAGTTTTACTTGTTATCTGTTCTTCTTAGAGCTACTGTTTATCAGTGTTATTTTCCAGGTATGTTTTTATGAATTTCTATTAAATTAAGTGAACTTAATTGTTGTTAGTTTTAAGATGTCGTTTACGGCCGAGCAAGACGCTTTTATTTTAAAAGCGCATTATCGCAGTGGCACTCATCACGAAGATGGATCATGGACTTATTCATTGCAATCGTGCCTGAACCAATTTCGTGAAAATTATCCGGATGTTGTCGTACCATACAAAGTGTTTTGTAATCACAGAGACAGAATTATTGAACGATTCGAAGGGAAACACTGCATTTGCAAAGGAAAATCAACTGGACGACCAACAGTGTTAACAGAAGAGACTGTTGATGATGTTAGACAACGGATAGAAGCAAGTCCTAAAAAGTCAATTCGCAAATTAGCAGCTCAAATTGGTATGATGCATTTTCTATTTCTAAGATGTAGTATTTTTCATTTTCGTTATTTTAGGTTTATCGTTCAGTACTGCAAGAAAAAGCATTGGTTAAAAATCTACACATGCATCCGTATAGAGTAACCGTAACACAGCAATTATTGCCAATTGATATTCCACGACGAATTCAATATTGTTAGTGGTTTAATGAAAATCTTCATAATGATGATGTTTTAGATTTAACATTCATGTCAGACGAGGCCTGGTTTCACTTGTCAGGCTATATTAACAGCCAAACTTACAGGACATGGGCTACAGAAAACCCTCATAATTTTGTTGAGACCTCTTTACATTTACAAAAAATTGGGGTCTCGGTGGCAACGTCTAGACGTCGCATAATTGGCCCTACTTTTTTCCATGAAAATATCAATGCGCAAAGATATCGCACAAATTTTGGAAGTGTTTATAAACCAATTAATATGAAATTGATTTTTTGAAGATCTGTTGTCAATATTTTATCACCCATCCAAAATCTATTTGCTACGCTACTGGTTACGAATTCAAAACCAAATCGCCAACGTGACAAAAATTTAGCAAGGCGCGAAATTTAAACTGTCCTCAAACATTTAAAATCACTCAGTACATTTCATAACAATTAACATAATCCTAACATAAACAAATATTCTACGAGTATATTCTGTTGAAATTGGTGACCATATGGAATATAGGCGATTTGACCAAGATATTTGTATTGTGCCTACACGCCACGAGAAAATCAAGGGATCGTGTGTAACGTGGTGGTACTCGGAAATCGACATAAGCTAATAATAATGGTGAATCTATTTCATTAGATAACAGGTTAAATAAAAATCTTGCGCTGTTTTTAAGGCGACGATCTTCTAATGAATCAAAATTATGCTGCTGCAGCAATGTTACATAATCTGAACCACGATCAGGGTAAGTACCGCTAGCCTTATAGCTAAGGTATTTGAGGAACCGCTTTTGTACACGTTCAGTTGAAATCACCTGATACGTGTAGTAAGGATACCAAATTAAGTTGGCATATTCCAATTTAGATCGAACAAGAATATAGTACAGAGTCCTTACCACTGAGATGTCACGAAAGGCGCGACAAGTTCTTATTAGAAAACACAAAGATTTAGATGCAGAAAGACATATAGCAGATATGTGATCAGAAAAGCTTAGTTTCGTGTCAAAAAGTACTCCCAAATCCCTCACTTTTTCAGTTCTTGCAATAAATGTAGAATCAACAGAGTAATTAAAAATGATCGGATTAGAGCGTCTGGTATAAGAAATCACTAAACATTTGCCAATATTTAGAGATATGCCATTCAGAGTACACCTATCATTAATAGGGGTAAGGTAAGTCTGCAACTTAACGCAATCAACTAGCGAATCGATAACATTGTAGATTTTAAGATCATCAGCGTAAGCTAAAGCCTCACATCGCAATTTATCTAGCAAATCATTCAGAAAAATGTTAAATAAGAGTGATCCGAGATTAGAACCCTGCGGAACTCCAGATAGTATTCTGAAGTGAGTGGACGAATAGCCATTACAAAAAACGTAACCACTCCTTCCAGAGAGGTAAGATGAAATTAATTTCACCAACGCAGGGCAGAAGCCAATAGCTTCCAATTTAGCACAAAGTAACTTGTGATTAATACGGTCAAATGCTTTATCAAAGTCAGTATAGACGACATCGACCTGTCCTCGCTGGTCCAACACTCCGGATATATACTGGGTGATATTTGCCAAGTTCGTTACTGTGGATCTACCTGACATAAATCCATGTTGATGGATTGACAGAAATGGTTTAACATTAAAAAATATTATTATATAAAATATGTTCAAATACTTTTGCAAAGTTAGCTAAAATGTTTATAGGTCTGTAATTCGCAATGTTAGCCCGGTCACCTTCCGTAAACACTGGCACTATTTTACTAGTTTTCCAACTTGTCGGAAATGTGGAACTTTTAATAATCAAATTGTATAGTATACAAAGTGGATAGGCAAAGATAGTTGCACATTCACGAACTACAAAACTAGGTATGTTATCATCACCGGATGTCATATCATTAGAAAGCCTTGAAGTGCTGTTGAGCACCTCATCCTTGGTAATAAAGGATACACCAAAAGAGGGACAGTTACTATTTACAGTTTGTGAAGCCTATGTGCCGGCACTAAATGCATTAGAAAAATGACATTCAAAACTATTAACGATGGCCTCAGGCTCAGTTAGTTGCTCTTTGTTGTGGAACATGCGCCCAGGGATCCTTGTAGTTGTCCTCTGACCACCAACAAATGACCAAAAGGCCTTGGGATTAACCTGATGGTAGGTCGAGACTAATCAGTATATCAAGCGCAGGATGGTGCGAGTCTTCACCAACAAAGAGGGCCAAATCATGGGCAACCGCGAACTCCACATCCAGGTTCGTAAGAACAAGGCCGAGCAATTTTCCATTTAAGTTTGTTATATCGTTCAGCTGTCGCAGATTAAGAGTCTCCATCAAAAGTAAAATACTGCTTGTTCTTCTATCATCCAAATCTGACATGTTAAACCCGGGAGCATTAAAATCTCCAACTAACATGCATTGCTTGTGTAACAGGAAAATTCCTAAAGCATCAATAAGTGTCTCATAATCATCGAGTCTGATATTTGGAGGAATATATAAATTGACAATATACACCAACAAGAAGGACATCTTGCATTTACATATCGCTACATCAATCAGCGGCACGAGGTCAGCCAAGGTAGATGCATTCACCGGAACTACGGACAGTTTCTCCGTAAATGCAGACAAAGCACCCCCTCCAATAGACCTCCCCACTAAAGCAAATCTTCTATCACTCCTATGTACTACAAAAGCAGGATCCATAAATTCTCCGTTATCCATATCATCAGCCAACCAGGTTTCTGCAAGGAATACACCCTCCGCATCACAAACGCTGCTGGAAGAAAGCACTGTATCAGTTTTTGTACGAAGACCACGAATATTTTGGTATTTAAAGCGAAGTGTACTATTAACGTTGGACATGTTTAGTTTAAACGCCTCGACTTAACAATTTTCGGTATGTCTCTTATATATTTTAACGTCGTTGTGTATAATCTTTGCAACGCTATATAATGTAAAGTAAATACATGAATAATAAATAATATGCGTTTCATAATTTAAGTACTGTTTATTTTGCCGCATCCTGTATTTTGGAACTGCGAAGATGCAAAACCTGCATCCAAAGGCCTTCGCGATGATCCGAGAATTTGGGACGCTCCGTATCTTTATTTACATCATACAAGATTCCTCTCCATTAATCATAATAACAATAATTCCTCAATCTCAAATCCGTTCGCATGGCACTATTATTAATCACGCATTACTCCTTGTAAAAGGGGAAATTAACGACACGACATTCGTTCTTTTCAACCGTCCCTTTTTACTCCAACCTTCTACCAATTCGGTTCCCCCATTCGTTTCCCGTTTCCCGAAGAGAGACGGCCACCACTAATCTTTCACCGCAGCCTCGAAAAAGCACCTTCAGCTTCCTTTCGTTACCTCGACTATCTTCTGTTCGACGCCAAATGCTATAACGGTATGATTTTCTTCTCCCGCCAAAGTCAACAGGATCGATTTATCTTTGTGTGTGCAGGATCGTCGACATAAAGGACCGCACAAAATTGAAGCTACCGTAACTAGCGCCTGCCTCGACGAGGAACGTAATTACAGAACGCGTTGTGATCAATTCTACCCTCGTCCGGGAAAAGCTTACGATGACGATGATGATTTTCAAATAAGAGAGCTTTTCAGGTCCGCACGTTTGTCTAGCGGTCTGCGTTATCGCGTCGGCGTTCTTTTGGTCGGTAATTCGTAGGTTTTCGTTTTCGTTTGTGCAAGATGTGTCGTAGAGAGGTGTTTTCTTTGAAGCGTGGGTGGTGGAAATAAGAGAGAATGAGAGGGGTGTATATACAGGTGTTGGAATTTTTTCGTTATATTACGACGGTGTCGAATTAAATGAGGATTGCAAGGATTGTGTGGATGTACACTGGTTTCTCTTCTATGGATGTCGACCGTATTTTAAGGAAGGTCCAATACAAACAACACATCAGAAATTCCACGACCTTGACATCAACAAGCACCGGTAATAAGAAATTTATAACTCTTCCTTTTCACCCAACAGTAAAAGGGTTAAGTAAAATTTTCCGACAACTAAATATGAACGTGTCATTTGTGTCAAAAAACAACTTAAAGAATCTCTTAGGGAATCCCAAAGATAAACCGGAGATGATAAAAAGGTCTGGAATATACCAATACGCAATGATCGTGAGAAAGTTTATATTGGACAAACAAAAAGGAGTATCGAAACGAGGTTCAAAGAACATATTAGACACTATCGTTTCGACAAACCAGATCTATCAAGCGTAGCAGAGCGTATGGTAAAATCCGGACATAAGATTGATTTAAAAAATCTGACACTACTTAAAAACGTGAACTCGTATAGAGAATTAGACGCGTACGAAACGATATGTATGAAAAAGAACGGAAACTTATTGAACAGAGAACCACCCCAATTGCACATTCGAGTTTGATTGATTTGTTACCATAGGCCCTGTTAAAGATACGGTTCGCTTTCGGTCCATCCTTTCCCGAAAAAGGCATTAGACCACCGAGTAGATTGCAAATAGTCATATGTTTTAGAAATTTTAGAGCCTGCGCAGAAAATAATTTGGATGTGTGATACAGTTTTTACTTTCAGTCGGAGCACGGTTGACAATGGTAGCCCACGTGCTCTCGAAACGCTGCGTTCCGCATAATTAATAAATTTGTGTGAGTGAAGTTTACTGCTATACCTGTGAGGTGTGGAATTAGAATAGAAAAAGGAATAAGAATCAATAAGAGCCATATCAGGACTGCATTGTGGAGGTTTAGGTCCTTAATAGTAACAATTGCGTATTCCAGTTAGTGAAACAGCGGCAGCATTGTTATACGGTAAGTGCAATGTTCTTGGAAATTTTCTGAGTTGCATCCCAAGTTTTTCTTTTCTTTTCTTTTCTAAAATTTTCTCTATTTCTTTATTCCAGCTTCCTTTTGGCCTCCCTCTTCTCCTATCCGTCTGCATCTTTTTTCTTTCCAGACTTGCTTAAATGGAATTGCATTGTCCATCCTTTGTAGATGTCCTCACCATGCTAATTATCTTTCTTAACTTTCTATTTGCTTCTGTTTGTAGCTCTCTTCAGATTTCTTCGTTTCTATGTAAACTATTTACCAAACATAATCTCCATTGCTTAGGTTAGGTCTAAATATTTCTCTCGCAACAATCTATCCTTGGTTTTCGTTTCTTTTATTCCGCATGCTATTCTATCTTTTATTAATTGATGTTTCATTTGTACAAAATCACAATTTCCCGCAAGTTTTCGAAGTTCGCCTAAAAATACGTCGAAATTTTTAGATGGCAATTGCGTTCGTGTATTGAATTTATGGCTTTCTAGAATCGTATTAGTATTCGGAATAAAATAATCATCAAATGCTCCTACTGCCTCTTCATATTTTTGTTTTCTTTCCTCTGGCAGTTCAAATGTTTCATATATTTGCTGCGTTTCTTCTCCCATGAAATGTAGGAAACACGCCATTCTATTTTCTTCTGTAGATTTTTCTTTAATAACCGCTGCTGTCATGTTGTAGATTTCGAATCTCGATTTAAATTTTTTCCAATTTAAACTTAAATCACTTTGCATGCACATTTCTCTTGGCTGCTTAATATTTTCGATTTTTTCTTTTATTTACTACTTATTTACTTTTCTCTTCTTTTCCTTTTTTTATAACTACGCCCACGTTATGTGCTTTATTTGTTATAATGACAATACAGACACAAATATGACTTAATTTAATATTATCGTCTTCTCGGTACCGTGTTCTAAAACGTACCCTGTCTAACCTTATACTGTCGGTAACATAGAGTCTCTCTCGTTAGGCAGCGCCCTCTACGAGGGGAGGTCCAGAAGTTCGTGGAATGAAAGAGTTTTAAATAAAATAAAACAATAAATCTATTTTTCCTTTTCAATATAATCAGCATTAAGCATAATACATTAATTAGATCTATGAATTAATTTTTCTAAACCATTCTAAAAACATTTTTTCTCTTTCGCCTCAAAATGGGCCAAAATTGCCTCCTTTACCTCATTGCCGTCGGAAAACTTTCTTCCACGTAAGTCGTTTTTTAAATTGGGGAACAAATAAAAATCACTAGATGCCAGGTCTGGACTGTAGGGTGGATGGACTATTGATTGAAAGTCATGCTTGTGAAAAGCAGCCATTGCAACTTTGCTCTTGTGAACCGGTGCATTGTATTGTAAGAGCAACACACCCTTGGTCAATTTTCTTCGACGTTCTTCCTTGATGGCCTCCTTTAATTTTTGTAATATCGCTGCGTAATATTCTCCGGTTACGCTCCTACCTTTTTCTTTGTAATCAATCAATAATATCCCCTCACAATCCCAAAAAACAGTAGCCATCAACTTTCTAGCCGATTCTGACACTTTGAATTTCTTTGGCGGCGGTGTCCTCATTTTATGCCATTGCGTGGACTCCTGTTTCAACTCAAAGTGATGAACCCATGTTTTATCTCCAGTAACAATTCGCTCCAAAATCTGTGCAGGTTTGCCTCCACACAGCTCCAAAATATGTTTGGACGCACGGACGCGCTGCTGCTTCTGCAGCGGCGTGAGCATTCTCGGTACCCATCTTGCACTGACTTCTTTCATACCCAGGTGGTCATGTAGGATACGCAAAATGGTGGTATCTGATACTCCAACCAATACAGATAATTCTTTTTTCTTCAAACCGGCATCTTGTAGTAGAAGTTTTTGCACTTTTTAAGATGTCTGATGTGGTGGCCTCAACTGGCCGTCCTGAGCGGAGACCGTCTTCAATCGACTCCCGACCATGTTTAAAAAGACCATGCCACTTATAAATCATTGATTTATTAGGGCACTGTTCCCCATAAACGGTTTCCATTTTATTCATTTGAGCGTTCTTTCCTTGCTTTGTACGGAACTTTATCACAGCTGGGTGTTTAATTTCCTCCATAGTTTCAGTTTTCTTCCGAATTGACTTGTTTAGCAGGCAACTATTCGTAAACGACTGACGCTATAGGGCTGCAACTTAACTTATATACTAATGATGAGTCGCCTGCATTCCATGAACTTCTGGACCTCCTCTCGTACCTATACATACTACACTCGTAAGCCAACATATTTTCACTTTACTGTAGGAGTATAACTGAGCCAACGCTGGAAGGCATGCTAATGACATAATATTACATCGAATTTTTGTACATTACAACAAATGATATTTAATTAACTGACATTTGTAGATCATATCTACATGATATCAAGTTTGTAGTTCAAAATGTTGTTGCGCTGTGGCTAATTCTTGAATTGTGCCAACTAAAATTCATAAAGATATTATAGCAACTATTGGTGAGTCTGCAGTTTCTTACGATATAGTCAAGGGGTGGTAGTAACCGTGCCGTACGCCACTGCGAAAGCACTGATTTCTGCAGTATTAAAAATGCCTCGCATTTGATACTTCACTGAACGTCGTCTGCGAATATTTTGGAGAAATGCGTAATTGGACAGTGCGATAGCACATTCCGCTTGACGTAGCAGAAAATTGTCGTTTTATGCACTAACATGTGGGGTAGTACGTATTTTTTTTCTATTATCAATCTTGTCATTGCCGTGTAGTTGGAAAGATTCCAAATTTATTGTTTATAATTATTACCATCATATGGGATTTATGTCTTTAATGATGAAGAATGCTTAGCCTTCCCTAGTTTACAGTATTTCGCTTTTTGCTTAATCATTATTGGAAATAACATCCAAATAGGACAGTATAAAAGATTCAATACGCTAGGTCACGTTTGCTTTATAAAAGAACAATAGCTTACACGAAACAAATGACTGTGGCGACGACACAGGTGTTTGGTCGATATTCGATAGATTATGACCTTCTATTTTATTCATTTAGCTCCGACTAGAACGACGTCGATAGCATGCCGTTTGAAATTCCCCACATACGAACTACGATTTAGTACCTCCGCATCCTTTCTCCAACTTTATCTTTCACCAGCACTAAATTTTCTGGAATCTATACCGAAAAAACTGTCGATTTGCTCTTGCACACACGGGGAACGTACAATAGGAGGCATATATACAATATATGCGGTTACGGAACTGCTTGCATTCACTGATATGCAGTCACGAACAAAGAACGTTGAAAATTTATGTTGCCCTTGATAATAACGGGAGCGAAATGAAAATGGAGAGATAGCACTATACCAAGTGCATGATAGTTTTGTTCATGGACAAAGTTTGGGAACTACAATATTATCCTTAAATATTCGTAACTGTAAAATTTAGGGTAATTTTGATGATTACACAGAATATTTATAACGAGATGAACTTTGCGATGTTTGCACATTTTAACGAGATATACAAGGTGTCTTTGAAATAAAATAAAATAGTACCAAATCATCAACATCTAGCTTTCCGAACTGTTGGTAAACTGCAAAATTATTTCCAGTTCACAAAAAGGACGATGTCACTTTAATTAGCAATTACAGACCTATAGCTCTAATAAATAACTCTGCCAAAGTATGCGAAATGGTTGTATACGGTCGCATATATTAACAGTTTCATGCAATTTCATCTGAACAACATAGCTTTGTGCGTGGGCGATCCACGCTCACTAACTTTACTACGATTACATAATTCATAGCTGAATCACTAGATGACAATGTCCAAGTTGATGTAATTTATACAGACTTTGCGAAAGCCTTTGACCGACTCGATCACGAGATACATTTATTGAAATTTGCGCAGAACGGCTTTTCACCCAGACTTGTGTCACTATTTCGAATATATTTACTAGCGACAACGCAGTACGTCGCATACCTTGGTCATACACCTGATAGGTTTTCTCCTTCCTCTGGAGTTGCACAGGGAAGTAATCTTGGTTCCTTCCTTTTTCTGATACAGGGTGGCGCAGGGGAACTGGAAATTTTGAACGTTACAGTTGTCAGCACTGTAGAGCCGGCAGTTGTTCGTAACGTCGCACAATTGTTGCGAACGCATTGCCATTTAGTAATCATAGATCGTTGGACTGGTGCGGAACGTGCAGTAGCTGTGAGAGCGTTTTATAAAAATGGTGAGAGAGAATATTTCGACGGTCATTATCAGCTTGGATGTCATGGACGTGTCCCATCTGCGCATGCGATTACAACGTGGGCGCGTAATTTTGAAGGAACAGGATCTGTCTTGAAAAGGAAAGCTCCAGGTGGCAGAGAACATTGAGGCTGTTATAGCTGCAATCGAGAGAAGTCCTCGCCGCTCCGTTCGACAGCATGTATATACGCTAGGAATTAAGCGACGAGCTTACAAAGAATACTGCACGAATTACATTTCCATCCCTATAAGTTGCAGATTGTGCAACAATTACATGAGACCCAGCGTCACGTATGGAGTTTAGTAGGCTAAAATTAACGAGGACGCGAATTTCGTTGGTAACATATGGATATCAGACGAAGCCCATTTCCACGTGAACGGTTTCGTAAACGAACAGAATTTCCGTTATTGGGCCCAGGACAATCCTTGTGAGTTACACCAGCGACCACTACATAGCGACAAGGTCACAATAAGGTGTGCTGTATCATGTCATAGTGTTATCGGCCCTTATTTTTTGCACGTGAAGATGGTAGTGCAGCGACAGTAACATCCGCTTGATATGTTGAAATGCTTCAAACATTCTTTACACCGAGACTGTACAAGCTTAATCTTAACATGGAAAATATGTGGTTTCAGCAGGATGGAGCCACGTCACACACTGCTCGACATTCGATGGCAGCAGTTCGTCAATTGTTTGGAAGACGCATTATTTCACGTAACGGTGACATTGAATGGCCCGCGAGATCCCCTGATCTTAGTGTATGCGACTTCTTCCTGTTGGTGTATCTTAAAGGCAAGGTGTACCGTACACGACTTGCAATAATCTATGAACTGAAGGAGAACATTCAACAAGAAATCATTGCCATTCCCCAAAATTTGCTACACCGCGTATTCCAGAGTTTTCATAACAGGCTGTTAGAGTGTGAACGCCGAATGGGACGACATCTTTCCGATGTCATCTTTAAAAAGTAAAGAGACACTTTTGAACATTTTGATTGTAAAAACATAAATGACATGCTGCATACATGCACTTTCGTTAATAAATTACTAGTTTTATGAATTTATTCGTGGAAATGACGTTATTTCAAAATTTCCCGTTCCCCTGCTCCACCTGTATAAGTGGATACTTTTTGGACAATTTTGGGTTATGCAGTAGATGCTAAATATTGTGAATAAGGTGAAACGGCAGACCGTTTCCACTAACAATTTGCTCTGAAGTAATTTCATTTTGTGATTTTTCTTCAGTTTCCTCATCTTTAGTTGCATATTCCTCTGTTTTTTTTTTTTTCGTCAACATTGTCTAATTGTGCGTCCATTTCATTCCATGCAGTTACGTTTCTCTTATGCACTTCAATCTAGAGGTAGATATACATATATACCTACAGCAGTGTAAATTGGGTAAATACACAAACATTAGGCACATAAGTGTGACAGTAATGTGTTCAAAATATCACGTCTTTCAGTTGGGGCGTCTGTCTGACCATCTCTCCATTTTTGCTACGATACACTAAGTATGAAATAATCCTCATCTTCTTGATTACTGAACTCTAATATTCATCCCCAGCATTTAGCAATCATAGTTGGATCTAATCAGTTCTGTGCATACACCAAATTTGTAACAATATCTTTTGTTGTCAAATTTTTTAATGTTTCCAAGTTGGATCCATAGTATCTCACACTTTCACGGCAGTTTGACATAATTGTAACGGTTGTCATGTTCCGCTGTGTCACTAGGTTTTTGCCTCTGACATTTCGCGAACAACTGCGGCATTTTCAAATGTACTTTTGAAAAATGCGAACCGTAGTTGTTCGCGAAACGTTAGGGTCAAATTCCTATTGACACGGCGGAACCCGACAACCGTTACAACTAAGTTGGACCCATTTACTACCTCTCTAATATAACTTTGTAAGCCTAATCACATTCTGCTCCATTGACTGGATAAGGAATGTTACATTAGGCAGGAGGTACATTGTTGTAATATGCCCATCTTTACTCTGTAATTCTTCTATTGGGGAATGTGTTATCCATTTCCGGAAACGTGTAACTCGATATTCGATGGCAGCAGTTCGTGAATTGTTTGGAAGACGCATTATTTCACGTAACGGTGACATTGAATGGCCTACGAGATCCCCTGATCTTAGTTCGTGCGACTTCTTCCTGTGGGGGTATCTTAAAGGCAAGGTGTACCGTACACGACCTGCAACAATCCATGAACTGAAGGAGAACATTCAACAAGAAATCACTGCCATTCCCCAAGATTTGCTACACCGCGCATTCCAGAGTTTTCATAACAGGCTGTTAGAGTGTGAACGCCGAATGGGAGGACATCTTTCTGATGTCATCTTTAAAAAGTAAAGAGACACTTTTCGACATTTTGATTGTAAAAACATAAATGGCATGCTGCATACATGCACTTTCGTTAATAAATGACCAGTTTTATGAATTTATTCGTGGAAATGACGTTATTTCAAAATTTCCCGTTCCCCTGCGCCACCCTGTATTTTAAACAATATGGGATATATCTAATACAGGGCTATAATTATAATATTCTGCTGAACAGTTTTCAGATGCAGTCCTTACAATCGCGTCGTGGTCAAGCCGATATGAGATTTTTTTACAATCTGGTGAACAATAAAAACACTCCCTCACTACTTGAATAAGTTCGCTGTTATGCTATCGCACAGTACTCGCCTGTCTCAGGTCTTCTACAGTCCCAATGCCAATACAAACGTCTTAATCAAGTCACTGATATACAGAATGTGTAACACCGTTAATGAAGGTAATACTGATCTTGATATTCACTTTTCCCCTTTGGTAAAATTAATCAACCTATAATTTTAAGTTTAGTTGAAATTCTTTCAGTTTATGTTTTTTCATTGTAACACATGGGCTGAAAAGCCCCGGGCCTAACAAAGAAAACACGGTTTTTTTGGTTCAAAATTAGCTTTATTCATCAACGTAATCTCTATCAAGAGCAACGCAATCATTCCAGCGCCGCTCTAACATTTCAATACCGCTTTTGTAGAACGATTTATCTTTTGCCTCAAAATAGGCCCCAGTTTCAGCGATAACCTCTTCATTCGTGCGAAATTTCTTACCGGCGAGCATTTTTTTGAGGTCTGCGAACAGCCAGTAGTCGCTGGGAGCCAAATCTGGCGAATACGGTGGATGTGGGAGCAATTCGAAGTTTAATTCATGTAGTTTTGCCATTGTTTTGATTGACTTGTGACACGGTGCGTTGTCTTGATGAAACAACATTTTTTTCTTTGCCATATGCGGTCGTTTCTTTGCAATTTCGGCCTTCAAACGCTTCAATAACGCTATATAATATTCAGTGTTGGTGGTATTTCCTTTCTCAAGATAGTCGACGAATATTACACCTCGCACATCCCAAAATACCGAGGCCATAACCTTTCCAGCCGATTGTTGTGCTTTCGGGCGCTTTGGACGAGGTTCACTAGTTGCTGTCCACCCAGATGACGATCGTTTTGATTCCGGAGTGAAGTGATGGATTCATATTTCATCCATTGTCACATATCGACGCAAAAATTCCCGTTTGTTACGTTTAAACACGGCCAAACACTGCTCAGAATCATCAACATGTTCTTGTTTTTGGTCAACAGTCAGCAAACCCGGCACCCACTTTGAACAGAGCTTTCTCATAGTCAAATGCTCATGCAATATAAAGCCAATACATTCTTTTGACGATGTCAGTACGATGTCAGCTAACTCACGCAACTTCACTTTTCGATCATTCAAAACGATTTTGTGGATTTTTTTGATGTTTTCTGGTGTTACCGCCTCATTTGGACGTCCACTGCGTTCTGCATCATCGGTGTCTCTACGACCACGTTTGAAGTCAGCAAACCAACGTTTTATTGTTGATTCTGATGGAGCAGAGTCCCCATAGCACTTTTCAAACCATTGCTTCGCTTGAACGGTATTTTTTCCCATCAAGAAGTAGTGTAAAATTAAAACACGAAATTGTTTTTGATCCATTGTTTTGAAAATAACAAAAGTAGCGTGACTCTTAGCACAATAACCCACAAACTAATGAATAGAATATCATGAAATTTTAACAGCTGTCCTTTGAACATTGGTACTAACTGAGAGAAAGGTGACTGCAATAAAACTAGCGTCATCTATGTGTTAGGCCCAGGACTTTTCAGCCCATGTGTTATTTTTAATTTATAATTGTCCTGTAATTAGACTCGTCTGTTGGGCAATAAAGATATTGTTATTATTATTATTATTAAACCGGAACAAATTTATGCATACGCATCATACGTTTTCGCGAGGTCTAATTTCCACGCGATATACAGCACAACATCAACTTACCGTGTTCGTGTATAAAAGGGTCGCATTTCAATCTCGTATTTCGACGATAATTCAATTTCCCTACGTTTGATTTATGCATTCAATCACCGTCTAGGAGAAATACTACTACTGGAAGAACGAAGCTGTTTAATAATTCAGGGCCTCCTCGAGTAGCACCGTAAGGACTTCGCATTCGGGAACGTCAGAAGACGAATGGATCTACGACGTATCTCCTTTGATGTGTAATAAGTCGTCCCGTATGGTTTGCCAACTCATCCAGTGACTGTTTACGTTTATGTAGCATCGAGGATGGAAAAGGTAGTGAGCTTAATTTAGAGCTTCGATTTCGGAGGTATGACATGATTCGGTTACTATTTCTATTGGTCCATTTTCTGTTGGGTCTTATTTGGTCTTCTCAAAGATATTGGTATCAGTACAACGCATTGTGGTTCCAACTCCCTTTAAAGCTTTCCCAAAAATGCTTTGTGGCGATGTCATTCTGAATGTTGAAATTGTTACTATAGTATGGTACCCATACTAAAATATTGTCTTCTTCTAACAGTTCCTATCTCTTTCGAATGTTGGCTACCATGCCATGCTATTGTAACTTTGTGTATTACTGCTAGGAATAATTCAGTTGTATTCATACCGAACGATGTTCTGAGATTTTTCAACGTAATAGATATTCCACAGATATGCGAAATATACCTAGATACCAAGGCGCTCCTAAAGAAATTGTAGCTATCCCGCACTTATTAACTTACACCACCGTTCACGCGCTCTTAGCACTAACGGACGCACAAGCAGATTTATTTAGAAACTAAAGCATTTATCAATACACAATATACACTACCGCTCAAAAGTGTTTAGGCAGTATTATGTTTACCAAAAAAACATTATAATAAAATGAAATACGTATTTAAAATGTAGTTCAGTAAGATAAACACCCATTATATCGCACAAGGTTTACTATCGTTTACCTGCACTTGGTCGGATTACCATAAACTGTTTATTGCGCTGCAATTACAATAACAATCCCTCTGAATTTACTGGGTAAATTTAGTCATCTGTTAGATTGTAGGTAATAATGTTTAAATTACCTTCCTAGAAGATTATAGTGAAATCTGTAATCTATGGTCAGTTGCAGTGTCACGTCGTGAGCGAAATATCGTGTCACAATTTTCAAAATGCCTCCGCGAAGAGACATTAGTACGGAAACACGTGCGCTTATAATAGCTTATCATAAAAGTGGCATAAGTAATCGACAAATTGCCACAAAAAGAAAAAATTAGAATACACAATACACCACGCTACGGTTGACTATAACGTAAAAAAATATCGGGAAACTGGCAGTTTTCTTAATAGAAGACGGAGTGGAAGGTCAAAAGCGACAACATCTGCAGATGATCGCAGAATAGTGGTTACCAGCAAGTTAAATAGACGCAAAACAGCCCCGGAAATCACGGCAGAATTAAATGTTGGTCGCCGAAGACTAGTCAGTGTTTCTACAGTCAAACGTCGCCTAGAGAAAGCCGGGCTACATGGACTTATTGCGATGAAAAAGCCATTACTACGCAAACAAAACAAGCAAAAGCGACTTAAATGGGCTCGTGAACACCAACACTGGACCATAGAAGAGTGGAACAACGTCCTATCGACGGATGAGTCCAAATTTGCGCTGTTCGGAACCCGAAGACGCATATTCGTAAGAAGATCTGTGGGTGAACGTGCCAGAGAAGAGTGTATTGCTGCTACCGTGAAGCATGGTGGAGGTTCTATCATCATTTGGGGCTGTTTTGCTGGTACTAGTGTAGGGGACATTGTGAAAATTGACAATATATTAAAAAAAGAAGGCTACCGCGAAATTTTGCAGAACCACGCAATACCTTCCGGAATTCGACTTTTGGGTCAAAATTTTATCTTCCATCAAGATAATGACCGAAAACATTCCTCTAAATTATGTAAAGACTATTTACGCCATTTAGAAGAGGAAGGAACTCTCAAAGTTATGGAATGGCCTCCCCAGAGCCCCGACTTGAATCCAATCGAGTTACTATGGGAAGAACTAGATCGGGAAGTACGGAAATCGGCTCCGACATCAGTTACTGACGTGTGGAACAAATTGCAATCGAGTTGGACCTCAATAACACAAGAAACTCTGGCAGAACTTATTGCGAGAATGCCTCGATTGTGTGCTGCAATTATTAAATCAAGAGGAGGTCACATAGATGAAAGCAAAATTTAAATTAAACGTTTTAATTTTCACATTTATTTAATATATTTTTATTCATGTACGTGTATCTGTACATAAAAAATAAGTATTATTAACACTTTTGCTGAGTTTTTATACATTTTTTGCTGTCAATGAGAGTGCCTAAACACTTTTGAGCGGTAGTGTACATCTGCCATGAACCTCTAGCAAAATATTTCGAATTTCCATGACCGTTTTCCCAGCTATCTAGTTCTATCACTGCACGAAATTCAATTTTATCCATTTTTGCGAAACCGCCTGACTTGCTACACAAAACACACTCTTAAACAACTATTGACAGTTGACGTCTGAAATTTTGACAGTTCGCATAAAAAATGGTTGCCCATGCGGATCAATGAATCTACTTCAACCATCGTGCGCCATCTCTTGCAGATTCAGAAAAAGTGTCAGGTCGCCCTCGTATTTAACACTTTAAATTTCACGTTAAAATTATCCATATTATTCATCGTTTCATACTGCCACTTGTACAGATCTTATTTTCGAGATGAAAATAATTATCCACCATACAAAACTATATTAGGTTAATAACTTGTCCATTTATCTTTGGCATATTGACGTTATTCTTTAATATTCCGGGATTTTCAGGATAAATAGTAAGGGAAAAAAATAGCTTTTGTTTTTTAATATCTGTATTAAACTTGTATTCTATCTTCTCGCTTCCAGCATATTAATTAACAAAAGATATTCTAACCTTTTAGGTGGTTTTTCAACGTTCTGTCTACAGAGGCGGCAGTATTCATTCATAAATATACTTAGCGAAATTAGTCCCACGTAATCGGCGTCGCGATCGGGCGAAATTTTCTCATTTCCCTTTGCGTCGAATAACAAATAGGATCGCATTACCACGGCACCGACGCGACAACATAATTCTTTGATAAAACAAAACGCAATTAGTTTTATGGCAGAGACACAGACCTACGCTCCGTTTCTTATCGCGGTAGAATTAATGCCTCGGGACGAGGTTCCCTTTCCATTGCTACTTGTGCGAGGCAAAAAAGAATTATCTCAGTTACACAGCTTAGCGGAATGTGGATAAAAGGGTCGGGAAATTAGATTCTTCAAAGCGGTGTGACGTATTTTAATAGGCAATGGGGTTATTACACAAGCTGTCGATTTAATTTATCGATGCAGCGCCGTTTTTTCAAGTAAAATCGACCTTATTTTTGATAATAGTGGTGTGAATAGTAGTCGGCCATCATATGAGAATTCTTTCTTCCTTGGTACCGAGTTTCCATGGTTTTTAAATCTTCATGAAATCTCTGGTCTTGTTCGTCGTTTACGGCACCTAAATTTCCCATAAACCGATCAAGATGACTGTGAAGGAAATGAAACTTTATGCTCTCATGTTGCAACTTAAGCGATGGAATTTTTGAAGCATTGATTTTACTAGATTTTTGTAATTGGAGGGTTTTTGATTCCAAGAGTATTGTTCACGACCGTAGTGAATGAAATCCAGACTTCTTTCTGGGATTGGTTCATAGAGTTGGTCAAATTTGGATCTGCCATTAAATTTGGGGTCCGTAACATACCCCGAGTTTAATTTTTTCGTCGTTGAAACATTGTACTCGAAATAGTTCCCTTGCAAACCTAGAGCTTTGCCATATTGCTTTATGTTACACCCAATTTGACGTGAGGAGGTAGAAAAATTACTTTTCCTCTGACGAGAGAAGGTCCACTTACAATATTCTTTTGTTTAAGATCTACGGATGTTCTGGGAGGCCAATGTTTCTGAATTCAATGTTGGATTTTGGGTTTTAAAATCGGCAAACAAGAAATGCCGTAGTAAAAAAACGTGAGATGATGGAGAAAGATAGGTTTCATATTTGGTATTAGCGTATCTATATTAGTTAAAAACAAGTATCAGATCTTAGCAGCAAAAAGATTTTATTTGTTGGCTAGTATTAGTTTTTATTGCTCAAAGAAACGCAAGCTTGCAACGTTACTTAATACTTTGCACAAAAAGAAAAGGAATTAAGTTACATGATAATACTTCAATAATGTGAAGCAAATTCAGGTTGATGATAGTTAAAGAAAAGGAACCCAATAAAACAAAAGGAAATATGGATAACTTGGACAAAATGGCATGGTCATATTCCCTAGTTTTTTTTTTGCAACAGGCAAGACATCAGCGCCATGAATGTACATAAAACACATGGGCTAAAAAGTCCCGGGCCTAACAAAGAAAACACGTTTTTTTTGGTTCAAACTTAGCTTTATTCATCAACGTAATCTCCATCAAGAGCAACGCAATCTTTTGCCTCAAAATAGGCCTCAGTTTCAGCGATAACCTCTTCATTCGTGCGAAATTTCTTACCGGCGAGCATTTTTTTGAGGTCTGCGAACAGCCAGTAGTCGCTGGGAGCCAAATCTGGCGAATACGGTGGATGTGGAAGCAATTCGAACTTCAATTCATCTAGTTTTGCCATTGTTTTGATTGACTTGTGACACGGTGCGTTGTCTTGATGAAACAACATTTTTTTCTTTGCCATATGCGGTCGTTTCTTTGCAATTTCGGCCTTCAAACGATCCAATAACGCTATGTAATATTCACTGTTGATGGTATTTCCTTTCTCAAGATAGTCGATGAATATTACACCACGCACATCCCAAAATACCGAGGCCATAACCTTTCCAGCCGATTGTTGTGCTTTCGGGCGCTTTGGACGAGGTTCACTAGTTGCTGTCCGCTTAGATGACGATCGTTTTGATTCCGGAGTGAAGTGATGGATCCATGTTTCATCCATTGTCACATATCGACGCAAAAATTCCGGTTTGTTACGTTTAAACATGGCCAAACACTGCTCAGAATCATTAACACGTTCTTGTTTTTGGTCAACAGTGAGCAAACGCGGCACCCACTTTGAACAGAGCTTCCTCATAATCAAATGCTCATGCAATATAAAGCCAATACGTTCCTTTGATATCTTTACGATGTCAGCTAACTCACGCAACTTCACTTTTCGATCATTCAAAACGATTTTGTGGATTTTTTTGATGTTTTCTGGTGTTACCGCCTCATTTGGACGTCCACTGCGTTCTGCATCATCGGTGTCTCTACGACCACGTTTGAAGTCAGCAAACCAACGTTTTATTGTTGTTTTTGATGGAGCGGAGTCCCCATAACACTTTTCAAGCCATTGCTTCGCTTGAACGGTATTTTTTTCCCATCAAGAAGCAGTGTAAAATTAAAACACGAAATCGTTTTTGATCCATTGTTTTAAAAATAACAAAAGTACCGTGACTCTCAGCACAATAACTCACAAACTAATGAATAGAATATCATGAAATTTTAACAGCTGTCTTTTGAAGATTAGTACTAACTGAGAAAAAGGTGACTGCAATAAAACTAGCGTCATCTATGTGTTAGGCCCGGGACTTTGTTATCATGGAAGTTGTCGAAACCTACTGTATTTATCATCATCATCATATTTACACCAATACCGCGTTTTTCTTGTCTATTCCGGATACATTTCAGGTCTCCTTCGTAGTTAAGAAAATACGACGATCCTATAACTTAAATTTATTAGTAATACGCAGACGTGTTCAACAAATTTTATCCGGTGGCATAAAAAGGTTATAAAATCATCTTTAAAAGAGACACATAAACAAACAAGCGTGAAATTTGCGCAGAACCATATCACTTAATTTTACAGATTGTGGCTTTAGATACTCCATATCTTTATGCCAATTGAGTCACCCCCGCACCTTTTTTAATCTCATCGATGATGAGTGATAAAAATGTTCTTTTATTGGACGTGGATGCCATGTCTGTGCTGGCGTGATTTTAGCTGCACACTACTTTATTTCACGAGAGGAAAGAGATCGTTTACTGTATTTTGAATACAGGATCTAACACTCGCTGCTAAGTTTAGATTATACATTTTTTATGTATTTATCTTATTTACGAATTTTGTTGTTAATGGGTCTATAGAAATTTCGCTGTTTTGAGTTACCATTACTGTAAATATTCTTTGTATAAATCTCCATAATAATTTTTTTAATGTTATTTTCTCTTGCATTTAGTATTCGATGCATATTTTGCCGAAGATATTAAGAAAACCAAATGTTCTGTTGAAAAGTTCACAACTATAGAACTATAGAAATTTCTCTGGCTGTAGGTCATATTTAGGCAATTCATGATTACGGTACCTTGCTTTAGTTTTGCGTCGCAATCGCACAAATAATCGCAGATTGCCAATTAGCTACGACATGCGAATTTCAAATTTCATGATTATAAGTTAATATATTATCGTCGTCCTAGCCTTTCGTTTTTCTATCTACCCCGAGAATATAAACACACATCATCGTAGTAAAATAAAACTTGTTGGCGTCAGCAGCAATTTTTTTCACATCTAGCGAACTATTAATTCCCCAAACCCATAAAATGCGGGAGCTAATACTCCCGTATATCGTGCGCGTTTTAACTAAAAAATCGAGGGAACTACCAGACAGAGAGAGAGAGAGATAGAAAATTAATAGCTCGCGAAGGTTTAGCGGGTTGCACACGTTTGTTTTTTTGTCGTCGGACGAATTGGATTCCACCTTGATCAATGGACATTTAAATTGCGGTTCGATGAAGCGCACAAATAATACAGAAGCCCAGCTATTCGATGAAAATAAATAAAAAGTTATAACGGATGCACTTTTTTTTGTTTTTTGTTCGTTAATTGCTCCTCTATATTTTTTTTTTAGAGAAACCGCAAAAAAACGGGGAAAACAAGTGGCATTTGTTTACTGTACACTGTATTTCGGTCTATATTTGCAATTAGATCTAGTTTTACCTGGAAATTTATTAAAAGATGACGCAATTACGACGTTTATTGAAAAAAAAAACTCAAGGAAACATTAAATACAAGGTAAGCGCTATAAATTCTCGGCCTGATATAGAAAAATGAAGCTTGGAACGATATAAGAAATTTTATTTTTCTGTGTAATCTCCCCTAATTTTTATATATTTATTACAACGATTAAGTAATAATTCGATACCTTTGTAAAAATAATAGCCATATCCGGACTATATGGTAGATGTTCAAATTCTTAAGAGTCACATTTACGGTTGACATTCTTGCTCCGAAAGGAAACATTTTCCCCACAGTGGAATACGAGGGAGATGAACCAACGTATACGCCGTTTAAATGTTGTTTTATGTGATTAGACGTATGCCCTTCTTCTGTTAAAAAAAAAGGGTTGAAAAAGAAGCAACCCCCGTATTTTTATCGAGTTGTCCATGATTGCGTCCAAACTTTCAAAAAAAGGGAAAATATTTTCCTACAATCCGCAATACTTTTAACGAATGATTTTATTGAATCGCCCTGTATATGACGTGAAAATTGCTTTGGTCTTTTCTTGTTGCTTGTTAAGTGAATTTCGTTTTCTTGTTTTTTATTTCTTCCTGGAGATACTAAGACAAGCAATAAACCGCATCTTGCAGATAGGCCTCTAAATGGTTCCTCCCCCTCCCTTGCCCGACAGAACTTCCACGGCCAACTATGGGCTATTTTCCATTGTAGACTTCGTTAAAGCTAATGTAATTGCATATAAACCTGGACCTCATACATTTTAACTAGCGTTAAGGAAGTACGGGAACAACTACTTGCTTCGAGAATCTTTAATTAAAATCTTCAGAAGTTCGACTGCCGTGCACGTTTTACTGGTTAGAGTGGCAAGGGTCAATACCGTTTTGCGATGATCAATTTTAAATTCTTGCTACGTGAAATGACGGCGCATTGTTAAAGTTACTTGGTATATATATATATACATGTATATATATATATATATATATATATATATATATATAACACATAGGCTGAAAAGATCCGGGCCTAACAAAGAAAACACGGTTTTTTTTGGTTCAAAATTAGCTTTATTCATCAACGTAATCTCCATCAAGAGCAACGCAATCATTCCAACGCCGCTCTAACATTTCAATACCACTTTTGTAGAACGATTTATCTTTTGCCTCAAAATAGGCCTCAGTTTCAGCGATAACCTCTTCATTTGTGCGAAAGTTCTTACCGGTGAGCATTTTTTTGAGGTCTGCGGACAGCTAGTAGTCGCTGGGAGCCAAATCTGGCGAATACGGTGGATGTGGGAGCAATTCGAAGTTCAATTCATGTAAGTGTTATGGGGACTCCGCTCCATCAGAAACAACAATAAAACGTTGGTTTGCTGACTTCAAACGTGATCGTAGAGACACCGATGATGCAGAACGCAGTGGACGCCCAAATGAGGCGGTAACACCAGAAAACATCAAAAAAATCCACAAAATCGTTTTGAATGATCGAAAAGTGAAGTTGCGTGAGATAGCTGACATCGTAGAGATATCAAAAGAACGTATTGGCTTTATATTGCATGAGCATTTGACTATGAGAAAGCTCTGTTCAAAGTGGATGCCGCGTTTGCTCACTGTTGACCAAAAATAAGAACGTGTTTATGATTCTGAGCAGTGTTTGGCCATGTTTGAGCGTAAGAAACCGAAATTTTTGCGTCGATATGTGACAATGGATGAAATATGAATCCATCACTTCACTCCGAAATCAAAACGATCGTCATCTGAGTGGACAGCAACTGGTGAACCTCGTCCAAAGCGCCTAAAGCACAACAATCGGCTGGAAAGGTTATGGCCTCGGTATTTTGGGATGTGCGTGGTGTAATATTCATCGACTATCTTGAGAAAGGAAATACCATCAACAGTGAATATTATATAGTGTTATTGGATCGTTTGAAAGCCGAAATTGCAAAGAAACGACCGCATATGGGAAAGAAAAAAATTTTGTTTCATCAAGACAACGCACCGTGTCACAAGTCAATCAAAACAATGGCAAAACTACATGAATTGAACTTCGAATTGCTCCCACATCCACCGTATTCGCCAGATTTGGCTCCCAGCGACTACTGGCTGTTCGCAGACCTCAAAAAAATGCTCGCCGGTAAGAAATTTCGCACGAATGTAGAGGTTACCGCTGAAACTGAGGCCTATTTTGAGGCAAAAGATAAATCGTTCTACAAAAGTGGTATTGAAATGTTAG
This sequence comes from Trypoxylus dichotomus, assembly GCA_023509865.1. Classification (NCBI taxonomy): domain Eukaryota; kingdom Metazoa; phylum Arthropoda; class Insecta; order Coleoptera; family Scarabaeidae; genus Trypoxylus; species Trypoxylus dichotomus. The sequence continues at coordinate 3,448,029 of CM042082.1, forward strand.
AGCGGCGCTGGAATGATGCGTTGCTCTTGATGGAGATTACGTTGATGAATAAAGCTAATTTTGAACCAAAAAAACGTGTTTTATTTGTTAGGCCCGGGACTTTTCAGCCCATGTGTTATCTTCACCATAAATCTCTACAAGTTGACGATGAATTTCGCTTGGCTTAATATTCCTTGCGTTCAAAACTGTATTAAAGGATGCACTTCAAACTCGGCGGACTCAGAAATTGTCTTAAATATTTTCAACGACCACTAACAAATGTAAACACAATACAATCCAGCTGCAATGGCACCAGCGGAGTGACTGCGAACCAGAGAGATACGTGTGCATGCGCGGAACTACGACATCAACGCTACGGTGGGAATAGAACAAGTCGTAGTATCTACTTTTCGGACGAACCTCGTATATCGCTGAAATGTATGCTCTGTGCTAATTTAATTGAAGCAGAACAACTGATAACATAATAACATTGGCGTAATATCAATATTTACAACGAATTCATCGTTAATCACCTCAATTACCTTGGCCGTACTTTAATTTTAGTACAATTTTCACGTCAATCAGTTGTCAATCCAACGCCACGTCACGTTGTTAAAACGAGTCGGGTTAATCGCAGCTAAAATCGTACCTTAAACATCTCGATAGTAGGCTGCGTCAATGGGAAAAAGCCACGACGTCAAATCCGAACGATGCCAGGCGTTTACCGTCAGAATGACATTAACTTCGTATTTAACGTAGTAGACGGATAGTCAATTACGAAAGCTGTAATGGGAAATTGATTGCCAGCCTACTGCGATTGTGATATATGTATAGATGATGTGTATGCTGCATTAAATGCATCAGTATCGTGTCGTTCTGATGGACGGGCGTATGAATTGGATATCCTGTTAGGGAAAGATAGCTGCAGTACGACCGGTTTCGATCGTGATGGGAATGTAATCGTTAAAGTTCGAATTTTATGCAGAAAGGCAAGAATATAAAACTAACATTTTGGAATATGCGCGAATTACCTTGAAATATTGAGATTAATAGTACGAAGGGGTTACATATTTTGCATAAAATTAATTAACATATACAGGGGGTGTCAATAAGAGCGCGTCTTAATTGTTAAACATTATTATCAAAATGGTAAAATTTTGATTGCCGCTATAAGTACGTCCAATATCCCGTCGCGATAAATTCGAAAGTACTGGTTCGGTTAATGCCGTGAAATACATGACACGAGCTCGTATAGGTCGTTCAAAAGAAAACATCACTGCGATTCGCGTTGATGTGGCCGAAAGTTCATAGGCGTCGATTCTTTATCGTGTACAAGAATCGGACATTAAAACAGTCATTCTTCAGCGTATTCTAACTAAAGATTTGCATCTCCACGACGCTTATAAGGTCGAATTGATTCAACACCTTCTGCCAATAGACTATGTACGGTGAAGAGAGTTCACTAGTTGGATTCGAGTAAACAGAAGTGATAATAATAATAATAATATTTAATGCCCAACAGATACAAATATCCAATTACAAGGCAAAGTTAAATAATAAATGTACACATGCAAATATTATAAGTAACATAAAATAACATTAAAGTATATCAAATTACAAAACTTAGTTACCAGTTGCTTTAATTTAAATTAAAAAAAAGAGTAGTTTACCAGTGGTTAGAAAAAGAGAGAGAACGGAAAAAATATTCAACTAAGTATAACGCACCCGCGGTCTACATACCGTCAAAAGGGAAGTTCAGGTATGTATATCCAATTCGGTAAACTCCACAGAGTTGAAGTTGCTACACAATCTATGTATTGGGGACCTGATGGTGACGTTTGTCCTAGGTGCGAAACAGCAAAATGTATTTGTTTGCCTAGATCCTGAACGTGATACAATGAAGTTGATTTTACTCAACAACTCAGGGACATCAAGACCATTATGAAGTAAAGTAAATAGGAATTTACTCAGCCTGTTTTCGACGTAGTTCTAATGAATCAATATTAAATGCCTCTAGCAGAGCACTGTCGCTAAATCCTTGTATCGGGTGAGTATTACATTTTTTAAAGTACAAGAACTTCTAATACGCAGTCGAGACCGAACAAAAGCGAAATAAAGAGGAAGAATGGCTGTTATAGAAGCAAACGGTCGTGTAACACGTATAATGAATCCTAACATACTCAACGCTGATGTACAAATACTGGATATATGCTCCATAAACGTCAGTCTTGAGTCAAAGACAACGCCCAAGTCTCTCATAGAGGTCTCTCTAGGTAAAGAAGATCCAGCCAAGTGATAGGTATATATAATTGTAGTCGTCTTACGAGTGTAGGTGACAATTTTGCATTTGTTTACATTAACTGTTAGTTTGTTGTTGACACATCACGTGTGGAATATATCGAGTTGGCTTTGCAAATAATTGCAATTCTGAGAATTATTAATTGTTGAATACAACTTCAAGTCATCTGCGTATAACAACTTTGGACAGTTCAGTTGATAGCACAAATCATTTATATATATGAGGAACAGAAGTGGACCCAAGTTACTCCCCTGAGGAACTCCAGAGCTCGGCGTGAAGTAATCAGACTCAAATCCCATGCATGTCACAAATTGCTTTCTATCAAGGAGATACGACTGGAATAAAGACAAAAGAGAAGACGAAAATCCAATATTGTCCAATTTATTAATAAGCACGGTGTGGTCGATTCGACCAAAAGCTTTTGTTAGGTCAGTATACACAACATCTACCTGTCTCCCAGCATCAATACTATCAGATAGGTATTGTGTAATTGTAACAACATTAGTTACCGTAGATCGTTGAGCAACGTTGAGCGTGTAGGTCATTTGAAATCCAGGGTCTAACTGGAGCATAAATATACTAGTACAAACATTTCTCAAAAACTTTAGCAAAATTATTTAATAACGCTATGGGACGATAGTTGGAAATAACACACTTCTCACCATTTTTAAAAACACATGTCATACCGCCCACAGATTGACTGTACGAGTTTTCTTCTGGTCATCTTGCGATTTAACACCTTTGGACTTTTGGCTGTGGGGTTATCTGAAGTCACAGGTATATAGCAATAAGCCCGCGACTACCGAAGCAATGAATGAAATACCGTCACATGTATGCAATAGTGTTATTGCAAATTTTGTCATAATAGACATTCTTTTCCTTTAGCGTCAGTTATACATATACGAGGTATGTCTGCGAATTAATAAAAAATTAATACTGGCCCTTAAAAGTATGCTCTTTCGGAATGCATACAGTGTCTCCAGCGGGTTTTCCATTCTTGGTAATAATTCTGAAAGTCTAGTTCCGTTAGGCTTCTTAGAATCTACGTCGTAACTCTTCGGATGGTATTCGTTGTTCCACAATAGGAATCAAACCTTTTATCGTTTGCGAAAAAGATTTCTATGTGTGTGATCTGACAATGCGAGCTCATGGATCTTGCATCACGAAAATGCCCTTAGCCATAGTTTATTGTCGGTTAGAGAATTTTTGATAAAGAAAAACATTCCAGTACTTCCATACCGCCGTACGGTTCAGATTGGTGTAATTATTTTCTCTTTCCAACTCTTAAGCGAAATTTTAAACATTCCAAAGGAGGATACTTTGAAGGCGACAATATTAAGTTGTATATACATTAAATTAAACATTTCAAAACTAACCATTCTCGTTAACTCTAGGAAATACCTCCTATGTATTATTGTTATGTTTTATTACCGTCGAAGGTTTTGCAAGCTTAGGTATCCTTCGTATGTTAACGATGCTTTGTCTATTATCTTTGTTAACTGTAGCTTCGCCGATTTGAATGCCGCTTCCAAAGCTCACCGAAGTGGGAGAATCTGGGTGGAATAAAATGTCATTTTATATCGTTATTAATCAAATACGCATGGACATTTTCGGCTTTTATTCGGTTTCGTAGCTTCAGGTTATTTAATTCCGCATTTGTTCCAACAATTTTGGATGGTACTATTAGAATAACTCCTAAGCGGAATTTTAAACATTCCAAAAGAGGATGCTTTGAAGGCGACAATATTAAGTTGTATATACATTGATATTAAACATTTCAAAACTAGTCATTCTCATTAACTCTAGGAAATACCTCCTATGTATTATTGCTATGTTTTATTACCGGCGAAGGTTTTGCGAGCTTAGGTATCCTTCGTATGTTAACGATGCTTTGTCTATTATCTTGGTTAACTGTAGCTTCGCCGATTTGAATGCCGTTTCCAAAGCTCACCGAAGTGGGAGAATCTGGGTGGAATGAAATATCATTTTATATCGTTATTAATCAAATACGCATGGACATTTTCTGTTTTTATTCGGTTTCGTAGCTTCAGGTTATTTAATTCTGCATTTGTTCCAACAATTTTGGATGGTACTATTAGAATAACTCCTAAGCGGAATTTTAAAGATTCGAAAAGAGGATGCTTTGAAGGCGACAATATTAAGTTGTATATACATTGATATTAAACATTTCAAAACTAGTCATTCTCATTAACTCTAGGAAATACCTCCTATGTATTATTGTTATGTTTTATTACCGTCGAAGGTTTTGCAATCTTAGGTATCCTTCGTATGTTAACGATGCTTTGTCTATTATCTTGGTTAACTGTAGCTTCGCCGATTTAAATGCCGCTTCCAAAGCTCACCGAAATGGGGGAATCTGGGTGAAATGAAATGTCAATTTATATCGTTATTAATCAAATACGCATGGACATTTTCTGTTTTTATTCGGTTTCGTAGCTTCAGGTTATTTAATTCTGCATTTGTTCCAACAATTTTGGATGGTACTATTAGAATAACTCCTAAGCGGAATTTTAAACATTCCAAAAGAGGATACTTTGAAGGCGGCAATATTAAGTTATATATACATTGAATTAAACATTTCAAAACTAGTCATTCTCATTAACTCTAGGAAATACCTCCTATGTATTATTGCTATGTTTTATTACCGTCGAAGGTTCTGCAATCTTAGGTATCCTTCGTATGTTAACGATGCTTTGTCTATTATCTTGGTTAACTGTAGCTTCGCCGGTTTGAATGCCGCTCCCAAAGCTCACCGAAGTGGGAGAATCTGGGTGGAATGAAATGTCATTTTATATCGTTATTAATCAAATACGTATGAAAATTTTTGTTTTTTATTCGGTTTCGTAGCTTCAGGTTATTTAATTCTGCATTTGTTCCAACAATTTTGGATGCTACTATTAGAATAACTCCTAAGCGGAATTTTAAACATTCCAAAAGAGGATACTTTGAAGGCGGCAATATTAAGTTGTATATACATTGAATTAAACATTTCAAAACTAGTCATTCTCCTTAACTCTAGGAAATACCTCCTATGTATTATTGCTATGTTTTATTACCGTCGAAGGTTTTGCAAGCTTAGGTATCCTTCGTATGTTAACGATGCTTTGTCTATTATCTTTGTTAACTGTAGCTTCGCCGGTTTGAATGCCGCTTCCAAAGCTCACCGAAGTGGGAGAATCTGGGTGGAATGAAATGTCATTTTACATCGTTATTAATCAAATACGTATGAACATTTTTGTTTTTTATTCGGTTTCGTAGCTTCAGGTTATTTAATTCTGCATTTGTTCCAACAATTTTGGATGCTACTATTAGAATAACTCCTAAGCGGAATTTTAAACATTCCAAAAGAGGATACTTTGAAGGCGGCAATATTAAGTTGTATATACATTGAATTAAACATTTCAAAACTAGTCATTCTCCTTAACTCTAGGAAATACCTCCTATGTATTATTGCTATGTTTTATTACCGTCGAAGGTTTTGCAAGCTTAGGTATCCTTCGTATGTTAACGATGCTTTGTCTATTATCTTTGTTAACTGTAGCTTCGCCGGTTTGAATGCCGCTTCCAAAGCTCACCGAAGTGGGAGAATCTGGGTGGAATGAAATGTCATTTTACATCGTTATTAATCAAATACGTATGAACATTTTCGTTTTTTATTCGGTTTCGTAGCTTCAGGTTATTTAATTCTGCATTTGTTCCAACAATTTTGGATGCTACTATTAGAATAACTCCTAAGCGGAATTTTAAACATTCCAAAAGAGGATACTTTGAAGGCGACAATATTAAGTTGTATATACATTGAATTAAACATTTCAAAACTAGTCATTCTCATTAACTCTAGGAAATACCTCCTATGTATTATTGCTATGGTTTATTACCGTCGAAGGTTCTGCAATCTTAGGTATCCTTCGTATGTTAACGATGCTTTGGCTATTATCTTGGTTAACTGTAGCTTCGCCGATTTGAATGCCGCTTCCAAAGCTCACCGAAGTGGGAGAATCTGGGTGGAATAAAATGTCATTTTATATCGTTATTAATCAAATACGTATGAACATTTTCGTTTTTTATTCGGTTTCGTTGCTTCAGGTTATTTAATTCTGCATTTGTTCCAACAATTTTGGATGCTACTATTAGAATAAATATTAGACACCTTTCCTCTTTTAAAAACTAGCCCTTTTAGTGCTGCCGAAAAAGCTTTCAAGCTACAAGTTCTCAAATATTTGTCTGCGTACTGCTTTTGTAGCAGACAAAAATAAGCCGTAGGATTTCATAAGATTTGCCTTTCGTTTTAGATTGTCATATTTGGAGGATTTGGTTTAAAACATGTTATGCATCCTCTTATTGTTGTCTTTACAGAATTTCTTAAGGAGAGTGGCTAATAGTTAGATCGTGTGTCCACTATGTTTGGCTGCATTGATCAATTAATCAGCTAACAAAGATTTTTATAAGATACCATAGCATAGATGATCATTCAATAATGATTTTACCAAAATAATTTCAGTGACTTTAACTGCGCCAAAATACGTTTATCTTATTTAGTATTGCGATATTGTGTCATGTTGATTCCTTAGCCCTCTGGAAAATGAATTACAAACAAAGTGCATCAAAAACTTCAAGATAGAAACTATATTGTATGCATATTTTTTTAAACAAAAAATGCGTTCACTTTAACATCATACTTTCTACATGAAGATTCGAATATTTGTGATCATGCATATAGGATACTTTAAGACAAATTTAAATTCTTCGTAGTGTGCCTACAGCAATTCATCATTCAAATGAAAGAGGTAATTATAAACCGCCCACTATTTCAAATTCAAGATTCCAAATGAGACAAATGAGTTCCAATAATAGCATTTCATTATTGTTGGACGCATTTGGATTAAGGAAGTGTCATCATGTCTTTTCGATAACTTTCTCTTTAGCGATCCTCAAAATACGGCGGCAATAAGTTCTGGGCAATCGCAAAAACAACCGTCGTCAACTCGCCAAAAAGTTTCATTTCTCCTCAGGGGGAAATTTCCAAAAACTCCCATCTCTGATTAGAAACTACGTCGGAGTACGTTCCTGCGGTGCGAATCGACGAATTCAGATGGTCGTTATTCGTGTTATCTCCGCCTACATCCAAAATAAGACGAGGGTATTGTTAGAACAACCCCTCTAAGTTATAATTAGAATCTTCCCTTTCGATGAGATTCGGGGCGGGAAGGGGTTGGGGGAGGAAACGTGCGACTTTGCGGTAAGATGAACGGTATGTGTTTGCTTCGCGACTTGCACAGTCGTCTTGATGTATTGCTAAGAGCTTTCGTCATGTTGTATTTGGCGGAATGTAAAACGCCTAAGATATTGGTGTATACTACAAACGGTAGTATAGCTTTAATCGGTTTGTGGTTCAATGGAAGGGACTATCCGCTAAGGGTTTTAGAATAGTCACCGTTCTAGCGGGGATGTTACAAACTTTGCTCATTTCTAGACTTATGGACTTAAGAGTTTGTTGGAAATTTCTAAATTTTTGAGGGTTGAATATAAATGTGACTATACTCCATTCACGTTAATATTGCAGACTTGGGATAGATACGCCTTAAAATACGGGCTTGCCATTGACTAATGGGCGAGGGATGTTCACACTGGTGAAATTCATGCAATATCTTTACATGAAATTTCTGTCAGTTGTCAAATTTACTTACGATTTTGTTGCCGTTGATTCCTGCAGTTTTTCATGGTATTTTTTTTGTTATAAACAAGTTGTGGCAAAAATAATTCTTTTCAGAGCTCTTTTATCTCATAATTTAATAATTCAAGGTACTACACCATTCATTACACAAACAAAATAATTTTTACTCTACCATTACAAAATTACAGCTTTGATTGCGTATGCCTGCAGAAGCAGTAGTACTTCTAGCTGCAGGACCATCGAGAAACCCTCAAGGGAAGCATATTGGCAGTAGGCAGAGGCTAATGGCTTACGATTTACATCTGCAAACTGAAGCAACTGAACAGTATGAGAGTAATGCCAAAGAGATTAATACAAGAGGAATTCCCTGCTCGCCCCTAAGAAACGCCTCCGTGAAACAATATCGCTTAGACGAAGTTCAAAAATCTATAATAAGGGGATATGCTCACTCATTCATTTTAAGAAATACCTGCAAGTACAAAATTATTAAATGTAAATATAATACATTTTGACCTTCGATTTAAACCAACTTATTAATCTTTTGTATTTTATTACTGCAGATGACAATTTGCCCTAGTTGAATTACACAAGTACAATGGTTTCTCTTCTATGGATGTCGACCGTATTTCAAGGAAGGTCCAATACAAACAACACATCAGAAATTCCACCACCTTGACATCAACAAGCACCGGTAATAAGAAATTTATAACTCTTCCTTTTCACCCAACAGTAAAAGGGTTAAGTAAAATTTTCCGACAACTAAATATGAACGTGTCTTTTGTGTCAAAAAACAACTTAAAGAATCTCTTAGGGAATCCCAAAGATAAACCGGAGATGATAAAAAGGTCTGGAATATACCAAATCGCATGCAATGATTGTGAGAAAGTTTATATTGGACAAACAAAAAGGAGTATCGAAAAGAGGTTCAAAGAACATATTAGACACTATCGTTTCGACAAACCTGAACTATCAAGCGTAGCAGAGCATATGGTAAAATCCGGACATAAGATTGATTTAAAAAATCTGACACTATTCAAAAACGTAAACTCGTATAGAGAATTAGACGCGTACGAAACGATATGTATGAAAAAGAACGGAAACTTATTGAACAGAGAACCACCCCCAATTGCACACTCGAGTTTGATGGATTTATTACCATAGGCCCTGTTAAAGATACGGTTCGCTGTCGGTCCATCCTTTCCCCTAAAAGGCATGAGACCACCTAGTAGATTGTAAATAGTCATATGTTTAGAAATTTTAGAGCCTGCGTAGAAAATAATTTGCATGTGTGATACAGTTTTTACTTTCAGTCGGAAACACGGTTGACAATGGGAGCCCACGTACTCTCGAAACGCTGCGTTCCGCATAATTAATTAATTTGTGTGAGTGGAGTTTACTGCTATACCTGTGAATTACACTGGTTTTACTGCAGTCGGGGTACAGTCGACAAATATACTTGCACTGCTGTTTTCTTTTTCACCAAACAACTCATCTAACTTCACCATTGACAATAACCAAACTCTATGCAAGATTTAAGGATCTTGTATGTTAGCATATATTTTGAAGCCATTCGATGGACTTGGATACAGTCCCTTTGAACCCATAATCAGCAACATTCTTCCTTGTTTGGCTTTATCTCATACATATTGAATTGCTTAGTTTCAATCACACCACTGAAACTTTCTTTTTTGAAATTGATGGAGATCACCAACGGAGAGATTTACTTCATGATAAATGACTTGGTATAACACTATGTGTACAACCATTCATGTCGAAGTTATATTTCCCATTCAAGTTTATCCATCTTAATATTATTATTTTAAAGCTTGCCATATGACATTTATTTTCCTTTCGGTTAACCCTAAATGCATAAACAAATGCAAAACATAATTAAATAAGTTCCAACTATTTCGGTATATCAAACAACCGAAGGATACATTTATATTGCAATTGATGTTACATTTACTTTATTGTTGCGGTATTATTTTACCAGGTCATATAACCATAATGTTTTGCACATAAAATATGAAAAACTTTACTATTTATTATACAAGATTTTAATAACCAAACTTTCATGTTTACGATGTTGTCATACGACAGTTCAATTAAATTCCACCAGTGTAATAGAGACGCCGATCGTAGCGCTAGCTACTGCATTTTTAACTTGAGTGAAGTATAGCTACTATTTAATAATTAATATGTACTATTATTATATTATTAATAATAAATATCGTGTTGGAAAATACTAACTTAATTGTTATAACTTTTCTTTGTCTTAAAAATTATATAAAACAGAAGCCACAGTTTTAACTAGGAAAAATTTTCCTCATAAACTGAGTGTAATTCAAAGTAGAGATGTTTAAATTTTGCACGAGGCTATAGTGAAATACCTAGGTTTATATTTTGGTTCGAAATTAATTTGTCGAAGGTATGTGTTACACGATACATCAGATTATTTTAAAATGTTTAACACTAGCAAGGCTGTGATATCTACAAGGAGGTCTGATCCTAAATGTTTAAGATTAAAGCATATAAGGGTTGTCTTTTAAGTTTTATATATAGAGTTGGAATAAAACAGTAGATAGTTTTCAAAGACTTTGTTGTTTTTCGAAGTATTCTCCACGAAGACAAATGCATTTTGCATTCCCTCAAACCAATTGTGGAAGTACTTATCCTATTCATTTGTTGATACAGTCAAAATTGTATTTTTGAAGGAATCGGTTATTCCTTCTGGCGACTGGAACCTTTGACTACGCAGTCCGTTCTTGATTTTCGGAAAGGTAAAGAAATTGCTAGAACGATCTAATAATTCGACGTTTCTTCGCGTTAAAAATTCAATTATCTTGCGTGGTGTGTGCGAATTTGCATTGTCTTGATGGAGGACGATTCGGTTAATTGCCGAAAACTGATGTTGAGATAATTGTCTTCGAGAATAAGAAAAGAATAACACATGGGCTGAAAAGTCCCGGGCCTAACACATAGATGACGCTAGTTTTATTGCAGTCATCTTTCTCTCAGTTAGTACTAACCTTCAAAAGACAGCTGTTAAAATTTCATGATATTCTATTCATTAGTTTGTGAGTTATTGTGCTAACAGTCACGCTACTTTTGTTATTTTCAAAACCATGGATCAAAAACAATTTCGTCTTTTAATTTTACACTGGTTCTTGATGGGAAAAAATATCGTTCAAGCGAAGCAACGGCTTGAAACATGTTATGGGGACCCCGCTCCATCAGAAACAACAATAAAACGTTGGTTTGCTGATTTCAAACGTGGTCGTAGAGACACCGATGATGCAGAACGCAGTGGACGTCCAAATGAGGCGGTAACACCAGAAAACATCAAAAAAATCCACAAAATCGTTTTGAATGATCGAAAAGTGAAGTTGCGTGAGTTAGCTGACATCGTAAAGATATCAAAAGAACGTATTGGCTTTATACTGCATGAGCATTAGACTATGAGAAACCTCTGTTCAAAGTAACCAAAAACCAGAACGTGTTGATGATTCTGAGCAGTATTTGGCCATGTTTAAACGTAACAAACCGGAATTTTTGCGTCGATATGTGACAATGGATGAAACATGGATCCATCACTTCACTCCAGAATCAAAACGATCGTCATCTGAGTGGACAGCAACTGGTGAACCTCGCCCAAAACGCCCGAAAGTACAACAATCGGCTGGAAAGGTTACGGCCTCGGTATTTTGGGATGTGCGTGGTGTAATATTCATCGACTATCTTGAGAAAGGAAATACCATCAACAATGAATATTATATAGCGTTATTGGAGCGCTTGAAGGCCGAAATTGCAAAGAAACGACCGCATACGGCAAAGAAAAAATTTTTGTTTCATCAAGACAACACACCGTGTCGCAAGTCAATCAAAACAATGGCAAAACTACATGAATTGAACCTCGAATTGCTCCCACATCCACCGTATTCGCCAGATTTGGCTCCCAACGACTACTGGCTGTTCGCAGACCTCAAAGAAATGCTCGCCGGTAAGAAATTTCGCACGAATGAAGAGGTTATCGCTGAAACTGAGGCCTATTTTGAGGCAAAAGATAAATCGTTCTACAAAAGTGGTATTGAAATGTTAGAGCGGCGCTGGAATGATTGCGTTGTTCTTGATGGCGATTACGTTGATGAATAAAGCTAATTTTGAACCGAAAGCCGTGTTTTCTTTGTTAGGCCCCGGACTTTTCAGCCCATGTGGTATTCTGCGAAAATGGTGTCGGTTTAATTCAACTAACTTGCCAACTTTTATAGTTCATTCTGGCTAGAACGCTGTGTCGCACAAAATCTTTGGATTTGGATTAACTAAAGGTGGAGGTTAACTTTTGGTACTGTAATTTAATTAGTGGTGCCCCCTATGTTCTACTATACAAAACTTAAAAGTCATCCCTCGTATAACTTAAATTTAGCAATTAATGATTCAGTTACATGTATCAAAGAAATTCAAATATCTTTTGCAGTTACTGGAAATTTGTACAAGTTTCTTATTTTAAAACATCTGAATCCCACTTGTTGGACTCGTTGAGAAGATTCTTTGATGGCAGGTACTTCTCTAGACTGTAGGAAGTAAACATGTCTTCAACTAGACGGTTCACAATCATAAACAGCGTTAATCTTGAGTCGACACTTTCCAAAATTTGATGAAATACACATATTGTCTAAAAGGACATTTTACTCTAAAGGTTACGAGTTCTTCGTCAATCATGGTATGGCAATCTGGTTCATAAGAACCTTGCCAATAGGTATTACGTAACTCAAAACACCCACAATAACAAATAGACTAAAGCTTGAGTCCATATCTTCCAGGCTTTGATGACGCATAGTATCTAAAAGGACATCTTCTGAAGGTTACGAGTTATTAGCCAATCATAATACGCCAGTTTGGTACATAAGAATCTTGCCAATAAGTATTGCGTAAGTGAATACACGCAAAATAACAAATAACCTAAAACTTGAGTCCATACCTTTCAGGCTTTGATGGAATACACATATTATCTAAAAGGACATTTTCTTCTGAAAGTTATGAGTTGTTAGCTAATCATAATACGCCAGTTTGGTACATAAGAATCTTACCAATAAGTATTGCGTTAGTGAAAACAGGCACAATAACAAATAACCTTAAACTTGAGTTCATACCTTCCAGGCTTTGATGGAACACATATTGTCTAAAAGGACATCATCCTCCGATCATATTAATTCGGTACATGAGAATTTTTACAAATATGTAATTCGAAACTCAAAACATTCAATTATCGGCTTGGTGGTTCAGTGGTAAGAGGACCAGCACTTGCATTTGGCGACTCAGGTGTCGTGCGTTCGAAACCAGCGTCCGACGAGTACAATGGCGGTACTTTTCGGGCGGGTTCGGTATGCTCCCGAGTTACCATTGGCCATTGGGAAAATTACTTCACCGCGCTTCACCCATTACGGCGAAGGGTGCAGTAACAAGGCAATGGAACACTTTACACGCATTTTCCTACATCTTAAGACTCCTGAGCTTATGGCAAGCTAAAAAGAGTTTATAACCCCGTTGGGTCATTCACTTCCGATAAAAAGAAATCCAACGAAGTATACCTTGAAATATGTCTTCAAATCTCTTCCGGCTGATTATCACACTAAATCTCTTCCTCAAATTATTTTTGTTTCAAAGCTGTGTTACACTATTGGAATTTATATACACCTACTAGTATTAAAAGTCAAAGAAATGTCTGCAACTCTGAACACTGAGGTTCGATGTGGATTTGGATTTCATATGTAGAAAATTCTATTATAGAAAGAAAATTACCAATTACAATAATTGATGGTAACCTTTTAATAAATTGGTATTTTCCTTTAAAAAGATCAAAGGTAGCGATGATAAAGATTTTTCACAACACGATCTGTTCATGTCCAAGAATCACATAAAGGAAATTAAAATTGCAGTAACATCTTTCCCATGAATTATGTCTAACACTATCTGATCTTCATCGAGTTCCAAATTCAAAATTCCCCTTTACTACTAATAAATTCAGTCACAAAATAACTTAAAAGAAAAGGATGCACTGTATAATCGCATAGCGTTAGTCACCCTTAAGGCGTTAAATTAAAGCGGGATCTACATAGAAGCGTATCTCACCAGCTTGAAAGTGGTACTTCCGGCGTTACACACGCTGTCAGAAGCCTAACTCATAGTCTATTAATTTTTAATAAAATTACTTCTCCATGTAGGCTAACAACTCCATCCTTGCATTATTAAAGTTGCCAGTTAAATTGAAAAGGCGGAGAATTTCCCAGTACCGGCGTTGTTCTTTCTTTTATTCCTTTATCTACGCCATCACATGCGCTCCTACCCTCCATTTTAATTATTTTTTTTTCGATCTTCCGCTAGTGGGAAATTGTTCGTTAATTTTCGAGTGAAGGTTTTAATGAAGGAAGCTGTTCGATTCGCGCGAAGTGCGGAAACGTTTACGACTAAGTGCGAAACATTTCTGAAATAGTTTCCGAATGTAATTTAGAACTTTTTGAAGTGGCGAAGCAATAGTTCACGTCAGAGTAAATATCAGTTAGAACGAGTTGATGAGTTTAGTTTTAAGACGTTGTTTGAAGATTACTTTATGTTACGGTTGGTGGAGGCTTGAGGTTTAAATTAAAGTTATAATTTTTAATACTATACATACGAGGGGAGGTCCAGAAGTTCGTGGAATGAAAGGGTTTTAAATAAAATAAAACAATAAATCTATTTTTCCTTTTCAATATTACACCTTTAAGACAATACATTTATTAGATCTATGAATTAATTCTTCTAAACCATCATAAAAATATGTTTCGCCTCAAAATGGGCCAAAATTGCCTCCTTTACCTCATTGTCGTCGGAAAACTTTCTTCCACGTAAGTCTTTCTTTAAATTGGGGAACAAATAAAAATCACTAGGTGCCAGGTCTGGACTGTAGGGTAGATAGACTATTGATTGAAAGCCGTGCTTGTGCAGAGCAGCCATTGCAACTTTGCTCTTGCGAACCGCCGCATTGTCTTGCAAGAGCAACACACCCTTGGTCAATTTTCCTCGATGTTTTTTCTTGATGGCCACCTTTAATTTTTCTAATATCGCTGTGTAATATTCTCCGGTTACGCTCCTACCTTTTTCTTCGTAATCAATCAATAATATCCCCTCACAATCCCAAAAAAACAGTATCCATCAACTTTCCAGTCGATTCTGACACTTTTGAATTTTGGCGGTGGGTTCCTCTTTTTATGCCATTGCATGGACTCGTGTCTGGACTCAGGCTCAAAGTGATGAACCCATGTTTCATCTCCGGTAACAATCCGCTACAAAATCTGTGCAGGTTTGTCTCCACACAGCTCCAAAAATTGTTTGGACGCACAGACGCGCTACTGTTTCTGCAGCGGCGTGAGCATTCTCGGTACCCATTTTGCACTGACTTTTGTTATACCCAGGTGGTCATGTAGGATACGCAAAATGGTGGTATCTGATACTCCAATTAATGCAGATAATTGTTTTTTCTTCAAACGGACATCTTGCAGTAGAAATTTTTGCACTTTTTCGACGATGTCTGATGTGGTGGCCTCAACTGGCCGTCCTGGGCGGGGGTCGTCTTCAATCGACTCCCGACCATGTTTAAAGAGACCATGCCACTTATAAATCATTGATTTACTAGGGCACTGTTCCCCATAATCGGTTTCTATTTCATTCAATATGGTTTGGCGTTCTTTCCTTGCTTTGTAAGGAACTTTATCACAACACGGTGTTCAATTTCCTCCATAGTTTCAGTTTTCTTCCGGATTGACTTGTTTAGCAGGCAACTATTCGTAAACGACTGACGCTATAGGGCTGCAATTTAACTTATATACTAACGATGAACCTCCCACTGAATGAATCCCCACTCCATCCTCTCCATTCAGCGAACTTCTGGACCTCCCATCGTAGAAAGGAGCCAAAGGAAAATAATAAAGTCCTTAAGAGCTATCTACTGTTTTACTCCCCTCGTATAATCATATATATATGGACTCCCATTGTCAGCTGTGTTATCGACTGAGTCCATGTGCTTCTAAAATACTACGTTTCGAATAATTACTAATTTGTATCGAATGGAGTTTACCGCGATACCTGTGGATTGTGCGTCAAGTTATGCATGGAAATTTGAAGTTTATGTCAGGGAGTTGAAAGAGATATGAATCAAGGAGATTCCGCAGCGTTTAGTTGAAGAAATTTAAAGTTCTGAAAGAAATACCATTCGCGATAACCTTTTTACTTCCTACTGTCTAGAGAAGCACTTGCCATCAAGCAATTTGCTCGACCAGTCCTTCGAGTGGGATTTAGATTAATTGCTAAATTTGAATTATACGAGGGATGCCCAAAGTTCTGTATACTGGGACGTAGAATAAGAATTAACCTTAATACTTTGTTGTAGTTACAATGAACTATCAAGGTTGAAAAGTCAGTTGAAAAATGGAATTGAACCGAATAATTTTCGTGCAATAAATTTTTATAATTGTCGAAGGCAATTATCTCGCCGAGTTGGTTCTATTTTCGGTGAAGATGTACCTCATCAATCAATAATTTCTAGTTGGTATGGAGAATTTGGACGTGAACGGATTAGTCCTAATAGCGATCCAAAAGCAGGGCCACTAAGAACGACAGTCAATCAGGAAAACGTCCATGCGGTATGCAAGGTCATCAACAAACATCAACATGTGACACATCGCGAAAAACTTTGGATCCTGGATCTGTTGACCGAAGAATCGAAAGCAGCTAGGGACCGCTTCAACGCCAGAAACTCTAAAAACGTATGCACCATCGTCAATGATGATGAATCTTAGATTCACTCATACGAGCCAGAAAATAAGTGGCAGTCTGTTTGGGTATTCGAAGATGAAGAAAAGACAACAAAAGTCAACCGTTCTCGAAGTGTCTCCAAAAAGATGGCCACGACATTCGTCTAGGAAGCATGACATGTAACAATAATTCCTCTGCAAGACCCGAAAGCAATTACTGCTAATTGGTACCCAACCATTTCTTTGCCGCAAGTCATCGCTGCGCTTCGAAAAACAAAACCCGAACGACGAATCGTCCTCCACCAAGACAATGCAAATTCGCACACAAGAAACAAAACAATTTAATTTTTAATCCGGCAAGATGTTTAATTGTTAGACCTAATTACCAACGATTTCCTTACCTTTCTGAAAAACAAGAACGGACTGCTAGGACACGTATTAACCCTCGAGGAGAATACTTCGAATCTTTATAAATTATCTACCGCCTTAATTCATCTCCACACTCAAAACTTAAAAGACAACATTTCGATAATCGCGTTGATAAAAATCATAATTCTTTCAATCAAAAATCAGATTCTCATATACTGTTAAAAAGCGTCAATAAAATAGAATTAGACGGACGGATAGCTAAGCCATCTTTGCAATTGCCATGGCAATTGTAGCTACAATTTAGTCGAGCATAAAGAAGCTTGAAAAACAATAGAAATCCTAACGCCAGGATATGTAACATGTTAATTAACTAACTGATATTTCTATTGTTACGTGTACGTAAACCAACACAATATAAACGTTACACTAATTTACGACTAATCATTGAATATAATTACCTTTAAAGAGTTCATGATTAACTAATTTGGAAGTAAGGTGACGGAAACGGCCACAATTGCGGTATAAAAATACACAGGCGAACACAGTGTGAACCTTGAAATTCAGATCATATATTCACCGGGTTCACCTAACGAACCGCCAGTTATCATTTAATAATTTCAAGTTGCAGACGTCTTAAAAGAGAATGTATTTCTTACTAGTGTCTCTGTTGTTCGTTACTGGCTTTAGTTCGGGCCAAAAATTACGTACGTATATTTTGTAATTTACATACTTGCGCGTACCTATAACACAAATATTTTTGTTTCATTTGATTTTATCGAAATAGCCAGCTATATCATCCCGTGCGTTAGAACGAAGCCAGATTTTCATCAATGCTGTATTGATAATGGTATCAAAGCTATTCCGTACATTTTAAAAGGTAAGACGAATTCCCTGTATGTAGAAATAGATGCCTATCTTAGTAAATATTTCGTTGTTGTATTACTATTTATTATTCCAACTTTCAAATTGTTATTTCCCCGAAGAAAGTCGTAAATAATTCTTAGTAAGTTATTAAAGAAATATCATTCCTAAAGCGCAGTTAGTCTGACTGTATATAGATTCTGTTGTTGTTTTATTACATGATAAAAATCGCTTTTTATACAAACACTACAGTCCATTTGTATTTGGGCACTTGTTTTTTTTTATAGTTCGAAATAAGATCGCATTTAAGTCGTGGATATTATTATTATTTAATGGTGCAGATATATACACTACTACTCATAATAGTTTGGACACTTCTTATTTCATGCAAAATTTGACGCTTGCTTCAAAACTTTAAACAAAACAATTACGAGGGCGACCTGAAATCTTTCCGGAATCAACAAGAAAAATTCGATTCACAGGTATAGCAGTAAACTCCACTCACACAAATTTATTAATTATACGAAACGCAGCGTTTCGAGAGCGCGTGGGCTCTCATTGTTAACCGTGTTACCGAAAAAAGAAACCAAATATTTCCCGAGAATTTGGCTTAGGTACGTAGATGATATTTTCGCGGTGTTTGATACCAACAAAGGAAACATACAAGATTTTCTAGCAGAACTGAACTCAAAATTTACCACGATCAAGTTTACAATTGAAGAAGAAGTGAACAATCGCCTTCCGTTTCTAGATACTCTAGTCGTACGCCACAACAATAAATTAGAAATGGACATCTACAGAAAAGAAACTAATTCCAACAGATTCATCACGGTTGATTCGCACCATTGCGAACAACAAAAAATGTCCGCGATTAGTGTTCTGGTCAATAGACTCGTCTGATTTCCGCTAAACAAGAGCATGTACGACAAAGAATTAAAGTACATCAAAGATGTAGCGAGGTACAATGGTTTCTCTTCTATGGATGTCGACCGTATTTTAAGGAAGGTTCAATACAAACACATCAGAAATTCCACGACCTTGACATCAACAAACACCGGTAATAAGAAATTTATAACTCTTCCTTTTCACCTAACAATAAAAGGGTTAAGTAAAATTTCCGTCAACTAAATATGAACGTGTCTTTTGTGTCAAAAAACAACTTAAAGAATCTCTTAGGGAATCCCAAAGATAAACCGGAGATGGTAAAAAGGTCTGGAATATACCAAATCGCATGCAATGATTGCGAGAAAGTTTATATTGGACAAACAAAAAGGAGTATCGAAACGTGGTTCAAAGAACATATTAGACACTATCGTTTCGACAAACCAGATCTATCAAGCGTAGCAGAGCATATGGTAAAATCCGGACATAAGATTGATTTAAAAAATCTGACACTACTTAAAAACGTGAACTCGTATAGAGAATTAGACGCGTACGAAACGATATGTATGAAAAAGAACGGAAACTTATTGAACAGAGAACCACCCCAATTACACACTCGAGTTTGATGGATTTATTACCATAGGCCCTGTTAAAGATACGGTTCGCTTTCGGTCCATCCTTTCCCGTAAAAGGCATGAGGCCACCTAGTAGATTGTAAATAGTCATATGGTTTAGAAATTTTAGAGCCTGCGTAGAAAATAATTTGCATGTGTGATACAGTTTTTACTTTCAGTCGGTAACACGGTTGACAATGTGAGCCCACGTGCTCTCGAAACGCTGCGTTCCGCATAATTAATAAATTTGTGTGAGTGGAGTTTACTGATATACCTGTGAATTGTACATCCACACAGTCCTTGCAATCGTCAAGAAAAACTCGGTATTGGTGCGGTTTTCATTTCTATTTTTTGAGGTAGTGTTCTCGGAGATCAATACATTTTCTCAAACGGTGCTCCAGTCTCTTCAAGATCTTCATGATTTCTATGAACTCACTAGTCGAACATATACTAATGACTTGCTAATAATGTGTGTACATATTACAGATGTTTTCGTGTTTCTATTTTTGTTGTTTGTAATAGATAAATTACAAAGAAGAATTGAGAAAAAACATAGGTCGTCAAATACTTATGGATAGTAGTGTATATAAAGCAGCAGCCTCTCAAAAATATACAAAACAAGATAGTCACTCTAATTAATGTTTTTTCTCAAGGTTATTTTCTTGCTTGTCAAGGTTATTGTTAGCAACGAAAATCGGCGTTTTTTTATCTTATTAATCAGATACCTGTTGTCATAATACGCCAATTAATTAAAAAAAGAGCTTTTATTAATATACATAAGTGCATAGCAGTAAATGCTAGCGGTAACCTTCAAAATTGCAGGTTCTTATAACCAATCAAAATGTTTACGAATTTCGTGCATTAGCTATATTAATTTCAGATGTATTTTCTTGTTTTTATTTAGACTTTTTTGACAATCATATAATATCCTCGAGACCTTATAATAATAGATAGATACATGGTCTTTTCTGTTTTAATATCGATGTCAGAGTTATCGGATGAAATGGATTGATCTAAACTTGAAAACAATTGAGGTGTATCATCTATCCTTTCTCGTATATACTCTTTATTTTTTTTTAACTTACTTAAGGAGAAGTAGACTGAAAGAAAAACATGTTGTTGTAGTTACTTTTTATTCGTTTCTACCTCACGTCTGCACAATATTTATGTGATATTTGGTACTGGACTAACAACTGCAAAATATGGTCCGTTCAAATATTTTCCGCAAACTTTTTTCTCTCATTTTCATTTAGTTTATGACGCTCTTACATTCAAGCGATATAATATTGTGTTAACTTTCTTCTTTTTTCTTCAAATAAGATTAGATTAGATTATATTACAACCTGCAATTATGTTTATATTTGTTCCAAATTTTCAAAATTTTTGTCGTAACTAAAGCTTTTTTATATAATAATATACGTTTATTAGTTCAACAGGAAACACCTAATAACACGATGTTATACTTGTAATAACAATTAAATTATCTTTAGTTACTGTTACAAAAGAATAATATATACAGTAGTGGATAAAAATTAAGCGACACTACAGAAAATGTGACATTTTAGGGAACTAACAAAGATATCAAAATAAAATGAGTACGAACTACTTCCGGAATTGGACCGTGTCACGATGAGGTATATAGAAATGAAATAAGAGTAAGAGGGGAAAGAAATAAAAAAAGGTGGCGTGAAAAAGGAAGATAGGTGAAAAGAGTAAGAGAAAGAAAGAGAGGCAGAAAAAAAGGGAGGTCGAGGGGAAAGAATGAAAAAACAAAAAGAAGAACTTCCTCTTCTGTTCTCTTTTTTTCCTTTTCTTCTACCCCCCTTTCCCCTCTATCTCTCTTTCCCTCTCTTACCTTTTTCACCTTTCTTTCTATTTTACGTCCCCCTTTTTTAATTCTTCTTCTTTTTATCTCTTTTTCTTTATCAAAATAAAATTGAGAAATATCGTTCTGTGAATTTCAAACATTAGTATCGTCATATCAAGACTTACTCTTTAATTTAAGCAATCTGATATGTTGCACTTCTGGAAACCCCCTATTTTGTATATTTTATGCTTGCATGCTGACTCATTTTATAGTATGGGATCAGATTGAAGACGTGCTTGACATAACACATTCGACATCGTGATTCCTTTATAATTTGACCAGATTTTTGTGTAGCTCCTTTTGAACGTTGGCATGATTATATTCCAGTTTTCGAGTATTTCTTTTCCTTTTAATACAGCGTTTAGTAATTCGCAAACTTCCTTTTTTTTAATCATTGCTCTTATATATGTACTTGGTTTGCTTCAACTACTATATTTTTTACTATCTCTGTCGATAGTGATAGAGCGCACTAAAAACTAATAAACATAACATTGTATCAATGAACAAACATCAAAATCAAATGAAATACGTACAAAAATTTTATTATTAAAATAAATACTAAAATTAATGTTAAGTCTGGTTGTTTCCTGGATTAAGTTGGAACGCTTATTATATCGTTACCTAGATCAAGAGATATCTTTATGTTACAACTTAATCACAACCTTTATTACAACTATACCTAGAGATTTCAGAAGACTTCCAGATTAGGAATATACGTGACTATCGGCGAAATTATAAAACGTATAATTACTTCAATACGAATTAAAGTGCTATGCATATAATACCAACTACATTTCTTAGTATTTCATAAATTTATTGTCATCTGTAGTTTCCCAATTTGATAATATTTTAAGAAGAATCTTCTAACAGTGTTTTCACCACTCCCATTTTCATTCTCATGTCACGATTTATCCACCTTTTGCACAAACGTTCTAAAACCTAAATCATTTTTGAATATACGCTGAAATATACACTGAAACCCACGAAACTTTGTAGTTACGTCATAGTTAGTTACGACTCATGCTTAGGTAGCTCCTACTTACGTTATATACTTCTTTCCCGCTTATGTATACGTATGCTTCCGGCTTTTATATATAACGTCTGTCTTTACTTTATCGATAAAACAATGATGTAACTACAAACTTTCATGGTTTTAAGTGTATTTCTTTTTGTCCTATACGATATACGAAACGTTCTCACTTTCAGGCGATAAACAATTCAAAGTACCACCCCTAGCGCCGCTTAAAGTTCCCAAAGTCTCTATAGAACCGAACAACAACCTCAAGATCACCGTAACCGACTTGGTGATATCCGGAATCGAGACGGCCAAGTTAGAGGACGTAGTGTACTGAGTATTTCTAACGTTTCAATCCGGGCAGAGAAATTTGACGTGTTTAAATGCGTTTCCAGGTTCGATTTCGATAAGAAAATTATCAAAGTGAAGTTGTTGATGGATCATCTAAATGTTTTGGCCAATTACGAGATCGATGGGAGGTTATTGGTGCAGTTGAGGGGAAGCGGACCAATGAACATCACCACCAGTAAGTTGTAGTTACTTTTTTTCGTGTTGGTGATGGATTTGCCGGCATTTTAATGTTGTTTTACGTCGAGTATATCGTGTGTTGAAGTCAAGTACTACAGTGTTTATTACGAGGGCGACAGGAAATGTTTCCGGAATCGGTAAGGGATGGCGCGCGAAGGTTGAAGTCGATTCATTCAAAATTTCAGATTCATGATCGCCGATTGAAGTTGATAGAGATAGCAGAGACAACAGGCATCTCCTATACGAAATTTTGGGTTTTTGCTCACACCGGAGCAAAAACGAAATCGGGCGACCGTTTCAGAGTAGTGTATAGTATACCTTCGCTTTGCTTGTATGACATAACCCACAGTATACTGGTAGCTTAGTTACAGAACATCTAACGTATATATTCTCGATTTTCTAGCTTTCCTTTTTGCTATTTTATGGACTATATAAATTTGTGGTAAATAATTGACTTCTGTTATGAGTCGTGTACATTTGGATTTGTTTCTTTTTCGGTATGTTATTAAGAATGCTGCTAGTACAGCAGAAGAATTCCATACAGAACCAGGTGACTCACACCAGGTATATGTCGTAATATCAAATTCTGATGCCTGTGGCAGTTAAATGGGAATAATTACTAGGAAAATGATATTGGTTATATAACTTATATCATTATTATATAATGTATTGCATAATATAAAAATATTTGTTGATTCCATATTGTTTTGCATATAAGGTATATAACCAATGTAACTTCATTGATTGTTTGTATATCGTCTTGTCGATAATAATCGATGGACAAATATGGATTATTATTACTGTTATCAAAGATGCGTCGAATTCAAGTGTGATGCTGCATCACCGTAGTAGATATTCCACAGATATGCGAAATATACCTAGATACCAAGACGCTCCTAAAGAAATTGTAGCTATCCCGCACTTATTAACTTACACCATCGTCCACGCGCTCTTAGCACTAACGGACGCACAAGCAGATTTATTTAGAAACTAAAGCATTTATCAATACACAATATACACTACCGCTCAAAAGTATTTAGGCAGTATTATGTTTACCAAAAAAACATTATAATAAAATGAAATACGTATTTAAAATGTAGTTCAGTAAGATAAATGGGTGTTTATATATCGCGTAAGGTTTACTATCATTTACCTGCACTTGGTCGGATTACCATAAACTGTTTATTGCGCTGCAATTACAATAACAATCCCTCTGAATTTACTGGGTAAATTTAGTCATCTGTTAGATTGTAGGTAATAATGTTTAAATTACCTTCCTAGAAGATTATAGTGAAATCTGTAACCTATGGCCAGTTGCAGTGTGGTATTTACTCTATTCACGTCGTGAGCGAAATATCGTGTGACAATTTTTTAAAATGCCCCCGCGAAGAGAAATTAGTACGGAAACACGTGCGCTTATAATAGCTTACCATAAAAGTGGCATAAGTAATCGACAAATTGCCAAAAAAAATAAAATACACCACGCTACGGTTGACTATAACGTACAAAAATATCAGGAAACTGGCAGTTTTCTTAACAAAAGACGGAGTGGAACGGCAAAAGCGACAACATCTGCAGATGATCGCAGAATAGTGGTTACCAGCAAGTTAAATAGACGCAAAACAGCCCCGGAAATCACCGCAGAATTAAATGTTGGTCGCCAAAAACTAGTCAGTGTTGAAACGTCGCCTACAGAAAGCCGGACTCCATGGACGTATTGCGATGAGAAAGTCATTACTACGCCAACGAAACAAGCAAAAGCGACTTAAATGGGCTCGTGAACACCAATACTGGACCATTGAAGAGTGGAACAACGTCCTATGGACGGATGAGTCCAAATTTGAGCTGTTCGGAACCCGAAGACGCATATTCGTAAGAAGATCTGTGGGTGAACGTGCCAGAGAGGAGCGTATTGCTGCTACCGTGAAGCATGGTGGAGGTTCTATCATCATTTGGGTCTGTTTTGCTGGGGCACTAGTGTAGGGAAAATTGTGAAAATTGACGGTAGATTAAAAAAAGAAGGCTACCGCGAAATTTTGGAGAACCACGCAATACCTTCCGGAATTCGACTTTTGGGTCAAAATTTTATCTTCCAGCAAGATAATGACCCAAAACATTCATCTAAATTATGTAAAGACTATTTACGCCATTTAGAAGAGGAAGGAACTCTCAAAATTATGGAATGGCCTCCCCAGAGTCCCGACTTGCATCCAATCGAGTTACTATGGGAAGAACTAGATCGGGAAGTACGGAAATCGGCTCCGACATCAGCTACTGACGTGTGGAACAAATTCCAATCGAGTTGGACCTCGATAACACAAGAAACTCTGGTAAAACTTATTGCGAGAATACCTCGATTGTGTGCTGTAATTATTAAATCAAGAGGAGGTCACATAGATGAAAGCAAAATTTAAATTAAACGTTTTAATTTTCACA
This sequence comes from Trypoxylus dichotomus, assembly GCA_023509865.1. Classification (NCBI taxonomy): domain Eukaryota; kingdom Metazoa; phylum Arthropoda; class Insecta; order Coleoptera; family Scarabaeidae; genus Trypoxylus; species Trypoxylus dichotomus. The sequence continues at coordinate 3,473,360 of CM042082.1, forward strand.
TTTATTTAATATATTTTTATTCATGTACGTGTATCTGTACATAAAAAATAAATATTATTAACATTTTTGCTGTCAGTGAGAGTGCGTAAACACTTTTGAGCGGTAGTGTACATACTTTCGGGTGGCCTGCTTCTACCCCAAGTAGTATTGTAAATTTATTACCTGCAATATTGTCCCAAAAATAACCCTGTTTGGGGCGATGAGAATTATTCTAAAAATTACTATATTGGGTCATAAAATATAATAGGTTTTTAATCATTTTCCAATTGATATTTTTGGAAGTTTGCCTGTATAATTTATAAAAAATAAACTTCATAAAGGAGTTCATATAAATTATTTATGCATAAAAGCAATTATATTATCTTTCAGTAGAGTTTAGAGCATTTTACAGGGTGTCCGAACTATACTGAAAATATCTGTATACCTGGTATTGTTTGTACAGTAGCTAATTATTTCACGTTTTTGAAAAGTAATATTCCAATTTCGTTAGTTATCAACTTAGTCCTTTAATTGTGTACATGCTGATAGAATTATTACATGAGGAAGAGTATTTATTTTTTAAATATTTTGTTAAAACTTAGTGTCGATTCTACTGTGCTACAAATACGATTTTTTTAAGAACATTCTCTAGACTTTCCTTAATAATGTTTACTAATTTCAGCATTAATCTGATGCTGCGATCTTCTGAGATATTAAATGAGCTGGGGAAGGTGATTTTGCATTAAAAGTACCAACTATTACATACTTTACACAAAGGCAAAATTTTGTGAGATGTTGTTTCCGTAGTGTTGAAAGGCCAGGAATTAGTTCATTTACATAACTTTCAAGAAATTGTTTACTTTTGGGGCTTGGCATGGTGGATAGCCATTTATTCAATGTATAACATATCGGTGGTATAGAGTCATACGTATATTCTAGACGTTCTTAATTAAAATTGTAATCGTTACATCTTATTCTAAACATATTGCAAATATTCAAACGCCCATCGATTTGTACCGTATACAAATAACACTAATGAATGCAATACCACATTTATTTGTTTGCCACTTAAAGAGTTCGCCAATAATTTTCTTAAACATTCTCATATATTCTAACCCATGTGCATTCAGATAGAAGACGTTTTGTGATATTTCATAATAAGAGAATAAATAATCTCTCTAATCGTTAGCTTTTCCAAGGCTAACCTACATAGATGGGTTAATCGTGATGCATAGACTGGTGTTTACACGTTTAACTAATTGATTCTAGATAAACATACACATAAACGGGTAGTAATATACAAGTTAAATAAACGGTGAGAACCTTTGCCAGCGACTAACAAAGAGTAATCAATGGGAAAAAAAACCTTGCAAGATGATGTTGCATTTTCGTGTCAAGTTTGTTTCTTTTATGGAATTTCCTAACATAAAAGTGTGTATGTTTGTAGGTACAATTAAATGTATCTCGAACGTGTCACGGACATCATTTAAAACCTGTTATGTTACATGTGTACGAACGAAGGTTTATTTTATGGGGATTTTAACAAGTTAATTGTGAGTGAAATTTTACCATTAGCTTGACTTTTGTGGTTATCAATTAGAATAATTACCATATGGGTTTTGGGGTCGTCCATAGATATAAGACGACTTTATTGAAGCAAGGAAACTTTAACAGACCCTGGAAAATTTGATGTGTATTTGTATAGAGACTAATACGATCGAAATTGATATTCAAAAACGTTTCCTTTAAAATGGTTGCATTCTCAAAACAATTTAGTCGTATTTTTGATATTACCTGTTCCGTGAATTATTAGAAGACCTAAAAGAGAGTATATTCTTTAAATCTCGAATTTGAGATTGAACATTTTCGTAAGGAATATATTACTTAAAACTTCTTAAGTTTCATTTTCATATACAGTGAAATCTTCGTTGAGCGGACACCAACGGGACCAACTGAAGATGTCCGTTCAGGAGGGGTGTCCGCATAAAAGAAATATGTAGTAGATACAACAAAAATCGTGTTTTAACGAAAAATGAATATATTAAAGAAATTGGGATATTTAAATCGTATATGTATATACATGTTTTTAAAATAAATAAGAAACTTTAAACTTAAGAAAAAAAAGTTTATTTCCCTTAGATATATACATACATACAAAGTATAATATATGTACATAGATACATAGATGAAGTATGCAATACAAAACAATGAAATGAATAGTCACTTTAAAGACGCAAAAATTCATATATTGTTGTTTATCTTCTCTTTTTCTTTAAAATCTTGAAATCGTATTTCTAATTTAGAAAGAAGCTCCAAAGACTCTGTATCTCCGTGATTTTTTGAGCTGCTTGGTCAGGGTAATAGCTTTGCCATAATTTGGGATAGCTTCTACTGGCACTGGAACCTCATCCACATCAGAATCTTCCGAAAGTTCTTGTATTTCAATTGGATTGGCAATTTCTTGTTCTGAATCTGGATCTTCAACATACAAATCTTCATCTACGTTCAAAAAATCACTAAGGTTTTCATTATCCGTCAATTTCAATAAATTCTTATTTTTGAGGATATCCGAAAGTACACTAAGAGGCAAATCATCTTCTAGGTCAGATGTATCAGCCTCAGTTAACTGGTCTTCACTTTGCATATTTACATGATTGAATCCTGCTTTGCGGAAGCAATTTTGAACTGTCTCTTTGGTTACTTGGTCCCAAGCGGTTTTTGCCAAATAAACTGCATCCAGTGGTGTAATTTTCTTTATTAACTCAAAAGCTGTACCAGCAGTTTCAATGTTTACTAGTAAATATTTGAGTATTAGACTTCGGTAATAAGTTTTAAAATTCTTTATAATCCCCTGGTCAAGTGGTTGACAAGCTGATGTACAATTAGGGGGTAACAATAATATTTTTATATTATTTAAGTGAACGTCTTTCGGATGAGATCCCGCATAGTCTAAAACTAACAAAGTGTTTCTTTTTTCTTTAGCCATTTACCAATCTAGGTCTTGCAACCACTCTGTCATAATTTGTCCTGTCATCCAAGCTTTCTTATTGTATTTCCAAGTTACAGGCAGGTTATTTATATTAATGTTTTTAAAAGCTCTGGGTTTAGCTGCCCTACCAATGACTAGGAGTTTTTCTTTTTCACCCGCCATATTTGCACAATGCAAAATTGTAAACCTCTCTTTCGGATACTTACCCCCAACACATTTTTCCTTCTTTAATGTGAGCGTTTTGTCGGGTAGAGCCCTAAAATAGAGGCCTGTCTCATCGGCATTATAGATGTCTCTTGGTGAACATCCCTTAATCAAAGAAGGACATTTTTTTAATAACGATGAAACATCTTCGGCGTTAACCGAAGCTCCTCCTGCCGAAATCGCTTTAAAACTTATATTGCGGCGGATTCTAAATTTATTGAGCCAACCAGAAGAAGCACTGAATGTAGAATGTCCCAAAGAAGCGGCTATTTCTCTTGCTTTACATCGTATTAGCGGACTTAAAAAAATAGGTTTTTTGCGTTTTTGTCACGACAAACCTATTGGTAATCTCACTTGTTTTATCTATTTTAGAATTTAATATGAAAAGAAAATCAACGCATTAATACAAGAAAACCTTATCTAAAGAAATCATACGCATACCTGTTAAAGGAATCCCCTTATGCCGAGCTGCTGTAAACCAGTCATAACACAATTTGTCAATTTTAGTACCATCACCCGTCAAAAAGCTTCATTTTTCATTCAAATTGCTGTCCGACATCCATTTGTTTAGAAGGATTTCTTTATGTTTAATTATATCTGCAGCTTGTGTTTTTCCAGTATTAAAACGCTTGGATAAGTTCCTTACACTTAATTTCTCTTTATTTTAAACTTCAACAATCTCAATTTTTTGTTTAAGCGTGAGAATTTTTCTATTTAGAGCAACTTCCACAACGAATGTGTCGCCCACTGTGTCTTTTCCGCAAAGACATCAGACTAATATTGAAAGCAGATTCAATTGAAAGCGTACACCCAAAGAATAAGAACGGTAAATCCCCGACCAACTTGGGGAAGTTCCTAATTCACGCCAGGCGGAAATGCTCGACATAGACTGCGTTTGTACCGAAAGATTAAAGTCAGTAAATCTCCGGTTTACTCGGGGAAGTCCCAGAGAAATTGGCGCGCGGCGCGATTGAGAAATGCAATAGCAATACTCTCGATATAAAAATAAGATAAGGCGTTTCTTTTTATTTTATTTTTTGTCCGGTTAAGAGAATATTTTCTCGTGTCCGCGTCCGTTCAAGAGAATGTCCGTCCAAGAAATAGTTAATACAATGGAAATTATATGAGAGCCGGTCGGGAGCATGAGAAACTGTCCGTTTAAGGGAGGTGTCCGTGTAAGAGGGGTATCCGCAAAGAGGAATTTCACTGTATATGTATATGGTGCATTTGTGGTTGGCGCGGGTATACTACATGTTATCTCTTTTTTCTCGGATTCTCCACATTTATTGAATGTCCTGGATAAGACCTTATTGACGTTTCAGTAGCATCGCAGCTACCATCTTCTTGAACGTGTTACTATCGGTGATGGAATAGCATGCCGTGCCTTTAATAGCGTCTCGCAATTTAGAAATCTATGGGGTATGAGGATCTGCCCTCGTAGTAAGCATCTTTATTCGTGCTAACTATTTCTCTAATTATTTTTATAATGCCTTGTCGTAACCTACTTATTGACTTTCCATCGTCATTATAATTTATGTGATAGTTCAATATAACTAATTACAAATAAATATATTTATTTTAGTATTTTACTTTAACTAATATAACACAGTACAGTCAGTAGATGCACTTATATTCAATGTTTTATTATTACTTGGTTTATTTTCAGAGAACTCCCATATAGAGTACTTGGTCAACTTCAATACGGTTAACAAAAACGGCAAGGATTACATGACTGTCGATAAAGATAAGGTGACACTCTTCAGCGAATTCCTACATTACCAACTGGATAATTTGTTTGGTAATAAAGAATTAAGTAAGTTAACGTATTTAATATTCGTTTTTTCTCTTTCTATAAGTTAATCCAGCGTCCCTTATTTTATATGAATTCTTGATTGTTTTTTACTACTTTAACAAAGTATTTGAAAATTTAATTTAAATCATTATATTGCTCGTCTCACTAAGCATGGCCGACGGCGATTTATTGACAGGTGTAATTCCCAGAGCTTCGCAAAAAACGTCGTGATTTTATTGCTTTTAAGACGGCTATTTGAAAGAATCAATAGGTCATGTGTCGCTGTTTGTAATAATAACTAATTGATAAACCTTGTTATATTCCCGTTCGTTTTAAAATCACCTAAGAAAAATTCCGAAAATTTTTGGGTGATTGTCAAGGCAATCAGACTTCGGCCTTGAGTTATATATCGTGTTCATTTGTTTTGTTTTTGAAGTAACTCGGTCTTTTTCGCTTATATTGGACGATAATATACGATCTGCTGGTATTTCATTTGTTTCTCTATTTAAATCGGATGCCGAATATGCAAAGTATTAATTGCGGTATCTAATGATAAACTAAAGTCACTGTTAATGTAATTTATGCATACTTTATGGGGTAAATACCATCTTTGCATGAACTTTTTGTACCTAATTATTTCTCGATTTTGAAAAGTAATATTCCAGTTTCGTTATTTGTTAACTACGTTAGCAAATTGTGGATACGCTTATAGAATTATTACATGAATAAAAGTACTTCTCTTTAAAATATCTTGTTAAAATTTAGTGTCTATTCTATTTTCACGTGCGTGTTTCTCGTCCTCATTACTCGCCAAATTTTTGTCTTCTCACGGAGTGGCGGTGTTTAAGGCGACTTGATGTAGTTCTTGATTTTTATTTTATTGTTATTGCAATTCTCAAGATAAAGTTTGTTACCTTTCGTGTTAGGTACAGGTATAATATGCGGTTTGTTTTGATATTTTGGATGTAACCCAATCTTTATTCCGTTGTTGATTTTAATTTTTTAGTACCGGTGTTAAATAATTTCTATTTTGTTTAATTATTTGTTAAGTTACTTAATCAGATTTTGATGCCTTATTATCCTTCAGTTCTATTATCGTTTTGAGTATTTGTTGCGTCACTTAGTGTCTTCATTTGGAATTGTATCTTCTAGTCTTTGCTTTTTAAAGTACTTATTTATTTCTTGAGCTACTTCATACGAGCTCGTTGTTATTGTATTGCCTTCTCCTTCTATTTTTTGGATTGGTTTTCTTCCTGTTCTCTTTTCGTTCATTTCTCTAGTTATTAAAGTCTACATTTTTGATGGTTCGATTCTGTATGTCTCCAATATTTTTTTACAGTAATTTTCTTTTGCATTCCTCATCTTATATACTGCGTCTCTCTTTGCATTTCTATAATTTTCATGGAGAGGATATTTTGTATACTTTTTGTACAGATTGTTCCTTTTCTTTTTTTAATTTGTTGCAGTACTTTTGCATCTACACTAGGGTGACAGAATAAAATAGACACCAGGTAAAGCGGTATAAATATGTAAACAGCTAAATTCTAAGAACGAATTAAGAACTTTCTCTTGTCATTAGGGTAGGGGTAGATGTATCGGAAGGAATTCGTCATAGTTTAGTATCGTTACAACTATGCCTCGCTTACAAGGTTCGAGTGATATTAGCGAGTTCACCCGGGGTCGCATCGTTGGCCAGAGTGAACGCGGCGCTTCGCAACGTGAAATAAGTAAATTTTTAAATATTCCGTTGTCCACAGTTAACCGTGTGATTACACAATTTAGACGCAAGGAAAAAAACAACAGTGGAACCGAGACCAGGTCGTGCCGGACCTTCTGAAAGAGGTAAAAGGGTGCTTGTGCGCGAAGTGTTAAGAGAACCGTGAAAAAGTACAGCTGAGCTTGCGGCAACTTTACAGAAAAGTCAGTGCACCGTTCCGCGATACACAGTGTGGGGATGCATAAAAGGGTGACAAAGAAAAAAACTCTCCTTACGGCGTTTCAAAAACGACGCCGAATGGCTTGGGCAATCGAAATGCGAACGAAGCCCGAAGAGCTTTGGCGGTGTGTCATTTTTTCAGATGAAAGCAGATACTGCCAATTCAGTGATAGTGATCGTACGTGGGTATGGAGATGTTCCCCACAGCAACTGGCCGACAAATACGGCGGTGTGAACATCATGGTGTGGGGCGCGATATGGTATGGTGGAAGATCGCAATTAGTAATCTGCGACGGAAATATAAATGCGGCAAAGTGTATCCAAATATTAGCAGAAGGACTACTACCGATATTCGACAACGCCATTTTATCTAAAGAAGACGTCACTTTTATGGAGAATGGAGCACCCTGCCACAAAGCAAGAAGGACCACATGGAAAGAGGAACAGGGGATTCGGATTTTACCATGGCCAGGCCAATCACCAGACATGAATCCGATAGAGAATGTTTGGCACATAGTCCAGACAAATATGGCGAAACGACCCCGAAAACCCAGCAATAAGGAAGAACTCGTGGCAGCTGTTTCAGAAGAGTGGTTAAATATTCCAGAAGACACCATTAATCATTTAATAGATTCTATGCCAAGACGACTCGCAGCACTTCACGCAAGTAAAGGTGGATCGACAAAATATTAGCCTAATTTAAAAATTTTAGAATATTTTGTATATACATATAACGGGAATAGTATCTTTTTTTTTAAATAGTAGGTGTCTATTTTATTCTGTCGCCCTAGTGTATCTATAAGCATCATCTTTTTCGTTTAATTATTATATTGTTTGGTTTTTTGTCAATTATCTTTTGAAGTATAGTTGATAATTGCTCGAAAGCATCTATGTACACTACCGTCCAATAGTTTGGAAGCAGCAATGGATTTTGCAAAAAGTTACAGATACAGTAAAAGTTTATTTTCGTCGATATGACCTCTTTTGACTTTGCTAACCGCTACACAAATTTTAGACATTCTTCCGAATAATTTTTCGAGACGTCAATTTGTTGCCATGCATTCTATAAATATTTCCATAGGCGTTGAGTGCTCTGAGACCCTTCGATCAAGTTCATCCCATAAAAGCTCTATGGGGGATAAATTCGAACCTTGAGAAGGCCAAATCGGGGAGACCATATTAACAATTCCCTATTTAAATGACTCAATGTGGTAAAAGCTGGAGGTGTACCATAATACATATCTAGGTTGATTTCTTTTACCACATTCGGCATTGAAAATAAGTACTGTGTTTGCTCAGATTTTACGCTGTATCCGCATTATTTACTACATCAAGGTATTTGAAGAACGATTCGTCTAAACACAAATGAAAAACGCTTTGCCTAGAAGCTGCAGGTTCGAATCCCATCGGTACCATGAAATCTTCAATTTTACAAAGTGATTGAAAATAATAAATATAACGTAAATTAAATTAAATTTTCACGACTAGGCTCAATGTAGTCAGAAAAAGTATGTTTGGACTTTAGAGATTATGTGTAACAATTTTATATTTGCATACAATAATTTGTAATAGGGATTAACGATTTCACGATATGCCTATCAGTGGTATTATTTTAAAGGAATTTCAGCTTGCTTTCAAACTTATCGGCGATAGTGAGTATAAAATTGAAATTCTACTAAAAATATATGACATTTATTGGTCCTTGTTAACGATTCGAAAAAATTTAAATATTTCCTGTTTTATTAGTTGTTATCAAAAACATAGATTGAGTTTGAGGCATCGTCTTCCGGGAATATTCTCCTGACAAACTGATGTAATATATCTCTTTTTTCTACGAATAGAACTAGATAAAACTTTTCTATACAATGTACAATAATCATTCGATTTCTATAATTTTTCTAGGTGACCAAACAAATAAAATATTAAACGAAAACTTCAGAGAAGTAGGCAATGAATTAAGCGGTCCAGTTACGGAGACAATAAGGAGCATCGTGACCAACTTGATCAAGAATTACCTAACTAAAATACCAATGGATGAGATCTTCTTAAAGGAATAATGACATTAATGTGATTAGTACATTTATTTTTCAACAGAAAATATATATTTTTACATGTTAATTATTGTTTCTTTTTCTGACATTCACTAATTATAAAAGGCTTTATCTAAAACAATACCTTTTCATGTGGAGCTTCTCTTTCAACATTAAAACATTAAAAGTCATCTTAGATTGCCCTCAGATATTTTTACGAAATCAAAACAAACTTACCCCTTTCAAACACTCTAATAAGCTTTTTTTCCGTTTCAAGAAAATTGATCAAAATCTCTTTACGAAAAAGAAAAAAAAAACAATACACCAAAGGAAAAATCAAATTTTTTTCCCGCTCCACTCGATCAAAACAAAAACCACGTGCTCAAGTCTGAAGCTCGCGTAAATCGAAAGCTCGTCGACCACGTTGATACGAGGTAACACCTAGGCAGACCGCGATGCGTGTGCCGACTGAAAGCCGTCCGAGATTCGAATACGGTGGCGCGTGCTTTTCGGCCAATGTGTTGGCGTCGGTGGGGAAGCAACCCCATCCAGCAGCCGATACGGAGGAAGCCAAGGTACTCGCAAAATTGGATATTTCGTATATTATCTGCACATATGGGGAAAGGTAAGGGTTAGTGTTTTTTTTTTTTGTTGGAGGGCGGAGGGAAGAAGGGGGAGATATAGGATGTTTTTGGTTTTCTATTGCGTGCTCTGCGGATGTTTGACGTTTTAGGGACAAACCGCAAATATGTGAAGTTTATTGCTGAATTGGAATGTGACATAGTTGAAATTGTGGGAGGATGTTTCTATGCGGTCGAAAGAATTTGTCGTGCTTTAAAATGTTTGCCAAAGTTGACTTGTGTATTATCGGAAATTTTTTAATTAACAAAAATGGGGTTTTGCAAAAGAGTATCTAGTTAACTCCCATAATGGTAAGCTTGTATGATGTATGGTAATTTATTCAACTATAGTTACTTTCTCATGTACAGTGAAATTCCCCTTCGCGAACATCCCTCTTACACAGACACCTCCCTTAAACGGACAGTTTCACATGGTCCCGACCGGCTCTCATATAATTTCCATTGTATTAACTCTTTCTTGGACGGACATTCCCTTGAACGGACGCGGACACGAGATAATGTTCTCTTAACCGGACAAAAAATAAAATAAAAAGAAACGCCTTATCTTATTTTTATATCGAGAGTATTGCTATTGCATTTCTCAATCGCGCCGCTCGCCAATTTCGCTTCGCCGAGTAAACCGGAGCTCCAAATAGAAAAATTCTCACGCCTAAATAAAAAATTGAGATTGTTGAAGTTTAGAATAAAGAGAAATTAAGTGTAAGGAAGTTATCCAAGCGTTTTAATATTGGAAAAACACAAGCTGCAGATATAATTAAACATAAAGAAATCCTTCTAAACAAATAGATGTCGAACAGCAATTTGAATGAAAATAGAAGCTTTTTGGGGATGGTACTAAAATTGAGAAATTGTGTTATGACTGGTTTACAGCAGCTCGGCATAAGGGGATTCATTTAACAGGTATGCATATGATTTTTTTAAATTAGGTTGTCTTGTATTAATGCGTTGATTTTCTTTTCATATTAAATTCTAAAATAGATAAAATAAATGAGATTACCAATAGGTTTGTCGTGACAAAAACGCAAAAAACCTATTTTTTTTTAGTCCACTAATACGATGTAAAGCAAAAGAAATAGGCGCTTCTTTGGGACATTCTACATTCAGTGCTTCTTCTGGTTGGCTCAATAAATTTAGATTCCGCCACAATATAAGTCTTAAAGTGATTTCGGGAGAAAGAGCTTCGGTTAATGCTGAAGATGTTTCATCGTTTTTAAAAAAATCTCTTTCTTTGATTAAGGGATATTCACCGAGAGACATCTATAATGCCGATGAGACAGGCCTGTATTTTAGGGCTCTACCCGACAAAATGCTCACATTAAAGAAGGGAAAATGTGTTGGGGGTAAGTACCGCAAAGAGAGGTTTACAATTTTGCATTGTGCAAATATGGCGGGTGAAATAGAAAAACTCCTAGTCATTGGTAGGGCAGCTAAACCAACAGCTTTTAAAAACATTAATATAAATAATCTCTCTGTAACTTGGAAATACAATAAGAAAGCTTGGATGACAGGACAAATTATGACAGAGTGGTTACAAGACCTAGATTGGAAAATGGCTAAAGAAAAAAGAAACATTTTGTTATTTTTAGACAATGCGGGATCTCATCCGAAAGACGTTCGCTTAAATAATATAAAAATATTATTTTTACCCCCTAATTGTACATCAGCTTGTCAACCACTTGACCAGGGGATTATAAAGAACTTTAAAACTTATTACCGAAGTCTAATACTCAAACATCTACTAGTAAACATTGAAACTGCTGGTACAGCTTTTGAGTTAATAAAGAAAAGATGATTTGCCTCTTAGTGTACTTTCGGATATCCTCAAAAATAAGAATTTATTGAAATTGACGGATAATGAAAACCGTAATGGTTTTTTGAACGTAGATGAAGATTTGTATGTTGGAGATCCATATTCAGAACAAGAAATTGTAAATCCAGTTGAAATACAAGAACTTTCGGAAGATTCTGATGTCGATGAGGTTCCAGTGCCAACAGAAGCTATCCCAAATTATGATAAAGCTATCTATTACCCTGACCAATCAGCTCAAAAGTTTTGTCGAAAATCACGAAGATACAGAGTCTTTGGAGCTTCTTTCTAATTTAGAAATACGATTTCAAGACGCCATTTTAAAGAAAAAGAGAAGATAAACAACAATATATGAATTTTTGCGTCCTTAAAGTGACTATTCATTTCATTGTTTTGTGTTACATACTTCATCTATGTATCTATGTACATATATTATACTTTGTATGTATGTATCTAAAGGAAATAAACTTTTTTTTCTTAAGTTTAAAGTTTCTTATTTATTTTAAAAACATTTATATACATATACGATTTACATGTTCCAGTTTCTTTAATATATTCATTTTTCGTTAAAACACGATTTTTGTTGTATCTACTACATATTTCTTTTATGCGGACACCCCTCCTGAACGGACATCTTCAGTTGGTCCCGTTGGTGTCCGCTCAAGGGAGATTTCATTGTACTGTGTTTAGCATTATTCCATAAAATTTTATTTTCCCTTTTGCGATGCATTTCGGCCTCACTGTGAAGACAATGCCATTGTGAGAAATTTTAAAATATCGTATTGCAAGTAAAGAGAGAGTAACAATCATTCCTCGCAAAATTCACATAGTTTGCACTTTTGCGAATGACTTGCCAGAGGGTAAATTTAATCGGTCATATGGTATTAGTTTTAAGAATGCGAGTCTACTAAAGGTTTCTCCTGACCAGGGTATACCCGAGTTGCAGTACCATTCGAAAATGCGAGCAAACAGGCAATTAGATTTGGAGAATCTTTTTCTAATGATGAATATAAGCGTGGGAACTGTTTATTGTACTGTTTATTCACGGTCTCAGCTACGCACAAAAGGAAAAGATTAATAGCGTCAAATACAGATTCTTTAACTAAAATAAATGGTACTTTATACGAAAACCTATCCACACAAGAAAAATGGTACCCATAATAATATTATATTCACAGAATTCCTTTAATAATAATCTTTATAACCCGATTGATTTGCAAGAAAAAAGAAAGTTTAATGGGAGGACAATACACATGCTAACGTAAAACTCGCAAACCAAATACTTGTCTGACTTCACTGCCGCGCAGAGAATATTTCGACAGCATTACCAGCTTGGACGTCATGGACGTGTCCCATCTGCGCATGCGATTACAACGTGGGTGCGTAATTTTGAAAAAACAGGATCTGTCTTGAAAAAGAAAGCTTCAGGTGGCATTCGAACGGTACGTACCCCAGAGAACATTGAGGCTGTTACAGCTGCAATCGAGAGAAGTCCTCGCCGCTTCGTTCGACAGCAAGCATCTACGCTAGGGATTAAGCGACGAAGCTTACAAAGAATTCTGCACGAATTACATTTACACCCCTATAAGTTACAGATTATGCAACAATTACATGAACGAGACCCAGCGTCACGTATGGAGTTTAATAGGCAGATATTGGCTAAAATTAACGAGGACGCGAATTTCGTTGGTAACATATGGATATCAGACGAAGCCCATTTCCACCTGAACGGTTTCGTAAACTAACAGAATTTTCGTAATTGGGCCCAGGACAAATCTTATGAGTTACACCAGCGACCACTACATAGCGACAAGGTCACAATATGGTGTGCTGTATCATGTCATGGTGTTATCGGCCCTTATTTTATTGCACGTGAGGATGGTAGTGCAGCGACAGTAACATCCGCTCGATATGTTGAAATGCTTCAAACATTCTTTACACCGAGACTGTACGAGCTCAATCCTAACATGGAAAACATGTGGTTTCAGCAGGACGGAGCCACGTCACACACTGCTCGACATTCGATGGCAGCAGTTCGTCAATTGTTTGGAAGACGCATTATTTCACGTAACGGTGACCTTGAATGGCCTGCGAGATCCCCTGATCTTAGTGTATGCGACTTCTTCCTATGGGGGTATCTTAAAGGCAAGGTGTACCGTACACGACCTGCAACAATCCATGAACTGAAGGAGAACATTCAACAAGAAATCACTGTCATTCTCCAAAATTTGGTACACAGCGCATTCCAGAGTTTTCATAACAGGCTGTTAGAGTGTGAACGCCGAATGGGAGGACGTCTTTCCGATGTCATCTTTAAAAAGTAAAGAGACACTTTTGGACATTTTGATTGTAAATTTTTTTTATTATTTCGTTAATAAATTACTAGTTTTATGAACTTATTCGTGGAAATGACGTTATTTCAAAATTTCCCGTTCCCCTGCGCCACCACGTATAAAGCAACAAAAATTTACACAAATTAAAGCCTTCTGCGTTCAGGTAATTTATTTTTTTTTGATTTATTGCTTTATATTTGTCTATTATTACATTATTCCATAAAAAGAAAACCGAACGTGAATTTTCTTTCTCTGACATCGATCAAACAATTTAGGAACTGTAGCGTTCAAATCTACCCATCCATTTTTCAAACAGCCCAAAATATTTTCGCAACCTCTACGACCGACAGGTTATTTTTACTGCAGACCGAAAACGTTTTCCATCTCGAAACGGCGTACCGATAGCTTCAATTTCGTATTACGTTATTCATGAGGCTTCTATCTCCGCTCCGGCCTGATTTTTATTTATTGCCGGGTAAAGATTCTACGTCATTCATACTTATAGACCTATTCCACGCATTCGGCGAAGGTGAAGTCGAATTGCCGAATGCAAAATTCGCTCGGTTCACGACGGGGCTTCCTTTTACAGAAAGCGGGAGATATTTCGTATGCGGATGAGATTTTGTGAGAGTCTAGGGGATGCTGCATGTAACGTTGGCTGTCTTTGTATCCCGTTCTTGAAATGTTTCTTTTAGATGTCACTAGTGTGAAGCATTTATATGAATGGGTTATTTCCTTTTATATTTTGCTAGAAAGTTTTGTTTCCGTTTCAGTCCTAGTTTCATTAAAACACTATCTTAAAGGAAGAGCTTCGATCAAACAAAACACTTTTTAGTTTCTTAAAGAGACAAAAGTGTTAATGTCTTAACATGAATTAGAGCAACATGCAATTTAGTGTAAAATTCGGGATGTGATTTAGAACACTTCTTTGAGGTTGAGGACATCCCTATTAGCCAATAAGGGTTTGTACCACGAATAAAGGTGCTTATTAGTGCTCTTGTCTTGAAGATCTTGAGCATCTCTGAAGAAGAGGAGGAAAATGCAAAATATAACGTGTGTTGGTAAAAATTTAAATAAACTGGTTAAGAAGGATGATTTAGGAAATAGAATGAACACGCTAAGATCTTCTTGTAAAGACAAATAATATTATATAAAATCCTTCTAGGAAGCAGCTGATATTTATTGAGAATACGCATTTCAAAGCTTATGCTTTCAAATTTATATAATAGTAGAGGTTTCTGTGTTTCTTCTTTGAGGCAAGATTCATTAATGTAATTTCGAATTCCCAAAATAGTACTTAGACAAAGTGCACAACAAATTAACTGCTAATGCACTAGGATGACAGAATAAAATAGACACCTACTAATTAAAAAAAGAAGATTCTATTCTCGTTATATATACAAAATATTTTAAAATTTTTAAATTATACTAATATTTTGACGATCCACCTTTACTTGCGTGAAGTGCTGCGAGTCGTCGTGGCATAGAATCTATTAAATGATTAATGGTGTCTTCTGGAATATTTAACCACTCGACTGTAACAGCTGCCACGAGTTCTTCCTTATTGCTGGGTTTTCGGAGTCGTTTCGCCATATTTGTCTGGATTATGTGTCAAACATTCTCTATCGGATTCATGTCTGGTGATTGGCCTGGCCATGGTAAAATCCGAATCCCCTGCTCCTCTTTCCATGTGGTTGTTGTTCTTGCTTTGCGGCAGGGTGCTCCATCCTCCATAAAAGTGGCGTCTTCTTTAGATAAAATGACGTTGTCGAATATCGGTAGTAGTCCTTCTGTTAATATTCGGATATATTTTGCCGCATTTATATTTCCGTCGCAGATTACTAATTGCGATCTTCCACCATACCATATCGCGCCCCACACCATGATGTTCACACCGCCGTATTTCACCGTCTGATGCAAAAATTTGTCGTCCAGTTGCTGTGACGAACGTCTCCATACCCACGTACGACCACTATCACTCGATTGGCAGTATCTGCTTTCGTCTGAAAAAAATGACAGACCGCCAAAACTCTACGGGCTTCGTTCGCATTTCGATTGCCCAAGCCATTCGGCGCCGTTTTTGAAACGCCGTAAGGAGAGGTCTTTTCTTTGCCACCCTTTTATACATCCCCATACTGTGGAGGTATCGCAGAACGGTGCGCTGACTTTTCTGTGAAGTTGCCGCAAGCTCAGCTGTAGTTTTTCGCGGTTCTCTTAACACTTCGCGCACAAGCACCCTTCTACTTCTTTCAGAAGGTCCGGCACGACCTGGTCTCGGCTCCACTGTTGTTTTTTCCTTGCGTTTAAATTGTGTAATCACACGGTTAACTGTGGACAACGGAATATTTAAAAATTTACTTATTTCACGTTGCGGGGCGCCGCGTTCACTCTGGCCAACGATGCGACCCCGGGTGAAGTCGCTAATATCACTCGAACCTTGTAAGCGAGGCATATCGTTGTAACGATACTAAACTATGACGAATTCCTTCCGATACATCTACCCCTACCCTAATGACAAGAAAAAGTTCTTAATTCGTTCTTAGAATTTAGCTCTTTACATATCTATACCGCTTTACCTGGTGTCTATTTTATTCTGTCACTGTAGTGTACTTATAAAACCACTAAAGACTTCCTCTGGAGAGCAATTGGTTTATGAATATACGAAATATTCAAATATATCCGGAGGTAGGTTCTACCTACCTCTACAACTTTCCAATCGTCAATATTTTATACATAAGTAGGTCCACCTAACCCTGTTTTAATGGTATATAATGCTTCAGGCAAAATTTTTCTAATCGTTCATTGGAAACCCTCAAACCAATTAGCTGCTAGCTTTGAATTAATGACAATATTAAGAAAACCCTATTGGAAAATATAGGCAAAGTAACCCTCTATTTAGAAACGTATATTATCCACAGGCCTCTTATCTTTTATAACGCCATAATTCTGAGGTCCAGCACGTTTTCAAGTTCCTTCGTGCTTTACGCAAGAAATTCCTAATGAATTCAAAATAATTTCAAGATCATTTCACTCCCCGAGTTTTAAACAAAAGTAAATATTATTTTTGCCCGAGTAAACTTTAGACAGAACTTCTTCGTGGAACGCTAAATGATTGAAGACTGGCGTAGTAAAGGAACATATAATAACAAGAGGCAATTACTTCGGTAGACAATTAACTGTTTCTTATTTCGCCAGAACAAATAAGCGATTTCCACTCTACCCCGGTGTTAAATTAAATTAAACTTGTCCTCGAGTAATGTCTACAGAAATTTGCGAAGCGGAATATGATGAAGTTGAATTAGTGTCTGGAACAGACCTAGGCAACTAGTTTTACATGAAAGTTATTTGTATTTAAACTCTGCGAGAAGAGAAATACAGCTGCGAGCAAATGTTATAGGCGGGGTAACTTTTTTAGCGTTACGATAAGACGAGAATCTCAAAACTAAAAAAGAAACACATAATTCAGTTTATAAGGTTCTTTTATTAAATAAATCAGTATTTAATGCTGCCTCCTCTAGCCTTTATTACAGCTTTAATATTTTTAGGCATAGTAGCTACCAGTTTGTAACATGTTTCTGGGGAAATAGACGCCCATTCCATAAACACTGTTTGCTTTAGGGCTTCTTTAGAGGCATGGTTGTATTTACGAACCCTGTCCTTCAATATATGCCATAGATTTTCAATAGGCGAGAGGTCAGGCGATTGTGGGGGCCAGTCCAAAATCTTCACTTGGTTATCAGTAAACCATTTCATTACAGGTCGAGCCTTGTGGCAAGGGGCATTGTCTTGCTGAAAGTAATACTCCTCTGAGTCCATATCATAAAATCTGACAATTGATGGTTCGAGAACCTCTTCCAACATCCCGATGTAGCGTGCCCCATTCATGCCGCCCTCGCACACATGGACTTCCCCTACCCCTTGTGCAGACATACACCTCCAAATCATAATGCTTCCACCGCCGTATTTAACAGTAGGTGAAATACATTCTGAGGAAAATGTTTCGCCGGACCTCCTCCGAACATAACTTGCTCCGGAAACGCTGTGCACCTGCACAGAATAAACGAAGGGCGTTAACTTTTTGGATATTTCTATTTTAGTGAGAAAAGTAAGGGCGCTGAGTTCAATTATGTATATTACAAGGATAATGAAATATTTTTAAGCACTTACGTCTATATTAGATCCATCGGACCAAAGTACTTTGGCCCAGTCATCTACAGTCCAATGTCGGTACTTCTTTGCCCACGTAAAACGTTGCTTGCGGTGTAGCTCGGTCAGCAAAGGCTTGTGTCGCGGTTTCCGGGCACGTAAATTCGCCGCAGTTAACCTTCTTCTTACCGTATGCACGGAGATTGGTGCGTCTCGTTGAGCGCGGAGCTCTGCAGAAATCGCTATCGAGGACTTGTGCCTATCGCGGAGCGCGATACGCTCTATCAATCGTTCTTGTCGCACAGTCGTTACACGTTTTCTACCGCTCTTGGGTAGATTATGATACTCTCCAGTCCTTTGGTAGCGGCTAATTGTGTTTTGCACTGCACAACGCGAACATTTTATTGTCTTAGCAGTGTTTATTTGTGACAATCCTTGTTTGTGCAATAAAATTATCTGGCCTAATAAAGCCTGAGATATATGGGGCTTTTTTGGCATATTGTGTATACACAAACTTACAAAAGAAGGTCTGCACTCTAAATGATTTTTTGAATCCGACAAACGATGTTTCTTTCTCTATGCACAATATATTACTCAACCTAAAAATTTTAAGTTCTGTCTAATATAGCTTCGTAATTTAAATTTTTTAGGAATTCCTACTTTAGATAACGACCAGGTATAGGTTCGCAGTATCCTTGTTCTAAGAAGCGCTACGTGCTGCGCGAAATGCATGTTTGATTAGGGTGCCTATAACATTTGCTCGCAGCTGTATATCCGATATCCTACAATTTCATTTACGTAGAATAGCTTCGTTATTCAGGAAGATCCTTTTGAGTTCACACTAAATATATATATATATTGTATTATATTATTACGGTATTTTGTAATCTCTCTAGCAATAGAAGTATCTGAAGTATTAATCGAAGATTTTAATGAAACTTTGTAAGTTTGTAGACTCTATAGAGCTTTTTCGAAATCAGTTTTGAACGGTTAAAGATAGAAAGCAAATAACAGTGGCGGGGTATGCATAAACAGGCTGTTACAATAATAACCGGATAACGTTTCAGAAAGATAGTAAATATAGACTGATAATTATAGAGGATGTCCACAAAATGATATCAAATACTTCTTTATTTTGAGATATCTTGTGTATTGTTGCGTGGTTATATTACACGTTAAAATCTATGTAAATTAATATCACATACTAAATGCTTATTTGTGATAGTTTTCCAGATACATGCTCATTAATGATTTGCATTTTTTAATATTTGTTAATAGTTATTCGTAGTATGAATAATAATTGTATTTATATATTGTTAGGGTATAAAACAATATCGGAGTACAAGATGTAAATATAATTGGGAATGTCGTCTATAAAAATCAAAAATGAAAGAGGACCGAGGGTAGGTCTCTGTGGGACGCCCTTCTACTATTGATGGAAACTATCCTCTTCCTATTGTCAAGGTGTGCTCAGCTATACTACTTATTCTGTACATGTTTCTGTACCAAAGGTCAATAGGGTGTTCTAATCAAAACAGTCCATTTCAGGACCAACAGCGTACGTGGCTAGAAGCCCGGATATATTATTCTAACACATGGGCTGAAAAGTCCCGGGCCTAACACATAGATGACGCTAGTTTTATTGCAGTCACCTTTCTCTCAGTTAGTACTAATCTTCAAAAGACAGCTGTTAAAATTTCCTGATATTCTATTCATTAGTTTCTGAGTTATTGTGCTAAGAGTCACGCTACTTTTGTTATTTTCAAAACAATGGATCAAAAACAATTTCGTGTTTTAATTTTACACTGCTTCTTGATGGGAAAAATACCGTTCAAGCGAAGTAATGACTTGAAAAGTGTTATGGGGACCCAGCTCCATCAGAAACAACAATAAAACGTTGGTTTGCTGACTTCAAACGTGGGCGTAGAGACACCGATGGTGCAGAATGCAGTGGACGTCTAAATGAGGCGGTAACACCAGAAAACATCAAAAAAGAATCCACAAAATCGTTTTGAATGATCGAAAAGTGAAGTTGCGTGAGTTAGCTGACATCGTAAATATATCAAAAGAACGTATTGGCTTTATATTGCTCTGTTCAAAGTGGGTGCCGCGTTTGCTCACTGATGACCAAAAACAAGAACGTGTTGATGATTCTGAGCAGTGTTTGGCCATGTTTAAACGTAACAAACCGGAATTTTTGCGTCGGTATGTGACAATGGATGAAACATGGATCCATCACTTCACTCCGGAATCAAAACGATCGTCATCTGAGTGGACAGCAACTGGTGAATCTCGTCCACAGCGCCCGAAAGCACAACAATCGGCTGGAATGGTAATGGCTTCGGTATTTTGGGATGTGCGTGGTGTAATATTCGTCGACTATCTTGAGAAAGGAAATACCATCAACAGTGAATATTATACAGCGTTATTGGAGCGTTTGAAGGCCGAAATTGCAAAGAAACGACCGCATATGGCAAAGAAAAAAATGTTGTTTCATCAAGACAACACACTCTGCCACAAGTCAATCAAAACAATGGCAAAACTACATGAATTGAACTTCGAATTGCTCCTACATCCACCGTATTCGCCAGATTTGACTCCCAGCGACTACTGGCTGTTCGCAGACCTCAAAAAAATGCTCGCCGGTAAGAAATTTCGCTCGAATGAAGAGGTTATCGCTGAAGCTGAGGCCTATTTTGAGGCAAAAGATAAGTCGTTCTACAAAAGTGGTATTGAAATGTTAGAGCGGCGCTGGAATGATTGCGTTGCTCTTGATGGAGATTACGTTGATGAATAAAGCTAATTTTTTGAACCAAAAAAACCGTGTTTTCTTTGTTAGGCCCGGAACTTTTCAGCCCATG
This sequence comes from Trypoxylus dichotomus, assembly GCA_023509865.1. Lineage (NCBI taxonomy): Eukaryota > Metazoa > Arthropoda > Insecta > Coleoptera > Scarabaeidae > Trypoxylus > Trypoxylus dichotomus. Next base: position 3,494,078 of record CM042082.1, read on the forward strand.
TGTTACATACGGTGACCGCGAGAACATCCGTCACAACATATACGTATGTGTACATATAAATATGATAAAATTACGATTTTCTTGTATTTTACCAACTTATTTCAGTTTCTTGGAAAATACTAGTGTCGGTAGGATTTGAACCCACGCCGCTCCGTTACCGGCAGAACGTCCTGACCAACTGGTAGACCAAGAGGACTGATAATTTTTCATAAATTTAAATACGTTAGTAAAATACAAGAAAATCCTAATTCTCTGTTATTGATCTTTCTTTTATACACTTAACAATTCAAAACTCATTTTGAAGAAATGAAAATTAAATATGCAGCAATGGAAGGTACTGTTGAGCGAAACTCGAGTAGAAATTGGTAAAGTTTCATTAAAATCGGCGATTAATACTTTGGGTACTTCTCGCGTCAGTAACTTCGGGTATTTAAATTACCTTCGAGAAAGAAGAAGCAGATTTTATGATTTCCAGCAATCCGAGCTATGAGGGTGACCTGAAATGTTGCCGGAATCTACAAGAAAAACGATATTGGTGTGGTTTTCTATTTTTCGATGTGACACTTTTTCAAACGGTGCTGTAATCTCTTCAAGCGTCGACGACATCCTCATTTGAGGCAAATCTCTTTCCGCCCAGCGATTTTTTCAGGTTTGGGAGTAAGAAAACGTAGCTGGGGGTCTAGGTCCGGTGAATATGGAAGATGAGAGACCAATTCATAGCGCAACTCATTCAATTTGGACACGACGATGCGGGATGTATGATGCATTGTCGTGGTGGAAAAGCACTTTTTTCCGTTGTAATCGTGTTCGTTTCTCCTTCAATACTCCATCGAATCGGGTAAATAAATCGCTGTAGTATTGCCGCGTGATCGTCCTTTCCTTCTGCAGATAGTCGATGAGGATCACACCTCGACCAAATGGTCGCAATGACCTTTCCGACCGATGGAACGGTCTCTGCTTTCTTCGGGGCCGATTCGCCCTGAAAAGTCCATTGCATCGATTGTTCCTTGGTCTCCGGTATGTAGTGGTAGATCCAAGTCGCAATTGCGGTTATGAAACGCTTGCGGAAATCCCTTGGATTACGTTGGATCCTGGCCAGACACTTCTCCGAAACCCTTTCTTTTCATACCCAAAATTTCGTGTAGGATATGGCCAACGCGTTCTTCTGGGATGCCTGTTGTCTCTGCTACCTCTTTTAGCTTCAATCGGCGATCGCCTAATACGACATTATGAATCTTGTCGACCATTTCATCGTTGATAGCGGTTTTTGGACGTCCATGTCATTTGTGCTTGCGCGGCCACGTTTGAAATCCTCATCCAGAAGCTGATGGTCGAAAATGATGGTCTACATCCGTCATGGACCTCTAGCAAAATTTCGAATTTCCGTAGCCGTTTTCCCAACCATCCACAAGTATTTTATCACTGCACGAAATTCGATTTTATCCATTTTTGCTAAACCGCCTGATTTGCTACATAAAACACACTCTTAAACAAACACTATTGACAGTAGACGTTTGAAATTTCGACAGATGCCATAAAAAAGGTTACCCTTGCCGACCAAACATTTCAGGTCACCCTCGTACAGCTAACTCTAAAATTACCCAAACATGCAGGTTGGCTGTGCACCAAAATTCTATCAATTCGCACTCCAGTTCGAACTTAGGCTCCAATCAATTACATTTCAATTTATTCAAACGCGATGTTCAAACTTGCTTTCGACGGTGTTAACACATTAATCCATGACAGTTAATGTCACTATCAAAATGGTTTTCAAAAGAATCAAGTTATAATACCTAGCTCAAGTCCAGACATATATTTTCTATTTCAATGCCATCTTCGTCTTAGAAACTTTATGGCATCAAGGTGTAATATATCCTGTATATATGAGACACATAGCTTTGGTACTTACCTTTTAAGTAGATCTCGATTTGAATTCTGCGATTTTCACCTAGCAGGAGGACCAAAAATCAACTCCCAACTTTATCGTTCTCTTTTTTTTATTTTATTGCCTTATTTTATTGCTTATTTTGCTTAAACTCTAAACAACACACACTTTTAAACTTTGAAGAATAAAATTGAACACTTGTACAGATTGTCTGATGCAGTTTAAGATTATTTATTACAACTATAAACTAGATGTTTTTCTATTGCTTTAAAATGCTAAATTGTACAATTTATTACTATCGAAAAGATTTCCTTATTTAAATATTGCTTAGGGGATCACTTTGCTTAAATAGATATGATGAGATTGCTTTTATTACGTTTTGCACTCTATGTTTACCAAACTAGATTGTTTATTGTTTATAAACAAACGCTTAACTACCAAGTTTATTATTAATACGTGCACGGTTTCGACACTTAATTCGCTAGAGATTGTTGAACGCTAGATTGATTGCCTTACGGTATGTTATACGTCTTGTTCTACGTTGATAATTATCGAGAAATTCGAAAAATTGAGCGGTTTAATTACGGAGGTGTTATTGCATGCGATTTTTGCGGGTTAGCTTCGCTAACGTTTGCTTAGGTTAGGCTAGATGGCGTGCGATTCGAGTTTGTGAGGATCGATTCCTGATTATATTGGACGCCAATGTTGCAGTTGCAGAGGTGGAATCGTTCAGGTTATTCTCGTATCCTCAGCAAACGGAAAATTGCCAAGGGATTTAGAAGAAAGTTTGAAGATATAGGATCAAATACAACTTAATAATTAATGGTATATAAAAATACTATTAATTTTTATGCATATTCCTTTCACTTCTGAAAATTTAAAAAGTGAAGTATAATTTTTCAGTTATAGATGTCGTTGTTAGGATTTAAAATCATTTTAAATATAATTTGTGGGCAATTTAAACCTATGTAACCTAGATACTGTTAATAAATTCGAAATTTATGGTGGTGACAAACAGGCGTATACTTTTTTTTTTCATTTCTTTTTGTTACAATGGAAGTTGCCATATTTACAAGGGATTTTCAGTACAATCAATATAAGGGGGATACTCACTAAAGAAAATGACGATTGCAAGGACTGTGTGGATGTACAATTCACAGGTATAGCAGTAAACTCCACTCACACAAATTAATTAATTATGCGGAACGCAGCGTTTCGAGAGCACCTCGGCTCCCATTGTCAACCGTGTTACCGACTGAAAGTAAAAACTGTATGACACATGCAAATTATTTTCTACGCAGGTTCTAAAATTTCTAAACCATATGACTATTTACAATCTACTAGGTGGCCTCATGCCTTTTACGGGAAAGGATGGACCGAAAGCGAACCGTATCTTTAACAGGGCCTATGGTAATAAATCCATCAAACTCGAGTGTGCAATTGGGGGTGGTTCTCTGTTCCATAAGTTTCCGTTCTTTTTCATATATACGGTTTCGTACGCGTCTAATTCTCTATAATATTTCACGACTTAAAGTAGTCACAATTTTTAAATAAATCTTATGTCCGGATTTTACCATATGCTCTGCTACGCTTGATAGTTCAGGTTTGTCGAAACGATAGTGTCTAATATGTTCTTTGAACCTGGTTTCGATACTCCTTTTTGTTTGTCCAATATAAACTTTCTCACAATCATTGCATGCGATTTGGTATATTCCAGACCTTTTTATCATCTCCGGTTTATTTTTGGGATTCCCTAAGAGATTCTTTAAGCTGTTTTTTGACACAAAAGACACGTTCATATTTAGATGTCGGAAAATTTTACTTAACCTTTTTACTGTTGGGTGAAAAGGAAGAGTTATAAATTTCTTATTACCTGTGTTTGTTGATGTCAAGGTCGTGGAATTTCTGATGTGTTGTTTGTATTGGACCTTCCTTAAAATACGGTCGACATCCATAGAAGAGAAACCATTGTACCTCGCTACATCTTTGATATACTTTAATTCTTTGTCGTACCTGCTCTTGTTTAGCGGAAATCTGACGAGTCTATTGACCAGAAAACTAATCGCGGACATTCTTTGTTGTTCGCAATGGTGCGAATCAACCGTGATGAATCTGTTGGAATTAGTTTCTTTTCTGTAGATGTCTACTTCTAATTTATTGTTGTTGCATATGACTAGAGTATCTAGAAACGGAAGGCGATTGTTCACTTCTTCTTCAATAGTAAACTTGATCGTGGTGAATTTTGAGTTCAGTTCTCCTAGAAAATCTTGTATGTTTCCTTTGTTGGTATCAAACACAGCGAAGGAACATATTAGACACTATCGTTTCGACAAACCTGAACTATCAAGCGTAGCAGAGCATATGGTAAAATCCGGACATAAGATTGATTTAAAAAATCTGACACTACTTAAAAACGTGAACTCGTATAGAGAATTAGACGCGTACGAAACGGTATATATGAAAAAGAACGGAAACTTATTGAACACTCGAGTTTGATGGATTTATTACCATAGACCCCGTTAAAGATACGGTTTGCTTTCGGTCCATCCTTCCCCATAAAAGGCATGAGGCCACCTAGTAGATTGTAAATAGTCATATGGTTAGAAATTTTAGAGCCTGCGTAGAAAATAATTTGCATGTGTGATACAGTTTTTACTTTCAGTCGGTAACATGGTTGACAATGGGAGCCCACGTGCTCTCGAAACGCTGCGTTCCGCATAATTAATTAATTTGTGTGAGTGGAGTTTACTGCTATACATGTGAACTCACTAAAGAAGTTTTCTTCCATCTTTCAGGTTATATGTAATCTCGATATAATTAACCATGAACCATTATAAATTCTTATACAGGGTCATTTACATAAAAAAAATTATAACAAACACAAACAAGGATCTGTAATAAACAGGCCATAGTGTTTTCCTTCATGTAATATAGAAGGACGAATTAAATATAAACCGGACTATGGTTTTAAAACATGTATTGGTACAGTAAAACAAAAATTTGGATATACCTTATTTTTCTGTATAATTCACACATTTTCCCCACCGTATCGGAAGTTTTTCAATTTCGTCATCAAAGAATGAATGTGGTCGCGTCTGTAACCAATTGCGCACGAACATTTCCACATCTTCGTCGTCGTCAAAGTTGTGAACTCCCAGTTCTTATTTGAGTGGCCCAAACACGTGGTGGTCATACGGTGACAGATCGGGACTGTAGGGTGGATGTTCCAGTGATTCCCAGTGAATTTTGTCCAACTTATTCTGGGTTAATGCATCTGTGTGCAGTCGAACATTGTCATGAAGCAGAATCGCACTTCGAAGTGGGATGTCTCGGCTTTTTCGTCGATAGGCCAGTTTTACTTCATCAAGCAGTTGGTATTAGTACGCAGCATTAACAGTACGTCGCTCATATAGAATCTCAAAAATCGTCGCAAGGACTTTTTCAGAAGAGAGACGTGTCTTGGCTTTCGGCGGTGCTGCTTCTTCAGGTTTTCGCCACTCCATGCTTGCCTACTTAGAGTCCGCGGTGTAATGGTACACCCACGTTTCATCACAGGTGGCAATATATCTCAACAAATCAACCTCCTTTGTTCCATGTCGTGCCAAAAGCCTTTCACCAACAGCAAGACGGTTTGCTTTGTGATCTTCCATCAAGAGTTGATGAATCCACCTTGGCGACACTTTTCGGTAACTTAAATCATGTGAAATGGTTAATTTGGCAGTCCGATATGATATTCTGATGCGTGCAGCAATTTCCAATATTGTTTTCCACTGACTTCGGCTATCGGAAATTTTTTGTATCAGTCGTAGATTTGGATCCTTGACTGCGTTTTTTCAGCGAACTGTGCAGGTAACCGACTCAAAATTTCGACAGGTTTTACGCTCTCCCACGCCAAAAATTTAATAATAATACGTTGCTCAACAGATGTGTACACCTCTTGTTCAGACACTAACAGACTACTAACAGCCCATCAACACGTCACGCCATTCACTTCCCCTAGAGGGCGTTAAAAAGATAAATCCGGTTCATATTTGATTCGTCCTCGTATATTAGGTGTTAGTGCTGTAACTGAGGGTTTGTCCGAATGTTTATTTACATTATCATCGAACGGTTCTGTGTTAATTTGAACAATTTTATTTTGAGTATTTTTTATTCTTTTGTAATGTTTAGAGTAACAATTACCTAGAAACGATTGAGGTAAATTATAGAGATGATGAATTACCGTTACAATATGTTGTCGAGCTTGGTCTGGGGATGATTATTACTCCTCTAGTAGCAATAGATCGTCTAATGAAGCTAAGTTGCTAAGCATTGTGTTAAATATATTAGAAATATTTGTAAAGGTGTGTTTTGCTTCTTCGTCCATATTGAATATGGATTTCCAACAAGTATCGACCGATTCAATCGAAAACCTATCAATTGTCTTCCGGGTAATTTAATTTTGATTCGAGATTATACATATACGAGGGCAATTCCAAAAAAAAGGTCTCCCATTTTTTGGGGACGTAGAGAAAGTTTTAATACGGTTGTTGGCAACACTGTTGTGAGTGGTGCCTTCTCCGCCACTACATAAGCACGCAGACGCTTCGCTCGGATGCTCGGTCTTGGCTTGGTAGCCAATCGAAATGGAGCTCCCGATAAACGTTACCGCCAAGTGCGAAGTGCGCGCAGTTATTCGATTTTTGAACGCAAAAGGGGTTAAACCGGTTAAAATTCACGGCCTATTGACGAAAGTGTATGGACAGTCGTGCATGGATGTCAAAAACGTTCGCAAGTGGTGTAGAGAGTTTACAGCCGGTCGTACTGAAATTCATGACGAAGAAAGGAACGGGAGGTCGTCAATTGCCGACGAGGCAATCGCGAAAGTTGAGGAACTCATGTGTAAAGATCGGAGGATCACTCTGGATGCTCTCCGCATTTTGGTTCCTGAGGTTTCCAGAAGCACTATCCACAGGATTTTAACGGAAAAGTTGCAATATCGGAAGGTGTGTGCAAGATGGGCGCCGCGTATGCTGACAGAAGACCACAAACGGCAACGGGTTGATTCTTCCCGCGAATTTCTTCGCCGCTATGGAGACGAAAAGGACAACTTCTTGGACTCGATTGTCACGGGTGACGAAACCTGGGCATTCCACTTTACACCTGAGACAAAACAACAGTCACGCGAGTGGCGGCATCCCTCTTCGCCCAACCCACGAAAATTCAAGCAAACACAATCTGCCGGTAAAGTCATGGCAACTGTGTTTTGGGACAGGAGGGGGGTACTGTTGGTCGACTTTTTGCCTGCTGGCACAACAGTCAACGCTGACAGGTACTGTGAAACACTGAAGAAACTCAGAAGGGCAATTCAGAACCGGAGAAGAGGGATGTTGAGCAACGGTGTAAGCATTCTCCACGACAACGCCCGTCAAACCGTCGATCTCCTGCAAAATTTTGGTTGGAACGTCATCACACACCCACCCTACAGTCCGGACTTGGCACCCAGCGATTTGTACCTGTTCCCTAAGTTGAAGAAACATTTATCTGGACGGCGGTTCAGCTCCGATAATGAGGTGAAAGACGAGGTTCAACGCTTTCTGAAGGGCATGGCGGCAAGCTGGTATGACATGGGCATTGTAAAACTGCCACAGCGCCTCCAAAAAAATGCATCGACCGAAATGGCGATTATGTTGAAAAATAAAGCATTCTTCATTCTTTAAAGTGATGTAGCAATTATAGAAAATAAACGGTTCTTTGTATATCTAAAAATATAGGAGACCTTTTTTTTTTGGGATTGCCCTCGTAAATTGTGTTGTGATCTTTTTGGTCTTGGAGTATGACTGAATTAAAATATGCAGTATTCGTTGGAATAATCCTTTGAAATCCTATTATTAGTCATAGCTTCATACACTTGCCGTTTGATATGATATTTACTTTTAGTATCATGATTTAACCAACATGCGTTTTCTTCGTTTAGTTGCTTGAGCCTTGCTCTTTCTGGGCGTATGGATTCATAAGTTGTCTTAGCGTAAACATTAGTAAATTTGAGGTAACTTATTATTGCAGAAATAACTCGAGTTATTTATATCAACATTTATTTTATTAATCTTATAACAATTAAAGATATTTGTATACATAAATTCTAAAATTATTAGTACGTTCTGTATTATTTGAAGATATAAAATATAGTGCTAAGAAACAACTATAATTAGTTATTAAACGCTGTGCTTAAGAAGTATTGCATCAAACGGAATGGGACGTGAACGAAATTTATCATTCTGCAGAATGAAACTACTGTTTATAGAGATCCAACGTATGTATCCCTCCACTAGATAAATAATTTGAGTGGTGTAGTTTTCTGAGATACTAGCCCCACACTTTTTGTAATCGTAAAGATCAATATTAATTACAAAAACAATTGCAATATTTATGAAAATGACACTGTCTTCACGCAAAAGTATCTTAATAAACATGACCTGACTCCTTTGTGTCGTTAATATTGTCCAGTACTGGAGTTAATCTTAATAATAGTTGAAACTAACGGGAAAACGTAGAAATATTGTAAATATATTTACCAAATAATATAAAATACAATAATAATCCTTATTTTTAATGACTCCTTCGCACCGTCCTGGCATAATATCCACCAATCGTTGACAGCGTTCTGGGGTGATAGACTATCGAGCAGTTCGAACAATTTCCCATAACAGTTGTTGTGTTCTTCATTCTATATTGAAAATTCCTTCTTTAATATCAGTCCACAAATTCTCTATTGGATTGAAATCTGGAAATTGTGCTGACCATTCCAGAATCTCATTCCATTGCGAAGTAACCAATCTTTCTTCGGCTTGTATGTTTAGGGTCGTTGCCGTTCATTAAAGCCACTTTAATGGCACATCTTCTTCTGAATAAGGCAGCGTAACGTGTTTAATTATATGAACATGCCCATATTTGGTTAAAATGTCTCTTATCCAATATATGGGCCCTGGATCGTAATAGGAAAAACACCCCTAAATCATAATTTAACGAACAGTTTAATAGTTCTCGAATAAATTTTATTTTAACATTAACTGCTGCGTTCCTTCAGTATAGCGTATTTTTCAGCCCATTTTATTTATTTAAAACAATTGCACTTAAACACTATTGAACGCTATTGAATATTAACGAATGTAAGATAAACATTGCTATTATTTTGTCCAGATACAATACATATATTGTAAGTATAATATGAGGGACTTCCCCAATAGTTTGACAGGAATAAGTTCTCGTTAACATTCTTATAAAGTTTTATTTGATTCATGATCTCATGTGTAGACGACACTACTATTACTTTCAAAAAAATGTATAAAACTTTCGTTCACAGCATTCATAGTTTCATAATGCTATTACAGTTTCTGTCCATTTTATTAGGGCCACCTCATAGACTTTAGCTTTTGTGTGTTTCCAACGCGATAATTTACAAATACAAGTATAAAATTTACGAATAGGATTTACAATACCCATCGAAATATGTTCCCTAAATATTTTTCTAAGAAATTGAGAAAGTGCCACTTGATGCTGTTATCTCCCTCATGAATCATTTTGTACTGCATCAAAGATGAGCAGAAACAATATTGTGACACACAGTAATTCGTAGAATATTATTTGGATTGCTTACTATTGTATAAAGGATATTTATCTGTTTACGTAACAGTATATTCTCCGTGTTTACGTGCTAGTCTTGAACTTTAAGTTATTGCCTGTATGTGATTTATATCTTTTAAAAAAGGTAACATACAAAGGACATTCCAAATGAGAAAGAATTGCGTATTGGGGTATAGTTGGTTATAGGGTTGTATTCCCAACGCACAACTGCAAAGAAAGAAGAAGTATCCCGACAGACAGTGCAGCGAATCTCCGTTTTAATGAAAGAAAAGATTCCCAATACAAGCGTCGAAAGAGCGTTTTGCAAAAAGAAAAGAATCACTACTAATCAAGATGGTCGACGGAAAACCGAGGTTTATCCGCCAAAGAAATAGGAAATGTATTGACTTAACAAGTGCAGCTATCCATGCGTACAGTATGTAGACGATCGTAGGAAGCCAGATTAAAATGCAATTGAAAAAGCCAAGGTTAACACCGATAATGAAGCGAAGATAGGTAAGACAAACTAACTTAAGTAATGATTGGGTAAATCAAGCACATTTTTTTGTTTGATAAGACAAAACTAGAAGCCATGACCGAAAGAGCTTAATTTATTAGACGACGTCCGCCTGAACGGTTTGGTGAAGCTAGTGTACTAAAAACAGTGAAACACTCTTCGTCAGTTATGGTATGGTTCTGTATATCAGTCCTAGGTCCTGGACCATGGTATTTTTGCGAAGACACCATGAATCAACACCAATATAAGCGTGTATTGGAGGATGTTTTGATGCCATATATGAATGATCTAGATCCGAATGAAGGCCCTTATGCATTCATGCACTATAAAGCACCATGCAGCATGGCCATACAAAGTATTTTGAAACGTATGCTCTGCCAGTGTTATCTTGGCTGGGAAATTGACAAGGTGTGGAGTGTTAATAGTATTCCAAGAAGATATGTGGGAGAGGATGTGTGGCAATTTAATCACGCTACAATTAAACATACCATTAACGCTTGCATAGACAGTATGCCAAAAAGAATAAGAGCAATTATATTTTAACAAAATCGCTATTTTAGCTAGTGGCCTTATTAAATTGGACAGGCACTGTATTTTGTCTGCTACTGTATATTAAATATATTAAAGATTGTTAATAATAATAATTAATAATAATAATAATAATAATAATAAATAAATAATAAATTTTTTAAAGTACAAGAACTTCAAACACCTTCTCTGAATCTGCTCTAGAAGATGTATCTGATAGATGTACATAGGTGACCAGACCAAGGACGCATACTCCAGTCGAGACCGAACAAAAGCGAAATAAAGAGGAAGAATGGCTGTTATAGAAGCAAATGGTCGTGTAACACGTATAATGAATCCTAACATACTCAACGCTGATGTACAAATACTGGATATATGCTCCATAAACGTCAGTCTTGAGTCAAAGACGACGCCCAAGTCTCTCATAGAGGTCTCTCTAGGTAAAGAAGATCCAGCCAAGTGATAGATATATATAATTGGAGTCGTCTTACGATTGTAGGTGACAATTTTGTATTTGTTTTCATTAACTGTTAGTTTGTTGTTGACACACCACGTGTGGAATATATCGAGTTGGCTTTGCAAATAATCACAATCCTGAGAATTATTAATTGTTGAATACAACTTCAAGTCATCTGCGTATAACAACTTTGGAGAGTTCAGTTAATAGCACAAATCACTTATATATATGAGGAACAGAAGTGGACCCAAGTTACTCCCCTGAGGAACTCCAGAGCTCGGCGCGAAGTAATCAGACTCAAATCCCATGTATGTCACAAATTGCTTTCTATCAAGAAGATACGATTGGAATAAAGACAAAAGAGAAGACGAAAATCCAATATTGTCCAATTTATTAATAAGCACGGTGTGGTCGATTCGATCAAAAGCTTTTGTTAGGTCAGTATACACAACATCTACCTGTCTCCCAGCATCAATACTATCAGATAGGTATTGTGTAATTGTAACAAGATTAGTTACCGCAGATCGTTGAGCAACGTTGAGCGTGTTGGTCATTTAAAATCCAGGGTCTAACTTGAGCATAAATATACTTGTACAAACATTCCTCAAAAACTTTAGCAAAATTATTTAATAACGCTATGGGACGATAGTTGGAAATAACACACTTCTCTCCATTTTTAAAAGCAGGCACCAATTTGGCAATCTTCCACACAGACGGGAAGGTGGATGTTTTGGGAGTAAAACTGAACAAGTAGCAAAGAGGAGAGCAAATATATTTGCACAATCCCTAACAAAAAAGGCCGGAATGTCATCACTACCCGCCGTGCAATTATCCTTTAAGGATTTCATAGCATTAAGAAATATTGATGTAAAAATTTAATAAATAAAACGGGGATAACAAAACAAGTATCTTTTAAATAATAACTAACGTTTAAATATCCAAAATATCGATTTATTTTATACATTACGTTATTTGCCGGTCATTCTATTTGGTGCAATACTTTATATACAGACGTCTTTAAATGAAAGATATTTTATATTACATAAATTGTTTGTATATTAGGTGAAATGCATTCATCAATATTTTTAAAAGATATTTTGTAACAATAGACTATATTATGCAAATAAAGAGGTAATATCAACAGGTACTACATTTGTATATAAAATTTGTAGGTATATATATGTATATAATTTGCTTCTTGCAGGTGGACAGTTTTACCTACATAATTCTTGTTTGTACTTTTACTTCGTTGATTGAAGTGGGAAAAATCGTTCTATTACTACTAATTTACTGTGTTAGAACGCTGAGAAATATATAAAAACTATACGGTAGAATTAGTTAATACGTTAATGGCATAATTAGAATATGTACAGCATAAATATCGTATTGGTAAAACGTTAGACAGAGGTATTGACAATTAAACGGCAAAGTGAATTGTTTTCTAAATTTTTTTTTTCACAATTGTTCGGTATAATGACCAAATTTTTCGTTTACGAACTATCCATATCATAATCACATATGTATATATAATGTTATTCAAAAGTAAGTTGCCAGTTTGAACAAGGCTTAATCTTTATAGATATCATTAATGCGATAAGTGGATGAGTTTTGTGTGTACGTAGAATACAAATATATCGATGTGAGTTAGGTCTTGGATTTAATCAACAAATGGTGATCGTATATTAGTAGGTATTTTCCATACCTTTCGCCTTTTTTTTTGACCTATTAGATCATCAGATGTGAATTTCGCTGATTATAGATTATGGAGATGTCTCGAGAAAAGAGAATTGAAGCAATGCATTTTGATGGATGCTCTAGCCTTATAAAATTAGCACGTGCTATTAGTCATAGATTTAACATTTCCGGCTATTATTCTAACATCTTTCTCTTTCTAAAAAAATACGGAGATGTAATTTGGACGGGATTGGATGTACTTTGATTGATGTGTATTTGAAAAGTGTCTACTATGCCCGCAGTATAAATGAATCGTATAATCCTATATGCTACAGCAAAAGATATAATAAGACACATTCTGAATGCACTATCCCGCATAGAATATTGTTATAAATACATTTCTCTATTTTCAATAGAAATTTTCCTAAGTAGTTTTATAATAAATCGCATCAAAAACATTTGGAGAGAAGTAACGCGAACAAGCCAAATTCTCTTCTTTCTTGAGCTTATTTGAGTTGTACCAACACCATGAAGTAAGTCACCGTCGCACCTAACACCTATAATGTATAAGAGAAAGAAAATTAGATCAATTTTTATTAGTACACATCGCTTTTTAGCATATTGGTAAATAACACGGTTCACATTCATTCTCTTAATGTTATTCACTTGTTAATGTTTTCATGGAATTATAATAGTAAACAACTAACGCAGACTAATCTTGCTGGCATAGAGTTGCATGTTGTAATTGACAAATACACTGTGTTAGCGTCACTAGATTTGTTGCTGTTAATCCTCCACGGAGATATCCATGTTGGTAAGGGTAAATGAGGGTCCTCGCGTTGTGGCGAATGCACTAGTAGATAAGATTCTGAAAGACCTTTACGAAGTTGGAAGAGTATTGAAATTTATAATTGCGATTTATTATCATTCTTGAAAACAGGATGACACACGTAGGTGTGTAGATTTTTAATTAGAACTCCTTGTAACATACACTAGGGTGACAGAATAAAATAGACACCAGATAAAGCGGTATAAATATGTAAACAGCTAAATTCTAAGAACGAATTAAGAACTTTCTCTTGTCATTAAGGTAGGGGTAGATATATCGGAAGGAATTCGTTATAGTTTAGTATCGTTACAGCTATGCCTCGCTTACAAGGTTTCACCCGGGGTCGCATCGTTGGCCAGAGTGAACGCGGCGCTTCGCAACGTGAAATAAGTAAATTTTTAAATATTCCGTTGTCCACAGTTAACCGTGTGATTACACAATTTAAACGCAAGGAAAAAACAACAGTAGAGCCGAGACCAGGTCGTGCCGGACCTTCTGAAAGAAGTAAAAGGGTGCTTGTGCGCGAAGTGTTAAGAGAACCGCGAAAAAGTACAGCTGAGCTTGCGGCAATTTCACAGAAAATTCAGCGCACCGTTCTGCGATACCTCCACAGTATGGGGATGCATAAAAGGGTGACAAGGAAAAAACCTCTCCTTACGGCGTTTCGAAAACGGCGCCGAATGGCTTGGGCAATCGAAATGCGAACGAAGCCCGAAGAGTTTTGGCGGTCTGTCATTTTTTCAGACGAAAGCAGATACTGCCAATTCAGTGATAGTGGTCGTACGTGGGTATGGAGACGTTCGTCACAGCAACTGGACGACAAATTTTTGCATCAGACGGTGAAATACGGCGGTATGAACATCATGGTGTGGGGCGCGATATGGTATGGTGGAAGATCGCAATTAGTAATCTGCGACGGAAATATAAATGCGGCAAAATATATCCAAATATTAACAGAAGGACTACTACCGATATTCGACAACGCCATTTTATCTAAAGAAGACGCCACTTTTATGGAGGACGGAGCACCCTGCCGCAAAGCAAGAACAACCGCATGGAAAGAGGAACAGGGGATTAGGATTTTACCATGGCCAGGCCAATCACCAGACGTGAATCCGATAGAGAATGTTTGGCACATAATCCAGACAAATATGGCGAAACGACCCTGAAAACCCAGCAATAAGGAAGAACTCGTGGCAGCTGTTACAGAAGAGTGATTAAATATTCCAGAAGACACCATTAATCATTTAATAGATTCTATGCCACGACGACTCGCAGCACTTCACGCAAGTAAAGGTGGATCGACAAAATATTAGTCTAATTTAAAAATGTTAAAATATTTTGTATATATAACGAGAATAGAATCTTTTTTTAATTAGTAGGTGTCTATTTTATTCTGTCACCCTAGTGTACATACTGTGTTCTGTAATGGAGATATGAAGTGAAAAGCTGTGCCAAATTATTGCTAAAGTCAAACTTATCGAATTTTGTTTTTAACACAGCATGGTTCATCCGATCAAATGCTTTTGAAAAGTGTACCCAGTATCTATTTGACTATGCACATTCTATACCACTTATGTAAAGTAAGTTAGGTTGGTGACTGTCAATGTTTTATCCATGACTCCATGCTAATATGATGAAATGCAGCTTCTAATGGCGGGATGTGTATGTGAATATATCACTATCTCAAGTGAGTTGTGGTAATATACACACCATTTCTTTGACTCTGCATAATACCTCTAACATGTGTTGCCTGCTGGAACTTCATTTCCCTAAGTAATATTATAGTTGTGTGTGATGACCAACTTGACTCTTGATCTTCTTGATAGGTAAATGACACCAGCGCTTTTCGGAAAGAAAAGAACGTTTTGTTCTCACATGTCGGGTTCCGCCGTGTCACTTGGTTTTTGTCCCGACGTTTCGCGAACAGCTGCGGTTCGCATTTTCAAAGCTACTGATGCGATCGCGAAACGTCACGGACAAAAACCTAGTGACACGGCGGAACCCGACAACCGTTACGACTATGTCAACGGCCGTGAAAGTCTGAGATACTATTCATCATGAAATTTTTTCTTTGTAACTTTCCATCAAGTTCTATAACATGATTTTAATTCTAGGTGATGTATCACATTTTCGTTAAACGAGGGGAGATATCGAGGTCTTGTGTTGGTTGAAAATTTTGGCATAGCAGAATCAGGTATCTCACATAAGATGTTATAGAAATTGTATTCAGTACCATTGATATTATTAAAAGTTTCAAGAAATCACCAATCTGTCTGTAGAATGCCAGTATATAATTTCTGCTAGGAATAAAGGACTTGGTGCGGTGCAATCGTGGTATTGAAATGTTAGAGCGGCGCTGGAATGATTGCGTTGCTCTTGATGAAGATTACGTTGATGAATAAAGCTAATTTTGAACCAAAAAAAACGTGTTTTCTTTGTTAGGCCCGGGACTTTTCAGTCCATGTGTTACAGCTAAGAAAATATGATGGTCTAATTAGTTTATTAACGATAATATTGCTGTGCAACAAATAGAATCTGAATTTAGATTTAAAAACTACTATTAGTGGAAAAAGACAGACTAGCGAGACTGACATTTGCGCAAAATTGTATGGGATTGAATCATCAATTGAAGAACCCACCGTTTTTTGATGACTTGATCTCGATCCTCTGTGAAAAATATACTAATAGTAAGCAATATAATAGTGTCAATGGAATGAAATCGGTGGTAAAGAAATCTTAGAATGGGAACTGCCGTTTAGATATCAATCGGGTTCGTTTAAATTATCACTGTTGTAAATATTTTCTGTAAAAAAGAAATACCAAATCGTCTTTTTCATTCGTCTCCCGTATTAATTTTAAGGTATTACTTGCCGAGGAAAGACAATTTTCTATTTGCCAAAGATTCAATCGCATTGTTAACATTTTGCTTACCGAAGCGAACAGATCTAGTGAAATGGTGAAGAATTTGGCTCCAGATATAGACATCGCCTTCTGACATTGCTGACAAACTATCTGGACGAACGTTTTCGCTTCTTCGGAACCGTCGTACCAATGACAGCTGTACGCGGCTTCCATGACTGAAGAACTCTGTAAATTAAAGGTAGGCGTTTGATCAAAAACCAAATCCTAGTCATAGCAAGCTTACCTCTTCTATAAGTCGATTACCAAAGATACAAAAGTGAAATACTTGTCCTAGAGCGTAAAGTAGGTAACCTATGACAGTTAGGGCGTATTTATTGACACCATCAATCTAGAGAAATAAAAGAAATTTGTATAAGCAGGAATGTAATCACCCACTCAGCAATGAACCCAAAAATGTACCTTGGTTGCTTGATAAGCTAACAGAGTCAACATGATGGTTGATGTTAACATATGCAGTAGTAAAGCTACACCATAAGCATCTCCTATGGCGGTTACTAATCTATAACAGATTAGAATTCGTATAAGAATATTTTATATGTCTCGAACTTACCTGACTACATGTTTATGCCTTTCAACCCAATACTTTATAGCCGATCTCACCATCAGCTCTTGCTTCTTAGTGAGTCCATTAGGACCTATACCACCGCTGCTAAATTCTTGTACATGGCTCTGCCTATACGTGATCCCCATTTCTTGATGCGTGGTGTATAGACCTTTCAAGTTAGCTTCTTCGTTCCTCTGATTGTAATCTGTAACATTAAAGCTTCAATGAAGTGAACACACTTCTTCAAAAGCGATAAGCATCACCGTTATCCACGAGATTGTCTTGAGATGTGGCGCTTGGCGCCCTGAAGAGGTCTGCGCTTTTTGGAACGTAAGTGTCTAGCGTTGCGGACAATTCCTAAATAACATAAAACAAGGGGGTTGTTAAAAAGAAGTTAATTGATGGTATCTTTCTTAGAAATTCGGTAGTATTACCATTAAGGGTTTCATTATTTCTTTCAGATGTTGTAGTTGTTCGCAGGCGAATATCAACCACGAACAGAAAAGAGAATCCAACAAATTCGAGTGCATCATGGAGAAACCCACGTAATAAACCTATGATAACAATAAGAAAAATATTTTAGGGTGTATGGTATGGTTTTGTATTGGTTCTAAAAGATTCTTTGAAATACATGCTTTTGGAGGGCAAGATAAATCGATGGCACAAGTGGTTTTGTTTTCTGATATTGTTTATGATGTAAGGGGCCCTGTACATGAACTAATAGTTCTTCGTATACATTCCTTTTTATTGCTAGAAATAAGGGAAGTACCTCCTTGATTCAATAGAGCTGCAAAGTTGCTATAAGTTCCAGAAGAATCCGCATCGTGATGAATAGAGACCCGATTATATGCAAAGTGCATATATTTTATTTTTTGCATATCTTTAATTAGCAATTTTTTTGCATATATGTCCCAGGTATATTTCTTCTCAAAAATCGATGCATATGTATGCGCATATATGCCAGTTTCCCTTATATTCAATAAATAACAAGTTGTATGTAATGAACAGATAGAAACCAGAAATGAGATATCTCAGTGGAGTGAGGGATCTAACAAAGAAGGGTTGAATGAGAAACTCACAAATACGAAAGAAAATAGAGATACAATCTATAATGGACTTTATGGAACAGCGACAACTAAATTGGTGACGACATTTACAACAGATGAATAACACCAAACCAGTAAAAATAATATGTGAAGCGAAAGTACAGAAGAAAGACAAAGACAAACATCAATAGTGTCGATAACGTTGTAAAGTTTTAAATCATCACCAAATAGAAATTTTTGACAACTAAGCGTATCACATACCTCATTAACACAAATAGTAAACAAGGGATGATCTAAATTCGCTCCTTGGGGGACACTAGAACTAGGTTATAAGTGATACGATTCATAACCCATGTAAGCTACATAATGCCTCCTTTGCATGAGATACGTTGAAAATAAGGAGATTAGAGATGTGAAAAACCCAATTGTGTTTAACTTTTTGAATAGTAGATACACCACTGCTCACAATAGCTTGGACAAATACATTAAGTCGCCAGGAAATATTCCGTATAGAATATCCTTCTTGATGTAGTAATAACAATATCGAGCTGCACATAACGGTATCTAATGATAAACTAAACTCATTGTTAATGTAATTTATGTATACTTTATGGGGTAAATACCATCTCTCCTGGAAATCTTATAATTTTGTATTTCATTTAGAATGTCATAAAATTTTTACCCGTACATTATTTAAAATACCTATATCTGGTATATGCTTATAGAATTATTGCATGAACAAAAGTACTTCTTTTCAAAATATTTTTTAAAATTTAAAGTATCCATTCTGTTATGTGTGCCGGTGTACATGATTTTACTGCTCTAGTGATGACTTGCATCGTCACTTTCGTGCATAACCGATGACAGGAAATTTTCGTCAAGTTAAGAGAAATTAGTCTACTGGATTAGAAAAATTGTATTTCCTTTTCTCAATTGACCTCTACTTTTCGGTATGGGATAAAGAACATTAAAGGTCCAACTCTTAAAATCGAACAGCATAACTTACCTGGTAGACCAGAGATATGTAATATGGAATACCAGACATCGCATCCCATGGATACCAAGCTCTGACTAATAATCTTGGCACCTCTTCTGTAATGGTTTCGTTTTCGTTGTTAGGATCTTTTCTCGTATGAACGCTGTCTCCAAAGAAGGTGATTGTAGTCCATGCTAGAATTGGGACAGTAACACAAATAGTTAATCCCATTTCTCGTAGAAGTTTGCCTCTATATTTTGACTTTATTAAAATACAGTGGAACTTCGATTTCAGAAAATTAAAATATCGGAACTATAATTTCATAAATGCAATTTGTCGTCATCTTTAGATCTGAGAGGTACTGCATCATAGCTATCATCGTTGTTTTCATATCCTTAATTTTCTAGCAGTAGGTCTCTCAATAATATTCGAGTTACCCAAAATAATGCTGCTAAATACTCATGGTATTGGTTAGCAGCATTATGTTGGGTCTTCTATGCATCCTTTAGATGTAACACATGGGCTGAAAAGTCCCGGGCCTAACACATAGATGACGCTAGTTTTATTGCAGTCACCTTTCTCTCAGTTCAGTACTAACTCTCAAAAGACAGCTGTTAAAATTTCATGATATTCTATTCATTAGTTTGTGAGTTATTGTGCTAAGAGTCACGCTACTTTTGTTATTTTCAAAACAATGGATCAAAAACAATTTCGTGTTTTAATTTTACACTGCTTCTTGATGGGAAAAAATACCGTTCAAGCGAAGTAATGGCTTGAAAAGTGTTATGGGGACTCCGCTCCATCAGAAACAACAATAACACGTTGGTTTGCTGACTTCAAACGTGGTCGTAGAGACACCGATGATGCAGAACGCAGTGGACGTCCAAATGAGGCGGTAACACCAGAAAACATCAAAAAAATCCACAAAATCATTTTGAATGATCAAAAAGTGAAGTTGCGTGAGTTAGCTGACATCGTAAAGATATCAAAAGAACGTATTGGCTTTATATTGCACGAGCATTTGACTATGAGAAAGCTCTGTTCAAAGTCGGTGGCGCGTTTGCTCACTGTTGCCCAAAAACAAGAAAGTGTTGATGATTCTGAACAGTGTTTGGCCATGTTTAAACGTAACAAACCGGAAATTTTGCGTCGATATGTGACAATGGATGAAACATGGATCCATCACTTCACTCCGGAATCAAAATGATCGTCATCTGAGTGGGCAGTAACTGGTGAACCTCGCCCAAAGCGCCCGAAAGCGCAACAATCGGCAGGAAAGGTTATGGCCTCGGTATTTTGGGATGTGCGTGGTGTAATATTCATCGAGTATTTTGAGAAAGGAAATACCATCAACAGTGAATATTATATAGCGTTATTGGAGCGTTTGAAGGCCGAAATTGCAAAAAAACGACCGCATATGGCAAAGAAAAAAATGTTGTTTCATCAAGACAACGCACCGTGTCACAAGTCAATCAAAACAATGGCAAAACTACATGAATTGATCTTCGAATTGCTGCCACATCCACCGTATTCGCCAGATTTGGCTCCCAGCGACTACTGGCTGTTCGCAGACCTCAAAAAAATGCTCGCCGGTAAGAAATTTCACACGAATGAAGAGGTTATCGCTGAAACTGAGGCCTATTTTGAGGCAAAAGATAAATCGTTCTACAAAAGTGGTATTGAAATGTTAGAGCGGCGCTGGAATGATTGCGGTGCTCTTGATGGAGATTACGTTGATGAAGCTAATTTTGAACCAAAAAAAAACGCGTTTTCTTTGTTAGGCCCGGGACTTTTCAGCCCATGTGTTAATGTCTCATTTACTTGGCATTTTCGTAATTGTAATGTTGCTGTCTCTAATCTTGCTTAATCTCTCAATATACCGCAGTATGTGTGCATTTTTATTATATACAATGTTCTTAAAACAATCGTAAAATCAAAACATTTCATAAAATCGATGTTCACAATATAAAAGTTCCATTGTAATTATTTACATACGAATTACTGCTTTTAAAAGGAATTAAAAGTAATATGACGGAAGAGACATACATATCCAACTGCCTATAGATGCCACCATGACAATTATGAGAAGTCTGCGCATCTTCGTCAGAGCCAGCTGATGGTATCTATTGTTCGATTCTAGAAATAGGGGATGACTGTTTGATTGGTTCCATATTCCTAAAGTCCTGCAAAAGTTGATTATTCAAAGCAGATCGGAAGAAAACCAAAAGGAGAAGGAGAACTGAAGTCTTCGAGGGTGTAATAGTCCAACATACCTGTAAAATAGTTTCTGCCTAACAGCGAAGTAGATGAACTTCGTTATAGTGTGTGTGAAGAATAATACTGTGACCGTATTAGTTGCTAAATCGTTAACATCTTCCCTTTCGACAACAAGGTTGCCAAAAGTAAACCTGGAAAGGTCCCAAGATTTATCTTTACGTCTTTAATCATATTAAATATATTTCATAATAATGACAATAATAATAATATTACAAATCAGTTGACAATGCAAAGATATAATGATACATAAGTTATTACAAGTATTATAAGTATTATAGGTATTATAAGGCATTAAAGTGAAAGTACATATGGGCCCTGTCTCACAAGGAAAGGTTCCCAGAATAAAATAATCAGATCTTAATAAAACCTGAAAGTATCTTTTGCTTGTGCCAAAATTCACTCTAAGGGAGTGAAACACCCCTCCGAAAATTCACTGATTTTCAGTTTTCTGGATTTAGTCCTTGAACGGAAATAGATAGAACAAAAATTTAAAGACAATGGTTGTACCTTATCGAAGGGTCTTTAACGTCACGTGAATATGGTACATATAGGGTGTAACATTTAAGCGCCACCCTCTTATGCTAGCGCTGATTATATTAATGTGGAGAAGCAATTAACGCAAGTTTTTCGTCTTTAACATCCTTAATTGATTTTAAAGCATTTTCAATTATACAGGATGTTCTAAAGGTGATATTAATATAAGAACTTACTACATACTCATACATCAGAAATTATCAAAAGATTTACGCTCTAAGCGATAGTGAATTATGACAAAACAAAGTCTGTAGACAATTCTGGCCGAACGAAAGTAACTGTTAATAAATCTCCTAAAAGGGCAGAGGAAGTCACGCCCGCATTAAAGGCAGCAACATTAGTTACACATATACGTACAATCGATCTAGTTAGTTTGAAACAAATGTTGTTGACGATAGATTTTTGCAATATACCATGAGCATATTTCCTATCATTGCCATAAGGTCTCAAAGCTCTGGTTCAACGTTATTTCAAAGTGTATAGAGATAATTACATTCATTTTCATCTATTGCTTCGTAACAGTACCCAACTAACACAACCATTAGACGGTAGTGTTTCTCGACCCACGAAGACAGTTTAAAGAAAGATACTTTAAGAATGGTAAAGGTGTAATAAAGAAACGTTAACAAAAGATGTTTTTCCATGTCTCTTAAAGCAGGTATTAAGTAGAGTTACAGGACACAATGAAGTTTTAAATAAATTACTAGAGGCGGAAACGTAAGGAGGAATTGGTAGAAGTAGGTAGAAACACGTCATAAGAAGATGTAATGATGCCATCAACATCAGATTAATTATCATAATTTAAAAATAAAAGAAACTAGCAAAAAAGTCGACACCTTTACTATCGTCATCTTTCGAAAGTGACGTACAGAAGTTGAAGACGTTTGACCGTCGATAGAAACCTAAATCTACAATCAGAAACGTTTTCGAATTCGGAAGGAATCCTGCATCAGTAAATTCAACAATAAGCTCTGCCATAATTAGAGTGTCATTGGGATGGTGATTATATTTTCGTTACATGGAATCTGGCCAATAAATTAAATCTGGTCAAAATAATGGGACATTTATTCTTGTAGCTGTTTAAGGATATATAGCAAAATAACAGATGTCTACGTTTCTTCCTCGTTAGAGAGGACTTGTCGGGGAAAAAGAGGAAATAACATGACATTCTTAGGTGAGGATAAATAACGTCTAAGAATTTCAAATTTTGAACGCAGTTTGATCATATTTTAATGGTTTAAGTTTAGTAGAAAGTATATCTTAGATCTTTACTAGACCAAACTGTATTGAAAACATCTATAAAAGTAGTTTCGAATTTTTTTTGTATTTCCCTTAAAAGAATAACATTTTGCGCTGCTGTACTCATAAAATTAGATATTGTGGGGTCCATGAATCGTCTAAATGTTTTCCTACTAACAGTTAGACTGTAGATTATAGGAAAATTGCAAGGTAGGTGGAGAGGGTATGACTTCCTTAAATGATGGATCTTATAACCACCACTCCAAAATAATCTAATCTATTTCTTGCTTCAATCAGATCCTCAAGGTTCAAATCTTGGACCACTTCTCTTCAATTTTTATATAAATGATTTACTATCTCTGTTTACGTGTCACGTCTTAGCATACGCAGATGACGTAAAGATATTTAATACCGTTGGTAGCATTTTCGATTGTAAACATTTACAAGACAATCTTCTTCGCATTAATACTTGGAGCAAGGTCAATTATCTCCCTCTGAACATCAACAAGTGTACTGTGGTTTCCTACAATAACACTCAGACTACTTTATACTATAACTACCAAATTAGTGATGCAGCCATACCACGCAATATCAAAACTTTGGATCTTGGTGTTTTGTTTGATAATAGACTGTCATTTACGGAACATATTTCGTCCATGTGTTCATCTGCTTCCAAAACTCTCGGTTTTGTCATGCGTTCTTGCAGGCATTTCTCAGACTTAGGTGTAATGAAACGTTTATATTATGCCTACGTTCGTTCTAAGCTTGAATACGCCTCCATTGTTTGGTATCCCCGTTATTTACACCAAGAGCTTATGATCGAACGCGTTCAAAAGAAATTTCTAAAATATCTCTCCTTTCGAATGGACAACGTGTATCCTGCAAGAGGTATCGAATATTATAGCTTACTTGTTGAGCATGGTTTTCTATCTCTTGCTGACCGCCGCGAGCGTAACAGTGTGGAGTTTCTTTGCAGGATCCTGAAAAATACTGTCGACTCGCCAGCCCTTCTAGCGCAAATAAACTTTACCGTACCTACTCATCATACTCGCTACTTTAATACATTTCAAGTACCTAGAGCTAATACCAACATTTTGCTTAAGGCACCTCTCAGTCACATGGTGAGGAACGCAAACAAACGGGATCTAGAGCCATTTTTGTGAGTCTTTCTTTTTTTTTTGTTTCATTATTATATACATTTTCAGCATGTTATTATTGTAGGCAACACGATTTGAATTATTTTATTTTAAATAAGAATTGTATTGTAATTTGTCCTGTAATTGGCCCTTGGGCTGTTGGGCAATAAAGGATTATTATTATTATTATTATCGACTCAGTAATAGCGTTAAGGTTTAGGATATCTCCAAAGCCGTCTCTGTTCACTTCGTTTTATAGCATATCCACCGATATACCGAGAGAGTAAAAATTATATTTATAAAAGTATGCCATGGAATTTGAAAATACATATCGCAGCTTAATTAATTTCTTTTTTCTATAATTTTAACAGGTCAAGCGTCACATTCTCATTAATATATCTCTTTGGAATTTTAACTAATCTGTCAATTATGGTCTTCAATACAATGTACAAAACTTCCATAATTGAAGCCTATTTTAGAACAGGTCTGGGATAGTTAACCGAATTTGGCAATACAGTGAGTGTTTATGTTTAGACAATTGCCGTTAGCACTTCCCAGATTTGTCAGTGCTAGAACGGGATCTTTATATGTGCATTGCACATATTGTTGGTGTATATCGCGAAATTGAACCTGTAATTCAAAAGAAGGTGTTGGTAGGCCAACTATCCCTACAGTAGAGTTGATTATTGACGTTCGAAATTGTATGGAACCCATAAATAAGTTTCTTATGGAATATGCTGAACCGTTGTAAAGAAGAACTTGAACATACATCCATATAAGATGCAATCATATCGAGCCCTTTTGCCAAAAGACCTCCCCAGACGTCTTGCGTATTTCCAATGGTTTCAACTTTCAGGGTACGTCAATTCTCAAAATATGCGAATGTGGAGCACTTGTAAGCCGCATTTTTTTTATAGAATCTGCACTACATGCTCAGAAAATTTGTGTTTTTGGATTGCAGCCTTTCGTAGAAAAATAATTGGATCGATTTTTTCCAATTTCACCACCAATGCAGGGAGGTACAGAAATAACATTTTAACTGAATTTATTCAACAACTTCGGGACGATGAACTTCAAATTGATTATTTCCTGTTGGAAATAACCAACAGTACATACGACACGAGAAATTTTGATGATCGGCTAATAAGATCCTACACGCAAGTTGAGTTTCCTCTGAGGTAACCAGGTTTGACTATTATGGACTATTTTGTATTCTCTTCTACTTTAAATAATAGCGTTTTTAAAACTGCTGTACTTAAGTTGCAGGAACTGCAAAATGCGTTTGATAGCATGATACTTTTATTAACATTATTTTGGGTCTCTCAGTGTATGTAAGTCCTGCTCAAGGATTGTTAAGTACACGACCTTCATCATTTAGGAAAATTAGATAAAGTTAAATATCTCAAGATCTCATACAATCACTTTTGTTGTATGGTCTCTAAGACACATGGATCTCAAATACACTAGCTACTGTGTTTTTCACTTCACGTAAGTTCGAGCATCTACTATCTCTGGCAGCATTGAGTTTTTGCGCCAATTCAAAAAAAAACGAGTCAATAACTAATGTATTCATAAATGTTAGAGAAACATGAAACTGCCTGGTTTATAATTTGGATCCTTGTTCTTGTGTATTTTTTTAGTTTTTTTTTTTTTAGAGAAAAACATCTTTAAAAAGTGTTAAGTTAGTATTGAACAAGGATGTTAGACACTCCATTCTAATCATAGTTAAGAAATTCGACCATTTGCGGGTCCTGTTAGAAAGGGTTTCTAGGAATTTAAAAATATTGCATTTCTCTTTATAGCAGCGTCACTATCTCTTCTTATCATCAACAGTAGATATTATGAGCTACATTCAGCTTCGAAAATAGTCTGATGCTGCCATTAGAAGGGTACTATCAACGTAAATAATAAGAATTCATTTACGTAGCTCTAGCTTATATGTCAAATAACCGTTAGTTTGTACTTCTCTTGCTGTAGAGCATAAAACCCCTCGTGGAATGGGATTTAATAAATATGTAATAAAATCCAGACGTATTCTGATTTGGCATAAATTCTGCCGCAATTGCAATAATAATTTATCTGGGAAAGGCCTCAATATGAGTGGGGTGTTGGTTACTTTATAAAAAAGATAGATGCTATTGCGTGTCTTCGTCGAGTGAACATGGAGTGAATAATTGGTTTCATCAAGCTAGTTTAGCATGAACTCCATTCATTCAGCTAGCTATTTTACCATATGATAATCCACTGGAGTGCTCTTGGGATACTTTGGAAAGACGTGTTACTTTAGTACTTCCCAATTTCTATCAAGGGGTGATGGAATATTATTTCGTAAGTATTAAGTACAATTCATGCCACTAAAATGAAATATTGCAGTACTTTCCTTACATTTTTAAAAGCAGCAGATTTGCTCAGACAAATTTAAAATACAATGGTATTTTTGGATACTTGCTTACAAGTGTTGAGATTAAAGAATTACTTCTTGATACACGTTTTCACGAAGTTTTAGGTTTCGGTTACGTCTTTCATGCTTTTTCATTTCATAAAACGGTTGTACGAGAATTAAGTGAGTATGGTACAAGCTAATTTGTTACTATTGGGGAATGATTAAAGTTTCTGGGTATCTTTCTTTCCAAATAAAACAATTTTATTTTTAATCTTTGGGCGTTAAGAAGTAGTAGCTTGTTTGTTACTTTTATTAGTTCCTGATAATAGGATACAGTGAGAATTTGCAATTTGTTAGAAATCTGGAAGCGCACAAAAGGTGGTTCATGGCCACATTTTTTTCAAGTCAAAACCATTATTGATTTAAGTTAGTCTTACGTTTTGATTTCCATTTATTTAGTGTTATTATTTTAAACATATTAAGATGATGATGAGGTGTGTTAATATATCAAGACATAATTTAGCTTCATATCTTCCGTAGTAGTCAAAATTGTTTTTAACGTATCTAACACTTTTGAAAATGAAAATCCTTATTTTGATCAACACCATTCAGATTCTAACAGTTTTAGAACCGTTACAGTTAAAGATACTCACCCATATTGAAGTAACAATAGAAATAGATGTGCAAAACAGTAGCCCAACCTTAGAGTGTGCACAGCGCCAGTATTCTCAGCATAGTAATTAAGCATGAAATGTCCGGAAAACTTCATAAGTCTGATATTGGGCATCAAATCGGCCACGAGGCCTTGGGGCTTGAATTGCATCATCTGCAATCAAAAGTTAAGTGCAAAACTTCGAAGTTGTTTTCAGGTTAGATTTTCGCTTTTGGTTTTTGCCAAAAGTTATATTTTTTAAGGCTGTAGCTTTTGACAAAACCGGTGCATGGGGCTTAAAAGAATTGTGCAAGAACATATTTGACAAACCTTGTAAAGATTTTATTTCGAATCAACTATATAGACGAATAAATGCTTCCACTGGCAGAAAAAGATTGTCACACTTAACACTTCACCATTGTCCAAACACTACCATCTAACGAAACGCAATAGGCACAATCTGTATGACACGTTTAACATTGTATCCTTCTTCTTCGTCGACCCCTCGAGAAGAAATCCTTACCGGAGGATTACACTAACGCACCATCAAGAAAACCAGACCAGACTAACAATCTTAACTAATGCGTCAGCGCTCAGCTTATGACTACGTCACCATTTACACTCGTGAATGATAAGGGAATCTGACACGGACTTGCCCTAGAAATAAAACAGGTAATCGCTTTCGGTTTTACGGATTAAAAATGCAATAGTAGGCGGCGTATGTCGTGGACCAATCCACGGGGTGGACTCCCTACATCATCGGCTTCCGATACGGGAGAAACTTAACCGATGCAAGCGGTAAATGAATGGCTTACGATTGATTGACATGGGAAGGTACCGTTTCTACCTATATGTACATTTGTATTTGATTAACGGTTTCGTATCTGCGTTTGTTTGATGTATGAAGGAAGTTTTGTTGTTTGTCGCATGTATGTGTGTATCTTTTAGAATTGTACAGAAGATGGAAAGGTATTGATTATGTTAAATTAGATAATTTCGATGCACTTCATCATGAATTATGTTTGAAATGGTGCGACTTATTATTCAACTACATCCAAACACTTTATTTCAAATCCTTGATAATTATTTATATTTGTTATTTCACTTTGAATTACTACTTGTAACTCTTAAAGATTATAAGGTCTATTACAAACTATTTTATTTTTCAGTCATTCAAATAAAGATAATTTAACACTATGGTGCCAGTTGAACGTCTTTTCGACAAAAATCTGTAAGTACGCGATCTTTGTACCGGTTGTCATAAAATTTGGTATCATCATTGACAAATAGTTGAAGTTTAATGTTATAAAAATATTAATGGTTTACTAAGAAAAACAAACCATCCATACTAAGATATGTTATTAATTGCGAATATTACGCAATATATAAAAAAAATAAGTCGTTGTAAAAGTTATTGTAATGAAGACGATTTATAAATACAGTATTTGTAATAATAATGTACAGTAGTGGACAAAAATTAAGCAACTCTACAAAAAAATGTAACTTCTAATTCTAAACATTATTATTGTTATACGAAGACTTGCTTTTTACAACTAGAAAGTGATTATCTTATACGAGGGCAATCCCAAAAAAAAGGTCTCCAATTTTTTGGGGACGTAGAGAAAGTTTTAATACGGTTGTTGTCAACACTGTTGTGAGTGGTGCCTTCTCCGCTACCACATAACCACGCAAGCTCTTCGCTCGGATGCTCAGTCTTGGCTTGGTAGCCATGGAGCTCTTGGTGGTAGCCAAGAGCGAAGTGCGCGCAGTTATTCGATTTTTGAACGCAAAAGGGATTAAACCGGTTGAAATTCACCGCCTATTGACGGAAGTGTATGGATAGTCGTGCATGGATGCAAAAACGTTCGCAAGTGGTGTAGAGAGTTTAGAGCCGGTCGTACTGAAATTCATGACGAAGAAAGGAACGGGAGGCCGTCAATTGCCGACGAGGCAATCGCGAAAGTTGAGGAACTCATGCGTAAAGATCGGAGGATCACTCTGGATGCTCTCTGCATTTTGGTTCCTGTGGTTTCCAGAAGTACCATCCACAGGATTTTAACGGAAAAGTTGCAATATCGGAAGATGTGTGCAAGATGGGTGCCGCGTATGCTGACAGAAGACCACAAACGGCAACGGGTTGATTCTTCCCGCGAATTTCTTCGCCGCTATGGAGACGAAAAGGACAACTTCTCGGACTCGATTGTCACGGGTGACGAAACCTGGGCATTCCACTTTACACCTGAGACAAAACAACGGTCACGCAAGTGGCGGCATCCCTCTTCGCCCAAGCCACGAAAATTCAAGCAAACACAATCTGCCGGTAAAGTCATGGCAACTGTGTTTTGGGACAGGAAGGGGGTACTGTTCGTCGACTTTCTGCCTGCTGGAACAACAGTCAACGCTGACAGGTACTGTGAAACACTGAAGAAACTCAGAAGGGCAGAACCGGAGAAGAGGGATGTTGAGCAAGAGTGTAAGCATTCTCCACGATAATGCCCGTAGAACCGTCGATCTCCTGCAAAATTTTGGTAGGAACGTCATCACACACCCACCCTACAGTCCGGACTTGGCACCCAGCGATTTCCACCTGTTCCTTAAGTTGAAGGAACATTTGTCTGGACGGCGGTTCTGCTCCGATGATGAGGTGAAAGATGAGGTTCAACGCTTCCTGAAGAGCATGGCGGCAAGCTGGTATGACATGGGCATTGTAAAACAGCCACAGCGACTCCAAAAAAATGCATTGACCGAAATGGCGATTATGTTGAAAAATAAAGCATTCTTCAATCTTTAAAGTGATGTAGCAATTATAGAAAATAAACGGTTCTTTGTATATCTAAAAATATAGGAGACCTTTTTTTTGGGATTGCACTCGTAAAAAATCGAATATATACGTTACAAAAATTAAGTAACCTCATACGGTGTACTTCTGGGAACCCCCTATTTGTATATTTTATGCTTACATGCTGATTGTGCTTGACGAGTTTGTAAACATTTCTACCAATCACGCCGCGAAAATTGTATTCAATGGGTATCAAGATGAATATTATTAAGCGATACCAAAAAGGTGTATTATAAGCGGCTATAAGCAAAAATTTTAATGGAAACAAGTTCATAGTATCGAGAATGATACAAAGCTATAAAGCTGCGGGCACAGTGGGCAGTAAATTTCTCTCTGGATGACCGCGAAGAACAAGTTACAGAAAGGATAAATTAATTCATCGTCAATGTAAAATAAATCCCTGGATAACAGCTCAAGAAATAAAATCTTCGCTAGATAGCAATCTGAGCACACGCACCATAAGATATTGTTAGAAAACTGTAAACCACGGAGGTGGTGGTGTGATGGTGTGGGGGTGTCTTTCTGGTAATGGAGTAGTGCTTCTACATAGCGTAGATGGTATTATAGACAGATTTGTGTACTAAAATATATTGCAAGACGTAATGCTGCCATTTGCTGAGTGGAATCTCTTCGATGGCATTTTCAGCATGATAATAACCCTAAGGATACTGCTAGCGTCGTTAAGGAATGGGTAACTGAGCATGGAGGTACTGTTATTTCTTGGCCAAGTCAATACCCCAATCTCAATCATATTAAGAACTTATGTGGGATTGTAAGTAGAAACATAATGCATAACAAGAAATATGAAAACGTCGTTGAACTATTTGATGTATTATCAATACAGTAACAACAAATTGATTTGCAGATTCTATACAATTTGATAGCGTCAGTGCCTAAAGGGTGTGCAGCCAGGGTTAAATGTAAGGAGTATGCCACAAAATATTAATGCATATGTATATACATTTACATACTTTTACTACATTTTAAAAGTAAATTAAGGTATCTAATATCGCATGTTCTATCTTTCTTTGTAAGACTATAAACTATTGAAAAATAAATCATAAGCCTCCGATCCGCTTTCCTTATTTTGCTATTCATAAAAAACTGTCATATTTCGTAGAGTTGCTTAACTTTTGACCGCTACCGTATATATTGTATTTCAAAAAAAAACATTTGTTGGTTGGTGAATTTCTCATATAAATATGATATCTGGCATTGTTAAAATGAAGATATCGATTAATGGGTATGAAAGCTATCCACTTATCGAAAGCAATAACATAGGTAGAATAATACTATCAGTTATGGAATCACAAATGTTAAAATGATATGAGATATCATTCTTTTTGACCCACTGTCTATAGATATTATTTGAGGAATAACATAAAAAATGTATTGCATCAGTTACTACAGTTTGGTAAATTTAATGCTTCTTCATCGAGTTCTATGTGCTTTAGTGTAGGTTGTCTCCTAAAACTACTTATAAATAAATCGGAGGAGCATAGCAAAGTATGTAAGAACATCTTCATTTGCAGTTGATCTAGAAAATTTTCTAGAATGGTGCAGTCTAGAATTTTTCATAATCCTTTCTTTTAGATATTTGAGCGCCTTCAGCTAGCTTTCTAAGAGATAAGGTTGCATATTATATCTATCCGATCGATAGCGACATGTTCTACCGTATTAATCCGTAGCGTTTTTTTTTGATATTATATGCGGTATATGCCACAAATAGAAAGTAATCCGAACTGTCAACTTTAAAGTAGTGTGAAATGGTAGGGGAAGCTTTAAACAAAAAGAAAAATTGTGGCAAATAATACTTCAGCATGTAGACTTTACCATAGTAATAATTTTCAACCTCCAAGAAGTCAGTAATGCCGTGTTCCCTAAAAATTATTAATTTATATACTGTTGAGTTTGCCTATACTTGTGAATCTAAGGAAACATCATCAAAGCCATTTTTAGAAAACCCCTTCAATGGAGGGAAACCACAATGTCCCGTGTTGCTATGAATATCCAGACAACATTTTCTCTTGGGTTATTTGGCTTTGCGTTTCTCAAAATGCCCTCAAAAGGCATCTCTTTTCTTCAAATTTGATAAACAATTTTAAAAGAATCGAAGACAGGAGGTCTGTTTTCTTTTGCAACCACGTTCGAGCCTGTAAATAGTCACTTGAGCGGTGGGAGATAGGGATGCTCTGAAGGTGACTGCGCATATCCACCACTATAATATCTGCCACCTGCTACGTCATTAACCTATTTTCAGTTGTTTTGCAAGCACGTAAACATGGCTGCTGCAATTAATTCAAACGCCAAGTGCGAGTTGCCTAGTGAAATTCGATTCCTTCAAGCAGAAAGGAATACTGCAGCTGAAATTCGGCGAAGAATGAGCCAAGAATACGGTGAAGAGGACCCAAGTTTGTCGCATCAGAGGACAACAAGTTGATAAAATGGTTCGAGAAAAACGTAGGTTTTCCATCGGTCACATTAGTGTGGAATTTTCTAAAGATTCAAGCTCAACTGTGTAGAAAATTAAGCTTCCCGAGTATACAGGAACTTCAAAACAACATCACGCACCGTCTCACCTGACTGGCGGCAACACTCTACGCAAAGGAGAATGGAAGACGTTAACAAATATGACAAATACATGAATCTTGGAGGTAATTATGTAGACAGATAACCATATATACAAAAAAAAAAGCAGCCCTCGTAAGTTATTCAGCAAGAGATCTCTATATACGTCGTTTTGCTTAATTGTTTCGAATAACACGATCTCCTTCGAAATTCTCGGTAAATTCCCGTCCTCGCAGTCTCCGACGTCCTACAAAACGGCAAATGATAAAATTGAATTTTAAGTCGCCACGTTCGTCGGGTCAGGCCCCCGCGTCGTTCGTGCTCGATTCTCCATCTACGGCATGGAAATTCAAGCGCCTAACTTTTCAGTCCATCCGACTAATACGCCAGCTAGATGCTTTATGTATTTAATACGCTCCGTGGGGTCTCTAGAGTTTGGAATTAAATTTGAATCGATTAAACTATTAACTAAAACGCTGTCTGGGCAGTATAGTGCATCTGAATGCTAGTTGCTGAAGATTGGGTAGACGTGGAACGTTAGTGGACGTTGTGTTTGGCCGATTAGGTTTAATTAATGAATTAGGAAGGACGTGGATTTTAATATCTTTGTCAGGAAGTAATGTTTAGATGTGTCCCAAAATTAATCAATAATGGACTTTTTCTTTTTAATTAAGTTTATGTGTAGAGTAAACCATTTTTTTTTGTAACCATTAATCACTTTATAACTTATAGAAAGTGAATGGGTATTAAATGTGATCCCTATAGCACGCTATCAAAATATTAGGTCCCAAAAAGACTCATATACTTGCAAGGTTTCTTACTTAAAATCCAATGTATCAACCAATTTGAAACAAACAATTAATAATAACGACAATGATTTATTTTTCCAATAGATTAATCAGTTACATGACAAAGTTCTATAATACGAGGACGACCTGAAACGTTTCCGGAATCGACAAGAAAAACACGGCATTGGTGCGGTTAATTTATTTTTATTCTTCGATGTAGCCTCCTCAAAGATCAATACACTTTTCTAAACCGTCCTCCAGTCTCTTCAAGCCGTCGCAAAAGTAGGATGTTACGGGGTTTGCAAAATAACCATCTGTAGCGGCGATGACCTCCTCATTTGGGGGATGTCTCTTTGCACCCTCAGGTTTGGGAATAGGAAAAAGTCGCTGGGGGCTAGGTCCGGTGAATATGGAGAATGAAAAACTAACTCGTAGCGCCACTCATTCATTTTGGAGACGAAGATGCGGGATGAGAGAGCCGGCGCATTGTCGTAGTGGAAAAGAACTTTTTTCTGCTGTAAACGAGGCAGTTCCTCCTTCAATCGGGTCAATAAATCGCTGTATTATGACCCCGTGATCGTCGTTTCTTTCTGGAGATAGTCGATGAGGCTCACACCTTGGGAATCCCAAAAATGGTCGCCATGATCTTTCCCGCCGATGGAACGGTCTTTGCTTTCTTCGGAGTCGATTCGCCTCGAAAAGTCCACTGCTTTGATTGTCGCTTAGTCTCCGGTATGTAGTGGTGGATCAACAGGTCTCATCCACGGTTACGGAACGCATGAAGGCATCCCTTGGATTGCGTTGGATCCTGGTCAGACACTCCTCCGGAACGGTCACCCGATTTGGTTTTTACTCCAGTATGGGCAGCGGCTTTTTCATATCCAAAATTTCGTGTAGGATATGGCCAACGCATTCTTGGCTCTTCATGATGATAATGAATCTTGTCGACCATTTCATTGTTGTTAACGGTTTTAGGGTGTTCGTAACTTGTGGTTGTATGGCTGCATTTGAACTCGCTTACCCAGAAGCTGATGGTCGAAAGTAATGGAGTACATCCGCCATCTAGCAAAATATTTTGAATTTCTGTGGCCGTTTCCCCAGCCATCCAGAAGTATTTGGTCACTGCACGAAATTCGATTTTATCTATTTTTGCGAAACCTCCTGACTTGCTACACAAAACGCACTCTTAAACAACAACTATTGACAGCAGACGTTTGGAATTTTGACGGTTGTAGTAAAAAAGGGCTTCCCTTGGCGACCGATGAATCCACTTCAGCCTTTGTGCGCCACCTTTGCTAATTCCGGAGACATTTTAGGTCGCCCTCGTAGTGTAGCTGATATGGACGAAAGGACAGCTACATAAAGGCAACATAAAATTAACACACCGCTGTAAGGTTGGGCAAATTGTAGAATTTACAGATGGGGGTTCCAGCACGTTTACGGCATTCCCAACAAAATCCCAAAAATCTAAGATACGAAAACGGGACAAAACTTTTGTTTTTCTGTACAAAATTAGGGCTGAGTTAGGCCTTAAATTTCGTTTACGGGGGTGACGTTGAAATGCACACTACTAACGACCTTATACTAGCAAAGAATTCTAATTTATTTACCGCTATAAGAATCAGCAAAATAGCATTTAATGGAGAATAATTCTACATGTATAAATTGTCGGTGGTAGTTGGTTAGTAATTATTAAATTCCCTTGTTAATTCTTTAAGATTATTGGAGGAAATTAATTTAGATAAATAATTTAGATAGTTGGTCAATAATAAGCTATTAATGAACTGAAATCTGCGATAGAGATCCGTTGGAATGAGATCGCTATTTCAACACTGACCAGGTTGGTACAGAGCGTGAAAGAGAGGATTTCTTAAGCTATTTTAAATGAGAGATTTAACATCCATTATTAATGGTAGTAGCAGTATTTTCGCTTCCAAGTGCCTATACTATAAACATTTCCCAGTTGAAAAATTTATTATCAATAGTACGTATTTTTAATTCCCCATTGATGATTTGTTTAAATTTCATCTAGTATTATTGACTGTATTAAGTGCATTTACCTATATTATGATTAATAAAGCTATTGAACTCGCAATACATAACAAACAGCATGGTAAATATCCAATACATTGATAAATAAACAAACATCCAAAAGTAAAGCGTATAACTGCGAAATCAAAACAAAGCGTGATTGTGTTTTGTTAAGGGAAGCCGTAAACAATAACTTGGAACGCGTCTCCATGCGAAATACGATGGCGAATTGTCAAAATAACATAGAGACGCTGTTCCTATAAAATAGGAAGTAGTACTTCCAGTGTAGCATTATTCTAAAAGTCTAATTCGCTGAGATAGGCAATAAAAAAAGCAAAATAAAAATGAAATTCGTTATTGTAGGTATTTTCGTAGTTGTTGCTATCGGGCAGGTTAATTCCTGCTGTGTTCCTGTGAGTGGTAACGTTTTATTTGTTGGTCAAAAGCTTTACTAAAGTTTTTTTTTTCGGTTTTTAGTATTGCGGATGTGGTGCTCCAGCACCAGCACCAGCTCCATGCGGTGCTCCAGCTCCTCAATACGCAGAAAAATACCATTTCACCGTAACCAAGAGTAAATCTTGCGATGCATCTGGTCCAGCTCCAGGTCCAGGTCCAGCTCCAGGTCCGGGACCAGCTCCAGGTCCGGGACCAGCTCCAGGACCGGGATATTGTGGAGCAGCATACTACGTTTATGCACCAGCACCAGCTCCAGCCCCAGCACCAGCACCAGCACCTGCACCAGCACCAAGTAAGTATAACTACGATCACCTTCGTACTGTTTTCGATCAAATTATCCTTGTGCAATCACTAAGTATTCACTGTTGGTCAATACTATAACTTGAAGATGTTATAATTTTACGTCCAACTTCATTCCACACGTCTTATTTTTTTTTCTAGTAAATTTTACATTAACAATTGTTTTTATTTATTTTAAAAATATTTTGTTTATGGAAATTAGCACTTCTACCAAAGAAGCTAATGTCCTGTGGTCATTTTGTAATTTTTTTGCTTTCTTTTCAGGTTGCGGAGGTGGTTGCGGATATGGTTGTGGATGCACGTATAGTTGCTCTTGTTAAGTAGAATTCTCAAAAGAGAAGAGTGTTATATGCTATTGTTAAGATGTATATAATGTTAGAAGAACAAATAAAATGTTTTTGATTAAGTATGGCTTGTTTTCCTTCCTTCTAATAAACGTTATTTGTAATGTTGTTACATGCTCGCGCATAGAAAAGTAACGTTATCATGATGTGATCGAATCCATAGAAATGTCTTTAAAGAAATTGCCAAATAAATTTTTAAAAAGGTGAATTAATACAAACTGTATTATGCGTTATAATATTATTAGTACAAACCGGATTATATCCAAAGTCCATGTCATTAATTATAGTCTATATGTAGACGTATTACACTAATTGAAGTTAATTAGCGCTAATTAGTGATTGCATATTTAGGCAGTTGTATGCATATTTTTACAAAAGTTGCATATATTGCATATTTAGGCTTTCTCTTATCTTTTCTATTAGTAAGAATTCCTAGTTATTCCTAAGGTAGAACGACAATGGACAATTCTCAGAACAATAAATCTTCCACATTGGTTTCTCTTATATTTTTTTCCAAGAACTGCACGTGTTTAATTTGGCCTAGTAGAAGGGATGTGGTAAATACGTTTTATTATTATTAATTCCCAAATAAACTATTCATTCATTGAGCGAAACAGCATGTAAGTTTAACTTTACTAAAAGCTTTACAATTGTTTTTAAATTCTTTAACTTTTGATATGAAATGACAATTGTTGTTGTAGGTGTCTTGTGAGAGAAAATACCTGAGTGATCAACAAGCTAAAACTCCATCACATATTGAAAAATGTGAAAAACTAAAGCGATCCGCATGTGTGCAGAAATCTATATATCAATGTGTAGCATCAACTCCATGAAACTCAGAACAAGAAGAATATAATACGGATCTATGTAACGCATTAATTTCGTCTAACATACCATTAGCAAGATTAAACAATGTTAATTTGAAATCATTTCTGCAAAAATATTGCAAACATAATATATCTGACGAAAGTACCTTACGAAAAAATTATGTCATATCTTGTTACCAGCAAACAATGGTAGAACTTCAACAGTTGGTAGGGAATAATTTTATTTGTATCATGGTAGATGAAAGTACGGATAAGCGTGGCCGTTATATTGCCCACTTCTTAATAGGAATTCGTCATGAAGATATTGCAGGTAAATCATATTTAATTTATTGTAAAGAACTTCAAAAAACAAATAATGTAACAATTGCCTAATTCGTTCAAATAGGTATATCGAATTTCTTTTTACCTGGAAGTATACCTTGTGAAAAAATATTACTAATGTTGTACGACACTGCGCCATACATGATAAAAGCCTCGCAAAATTTAAAAATTTTTTATATTAACATTATTCATGCCACTTGTTTAGTTCATGGGTTTAATCGTGTAGCCGAAGACATTAGGAATCAATTTCGTTTGATTAATGATTAGAGTCGACGAATTTGATATGCGATGTAAAAAGGCTAAGGGTACAATAGGTAATTCTATATACGATAAATTTAAAAAAAGGGATAAACAAAAATGCGGGGTATTTGAAATTGAAGAAAGTTAAGAAAATTTTGGAAGGCGAAACAGTAGACGATTTCGACTTTAATTTTAGTTTAGAATGATTTGCAAAGTTAAAAGGTGCACCAATTACATTTCTGGATGTTGAAAGAAGCTTTTGCATTTCGAAACATATATATTCTGATAGAAGACAAAACTTTATTTTACATAATTTTGAAATAAATTTAATTATAAATTAGTTTAGAAATATGTTTAAATTTCTGCTCTTATTTATTTTATTTAAAAATTTTGCATATTGTCGCAATATGCAACAAGCAACAATATATGAATTTTTGCGACCTTAAAGTGACTATTCATTTCATTGTTTTGTATTACATACTACATCTATGTACATATATTATACTTTATATGTATATATCTAAAGGAAATACACTTTTTTCTTAAGTTTAAAGTTTCTTATTTATTTTAAAAACGTTTATATACATATACGATTTAAATGTCCCAGTTTCTTTAATATATTCATTTTTCGTTAAAACACGATTTTTGTTGTATCTATTACATATTTCTTTTATGCGGACACCCCTGCTGAACGGACATCTTCAGCTGCTCCCGTTGGTGTCCCTTCAAGGGAGATTTCACTGTACATCATTAATATAAATACTAAACAGTAGGGGTCCCAAATTTGTTCCTTGAGGAACACCAAGGTAATAAAGAAACGTGAAGGCTTTCAATTTTGCTGCCAAATTTAATCACATTTGTTAGTCATGTAAATAGGTAGTACCTGCAATCAAACTCATTGCATGGCGTCTAACATAGATTCACGTATGTACACTGTATACTCGTATATACCACGATAAATTAACACAACAAATTTATAAAACAACGTCCATAACATCGGAACAATAATAATAATAATAGTACACACTACGATTTGTTTCCATAAACAAGAAGTATAAACAAACGTGAGTATCCTCGTCCGTATTTCTAAGTCATTTTCTTATGAAATGCAATTGGATTCATATAAAATGCTCTCTTATCTTCACGATAAATCAGATCAGATCGATTCTTCAACGATAAATAAGCATCCAAAGACTCAATTGTGTCGAAATTTATCGAAATACAAAATGAAATTCGCAATCGTATCAATCCTCGTTGTCCTAGCTATTGTACAAGGGTACTCCTGCTGCGCTGTAAGTATAAGTAAGATTTTATTGGAATTATTACTAATCTCTTCGTTTATTACTTAGACTTGCGGGTGTGGATGCCTACCACCACCGCCACCACCACCTGCTCCATGTTGCTGTTACCCATCTTGCCCAGATCCTCCAGTCAATGAAAAGTACCATTTCACCGTCACTAAAACTAACGAATGTCAAGCTTGCCCACCAGCGCCTAAACCTTGTGACCCGCCCGCGCCTCAACCATGCGCGCCATCTTGCGGTTATTACGTCTACGCTGCAGCACCTTGTAAGTGAAGTATATTTGTGATAATTGTTACGTTGTAAAATGTGCGAAATTGCTTGAACCTCAGAATCTACGGGGGCTGCTTATTGTATTCTAAAGTATTTGTCTTTGCATTTGTTTAATTTGCTAAGTATTTCCTTCGTTTGGCAGCTGATATTTGATGGTGGGGATCGCCCACCGCATACTTTATTTTCGATGTTAGACAGTTAATACTTTTGCTGGCTGAAAAAATGGTGGTTTTGATTTTTTTGATTCAAAAATTAGTCATGATGAAGAATAATTCAAAAATTTCGATTAATTTTTCCTAATTCATCAACGACTTAGAGGAAATTGTCTTATACCAATCAGATTTGATCGATTTTGGAATACCTTAAGTTACTTTTTTTTAATCGTACGTCCTTGGTGCCTTACGGTGTTGAACTACTATTCTCTTACTTTATTCTGAACCAATTGCTTGGCTTTAAACCATCAAATACTTCTCTTTTCCAATGTTCTATACATCTGCTCCTTCCAGGTGTTTCGGGGTCTACCTATTCTGTCTTTGCCTTCTGTTTCGGATTCAAAAATCAACTTGTGCGATACTCTTCCATTCTGTGTATATCTCCAAGCCATCCCAGTGATTATTTCTATTGGCTTGATGTTTAGAGTACTAGTGATTGTCGTGACTTTGGTTCTAATTCTATGCATGGTTGTCCATAAGTCGCTGTCATATGTTAGTGCTCGTTTGACCACTCTTTTATACACTTCTGTCTTTTCACAGGTATAGCAGTAAACTCCACTCACACAAATTAATTAATTATGCGGAACGCAGCGTTTCGAGAGCACGTGGGCTCTCATTGTCAACCGTGTTACCGACTGTCGACCAGTCGAAACGCTGCGTTCCGCATAATTAATTAATTTGTGTGAGTGGAGTTTACTGCTATACCTGTGAATTGTACATCCACACAGTCCTTGCAATCGTCACTTCTGTCTTTATTTGTTTTGGTATTTCTTTTTTAGAATACGTAGAGTTGCATATTAGTATTGAAGAACAATTTTCTTTTTAGTGGTGAACAAAATGTGTTTTCGTAAAATTAACCAGAAGAAATATAAATAAGTTAACAACCATCCCTCATTCGTTCTTACCAAATTAATGAAAATATGAATTGCTTTTGTTAATTTTGGCTCACTTTGAAACATTCAAACGATAGATCATTATTCATTTTCAATCTTTAAGACTTAAATTTGAACGTGTCGGCCTGAAATTTTCAACTACCATTTGACATGGCATTGTTTCTGAGTTTCTCTTAAATTCTGTAGAATCCAAAAACTACAAAGCTTCTGCAGGTTCAAATCTTCATCCAGAATCGTCCCAAAGGATGTTTAAATTTTACAATCTATGCCATGTCCATTTCTTTTCATTATTACACACACACACACACCATTACGATTAGTAATAACATGAAAAATCGATGGACCTCCCTCACTAAATTTGTCGCTGGATTTCGGTAAATTAATTCGAAACATTACTGTTGTA
The DNA here is from genome assembly GCA_023509865.1 of Trypoxylus dichotomus. Lineage (NCBI taxonomy): Eukaryota > Metazoa > Arthropoda > Insecta > Coleoptera > Scarabaeidae > Trypoxylus > Trypoxylus dichotomus. Next base: position 3,535,078 of record CM042082.1, read on the forward strand.
TCGGGCTTTATGCCCAAAAGTCAAATAAAGTTAATTGATTGTTTTGGACTTAAATCGCATTGGAAACCATAGGAAATTCTAGCATGAAAATTTTAATGTGATTTTTACATTTATTTACTTTTAAATAACGTGTAAATCGAATTACTTCATTGAAGTGGGGCTCGTCAATTAAGTTATAAGTTAGACATGTTAAATTTTACGAACATAACAACTGAAGATCTTCAATTAACTTCAGGAAACTGATGTTCCTTCTACGGGACCTCTATATTACATTTAACTATTACTCGAAATGAACAGCCTCTATAATTGTATAGGTATTTGTATGTTCAATCTCTACAGGTGTAAGTATAATGGCTCCCATCATGTAAGGCAATATACATGTGTTTTTCTTTTGCTAACGACACTGAATTAAATTATCTAATATTGCCAAGCTCAAAACAATATAACTCAGTAATTTATAACAAGTTCCACACCCTAGCAATTATATTAGGCAATTGCATAAAGTTATACCAGTTTCTCTTAAAGAAATGCCGTGTCATTAACTATATGATTTCAGATCCATGTGGTTGTGCACCAGCTCCATGTGCGTGTCCCCAACCTTCCTGTTGCTGTTAAATTTGTCTTTTATTTATTCTAAGTTGTTGTTTTATTCTAAGAATGAAATATAATAAACCTGGTTAAAAATATTCTCTTGTTATATCCTTGCAAAACCTATATAACAGTAATAATAGTGAAAATAATGCTTGCTCAACAAATTTACTGCTTAAAATTTAAAAATACGACACAAGTTGCCTATAATAAAAGGACAGAAAATTGTACTGCAAAATATTTAGTGCTTCTATCAGAATATACATCGCCCATTCAATCATAAGATTTTTGTGTAAATTGTGGAAACACCAAACAATGGAGGTACACTCTACCTTAGACAGGACACCCAGGTCTAACGTTAGGATGTTATGACGTGGTATTTCGGTATCATTAGTTAGGTAGTTGCAGTGTATAATAGTGTGAGTGTTAATATAGGAAACCGCGGTACACTTATTGATGTTCAGAGATATTTCAAGTATTAATCAGAAGAAGATGGTCTTGTAAGCGTTTACAATCCTTAAAGCCATTAATTGTATTAAATATTTTCACGTCATCTATGTATGGTAAGACGTGACAAGTAAATAGGAATAGCAGGGCGTTTATGTATAAATTGAATAGAAGCGGTTCAAGCTTTGAACCTTGAGGAACATCCGATGTTGGTGAAAATAGTCTAAGCATGACACTGTCTTCCAGTAATGTAAGACCAGTCAACGGTAAGGAACCTAAACTTATCATTTTTTTTCGTGGTAGCATGGTGGGGATACTGCAGTGAAGGGCTTTAGAAAAATCTACATAGGTAATTTGCATGTGCTTTTGATTATCAAATGCTTCGTTAAGATATTAGCTAATGCATGATAACTTAGTGATTGTCGACCTGCCTGTAACAAAACCATGCTGATACTCAGTTATGGAAGGAATTATCTAGGAGTACATATATATCTTTGTACAGGAAATATTCGAACACTTTCGCGGAATTAGAAGGCACACCGATAGGCCAATAACACTGGCCAACACACATTTTTGTGCATCGGATTTTTTAAGTGTAATTAAGCAATTTTAGGCTGCCTAATTCAAAAATGGCGTCAGACTTGTTCTGTTAAACCTAGTTTTCGAAATTCGCCATTTCCACCCTATTTAGGAAAAATTCTTCAAAATTAGATATGTTTTATGCACGTAATTTTCTAAATATTACTATTTGACGACTGTTAACTGAAACACACAAAATGGGTAGGAAGTACGAGGGGAGGTTCAGAAGTTCGTGGAATGGAGGAGATGGAGTGTGGATAGGGGCGCTCGCTAGATGTCATTCTGATTGGCGACTCATAATTAGTATATAAGTTAAGTTGCAGCCCTATAGCGTCAGTCGTTTACGAATAGTTGCCTGCTAAACAAGTCAATCCGGAAGAAAACTGAAACTATGGAGGAAATTAAACACCGTGCTGTGTTCCTTACAAAGCAAGGAAAGAACGCTCAAACCATATTGAATGAAATGGAAACCGTTTATGGGGAACAATGCCCTAGTAAATCAATGATTTATAAGTGGCATGGTCTTTTTAAACATGGTCGGGAGTCGATTGAAGACGACCCCCGTTCAGGACGGCCAGTTGAGACTACCACATCAGACATAGTCGAAAAAGTGCAAACATTTCTATTGTAAGATGCCCGTTTGAAGAAAAAACAATTATCTTCATTAGTTGGAGTATCAGATACCACCATTTTGCGTATCCTACATGACCACCTGGGTATGACAAAAGTCAGTGCAAGATGGGTACCGAGAATGCTCACGCCGGTGCAGAAACAGCAGCGCGTCTGTGCGTCCAAACAATTTTTGGAGCTGTGGGGAAACAAACCTGCACAGATTTTGGAGCGGATTGTTATCGAAGACGAAACATGGGTTCATCATTTTGAGGAGTCCATGGAATGGCATAAAAAGGGGACACCACCGCCAAAGAAATTCAAAGTGTCAGAATCGGCTGGAAAGTTGATGGCTACTGTTTTTTGGGATTGTGAGGGGATATTATTGATTGATTACAAAGGGAAAGGTAGGAGCATAACCGGAGAATATTACGCAGCGATATTAGAAAAATTAAAGTAGGCCATCAAGGAAAAACGTCGAGGAAAATTGACCAAGGGTGTGTTGCTCTTGCAAGACAATGCGCCGGTTCACAAGAGCAAAGTTGCAATGGCTGCTCTGCACAAGCATGGCTTTCAATCAATAGTCCATCCACCCTACAGTCCAGATCCGGCACCTAGTGATTTTTATTTGTTCCCCAATTTAACTAGAGACTTACGTGGAAGAAAGTTTTCCGACGACAATGAGGCAAAGAAGGCAATTTTGGCCCATTTTGAGGCGAAAGATAAAAAATATTTTTATGATGGTTTAGAAAAATTAATTCATAGATCTAATAAACGTATTGTGCTTAAGGGTGATTATATTGAAAAAGAAAAATAGATTTATTCTTTTATTTTATTTAAAACCCTTTCATTCCACGAACTTCTGGACCTCCCTTTGTAATACCGATTAAATAGCGCAAAATTTTAAACGCAAATCATAAGATTTGATTCCACAAGACAATCCTCAACAAACCTAAAATCATCGAAAAGTTTCTGCCGTTATTTCCGATCAAACAGTTATCAAAATCAATACCTAATTATATTATTTGTATAAGCTACAGCCATTTTCATATTTGCCCAATAATTCGTTTCCAAACGAAAACTTTAATACTCCCACTACAACCATCATTATCATCAACATCATACGAGACCGACATCCTAACCTAAATAAAAGAAAACGAGTTTGTTGCGAAGTCATCCATACTCTTCCATATCGTTCTTGTGTAATAAACCTGTTAATAAATAAGAGAATAACTTTCCTAGTTAAATAATTGAAAAGCGTGGAATCGAACAGATGCCTCGGCATAGTTAATGTGAACGTAGTGTCGTGAGAACTTGATATACGTATGTATATAATGATGTACTTGAACGTCAGTTAAATGCCGATATTGACATATCGTAGAAACTTACTGCAGTCGTAATTATACGTGTAATCGATAGGAAATTTCATTAACATCCTTAGTCTGCTGTCTTAAAAGGGAAAGGGAACAAATGTTAATCCTTTGAATGATTTTTTTTTCTTTAGTGCTCCTTTATACATACGTATGCATATCCATTCATGTTCGGGACTGTAAATATTTATAGTACTTATTTTTTCAAGGAGTTCTTTTATATCGATGTCAGTCATAGTTAAAGCAAAACTACAAAGAAGCAAGGTCCTTTAGTTTTTTTTAACATTACCTGTTCAAGCATGTCTTTTAGAAGCGTACACTTATGGTTATTAATGTTTAGACATCAGTGTGAGAAGATACTTGTCGCGAACAATGTTATCTCTCTCACATCATGAATTGTAGAAGATTGCTTGAGTACCAATATAGAAATGAGTTCCATTATACGCAGGCAAGGCTTCAAAATAAGGAGGACAGTACTAGATGTAATATTTAGCAGCTTTAGTCTGATTAACACGATCAAGACTGCGAAGGTTTCAACTAAACCCTTCATGTCAGATCACAGGATAATAGAGTTCACTTTAGAAGGATTAGACTCCTCAAACTACCACGGCAGGAACCCCCATGAAAACAAACTGGGATCCGCATCAAACATGTTTAAGGGACAACCTGAATCAGCTAAACACAGGCCGAATAATACATCACCTAAAGCTGGAACAGGATGTAGAATTCTTTAGTAGGGCGATAACAGAGGCTTTTGAAGTCAGGAAGGATACTCCTTGGTGGAACCGTAACCGGGCAAACCTCAGATCCGAAGTCTGTCACCTGTTTAACAAAGCAAAGGTAAATGAGGATTGGCAGAGGTACAAAGAGAAGTTGACTGCATACAACAAAGAGATAAGGAAGACTAAACAGCAAAACTTTTGCGTAAACATCACTTCCACTCCGGTAGCAGTAAGGCTTGATAAACCATGGCAAAGGGTGGAATAAGACCTGTGATGGCGTTGAGAAAACCAAATGGTAGCTACACGGAAGGAGAAAAGGAGCGGGTTAACCTGCTCCTTGAAACGCACCTCCTCGGTAGCAAGCAAACACATCTGGAAGAAGCAACTGTAAGCACCAGGATGCCAAAAGGGAGGTCTGGGAAATTGACAGCCGGATCTGTACAAGGCAGCGCATAGAGTGGACAATAGGCACTCTGCAGGTATATAAATCACTGGGAGCGAATGGGGTTTTCCCCGTGCTACTGCAGAAAGGGCAGAAAGAAATAATACAGCAACTTCTAAATATAACGAGAAGCAATTTGGCGTTGGGATACATATCCAAAAGTTGAAGAAGGATAAAAGTCACCTTCATACTAAACATAGGGAAAAAGGATGGGACTAACCCCAAATCCTTCAGATCCATTAGCCTGACATCTTTTCTATTCAAAACAATGGAAAAGATAACAGATAATCATATTAGAATGGAGGTTATGGAGGAAGCTCCACTTCATCAAAGTCAGCACGCATACAGGGCAGGTAGAGACTGCTCTGCTTGAGCTAATTGGTCGCATTCAGAAAACTCTGGATGAAGGGGAAACAGCTACCTGCGCTTTCCTACACATTTCGGGTGCGTTCGATAATACGTCGCACGAGGGAGTCAGACAAGCACTAGAAAAAAAGGGGGGTGAGTAAAACGGTAACGCGATGGTAAAGCGAGGTACTCCCCACAAGGACAGCTGAGGTAACAGTAGGCGAACAGACTACGAAAAGGCGGCGTTTTCTCGCCTTTAATGTGGAGCCTGGTAGTAGATGAACTGCTCAACAGGCGTACGCCGTATAGGATATGCCGATGATATTGCTATAATAGCGAGAAGCAAGTTTGAGGGCCCCACGACGACTTTGTATGTTTTTATCTTTGTTTCCAGTCTTAATCCTTTAGACCACAGCAAGGAATTTAAAGCCTAGGTTGCTTTTCTCCCGTATCGTATTTTATTTCATATGTCTATTTTTGATGTACCTTCTTCACTAACAATAAGCATGTTTCCTAAATATTTGTACTGGTTTGTTCTTCTTGTCTCCTTAATTTACAAGTCCTGGTGGTCATCTTCGTCTTTACACCACGCTTTCATATACTCAGTCGTTTCTTCGTATTCTTGTCTCGGTTTTCTAAACGTATAGTCTATATCCTCTTCATCACAAGCTATAAATACTTGATCGTCTGCGAAATAAAGACTTGTGAGGAAGTGATATTCCATCTGAATTCCAATTCTTTCTGTTTTTCTTCTCTAATAACTTAAAGCTTGCCGGATATAAATTTTAAATAATGTAGGGGAAAGACTGCATCCTTGTTTCAGTTCCTTATTTATGGAGAGTGGTTTTGATCTGTTTACGCCTATTTTGATTATGCTCTGTGCATCGATATATAAGTTCCGTATTGCATTGATCTACCGGGGAATGAGTCCCAGTTCGTTAAAAAATTCAAACATTCTTTTTAAGAGTAACGTATCAAAAGCCTTTACTAGGTCCATAAAGTTCCGTTCGGAAGCCTGCTCTTCTATTTCTTGTAAGTCATCTCCTATTCTTTTGTTGAATATATGACCGTACAGCCCTCCCATTGTGCATATACACTACCGCTCAAAAGTGTTTAGGCACTCTCACTGACAGCAAAAATGTATAAAGACTCAGCAAAAATGTTAATAATATTTATTTTTTATGTACAGATACGCGTACATGAATAAAAATATATTAAATAAATGTGAAAATTAAAACGTGTAATTTAAATTTTGCTTTCATCTATGTGATCTCCTCTTGATTTAATAATTGCAGCACACAATCGAAACATTCTCGCAATAAGTTTTGCCAGAGTTTCTTGTGTTATTGAGGTTCAACTCGATTGGAATTTGTTCCACACGTCAGTAGCTGATGTCGGAGCCGATTTCCGTACTTCCCGATCTAGTTCTTCCCATAGTAACTCGATTGGATTCAAGTCGGGGCTCTGGGGAGGCCATTCCGTAATTTTGAGAGTTCCTTCCTCTGCTAAATGGCGTAAATAGTCTTCACATAATTTAGAGGAATGTTTTGGGTCATTATCTTGCTGGAAGATAAAATTTTGACCCAAAAGTCGAATTCCGGAAGGTATTGCGTGGTTCTCCGAAATTTCGCGGTAGCCTTCTTTTTTTAGTATACCGTCAATTTTTACAATGTTCCCTACACTAGTGCCCCAGCAAAACAGCCCCAAATAATGATAGAACCTCCACCATGCTTCACGGTAGCAGCAATACACTCTTCTCTGGCACGTTCACCCACAGATCTTCTTACGAATATGCGTTTTCGGGTTCCGAACAGCTCAAATTTGGACTCATCCGTCCATAGGACGTTGTTCCATTCTTCTATGGTCCAGTGTTGGTGTACACGAGCCCATTTAAGTCGCTTTTGCTTGTTTTGTTTGCGTAGTAATGGCTTTTTCATCGCAATACGTCCATGGAGCCCGGCTTTCTCTAGGCGACGTTTGGTTGTTGGCTAGTTTTTGGCGACCAACATTTAATTCTGCGGTGATTTCCGGGGCTGTTTTGCGTCTATTTAAGTTGCTGGTAACCACTATTCTGCGATCATCTGCAGATGTTGTCGCTTTTGGCCTTCCACTCCGTCTTTTATTAAGAAAACTGCCAGTTTCCTGATATTTTTTTACGTTATAGTCAACCCTAGCGTGATGTATTTTCATTTTTTTTTGTGGCAATTTGTCGATTACTTATGCCACTTTTATGGTAAGCTATTATAAGCGCACGTGTTTCCGTACTAATTTCTCTTCGCGGAGGCATTTTAAAAAATTGTCACACGATATTTCGCTCACGACGTGAATAGAGTAAATACCACACTGCAACTGAGTAAATTCAGAGGGATTGTTATTGTAATTGCACCGCAATAAACAGTTTATGGTAATCCGACCAAGTGCAGGTAAATGATAGTAAACCTTATGCGATATAATGGGTGTTTATCTTATTGAACTACATTTTAAATACGTATTTTATTTTATTATGTTTTTTTGGTAAACATAATACTATATGAATAATCCATGAAAACAGGGGTGCTTAAACACTTTTGAGCGGTAGTGTACATACACCATTTGTAAATGGTAGTCCTGTATATACCAGCAAACTATAGTAACTTGTTTAAGAAATTTCACCTCGTAATTTTGACTACTACTTATTACATATTACATATGTGTACACTAACATTTCTAAGGAGAAATTGTACAAGTTCCAAGTTACAACCTACCTAGACCCGGTAAGTACGCAAAGACTTATTGTAGAACGATTGCAGAATACTTTCTAAATATATTAAAACAAATTACGGGGTCCTCGTAATTGTGGTTATCGGACCGCGAAATATTAAATAAGTGAAACACACATATATACATACATACATACGATTTCTAGTTGTATACCTACATCCTCCGTATTATTACACTTACCGCACTTTAGCTTCGTGCCTTAATAGTTCTTTTACATAATTCTATTAACAAGAGGCTTCCCCATGCATGATTCATGTACGCATTTGGAGAACGGTAGCCACGTTAACTTTAATAAGCGTAACTTTCTTTCTTTTTCGGCGTTACGAGCGTATTCGTGAAATACCAGGAATCTCTTACATTATTTAACTTCGTTAAATCGTTTCTTATTATAGTAAACGGTTTTAATGGCAATTTTTGCGAGTTTCTAAATTTCTAATGTAAACATGAACATATCATTTTGTTGCACGTACGTACGTGTTCTTTGCCGATAGCCCTAATTTCTTTTTGCGTTTTGAATCCATTAACGTAGTTATAGTTTTTATAAAACGAAGTAGGAAATGTATTTTTTTTTTTTTTGTAAATTGAACGCCGTATATTTTTACAATGTTCTGATTAAGCATGCTTTGCGATGTTTAAAAAGGTAAATAAAAAATATTGAAGCATCTAATTAGAATGTATCAGTACCTAAAGAAAAGAGAAATACGAGGGTAAGCCGAAAAGTTCGGTAGCTAACCATGAGATGGCGCTGCGGGAAAATAATTTTTGACGTTATTGTTGATGTAGTGTAAAAATGGACAATATTGAAATTCGCGTATTGACTAAATATATATGGAAAAAAGTATTTTTCCCCCAAAGAAATTCATGTTGATATGGTAAATGTGTTAGGCGTGGATGGTCCTTCTTTTAAGACTGTTTCCAAATGGGTGAATGAGGCGTAAATGACACCAAAACACAGCCACTTCTGCAGAAAATGTGCAAAAAATTTTGAAATTTGTGGAAGCTGGTCGCCGACCAACATTGAAAAATGTTGCTAAAGCTGCAGGCATCTCCAAAGAATGGGTGACGTACATTTTAAATGTTAAATTAGACACGTCTAAACGGTGTGTTAGATGGGTGCCGCGTCTGCATACACCTCCGCTAAAACTCAGACGCGTGGAATGTTTGATAGCAATTTTGGCAAAATCCAACAGATTTTTCGCGCCAGTTTGAGATTTGCGATGAAGCGTGTATCCACCACTACAGACAGGAAAGTAAACAGCAGTCAAAACAGTGGACTAAACTTGCTGAATCGGCTCCAGAGTAGGCCAAAGTCATTCTATCGGCAGGAAAGGTGATGGCTTCCATTTTATGGGATGCGAGAGGAATCTTGCGTATCGATTATCCTCCAAAGAGACAATGCTGTTCTAAACTTTTCAATCGAGGTAACTATCGTCGAAGAAAGACTCCAAAGAAAGCAGAAAAAATCTTTTTTCCAACTTACAAGAGGGCAAAATTAAGCTTCAAAGTGCTTGGGCATTCCCCTTATTCACTGGATTTAGGTCCGTCGGACTATCATATCTTCCCCAAGCTTAAGAAATACGTCGGCGGTATAAGATTTGTTTCGAATGAAGAGCTGATAGCTGGCGTGAATCGCTATTCTGAGAAGCTCGAGAAAAATGAGTACTATGAAGACATAAAGAAACTTGAGCACCGACTAAATAAATGTATCTTGAGAGCCATTATTTACTATGCTTCATTTACCGATTTTTCAGCATATCCTCGTATGTATATTCAAAATATAAGCGAGTCATCAAATAGCGAATTTTTTTTCTCAAGCAACTATGGTCGCCAACAGTCTTATTTTAGAAATCAAACACTCCAGACCTGTGACAGTTTTTGAACAAAAATGCAAAGCACGAGCTGATCGTCCTACAGTAGGAAAATTGTATATTTTTAAATAAAAACAAATTTCTGAAAGCTACAAGAGAAATTCGACTTCCATCTACTTCCTTAAAAACTGTTAGTATTGCTAATATCAGCTTTCCTGCAGCCGATATTATAGGCAATATGGTGTAACCAGGGGTAATGATACAGATTAGATAGATGTGCTTCCTTTATAGTTTAAGGTGTCGCCAAAATGCAATCGCAAATTGAAACCGCTTTCATCTGCATTATAAACATTTTCTGCACATAAGCTTTGATATTAAGTTTAACAGAATTTTACTAAATTCGCACCCACTGCTTGTAGGTTTCTTTTCCGATGTTCATAGGTTAACTCAACAAATTTTGTTATCCTTCTGGAGATGATACTACACTTCCTAAAAAAGGTATCGCATAATTCATTTTTGTAGTACAAGAATGATTTTATGACTAAAGACTCTTTTAAATATATCCTAATATATTCCAAGAAACAATCGTTATTATTATTTAAGTAATATATGGACTAAACTAAAACGGAAACTCATATTTGAAATTTTTATTAAACAGATACGATAAGAGAGATTATATTTTAGGAAAAAGGATTAACACTCGATTATTGCCATCCTTGGTTCTTATAATCGGTCGCATTCAATCTGCAATGAATTCTATTACTCTCTGTCTATAAGCTTGGTCTAAATTCTCCCACTCCTCACGGATGGCATCTTCTCATCCCTGTAGGCCTACTGGGACAACATCTTGGGTTCGTACCATTCTGTGAAGACAGTCCCACATATTCTCGATAGAACTCACCGCAGGGCAATCTAAAAACTGGAATGCCAACCCCATCAAGGTATTTCCGAGGATTATTGCTACATGGGGTCGAGCATTAACAAGAATTGGCATATTACTGGTACTACATAAATTTGTGAAATATCTGTTATATATCACCTCCATTTATTGTTAGTAACTCTGTATGGCCTGTTAAAGAGATGCCTTCTCAAATGATAATAGAGCCTCCACCAAAATTAGGTGTAGATCTGATATTGCGCTGGGAATAGCGCACACTGTCGCGTCTGCACACTGATATACGTCCATCTAGCGTAGTGTAAAAACTAAATCTTTACTCATCTGTGAAGATTATACTGGCTCAGTCATTAATTTGCCAATTGACATATTTTCTAGCAAACCTCCACTCTAACTCAACCTACTATAAACGGTTTAGGTATTTATTCCAGTAGTTCTGACTCTAGCCAAGTCGATCTGTAATTGCTTTGTAGTTACGTGCCTCTAACATAATGCTTGTAGTCTTAAGAACTTGTCATCTTGAGGAGTAGTAGAGCTTGGACGACTTGGCACCAGTCTTTGTATGCAACTTCCTGTTTCTCTATATGTGACTACATGTAGGCTTGAGATCGCCCATTTTCGATTAAAGCAATTATTTAAACCACTTGTTCTGGAGTTAAATCATTTTGCTTCGAATAACGTTAGTAAAGTACTCTAACAGAGCACTTTGTTTGTATAGGAACACATTCAATAAACAACTAAATAAACTACATGTATACGCACTTTTCTAAAATGTTTCTGTAATAACAAAAAGTTATTCAAAAGCTAGTTGTATGATTTTCTTTCCATATCTATAGTCAGCGCACATATGCCAAATACAGGATGGCGCAGGGGAACGGGAAATTTTGAAATAAGGTCATTTCCACGAATAAATTCATAAAGCTAGTAATTTATTAACGAAAGTGCATGTATGCAGCATGCCATTTATGTTTTTACAATCAAAATGTCCAAAAGTGTCCCTTTACTTTTTAAAGATGACATCGGAAAGATGTCCTCCCATTCGGCGTTCACACTCTAACAGCCTGTTATGAAAACTCTTCTGGAATGCGCGGTGTAGCAAATCTTGGGGAATGGCAGTGATTTCTTGTTGAATGTTCTCCTTCAGTTCATGGATTGTTGCAGGTTGTGTTTGCCTTTAAGATACCCGCACAGGAAGAAGTCGCACACACTAAGATCAGGGGATCTCGCGGGCCATTCAATGTCACCGTTACGTGAAATAATGCGTCTTCCGAACAATTGACGAGCTGCTGCCATCAAATGTCGAGCAGTGTGTGACGTGGCTCCGTCCTGCTGAAACCACATGTTTTCCATGTTAAGATTAAACTCGTACAGTCTCGGTGTAAAGAATGTTTGAAGCATTTCAACATATAGAGCGGATGTTACTGTCGCTGCACTACCATCCTCACGTGCAAAAAATAAGGGCCGATAACACTATGACATGATATAGCACACCATATTGTGACCTTGTCGCTATGTAGTGGTCGCTGGTGTAACTCACAAGGATTGTCCTGGGCCCAATAACGAAAATTCTGTTTGTTTACGAAACCGTTCAGGTGAAAATGGGCTTCGTCTGATATCCATATGTTACCAACGAAATTCGCGTCCTCGTTAATTTTAGCCAATATCTCCCTACTAAACTCCATACGTGACGCTGGGTCTCGTTCATGTAATTTTTGCACAATCTGCAACTTGTAGGGATGGAAATGTAATTCGCGCAGTATTCTTTGTAAGCTTCGTCGCTTAATCCCTAGCGTAGATGCATGCTGTCGAACGGAGCGGCGAAGACTTCTCTCGATTGCAGCTCTAACAGCCTCAATGTTCTCTGGGGTTCATACAGTTCGAATGCCACCTGGAGCTTTCTTTTTCAAGACAGATCCTGTTTCTTCAAAATTACGCACCCACGTTGTAATCGCATGCGCAGATGGGACACGTCCATGACGTTCAAGCTGGTAATGCTGTCGAATTTTTATAAAACGCTCTCACAGCTACTGCACGTTCCGCACCAGTCCAACGATCCATGATTACTAAATGGCAATGCGTTCACAACGATTATGCAACGTTACGAACAACTGCCAGCTCTACAGTGCTGACAACTGTAACGTTCAAAATTTCCCGTTCCCCTGCGTCACCCTTATATAGTGAACTTATAAAATACATTTCAGTCTATAAATGCTTTTTCCCACTCTTTTGGTGGGTTGTATTTTGTCGTACTAGCAACTATTAAAGCACAAAATACTAAACAATTTTTTGATTATTATGCAGTAAAAATATGTAAATTTTCTTTACTTTTTATGTAAATTTACCTTGTGTGTTTTGCACAATAGCTTATTATTTATTGTCAAATTATATGAATTGTAATTTTAATTTATTTTTGTCTTTCACAATTTTCTGTTCTGAGCCAGTTGTCTGGCTTCAATTCGTCCCATACTTCTTTTTTCTCTTATGTTATATACATTTGTTCTGACGCGTTATGAAACTTATCTATCAAATATATGGTGTACCAAATTTTATTGAAGTTATTTATTTACATTTCCTCTTACCATTTAACACTAGGTATTGGCCTTCCCTTTTACTAAACTTTAACAATAAATGTTTAACAAATTAATGTATTCAAATTTATAATTGAGAACGTGAATACATATTTACGCTTATGAAACTACTCATTTAGTAATAAATAACATTCGACTGAATACAAATAAATATAAAATTATAGACTAATAATGGTATTGTCCCCAATATATTATTAATTCCAAACGATAATACAATTATATACGATATCCTAATTTCCATTATTCACCATTTATTTTTTATGATATTGTATAATTTATACGTGCGGATCGGGACAGGCAATACCTGATTGATTATAACGATTTTCTTATAAAGATGTTAAAAAATACTATCCAGTATTGCGTTTACAGTACAAAACAGATTCAAAAGCTATTTCTTTAACACGAAATAAGCAGCCAGTACATTTACCTACGACGAAATTCAACAAACAAGTTTATAAAACAATGGACATACAACAACGGTGTATAAATAACAAACACGACGGTTTGTATTGGTAAATAAGAAGTATAAACAAACGTGAGTATTCTTCCGTACATATTTTGAATCAGTGCAATGAAGTTAGAAGGCGGATTTGTATAAAATGCTTTCGAATCGATACGATCAACCATATCAAATCGATCTTCCGAAAATAAATCAGCTTAGAAAAGCCTAGTGAGGAATTAACAACAATTCACAATGAAGTTTATAATTGTAACAGTTTTCGTAGCTTTAGCTGTTGTCCAAGCCAACTCCTACTGTTTACCTGTAAGTACAAACATGGGATTTTATTAATGTGAAACTTCCTTTGGCAATTTAATGGTACGTTATAATTTTCCTTGTAAATGGCGAATTCTCAATGGTTTCCGGTAGGATTCGAACCTATATCTTCCCCTGACAAGTACGCTACTGGTAACAATCTTTAAATTTTAACGTTGCAAATTACGAAGAAAATTATAATGTATTAATGACATGACAGCCTTCATCAAATTTACAATATATTATTTCTTGTTCATATATGGTCTCTCTCGTGCTATAGGCTTGCGGATGCGTGTGTCCTCCACCACCACCGCCACCTCTATGCTACTACGCACCCCCACCGGCTCCAAAATGCGATCCAGCTCCAGCTCCGTGTGCCTCGCCTTGTTGCTCAGATCCTCAAGTCGATGAAAAGTACCATTTCACCGTCACTAAGACCCATGAATGCGACGCCTGCGCACCGGCACCTAACCCTTGCGCACCGGCACCTAGTCCTTGCGCACCAGCTCCTCAACCTTCAGCGCCATCTTGCGGACCAGCTGCGTACTACGTCTACGCTTCGGCTCCATGTGAGTAATAATATTTATTGATAAATGAACGGTTTGTGGAATTAGATCGTGCATAGTGCGTGATATAAAACCAAAGAAAAAAAACAAATAGAAAGGAAAAAATGGAAGCAGAAATAGTAATAAGAAAAAGAAGGAAAGATGAAAACAGTTAAAAAGTAAAAAATAGAAGGCAGGATTTTCTCTCTTTCTATTTTTTCTGTATATATAGTCTATTCATTTTAAGAATGTATATAGTAGATACCGCTGCTATCGGTGTCCGTATTACACTGCCAAACTTTAACTCGATTAAATAATAGGGGGTGATTTGAATGTAAAATATCAGTTGTATCATAACAATTATCAGTTTCTTCCAAAGTAATTCTAGATTCTAAAGGCAAATATTTTAGTAAGATGTTGACAAACACACATTTAAGTTTATTGCAATTTATTGAATCCGACTAAAAGAACGGAAATAATTTTATATAAAATATGTCGTATAAATCACATATAAATAGGCCTGTATGAGATACTGTAATAGTTACTTTTTAAAATAACTACAAAAATCAAAATTATAGAACGACGTGCCAATTACTTCAATAATTATTTTACCTCTGGCAATTTGAAAATTTTATTATTTGCAGCTGCATATTCCTCGACTTGAGCCTAGACCATTTCTACAGGATTTAGATTGCAATTATGCGGTGGCAGCCTTAAAATTGTACGATCAGTTTCTCCTATTGTTTCATTGATTACATAAGATATCGGAGTATTATTGTCTGTTTTAATTTTGGCAATGTAACACATGGGCTAAAAAGTCCCGGGGCTAACACATAGATGACGCTAGTTTTATTGCAGTCACCTTTCTCTCAGTTAGTACTAACCTTCAAAAGGCAGCTGTTAAAATTTCATGATATTCTATTCATTAGTTTGTGAGTTATTGTGCTAAGAGTCACGCTACTTTTGTTATTTTCAAAACAATGGATCAAAAACAATTTCGTGTTTTAATTTTACACTGCTTCTTGATGGGAAAAAATACCGTTCAAGCGAAGCAATGGCTTGAAAAGTGTTATGGGGACTCCGCTCCATCAGAAACAACAATAAAACGTTGGTTTGCTGACTGCAAACGTGGTCGTAGAGACATCGATGATGCAGAACGCAGTGGACGTCCAAATGAGGCGGTAACACCAGAAAACATAATAAAAAAATCCACAAAATCGTTTTGAATGATCGAAAAGTGAAGTTGCGTGAGTTAGCTGACATCGTAAAGATATCAAAAGAACGTACTGGCTTTATATTGCATGAGCATTTGACTATGAGAAAGCTCTGTTCAAAGTGGGTGCCGCGTTTGCTCACTGTTGACCAAAAACAAGAACGTGTTGATGATTCTGAACAGTGTTTGGCCATGTTTAAACGTAACAAACCCGAATTTTTGCGTCGATATGTGACAATGGATAAAACATGGATCCATCACTTTACTCCGGAATCGAAACGATCGTCATCTGAGTGGACAGCAACTGGTGAACCTCGTCGAAAGCGCCCGAAAGCACAACAATTGGCTGGAAAGCTTATGGCCTCGGTATTTTGGGATGTGCGTGGTGTAATATTCATCGACTATCTTGAGAAAGGAAATACCATCAACAGTGAATATTATATAGCGTTATTGGAGCGTTTGAAGGCCGAAATTGCAAAGAAACGACCGCATATGGCAAAGAAAAAAAATTTGTTTCATCAAGACAACGCACCGTGTCACAAGTCAATCAAAACAATGGCAAAACTACATGAATTGAACTTCGAATTGCTCCCACATCCACCGTATTCGCCAGATTTGGCTACCAGCGACTACTGGCTGTTCGCAGACCTCAAAAAAATGCTCGCCGGTAAGAAATTTCGCACGAATGAAGGGGTTATCGCTGAAACTGAGGCCTATTTTGGGGCAAAAGATAAATCGTTCTGCAAAAATAGTATTGAAATATTAGAGCGGCGCTGGAATGATTGCGTTGCTCTTGATGGAACCAAAAATACCGTGTTTTCTTTGTTAGGCCCGGGACTTTTCAGCCCATGTGTTATCATATGTATTAATGATTTGCAAATATGTGATAAAATATTTTTTACAAAATCAATATTATATTTACGTTTAAAATTTTACTGCATGTTGGCAATAGATTCCTTAAGGAAAATGAGTGTGTATGTCGGCGAATTGCAGCCTTTTGGGCGTCGTCCAAGGCTTTGTAAGTTTTTATTCGTTTACGATTTTTTGGAGATGAACTAATGCTCCACATGTTTACTTCAACAAATTCCAGCTGCTTGCAGATTAGCTTGATAGCTGCCGACTTAGAATTGTTCTGTTTGCTTTGCATTGTCCACTGCCAATGCGTCTCCTTCGAAGATTTTTCGATGGATCCATTAAATGGGCATCGTCTTGGCAAAGAGCCCCTTCCTAGGTCATGTCAGAGTTGAAATAATCCTGGAATAAAACTGTATAACCGTAGTTGCATTATCAAAATTGAAGAAGGACACCGTCTTTGCGTAAATATAGTATTAACCGTGTTCTGACAAGAACAATTTTTAATGCAATATACTATACAAATAATAATATTGCGATAAATACAACAAATGAAGGAATTTGACAATTGACATTAAAAAGACATAGTAACAGTAATTAGTAATGTTTCATCTTATCCAACATAACTTTCTTGTACATAGACCATTTTTTTGTCGTGTGTAATTTTGCTTTAGGTATCTGACAATAGCAACGTAACGGAGAGGACGTGGGTTCAAGTCCTATGGAGACTGATATTTTTTCAGTAATTTAAAAGCAAGAAAATCGTAATTTTATAGAACTTGTATTTTTACTCTAAATATGACCTTGAAAAAATGAAGATGAAGGCGACGTTCAAGAAAATATAACAGCTGTCCTAAGATAACTTCAATCAAGATCGTTTTCTGAAGAAATTTGACAATTGACATTAGAAAGACATAGTAACAGTAACTAGTAATGTCTCATCTTATCCAACATAACTTTCTTGTATATAGACCATTTTTTTGTCGTGTGTAATTTTGCTTTAGGTATCTGACAATAGCAAACATCGAAAATATTAACTTATCTTGCCAAACGCTGCGTTCTTAAAGTGAATGGACTATAGTATAGAATTTGCCTAGTTATTTGATTAAAGATGTAATTCATACTGCATTCTCATGCAGTGCTAAGGGTAACTCAAGTAAGGGTAGATTTGAAAGTGCAAGAGATTCATTCAATTATTATTCCTTCTTAAATACATACGTTGCCAAAAAAAGTAGCCATCTTTTTTTTTTAATTCTTTTCTAGAACGTTCTAAGAAACTTTTGAAATCTCTCGCAGACCCTTTTTTAAATCTAGCCGGTAATTGGAATATAAACCAAATTCATTCAGAAGGTATTTGAAAGTCATTGATTGCGAGTGTATTTTTAATAAAGCATTATTATTTTCTCTAAGAAGAATCTTTCAGTTGTCAAAACCAACAAAATTGTACGAAAGAAATAGTGTTTTAAAGATTGCACTTCTAAATTTATATAATAGTATACATTTGCTAAATATAATCGTGAATTTTTCTGTAATATGTATTTCGAATATTCTTATAACGGAAAGTGATAAAATCATTCTCTTTAAACATTTGTAGATCCATGTGCGTCATGTGGATGTCCTCCAGCTCCTTCGTGTTGTTGCTAAATTATATTTTATTTATTGTAGTTGGTAATAAAAAGTGTCTTATTTAAAAAAATCAATCTTTCTTTAATTTTTATTTAAGTGTCCACGTTTTATACACACAAATAATAGTAATAAAAGTAACAATAATAATTTCTCCCAAAGACGAAGATGGCTTACATAATAATAAATTAAGTATCGCTACTAATTAAAAATTAAAATGAAAAATATTAATATTAATAATAATAATAATAATAATAATAATAATAATAATAATAATAATAATAATAATAATAATAATAATAATAATAATAATAATAATAATAGTAATAATAATAATAATAATAATAATAATAATAATAATATTTAATGCCCAACAGATACAAATATCCAATTACAAGGCAATGTTAAATAATGTACACATGCAAATATAAGTAACATAAAATTAAAGTATGTGAAATTAGAAAACTTGTTACTAGTTGCTTTAATTTAAATTAAAAACAAAAAAGGAGTTTACCAGTACGAAACGGTATATATGAAAAAGAACGGAAACTTATTGAAGAGAGAACCACCCCCAAATGCACACTCGAGTTTAATGGATTTATTACCACAGGCCCTGTTAAAGATACCGTTCGCTTTCGGTCCATCCTTTCCCGTAAAAGGCAGGAGACCACCTAGTAAATTGTAAATAGTCATATGGTTTAGAAATTTTAGAGCCTGCGTAGAAAATAATTTGCATGTGTGATACAGTTTTTACTTTCAGTCGGTAACACGGTTGACAATGGGAGCCCACGTGCTCTCGAAACGCTGCGTTCCGCATAATTAATTAATTTGTGTGAGTGGAGTTTACTGCTATACCTGTGAATTGTACATCAACACAGTCCTTGCAATCGTCATTTAAAAGAGACTGATTAATAGTATCAAATGCCTTTAAAGTAATCTAATAAAATCATGGCAGTAATTTCAACAATTTTAAATCTTTATTATCGATAAAATTTATTAAAACGCTTCCGTTTTTTCATGGCATAACTTTATTTATTTCAATCGGCAAAGTGGTAGGATTAATAACACGTTTTAACTCCTTACATGCGTCAGCCTTTTTAGTACATGGATATAAGCTCCCTAGCCAATGACAGGGGAATTATATACAGTGGAATTTTCCAGTCAGTAAAATGTTGCATAAAATCGATTGTTTGTTTCTGAAGCTTGTTTAGTTCATCTACTAACTTATTCAGAATTTCCATTTGATTTTGTCTGGTTTCGTATTAATCGCATTATAAATCTTCCTTCTTTGTCAGTGGAGGGGAAACGATTTTCTGGACAGAAACGTGCCTTACACTGGCCATATTTTACGATGTATATCACTACCAAACATCAATCTCAAGTAACGATACGGCGGAATTTTAAAAAAGGACAATCCTGTGATATACGCAATACATGTGAAAACACCTTCATAGTTCCTCTCCGTTTCGGATGTTGGATACTCTGCATGCTATTTTAACTAACTTACCGAAATAAAGCAGTCGTATTCACACCATGTTGTTTATGTCTAGACCATACAATTGGCTGTGATATGTTATTCTATTCATGTGGCGTTGTAATCCTTCCAAGCTGTCAGCGAAAATAACCGTATCGTCTGCGTAGCAGGCATCATTCAATCCTTCTCCATTCAGAAGAATTCCAGATTCTGTGAGTTCCAAAACTTCCTTAAATATGTACTCTGAGTATATCTTAAACAGTAATGGAGACAGAATGCAACCTTGCCTTACATCTCATAGTATATTTGTCTCTTCTGTTGTATCATTCCTGACTTTGACGAAAGGAGATTGATTCCAGTATAGGTTACCTATTATCCTAATGTCTCATATGTATGCCCACATTTTTCATAATTTCTATTATTTTTTGGTGTTTTTCTCTATCAAATGCCTTCTGACAGTCAACAAAACATCCATACATCCCACAGTTCACAGTATAAACTTAACGCAATAATTTTACAATCTCTGCACCCTATACGTTGTATTAATTAAAATTCTTATCAGTACGTACCAAGCAGATAGTACATTTTTGGGAAATGATTGCATAAATTGAACGGATTGCATAAAATTTTTTTTACAAAATTGTAGGTTATAGAACTTATTTGAATTAATACGAAATTTTCGTTAGTTGCACTGCGATACTTGTGAATTATACCAGGGCAATCCCAAAAAAAAGGTCTCCTATTTTTTGGGGACCTAGAGAAAGTTTTAATGCGGTTGTTGGCAACACTGTTGTGAGTGGTGCCTTCTCCGCCACCACATAAGCACGCAGACGCTTCGCTCGGATGCTCAGTCTTGGCTTGGTAGCCATTCGAAATGGAGCTCCCGATAAACGTTACCGCCAAGTGCGAAGTGCGAGCAGTTATTCGATTTTTGAACGCAAAAGGGGTTAAACCAGTTGAAATTCACCGCCTATTGACGGAAGTGTATGGACAGTCGTGCATGGATGTCAAAAACGTTCGCAAGTGGTGCAGAGAGTTTACAGCCGGTCGTACTGAAATTCATGACGAAGAAAGGAACGGGAGGCCGTCAATTGCCGACGAGACAATCGCGAAAGTTGAGGAACTCATGCGTAAAGATCGGAGGATCACTCTGGATGCTCTCTGCATTTTGGTTCCTGAGGTTTCCAGAAGCACCATCCACAGGATTTTAACGGAAAAGTTGCAATATCGGAAGATGTGTGCAAGATGGGTGCCGCGTATGCTGACAGAAGACCACAAACGGCAACGGGTTGATTCTTCCCGCGAATTTCTTCGCCGCTATGAAGACGAAAAGGACAACTTCTTGGACGCGATTGTCACGGGTGACGAAACCTGGGCATTCCACTTTACACCTGAGACAAAACAACAGCCACGCGAGTGGCGGCATCCCTCTTCGCCCAAGCCACGAAAATTCAGGCAAACACAATCTGCCGGTAATGTCATGGTAACTGTATTTTGGGACAGGAAGGGGGTACTGTTGGTCGACTTTCTACCTGCTGGGACAACAGTCAACGCTGACAGGTACTGTGAAACACTGAAGAAACTCAGAAGGGCAATTCAGAACCGGAGAAGAGGGATGTTGAGCAATGGTGTGACCATTCTCCACGACAACGTCCGTCCTCACATCGCTCGTCAAACCGTAGATCTCCTGCAAAATTTTGGTTGGAACGTCATCACACACCCACCCTACAGTCCGGACTTGGCACCCAGCGATTTATACCTGTTCCCTAAGTTGAAGGAACATTTATCTGGACGGCGGTTCTGCTCCGATGATGAGGTGAAAGATGAGGTTCAACGCTTCCTGAAGAACATGGCGGCAAGCTGGTATGACATGGGCATTGTAAAATTGCCACAGCGTCTACAAAAATGCATCGACCGAAATGGCGATTATGTTGAAAAATAAAGCTTTAAAGCAATCTTTAAAGTGATGTAGCAATTACAGAAAATAAACGGTTCTTTGTATATCTAAAAATATAGGAGACCTTTATTTTGGGATTGCCCTCGTACAACCACTTGGCCCTTGCAATCGTTGTGAAACTAACGAAAGCTTCATATTAATTCAAATAAGCTCCGTAATCTTGAATTATGTTTGCGGAAGAATTTCTATGCAATCTGTTTAATTTAACCAACCGTTTTTTAAAAATGTGCTATCTCATGGGTGTATATCGACAGTTGGTAACACGATTGATAATGGGAGTGCACTACTTTACTGCGATATCTGGGAATTTTGAAGTGTTAGTGATTCTAAAATTACGATTTTCTTAGAAATTACCGACGTTTTCAAAATTTCTGAGAAAATATCAGTCCCGGTAGAATTTGAATCCCCTAACTAAACGATGGGACTGCAACCCCCGTAGTCCAGTTGGTATGACATTTCACGGGTAACGGAGAGGACGTGGGTTCAAATCCTATGGAGACTGATATTTTTTCAGTAATTTAAAAGCAAGAACATCATAATTTTATAGAACTTGTATTTTTACTCTAAATATGACCTTGAAAAAATGAAGATGAAGGCGACGTTCAAGAAAATATAACAGCTGTCCTAAGATAACTTCGATCAAGATCGTTTTCTATTAATCCTTATCTATATATTATATTCAAGTTTTATTATATAACATACGCCTATCCATTTGTAAAATCGAATTTCATTACTTCAATCTTTTTAACATCGACTGTACCTTCTCTAAAGTGTAATACATGCATTTCCGCGGGTAAATGAGCAATATCACGTATCACACAGAAACATAATGCGTGTAATATTAATAACAAAACTGGAGATCGGTGTTTTTATTTACCATATGGCTGGCGAGAGACTTCTATCCCCGCTACAGACAGAAACCGCATTGTGGTGACCGGATTACTTTTGTTTTTCATATCCGAGCCGCCCTTGCAGAAGCTTATGAATAATTTAGAAGGCTGACACGTATTAAGGTATTCTCGTTTTGTCTCGTCTAGGTAATACAGCTAAGGCGGATTCTGGAATAATATTCGTAGAGATATTCGTATTATATCTGCAGTATACAACACGCGAAAATGACGTTTACGAATTTTTTATCTTTCTTGAGGATAGTAAAATTATTATTATTTCTTACTTAAACCGAGAAGCATTTTATACTCCGTCAGGTGTAAAGTTAAATATTGCCTCTTGGGATTCTTCTCCATACCTTTCTTTTGATGCTCCTCCATTACATTGCCTCTTTTACTTAATCTATGCAGTAGAATAATTTGTGAGGAAGGAGAGAAGTTGCAAGAATGGAAAAGGTATATTCAAGAAATGTTCCCAGACGAAAGACACCTTCTAGATAGCTAAAATGATTATGTAGACGGAGTAGAAACTCTAAAAAGCGAGGTTTTGCATGTTATTAACCAACTGAAAAATAATTAAAATCTACGCCCTCACCAGTTAAACTCAGAGATGGTCAAATTTGTCAATGAGGAAAAAAATCTGTTTAACAACATCACAATAACAAAAATCTTTTTAACAACATGTATAAGGCAGATAACATTCCCCAGGACTGGTTCGAATTCATTTTTGTACCATTACCTAAGAAGCATAGTGCAAGAAAATGTAATGATTGCAGACATATTAGTCTGATGAATCATGCTTTCAAAATTTTGCTGAAGATTATACATGAGAATATATAATGGATGTGAATCTATCATCAGCTCAGAACAATTAGGATTTCTAAGCGTGTTAGGTACAAGAGAAGCCTTATTTAGTTTGCAAATTCTATTACAAAAATGCTATGACTAACGGAGGAATCTTCATGTTTGTGTCGTCGATTTTGAGAGCGCATTTGGGTTCTTGGAGGACATCAGGTTAGATAGCTCGGATCAGATGCTTCTGGAAAAAATTTACTCAGATCAATTTGCAAAAATACAATTGGGGGATAACATTAACATTTATAAAAGGGTGAGACAAGGCTGCATTTTGTCTCCTACTCTTTTCAATATATGTACTCGAAATACTTATTTGTGGAAGTGCTCAAAGATTGCACTGACGGGGTAAAACTAAATAGGGTTAATATATCAACTATTCGCTATACAGGCGATACTGTATTAGTACCTGATAATAATAATAATAGTAATTTATTTCCAACAGATACATTACCTAGTTACAGGAAACACTAAAATAATTGCAGCACATAATCGAGGCATTCTCGCAATAAGTTTTGCCAGAGTTTCTTGTGTTATTGAGGTCCAACTCGACTGTAATTTGTTCCACACGTCAGTAGCTGATGTCGGAGTCGATTTCCGTACTTCTTGATCTAGTTCTTCCCATAGTAACTCGATTGGATTCAAGTCGGGGCTCTGGGGAGGCCATTCCGTAATTTTGAGAGTTCCTTCCTCTTCTAAATGGCGTAAATAGTCTTTACATAATTTAGAGGAATGTTTTGGGTCATTATCTTGCTGGAAGATAAAATTTTGACCCAAAAGTCGAATTCCGGAAGGTATTGCGTGGTTCTCAAAAATTTCGCGGTAGCCTCCTTTTTTTAATATACCGTCAACTTTCACAATGTTCCCTACACTAGTGCCCCAGCAAAACAGCCCCAAATGATGATAGAACCTCCACCATGCTTCACGGTAGCAGCAATACACTCTTCTCTGGCACGTTCACCCACAGATCTTCTTACGAATATGCGTCTTCGCGTTTCGAACAGCTCAAATTTGGACTCATCCGTCCATAGGACTTAGTTCCCCTCTTCTATGGTCCAGTGTTGGTGTTTAAGAGCCCATTTAAGTCGCTTTTGCTTGTTTTGTTTGCGTAGTAATGGCTTTTTCATCGCAATACGACCATGCAGTCCGGCTTTCTGTAGGCGACGTTTGACTGCAGAAACACTGACTAGTTTTTGGCGACCAACATTTAATTCTGCGGTGATTTCCGGGGCTGTTTTGCGTCTGACTTTCAGGTAGCCATTATTCTGCGATCATCTGCAGATGTTTTCGCTTTTGGCCTTCCACTCCGTCTTTTATTAAGAAAACTGCCAGTTTCCCGATATTTTTTTACGTTATAGTCAATCGTAGCGTGGTGTATTTTCATTTTTTTGGCAATTTGTCGATTACTTATGCCACTTTTATGGTAAACTATTATCAGCGCACGTGTTTCCGTACTAATTTCTCTTCGCGGAGAGATTTTAAAAAATTGTCACACGATATTTCGCTTACGGCGTGAATAGAGTAAATACCACACTGCAACTGACCATAGGTTACAGATTTCACTATAATCTTCTAGGAAGGTAATTTAAACATTATTACCTACAATCTAACAGATGACTAAATTTACCCAGTAATTTCAGAGGGATTGTTATTGTAATTGCACCGCAATAAACAGCCTATGGTAATCCGACCAAGTGCAGGTAAATGATAGTAAACCTTATGCGATATAATGGGTGTTTATCTTACTGAACTACATTTTAAATACGTATTTCATTTTATTATAATGTTTTTTTGGTAAACATAATACTATACGAATAATCCATGAAAACAGGGGTGCTTAAACACTTTTGAGCGGTAGTGTATATCGTTAAATTGGAACACTGTATAGAAGTGTGTTAAATGTGTATCTTTTTTTCCTCGATACAAATTTGGTGTTGCTGTTTAAAACCAGTTTTTTTAAAACACGTCTGGGAGCATAAATTTGTTTTAACAGCCCAATAAATGCCATATGAAACGGATTATCATACAAAGGTAATTTTACGTAAAAAAGATGCAAACGTCTGAGCATTAAAATAGAAAATTAGCGACCATTAGGCAAACAAATTACATGAAAACCTGTTCAATAATTGTGTTTTCACATCGTGTTCCAGGTATTGCAGACTGACCTTCGCGAAAATTTCAAAAGATAGTTTAAAATAACAAAATACTTGAACTTTTACATCAATTCATACACCATACGATTTTCTTACTTCTGGTAATATCGGGGTTTCCCACACAGAAAAAGAATAATACATTTAAATAGAGATAGTGTAATAGCAATATTACAAAGATAAGAACGCGAAATTATTCACAAGAAAGACAATATGAAGAGGATGAAAAAAGCTGTATTTACAGCGTTCTTATCTTTGGTATTATTTTCTAGGCATTCTTTTAGATGTGCTTTATAGCAATATTGTTTGGTGAGAAATGTTGAAGTTAGAAATTTAGAATGCAATTCAGTTGAAAGTACAATTTAAAGGGAATTCGTTATATTATAAAATTCTTAAGATTTCTTAAAAATTTTATTTTTTAGTAGAAAGAGCATAAGTTCAATTCTGGTAGCAATTTCCAGTATCTTTCTATCGATGGTGTCGGTGTAGAGTCAGTATTTGTTTTCAGGATCTTCACCATGCTGAGTTGACTTAATGTTAATTAAGTCAGCTCCCAAACCAAAAGAGTTGAGTTTTCTTTATGTAGTTAGAAAAGAATAATAATAGAGCTTCTTTCTTGGGAAAATGGGAAATATGATTGAGTGAGTATGCTTTGGTTGCAATTCTTTAGATCATTGTTTTCTGCAAACATTTAGAATCGTTAGTGTAGGTTGATCCGAATTCAATAAACCGTTTCAGCTTCCCATACTGAGAAAGAATGGTTACATTAACAAAAACATTGTCATATGTGTATTTTCGCTAATTGGAACTTGATCTCTGCAATGGAAGGAAAAGTGTCAGTTGGTGAATCGTGAAGGTATTGTTTTCCACCATGAATTTGTTCAGGGCTTTACAAAATTCCTTAAAAATTTTTGTTTTTTTCTCCATGAATTTGTTACATAACACATGGGTTGAAAAGTCCCGGGCCTAACAAAGAAAACACGGTTCTTTTGGTTCAAAATTAGCTTTATTCATCAACGTAATCTTCATCAAGAGCAACGCAATCATTCCAGCGCCGCTCTAACATTTCAATACCACTTTTGTAGAACGATTTATCTTTTGCCTCAAAATAGGCCTCAGTTTCAGCGATAACCTCTTCATTCGTGCGAAATTTCTTACCGGTTAGCATTTTTTGAGGTCTGCGAACAGCCAGTAGTCGCTGGGAGCCAAATCTGGCGAATACGGTGGATGTGGGAGCGATTCGAAGTTCAATTCATGTAGTTTTGTAATTGTTTTGATTGACTTGTGACACGGTGCGTTATCTTGATGAAATAAAATTTTTTTCTTTGCCATATGCGGTCGTTTCTTTGCAATTTCGGCCTTGAAACGCTCCAATAACGCTATATAACATTCACTGTTGATGGTATTTCGTTTATCAAGATAGTCGATGAATATTACACCACGCACATCCCAAAATACCGAGGCCATAACCTTTCCAGTCGATTGTTGTGCTTTCGGGCACTTTGGATGAGGTTCACCAATTGCTGTCCACTCAGATGACGATCGTTTTGATTCCGGAGTGAAGTGATGGATCCATGTTTCATCCAATGTGATATATCGACGCAAAAATTCCGGTTTGTTACGTTTAAACATGGCCAAACACTGCTCAGAATCATCAACACGTTCTTGTTTTTGGTCAACAGTGAGCAAACGCGGCACCCACTTTGAACAGAGCTTTCTCATAGTCAAATGATCATGCAATATAAAGCCAATACGTTCTTTTGATATCTTTACGATGTCAGCTAACTCACGCAACTTCACTTTTCGATCATTCAAAACGATTTTGTGGATTTTTTTTATGTTTTCCGGTGTTACCGCCTCATTTGGACGTCCACTGCGTTCTGCATCATCGGTGTCTCTACGACCACGTTTGAAGTCAGCAAACCAACGTTTTATTGTTGTTTCTGATGGAGCGGAATCCCCATAACACTTTTCAAGCCATTGCTTCGCTTGAACGGTATTTTTTCCCATCAAGAAGCAGTGTAAAATTAAAACACGAAATTGTTTTTGATCCATTGTTTTGAAAATAACAAAAGTAGCGTGACTCTTAGCACAATAACTCACAAACTAATGAATAGAATATCATGAAATTTTAACAGCTGCCTTTCGAAGGTTAGTACTAACTGAAAGAAAGGTGACTGCAATAGAACTAGCGTCATCTATTTGTTAGGCCCGGGACTTTACTGCCCATGTGTTATATGAACAACTTCGATTGCAACTTTTACTTGTCTAGGAGTAAAACACAAATAATAACTTAGCATCTTCAAACACTTTGTTAAATTTGCAACAAAATAATGAGAAGACTGTGTAAGTCTATACCTACTTATGTATCACGTGGATACAAAACAATGGTGTTTTGATTTTAGTCACAGTATTTACTTTGCCCTGATTAGATAGCTACATATATGAAGAATACATTTAACTTGGTTTCGTTGAGTATAATAAGCTTGTTTTGCAAAACGTTAGGCGAATACCAACAAGTTGTTGATGCAAATACCTTACCTAGAAATATAATAAATAAATAAAATAAAACATATGCACTTTGCATATAATCCGGTCTCTATTTGTTATCATGTTAGAAAAATATCACAAAGTTTTTCTTGTTGAGAGTTATTTTGGAACTGGTAGATTAGTAAGTGGACAGTAGTTTTATGCAATTAATGTAATGTTAGAATATTATCATCAACAGATCTCCGATTTTGTAATTACGTATCTTAATTACGTAACAGCTGGTTACGCAAATTCATGGTTGTGTTTACAGTACTTCGTAAATCAGGGAGCAGAGTACACTAAAAAGAACTGCAAGATGTATTGAAGATGTTCGACGTCGAATGGAAAAGATATTATGCATATAAAACTCAAGCCGTTCCTTGCAATAGAAGAACCGAATACTACAAATGATTCTTGAATAACTCGAATAATAATGATGTTCATAACAAATGTTTCTTTACTGACGAGGCGTGGTTTCATCTTTCAGCATATTTAAACAAGCAAAATATGAGAATATGGTCGTCAGAAAATCCCCGTGAGTTTGTGGAAAAGCCACTACATTCGCAAAAAATTGGTCTCTGGGCGGCGGTATCGAGGCAACGAATCATTAGGCCGATGTTCTTTTAACGGAGTAATAAATGCTGAAGATACCGACATGAGATGTTGGAATTCTTTGTTAATCATTTAAATCATATGTGGGCAACCACCGCCCCCCGGGCAGGATCCGGCCCGCTGTAAGATTTGATCCGGTCCGCGAGACATGTGGGAGGTACAGATGCTGTCTGGTTACCATTTCATCACGCTCTCTGCGTGCTGAAGAACTCAAGTTACTGTCGGAGCAATTTTCGAACAGAAGAAGTTTCAATATTTGCTGCTTGGACAAAAAGTATTGTATAAAATGCTCCAATACACTTGCAAATGGAGCTGATCGAGCTTCAAGGAAACCCACTCCTAAACTCTAAATTTGAAGACGTGGAATTGTGAGATTTCTACAAGAAATTATCTAATTTTTTCCCCACACGAAGAGCACCATTTTTAGGACACCACAATACACTATTGAAGAACTTTGCAATAATATTACAGAATTTTGTAATAATATAAGTCTTGGACATTTGTCAAACGCATTTGAAAACAGACTTCGTACATGTATCGATATAGGAAGGCAATACATCGAGCATCTTCTTTGATGTAGTTTATTTTGCAATAAAATACTTAAAACATTTCGCAATAAATAAGATTAAATTAGACTTTGATTTTCAAAAAACATTACCGTTCTACAGTGTTCCTAAAATTTAAATAAAAATCATGGGCTATTCTAAATGAAGATTTAATCGGAGACATGGTACTTACTATTGGGGGAATACCCCTAAATTTTTGACGAGTATTAGTAGAAACACAGTAAATTTAAATACAAAAATAAAAACAAAACTTTTCAATGCAAGAACTCGTCATAATTTTTAATTTTACCGACCTCTCTCCGGCACCCACCTAATTTAGAACACCCCGTATATTAACAAACCGCGACGAAATAGCGCAATCTAGTGATTCATCGCCCCATCTAAAAAGAATACCATTAGAAAGTGAAAAAAAAATAGAAGAAATGGTCAGCTGACTGTCGCGAGTGCTCCCATTGGCACGTTCAAATCGACTAAGCCAATTCGCGATAGCCGACTGGCTTTGCGGCAAACTTAGCAATGCGTAAAAGATTGTATAAAACAGGTTCTGAGTGCTCGTGCTTCAGTCACTTGCTAATAGTCTTACTTATGTACATAGTTAGTTACACTTCGAATATCGCTCAGACTCGTTGCGATAGCGGTCAGATTTTCGTCTAAAGTTATTATATATGTTTCAGAATTTCATTCATACTTATTAGTCGGAAGAGAAAGTGTGTATATAATACATCTAAAGCTAGATATATTTCGTTTAAGAAAGGCTATCGTAATATCTGTGCTGTGCGACTTCATTTTCGCGTTTAGACTGTACGACTTTGTTTAGGTTCTTGCTTTAAATGTAAGTAGAATTATAGTTTTGAGTACAGAAGGTGTTGGGTTCTTTAATAATTTTTAATAGATACTAGTACTTAGATTTAGGTGACGAAAAAATGTTGTATTTGTTGAACAATGTTTTTTATGAAAAGAAGATGAAACAATTAAACCTTACATTTGTCCTCTAATAATCTAACCAGGAAAGCTCAAAAGAAAAAGAGACCTTCCGCGTGAGGTTATTATTCTCTACTAACCTTCAGGGCACCATTTTCGATATTTTTAGCATATTCGGGCATTATACTTCCTCCCTGGCTTCCTATATCACGAACTGTGCCCTTATTTGCTTTTTTAAAGTCGAAGGATATCAACTTCTCAACCAGTTTCCAGTCGAAAATGTTAACCGCTCAATATCAAACGAAAGCTCCCACCCAAAGTAAAATTTCTCCTTCTAATTCTACATTTTCCTTCTTGATTCGGTTTATAAAAAATATTTTTCGGGAAATTGCACTACTGGTTAAAAATTTGAAGTCCATCATGTGGATACAAGACAGTGTTCTTTTAATTTTAGGTGGAATCTTTACCTTGCATTGACTTTAAAGGTACATACGAGGTTGGATCTCTATTCTGTACCTTTGACCCCGATACAGTAAAATTACAGTGGCGTTATATGTTTTATTTTTCGACATAGTCTGCTTCTACACTAATGCACTTGGTCCATCGGTGTTGCAACATCTCAACAGACTAGTGGAAAAAAATTTGTCCGACTCCTGCAAACTACCTCTCTATAGCTTGCTTCACGTCATAATTATCCAGATACGGCGAATATGGAGGGTGCTCCACAAATTCAAAGGGCGCTTATGAATCAACAACATTCGGGACACCCACGACCTGTAGATTTTCCTTTCACAACACCGCCCGATCTAGAAAATCTGTCTATTATACGACGAACATGCTGCACAAAACAATCATACGTATACTCTATGTTGGGGAATTCTACTTGAAACAGCTATCGGCAATTTTGATGGAGATATTCACGAACAAAATTATTATCTCAATAATAAGATGGTTGTACTCATAGAAAATCAAAACAACAACAAGATAGACGCTCACGCAAGACGCTAGTGATTATTATCGCTATGTCTTGTAGAAGCGCTAACTTTTCGACACAAAAAACAGCGGGGTATTCAAACACCTTTTAATCATTGTTGGACACACTGTATAGTATTTGTACAGAATTATCTAAGCTAACTGTGTTTCAATACTACTTTTGTCGTCCTTGATTTTAGTATGGTAGTGTGCTTAATGATAATAAAGAAGAAAAGTTAATAAAACGCATTGTTAATGAAATATACGACATTCTATTAGATTTTGAATGGAACACCCTGTATATTTTAAAAAATGTTCGTGTATTTGTAATATAAAACCTTTAAAAAGTATGATCCAAAAGCAAGGCATATTTCACTCCTACGTATCAGTAAAGGCGGTCAAAATATCATCTTGTAATGCATATGTGGGCAACAACCGGCCCAGTGTAAGATTTGATCCGCGAGACATTTCGAAAAACCCATTTAAAAGAAAATTCACGATTTAATTATAAAGTTGTACCTATTTTTCTCATTTCATTTTCTTATTTAAATAAATTCCATTATAATAACATTGTCGTATTGCTTCATGTTTGATATCTATCGCTAAAAATTGCGGACACTATTTTAAAATGCATTATTTTTTAAAACGCGGCCCGCGAACATATTTGCACACTAAAGTTTGGCCCACAACATGTCAAAGGTTCCCCATACTTATTGTAATATACAGTGCAATCTCCTTTGAACGGACACCAACGGGACCAACTGAAGATGTCCGTTCAGGAGGGGTATCCGCATAAAAGAAATATGTAGTAGATACAACAAAAAACGTGTTTTAACGAAAAATGAATATATTAAAGAAACTGGGGCATTTAAATCGTATATGCATATAAATGTTTTTAAAATAAATAACTAACTTTAAACTTAAGAAAAAAAGAATATATGTATATAGATACATAGATGTAGTATGTAATACAAAACAATGAAATGAGTAGTCACTTTAAGGACGCAAAAATTCATATATTGTTGTTTCTCTTCTCCTTTTCTTTAAAATGGCTTCTTGAAATCGTATTTCTAATTTAGAAAGAAGCTCCAAAGACTCTGTTTCTCCGTGATTTTCAACAAAACTTTTGAGCTGCTTGGTCAGGGTAATAGCTTTCCCATAATTTGGGATAGCATCTGTTGGCACTGGAACCTCATCGACATCAGAATCTTCCGAAAGTTCTTGTATTTCAACTGGATTTGCAATTTCCTGTTCTGAATCTGAATCTTCAACATATAAATCTTCATCTACGTTCAAAAAATCATTAAGGTTTTTATTATTCGTCAATTTGAATAAATCCTTATTTTTGAGGATATCTGAAAGTACACTAGCAGGCAAATCATCTTCTAGGTCAGATGTATCAGCCTCAGTTAACTGGTCTTCACTTTGCATATTTGCATGATTAAATCCTGCTTTGCGTGAGCAATTTAGAACTGTCTCTTTGGTTACTTGGTCCCAAGCGGTTTTTGCAAAATAAACTGCATCCAGTGGTGTAATTTTCTTTATTAATTCGAAAGCTGTACCAGCAGTTTCAATGTTTACTAGCAGATGTTTGAGCATTAGACTTGGATAATAAGTTTTAAAATTCTTTATAATTCCCTGGTCAAGTGGTTGACAAGCTGATGTACAATTAGGGGCTACAAATAATGTTTTTATATTATTTAAGCGAACGTCTTTCGGATGAGATCCCCCATTGTCTAAAAATAACAAAATGTTTCTTTTTTCTTTAGCCATTTTCCAATCTAGGTCTTGCAACCACTCTGTCATAATTTGCCCTGTCATCCAAGCTTTCTTATTGTATTTCCAAGTTACAGGCAGGTTATTTATATTAATGTTTTTAAAAGCTCTGGGTTTAGCTGCCCTACGAATGACTAGGAGTTTTTCTCTTTCACCCGTCATATTTGCACAATGCAAGATTGTAAACCTCTCTTTGGGATACTTACCCCCAACACATTTTTCCTTCTTTAATGTGAGCGTTTTGTCGGGTAGAGCCCTAAAATACAGATCTGTCTCATCAGCATTATAGATGTCTCTCGGTGAATATCCCTTAATCAAAGGAGGACATTTTTTTAAAAACGATGAAACATCTTCAGCATTAACCGAAGCTCCTTCTCCCGAAATCGCTTTAAAACTTATATTGTGGCGGATTCTAAATTTATTGAGTCAACCAGAAGAAGTACTGAATGTAGAATGCCCCAAAGAAGCGGCTATTTCTCTTGCTTTACATCGTATTAGCGGACCTAAAAAAAAATAAGTTTTTTGCGTTTTTGTCATGACAAACCTATTGGTAATCTCACTTTCTTTTATCTATTTTAGAATTTAATATGAAAAGAAAATCAACGCATTAATACAAGAAAACCTTATCTAAAGAAATCATATGCGTACCTGTTAAAGGAATCCCCTTATGCCGAGCTGCTGTAAACCAGTCATAACACAATTTGTCAATTTTAGTACCATCACCCGTCAAAAAGCTTTTTTTTTGCATTCAAATTGCTGTTCGACATCCATCTGTTTAGAAGGATTTCTTTATGTTTAATTATATCTGCAGCTCGTGTTTATCCAATATTAAAACGCTTGGATAAGTTCCTTACACTTAATTTCTCTTTATTGTAAACTTCAACAATCTCAATTTTTTGTTTAAGCGTGAGAATGTTTCTATTTGGAGCAATTTCTACAATGAATGTGTCGCCCACTGTGTCTTTTCCGCATAGACATCAGACTAATATTGAAAGCAGATTCAATCGAAAGCGTACACCCAAAGAATAAGAACGGTAAATCCCCGACCAACTTTTGGAAGTTCCTAATTCACGCCAGGCAGAAATGCACGACATAGGCTGCGTTTGTACCGAAAGATTAAAGTCCGTAAATCTCCGGTTTACTCGGGGAAGTCCCAGCGAAATTGGCGCGCGGCGCGATTGAGAAATGCAATAGCAATACTCTCGATATAAAAATAAGATTTTTTCATTTTATTTTATTTTTTGTTCGGCTAAGTGAATATTTTCTCGTGTCCGTGTCCGTTCAAGAGAATGTCCATCCAAGAAAGAGTTAATACAATGGAAATTATATGAGAGCCGGTCGGGACCATGAGAAACTGTCCGTTTAAGGGAGGTGTCCGTGTAAGAGGGATGTCCGCGAAGGGGAATTTCACTGTACCACATTTATTTGTTTAATTTATTTAATTATTAAATCATTACACAAGAAACGAATATGAACCATTCTGATTTCAAATAGAACTTCATGCATTTATAATGAATATCACGTACGATACCCTTACGGCGTTACCAACCTTCAAAAATGAATTTCTTTCTGAAAAACTTGACAGGTGCAATATTCACTTCAAATACATATCAAATCTTTTATTTGCTGTTAGCTGTGTAAATTTCTTTTGAGATGCTTGAGTTAACATTGAGAATCATACAAAAAAAATCATGAAATTAATAGAATTAATTGGGTGGCTTACATTTCAACTGTATTCATTAAATGGCATTTCTATCCTACTTTCAAGTAATTTAATTTCTCTTGTTAAAGTGTAAACTTCATTTAAGTAATTGCATTTAATTATTACTAATTAATAGCGTTTTCTTTTTTTAATTCTGACCTGGAACAAACATTTAATTCTGCAAAATTTGGCGCATTTACCGTGATATCGTCAAGATTCTAGGCATTGAAGTAGAAAACATATCCCTGAATTTAAATTATATTATCATGCTTGTAATACAACCTTAAGTCTGGAAAATAATTTTGATAGTATCATCGTAATAAGTATGTCATTTGAATTAAAGTTGCATTAAAATAATAAGCTCCGCTGGTATTCAAGATTTTATTAATAGGAAGAGACGAAATTGAAGAAAGCGTGGAAATTGTTATCCATCATTTTCAAATTCCTAAGTTATATTTAAAGTTTATAAAACACTGCAACCGATTTGCTCTCATTTCACTGGTTTTATATCTACGAACGGATATCTCAACTTTGGCATCACGTCTTTCTTTAAATGTATTTAGGGGTGTGATACATACAACCCTATAGGACTTAAACAAAATGCCACCATCACGTTGATACGTTGCCCCTCATTAGCTTTACCATATTATTTAGCATTTATTTGATTATTGTAAGAAAAGCGTCCACAGTCAGTTCATGTAGTTTTGACATTGTTTTGATTGACTTGTGACACGGTGCGTTGTCTTGATGAAACAACATTTTTTTCTTTGCCATATGCGGTCGTTTCTTTGCAATTTCGGCCTTCAAACGCTCCAATAACGCTATATAATATTCACTGTTGATGGTATTTCCTTTCTCAAGATAGTCGATGAATATTACATCACGCACATCCTAAAATACCGAGGCCATAACCTTTCCAGCCGATTGTTGTGCTTTCGGGCGGTTTGGACGAGGTT
Source organism: Trypoxylus dichotomus (assembly GCA_023509865.1). Classification (NCBI taxonomy): domain Eukaryota; kingdom Metazoa; phylum Arthropoda; class Insecta; order Coleoptera; family Scarabaeidae; genus Trypoxylus; species Trypoxylus dichotomus. The sequence goes on from CM042082.1 coordinate 3,570,575, forward strand.
CAGTGGTTGCTGTCCACTCAGATGACGATCGTTTTGATTCCGGAGTGAAGTGATGGATCCATGTTTCATCCATTGTCACATATCGACGCAAAAATTCCGGTTTGTTACGTTTAAACATGGCCAAACACTGCTCACAATGATCAACACTTGTTTTTGGTCAACAGTGAACAAACGCGGCACCCACTTTGAACAGAGCTTTCTCATAGTCAAATCAAGTCAATTGGATGCTAAAGATCAAGTGGATACAATCTATTTGGATTTTCAAGAAGCTTTTGATCAGATCGATCACTATGTTCTCCTTCAGAAGTCCCAACCGCTGTGCTTATTGTTCGAATCTTACATTACCAACAGGCAATTTCAAGTGAACTACATAAATTTTATATCTTCCAAACATGTTGTTACATCAGGTATAGTTTAAGGTTCCGATCTCGGGCTCCTAATATTATATATATCGTTGAGTGTGAGAGGCGGGATCGTTATGTATGCTGACGATATTAAACCTTTCCCTACCATTGACACTCCAATTGACTGAGTACTGCTTCAGAGAGATATCTGCAGCATCTCTGACTGGTGCAAAGTAAACAGGTTATTTCTAATATGCGTATATGTAACACTCACCGAATGCAAACAGCTGGAATATTTCCAATATACTATTGGGGAGACAGTGTTCGGTATCGCTTCATCGGTTAGAGATTTGGTAGTGCTTTTTGATTCTTCTTTGTCTTCTTCTGGCCATATTTCGGAAATTGTTCCCAAAAGCTATAAAGCATACGGATTCATTTTTATAAATGAATTGTACTTCATTTTCAGGCTTATATCTAGCTTATTTCTATTAATGTTGCTGTGATCTATGTATGTATACTTATTAAGGTTGACTCTGATTGATGCAATTTTTACTGGTCATTTTCTTCTTTGTAGTGAGTAATACTTCTAATTGAAAGACCAAATAAATACCATGAATGAGTTGTAAAGTATTTCATCATAAAATATGATGTTTCTTCCCATTCCCTTTTCAGCTCAACATCTTTATAGGTCGTGAAACGTAAGCAAAGTAGTCCGATTCGTTTTGGAAACGTCTGCTTGAGTTATTATACATCAAAAATTTATTTTCACTGAGGAAGCTCTTCATCTTTCAGTAGATTCGTCAAAACTTAAAGCTTAAAATGTAGACCTATTTGTTGCTTGTAGCTGCTAGTATATGAATTCGCTTACCTCTTGCATATTCTTTAATTATGTGATACGCAGTTAATTTGGCAATCTCTATAATACACCGGTTAAAGTAACCTATTCGTAAAGCTAGTCTATGAATTGTACCTGAAATATCCGAGACTCAATTTATACTAACAAATCCCAGTAATTCATTGCGGTACCGTTAATAATACTTAATGTAATTTATTAGCATTTTCTGACGATCAAGCAAGTCGTGAATACCCTTGACATTTATAAGAAAATTACCGAAGCTTTGGTGAGAATTTTGTTTTCTCTGACTTGTTCTCATTGAATAGGTTAACTTTATCGGGCTCGAGAACCGATGTGGATTATACATCGTATAGGTTAAAATTAAACATTCATTTGTGAACGATAGTAAAACTTCTAAGATTATTCAGTAATAAATTATCGGCAAGCTGCAACGATTGATTAATAAAAATATATTTAGAAACGGTTGTATAAATTTGCTCAGTTATCTTTTGTAAGACTGCCCAATACAATTTTTGCTGACTTCCATGCGAGGCTTATTCTTGTCTAATTTGGATGTGCTGAATACGAAAATCATACTAGTTTTTGGGTATCACGTCAAAATTTAGCTCTATGCTATGCTATGTTCTTTGTAGAATCACTAATGGGGCTAAGTTGTTATGTATGAACTGATAAGATGTGAAGAAAGTATTTACTTTATTAATAATTAAAAAATTACAAGAGTACTTGTGAAAATACAAAAAAAAATCAGGGAATAAACTTTCGTTTGCTGCACTTTCTACTCTGTACTTTGGCTTGACAGTCTCTTTGAATACTGCAACTGCTTCTCTGATCTCTTCATCACTTATTGGTGTGATACGTTCCTCGTCGTTTTTAGCTGCCTGATCCTTTTCTCTTATGTCATATATCTGTCTTGTTTTATTTTTGTGAGTTCTTCGAAGTACTCTTTCCATCTTTCCATTATCTCATTTTCTTTGGTTAGTATATTTCTTTTATTATCTTTTATATATTTTTAAATCGCAGTGTCTTCCTCTGTTCGTTGTTTTATTGTTTCGTAGAATAATTTTGGTTTTCTCTATAATTGTCTTTCAGTTTTAGTCCAAACTGCATTCAAGAATTATTTTTGGCCTTCTTTGGCTTCTTTTCTTGTCATTTTGTTCATCTTCTAATCCTGTATTGTATTTGTGTATAGAATTGAACCATCTCCATTCGACCAATAAGACACTTACTGGTTGACTGTGTTGTCAGAGTTCTGACGCTGTGTTCGGAATGCGACATCAGTTAGTGCTGAAGCTGTTAATATGAAGAATGTTCTCAAACCATGACATGACACAGCACACCATATTGTGACCTTGTCGCTATGTAGCGGTCGCTGGTGTAACTCACAAGGATTGTCCTGGGCCCAATAACGAAAATTATGTTTGTTTACGAAACCGTTCAGGTGGAAATGGGTTTCGTCTGATATCCATATGTTACCAACGAAATTCGCGTCCTCGTTAATTTTAGCCAATATCTGCCTACTAAACTCCATACGTGACGCTGGGTCTCGTTCATGTAATTGTTGCACAATCTGCAACTTATAGGGATGGAAATGTAATTCGTGCAGTATTCTTTGTAAGCTTCGTCGCTTAATCCCTAGCGTAGATGCATGCTGTCGAACGGAGCGGCGAGGACTTCTCCCGATTGCAGCTCTAACAGCCTCAATGTTCTCTGGGGTACGTACCGTTCGAATGCCACCTGAAGCTTTCTTTTTCAAGACAGATCCTCTTTCTTCCAAATTACGCACCCACGTTGTAATCGCATGCGCAGATGGGACGCGTCCATGACGTCTCTGCGCGGCAGTCGCACTATCACCATTTTTATAAAACGCTCTCACAGCTACTGCACGTTCCGCACCAGTCCAACGATCCATGATTACTAAATGGCAATGCGTTCACAACAATTGTGCGACGTTACGATCAACTGACGGATCTACAATGTTGACAACCCTAACGTTCAAAATTTCCCGTTCCCCTGCGCCACCCTGTATTTAAAATGTTTATAGATCTATTTTCATCACCAATTTGTTCAGCAACACAATGCTCATTCCAGGAGTCAACCAAGAGGACATTGTTTTGTTTGATATTTATGAGGAAAACATCGGTTAGTAAGATTTTGGGTTGATTTAAAATGATTTTTCTGGAGGTCTAAACAATCATAGCGCAACTCCAGATCCAAATGTATCCTTACACTGCTCTAATATCAAAAGTCATGGCAAAACTAATCGTTCATCTGCAGAAATGACTGGTAAAATTATGTAACCAAGATTGTACAACATCTTCAATTGCTTTTTGGCCCTTTATTGTCACAATGCGAACGAAATATACTTTTACATTAAATCAATCTCATCAAGGTTGTGTACGTTGCCAAGGTTCCATTTCATAAATTTTGAAATTTTGGAAGAGTTTTACAATAGACGCTAACTTATTTATATAGGTGCCACCTCCATCTCTTTAACTGGTGTAAAGATTCCACTATTATGAAGTTCTTCTTCATATTGTCGGTAAAACATTGACTGGTTTTAGAGAATGTTTCTATAAGAACGAAAGTTTTTGGTGTCCAATTTCGGCTTTCAATGCTTCGGTGATCGCGGGTTTGTTGGGATAAACCTATGAATTCAGATAATCCCATAACCAGAAGTCGAAAGGTCTTAAATTGCAAGTACGTGGTGGCCAATTCTGGTCAGCAAACCGAGAAATAACATGACCAGGGACAAACTCGTGCGAGACAGTCAATGTTTCACGGGCGGTATGTCATGTGACACCGTCCTGCTGAAACCATGTGTCATCAAGAGCTATATTTCCTAATTGAGACACAAAAGAAGGCGTTATCATAGCACGATTGCGTTCGCCATTTACCCTTACTGCATTACCTTCCTCATCTTCAAAGAAATACGGTTTAATTGTCCCTCCAGACCACAATGGACACCGGACAGTGTCACGTTTTGGATGCAATGCTTTCTGATGAATTATTCGTGATTTTTCTGAGTCCCAAATGCCGTAGTATTTCCGATTTTTTGTCCATAAAATCGGCATTCCCTTCTGTTTGCTCAAGGATTCAATTGGTGAACTCTCTTCGCTGGGCATGGTCTGTTGGTAGTTTATAGGCGTCGAAATACAAATCTTTAGTTAGAAGACGCTGAAGAGTTTCTGTTGTCTTCACAGTAGATGAATTAGGGACATTTTCTCCACCGAATATTAGACGGTTTGATAATAATCTTTCACTATCAAGATGCGTTATTCTATAATAAATAGTCATAATCACGTGTCAAACATGCCGAGCAATTCAAATCTTGAATACAGGGAGTTTCAAATCTTCCCTCGTATCGCTTCTCAAGTATTATGCAGCTTTAGTTTCGTTATCTAGATACAATACTAGGAACATTTTCAAAACTGTTAGTCAGGATTAGATAGCAAGAATTTGTCGTCGTAGTAAAAATTCCTAACAAAACAAAAATCATACGATATAATCTCGTAAAAAAGATGTTGAAATTTTCTTTTTGTACAATGAACACACCCAATTAAAAGGCTAATTAAATAAACACATTCCTTTTTTTTTCTATCACCGACGTTAGCGAACATCCTACAGTATAATAACTGTCCTAATTACCCGACAACAAGTTTGTATTGAAGCATCGTCGGTTAAATGGCAAAATTAGTTTATAAACTCAATACCACTAATGACATACGCAGAAAAACGTGCAATTTTCTTTATCATGCTAAAGTTCCTAGATACACCAAAATAAGATTGACGTATTTATGCGCTGAAACATCAAGCAAGTGCCTTTTTTATATACCTACAGTAGAAAAATGAAGGTTGCGAGACTGGTTACAACAATTGGGATTAAAACCTGATTGCTAATTGGACACCATAATAGGCAATAATTACTTTCAAAATTCGACTAAAAGAAATTACATTAATTAAAATTTTAATACGCGTTATCGAATTATATTTATAGAAGATATTCACTGGGTTAGTCCTTGAACTCTTCCAAACAATATAAGCTCAACTCACAGACGACAGGTAACTTAACCTTGAGAGACAGAGAGATTGTTGTTCTTCTTGTGAGGTTTTCAAAGCTTGTATTTTAAAATACTATAGGAATCCCGATGGTTGGATATTTATAAAGTTTTTTTAATATATTTATTTATGCAAAAGAACTGTATTATATATTGTAATGATATGAATTATTGTCTTTCAAATCTCTTATAAAATTAATGATGTTCTATATTTTTCTCGTTTACCTACTTTGAATACTTTCTCGTCACTGTATGGTTCACGCTCTTATTTCTGTTATTGTTGATGTTGTTGTTAGAGGCAAAGTACGTGTATTGAATTTATTTCAAATATTTAGTCTGTACAGGTTTCTTTCTAAATTTTACTGATATCTACTTTAGTTGCTCATTACTAACATATAATCTACAATTTTTATGTTTAACAAAAAAGAAATCCCTTCAACAACATGTACAGAGGAGACGCAAACTACACTATCGTTTATATATATATATATATAACACATGGGCTAAAAAGTCGCGGACCTAACAAAGAAAACACGTTTTTTTTTGGTTCAAAATTAGCTTTATTCATCAACGTAATCTCCATCAAGAGCAACGCAATCATTCCAGCGCCGCTCTAACATTTCAATACCACTTTTGTAGAACGATTTATCTTTTGCCTCAAAATAGGCCCCAGTTTCAGCGATAACCTCTTCATTCGTGCGAAATTTCTTACCGGCGAGCATTTTTTTGAGGTCTGCGAACAGCCAGTAGTCGCTGGGAGCCAAATCTGGCGAATACGGTGGATGTGGGAGCAATTCGAAGTTCAATTGATGTAGTTTTGCCATTGTTTTGATTGACTTGTGACACGGTGCGTTGTCTTGATGAAACAAATTTTTTTTCTTTGCCATATGCGGTCGTTTCTTTGCAATTTCGGCCTTCAAACGCTCCAATAACGCTATATAATATTCACTGTTGATGGTATTTCCTTTCTCAAGATAGTCGATGAATATTACACCACGCACATCCCAAAATACCGAGGCCATAACCTTTCCAGCCGATTGTTGTGGTTTCAGGCGCTTTGGACGAGGTTCACCAGTTGCTGTCCACTCAGATGACGATCGTTTTGATTCCGGAGTGAAGTGATGGATCCATGTTTCATCCATTGTCACATATGGACGCAAAAATTCCGATTTGTTATGTTTAAACATGGCCAAACACTGCTCAGAATCATCAACACGTTCTTGTTTTTGGTCAACAGCGAGCAAACGCGGCACCTACTTTGAACAGAGCTTTCTCATAGTCAAATGCCCATGCAATATAAAGCCAATACGTTCTTTTAATAACTTTACGATGTCAGCTAACTCACGCAACTTCACTTTTCGATCATTCAAAACGATTTTGTGGATTTTTTTGATGTTTTCTGGTGTTACCGCCTCATTTGGACGTCCACTGCGTTCTGCATCATCGGTGTCTCTACGACCACGTTTGAAGTCAGCAAACCAACGTTTTATTGTTGTTTCTGATGGAGCGGAGTCCCCATAACACTTTTCAAGCCATTGCTTCGCTTGAACGGTATTTTTTCCCATCAAGAAGCAGTGTAAAATTAAAACGCGAAATTGTTTTTGATCCATTGTTTTGAAAATAACAAAAGTAGCGTGATTCTTAGCACAATAACTCACAAACTAATGAATAGAATATCATGAAATTTTAGCAGCTGTCTTTTGAGGGTTAGTACTAACTGAGAGAAAGGTGACTGCAATAAAACTACCGTCATCTATGTGTTAGGCCTGGGACTTTTCAGCCCATGTGTTATATATCGCTTTTCGTAATTATATTTTTTCGTATGTAGTAATAACTTCCTCCAAATTCATTTCTAAAAGATATTTAATGTACTGTACTCACACCATTTTTATAATATTATAAAATGTATAATCCCGAAATTATATTGCAATATAATTTCCCGTAAGTCGAATGGATGGCACGCCTGGCAGCCCTTATTTGTAAATAATTTCATTCCATCAAGAGTGTATTTACTGTGTGGCCAAATATACAGGCAAACAAATGTGTAACCCCGATAACGATAGAGATAAAGCAAAAAACGTGTCAAAGTCATGTACATCGAAATCGTCCCTCCTGAGAAAAATGTATTATTTTCTCAAATTACTCGTAATATTTGAAATTCTTCGAATATATTTAAAATCAATAAGTGTATCAGCTGACGTTATTATAAAAATTTGCGACTAAAATACGAGCCGTTATGTGCCAGTACGGCTCTTAAAATTAAAGACTCTAACCTGTTGAAGTCGTTCCATATTGCTGTAGCTGTCTTGAACATTGTTCTTGATATACATGTGCACCAGAGCTTAGAAAATCTCTGCTATAGATAGTATGTGATTTCGAATATAAACGAAGCTGCAGTGGTTCACAATGTGTTTAGTTTTAATATATATATATATATATATATATTAAAGTTATATAAATATATATAATTACATTATATACATTTATATATCTATATATATATATATATAATATACATATAAAGAAAGAAAATTACAGCGATGATACAAGTTCTGGATGTGTTTGGTTTTGGAATGTGCAATCATCTTTAGGCCTTATTTCGATTTATAAACTAGTTAATTAATATAAGCACTTTTTTGGTATTTGCTATATGAAGAACTATTTTATGTGCATGTGCATTTAACTTCCTTAGGAAATATGAACTTTTTATTTTTCATTATTACAACACGGACCATTTTTATATTTGTATCAAAACTTAAATCGCCATTACTACCTTTACGGTCATTTGTTAGCTTCGCTATGGTTTACGTAAGGGTTCGTTGCATTTTTCTTGGTAGAAAGCGATCTATAGAATCGATTGCCGTAGATTTCTATCAATTATTTACTTCAATTTTTTAAATTACTCTTATACTTGAAGATTTTATAATATCATTATAAAATATTCAATAATAATAATAATAATTTGTTACTTTTACATGTGTGCGCATGTAATAACTTATTATTTCAACTAATATCAATATTAATACAAATAATATCTACTGACAACGTGACATCTAGGGGGATTTAAAGCGACTTGATCTCATAGGTCTTGTGGTGCAATGGTTAGCCCAGTACGCCGGAGACGTAAAGATGTTGGGTTCAAGTCCCTCTGAGACTGATATTTTTTCCAGTAATTTAATTATATTTGGTAATTTCAAGGAAATTGTAATTTTATCATAACTTATTACTTATTATGTCTAAGTCCGGTCCTGGAATGTACACCTGATACTCGATCCCTGCTAATAAGTATCAACGTTGGAAATCTATTTATTTAATTTAGGTTATTTGGGAATTAATAGTAATAAAACGTATTTACTACATCCCTTCTGCTAGGCGAAATTAAACACGTGCAGTTCTTGGAAAAAAGAAAAACCAACGTAAAAGATTTATCGTTCTAAAAATTGTCCGTTGTCGATCTACATTAGGAATTATTAGGATTTTTTACTAATAGAAAGGATAAGAAAAAGTCTAAATGTGCAATATATGCAACTTTTGCAAAAATATGCATAAAAATGCCTAAATATGCAATATATGCAATCACTAATTACCGCTAATTATCATCAATTAGTGTAATACGTCTATATATAGATTATAATTAAATATATGCAAAAGATAAAATATATGCACTTTGCATATAATCTCTAGTAACAAGTATCAACGTTAAACATTTATTAATACCCTTTAAAAGTTATTATTAAAAAAGAAGATACATAAGTATGTACAGCAATTACTCTGTACATTACTGTTAAAATTCTCAGGAGCATAATAGTGAATAATTTACAATAATTATCCGCACCGTATACTGTTAAATATGCATAATAAATGCGTTAACGTCATGTCCTGTGCGTGCACAGTCTACTGCGGTTAAACCTTTTATGCACAGAACTTCGGTCACCTACGAAAAAGTAAAGGAAACTGGAGAACGGTAACTTTCCATTTAGAAATAGAAAGTAATAACGTGCTAGTGTTTATGAGTAAGATCCGCCTTGTCCGCACGTTTGTAGACCGCCAATTCTAATTGTTCGAAACTCGGGTTACGTGAAACGTGTGTAAGGTATACGTTTATTATCATAAAACATCATTCTTTGGATTAATACCATCCATAAATCGTTTCTCCGATGTAATGGAATATGTTTTAACGCTTTCTGAAGAAGCATCTTGATTGTGATAGTAATTGCTATCGTAAAATATCGCGAAGAATTCTTTTAATTACTGTGTAGGGTCATCGTCTTTTTAACAACATTTGTTGCTGGGATTTTTTTCATATATGATGGACTGAAGGAGTTTTTAGTTATGATTTCTTTATTTATTCGATTTTCTTGTTAAATTTTGCAAATGGAAATAATAATAATAACGAAAATAATAAAGTACTTATCTGCTTTTAAGTATGCACGTTACATTGTATCACAGTTTATAAAAATCTGTTTCACAAAAAAATTCTTATATAAATTACATAAATATAACAACACATAATACTGGTAATTGTGGTAAATAATAGTATAAAAGCTTTTGTAACTCTTTTAAACATACAGCCTCGTTCATAAGTTTAAAGTTTAGAAGGCAGATAATGTTTACTTATTAACTTAAAATGTTTCATTGAGAAAATAGTACAGTGGGATCTTTTTTCCAGACCTCACGATCCAAGTAATCCTACCAGAACTCAATGCTTGCCCGGTCGCTTCTCCTAGTTTTAGTTTGCTAACTGCTTTTCTAACTTCTTCATCGTGTATTGGTGTGATATGTTCCTCGTCCCTTTTTGTTGTTTGGTCATTCTCTCTGATATCATATATCTGTCTTGTTTTATTTGTCTGAGTTCTTCGAAGTACTGTCGCGATGTTTCCATTATCTCCTTTCCTTCAGTTAGTATACTTCCTTTATGACTTAGATGATTGCAAGGACTGTGTGGATGTACAGTTCACAGGTATAGCAGTAACCTCCACTCACACAAATTTATTAATTATGTGGAACGCAGCGTTTCGAGAGCACGTGGGCTCTCATTGTCAAACGTTTTTTTAATTTTGGTGTCTTCCTCCGTTTCAATTGTTTTATTGTTCCGTAGAATAATTTTCGGTTTTCTCTGTAGTTGCCTCACAGTTTTAATCGAAACTCTATCCCAAGAATTTTGTTTGGCCCTCTTGAGAGTGTCTTTGGCTTCTTTTCTTACCATTTTATTCGTGATATAATCCTGCATTGTATTTGTGTATAGAACTGAACCGTCCCCATTCTACTATCAACGCACTTTGTTCAAAATGCGACATCAGTTAGTGCTGCAGTTTGAAGTTGTTTATGTGAAGAATGTTCTCAATCTTTGGGAGTGGATTTTTAAATTCGAAGTTAATTATGCTCATACTTAAGATAGGATTTTTATTGTATCAACTGGCAGGATTTGTTATCCATCACACGGTTAGAAATTGTCTTATGAAACCAGAACTTGTATACATTAAAATTAAATACGATTTAAACCATTGTAGCATCGTTTATATCCGAAATTATATACTATCTATAGTAGAGATTTTCTAAGTTCTGTTACGCATGTACATGTAGAAATATTATTTACAATAATCAATCAAGTATCCGAATCATGCTTATCTATTATACATCTTAGTTAAAAGTTCATTTCTAAAAAAGTACTGAAATTTTAAGGAGAGTTCGGGATGTGGGATGTATTTTTTTGGTTATATCTTTTGATCCTCACTAATAAATGTTAATTTTATGGTCATACTTTTTGATCTATCTATCAGATACTGTCTCAAAATTTTTAAACAATGTTCAAGACAACTACAGCAACATGGAACAACGTCCAGAATTTAGATCTTCAGAGAGGTGTGACTCTGAAGTTATCGAATCATGTTTAGGACAACTGGAACACCCTGGAACAATCTTCAGAATTTCGATTTCCAAAAAAAGGAAGGGTATATAAACAGGAAGATATTTTTTCCTTTCTATGTTCAAACATGATTGCATACTGTCCAAGGACTTATGCGCATACTAAATCTAATAAATGCATTGGCCCTTTCTGAAAGCTTGCTGGTTTTCCAAAATCATACTATTTTGGAAAATAAGAGAATCCTAAATTCGTTAGTAATTTATAATAACATCTATTTGAATGATAGTAGGTGTTTCTTTTGTATTTCATAACATATTCTAGCTGCTGTATGTTACAACTACAGTGGAACTCCCCTAACTCGAACCACCTAAATCCCCAAATAAAATTCGAGTTAGAGAAAATTTGAGTTACAGAAAATTCACAATTTACTTTTCATTATATGTATATATTTATAAAGCATAATATGTAATAACAATATTATATAAAATAAATAAAAAAATGATTTAAAAACAAACTGAAAATACAAACTACATGCATTAGGATATATATATGTACTATATGTATATGTATGAAATTAAACAAAAATTGTCCTATATACATAGGTATTAAATGTGTACTTGTACATGGGAACATAAAACAATTGCATAATTAAATTGTTTTTTTAAAGAAATCCGTTATCAACTGTTGCCGAACATTGGCCGCCCGGATGTGTTCATACGATTTTTGAATTTTATTAATGAACATATGTGTCTTATCGGATGTTTGTTCATGAGACATAAAATAATTCTTTAATGTCTCGAATGCTTGTAAAACTTGTTTGTGTGATGGTTGCTCCACAATTTCTTCATCGCTTTCTTCGGAGGTTTCTTCACCTGTAATGCTTGATACACTCCTTAGAATGTCTTCGTCTGTCGGATAGTCAGTAGTTAAGAGGTTACTATCAATTTCATAATAAGTGTCAAGAGATACATTCTCGACATTTAGCAACTCAACGTAGTTTTCAAAATCGTGCCTTACTTCAACAGGAAATTCTTTATCTTCTGAATTTTGCAGTCGTTCTTTTAGTTGAGCAAGGGGAATTTCGTCTTCGTCCTCGTCTTCGTTACCAAAACCAGCCTTTTTAAAACAGTTTTGAATGGTTTTTTGTTTAACATCCACATGCCATGTCATGGCAACCTCTCTCACACAGTCGAGAAGTGATATGCTAGGAGAACCGTTATTCTCTAATGCATATAAAGTTTTTTTAAGGATTCTTCCTTTGTAATGATCTTTGAAACTTTTAATGATGCCTTGATCTAAAGGTTGCAGTTTGGAAGTTCCGTTTGGTGGCAAATATTGCAATTTGATGGCCTTCAGCTTCTGTTGTATTGCAGGATGAGCAGGGCAGTTATCTATAAACATTATTATTTTTCGATTCTCGTGTGAAAATTGCGTGTTCAATTTAACCAACCATTTTAAATTTAAAAAACAAAATATAAGTTTCATATGTGTATACGCATGTCTAATACAATAACGTAAATGTTACCTTTTTATAAATTAAAAATAAAATAGCCGGTGCTGGCCTTAAAATTTGTTGTTCCTAAATGTTGATTGTATTCCAGTGCTTTCTCATGTAGAAGTGGCCCCGACACCGGAATGTTTTTCTTCTCTAGTACATACAAACCACTTAAACACCGCACTGTTTACATTTTAGTTTGAAACTCGGTTACGCTTGAAATTGGCGGGTTTTGTAAGTTTACTCGCGAAACTTCGAATATGTTCCTTGTTTTTAATTATAGTTGACAATGTACTCGCTGGTATGTCATATTCCGCAGCTATTACCTTCTTTTTTATTCCATTGTCCACTTTTTTAATATTTCTAATTTCCGTTGCACTGTTAAACTTTTAAGTTTTCGTTGCTGGGGCATGTTGATGACAAACACTAACGAATACGACTGAATATATAGCGCAACACGCAGATGAATAAGAATGATAAAACCCGTTGTCATTGGTACTTCCCCGAATTCCTTCGATAGATATTACGTTATATCCGCTAACAGATGGCGTATCACGTACCTTTAGTGAAAATTTCGAGTTACAGAGATTCTACGTCTTAAATTTGGTTAAATTTTTTTCGAGTTAGGGATAAATTCGAGTTAAGGACAGTCATATGCATATAAATTTAATAGATAACGCACGGGATAAAAAAATATTCTACTTAGAGAAATTTTCGAGTTGGGGGAGTTCGAGTTGGGAGAGTTCCATTGTATTTAGAACCTTTTCAATTCCCTTTTTTATAATATGCACGTTTAGAATATTTCATTTCGTTTATTAATGTAATTCTTAATTATTAATCTCTGCTTTCTCTGCTTTCTTTTATTTTTCTTCCTTGTCTTCAATTTTGTTACTTTTGTATTTTATTGTTATCACCAATCTCGAAATTTTGCTAACTTACCCTTAGTATCATTCCACTTTCGCTAAATTCTTCTCTGATTTCATCAAAACTATAGCTGAAAAGACGATCAATATCTTTGTGGGTGGCTTACTAAGAATAAAAAGTCAACTTAATTTGTTCTTATAAAGAAAATGATCAATTCATGATTTAAGCAAGCTTTGGATACTTTAGAAATAAATTTTGAGTCTCGTTTTTTATTTTTTTTTTATACAATCGCAAGTGATATTAGCTTCAATAATAACAAAGCTAATAGTGCCAATTTCAACACTGTATATAGTGTTCAATTTTTTATAGTAATAGCAGGCTAGTCAACTAATAGTAATTATACATTCAAAATTGTTTAAAACCAGAAACATTTTATGTGTAGCCGTATTCAATTTGCTATTCATATCTACTTAATTACATTTCGATAATCATTCAAGTCGTTCGACCCAAATTTCACAGGAAAAAAAAAAACAAGACTAAATTACGAAATCATGAAATAAATTTGAGTTTTAATTCGTTTTTTAATAACTTTTTTTTTCTCGATATTCCTTACGTCAGCTCGAATAATTCTGCTAATTAACGTTACGAAATTAGGTGGTATGATTATCTTTTGCTCGGTTTAATGTTTGTATGTATGCATTAAAATCCATTAAATTTTTACCAGTTTGATAATCCTGCACTTATAGAGTATATTGAGGAATAACCAGAATTTACTTTCTATTACAGAAATTTAAACGAAAATGACTCTAGTCCAACCCAACGAAGAAATGCAAGCTTTCGTCCGGAAGCAGTTGAATGAAGATCTCAATACGAGAGAATCGGATCTTCAAGCTATTAAAGAGTGGTTAGCCAAGCAACCACATCTACCAGATACTTGGGGTAAGCAACATGCTTTGAATCAATTTTATTATAAATTTAAACAAGTTATTAATATTTTGTTCCTTTTAATCTTGTTTTGATCCAAAAATTTATTGCCTTATAATTTTTCTTTCCAAAGAGCGTAAAAAAAGGAACTATGTATTTTTGTTAATTTCAGACTTTCAAAAGCTTTTAGGCCAAGCTCTGTTTAAGCTACAGAATAAATGCAATTAGAGATTTTGGAATTGTTTGCTTGCCAAGAAATAAAAATAGAGTTTATTTAGCTAAATTAAAGCTTTGAGCACTTCTGAAATTAATTTAAATTCGAAATAATCTGCGTTTGAGAAACTATTTATTAATTCAGATATTCATTTCATATCCTAAGCATACGAAAATCTAATACTTTTCCTCAAAGTCATGCATAGGAGAATTTACAGAAACTGTGTAGAACAAATAGTATCTTGTTCTTTGAAAGTATACAAAAGAAGTTTCTATTCTGTAAGTTGGATGATGTTTCTCGACCACGTGAGACTGATTACTTTCTAGGCATAACTTTATCTCCTCAAATCAAAGAAGACTTTGTAATAAATTTAATTTCTTCTTCTTTTAACTAGGGATCATTCCCTATATGAATAGCCTTAGTTTCTACTCAGCGAATGAGGAAAAGCATCTCTTGGTTTTTCGTCTTTGCATATATTTGCTAGTCTGTTGGTTTGTATGCTTTCGACATGACCATTCCTCCCATTTTCGTTTACTCCACTTTACTACAGCTCGTACTCCGCATCTTTCCCTTGTGGAATTACTTGTCTCTCTATCTCTTAGTATAACATTCACTATTTTTCTAAGAATCTTCATTTCTACCGATCGAACTTTCGAGTTTTCTTGGTGCCTGCTCTTGTCCCTCTGGAGTATGTTAATACAAGGCATATCATGGCTTTGTACATTCGAAATTTATTTTCCCAACTTAGGTATTTGTTTCGCCAGATCATTAAGTTCAGATAGTCCGTCTTTGACTTGTCACCTCAACACCAAGACACCTAAAGCTCGTCACTTGTTTAATTACGGATTCGTCTAGTTGGATGGATGGATTTAGTTTTATCTGTTGAGATGTTCATATTGTATTTTTTGGGGATGATGTTGAATTGATGCAGAAGACTTTGTAAGTTCCCCTCGTTGTTTGCTATTAGCACTACATTATCGGCATAGCATAATACGCTCATGTCTTCACATGAAGTAAAAATCTTTTCCCTTTGTATATCCTATCATACGATCCATTGCTAAATTAAATAAAAAGGGGCTTAACGAATCCCCTTGCCATACGTCAATGTTTATTGTTATTGGTTCTGTAATTCCATCAGATGTTTTTGATTCTAGTTTGAACTGTTTGAGTTAAAATTATTGATCAATTCTATAAGGTACGTGGTATTTATTTAACGTTTTCAATACGTAGTTTCTTCGAACACGATGAAAAGCCTGGGTCAAGTCCATAAAGCACATAAATAACGACGTAATATTCGAGTGATTTTTCTACCAATTGACGTATAATAGAAATGGCATCTGTTGTACTACGATTCTTTCTAAACCCTTGTTGTTTTTTCTGACATTTGTACTATTTCTTGCAATAGCTCCCTAATTATAGACGTAAATAATTTGAAGATAATATTCAACAGCGTAATTCTGCGATAGCTACGAGGGGAAGTCAAGAAGTTCGGGGGTGGAGCGGGGAAAGGGGCGCTCGATAGGTGTCATTCTGATTGGCGATTCATCATTAGTATATAAGTTAAGTTGCAGCCCTATAGCGTCAGTCGTTTACGAATAGTTGCCTGCTAAACAAGTCAATCCGGAAGAAAACTGAAACTATGGAGGAAATTGAACACCGTGCTGTGATAAAGTTCCTTACAAAGCAAGGAAAGAACGCTCAAACCATATTGAATGAAACGAAAACCGTTTTTCCAAATAGGAGTCCATGCAATGGCATAAAAACGGGACACCACCGCCAAAGAAATTCTAAGTGTCAGAATCGGCTGGAATGTTGATGGCTACTGTTTTTTGGGATTGTGAGGGGATATTATTGATTGATTACAAAGAAAAAGGTAAGAGCATAACCGGAGAATATTACGCAGCGATATTAGAAAAATTAAAGGAGACGTCGAAGAAAATTGACCAAGGGTGTGTTGCTCTTGCAGGACAATGCGCCGGTTCACAAAAGCAAAGTTAGAATGGCTGCTCTGCACAAGCATGGCTTTCAATCAATAGTCCATCCACCCTACAGTCCAGATCTGGCATCTAGTGATTTTTATTTGTTCACCAATTTAAAAAAAGACTTAGGTGAAAGAAAGTTTTCCGACGACAATAAGGCAAAGGAGGCAATTTTGGCCCATTTTGAAGCGAAAGATAAAAAATATTTTTATGACGGTTTAGAAAAATTAATTCATAGATCTAATAAATGTATTGTGCTTAAGGGAGATTATATTGAAAAGGAAAAATAGATTTATTGTTTTATTTTATTTAAAACCCTTTCATTCCACGAACTTCTAGACCTCCCCTCGTATCTGGTGATTTCTTCTCGCCGTTTAGTGTAATGGAATCGTCTAACTATCTTTTCCAGTCTCCAAGTACTGATTTACTTATTAGCACATGTGAAAATAGTTTATGTAGATATTCTGCCAAGCATTCGCCATCGTACTTAAGCAATTCATTATATGTATACGCCATTCAGACCTAGAGATTTTAATGGATTTTTGAAATCTTTGCTATCTTCTTGAGCTTTATATAGTTGACTAAAATATTCATACTATTGTTTAGCTCTGATGGATGGTATTTGTATATGACCTTTTTAATTTTATTGTGCTTAAATATAATGGTAGATCTTCCGAAAAATTCTATGTGTCTAAAGCTCGTTCTAAAGTAGCGTACAAGGCGCCTTTGTCACAGGTGTTCATTAATGTAGATAGATTACACTCTTAGACAATCTTAGATATGACTTCAACTTTGTGTTTTTGTATAACTGTATGCTTGTCTTGATTTGCCATTTAGGTAATAAAGATGTCGTTTCAGCGTTATTGCGCTATCTAACTGGTGATATATTGATAGTTTAAATAGACGCACACATAAGTGCGAAATACTTGTTAATTGCATAATCATTTTATGTAATATTTCTACCGTCACACCTAAATTTTTCTTAAAACATTCAATACTCAATTCACGACATATATTCAATATAGACTTGCCCTCGTACTTTCTAACTATGAACAAATTTGTCTGCGCTGTCTAAACAGATATTATGCAACGGTTGTAGGCCTATTGTTCTTTGACCACTTCTACGTAATATATATTTCCTTTCCTACAACGATTGCAGAAATAGCACGTTTATGTTTGTACTGGATACGTGTAAACAAACATATTTAATTTTATTGTTTGATTAACAAAAGTTTATGACGCATTAAATATATTCTTATGTAACCTCAACAAGCGTGACAGAAAGGTCAAGATGAGATATAAATATTTGCAGGTGTTTGTCTGTTTCCTTAAAAAAAAATGTTTTTCCCAGTTTGCAATAATAGTTTTATTACTTTTTGATTTACCTTCCAGTGTTTATATGCCATTTTAGAGAGTATTTACTTTTCTAGTCGAATATTAAAATATATGGCAACGAAATTAGCACAAAGAGAAATTCCTACTTTCATGGTATAGAAAAAATATTCGACCTTAACCTCGACATCATCCAGTATGCTAATCGTATATATTACATTGTACGTGGGTTGTGTTTTAAGTTTTTGCATATAGAGCTGGAATAAAACAGTAGCTTGTTTTTAAAGATTTTATTGTTCTTCGAAGTATTCTCTACGATGCACTTCTACACGCCCTCGAACCAATTTTGGAAGAAACTATTCCACTCGTTTGTTGGTACATTGCTGGTTGGTCGCTCCTTCTGACGACGGAAACCTTCGACCGCGCAGTCGGTTCATGATTTTCGAAAAGGTAAAAGAATCATTGGGACTTAAGTCCGGACTGTACGGAAGGTGGTCTAACACTTCGATGCCTCTGGCTTCTTCCTTATGTACCATCTCCATCTCGGAGGTTGGCTATCATCATTAGTGTTTTAATTTTGGAAGCTGCGGCCTTAAATAGGTTAGATGATGTGATATTAAACCATTTTCTCAGGTTGCTAAACCAGGATATTCTTCTTCTTCTTCTTCCACATATTTTTCCTACAATTTTTCCCTGGATTATGAGCTGCAGAATCTCATACTTCGGACTTATCATGATGTGGCCGAGATATTGCAATTTCCGTTTTTTCACTTCCTGTACGATCTCCACGTCCTCCTCCATTCTTCTCAGAACCTCCACGTTGGTTGTTCTGTCCATGGTATCCTCAACATCCTACGGTAGGCTCACATCTTGAAAGCTTCTAATTTCCGCTTGTCATACACGTTGAGGCTCCAAGGTTTTACACTTTACAAAAGGGCTGGAAATATATAACGCTTGAGTATCCGAGTACTTAGGTCCGGGCTCAGATCGCGACCACATAGCGGCTTCTTCATCCTCACAAGGGATGCACGAGGTTTCTCAATGCACGCCTTTATATCTGAACCAATAATCCATGAAACAGTTGACACGTGCACCTAGATAATCTTAACACATGGGCTGAAAAGTCCCGGGCCTAACACATAGATGACACTAGTTTTATTGCAGTCACCTTTCTCTCAGTTAGTACTAACCTTCAAAAGACAGCCGCTAAAATTTCATGATATTCTATCCATTAGTTTGTGAGTTATTGTGCTATTAGTCACGCTACTTTTGTTATTTTCAAAACAATGGATCAAAAACAATTTCGTGTTTTAATTTTACACTGCTTCTTGACGGGAAAGAATACCGTTCAAGCGAAGCAATGGCTTGAAAAGTGTTATGGGGACTCCGCTCCATCAGAAACAACAATAAAACGTTGGTTTGCTGACTTCAAACGTGGTCGTAGAGACACCGATGATGCAGAACGCAGTGGACGTCCAAATGAGGCGGTAGCACCAGAAAACATCAAAAAAATCCACAAAATCGTTTTGAATGATCGAAAAGTGAAGTTGCGTGAGTTAGCTGACATCGTAAAGATATCAAAAGAACGTATTGGCTTTATATTGCATGAGCATTTGACTATGAGACAATGAGTGGGTGCCGCGTTTGCTCACTGTTGACCAAAAACAAGAATGTGTTGATGGTTCTGAACAGTGTTTGGCCATGTTTAAACGTAACAAACCGGAATTTTTGCGTCGATATGTGACATTGGATGAAACATGAATCCATCACTTCACTCCGGAATCAAAACGATCGTCATCTGAGTGGACAGCAACTGGTGAACCTCGTCCAAAGCGCCCGAACGCACAACAATCGGCTGGAAAGGTTATGGCCTCGCTATTTTGGGATGTGCGTGGTGTAATATTCATCGACTATCTTGAGAATGGAAATACCATCAACAGTGAATATTATATAGCGTTATTGGAGCGTTTGAAGGCCTAAATTGCAAAGAAACGACCGCATATGGCAAAGAAAAAAATTTGTTTCATCAAGAAAACGCACCGTATCACAAGTCAATCAAAACAATGGCAAAACTATATGAATTGAACTTCGAATTGCCCCCATATGTATTCGCCAGATTTGGCTCCCAGAGACTACTGGCTGTTCGCAGACCTCAAAAGAATGCTCGCCGGTAAGAAATTTCGCACGAATGAAGAGGCTATCGCTGAAACGGAGGCCTATTTTAAGGCAAAAGATAAATCTTTCTACAAAAGTGGTATTGAAATGTTAGAGCGGCGCTGGAATGATTGCGTTGCTCTTGATGGAGATTACGTTGATGAATAAAGCTAATTTTGAACCAAAAAAAACGTGTTTTCTTTGTTAGGCCCGGGACTTTTCAGCCCATGTGTTACCTCTCGACTCTTTCTAACCTATCGACTTCCATGTACAGATCATCCATTGGACACCTTAGTTTTAGTGACAATCATGTATTTGGTCTTCTTAACATTGAGTGTTCTGGACTAACTGTGATGACATCATTCAACATATTCTGTAGGTCTATCGTTCATATAACGCAAGCATTTTAGTGGAATGTCTTTAACTCGTATTCTATCTGTTCTTCACTTTCGATGTCTTGTTGCTTTAAAAATTCAATTGTTTTGTGTGGTGTGTGCACTTGCATTGTATTGGTGGAGGATGATCCGTCGTCCGGGGTTGGTTGTTCGAAGCTCGGCAATTATCTGCGGCACATACATGGAGTTAGTCGATAGTAGTAGGTCTTTGATATTGCAGAGGAATTAGCTAGATGACCTGCTTTCGAAACAAAAGCCGCAACCATCTTTTTGGGAACACTTCGGGAATGGATGATTTTAATCGTCTTTTCTTCACATTGGAGCACCCAAACGACGATTGGCATTTATTTTCTGGCTTCTATGAGTAAATTCAAGGTTCATTACCACTGACGACGTTGTACACATTTTTAGAGTTGCCGGCGTTGAAGCAGTCTAGAGCTTTTTGATACCAATTTCACCTAGATGCTTTCTGTTCTTCCGCACAATTCTTCGTACAAAATTTTTTGAATTGAGCTCCGAAATTTCCAATGATGCCTCAATCTGACGATATGTCACTAGTCAATCTTGCACGCATCATCTACGTTTCCCTTAGCGACTGCCATTATCGTCGCTAAGGCTTCCGACAGCATAGGGAAGAACTTGCTATTAAAAAAACTTTTAAATCTTCAATATTAAATTTCATAAACGTATAAATTTTATATACATATATAACACACTTATCTAGCATTCATTGGTATATCTCATTCCACCCCCGCCATTTCTGTGTCACCGAAAAACACATTTTTTATACATGCTTGGGGCTTATAACATCTAGATATCTATATATTATTCCATTTCCTTCGTTTGAATAATGAACAACCATGGAAGAGTACAGATGTTTCTCCGTTGTTTTTCTTTCGATCGATAGCACCTCAAAAAGACAGTTGTCCGGATAGTTCGACACAGTCAACTTCATGTAAAATGGAACGTATTAAACCCATTCCAGACTGATAGTCTTTGCTAGCCAAGGTTAGACTGGGCCGTTTACAATTATGAATTATTTAATTCGACGATGTGAGATCGATTATTGGTAACATTGCAACTATACGTAATGTATACTTGAATTTATTAATTGGGTCATTTATTGAGCGGGTTTTTTTTAGGTGTGATGCTGAGGAGAAAGTTGAAGCACTTCAGTGATATTTCTGTAGTTTATTATATATTTTTTACGTGAATAAATACTAATACTAAATTAAGGGTAAATGTTCGGAATTAATTAGAATAATTAAATTGTTGGTGATAAAATTTGTCATTTTTAAAACTTTGGAATTGTTTTTTTAAGTTTTCTTAAATCTATATTTCTATAATTTTCAAAAATTTCGAAATTATCCAAATTACTATTGTGGCTTTTGAATAATTTAATTATAATAATTGTTATTTACGAAACTTTCAACGTTTTAAAAAATTTCAATATCATCGAGAAGAAATTCTTGAAGATTATGAAAGTTTCGGCATTTCTTAACAAATTTTAATTCTATCGTCACCGAAATTTTTGAAAGTTTTGTTTACCTTTAATTTTGGTCTTTTGCGGTCGTTTTTCAACTTTTTGAAAATTGTTGAAGCATTTGAAATTATTTGAAAATTTTCACGATTTTAAAATTGTCCGAATTAACACATGGGCTGAAAAGTCCTGGGCCTAACAAAGAAAACACGGTTTTTTTGGTTCAAAATTAGCTCTATTCATCAACGTAATCTCCATCAAGAGCAACGCAATCATTCCAGCGCCGCTCTAACATTTCAATACCACTTTTGTAGAACGATTTATCTTTTGCCTCAAAATAAGCCTCAGTTTCAGCAATAACCTCATCATTCGTGCGAAATTTCTTACCGGCGAGCATTTCTTTGAGGTCTGCGAATAGCCAATAGTACGGTGGATGTGGGAGCAATTCGAAGTTCAATTCATGTAGTTTTGCCATTGTTTTGATTGACTTGTGATACGGTGCGTTGTCTTGATGAAACAAATTTTTTTTCTTTGCCATATGCGGTCGTTTCTTTGCAATTTCGGCCTTCAAACGCTCCAATAACGCTATATAATATTCACTGTTGATGGTATTTCTTTTCTCAAGATAGTCGATGAATATTACACCGCGCACATCCCAAAATACCGAGGCCATAACCTTTCCAGCCGATTGTTGTCCTTTCGGGCGCTTTGGATGAGGTTTACCAGTTGCTGTCCACTCAGATGACGATCGTTTCGATTCCGGAGTGAAGTGATGGATTCATGTTTCATCCATTGTCACATATCGACGCAAAAATTCCGGTTTGTTACGTTTAAACATGGCCAAACACTGCTCAGAATCATCAACACGCTCTTGTTTTTGGTCAACAGTGAGCAAACGCGGCACCCACTTTGAACAGAGCTTTCTCATAGTCAAATGCTCATGCAATATAAAGCCAATACGTTCTTTTGATATCTTTACGATGTCAGCTAACTCACGCAACTTCACTTTTCGATCATTCAAAACGATTTTGTGGATTTTTTTGATGTTTTCTGGTGTTACCGCCTCATTTGGACGTCCACTGCGTTCTGCATCATCAGTGTCTCTACGACCACGTTTGAAGTCAGCAAACCAACGTGTTACTGTTGTTTCTGATGGAGCGGAGTCTCCATAACACTTTTTAAGCCATTGCTTCGCTTGAACGGTATTTTTTTCCCATCAAGAAGCGGTGTAAAATTAAAACACGAAATTGTTTTTGATCCATTGTTTTGAAAATAACAAAAGTACAGAGACTCTTAGCACAATAACTCACAAACTAATGAATAGAATATCATGAAATTTTAACAGCTGTCTTTTGAAGGTTAGTACTAACTGAGAGAAAGTGACTGCAATAAAACTAGCGTCATCTATGTGTTAGGCCCGGGACTTTTCCGCCCATGTGTTATATCACAACCCAACACAATTTTTGCTGACTTCTATGTGAGACATATTTTTTATTAATTTGGGTGCGCTGAATCTGAAAATTATATTAGTTTTTGCATATCCCCTCAAAATTTTAATAATTAATTTATTTATTTAAATACAATATTATTCACGAATACGAATTTCTTTGGCGGTGGTGTTCTCTTTTCATGCCATTGCATGGACTCCTGTTTGGACTCAGGCTCAAAGTGATGAACCCATGTTTCATCTCCGGTAACAATCCCCTCCAAAATCTGTGCAAGTTTGTCTCCACATAGCTCCAAAAATTGTTTGGACGCACAGACGCGCTGCTGTTTCTGCAGCGGCGTGAGCATTCTCGGTACCCATCTTGCACTGACTTTTGTCATTCCCAGGTGGTTATGTACGATACGCAAAATGGTGGTATCTGATACTCCAACTAATCCAGATAATTGTTTTTTCTTCAAACGGGCATCTTGCAGTAGACATTTTTACACTTTTCCGACGATGTCTGATGTGGTGGCCTCAACTGGCCGTCCTGAGCAGGGGTCGTCTTCAGTCGACTCCCGACAATGTTTAAAAAGACCATGCCACGTATAAATCATTGATTTACTAGGGCACTGTTCCCCATAAACGGTTTCCATTTCATTCAATATGGTTTGAGCGCTCTTTCCTTACTTTGTAAGGAACTTTATCACAGCGCGGTGTTCAATTTCCTCCATGGTTTCAGTTTTCTTCCGGATTGACCTTTTTAGCAGGCAACTATTCGTAAACGACTGACGCTATAGGGCTGCAATTTAACTTATATACTAATGATGAGTCGCCAATCAGAATGACACCTAGTGAGCGCCCCTTCTGGACATTCCCTCGTATATTAATTAAAAATAAGTGTCAGATCTTTATCAGCAGAAAGAAAATTTATTTGTTAGCCAGTGTAATTTGTCATTTCTGCATTTTTTAGCACTGTTGAAAATGCCAATTCGAAAAAAACATTTGAGAATTTTTAAATTTTTGAAAACTAACATTTTTAAAGTCTTTTAAATTGTTGAAGGTCAAGAATTTGTACTGGTAATACATATTTCCGGGACTGTTGGCCGCGATAAGGTATAAGTCGAACGCCGGCCGCAAAAACCTATTGTTATTTACTGAAGGTCATTTTTGAACTTTGAAGTTTTGACAGCTCTGCAAATGACATTCTTTCAATTGTTGAAACGTTTGAAATTCCTGAGTGTTTTTATTTTGACACCGTAGAATCTTTTAAAAATTTTCGAATTGTTGAAATTATGATTTGTCATTTCCATCATTCTTAAAGAGAAATTAAAATTCTCAAAATTGAATTTCCGAAATTTTCGAAAACTTCATTTTTTTAAATTGGACATCGTAGTTATTTATTTCTTTAATATTGATTTCTTTAAAATTTTTCGAAGTCGTGCAATTGTTGAAATTACGTAATGTCGATCATTTTCGAAATTTTTAACGTTTTCTACGGCTTATATGGAGCTAAAGAAATTTCGTCGAATACATGCTAAAGTAATTTGAGGTTAAATTTTTTTACGCCTGCAACATTGATCAAACATTCTAATTATAGAACTTACGGGTGTCATCCCTTCTATTTGATTAGATTAAGTGTTAACCTGCAAAACAATATCACTACCTCACCCAGATAACTTCGGGGATCCCTCACAGTAACGTATTTAATCTTACAGATGAAAACCGTATAATGACCTTCCTTAGAGGATGTAAATTTTCGCTGGAGAAATGCAAGAGGAAGTTAGACATGTACTTCACGATGAGGACTGCTTGTCCGGAACTCTTCAGCAATAGAGATATTAATCGGCCCGAACTTGCGGAAATAATGGACGCTGTGTAAGTATATGTTAACTAACAATTTCAAGATATTTTCGCTATCTCATACACTTATGCTAACAAGGAAAGGTTTCCGGGTGACAAATTCAGATCTTAATGAAACTTGGTAGGTAACTAGAATATGCTGAGATTTGAAATTTTTTTTGTTTGCGCCGAAATATTTTGAGTGAAAAAATTTAATTTGCCTTGAAAATTACGTGTTTCTTTTTAGTTAGCAAAAAAAAACCGGAAAAAATTTATGGATTCACCTGGTAATATTGTATTCTATCTCTCCATTTACCATTCATAAGAATTGCTACGCCTGCCGACATTCCTTGTTGTTATTCCACTTCAGCATAAATCCTAGTATATCTTCTCAGGTCAAAGGAGCTGGTTCATTTTTTTTATTTCCACTATCATTGCTATCTCTATTTTATAGTCATCCAATATTTGTTGTAATGCATCTGATTTATGTTAACCCTTACGCACCGTAGTGCAAATACTGTTACGTCTTCGCCGTTGTGCGGTCTTGATGACCGCATATAAAAACAAACTTTAATCACCAAAATATATTTTTTTACCCATTGGGGACACTCTTATCGGATTGAGTGCATCCTAAAATAAAACGCAAGATGTCTTTTAACATAGTTCGTTCTTTAATTAACATAAACCAAACAAAAAATCCGTAAATGTCATATTTTACTCTGTTTTTAACACAAACGCTAGGATTTTTCTTCGGCAATATTTTATACGAAAATATGAACAAATTCTTAACCGTAAATGGTCATGTAATTAAAAATAACAATAATATAAGAAATAACATAGAACGAATAAAAAGAGGGTCGAATACCCAAAGATTGAGTGTTGATTTTTACAAATTCTTGACGCACATGCTAAACATGTAACACATGGGCTGAAAAGTCCCGGCCTAACAAAGAAAACACGGTTTCTTTGGTTCAAAATTAGCTTTATTCATCAACGTAATCTCCATCAAGAGCAACGCAATCATTCCAGTGCCGCTCTAACATTTCAATACCACTTTTGTAGAACGATTTATCTTTTGCCTCAAAATGAGCCTTAGTTGCAGCGATAACCTCTTCATTCGTGCGAAATTTCTTACCGGCGAGCATTTTTTTGAGGTCTGCGAACAGCCAGTAGTCGCTGGGAGCCAAATCTGGCGCATACGGTGGATGTGGGAGCAATTCGAAGTTCAATTCATGTAGTTTTGCCATTGTTTTGATTGACACGTGATACGGTGCGTTGTCTTGATGAATCAACATTTTTTTCTTTGCCATATGCGGTTTTTTTGCAATTTCGGCCTTTAAACGCTCCAATAACGCTATATAATATTCACTGTTGATGGTATTTCCTTTCTCAAGATAGTCGATGAATATTACATCCCAAAATAGCGAGGCCATAACCTTTCCAGCCGATTGTTGTGCTTCCGGGCGCTTTGGACGAGATTCATCAGTTGCTGTCCACTCAGATGACGATCGTTTTAATTCCGGAGTGAAGTGATGGATATATGTTTCATCCATTGTCACATATCGATGCAAAAATTCCGGTTTGTTACGTTTAAACATGGCCAAACACTGCTCAGAATCATCAACACGTTCTTGTTTTTGGTCTACAGTGAGCAAACGCGGCACCCACGAGCATTTGATTATGAGAAAGCTCTTTCTCATAATCAAATGCTCATGCAATATAAAGCCAATACGTTCTTTTGATATCTTTACGATGTCATCTAACTCACGCAACTTCACTTTTCGATCATTCAAAACGATTTTGTGGATTTTTTTTATGTTTTCTGGTGTTACCGCCTCATTTGGACGTCCACTGCATTCTGCATCATCGGTGTCTCTACGACCACGTTTGAAGTCAGCAAACCAACGTTTTATTGTTGTTTCTGATGGAGCGGAGTCCCCATAACACTTTTCAAGCCATTGCTTCGCTTGAGCGGTATTTTTTCCTATCAAGAAGCAGTGTAAAATTAAAACACGAAATTGTTTTTGACCCATTGTTTTGAAAATAACAAAAGTAGCGTGATTCTTAACACAATAACTCACAAACTAATGTATAGAATATCATGAAATTTTAACAGCTGTCTTTTGAAGGTTAGTACTAACTGAGAGAAAGATGACTGCAATACAACTAGCGTCATCTATGTGTTAGGCCCGGCACTTTTCAGGCCATGTGTTAGGCATATGGAAAATTTTACACACATAAAAGGTTTTTCTTTTAATTCTAGAAGAACAAATGCAACATGTTTTTACAGTTTTTCTTCTAGAACTTCCACTGAATCATACTAACTCAATCATATCTAAATTCTGCAATTCAGATTTTTGAGTACTTTTATTTGTATATCTCGTTCTGATGATGTATAATATTACATTTGTCCACTGCAATACAACTTGTAGCAGATCTTCCGTAAATAAGAGATTCCAGCAAGTAATTGCATCAGCTATATTCCCTAATCCGGTCGATCGTCGTAACCCTGGAAGCTGTATAACGATATTGTGCTTCTGGGTTTTCGCGCGAGAAACAAAACGTTGCGATGACCACTTACAGCAATGTCTCCCATAAAAGAATTTTACATTGTTTCGAGAAGCGCCGCCGCTAGTTTCAGTTTCTTCCGACAGTTCATTAGTTTCTTCTATTTTTTCTCCCTCACTAAGTTCAATATCTGAGTCTGTTTCATGTTCACTTTCTTCATAACTGTCCTCATTTACACTGTTTTGGTCATTTCTTCACCTTATGCCTCTTCATACCATGCTAATAAAGTGCTCTCACGGTCAGGATCGCCTCACCGAACCATTTTGGATGTGCTAGGACCTTCACCCGTTATTTTGTGCAAAAAGCGCAACTCAAATACTAGCGTTAGCACCGTAGGCTGGTCCCTGTGACCGCTTCATTACTTTACCAGTGTTGTTATTGCGCACTGAAACAAACATCGACTTCAACTTTTTGCAGCATGCCTGGCAATCCACCCACTTGAAGGAAACGAGAAAACGGATCCGTGATGTTAAAGTGAGGATAAGGACAAAAACAAAAATCCGCTGCGGTCAGTGAGACCGCACTACGGTGGCTAAGGGTTAATTCTCGCCCTTAGCTATTTTTAAGTGATCTCGTAAAGCTAATCTTTTTTATTTTTCTCGTTTGCAGTCGTCTTTGTTATCAGTCCAATCGAAGGTATCTCTTAAAGGTGTACAAGTGTTTTTTATTTTTGCCTGTTTGGGTTATTGGTCCAGCGTAGAACTCCCATCTCTTATATCGAGGCTTGGGACCGGCTGCAGGAACTTTTTGCAGCTACTCAATCTACCCCTCCATCTTTTCAACCACAGTAATTATAATCATACGTGGATCCAATAAATAATTGAGAATTATTATCAGTTTTAACGATATTCTTTTTTGTGCTTTATGACATCAATTATCTCTAAGTTATTAAATTTTTATGTATTTGTTTTGAAAAAATGTCATATTTAATTATTATTTATTTCTAAAGATGAAAATGATTAAGAAAAGGAAATGTTACGTAGATTAACAATGTATTTCTAGTAATTACATTCTTGATGTTTATTTGGTTTTTGTAACCACTAAGACGCTACCTATAACTTTTTAGTGTTAATTACACTCGTTAAGACATTATCCTGCAATAAATGTTTCTCTTCATTATTGTATGCGTACTGCAACATACTGTGTGTCCAATAATCCCTCTCCAATTTATTAGGGCTACTTGTTAAAATAGCGATTTTGTTGAAGAATGTATTGTACAACCATAAGTTTATTCAGAACTGTTTATAGATATCGTAACAACTCACTAGCATTTTGTAATGCCTCCTTTGTGTTTTATAATTGCTCTTATTCCTTTTGGAATACTATCTATCCAAGAGTTAATGGTATGTCTAATTGTACCGTTATTTTACCACACATTCTCAATATTTCTTACTAATTGCACTTTTCTAGTATTTCTTCTCGAATACACGCGGGATTTTAGAACACTCCACACGGTCTCAATCGCATTGAGGTCGGGAGAATTTTTCGGCCAAGATAACACTGGTAGAGCGTGCGTTTCCAAAAGATTCTGGATGGATTTGGCCATGTGGCATGGTGCCTTATCGTGCATGAGTGTGTAAGGGCCTTCATTCTGATCTAAATCATTGATATATGGCATCAGGACATCCTCCAATACACGCTTATATTTGTGTTGATTTACGGCGCCTTGGCAAAAATACAGTGGTCCAGGTCCTCGGACTGATATGCAGGACCATATCATAACTAACGGAAGGTGTTTCACCGCTTTTAGTAGACTAGCTTCACCAAACCGTTCAGATTGACGTCGCCTAACAAATTAAGCTCTTTCGATCATGGCTTCTACTTTTGATTCATCGCTGAATAATAAAATATATGACGTTTTGCCCAATCATAACGTGCTCGCTTCATCATCGGTGTTAATCTTGGCCTTTAGATGGGCGTCTACATTTTAATTCGGCTTCGCACAATCGTCTATGTACTGTACGCGTGGATATTTGCACTCCTTGTTGAGACATTACATTTCCTATTTCTTTGGCGGATTGGATAAACCTCGGTTTTCAGTTGCTAGTTGCTGGACACGTCGATCATCTCGATTGGTAGTGCTCTTCCGATACTTGTGGGAGGTATCTTTTCTTACATTAAAACGGCGATTTGCTGCACTGTTTGTCGGGATACTTCTTCTTTCGTTGCAATTGTGCGTTGAGAATACACTCCCGCATCCAGCAAAGCCTCAAGGAGCAGCTTTCCTCATTTAGTATGTTCTTTTTTTTTATCCATTACCTCGTTTTCAGTAACATTCCACCTTTGCCGGGCCTAACCCCCGACGCCAAGCGTGTCATCGTATTAAGGGGCAAGACAGAAAAGAACCTGTCAAACGCCAACGCCTACGACGCCATGAAGATCGCGCTGATGGTCGGCGACATCAGATTAGCGGCTGAAGAGACTGGAGTCGCTGGCGACGTCTACATTTTGGATGCTTCCATTGCTACACCAGCCCATTTCGCCAAATTCACGCCAGCCATGGTCAAGAAGTTCCTTTTGATAGTTCAAGTAAGTTCATTGGTTATACAATCAGGGAATTGATAAGTGAAGAATTGCTGTCGTTTTTATTTAGGAAGCTTACCCTGTTAAACTTAAAGAAGTGCACGTTGTCAACATATCGCCATTAGTCTACACCATCATCGAATGGGTGAAGCCCTTCATTAAGGAAAAGATTAGGAATCGCATTCACGTACATCAGGACGTGGAGAGTTTGCATAAGTTTGTACCGAAGGATGTTCTTCCTGAGGAATATGGAGGTACTGCAGGGAAGTCCCAAGAATTCCACGGTATGTTGGTGATCTTGCTTTCGTTGATGATTATGGAAATATGGTAACCGATTCTAATTTGTTATATTTAATAAATCAAATACAGGCAACCAATGAGGTATTAAGAAAAATAAAAAGAAAAAACAGCTTAAGGTTGTGAAGAGTTTACAAAGACTGCTTCCGCTGTTGAAAAGTAGAGATTATTTAATCAAAACGTTTATTTTAATTTTTGAGAATTTTTTGCAAAAATTTTAGAAAAGATTTAAATTTTTCTAAAATGAGAAATTGATAAAATTTTTAGAATAATTGAAATTATAATTCCATTTCTGCGATTATCCAGAGAAATGTTAAATCTTCGAAATTCCGAAAACATTTAATTTCTATATAGTTGAGTGTAGGCTTTCACGACCGTCGTCCATAGTAGAAACGTTTTTCGGGTTTTGTCGTGTCTTCTTCAAAAGGTGAAGAAGCTGACAGCATGATCGCCGAAACGTCAAGTAAAACTGTATATACACGACGAAACCCGAAAAATATTTAATTTCTACATAATTATCAAAAAAGAAAATTTCCAAAATATTTGAAATCTTTGAGATATTTTTAAATCTCAAATTTTCGAAAGCGTTGGAATGTTTCTGGTGTGTTCACACTGCACGCACACTCCGTTCCCGAGAGACGCACCATAGTGACGAAATACTAAAGAACAGCGCTAGTGATTGGTACGTCCCCCACTTCCCACTCAATGATTGTATTCATACACTGAACAAAACAAGTTTTAAGGCTTTTGGGTACCTAGTACTATCGAAAAACTGAATCTAAAAGTCTTGAGTGTATCTGCTTTGCTTGCGACTTTATACATTTCCAAAACCTGAATTTTTTGTAATTTTTTAATTTTTAAGTTTGAAATATGCTAAAATGTCGGAATTTTTGTGGTTTCTTGGAATATTTGAAAGATTTGATATTAATTATTATTAAAATTTTAAGGTTTCTGAGAATTTTTAAATTTGATTGCTTACATTTTTTAAATCTTTTTCAAAATTTCGAAATAGTTGAAATTATAATCGCATTTTGGTCAATACTGGAATTGTTGTAGTTCTCAGAAATTTCTAAATTGTTAAAATTATAATTGTCATTTCGGCTGTTTGCGAAATTTCCAAAATATTTGTAATCTTTGAAGATTTAGTTTTTGAGAATTACGGATTTAAAAAAAAATTCGACGTTTTGAAGTTCTAGAGATTATTGAAATTGTCATTTTGGAATTTTTCCTCTAGCCTGGACCCTTTTTAGAAAAAAAATGTCTGATATGTAACACCATCTTCTTGGTTATTACAAGAGATACCTTCAAAAAATAGCTTTAATTTTGTTGTATTTGTTAAGGCACGCAGAATAATTTTAGCTTTTGGCATTAATAGTGTTTGTTTCTTTAATTATTTTTCCAATAAATATTTTCTTTCTGAGTGTAAATAGCGATTTAGACCAAACCTCCTACTTACCATGATTAGAGTTTTATTTTTATAACTAGCACATTTTTCAAATTAATTCTAAAATCCTCAAAATACTCCGCAGAGTAAAACAAATATTATTCCGTACATTCCAGATCAATGGCACAAGAAACTCCAAGACTATCTACCATGGTTCCAAGAGCAAGAAAACATCAAAGCTGACGAATCGAAGAGACCTGGAAAACCAACGAATTACGACGATCTTTTCGGTGTAGACGGCAGCTTCAGACAACTATCCATCGATTAGAAAATGATTTAGACACCAATCTTAAATAGTCATCACGTTTGCTTCAAGTATTACTTAGTTCATTCTATAGGATTTATCAAAAAGCGATTATCATTATGGTATAGATGTTGTTGTATGCTGCATTTAGGTTGTTCTAGTAGTAAATAAACGAAATATTCTAGTTGATCTAAAGTAAATCAAGTTATTGAGCAGCCTGTGTGGAGGATCTTTAACATATTTACATAATAAATAATTTAATTCATTTATAAATGTTTTAGCTGAAAGTGCTTATATAATAATTTTCTTATTTAGAGATCTAACAGGTGTTTTTGATGTAAAATATTTGCTCAATTTAAATAAATATTATCGAGGAATGTTACACAATAGTCAAGGTAGCTAGTTCCATATTTACGAAATAAAATTCAATGTAGGCATTATTTTTATCATATACCCTCGCACTTTTTTCTACTTTTATATTGTTGGTGATTTTTTATACATGAATAAATAATTTTTTTCGCAATTTTCGTTTTATTTGTTAATATCATGTCAGAAAAGAATACGAGATTTAAAAATAAATCTCAATATACCGAGTGTTAAGGACTTAACATTGTTTTTGTGTTTTATATGATTTTATCTTCTTTGCAACCGTATGGGTTAGCATTATTACCTTATTTTCATTTAGAATATTACTTTATCTTCATTTTTATCATTTATTTATTTTCCTCTTTTAGAATATATCCAAGTTTATTTTAATATGTATGTACATTACGCATTGTATATGTATGCAAGCCGACCATTCGCAATACTCTATCTAAAAGTGCCTAATTTAAAAGTCATTAAGTGCAACATCGTGGAACAAATAATGGGAGTTTTCTTAATATTTAATATATACAAGCACAGGCAGTCGACTCCCGCGCGACGGTCGAGGTATTAGCGATCGTGCACTCTCGGTCACCTTTCGTACCTCGTCGTAACGTGGACAGTAACGTCGTCGCATGATTATTGGAAGTTTCTAATATTTTCTAGTTTTGGCGGGAATCGTCGAGGACGTTGTCGTCTATACATTTATTTCTGGCGGGAGTCATTGTGGTAAGGTTGTCGGATCGCATGTATAGATTTCTCTATTAAGTACAAATCCTCGACTTTCTATTATCGTACGTCGAGGCTACTGTGTCCGTTGTCGTCTATACATTTATCTAGTCTTCTGTTACGATTCTGGCGGGAGTCATTCTGGTTAGTTTGTCGGATCGTATATATAGATTTCTTTAATAAGTACAAATTCTCGATTTTCTATCATCGTCCGTCGAGGCTACTGTGTCCGTTGTCGTCTATACATATTTTTAGTCTTCGGTTAAGTTTGTGTCGGAAATTATTTTGGTGAGATTGTCGGCGCGCATGTATAGACATCTTGTACAAGTGCGATCACTCCGCTTCTTGTTGACGATCGTTGCGGCCGCAGCGCCCGTTGTCTTTTGTACGTTTGTTCGGTCCTTTGTCGTGTAGGGACTTAGAAATTTTTTCATTTAGTTGTTCGTCGTAGCGAACGAGTTTCACGGACCATTTTTCCGTATGTAATGTCGGCATCATCGCTCCGTTTTACTTGTCGGTGCGCAGTTCGCACATTTGCTGGCTACTGGCTTTTTCCCATCTTTGGGGCGCAGTAGCAGAGAGCTAAAGATTGCACATAGCGTATTATTTCAAACGACAACGCCTGGGTAGCTGTCACATTACTTTTGTTTTGAGATCGGCTATTATCCCTACTGTCGCCCACGACCAGGCGTTCAAGCTCTAAGAGATAGGGTGGCTTCCCCTATAAATGTGAAATAACGAACGTATTTGGTTCAAGTACAAATACAAGCCAATGGTGCAGGGCCAAATCCATTAGGCAATTTTAAAACAAGGCAAATGTATTAGGCTCCCGGAAAGGGACATATAAATAAGTATAGCACCGAGGTGCGCTTATAAATTTAAGAAATAAATAGGGTTGACTCTCCTATAAAAAGGTAGTGGTGCATGCAAACAGATAGAGGCATTAGTAGATGCCTCTAACAAAGCTTCAGCGGAAGCATATAAGAGTTTAACATTTTAAACACAATTAAGACATATTGCAACGTACATGCTGAGGCAGTACTTTATATTGCCACCAATGAAAACACACATATACACATGCTAATGTACATTACATGTATAAGAGAGCTCGAATAACTGCAATTATTGCAAATATATATATATCTTACGTACATCGTAACAGTACATAGGCAAAAGTGGAAACCGTGTACACATTTTATTTTTTAAATATATTTTTTTGCTCATGCGCATTGAGTTTCACTGTACAACCTTTCATCTAGTAAATAAGCGAACATACTCTACAAGTAAGTATTGGTCAAATAATTCAGGAATTTACGAGCAGGCTACAGCGGCGCTTCAAATCAGGAGAACGTAACACCGAGCTACGTAGCTTATTTCAATTTTTTAATATAATTTTGGCGGGTTAATTGTCATACTGTGAATATTTTGTCATTGGAATTCTAAGTAATTTTGCAATTATGATCTTCACCAACAGTGCATAAAACTTATAAGATTGAAACCTATTTTAGAATAGATGTGGTAGTTAATGAAATTTGGCAATGGAGTGAGCGTATTTTTACGTGAACACTACCCAGATTTCGTAGTGGCAGCACAGGACTTTTATATGTGTCTTGCACATATTGTTGCTATATTTCGCGAAATTGGATCTGCAACTCATAAGAAAGGTGTTGGTAGGCAATCTATTTCTACAAAAGAATTAATTATTGATGTTAATAATATGCGATTTATTATTAAATAAGTGCTAATGAATTCAGAATCAGCGAATTAGAAATAAGCAGTTGCTCTTCCTCTTAAACTCAAAGATGAGCTACATGAAATATAATTATAACAACTGAACCAACAACTGAAATAAAAATGAAAATCAAAAAAAAAAGAACGAATCGCTAAAGATAATCTTACGGTAGACAAATTCTTTTATGATAGATTAATTTGTAATAAAAAACAGAACAAGGGAACTCATCTCTAAATGAGATGCATAACCATTTTGCTCATCCTGGACTATGGGATATTTTTTGAAACTTAAGAATGCCATAAATAATTCTAAATAATAAAGTTTTGCAATCGCTGAATTCTACATCTGTCAATACTATCCAAGCAATTATTGTAAACACGCAATCACGCAAAAATTAAATCTTGACAAAACAAATGATTCACATAATGATTTTCTGAAGTTTGCATGTAAACAATCTTTGCTACCGCATACAATTTTCAAATGACAGTAGCCAAGTCTCAGTATATGAGTTCCATATTCTTTGAAACGGAGTTTCGTATCTAAATAGAGCCCTAAATTACGCACGCGATATGGTACTAAAATAATTTCATACAGAACGGATCATAACAGCATTACGAGCTTTAGTAGCTATTAAATATGATATTTACAACATCTTAAGTATTTTGTAATATTAGATGTCTCGATAATGTATATTACAGGACCAAGAATGCTGCCCTGAGGGACACCAGATACAATAAGATGTCGGGAAACTATTTGAGAGAAGAATGATATTGAATTAGCACTAAAACCGACATACTTTAAAATAGCGAGTAAAAGAGAATTGTTAATAGTATCAAAAGCCTTTGAGTAGCTTAATAAATTCGAAGCAGCAACTTAGTTATCATCAATACTACATAGCAAATCATCTACAATGTGTGCTAATGTAATTTTTACTCTCTGGCTATTAAGCAAGGATGGCCACAAAATATTTTGTCGAGCCTGCAGTAAACTGGTAAGTTTAATTTTACTAAAAGCTTTACAATTGTTTTTAAATTCTTTAACTTTTGATATAAAATTACCATTGTTGTAGGTGTCTTGTGAGAGAAAATACCTGATTGATCAATACGCTAAAACTCCATCACAT
Source organism: Trypoxylus dichotomus (assembly GCA_023509865.1). Lineage (NCBI taxonomy): Eukaryota > Metazoa > Arthropoda > Insecta > Coleoptera > Scarabaeidae > Trypoxylus > Trypoxylus dichotomus. The sequence continues at coordinate 3,606,824 of CM042082.1, forward strand.
ATTGAAGAATGTGAATAGCTTAAGCGATCCGCATGTGTGCAGAAATCTATATATCAATATGTAGCATCAACGTCACGAAATTCAGAACAAGAAGAATATAATACGGATCTGTGTAACGCATTCATTTCGTCTAACATACCATTAGCAAGATTGAACAATGTTAATTTGAAATCATTTCTGCAAAAATATTGCAAACATAATACACCTGACGAGAGTACCTTATGAAAAAATTATGTCACATCTTGTTACCAGCAAACAATGGCAGAACTTCAACAATTTGTATATATTGGTATATAATCCGGTCTCTGGTTATTACCTAGTCTCTTGTGTACACACGTGAAATAATTTCTAGACGAATAAATATTTTTCTTTGCATATAATCCGGTCTCTAGTAATAACTTTTAAAAGACGTTAATAAATTTCCAACGTTGATACTTATTAGCAGGGATCGAGTATCAGGTGTACGTTCCAGGACCGGACTTAGACATAATAAGTAATAACTTATGATAAAATTACAATTTTCTTGAAATTACCTAATATAATTAAATTACTGGAAAAATATCAGTCTCAGAGGGACTTGAACGCAACATCTTTTAGTCTCCGGCGTACTGGGTTAACCATTGCACCACAAGACCTATGAGTTCAAGTCGCTTTAAATCCCCCTAGATGTCACGATGTCAGTAGATATTATTTTTATTAATATAGATATTAGTTTAAATAATACGTTATTACATACATTATTATTATTATTGAACATTTTATAATGATATTATAAAATGTTCAAGTATGAGAGTAATTTAAAGAATTGAAGCAAATAATTGATAGAAGTCTACGGCAATCGATTCTATCGACCTCTTTCTACCAAGAAAAATGCAACGAACCCTTACGTAAACCATAGCGAAGCTAACAAATGACCCTAAAGGTAGTAATGGCGATTTAAATTTTGATACAAATATAAAAAGGGTCTGTATTGTAATAATGAAAAATAAAAAGTTCATATTTTAATTTGAAATCATTTCTGCAAAAATATTGCAAACATAATATACCTAACGAAAGCAGCTTACGAAAAAATTATGTCACATCTTCTTACCAGCAAACAGTAGCAGAACTTCAACAATTGGTAGGGAATAATTTTATTTCTACCATGGTAGATGAAAGTACGGATAAGTGTGGTCGTTGTATTGTCCATTTGTTAATAGGATTTCTTCATGAAGATATTGTAGATAAATCGTATTTAATTTATTGTAAAGAACTTCAAAAAAACAAATAATGTGACAATTGTCCAATTCGTTCAAGAAGGTTTATCAAATCTCTTTTTACCTGGAAGTATACCTTGTGAAAAAATTTTACTAATGTTGTACGACGCTGCACCATACATTATTCATACCACTTGTTTAGCTCATGGGTTCAATTGTGTAACCGAAGAAATTAGGAATCAATTTCCTTTGATTAATGATTTAATTAGCAATGTCAAAAAAGTATTTTTAAAAGCACCATTACGAATCCAATTTTATAAGGAGCGACTTGACGGTGTTAAGTTGCCTCTTGAACCGATTATTACGAGATAGGGTACATGGTTAGACGCTGCATCTTTTTACGCCGATAATTTTGAAGGAATAAAAAATGTAATTCTTGAAATCACTGCTGACTGCATTGCTCTAGAAAACTGTAAAAAAAATAGTAACATCAACAGAATTGCTACAAAACCTTTTGTATATTAAGTCAAATTATAGCTCTGTTTCAAGTTCCATTCGTAAATTAGAAACGCAAGGGATGTCGCTCTCGGAATCAGTCGAAATAGTAGGCGAATTTGATATGCTATGTATCTGATAGAGGACAAAACTTTCTTTTATACAATTTTGAAAAACATTTAATTATAAATTGGTTTAGAAATATGTTGTAAAATAATTTTGTGCAATAAAGTTAATGTTTAAATTAGTGCCATTATTTATTTTATGTAAAAATTTTGCATATAGTCGCAATTTTGCTGCACATATGCTCCAGGTTTACGCATATTTTCTCAAAAACCGATGCAATAGAGCCTTTTTTCCCCTTTTTCCAGCTTTTCTTTGCGTGTAATCCGGTCTCCATATATTACCTCATGATCCCATCTATAAGTATTTATATAAAATATAGTTAAAGGATTAAAAATACCTTCTTCACTTAATATAGATAACTTTATATCTCATATGTTACTTTAGTTCAGCTTTTATCAACAAGATGCCACTCTATGACGTGAAAGTGAAGACACAGCATGCATTTCTGTAGAATTAGTATTTAATATTTCAATTTGAAGGCAGTTTGTTAGTGAAAATAAGCGTTTAATAAATATTTGAAGACATGATAATATTTAATTTTATATGCAAGACGTTCCAAAAGTTCTTTTCAAAATAAAAAGAATATAACAATTATTTTTTTTATTAAAATATAGGGTTCGGGAATCCATTTCATCAAAATTATATCTTCTGAACGTGTTCAATTATTGATAATACATTTCTTGTCACTGGTTACCCCCTTGACTGAATCCACCTCGTCCTTACAGTTTTTATAATTACCTATAATATTCTTTTTTATGTGTTTAGTATTTAAAATTGTATTTAAATTTAAAGTAGTATATAATTTACTTTTGTAAACAAATTACATTGTCCTATTAATTCAATTCTTGTCCATTATCATTATTACAAACCTTTGGATTAACGAATTAAAAAGGAAATCAATTTCGCTGCAAGATCAAGTTGAAAATAATTTTCAAAATATTGAGGAAAGCTTAGGATCTGTGGAACATCAGTGTGTATTATATTCAACGTTTATACACACTGTTCGCTTAATTTTTAGCACCTCTTACTTAATTTTCCATTGACTAATTCGGTCACGTTCTGAATTTTTTAATATTTAAATTCTATTAACGCGAAGAAGCTATTGTTTAAGTGTTTTCTTGGTATCCAAACGTATTCAACACTTCTATAGAAGACTGAGCAGTAAACTATAATAAATTAGGGTTAATACGTGCTCCACATACTGTTAAACTTGGTAACATTGTTCCTTCAACGTATTTTTAACCTTTCAGCGTAATTAATTCTTTTCTGAAAATACTTTTCTAATTCATTAGCATTCTGACACCTTTACTAACGTGACTTTAACGTGTCGTTCACGCGAGCGTATAGATATTACGAAACCTAAGGAGAATGCTGTCCATTTTGTAATTGCACCCATCTCCGCACTCTATTAACGTAATTTGCTCTTGACTAATAGTCAGCATTGTCCCGAGTTTCCCGGAAAGGAATGGAATTGAATATGAGTTAATTAGGTGAAGCTTATATAATTCGCTTCGCTAGAATTTGCAAAGCGTAAGAAGTCTAAAATTACGTCTTCACTCATATTCGTCAAGCGACAGGTTAAACAATTACAATTTACCACGTTTAAAGTGAATTTATATGTACAGTCGATGTCAAAATGAATTCATGAAGAAGATAAATACAAATACGTATACATATTGTAATGATACGAGGGCGACCTGAAATGTTTCCGGAATCGGCAAAACATGGTTGAAGTGGATTCATTGCTCGTCTGGAAAATCACAGAACTTTAAAAAATGCCCAAGCACCTAGAATGAAAGGTTGGAAAAATTTGCTTTACTCCAGTGATTATGAGGATGAAGACAATGTACCGTTAACCATCATTAGAAAACAGTTACTATCTGTTGCTGAAGTTATTGACAGTGCATTATCGGACGTTCTCAAATTATTAAAAGCAATAAATCCCGATATTGTTTGCACAATTACCGATGTTAGTTTATGGAATGACGATAAAGAGATGGATGATCCACGTGAAGAGAAAAATAGGGTCAGTGAAGTTGACTCCGATTGAAATAAAAAATATAGTGAGTGACGCGCAAGCTGTAGGAATTTTTAATCAAGTATTAGATTGGGCTGAAGAAAAAGACATACCGCTGTGGCCATATGTATTCGCCACTCTCGTTTTGAACGTGTTACACGAATATTATTGTATTTCTAAGAAGCAGGGTCGATGACGGACTTAACTAGGTACCTGGTAATGAGGGCTTAATGGTTTCTTGTAGGCCATTCTGAGTAAATTAGAAAATAGACGTAAAATTGTAATTTCTGAATATTTCTTCAGTCTTTCTTAAAAGTTGTAAGAGTAAGGTTGAGCTAGTTAGAGTGAAGATATTGTGTCTGTTATTTTGTCTGTGTAATACGATAGTATACAGTAAAAAGTAATGCCGAAAACACGCGAGTTGACGGAGGTAGAGCGAGGACAAATTGTGGTGTTAGAAAAGCAAGGGTTGTCGGTGTGCTATTGCCCGACAAGTGAAATGTGCGCGCTCGACACTTAGAATGACGATAAAGCGATACAAAGAGAGTGGATCTTTGACAAACAAACCGAAAACTGGTCGAAAAAGGAAGACAACTACCAGAGATGAGCGAGTCTTAGAGCGGATGTCTTTGCGAGACCGGAAAGAAGGGTCTAAACAGCTTTCCAGTGAGCTTTTCCGGCTACATAATGTTGCTATTTCTCCTCGCACGGTTAGAAGACACCTTTGTGAATTAAATTTAGGTGGATACAAAGTTCGACATAAACCACGGTTGTCTCCGCAACAAAAGAAAAAGAGACTGCTGTGGGCTAAAAGTCACCGCGACTGGACCATTGACAATTGGGCCAATGTTATGTGAACGGATGAGTCAAATATTGAGGTAAGTAATACGTAGTTATTGTATTTGCGGTATTCTGTATTCAATTCCTGGTATCTACAGTGTTTTATTCTTTTTAATGGTTTCCAAAATGTAACAGTATTCATGTTTTTGTTGGTAGCTTCGTGGTAAACCTGGGCCTCAATACGTGCGACGCAGGCGAGGAGAGGCCTTCCATCCAGACTATATCATCCCGACTGTCAAGTTTGGGGGTGGTAGCATAATGGTTTGGGGTTCCATGAGTGCAACAGGCGTCGGAGAGCTGTTCGTCTGCGAGGGCCGAATGAACAGTCGGACGTACATCGACATGTTGTAGAAAGTTCTGGAACCGTGTGCGTTAAAATTATTCGATAATGATGAGCCAGAGCATTACTTCCAACAAGATAATGCACCGTGCCATAAATCTCGCGAAGTAATGCGCTGGTTCGAGAAAAATAACGTGCGGGTCCTGGAATGGCCGGCACAATCCCCGGACTTATCGCCAATTGAGCATTTATGCTACATTTTAAAGCGAAATGTAGCTAAATACTCATCTACCACAAAGCAATGCTTAAAAACAAAAACATTCGAAGAGTGGAATAAAATCACCCCCGAACAGTGCTACAATTTAGTGAGCAGTATGCCCCGACGAATTCGTGCGGTGATAAAAGCCTAGGAAGGAGCGACCAAATATTAAGCAATATCTGTATGTATCTGTATACACTCACAATGAAAGATTTTCATCGATCAACTTTCTTTTATTTCTTATATATTCGTCGGAATAAAAAACAAAAAAGATTCGTCGGAATAAAAAACAAAAAAGGGTGGCGAATACATATGGCCACAGCTGTATTATATTCCGATACTTTAGTGCTCCGTAAACTACGGGAAAATGCCATTAGAAAATACCAAGCGTAAATTTACGCAAACAAAAATACGACATTATGTTTCAAAATAATATAAAATTTAGAATAAGGCTCGCTAATGTAATCTTTCAGTAATGTGAACAGTGCTTGGCTCATTCTTTCTTTAAGAATTGAGTTCTTTAACACATTTAAAATTTTTCATACGCGAATTGATATCACTAGGATTTAGCTTTTATCGTTTTAAAATATGTTCCCTTCTGTGTGCCTTCTTCTTTTAAAAACGTAATTTTAGCAGCACATTTATTCATCTACATCTCACTAGAATCAGTCTTGACACCTTGTCAAAAACCTCACCGATAATATTAAATTTATTACAAAGATAACTAACAAATTATAAGCGAACAAAATAGCGTTTATAATATCTACATAACACCAGTAAATAATCATTTTCCGCGAAGATTTCCACCGCCACATCCATCGCGGAGACACTCGAGCGTCTGTCCTTTCCATAAGCTAATTACGCGCTAAGACATTACCATTAGTTTGTTTGCGCTAGCCGCATTTTGTACATTTTCCGACACGCGCGGTGTTGAGATAATCCACCGGCTGAGACGACTGTTTGCTCGAAACGAGTGCCTTTTTTTTCGCAAAGCAATAACGCGTTCTGCTATAGCTTTAACGCTTGAATGCTTTTAAAAGAGTGAAAACATTAGACGTACTGTTTGTCGAATAATATTGCTTCAAAAATCTAATGTTGAATAACTAGGATTTATTTAGCAAAAACTTTAACGTAAATCGTTTGATATTTTGTTTAGTTTAAGGTGATAGTTCCGGTTTGAAAAGAAGTGTATCTGTGTTTAAAAAAAAGTAAGTTTTTGTCCTTCACCCTTTTTATTTTTAGAATAGTATTAAATGCATGTTAAATGTAGATGCTTAAGAGTTGTTAGATATAGTTTTTAAACTGCGTGAGTAAGGCTTACGATTTATTGCTAATATATGTATGTGTGTGCGTGAGTCGGTGTTCCTTGACAACTAATTTGGACATTATTAATTACAGAACCGTTATTAAATATTATAAAATATATGCTGCCATTTTCTAATACACAAAGACCAAACTTCTATGTTTGGTAGGACTAACTGACTATTGCCATTCTCACGTACACTATTGCTTATAAATTTAGGACCTACTTACACTACCGTTCATAAGTTTGATCGCACCTAAATTTGTGTATACTTTCACAGAATTATTTTAGAAATATTTAGGGAAATACATACCATTCTTCTTAGAATAGAATTTACAATCTAGTGTTGATAGTATATATTCATAACAAAAAGGCTTATTTATAGAATCTATTCAAAGACAAAAACAATGTAGTTCTGTATTAATTTTTATGAAGGTAATGAAGCAATAATAGTAGAAAATTTGAGATGAATGCGTTATGGAATAGAATTTCGAAGGGATAGTCAATCATCCACCTGTCTTATAATAAACTGTGCATTCAGTATATTGTCGAGGGGAGAAGGGGCTTCTTTGGTGGAATCGTTGCATTCGGGCGTGATTTATAATATGCTGCTTCTTTTCCGGTGTGTTAGAGGATTCTTTTAAGAAAGGAATCAGACAATAACGCATGTGTCGTTTGATAATTTATTTAGTGATCTTATTCGGGATTTCTTTTTGAAGATTTCAATGCTTTAATGCGGTTCTTGTTTTTTTAACTGAATACAAATCTGAAAATTATTTAGTATTTTTATGGGCTTAGATAAATTAACTACCGTTTACAAGCTTGATCGCGCCTAATATATTCTGTTATAGTATACACTAGGGTGACAGAATAAAACAGACACCTACTAATTTAAAAAAAGATTCTATTCTCGTTATATATACAAAATATTTTAAAATTTTTAAACTAGACTAATATTTTGTCGATCCACCTTTACTTGCGTGAAGTGCTGCGAGTCGTCGTCGCATAGAATCTATTAAATGATTAATGGTGTCTTCTGGAATATTTAACCACTCTTCTATAACAGCTGCCACGAGTTCTTCCTTATTGCTGGGTTTTCGAGGTCGTTTCGCCATGTTTGTCTGGATTATATGCCAAACATTCTCTATCGGATTCATGTCTAGTGATTGGCCTGGCCATGGTAAAATCCGAATCCCCTGTTCCTCTTTCCATGTGGTTGTTGTTCTTGCTTTGTGGCAGGGTGCTCCATCCTCCATAAAAGTGGCATCTTCTTTAGATAAAATGGTGTTTTCGAATATCGGTAGTAGTCCTTCTGTTAATATTTGGATATATTTTGCCGCATTTATATTTCCGTCGCAGATTACTAATTGCGATCTTCCACCATACCATATCGCACCCCACACCATGATGTTCACATCGCCGTATTTCACCGTCTGATGCGAAAATTTGTCGTCCAGTTGCTGTGACGAACGTCACCATACCCACGTACGACCACTATCACTGAATTGGTAGTAACTGCTTTCGTCTGAAAAAATGACAGACCGCCAAAACTCTTTGGACTTCGTTCGCATTTCGATTGCCTAAGCCATTCGGCGCCGTTTTTGAGGCGCCGTAAGGAGAGGTTTTTTCTTTGCCACCCTTTTATACATCCCTACACTGTGGAGGTATCGCAGAACGGTGCGCTGACTTTTCTGTGAAGTTGCCGCAAGCCCGCGGTTCTCTTAACACTTCGCGCACAAGCACCCTTTTACTTCTTTCAGAAGCTCCGGCACGACCTGGTCTCGGCTCCACTGTTGTTTTTTCCTTGCGTTCAAATTGTGTAATCACACGGTTAACCGTGGGGCAACGGAATATTTAAAAATTTACTTATTTCACGTTGCGAAGCGCCGCGTTCACTCTGGCCAACGATGCGACCCCGGTTGAAGTCGCTGATATCACTCGAACCTTGTAAGCGAGTCATAGTTGTAACGATACTAAACTATGACGAATTTCTTCCGATACATCTACCCCTACCCTAATGATAAGAGAAAGTTCTTAATTCGTTCTTAGAATTTAGTTGTTTACGTATTTATACCGCTTTACCTGTTGTCTATTTTATTCTGTCACCCTAGTGTATATTCATAACAGTAAGACTTATTCACAAAATCCATTCAAACATGTATTCCTGCATTAAATTTTATGATGGCAATAAAGCAATAATGTAATGTTAATAGTAGAAAAATGGGGGATAAATCCGTTATGAAATTGAATTTAGGAGAGATACCGAATCATCCATTTGCCTTACAATAAACTGCACATTCAGTCCACTCCACTGTATGCACATCCAATGTATTGTCGAAATATTGGAAATATGTGGCGTTAGGGAGACCCTATTTCATATTGTTGGTTTATTTGATAGAAGATATATAAAGGAGGGAATTTGATATTGAGGCGTGCACTAGAATATGGGCTTTACACGAAACAAATGTTTGCTCGACAATTAAATATTTCTGAATCCTGTCTGCGTAAGACAATTAAAAGAAAGAAAGAGACCAGTAGGTTTCAAAGCAGAAAGCAAAGTGAAAGACTGAGATCAACGACCAATACTTTACCGCATCGCGGAAAACCACGGTTGTTCTATACACAAAAGGAAAAGACTAAATTGGGCGAAAGATGTATATTTGAGAATCTTAGAAAATGATGCGGTATCAACTGGATGTTAATTAATTGAGAACGAACTCATTTATCGGTAAGACAACAAACCTAAACACACCGCAAAGGTTATTTTCAAAACCAATCTTCCGGAGGAATCCTATACTTCATGGAGTGGCCGTCACGGAGCTCTGATCGGAACTGCGTTGAGTTCTTGTATTATCGCTTGAATCGTGAGCTCTGGTAGAAACCTCCGATCGACAGAGCAACATTCTGGAATGCTCTGGAGGAAGTGTGGAATGCTATAGACCAATTTAGACATATTTGTCAAGCAATTATTGAAGCGAAACATTTCTTCAAAGTAACCCCATTCGAAGAAACATTATAACAATCAACTCATCAGCAAAATTAACGCATAATTCGTTAAAATGCGTCTATTTCTAATATAGCATTGAGTTTAGGCGCGTTATGTATAGAACAAAATCCAAGTAGGCGCCTGTTATTAACTAAGATTTTTTTAATTCAACCAATTAAATAAGTGCAGTTGATAAAGACTGCATGTACACTACCGTCCATATTAGTTCGGACACCCAGTAAAATGTTGTTAACTCTACTAAAAAAAAAATATAATTGCTTTTATATATGAATAACATTTATATTAGATCCTTTAGGAAGTTTATTATTTATTAAATGTACAGGCAAATTTCGAATATCGATTAGAGAATGATTAAAAACCTATTATAGTAATTCTCACAATATTCCTCATCGCCACAAATAGAATTATTTTCAGGAGAATACTGCAGGAAATAAATTTACAATACTGTTTGGGCTGGGAGCAGGCCACCCGAAAGTATATTGTGTATTCATAAATTCTTTAGTTTCTAAATAAACTTGCTTATGCGTGCGTTAGTGGTAAGACAGGATCTTTTTGTTTGACCCTGATCTTCTCGTTTTTTTTTATTATTATTTGCGTGTCCGAACTAATATGGACGGTAGTGTACAACGCTAAAAGCGTCACCTACAGCATCTATTAGACGACTCTGTCAAGTATACAAGGTTTTACCCTGTCGTTTAATGACTAGAAAACTACTTAGAATAAGTGGATATCTTCAAATGATAATGGTTTCGTAAATATAGAAATATTTTCTTTCTGCTTACAAGGTTAATATAGAGTCCCGAAATGGTTGAATAACTTTGTTGTTTGACAAGTATTTGTTTTAATTTAGTACTCGTACATTATACGAGGACAAGTCATTAAGTAAGTTACAAACTGCTGTGGAAAAGCTGAAAATACCAGCGAGTTATCATTTTGATTGACACTTGTATAAAAGACGTTATCAAAAATTGCGATCTAGTAATGACAATTATTTTCATATTTCTTGCTGTTATACGGCAAACCTCCATTCTCTTGACTGAAACTTTCAATTATATCTTTGCATAATTCATTTCATGAAAACACCATCAATATCGCTCCTCTTAAGACCATTAAAATGACTACTACGATTTTGTCTAACACCCCCTTACAATGAATGTCCCAACTTAATAAAGATGACCATAGCATGCCAATAATTTTGAAGTATCCTATGTATAAACAGAGTCGTAACCATACAATAAGTAATATCATTTCCATCCGCAAGCACTATAAGTCATCACGTTTAAGTCGTAATCCCAATAAAAAAAAAAGAAATAATATTGCGAATTGGCCCAGCATCAACACACAGAAATAAACCAATTACTCATCAACGCTATTACTGGAATAAGTATTGATTAATATGAACTTGCTTATTGCAAACAGAAACTGAATCAGTGGACAATTTATTCTGGTGAAAAAAGTATTAAAAACATTATTTTGTACAAATCGTAACCCAGTAACTTTGAACGAAAACCTACACTCGCGATGTGGAAATTTTATGATAAATTTGTAACGAACACTAAGAAATTTCATATGCAATTCGTATCTTGCTTGATGTAAATGTGTTTCTCTGTATTTTCCTATTAAAGCAGCCACTTTAAAAAGCTAATCTTCTTGATTATTAGTACAACGCAACAAGGTTGCATGCAAATCGCACAACTGCGCAAATATTCCAATCTCGACCGAGGAAAAAACCAAAGGATATGGTCGGGAATTGAGTTTTGTCTAGCGGAAATCCGAAACCGTTGTTCTTCGCTTCTCTTATCGAAAATTGTGCTAAATTATCTGTCGTAAGTCCCCTGTCTTTTGATATCATAATTAACTTCCTACATAATCTCGATCCACAACATACAGGGGTATTCATAAGAATGTTACATTTTAAAATCATGTTGATCAACTCGAATAATGCGGAAAGAATAATAATATTAATAAATAATAACAATGTTTACGAGGGCGATCTAAAATGTTTCCGGAATCGACAAGAGATGGCGGTCCAAGATTGAAGCGCATTCATTGGTCGCCAAGAGCAACTTTTCTTATGGCAACTGTGGTTGTTGTTTAAGAGTGTGTTTTGTGTAGCAAGTCAGGTGGTTTCGTAAAATGGATAAAATCGAAGTTCGTGTAGTGATGAAACACTTCTGGATGGCTGGGAAAACGGAAATTCGAAATACTCTGCTAGAGATTCATGGCGGATGTACTCCATCATTTTCGACCATCAGCTTTTGGGTAAGTGAGTTCAAACGTGTCCGCACAAGTCACGAACCACGCAGTGGACGCCCAAAAATCGCTACCAACGATGAAGTGGTCGACAAGATTCATGATGTCGTGCTAACTTATGGGCGATTGAAGCTGAACGAGATCGTAGAGACAACAGGCATCTCAGAAGAACACGTTGGAGTTTCAGCAAGATCGGTACCGCGTTTGCTCACACCGAAGCAAAAACGAAATCAGGTGACCATTTCGGAGGAGTGTCTGGCCAGGATCCAACGCAATCCAAGGAATTTCTCCATGCGTTTCGTAACCGTGAATGATATTTGGATCCACCACTATGTATCGGAGACCAAGGAACAGTCGAAGCAATGGACTTCTCCGGGCGAATCGGCTCCGAAGAAAGCAAAGACCGTTTCATCGGCCGGAAAAGTCATGCCGACCATTTTTTGGGAATCCCAAAATGTGATCCTCATCGAGTATCTGCGGAAGGGAAGGATAATCACGGGATAATACTACAGCGGTTTATTGACCCGATTCGATGCAGTATTGAAAGAAAAACGGACTCGTTTGCAAAGGAAAAAAGTGCTTTTCCACCACGACAATGTATTTTTTATTAAAATATAAGCTTTGGAAATTTATTCCTTCAAAATTTTGTCTTTCAAATGTATTCCGTTATTTTGCTGGCAAGAACGAGAGCTGCTGAGACCATGAGAAACTGTCCGTTTAAGGGAGGTGTCCGTGTAAGAAGGGTGTCCGCGAAGGGGAATTTCACTGTATATATATTCACATATAAAAAAAGATATAAACGTAGATATTAGAAACATTACGATATGTTGTAAAATTTGACCGAGCTGTATTGTACTATTACTCTATTACGTTATATATCTCATGCAATTGTTATCAATTTCTTTGATGCGATTATATTCTAAATCCTAATATAGATTTTTATTAAAAGACACATCTACTACCATTTCATACCAAGAGATTGTCACTTATCCGCAGTACGAAATGGAGAAATATTTTAGTTTGGTTATGAGGCGGACATAAGTCTTTTTCTACACCAAATTTCATTCAAATCGATACATTTAACTTTTCTTATAAAACCAAGTGATTTGAGGAATAATAAGAGAACTATATTGGCATTCATAACAATTAATGGACCTTCAAAGTTTTCCTCAACATCCGGTATAACAAATACAGATATGAATAATAAACTATTCTATTTCGATAGAAAATCAAATATATATATTATTTATTATTGGCCTTGGAGTTTTGCCATTAGCCACTTACACAAATTAACCAAGAAAAACCGAAAAATAAGAAGGAAACCTAACAACCCGAATGGACGCACAGCTAACACAGGACACGTTTTACACTCGGAGCCGACCGGGTGGCTAACACAAGCATACGGGTAGGCCAACGGAAAAGAAGGAAAATCCACAAAGGATACTTTAGATAAGGAAACTAGCTAAATAGTAAAACGTAGATTACACATGTGTTTGTATATTTTACAATTGACATCTTCCCTTTCCAAGGCTACTAAGTAATTCATATTAATTGGAAGCTGAATTTTGATGTTAAGCAAGACGTTAACAAATAAGTTGATTTTCCCGGTGTGATTACTACATCCCAAAATAATATGATTAATATCTCCATTATTATTCAGATTCGCAAAAGGTGTATATACCACTGTCCAACACATGAATTTTATGAAGATGTGCAGGGAACCTCCCATGATTGAACGATAACCTTAGAGTCTATGAAAGCATATTTCTTTTAACGGTGTTTCTATTATACCACCGATTATTTTTAATTTCGGGGAAAATTAGTAGTAGTTGCTGGGATTATTCTTAAACACATGAGCGTAGTGCCTCTGCCAATCTTTATAAGATCTATTTTTAAACTTATTCAACAAATCCGAATATGGTAACAAGATGTTTTCTACAGAGTCTTTATTAATGCAAGCCACTTTTGCCAGTCTATAGTTAGCATATCCTTTTATCCAAATATACTTTATAGTTTTGCCACGTTGTCTGAGACTATAGTCTAATAACAGCATTTTTCCTATCAGTGACGATGAAGTGCAATCAATGTTTTGGAAACTTTTGAGTTTTATAGTTTTATAGTTTTTGTTATAGCGTTGCCTCTGCCGTAAAGACACTGGCTTCTTTCGGTAGCATTTTCGGAATAATAAATGCACAACCAACTCCTACCTCATTTTTTGCTCCGTCAGTATATATGTTCGTGTCTTGGGAAAATTGTTGAACAATCTCATAGTATTTTAATTTGTCTTTGGTGTTATTTTCCAGGCATTCTTTTAGATGTCTTTTAAAAATATATTCCCTATTACTGGTGCGTATGGTACTATACGATCTTGTACCTCTGTTTACTGATATTAACTCTACACGGTCTGCTAAAGAGATGCCTTTCCAAACCAAAACTAAGCGTAGATCTGATGTTGAACTGGAATTTGCGCTCATCGTCTCGTCTGTACACTGATATACGTCTAACTGAGGTGTAAAAACTAAATCTGGTCTCATCTATGAACAGTGTGTTAGCCCAGTCATTCATTTCCCAGTTGATATGTGCAAACCTTAAGCGGATTACTTGGTAATTCCTCGTGAGGCAAGGAGCTGCAACGGGTACTCTGGTTATTATTCCACTCTGATTCAACCTATTACGAACGTTTTCAGTACTTATTCGTATATTTCTGGCTCTAACGAAGTCGATTTAGAATTATTCTGGAATTACATGTCTCCGATGTAATGTTTGTAGTCTTAATTATCCATCATCCTGGGGAGTAGTGCAGCTTGAGCGACCTGGAACCGGTCTTAGCATGTAACTTCCTGTTCCGCTATATCTGGTTACTGCCCTAGAAATAACCACATACACTACCGCTCAAAAGTGTTTAGGCACCCCTGTTTTCATGGATTATTCATCTAGTATTATGTTTACTAAAAAAATATTATAATAGAATGAAATACGTATTTAAAATGTAGTTCAGTAAGATAAACACCCATTATATCGCATAAGGTTTACTAACGTTTACCTGCACTTGGTCGGATTACCATAAACTGTTTATCGCGGTGCAATTACAATAACAATCCCTCTGAATTTACTGGGTAAATTTAATCATCTGTTAGATTGTAGGTAATAATGTTTAAATTACCTTCCTAGAAGATTATAGTGAAATCTGTAACCTGTGGTCACTTGCAGTGTGGTATTTACTCTATTCACGTCGTAAGCGAAATATCGTGTGAACATTTTTTGAAATGCCTCTGCGAAGAGAAATTAGTACGGAAACACGTGCGCTTATAATAGCTTACCATAAAAGTGGCATAAGTAATCGACAAATTGCCAAAGAAATGAAAATACACCACGCTACGGTTGACTATAACGTAAAAAAATATCGGGAAACTGGCAGTTTTCTTAATAAAAGACGGAGTGGAAGGCCAAAAGCGACAACATCTGCAGATGATCGCAGAATAGTGGTTACCAGCAAGTTAAATAGACGCAAAACAGCCCCGGAAATCACCGCAGAATTAAATGTTGGTCGCCAAAAACTAGTCAGTGTTTCTACAGTCAAACGTCGCCTACAGAAAGCCAGGCTCCATGTACGTATTGCGATGAAAAAGCCATTACTACGCAAACAAAACAAGCAAAAGCGACTTAAATGGGCTCGTGAACACCAACACTGGACCATAGAAGAGTGGAACAACGTCCTATGGACGGATGAGTCTAAATTTGAGCTGTTCGGAACCCGAAGACGCATATTCGTAAGAAGATCTGTGGGTGAACGTGCCAGAGAAGAGTGTATTGCTGCTACCGTGAAGCATGGTGGAGGTTCTATCATCATTTGGGGCTGTTTTGCTGGCATTAGTGTAGGGGACATTGCGAAAATTGACGGTATATTAAAAAAGGAAGGCTACCGCGAAATTTTGGAGAACCACGCAATACCTTTCGGAATTCGACTTTTGGATCAAAATTTTATCGTCCACCAAGATAATGACCCAAAACATTCCTCTAAATTATGTAAAGACTATTTACGCCATTTAGAAGAGGAAGAAACTCTCAAAATTATGGAATGGCCTCCCCAGAGCCCCGACTTGAATCCAATCGAGTTACTATGGGGAGAACTAGATCGGGAAGTACGGAAATCGGCTCCGACATCAGCTACTGACGTGTGGAACAAATTGTAATCGGGTTGGACCTGAATAGCAGAAGAAACTCTGGCAAAACTTATTGCGAGAATGCCTCGATTGTGTGCTGCAATTATTAAATCAAGAGAAGGTCACATAGATGAAAGCAAAATTTAAACTAAACGTTTTAATTTTCACATTTATTTAATATATTTTTATTCATGTACGTGTATCTGTACATAAAAAATAAATATTGTTAACATTTTTGCTGAGTTTTTATACATTTTTGCTGACAGTGAGAGTGCCTAAACACATTTGAGCGGTAGTGTATGTTTGAGATCGCCCGTCTTCCATTAAAGCAACTATTCCAGTCACTTGTTCTAGAATTAAATTACTCGTTTTGCTTCTATAAAAGTCGTCCGTATAGGAACACTTTCAATAAATAACTAAATAAACCAGGTGTATACGCACTTTCCTAAAATGTTTCTGTAATAACAAAAAAGAATTTATTCAAAAGTTAGTTGTATGATTTCCTCTGTATACTTATAATTGGCACACATATGCCAGAATCTTTGAAGTGAACCCTGAAAGTAAATTATAGGCAAATTAATAAAATGGCTATTCAACAAAACATTTCGAGTTTTTAACAATTTAGAACGAATTCACTTCATCAAGTTCTTGTCCGTAATCGTTTCCAAAATTTAACTTGATCAACTATAAACTCAACATTAGATTTCTATCTGAATTAAATTGAATATTTCATATAAAAAGTAAACGTTAATCAATCGGGTGATCTCGAAAAGGTATTCGCAATTTACCGCAAAAACAACCAACCACAATCCATAGGGAAATTTTATCCATAACTCGTTGAAAAACAAAATCACGATTACAATAATTTCGATTGAATTCGATAAATTCTTTAAATTTCAACGTTTTGCGGATATAATCGTATTTTTTCTTTGTTTCGTTTTAAACTTCCGAGACCTCCGATAGGGAATCTGATTGTAACCTATTTGTGTATCAAGTGAAAGGTGCAAAGGAATTTAGAAAGTTTCTGGTATGAAACAATGAACGTCGTATGTACTTATTCGACATGCAGGAAAATTTCCGAGAAAAAGACAAGGCTATGACACTAATACGTGAAATTTTATGCGACTGGGATATTCCAATTTCGATCTTTATTGATTTTATTAAGCACACACAGCGAATAATGCGGGCTGTACTGGTGGTATGCAGAAACTACAGACGGATAATATAATTAAATAATCTATAGAATGTGATCAATGGTCAGGTTCGAATGTAAATGCCCTATTGTCTCTTGTTGAATTTCATTTATTATCAATGTGCAAGGCAAAACAATGCAATGTACATATATAGGATAGTTCGATTCAACTCCAGACTAGTAACATTATAAATAATGCTACAATAAAATTGTCTGGACAGTTATGGCTTATTCAGTTACTTAAAAGTACACTACCGTCCATATTAGTTCGGACACCCAGTAAAATGTAAACTAAAAGATAATATAATTGCTTTTATATATAAATAATAGTTATATTAGGTCCGTTATAAAGTTTGTTGTTTATTAATTGTATAACTGATGATAATAATAATGATTTATTACTTCTTAGTAAACAACTACAAAGGCAAACGTCAAAGGAAAGATACATTATATAAATTTAACCGAATAAAGTTAGAACAAAAAAAAATCATCCATCTAACAGTCGAGAATGTAGTACTTCGTCTATGCTATAAGATTCAACATTTAGTAGCAATTCGTGAATCGATTTTTTCAATACACAAATGCTACTTACTTGTTCTATTTCATGGGGTAAACTATTGAAAAATTTAAACTTACATAACTAAGAATACCCTTAGTCAACTGTAGCCTGTGTTTGAGACAGCAGCAATTTATTTTGTGTCTAGTATTGTGAGTGTGAAGTAAAATATTATGTTCAAACAATTTTTTGTTTGAATAAAAACACTAAAGATTCGAAAATGTAAATTGCAAACATGTTTAAAAACCTGTTAACTCTAAAAGACTCTCTACAAGATTGATTGTAACTGAGGCGCAATATTAAACGTATAACTTTGACTAACAGACTAACGAAAATACGATCGAGTTCTCCACTGCTTCCTCAAAGACGACCCTAAACTTTAAGTGCGGATAGGAGACAGAAGAACAAACCAGTCGTAGTACATCAGAGCTAACCACATCACGTAGTATTCATGTACAATAACAGAAAGTACTTACTTTCTCACAAACTAGATCTAACCATCCATAACAAGGCCTAGAAGACGTGCTGAATGTTGTACATCATAGTCGTACTTATTAAGAGATGGAAGCTTAGGATAATTCATTTCCTTCGCTTTTAAGAGTATAATGTCGGTTTTACTGTGATTAAGAATTAAGCTATTAGCAGTTAATCATTGTTCAAGTAATTTCAAGTATCTGGAGCCTAATGAAGATCCTATAACTACCAAAGAAGTGTCATCGGCGTAGTACTTTAACATAGGTCAATTTTCCATCAACTTTCCTCGACATCATAGACATCATTAAAATAAATAATGAATAGTAGTGGTCCCAAGATACTGCCTTGAGTTACGGTCTTATTAATATAAATGGGATTTGAATAAACACGAACACTATTGGAGTTCATCGCAACTGTCTGCTGCCTCAGATTCAAGTAAGATTTGAACCAGGATAAAGATGTGCCTCGAACACCATAGCGCTCCAGCTATATACAGATTCTTCGACAGATCAAGCAGAATACAACATGGGAAGTTCTTACGCTCCAAGGCTGTAATAATAATTCATGAGATCGAAAACGGCGGTTTCAATATCTCTATCCCTAAGGAATCCATGCTGATGACAACTAACCGAATTAGATTTATTAAAAAATTATATAGTCGGTCAAATACAACCTTGTCAAAAATGTTTAAAAAAGCTGTAAGTAAATTTATGGGCCTGTAATTATGCAGATCATCAGCATCATCCCTCTTGTAAAGAGGTATTACATTTGGGTGCTTCACGCTAGTAGGGAAAATACCGTTTTGAAAAGAAAGGTTAATGATATTGCAAAGTGGTTCTATACAACACTCTGAATATATTTTTAAAAAATAGGTGGGAATACCATCAATCACCGACGACCTGGACTTTCTAAGAGATTTAATAAAGGTTAAGAGCTCACCAGGACATGTAGGTAACTATTACGTTCTCCTGGTTTGAAGAACAACGCCGCTGTAGCCTGCTCGTAATTTCCTAAATTACTTGACCAACACTTACTTGTAGAGTATGTTCGCTTATTTACTAAAGGAGAGGTTGTACAGTGAAACTCAATGCGCATGCGCAAAAAATATATTTAAGAATTGGAGTTACATCGCAACTGTCTGCTGCCTCATGTACATGTACGATTTGTACGTAAGATATATAGATTTGCAATAATTGCAGTTATTCGAGCTCTCTTATACATGTAATGTACATTAGCATTTGTATATGTATTTTCATTGGTAGCAACATAAAGTAATGCCTCAGCATGTACGTTGCAACGCTATGTCTTAATTCTGTTTAAAAGGTTAAACTCTTATATGCTTCCGCTGAAGCTTTGTCAGAGGCATGTACTAATGCCTCTATCTGTTTGCATGCACCACTACCTTTTTATAGAGCCAACCCTATTTATTTCTTAAATTTATATAGCGCACCTCGATGCTATGCTTATTTATATGTCCCTTTCCGGGAGCCTAATATACTTTCCTTGTTTTAAATTTGCCTAAGGACTTGGCCCTGTATTATTGGCATGTATTTGTACTTGACCAAATACGTTTGTTATATTCACATTTATAGAGAACCCACCCTATCTCTTAGAGCTTGAACGCCTGGTCGAGGGCGACAGTAGCGATAATAGCCGATCTCAATACAAAAGTAATGTCACAGCTACCCAGGCGTTCTCGTTTGAAATATTACGCTATGTGCAATCTTTAGCTCTATACTACTGCGCCCCAAAGAAGGGAAAAATCCAGTAACCAGCAAATGTGCGAACTGCGTACCGACAAGTAAAACGGAGCGATGATGCCGACATTACATAAGAAAACTGGCCCGCGACACTCGTCCGCTACGACGAGCAACTAAATGAGAAATTTCTAAGTCCCAATACGACAAGGACCGAACAAACGTACAAAAGACAACGGGCGCTGCGGCCGCAACGACCGTCAGCAAGAAGCGGAGTGATCGTACTTGTAGAGGAGGTCTATACATGCGCGCCGACAATCTCACCAAAATAATTTCCGACACAAACTTAACTGAAGACTAAAAATATGTATAGACGACAATGGACACAGTAGCCTCGACGTACGATGATAGAAAATCGAGAATTTATACTTATTAAAAAAATCTATACATGTGGTCCGACGACGTTACCAAATGACTCCCGCCAGAAATAAATGTATAGACAACGTCCTCCACGATTCCCGCCAAAACTAGAAAAACTTAGAAATCTCTAATAATCTTCGACGACGTTACTGTACACGTTACGACGAGGCACGAAAGGTGACCGAGAGTGCACGATCGCTAATACCTCGACTGTCGCGCGGGAGACGACTGCCTATGCTTGTGGTTACCTTAAATTTCAAGAAAACTCCCATTACATATCCGACGACGTTGCAGTGAATGATTTCTAATTAGGCAGTTTTAGCTAGCGTAATGCGAATGGCTGACTTGCATACATATACAATGCGTAATGTACATACATATTAAAATAAAATTGGATATAAGAGAGCAAAATAAATAAATATAAGAATGAAAATAAATAAATATAAAAATGAAAATAAAATAATATTCTAAATGAAAATAATAATGCAAAGAAGATAAAATACATAATAGTAAAAAAAATTTAGAAAATACAAAAAACAATGTTAAGTCCTTAACAAAATGTCTCTAAGTTCATACAAATGTTTGTGTAAATTACCTAGTCTACGTTTCATTTGCGGAACCTCTTTCACAGGGAAATATGCATTAAAATATCTTCGGAAAATATGTAAGAAAACAGAACATTTAGGGTCAACATTGTAACGTTTACTATAGACATCATTCCAGTTTACTCCATTAATTGCAGCCATGAAATTCTTAATATTGAGATCGCTGATTAACCCTATTTTTTTTTAAATACCAGCATTTACTATTTTCCTCCTGTTGTAAGGGCAGTTACTTGAGTTCGATGGTCACCTAGTGACGGAGTTTACCACATTGGAGGCGGCCATTCTTTACACTATTAGTTAGGATTTATTGTCTAAGCAAGTATTTATGATCTTAGAAAATCTTGATGGTACATGATAAATATATTTGCCATCAAATGTAAGATGTTTAAAAGGCCTCTGCACTTACTATCCCTATTTGAAAAGTCAATGTTGAAATTACCGGCGATTATAGCAGTAAATACGAAATGAGTACAGAAAATAAAATGAAAAACAACTGGTTGCAAATATGTATTAACGCATGGGCTGAAAAGTCCCGAGCCTAACAAAGAAAACACGTTTTTTTTGGTTCAAAATTAGCTTTATCCATCAACGTAATCTCCATCAAGAGCAACGCAATCATTCAATACCACTTTTGTAGAACGATTTATCTTTTGCCTCAAAATAGACCTCAGTTTTAGCGATAACCTCTTCATTCGTGCGAAATTTCTTACCGGCGAGCATTTTTTTGAGGTCTGCGAACAGCTAGTAGTCGCTGGGAGTCAAATCTGGCGAATACGGTGGATGTGGGAGCAATTCGAAGTTCAATTCATGTAGTTTTGCCATTGTTTTGATTGACTTGTGACACGGTGCGTTGTCTTGATGAAACAACATTTTTTTCTTTGCCATATGCGGCCGTTTCTTTGCAATTTCGGCCTTCAAACGCTCCAATAACGCTATATAATATTCACTGTTGATGGTATTTCCTTTCTCAAGATAGTCGATGAATATTACACCACGCACATCCCAAAATACCGAGGCCATAAGCTTTCCAGTCGATTGTTGTGCTTTCGGACGCTTTGGACGAAGTTCACCAGTTGCTGTCCACTCAGATGACGATTGGTTTGATTCCGGAGTGAAGTGATGGATCCGTGTTTCATCCATTGTTACATGTCGACGCAAAAATTCCGGTTTGTTACGTTTAAACATGGCCAAACACTGCTCAGAATCGTCAACACGTTCTTGTTTTTGGTCAACAGTGAGCAAACGAGGGCACCCACTTTGAACAGAGCTTTCTCATAGGCAAATGCTCATGCAATATAAAGCCAATTCGTTCTTTTGATATCTTTACGATGTGAGCTAACTCACGCAACTTCACTTTTCGATCATTCAAAACGATTTTCTGGATTTTTTTGATGTTTTTCTGATGTTTCCGCCTCATTTGGACGTTCACTGCGTTCTGCATCATCTGTGTCTCTATGACCACGTTTGAAGTCAGCAAACCAACGTTTTATTGTTGTTTCTGATGGAGCGGAGTCCCCATAACACTTTTCAAGCCATTGCTTCGCTTGAACGGTATTTTTTCCCATCAAGAAGCAGTGTAAAATTAAACACGAAATTGTTTTTGATCCATTGTTTTGAAAATAACAAAAGTAGCGTGACTCATAGCACAATAACTCTCAAACTAATGAATAGAATATCATAAAATTTTAACAATTGTCGTTTGAAGGTTAGTACTAACTGAGAGAGGTGACTGCAATAAAACTATCGTCATTTATGTGTTAGGCCCGGGACTTTTCAGCGCATGTGTTAAGTTGAATTGTAATTACCATTTTTAGTGTGACTATAGAATAGTAATATAATAAAATAACAACGTAATTAGGTGACTTCAGCAAAACATTCGTTCGAACAAAGGATATTAAGAACGTATTAACATTGCGGATGTCAAAGTGTAGAATTGAAAACTGCGGTTGTCGAAGTATTGCCGCGTTGTCGATGCAACCATTACACAACTTCATGAGAAAAAGTATGCCATTTGGAACTAGGGTATTTCTCGTTTAACATCGCGTTTCGAAACGAAATGGTAATGATTAGCTTCCAGAGATTCACTCTGTATTTAGCGTTTTGCATACAAATATAATTTCTGCATGATTCGTTGAAATATGTATTTTAGGTCAAGCTAAGTGAATTGGGAATTTTCCCTACACATTCCATTGTCTTTCTTCATTTCTTTTGCATCTACATAACAGCAATCGTACGCTGTATTCTGTTACAAAATACTTGTAATTTTTTTTCTTCACAGTATGAATCTGCTTACCATACATATCTACATGATGACATACGTATATATACGCACATTCATATTCAAATTTCAAGTCTGCATCAGCACTAATTCGAGGAAACGCTTATTTTTATAAGTACATACGTACGAATATAAGTACCGCATCTTCATGAGATACCTACAGCAACCGCACAATATTGAATCTACAGCATCCTCCAATAGTTTATTACAATTCTAACTGTTGCATTGGGTAGCTTCTAATTTGGACGTAATCTTCCGTTATATCTAATAAAAGCGTTTATTCTCCAACAGTCAATACAACAACGTTAAGGACAATGTGTAACCACATAGATATATAGCAAAAAGAAACCAGATATATATTCACAAGTATAGCAGTAAACTCCACTCACACAAATTTATTAATTATGCGGAACGAGCGTTTCGAGAGCACGTGGGTTCTTATTGTCAACCGTGTTACCGACTGAATGTAAAAACTGTATCACACATGCAAATTATTTTCTACGCAGGCTCTAAAATTTCTAAAACATATGACTATTTCCAATCTACTCGGTGGTCTAATGTCTATTTTCGGGGAAGGAACCGTATCTTTAACAGGGCCTATGGTAATAAATCAATCAGACTCGAGTGTGCAATTGGAGGTGGTTCTCTGTTCAATAAGTTTCCGTTCTTTTTCATACATATCGTTTCGTACGCGTCTAATTCTCTATACGAGTTCACGTTTTTAAGTAGTGTCAGATTTTTTAAATCAATCTTATGTCCGGATTTTACCATATGCTCTGCTACGCTTGATAGTTCTGGGTTGTCGAAACGATAGTGTCTAATATGTTCTTTAAACCTCGTTTCGATACTCCTTTTTGTTTGTCCAATATAAACTTTCTCACAATCATTGCATGCGATTTGGTATATTCCAGACCTTTTTATCATCTCCGGTTTATCTTTGGGATTCCCTAAGAGATTCTTTAAGTTGTCTTTTGATACAAAAGACACGTTCACATTTAGTTTTAGGAAAATTTTACTTAACCTTCTTACTGTTGGGTGAAAAGGAAGAGTTATAAATTTCTTATTACCGGTGTTTGTTGATGTCAAGGTCGTGGAATTTCTGATGTGTTGTTTGTATTGGACATTCGTTAAAATACTGTCGACATCCATAGAAGAGAAACCATTGCACCTCGCTACATCTTTGATATACTTTAGTTCTTTGTCGTACCTGCTCTTGTTTAGCGGAAAGATGACGAGTCTATTGACCAGAAAACTAATCGCGGACATTTTTTGTTGTTCGCAATGGTGCGAATCAACCGTGATGAATCTGTTGGAATTAGCTTCTTTTCTGTAGATGTCTATTTCTAATTTATTGTTATTACGTATGACTGGAGTATCTAGAAACGGAAGGCGATTGTTCACTTCTTCTTCAATAGTAAACTTGATCGTGGTAAATTTTGAGTTAAGTTCTGCTAGAAAATCTTGTATGTTTCCTTTATTGGTATCAAACACTGCGAAAATATCATCTTCGTACCTAAGCTAAATTCTCGGGAAATATTTGGTTTCTTTTTTCAGGTTCGTTTCAAATTTGCTCATGAAAACGTTCGCAATAAAAGGAGATAAAGGATTACCCATCGCCGTGCCTTCCACCTGTTCGAACCATTTTCCGCCTATTTGAAAACAATTTTGTGACATACATAATTTTGTTAACCTTTTATATTCCGCGGTTTTCACGTCATCTACGTTATTTAATTTCAAAAATTCAACCAAATACTCCAAAGTTTCTGGAATTGGTACGCTTGGGAAAAGCGAACAAACGTCGAATGATACAAGGATTTCCCCATCTTTTAATTCAGTCTTTTCAATTTTATTTACAAAATCTACGGAGTTTTCTACACATAGGTTATCTACTTTATGGGGCAAGTTCTTGTATTCATTCACTAGCCATTTGGACAATTTGTATGTTGGAGACTCAATGCCGGATACTATAGGTCTCATGGAATTACCTGGTTTGTGAATTTTTGGAAGACAATACATTTTTGGAGTTGTAGGATTTGAACTTGTTATTTTGAATTTCAGGTTATTATTGATTAAGTTGGGACAGTCCTTACTAATATCTTTAGTGAGTCTAATCATTGACGGTAGGTGGGTTTTCTTTAATTCTCTGTACGGTCCTGACGCTTACATAGTGTTGACGCGATTATAATAATCAGGTTTGTCCAAAATGACAATTTTATTTTGTTTATCTGCTTTAAGGTAAAAACAATTTTTATTTCTCAGACTTAATAATTCCTAAATTCCTCCTGTCTTGGCCGCAATTTTTATCATTTTCTAAATTCCTAGAAATCTGAATTTTGCATGCGTTTCTAACGAAGTCTTTTGTAACTTACTTCTAAGTTTCTAATGTTTGTTTCTATTGAGGCGATTGAATCCTCGACGGGCATTTCGGTCAGCGAATACTATATTTTAATCCTTTATTTAGGGGGTTCATTTCGTCTTTATTAAAGATCTCAGAAGATTGGTTGTATACGAGTGGTGTTCTCTCCATGACGTTCACATTCTCCTTGCTTGATTTTTTTGGACAGCGTAGCCTAAATTTTTTATTGACAGTTACCATTTTTAATTTAAATTTTCTGTTAACGCGTTCGACGTTACGCCTTTGGAAATCACAACATTTTTGAAAATTGTTTTCGTCTAAATTCTTTGTTAATTTCAGGTGAAATGTGTATAATTCTGTTTCTAATTTACTACGTTTGGCGTACTGGTATCTTATTTCATTTGCTAGCCAATGCTTTTTGGCCGCTGTAATAACTTTCAATGGTTGTTTACGGTTACTAGAAGTGTTAACCTTCATCAATTTAGGAAAAACATTGTTCTTTTTAGATATCTTGGGATATATATTGTTTGTCACGTATACTTTGGTAACTTGTAGACCAAATTAAAAGATTGTAGCAAAATTGCTGTCAAAACTGTTTAACATGATTACGAACTTTTGTTTAATCCAGCGTCCTTTTTTGAGCCTATAAAACATATATGTATTTTTTTTCCTTTTCCTGTTAGTTTTTCTCCTAGTTGTCTGATTACAAATATTAAGCCTTGGATAATTCTTTCTTTTCTAAATCTATGTTGAGTATCTTCTAATGCTGTTTCCAGTTTCTCTCGGAATCCTTTTTTCGATGTCCTTGTCCATACTTTTCCTGAGATTAGAAATCATTAGCTTTCTTCACTTCAGTTCTTGGTGACAAAACTAAATGCTTCGAAAACCTCTTCCTTTACAGCCAAACAGATCAACAAGACATTGTAAGCTACGGAAGCATATGGGTAACATGAACTGTGAAGACAAGTTACATAGAGTGACATAAAAGTGCTGCGTCACAAATTATTTGATTTGGTGAAATTGGAAACGCTAATATAGGCAATCTGGATAAAGGAGGATTTACAATAGATCTGAAGAACTAATATTCCCTGATCATACTATTAATTTCTTCGGAAGGTTACTAAAGTATGTATTTAGATTACTACACAGTAGATAAAGACCCTCAACATCTATACTAAGGCCTGAAGAAACCGTAATGGAATATATTTTATTTTTATTTTTTATTCGTAGACGTTTTAGAAGCCAAGCTTTTCGAAATTCCACATGAACACCTTAGAATAGCAAATACATAGTGGCGGATGTAACCTCCACAAATGTTTTTGGAATTCCAAACCATTCCAATAATTTCTTGCCCTTCATTGAAATGGTCTGGGTTTAATTACCAACCTGCTTAACAATGAAGATTAGACATGTGTTCCTGATTATAACTCTCAATCGAAGCAAAAGTTGTTGTAATAGCCTGCCAAAGCTCCAACACTTTTGAGAAGTTTAATGTCACCTTTTCTGCCAAGGGAATAGTGGAACTACTAAGGTTGCTCGTAGATTGATTTTATAAAAAAAAGATGCTAGGGAATTGTTCATGATTTAATAATGTCGTACTTGACAAATCAATTGCATTGTATACGTGTAAATACCAGTGGCAACGTACTACAACCACAATGGTTGCAGATTGAGCGAGGTGTACCTCAAGGCTTGATATTGGAAGCGTTTCTTTTTCTTGTTATACATGCCGAGGAACTGATAGATGGTATTGTTGAGGTTGTCATAGTAATAGTTGATAGTAGATAGATTTTGCCATTCGAAAAAAATATGCTCTACAAAGAGTAGCAACTAACAGCGACTAACCAAGTGGAATTTCCAGGACTGCAACTAGATAATGCTTTACATTGGAAAGAATAAATAAGCTCACTCACTCAGGGGTTTTCTGGAACGGTGTGTGGGTTAAGGACAATATTAACTGAAGTTCTACTAGCAGCTGCGTTATGAGCATGATACGTCTAGATAAGGTCGAAGTTGGCAAAAGGGATGATCTTCTGGGGTAATTCTGCCGAAGCAGATTGACTCTTCATACTATAAAAATCACGTCTAGGAACAACAACCTGAAAAGAAGAGTGTCATGCTAATATATTCTTGTGCAATACTGTATACATAGTTCGCCAGCACTCTATGTACATTCTTGGGAGTGTATGTTCTGTGACAAAAGACTGTTATGAGCTATTGTAGTCACATTTACAACACTCGTCAGTATCTCGAACGTCATGCACATACATATGTATATAAAAGTGTTATCATGCAAGTCCTAGAAATCTACAGCAACATCCCAAATAAGATTAAGGATAATCAACTGAAAACTTTTAGAAAAACCGTGAAGAACATTTAGTAGAAGTGATTTTTTTTTTAAAACAGACACTCAAATTACCTAAATGTTTAGTACAAATTGTATTATTAAATAAACGTGGATATATTATTTTATTTATAAATTTGAAACAACAGGGAGACTGCTGCATGAATGCAATGAACCAAAGGACACATCAAGACATAAATTTGATGTTGATGATTGTGGTATTGAGGAAAAGAAACACCTTTTCGTAAACATTTTTATTTTGGCATTTTAAAAAAAGTTTTCTCGTATATTCAGTACGTATATTCAGCAATGCATTAAACAATCATCTAAATGAAACAGTGCAGTAATAGCTTGGATGTATTAGCCTTATAATAATCATAGTGATAATAACGAAACAGTTATACGACAGCATCTTTGGAGTCAAAAAAAAAATTGTAATCATAATGGTGAAAAGAAATCCCTAAAACGAATTTGCTAATATAAAAAACCATGCTAATGCAATTACATTTTTCCTAGTTGAATATTCACAAAGATAAAAGACTCGTCGAAGGCATTCCATAAATTTGCGGGCACAACTTTTCCGTTGGCGTGTAGACCATACACACGCACTTAATATGCAGACCGAATCTATGGCAAGCTGTCGTTGGAACTATGAATTTGCGCGTGACATTTGAAGATCAATCGATCGACTGTTCGCCTGCCTGCTGCCCGTCTGCCTGTCTACCTGTCGTAGCACACGCAGTAAAGAGGTTTATATACGGGGATGGATCGAAAAATTTATAGGGTTCTTTCGTTAGTAACTCTTTAGAAGCCAACATTTATTCACGGGGATAATCGGGTCTAACTCAAACAATTCTCGACCACAAACGACGTAAAGCTCGTAAATAACACATGGGCTGAAAAGTCCCGGGCCTAACACATAGATGAGGCTAGTTTTATTGCAGTTACCTTTCTCTCAGTTAGTACTAACCTTCAAACGACAGCTGTTAAAATTTCATGATATTCTATTCATTAGTTTGTGAGTTATTGTGCTAAGAGTCATGCTACTTTTGTTATTTTCAAAAGAATGGATCAAAAACAATTTCGTGTTTTAATTTTACAGTGCTTCTTGATGGGAAAAAATACCGTTCAAGCGAAGCAATGGCTTGAAAAGTGTTATGGAGACTCCGCTCCATCAGAAACAACAATAAAACGTTGGTTTGCTTACTTCAAACGTGGTCGTAGAGACACCGATGATGCAGAACGCAGTGGACGTCCAAATGAGGCGGTAACACCAGAAAACATCAAGAAAATCCACAAAATCGTTTTGAATGATTTGTTGCGTGAGTTAGCTGACATCGTAAAGATATCAAAAGAACGTATTGGCTTTATATTGCATGAACATTTGACTATGAGAAAGCTCTGTTCAAAGTGGGTGCCGCGTTTGCTCGCTGTTGATGAAACAAGAACGTGTTGATGATTCTGAGCAGTGTTTGGCCATGTTTAAACGTAACAAACCGAAATTTTTGCGTCGATATGTGACAATGGATGAAACATGGATCCACCACTTCACTCCGGAATCAAAACGATCGTCATCTGAGTGGACAGCAGCTGGTGAACCTCGTCCAAAGCGCCCGAAAGCACAACAATCGGCTGGAAAGGTTATGGCCTCGGTATTTTGGGATGTGCGTGGTGTAATATTCATCGACTATCTTGAGAAAGGAAATACCATCAACAGTGAATATTATATAGCGTTATTGGAGCGTTTGAAGGCCGAAATTGCAAAGAAACGACCGCATATGGCAAAGAAAAAATTTTGTTTCATCAAGACAACGCACCGTGTCACAAATCAATCAAAACAATGGTAAAACTACATGAATTGAACTTCGAATTGCCCCCACATCCACCGTATTCGCCAGATTTGACTCCCAGCGACTACTGGCTGTTCGCAGACCTCAAAAAAATTCTCGCCGGTAAGAAATTGTGTTTAGGCACCCCTGTTTTCCTGGATTATTCATAGAGTATTATGTTTACCAAAAAAACATAATAAAATGAAATACGTATTTAAAATGTAGTTCCCATTATATCGCATAAGGTTTACTATCATTTACCTGCACTTGGTCGGATTACCATAAACTGTTTATTGCGATGCAATTACGACAACAATCCCTCTGAATTTACTGGGGAAATTTAGTCATCTGTTAGATTGTAGGTAATAATGTTTAAATTACCTTCCAGAAGATTGTAGTGAAATCTGTAACCTATGGTCAGTTGCAGTGTGGTACTTACTCTATTCACGTCGTGAGCGAAATATCGTGTGACAATTTTTTAAAATGCCTCCGCGAAGAGAAATTAGTACGGAAACGCGTGCGCTTATAATAGCTTACCATAAAAGTGGCATAAGTAATCGACAAATTGCCAAAAAAATGAAAATACACCACGCTACGGTTGACTATAAGATAAAACAAATCGGAAAACTGGCAGTTTTCTTAATAAAAGACGGAGTGGAAGGCCAAAAGCGACAACATCTGCAGATAATCGCAGAATAGTGGTTACCAGCAAGTTAAATAAACGCAAAACAGCCCCGGAAGTCACCGCAGCATTAAATGTTGGTCGCCAAAAGCTAGTTAGTGTTTCTACAGTCAAACGTCGCCTACAGAAAGCAGGGCTACATGGACGTATTGCGATGAAAAAGCCATTACTACGCAAACAAAACAAGCAAAAGCGACATGAATGGGCTCGTGAACACCAACACCGGACCATAGAAGAGTGGAACAACGTCTTATAGACGGATGAGTCCAAATTTGACCTGTTCGGAACCCGAAGACGCATATTCGTAAGATCCGTGGGTGAACGTGCCAGAGAAGAGTGTATTGCTGCTACCGTGAAGCATGGTGGAGGTTCTATCATCATTTGGGGCTGTTTTGCCGGCACTAGTGTAGAAGACATTGTGAAAATTGACGGTACATTAAAAAAAGAAGGCTACCGCGGAATTTCGGAGAACCACGCAATACCTTCCGGAATTCGACTTTTGGGTCAAAATTTTATCTTCCAGCAAGATAATGACCCAAAACATTCCTCTAAATTATGTAAAGACTATTTACGCCGTTTAGAAGAGGAAGGAACTCTCAAAATTATGGAATGGCCTCCCCACAGCCCCGACTTTGATCCAATCGAGTTACTATGGGAAGAACTAGATCGGGAAGTACGGAAATCGGCTCCGATATCAGCTACTGACGTGTGGAACAAATTGCAATCGAGTTGGACCTCAATAACACAAGAAACTCTGGCAAAACTTATTGCGAGAATGCCTCGATTGTGTGTTGCAATTATTAAATCAAGAGGAGGTCACGTAGATGAAAGCAAAATTTAAATTAAACGTTTTAATTTTCACATTTATTTAATATATTCTTATTCATGTACGTGTATCTGTACATAAAAAATAAATATTATTAACATTTTTGCTGTGTTTTTATACATCTTTGCTGTCAGTGAGAGTGCCTAAACACTTTTGAGCGGTAGTGTATGTTCATCACGTTGACATCTAGCATATTGTAAAAGAAAACCACAAGAAGCCATCTTCGTGTCATCCATTTCACAGTATATGATCGTGTTATTTTCTCTATGCTGTCCGCACCTTGTTTCGTTTTATTACAGACCATCAGCCTTTTTCTCATCGTGCCAAGTACTAAGTGACATTGCAAGCTTACGTGTCTTTAGACAATAAGTGATTATCATTATCGTCCGTAAACTAAAATCTTGTGGAATATACTTCACGATTATTAGACTCCGTGAAGGAAACTGGTAATTCAGACATGTTTTCGCAAATCGCATCAATTATTGTTAGATCTTTTGATAGCAAGTGCTTTCCTAGGCATCTTTATTTAGTCGTCAGAGTTACATAACACGTATACCGTATAAAACTGTACACATGTTTTTAAACGAAAACAAATACTCTTCAAGCTATAAATATAATAAATACAAATAGTCTTTCTTTGTTAAAAATGTGTATTTTTTTTAAAGCTAGAAAATATTACTTTGAATTGAAGGAAAATGTTTAAAAAAATATTTTAATTTAAAAAAGGCTGATGCGTTAATATATCTACCCAATTTCTATTTTATCTTCATACAGCGGACTTTCCAGTCCATCCTCGTATTTCGATTAAAGACTCGTATAAGAAGTTCCCGCTCGGCAGTTCTGTTTCCAACTGACGGCTCAGATTTTATGCTTGTCTTGTAGTTCGCATCATCCGGTAACTAACATGTAAAAATAATATAGAATGGACGTGACAAAATGCAATTGTCTGTCTCGTATTGTAGAATAGGCGACTCGCTTGTCAGCGATGTTAAATCGAATTCCTTACGATTTTTCGCGTTCGCAACGGAGAGTCGAGGAAAAGGGAAAGTTTTTGTTCAGATTAGGAAAGGAGATTTTTCAAATATTACACTGGCCAACGCACATTTTGTTGCCTCGGATTTTTGTGTAATCAAGTGTGATTAAACAATTTTAAGGCGCCTAATCCAAAAATGCCTTCGGATTTATTCTATCAGTTCTAGTGTTTGAAATTCACTTTTTCTGGCCTATTTAGGAAAAATTCGTCACAATTAGATATAATGTTTTATTATATATTTTTCCTTTTCAATATAATTACCCTTAAGCACAATACATTTATTAGATTTATGAAATCATTTTTCTAAACCATCATAAAAATATTTTTTATCTTTCGCCTCAAAATGGCCCAAAATTGCCTCCTTTACCTCATTATCGTCAGAAAACTTTCTTCCACGTAAGCCTTTTTTTAAATTGGGGAACAAATAAAAATCACTAGGTGCCAGGTCTGGACTGTAGGGTGGATGGGCTATTGATTGAAAGCCATGCTTGTGCAGAGCAGCCATTACAACTTTGCTCTTGTGAACCGGCGCATTGTCTTGCAAGAGCAACACACCCTTGGTCAATTTTTCTCGACGTTCTTCCTTGATGGCGTCCTTTAATTTTTCTAATATCGCTGCGTAATATTCTCCGGTTATGCTCCTACCTTTCCCTTTGTAATCGATCAATAATTTCCCCTCACAATCCCAAAAAACAGTAGCCATCAACTTTCCAGCCGATTCTGACATTTTGAATTTCTTTGGCGGTGGTGTCCCCTTTTTATGCCATTGTATTTCCATTTCCTCTTCGTCTTTATTTATGGGTACAGTTCATTATTTATTCTTCTATTTATAAGTTTACATTTTTTTTTCTCCCCTGTTTAGGGCCTGGGTGCAGTGTGCTACCGTTTTTTTTGTTTTATTTTTTTGCATGTTTGCTTCTTTTCGGGGGTTGGAGCGTTATACCTTTCTCTTCTGCTCTTCTTTTTATTTGTTTGACGCCGTCTCTTCTCAGTGTTCTGATTGGCTTAATGATTTTTCTTACCTCTTTATTTGGGTGTGTCTTCGTCCTTTGTACGGTGCCATTGGTTCTTCTTAGGATGATGGCGTCTAGGGTTTCCAGCTCTAGTTCCGCGTGGAGCTCTCCATTTTTCATGTACCGCGGGGCGTTCGTCGCGAGACGGATAATGTTGTTTAATTGGCCTCGTATTCTGTTTTTTTGTTGATCAGACGCTTGGTGCCATAGTTCCCCGGCATAGGTGGCTATAGGTACCATAGTCGCCTTGATCAACTTTATTTTGTTATCCAAGGAAAGTTTACTTCTTGGATTCATCAATGGATACAGAGTTTTGGATGCAACACAGATTTTTTTCCTAACTTCGGCTATGTGTGCCGAGTACGTAAGTTTGTTATCTAGGATAATTCCGAGGTATCTAGCGGTGCTGTTCCATTGTATGGATGTACCGTTTAATTTGATGGGGTCCGGCTTCTTCCTTCAAGTACGGGGTACGAAGTAGATCGCCTGTGTTTTCGTTGCATTTACTCTGATACGCCATTGATCGTACCGTTTAGTAACCGTTTCTATGTACTCCTGAAGTCGTAAGTGAATTGACCTCATGTTTCTGTGGCTGTAGTATACTGCCATGTCATCAGCGAACTGAGCCAGTTGGCAGGTTGACGGTTTGGGTATATCGGCGTTGTATATGTTGAAGAGGAGTGGACCCAGTACCGAGCCCTGGGGCACTTTTGCTTTCGTCGTGCGAACGGTCGATGTTTTATCGTCTATTTTAACCGCGAAGGTTCTTTCTTTTAGGTAGTGCTGCGCTAGGTTGGTTAGCGCAGCCGGAAATTTGTATTGTCTTAATTTGTAGACGAGGCCTTCATGCCAGACTTTGTCGAATGCCTTTTCTATGTCGAGCATGACGGCCGCCGTCGGCGTCGACCTATCCAAATGCTCAGTTACGTGTTCAGTGATCCGTAACAGTTGATGGGTGGTGGAATGCTCCTGCCTGAATCCGAATTGGAATCCGGGTAGGATTTCTTTTTCACTTACGACATAAAGGAGTCTTCTCTGGATGACTTTCTCCAGGACCTTGCTTAGCCCGGGGAGTAGGCTGATCGGTCGATAGCCGTCGGTGCTATCCTTGGGTTTGCCGGTTTTGTGAAGAACAATAACCGTGGCGTGTTTCCATGTCTGAGAAAAATGTTGGTACCTCAGAACACCGTTAATTATATCCCTGAGTGCATCGATTGCACCCAGGTGCAGGTGTTTAATTGCGGCGTTGGTGATACCGTCCCGACCAGGTGCCTTACGGTTTTTTAACGTCTTGATTATATCAAGGAGCTCCTCTGCTGTTGTTTGAGGTGGGTCTAGCTCGTCGCCGTAGTCTGTACGGGCTAGTCCGTTGATAGCGTTCGTGAACTTTTTGAGGTCGTTACTTGTGGGTTTGTTCAGCAAGAACGTGTCTTCGAAATAGTTCGCGAATTCTTCGGTTTTGTCCCTGGGGTCGTTAATTATTCCCATCTCGCTTTTTAGGGGGGGTATTTTTCCCGATTTCGGTTTGACCGCTTTCACCATCTTCCACAGGGCGGATTGGTCCTGCTCCAGTTCCTCAATCTTCTTCTCCCACTGTTGATTGTTGTTCCGCGATATCTTCTTTTATCTCGTTTGTTATGCTGTTGAGTAGTGTTTTTTGTGTGTGGGTGTAGGGTTTCTTTGTATTCCTTGTATAGTTTCCTTTTTTTGAAGATCTTGACCTTGATGTGGTCAGGAATCCTCTCGCGGTGTGAGATGGTTTTGACCGACGCTATAGGGCTGCAACTTAACTTATATACTAATGATGAGTCGCCAATCAGAATGACACCTAGCGAGCGCCCCTATCCCCACTCCATCGCCTCCATTCCACTTCTGGACCTCCCCTCGTATGTAACTTTTTACATATTAAAATACTATTTGATAACTGTTAACTGTAACACAGAAAAATGGATTTATTTGACAGAAAGATACCCATGTACAACTTTTAATCATCAGTTAACAATTTAGTACTAATCGGCCATCATATGGGAATCCCATCTTCCTTTGTGCCTTACCTCCTTAATGCTGATGTCTTTGTGAAACCTTTTCCCGCTATTTCTCACTAACATCACCTAAGTTTACTAGTAAACGATGTAAGAGGCTGTGAAGGTAATGAATTCCGCTACTCATGTGACATCCGAGTGGCAATTTATGTCCTCCTAAATGTTTAGTTAATTATTTTGATGTTGCTATTTATACGGATGAGTAATAAATTTCACCGAGGTGTATCTTAAAAACTAAAGCTACTATGAAGAAATTCCAGATATTTTTGGAACTAGCACATCAGAAATACCTTAATTCACTCTGTATTTTCGAGGCACCAAGACAAAAAAATTATTTTGCTAGGCGATGTTATCTATAAATGTCAAAGTAATTCTTATTATCTTGAATTGAATTTATATGCCTCTTACTTGTTCCGAGTCATTTTCTAACGTATACACTGCTTAATAATTTAACAATTACTCATTAGGTCAAGGATAATCGATAAACGTAATTCCCTTTTCTGTATACCCAAGCGGATCTGTAACATGAATATTTAATATAAATAAACTAACGTTTACGAGATTATTTTCTTAGAAGCGGCCATTCTGTTAACCAGGAGAGAACAAGTTAAACAATGGATCATTGTTAACGCTTCGTGGGGATTACAAGAACGTTTTTTTGCGGTTTCTGTAAGGTCAACAAAAGAGATCAAGACACATCTGGTTGCTGCGTCTATGTTCTTTATACGGTAATATCTCTAAATAGCAACCACTAAAATTTATTGCCAATATGACTGTTACATGGAGGTGGCTGTTATTGGCAGAATCAAAGAAGATGGAAAAGAAGTTTATTTTAGATATACACTACCGTCCATATACACTACCGCTCAAAAGTGTTTAGGCACCCCTGTTTTCATGGATTATTCATATAGTATTATGTTTACCAAAAAAAAAACATTATAATAAAATGAAATACGTATTTAAAATGTAGTTCAGTAAGATAAACACCCATTATATCGCATAAGGTTTACTATCATTTACCTGCACTTAGTCGGATTACCATAAACTGTTAATTGCGGTGCAATTACAATAACAATCCCTCTGAATTTACTGGGTAAATTTAGTTACTTGCGTGAAGTGCTGCGAGTCGTCGTGGCATAGAATCTATTAAATGATAATGGTGTCTTCAGGAATATTTAACCTCTCTTCTGTAACAGCTGCCGCGAGTTCTTCCTTATTGCTGGGTTTTCGGGGTCGTTTCGCCATATCTGTTTGGATTATGTGCCAAACATTCTCTATCGGATTCATGTCTGGTGATTGGCCTGGCCATGGTAAAATCCGAATCCCCTGTTCCTCTTTCCATGTGGTTGTTGTTCTTGCTTTGTGGCAAGGTGCTCCATCCTCCATAAAAGTGGCGCCTTCTTTAGATAAAATGGTGTTGTCGAATATCGGTAGTAGTCCTTCTGTTAATATTTGGATGTATTTTGCCGTATTTATATTTCCGTCGCAGATTACTAATGGCGATCTTCCACCATACCATATCGCGTCCCACACCATGATGTTCACACCGCCGTATTTCACCGTCTGATGCAAATATTTGTCATCCAGTTGCTGTGACGAACGTCTCCATACCCACGTAAGACCACTATCACTGAATTGGCGGTATGTGGTTTCGTCTGAAAAAATGACAAACTCTTCGGGCTTCGTTCGTATTTCGATTGCCCAAGCCATTCGGCGCCGTTTTTGAAACGCCGTAAGGAGGGGTTTTTTCTTTGCCACCCTTTTATACATCCCCACACTGTGGAGGTACGGCAGAACGGTGCGCTGACCGTTCTGTGAAGTTGCCGCAAGCTCAGCTGTACTTTTTCGCGGTTCTCTTAACAGTTCGCGCACAAGCACCCTGTTACTTCTTTCAGAAGGTCCGGCACGACCGGGTCTCGGCTCCCTGTTGTTTTTTCCTTGCGTTTAAATTGTGTAATCACACGGTTAACTGTGGACAACGGAATATTTATAAATTTACTTATTTCACGTTGCGAAGCGCCGCGTTCACTCCGGCCAACGATGCGACCTCGGGTGAAGTCACTAATATCACTCGAACCTTGTAAGCGAGGCATAGTTGTAACGATACTAAACTATGACGAATTCCTTCCGATACATCTACCCCTACCCTAATGACAAGAGAAAGGTCTTAATTCGTTCTTAGAATTTAGCTGTTTACATATTTATACCGCTTTACCTGGTGTCTATTTTATTCTGTCACCCTAGTAGTGTATGTAATACGTACGTTAATATCACCTTTGGAACACCCTGTATAATTGAAAATGTTTTAAAATCAATAAAGGATGTTAAAGATGGACCACTTGCGTTAATTGCTTTTCCACATTACTATAATCAGGCGCTTAAATGCAACACCCTGTATATACTACCTTCACATGTCCTGAAAGAACTTTCGATAAAGTACAATGTTTGGATTTAAATGTTTATTCTGTCTATTTTCGTTCAAGAATTGAATCAAGTAAACTGAAAACGTGTGCAATTCAATTCATCCCCTCAGAAAGAATTTCAGCACAAACAAGAAATTTTTGTTTTTAAGTTTCAACATATTCGACTTAACTACCAAGTTTAATTAAGATCTGAAATTGACACCCGGAATCCTTTCCTTGTGAATCAACACTAAAGGGCATGTTAATGATGCAATATTATATCGAATTTTTGGATCACTCTAGATCAAGAACAGAATCAAACTAAAATAATAAGAAATTACATTAATTATTTTGAATATTGATTTCGTTTCTATAGCCTTACTAAGCTGCCGTTACTTTCTAAAAAAGAAAAGTGTATCGCAATATTTTAATGACACCAAAATATAAACACAGGTTAAGTTAACTCGTACAAAAATTTTGCGCATCTATCATGAACCTTATCCACCAAATACCCTATCTCGTCCCAAACTTTACGGATCTTCTCTAACGATTTGCACGTCTTTCCGGTCAGCGCCATCTCTATGTAGAAACACGCCAAACCGAACACGATCAGGACGAAAATCATCATTATAAGGTTCGAGGTGGTCGCTCGCGGTCTACATTTG
The DNA here is from genome assembly GCA_023509865.1 of Trypoxylus dichotomus. Lineage (NCBI taxonomy): Eukaryota > Metazoa > Arthropoda > Insecta > Coleoptera > Scarabaeidae > Trypoxylus > Trypoxylus dichotomus. Next base: position 3,645,177 of record CM042082.1, read on the forward strand.
GTGCATTTCCCACGTTTCCGTATTTTTTGGCCGGCATTAGCGTACCCGCTTCCACCATTTCGGTATTCTAATCGACCGGACATCGATGAGGTGCGAAGCGGTGGGGGAAGTCGGAATGAGGCTCTGCTGTATTCCCTATGGCAGATTTCGCAAACGCGTAGCATTGCGTAGATTTGTTCGGTCTTCGACGATTCCCAATGGAGAAATTTGTCATTAGATAAACGATTTTGGAACAGTAATTGATTTTAGGTCCATCAATATGAGTAATTTCGTATTTTGACAAATATGTGTGTGGTATGGTGACAGGTGTCAGATTTGGGTTAAGTTGATCAGGATGTAAAATCAAAAATGTTTTCAAGGACACTCGGAAATACAAAGTAAAACAATAATCCACAGGTATAGCAGTAAACTCCACTCACACAAATTAATTAATTATGCGGAACGAAGCGTTTCGAGAGCACGTGGGCTCCCATTGTCAACCTTGTTACCGACTGAAAGTAAAAACTGTATCACACATGCAAATTATTTTCTACGCAGGCTCTAAAATTTCTAAACCATATGACTATTTACAATCTACTAGGTGGCGTCATGCCTTTTACGGGAAAGGATGGACCGAAAGCGAACTGTATCTTTAACAGGGCCTATGGTAATAAATCCATCAAACTCGAGTGTGCAATTGGGCGTGGTTCTCTGTTCAATAAGTTTCCGTTCTTTTTCATACATATCGTTTCGTACGCGTCTAATTCTCTATACGAGTTCACGTTTTTAAGTAGTGTCAGATTTTTAAATCAATCTTATGTCCGAATTTTACCATATGCTCTGCTACGCTTGATAGTTCAGGTTTGTCGAAACGATAGTGTCTAATATGTTCTTTGAACCTCGTTTCGATACTCCTTTTTGTTTGTCCAATATAAACTTTCTCACAAACTTTGCATGCGATTTGATATATTCCAGATCTTTTTATCATCTCCGGTTTATCTTTGGCATTCCCTAAGAGATTCTTTAAGTTGTTTTTTGACACAAAAGACACGTTCATATTTAGTTGTCGGAAAATTTTACTTAACCCTTTTACTGTTGGGTGAAAAGGAAGAGTTATAAATTTCTTATTACCGGTGTTTGTTGATGTCAAGGTCGTGGAATTTCTGATGTGTTGTTTGTATTGGACCTTCCTTAAAATACGGTCGACATCCATAGAAGAGAAACCATTGTACCTCGCTACATCTTTGATATACTTTCATTCTTTGTCATACCTGCTTAACGGAAATCTGACGAGTCTATTGACTAGAAAACTAATCCCGGACATTTTTTGTTGTTCGCAATGGTGCGAATCAAACGTGATGAATCTGTTGGAATTAGTTTCTTTTCTGTAGATGTCTATTTCTAATTTATTGTTATTGCGTATGACTAGAGTATCTAGAAACGGAGGGCGATTGTTCACTTCTTCTTCAATAGTAAATTTGTTCGTGGTAAATTTTGAGTTCAGTTCTGCTAGAAAATCTTGTATGTTTCTTTTGTTGGTATCAAACACAGCGAAAATATCATCTACGTACCTAAGCCAAATTCTCGGGAAATATTTGGTTTCTTTTTTCAGGTTTGTTTCAAATTTGCTCATGAAAAGGTTCGCAATAAAAGGAGATAAAGGATTACCCATCGCCGTGCCTTCCACCTGTTCGAACCATTTTCCGCCTATTTGAAAACAATTTTGTGATATGCATAATTTAGTTAACCTTTTATATTCTACCTTATTTAATTTCAAAAATTCAACCAAATACTTGTCAAAGCGATAAGAAGTTTGTAAATAAACCGCCGTCTCGCCAAAAGCTGTGTGGCATTATTTTATCCTTTCGAACCCGCGGCACATAACAATATAAAATGAATGCAGTAAAAAGAAGTAAAGGAGGAAGAATTCTTATTTTCTTATTGTGTATTTGTCTTATTTGCCGAGCATCAATTGCATCAAAGAGTGAATTAAGAAAACGAAAAAATGCATGATTTGCTAACTTGTTTGAAAAAAGAACAAAGCATGTTCGCAAGACCAGCCAAACAATTAGAATCTGTAACAATCGCGTCATATGAATTTCTCATTTAATGACGAAACACAAGTAACCTTTTGAAGACGGAATGGTTGTGAAGAAAGCATTTTATGAAGCGGGTGAGGTTTTATTTAGGGATTTTAATAATAAAACAGAGATCATGTTTGTTATTGAAGAACTTCAGTTATCTCGTTCGACAGTCATAGGATGTGTTGAAGTCATGAGCCAGGACATGGCAGACAAACTAAAATACATCATGGAATGTTTCGGCCGTAATCAGACGATCTCGTAGAGATATTGTAGAGATAGATACTGCTTAGCTGTGTATTCTTATTCGAATGGTATTTAATGATATGCCGGCTAAAGAGAAATTATCGTTCGTTGAACTTGTATTGTCCTACGTTTCGGCAGTCTGTCTGCTGTCATATTCAGGGTAGCCTTGAGAAGGGCAGGTGCTTGCCAAAGCAATCATGCTTCGATGACTTTTCGTCTGACGTATTTGTTTTCCCTATTTTATTATTAGCGAAAGTTGTAGTGACTGGGGATCGAACTCAATTATTTTTTTTAACAATTAAACTAACATGGGAGCTTAGTGGTTAAGTCAGGTGGAATTCAGAAATCGAGAAAAAATAATCGAGTGTGTGGATCTTTTTCGTATTAACCAACATTTTAAACAGACGCAGATTACAAATATAAAGTTTCCAATATCAAGAAACTTACCAATCATCACCGTAATAATTTGCAATTAACACATGGGCGAAAAGTCCCTGGCACCTTTCTCTCAGTTAGTACTAACCTTCAAAAGACAGCTGTTAAAATTTCATGATATTCTATTCATTAGTTTGTGAGTTATTGTGCTAAGAGTCACGCTACTTTTGTTATTTTCAAAACAATGGATCAAAAACAATTTCGTGTTTTAATTTTACACTGCTTCTTGATGGGAAAAAATACCGTTCAACCGAAGCAATGGCGTGAAAAGTGTTATGGGGACGCCGCTCCATCAGAAACAACAATAAAACGTTGGTTTGCTGACTTCAAACGTGGTCGTAGAGACACCGATGATGCAGAACGCAGTGGACGTCCAAATGAGGCGGTAACACCAGAAAACATAAAAAAAATCCACAAAATCGTTTTGAATGATCGAAAAGTGAAGTTGCGTGAGTTAGCTGACATCGTAAAGATATCAAAAGAACGTATTGGCTTTATATTGCATGAGCATTAGACTATGAGAAAGCTCTGTTCAAAGTGGGTGCCGCGTTTGTTCACTGTTGACCAGGAACAAGAACGTGTTGATGATTCTGAGCAGTGTTTCGCCATGTTTAAACGTAACAAACCGGAATTTTTGCGTCGATATGTGACAATGGATGAAACATGGATCCATCATTTCACTCCGGAATCAAAACGATCGTCATCTGAGTGGACACCAACTGGTGAACCTCGTCCAAAGCGCCCGAAAGCACAATCGACTGGAAATCTTATGGCCTCGGTATTTTGGGATGTGCGTGGTGTAATATTCATCGACTATCTTGAGAAAGGAAATACCATCAACAGTGAATATTATATAGCGTTATTGGAGCGTTTGAAGGTCGAAATTGCAAAGAAACGACCGCATATGGCAAAGAAAAAAATGTTGTTTCATCAAGACAACGCACCGTGTCACAAGTCAATCAAAACAATGGCAAAACTACATGAATTGAACTTCGAATTGCTCCCACATCCACCGTATTCGCCAGATTTGGCTCCCAGCGACTACTGGCTGTTCGCAGACCTCAAAAAAATACTCGCCGGTAAGAAATTTCGCACGAATGAAGAGGTTATCGCCGAAACTGGGGCCTATTTTGAGGCAAAAGATAAATCGTTCTACAAAAGTGGTATTGAAATGTTACAGCGGCGCTGGAATGATTGCGTTGCTCGTGATGGAGATTACGTTGATGAATAAAGCTAATTTTGAACCAAGAAAACCGTGTTTTCTTGGTTAGGCCCGGGACTTTTCAGCCCATATGTTATTACCATTCTCATTATTTTCTTACAATTATATTATTAATTAATAAGCAAAAAAAAGTTATAAAAGAATCAGTATCTTGATTATGCAACCCGAGCTGAATCACTAAATATTTCAAATATCTACATTTAAAACAAGATTACTATTACATCGTGGCGATGATTATCATGCAATTTAAAAAAGGCCGGCTGGGATTCCCTCTGACGTATTACATGCCATACGATCACATGATATAATAGTTTACCTTTACAACTTTATTGCGTCAATAAGAAGTGTTACGTAAGAATTATGCGTTTGCGAATATTCTCATAGGAAGTACGAATACCAACGTCAAATGTCAATAGTATAGTACTAATGCTGAAACTTCGTAATAGCGCAGGTATTTACAATTTAACGCGTAAACATGCATAAAACACAATTAATAGCCTATAAATGTCGAAGCTACTAGGACGTAATGATTTACAGTGTGAAAGTAAATAATGTATAGCATTATTCGTAAGAACTTTTCATTTAAATAGTCGTAAAAATCTTGTAGGTTGTTAATTTTGTGTTCGGTCACTTTTGGTTTTTAATATATACAAAATATATATTAGTATATTTCTAGATAGAAGCGGATTTATAGAATCGATTGCCGTGTATTTCCTTTTTCTATCTTTTAATTTTTTCAAGCTATTGTGTATTAGCACCAGATAGCTTGAAAGATATTAAATTAATTCATTGAAGAAATTTTTCAATTTATTCCAGCTCACAGGTATAGCAGTAAACTCCACTCACACAAATTTATTAATTATGCGGAACGCAGCGTTTCGAGAGCACGTGGGCTCCCATTGTCAACCGTGTTACCGACTGAAAGTAAAAACTGTATCACACATGCAAATTATTTTCTACACAGGCTCTAAAATTTCTAAAACATATGACTATTTACAATCTACTTGGTGGTCTAATGCCTTTTTCGGAAAAGGATGGACCGAAAGCGAACCGTATCTTTAACAGGGCCTATGGTAATAAATCCATCAAACTCGAGTGTGCAACTGGGGGTGGTTCTCTGTTCAATAAGTTTCCGTTCTTTTTCATACATATCGTTTCGTACGCGTCTAATTCTCTATACGAGTTCACGTTTTTAAGTTGCGTCAGATTCTTTAAATCAATCTTATGTCCGGATTTTACCATATGCTCTGCTACGCTTGATAGTTCTGGTTTGTCGAAACGATAGTGTCTAATATGTTCTTTGAACCTCATTTCGATACTCCTTTTTGTTTGTCCAATATAAACTTTCTCACAATCATTGCATGCGATTTGGTATATTCCAGACCTTTTTACCATCTCCGGTTTATCATTGGGATTCCCTAAGAGATTCTTTAAGTTGTTTTTTGACACAAAAGACACGTTCATATTTAGTTGTCGGAAAATTTTACTTAACCCTTTTACTGTTGGGTGAAAAGGAAGAGCTATAAATTTCTTATTACCGGTGTTTGTTGATGTCAAGGTCGTGGAATTTCTGATGTGTTGTTTGTATTGAACCTTCCTTAAAATACGGTCGACATCCATAGAAGAGAAACCATTGCACCTCGCTACATCTTTGATATACTTTAATTCTTTGTCGTACCTGCTCTTGTTTAGCGGAAATCTGACGAGTCTATTGACCAGAAAACTAATCGCGGACATTTTTTGTTGTTCGCAATGGCGCGAATCAACCGTGATGAATCTGTTGGAATTAGTTTCTTTTCTGTAAATGTCTATATCTAATTTATTGTTGTTGCGTATGACTAGAGTATCTAGAAACGGAAGGCGATTGTTCATTTCTTCTTCAATAGTAAACTTGATCGTGGTAAATTTTGAGTTCAGTTCTGCTAGAAAATCTTGTATGTTTCCTTTGTTGGTATCAAACAACGCGAAAATATCATCTTCGTACCTAAGCCAAATTCTCGGGAAATATTTGGTTTCTTTTTTCAGGTTCCTTTCAAATTTGCTCATGAAAAGGTTCGCAATAAAAGGAGATAAAGGATTACCCATCGCCGTGCCTTCCACCTGTTCGAACAATTATCCGCCTATTTGAAAACAATTTTGTGACATACATAATTTTGTTAACCTTTTATATTCTACGTTATTTAATTTCAAAAATTCAACCAAATACTCCATAGTTTCTGGAATTGGTACGCTTGGGAAAAGTGGTTGACAATGAGAGCCCACGTGCTCTCGAAACGCTGCGTTCCGCATAATTAATAAATTTGTGTGAGTGGAGTTTACTACTGTACCTGCGAATTGTACATCCACACAGGCCTTGCAATCGTCATTTTATTCCAGCTATTTAGCAAAATGCATTTAATTTGATTTTGTGAATTAAAAAATACTAGCCAAAGTAATTGTTTATAAATAGCTCAAGTAATTGGTCTTCCTTATAACAATATACAATACTCGAAAATAAAGAGACTACTGTAGAGCCAACAAAGACTTTCTGGATATTAACACATTCAAGGTATATCGACTAAGATTGATGCCCCTACAAATGATGGAATGATGGGGGATCCTTTAGCAAAACAAAACATCGGTTTTGTTGAGAAGGAAGACATTGTAGCACTCTCAATTGAAAAAGAAATTGAACTTAGCGCTATAGAAATCATTTATAGTAAAATAATCAGTATTTCGTTATATAGATCGCCGTTGGGTAATATGAATGCATTCATTAATAAACTAAATGAAATACCAGAAATATTAGACGCGAGTACAGAAAATAAATTCATTGGTTTTGGCCGGTGATCTCAATCTTGGTTTCAGTGATTCCAATGGGAACGTATTCAAAATAAAAGATATTCTGAATTCCCTTAACCTAAGACGAATGTTGTTTGAACAATTTTAAGTCACAACTAGATCAAGCTTATCGATAATGTGTTCACGAATGCCAACAAGTCTGTAGATTCCTCAGTATTAATTATTATGATTACTATTATTATTTGCAGATGAAGTATTTCATCCATTTCTACACAATAAACACCCTATTGATTCTCTTCGGCTGGGCGAATCCAATCCAGCTCGATCTGGATAGCTACAAGAGGGTTATCAAGATGTCGCTGCTATTCTACAAAGCCCAGAGATCGGGACATCTACCGGATACGACGGGCGTTTCCTGGCGTGGTGACTCCGCGTTAGACGACCATGGACAAAACGGCGAGGATCTTTCCGGTGGCTACTACGACGGTATAGAATTTAGAATTCAATTTTAGCTTCGATAAATTCCTACTTGTTCCCTTTTTACAGCGAGCGACTACGTTAAATTTAGCTTCACCATGGCGTTCACGACGACAATGCTTTCATGGGGAGTTATTTCCTACGAACAAGGTTATAGAGCTGCAGGTAATCCTCATTGGATCGATCTGGTTTTTGGGAAATTAGTGAATACTTCTGTAGTATTTTAGGACAGTACGAGAATGTTTTGGATGCTATAAAATGGGCTACGGATTACTTTATCAAGTGCCACGTGTCCAAAAACGAATTTTACGGGCAAGTGGGCGATTTCGATATCGATTTGGATTATTGGGGTCGACCCGAAGATATGAATATGTCGCGGCCGGCGTATAAGATTGACGAGGCGCGACCAGGTGAGTTGTGGTATTCTTTTAAAGGGGTTCTAGCTTTTTGAAGGCTTTATTGTTTTACGGGGTGTTCTCCACGAAGATCGACACATTTTTGCAACCAACTCCGGACGAAGTTATTGCATTCATTTGTTGGTAGAGTCAAAATTGCGTTTTTGAAGGCATTAGCTGCTACTTTCGACGACTGGAACGTTTGACAATGCAGTCCGTTCTGGATTTTAGAAACGATAAAGACTTCTTTGGGACTTAAGTCCGGACTGTATGGAGGATGATCTAACAATTCGAGGTTTCGTTGCGTTAAAATTGAATTGTCTTGGGTGCTGTGTCCCAACTTCCATTGTCTTGATGGAGGATGATTCGTCCTTCGGGATTAGTTTTTCGAAGCTCAGCGATGACCTGCGGCAAACAAATGGTTGTACATCAATCGGCAGTAATAGTTCTCTGATCTTGTGGAGGAATTGTTGCTACATGGTCTCCTTTAGAAAAAAATGCGACGACCATCTTTTTGAAGCCACTTAAAGAACGGATGACTTTCGCTATCCTTTCTTTGCCTTGGAACACCCAAACAGACATCTGGCGTTTATCTTCTGACTCATATGAGTACGCTCAAGATTCATTGCTGCTAAAGGTGTTTCTACACATTTTTATAGTTTAAATTGCTGGAACTGTATCTAGGAAGGTCTAACAATTCGACGTTTTGTTGTGTAGAAAATTCAATTGTCTTGCGTGCTGTGTCCCAAGTTCCATTGTCTTAGTGGAGGATGACGTGCAGCAAACAAATGATTGTAAACCAATCGGTAGTAACACTTCTTTGATCTTATAGAGGAATTATTGTTAGATGACTGCTTTCTTTGGAGAGACTGTTGTGGGATGACTTTTGTCGGATTTTCTTCACCTTAGAACACCCAATCATACGACTGGCGTATGAGGTGGCCCATATCATCGAAGATTCATCACTATTGACGATGAAGTACAGTTTCCGGCATTGAAACGGTCTGTAGTCTTTTGACAGCAAATCCAATGGAGAACTAATTCTTTCATGCAAAATTTTTTCAATTGAGACCTTTTAAATCCACATGATGCTTTAATCTCATGTCTCGCATATTGAACGTTGTTGAGGATCTTGCGTACACCATCAAATTTTCCTGAGTGACTACTGCTATTGGTGTATTTCATCTAGGATGGTTGCAAAGATCCTTTTACGCATTGGGTGCCGGGTTAGATTAAATCTGTTTCCTAGCATTTCACAAATTATTCTCCAGTACTCTTTGTTCTTTTCAATTTTCTGAACTTCATCCCAAGTTCTTCATTTCATATCTAAAATTTTGCCTATTTCTTTCAGCTTCTTTTTGGCCTCCCTCTTGTTCGTTTCTTCTATATCTTTGCTTTTCACCTTAACCCAAATCCAGTTTGAACTTTTAGTAATATCAGTTCTACCATTTGTATCAATTCATTTTCTAACAATTGTTCTCAAGTCTTCACTACTGTGCTTAGCAGCATAATTTCTCGGTAGTTGTTGCAATCTTTGTTGGCTTAGACCCCTTCTCTTTTGAGATTCTCTCTTCCTCCCATATGTTATTATAAATATCCAACAATAGTTGCCTTGCGTGGTACCCCATATTTTTGAATATCTCCTGGAGCTTTCGTGTTTTCTAATCCTTTTATTACTCGTTCCAGTTATTCTCCTGTGAGTTTCTCCTCTTCGTATACTCTGCTTGCATTATCCCGACTGTCGTTTGGACTACGTATTTCTTGCATTGTTATTTTGCTTGCGATATTCAAGAAGTTTTGGGAATATTGAATTCTCCATATCAACGAGAAATTTTGATTGATGTGGTGCTTCATGGGCGTAAACAGGGACCAACTCCACGAAGCATTTTTGTTGAACTTTGAGAGTTCATTGTGGCTACAACACTAGGCATGTCCCAGTGAAACTTTGGATTTAGATTGACTAAAGGTGGAGGTTCATTTTTGGTACTGACATTTGATTTGGTGGCTCCCTCTATGTTGCAGTATACAAAATTTCAAGGACATCCCTCGTACCTAAATACAATTTTGGATAATTTGGATGCTAGTTCTCTGGCTCAATGATTGTTATTTCTTTGAAAACGTCGCGAATCTGAAATGAAGAAATAACGGAAATAACTCTCATGATGAAAAAAAAAAGATGACTTTGATTGTTTACGGAGGTCCTATAGGTGAAACTACAAGATCTTGAACGTATTTTGGATGGATATTGATTTGTACAAATACCTACGTTGTTATTTAATCCTTCAAATTTTTTGCCTTTTCCTTCTGAATTATTCAATTTTCGTATTAAAGGAGACCCATTTAGGCAAATAAAAATAAAAAAAGAAGTGGGGAAATTTCATACGGTTTTGGGAAAGCTGTTTCAATATAATTTTGACAAATCATGACATCACATTTAGTTGCGCTGAGATAATAATTTTCTTTGTAATTCAATACATGAATGTTCTTGTGAAGCCTTGAAAAGTCTTAATCTCTTTTTGTAAAAACCCAGTCGCAAGGATTATTTTTTATACAATTCCAGAATATTTCGCTTTTGTTTTAAAAATGCATATCAGATGTTTTCACAGGAATTATATATCTATTAAGAAATTGATTTAAAAATAACCATAAATAAATAATAAATTCACTATTCGAATTCAAAATTACCTTGATTATATATATTATTACATAATATTATTATGTACATATAATTCACATACATTATGCAATTGTTTTAAATGATTTATTACTTTATTTCAACAAAGCAACGATGTCCCCGGTTGGAATAATAAACTTACCAACTAGATATGTTAAGAAAATATACACCTACGTCCATATCTGTTAGACAACATCATGCAAACCTAATATTTACGCTATTACTATGTTTCAAAATAAATAAGCGCAATATATATTTATATTTGAATATGGTAATGTGATTTTAACTGTGTTATGGAACTGTTTTTTTTTGGCGGTATTGAGTTTCCTCGAAGATGTCTAAGAGATATGCGTGTAGTTGTAAGCACAAACCAAAGATAAATAACTCCGGTCCTTCTACGAAAGATACATCATACATTTGTTGACATCTGGTGGTCTGTTTCTGTGGAAATGTCAAAATTAGGTTAAATCTGCGTGTTACTTTCAATACTAGCTTCAATTCCCATGTAAAAAAAAATTAAATAATATATAAGACTATGAATAATGGAATGTCCAAATCCTATATTGATGTTTTAGATTAAATAAACATTTTCCAACTAAAAGAAAATGCGTTAATACAAGCAAAGTTACTTAAATCCGTCTATAGAGTTTGTTAATATAAAATATGTACATATTTCTATATATGTATTTTCATAGTCAAATACAGTGGAACTTCCCTAACTCGAAAATTTCTCTAACTCGAATATTTTTTAATCCCGTGCGTTATCTATTAAATTTATATGCATATGACTGTCCTTAACTCCAATTTCTCTAACTCGAATTTATCTATTTAAAATCACTCGGTACATGATCATAGCGAATAGGGGTTATTGAATTTGGTATTTGATACAACCAGACACTTCCTAACATTTAAATATATTTTACTTTGGTTACACCAATGTTCGCTGATGATATTTTATATAACCTCATACAATGACTATTTGACACTGCAGAAAAACTTTGAATTGGTGTCTGGTTGGTACCCAAATAGATTAAATGTGATGGAAATGTAAAGTACTTACCTTCATTAGGAAAAAGTCTTCTGTTTTACGCAATTATTCAGTCGACACTAGGGTACTAACTCGCTGCAGTAGGATTAAAGACTTTAGGGTAACGTTTGATGCTGAACAAGGGGTTTTTAGAACTTTAATAGTGGCAATTCGGATGTGAGGACGTTATGTGGGAAATGTCCTATGTGCTACATATTAGCTAGATACCCAGCCTACTTTAAATCTATTAGATTCGTCCTTTCTACTTTGCACATCTTCACAGTGGCAAAAAAAGAGACCCTATGAAGCGCATGGCGTATTTCAACATCTATTTTAAGGTGACCCATAAAAAAGGAATCAGATTCCTTAATATATAGCCGGAAGGAACGACTTTGAAACAAAATCCGGGTGACAAATGTTTCAAAGTTTTTAATGATTTGAAAATTCGCAGAAATTTCAAGGTATTAAGTTTTCAAAAATTTCAAAAATGATCGAAATGGCATTTTCGAGAGTGACAAAAATAAAAAAAATAGATTAAAAACTTTGTTGGAGAATCTCAAAAATTTAGGGATACAGAGATTTTTTAACATGCCAAAAATGATCGAAATAACAGTTTTCATAACAGCTTCGACAATGATACAATTTAAAAGAGCTTCAATAGTGTAAAAATTTTAAAGATGACAGAAATAGGAATTCCTAAAAACGGCAAGGTAAATTGAAATTGTGAATTTGCTATTACGATTATTTTTGAAATTTTTGAAAACTTAATACCTTGAAATTTCTGCGAGTTTTCAAATCATTAAAAACTTTGACATTTTTGTTTTGGAATTTTTGACATTTGACGTTTTGATAATTTTCGAAAATATTAGCATTTTGAAAAAATTCAAACATTTCAAAAATTACTGAAATAATTATTGCAATAGTTTGAAAAATGTCAAGAATTTTTAGAAACAATAAGATATAAAAATTTCAAGTATTCTGAAAGTTTTGTAAAATTTGAAGAATATCTCAAAAATTTTTAAAAACCACAAAAGAACTAAATCGCAATTAAAATTGGTCACTTCGACATTTTAGAAGTTTTTGGGACTTTCATCATCTTCAAAGTACTAAAAGTGAAGAAATTCCAAAATAACTGAGATGACAATATCAACAGTTTCATAAATGACAAGATTTAAACAAAAAAATTAAAGACAACAAAAAGTGCAAAAATGTCGAGATTTTCAAAAACGTCATAAAGAACATTGAAAATTTCAAGAATATTTAAATAACAGATTTCAAGATGTTCAAAAATCTAACATATAAAAAAATTTTTAAATTTCAAAAATGATGGAAATGACTTTGAAAAGCTTGAAAATTTTGACTACACGTCAGTAATTAGTCCCAATTAAAATTCGTGTAATGTAAGGACAACTTTACTTTCACCCATTGTACCAACGTCCCCGGTAGCCGAGACCATTTAAGAGGAGTCTAAGTGTCTTCCGTTGGGTAGATGGTTCAAAATAAGCGATGTATTCTATTGAATATTTTTCGAAAATAATTCGATCATTTTCTTGTGTCTGAAGTTAAAAGGAAAATGATGGATTTGAATTTATATCCGCATACATTGCTTACTTTTGAATAATGTTCCTTGGTATCCTGATTCAGAAGAACTATATACTGAAGACAAAAGCATTTAAGCATTCTTTCTACCACCAAATCGTATCCCTCCATATTCCATCGACAGATCAACATGTCTATTCTTCCCTCAGTTTTCTGAACATGTAATCGATGTCATCTCCGTCCTCGGGCAATGTAACCTGGTCGTCAGCGAACTCCAAACTATATGTAACACATGGGCTGAAAAGTCCCGGGCCTAACAAAGAAAACACGGTTTTTTTGGTTCAAAATTAGCTTTATTCATCAACGTAATCTCCATCAAGAGCAACGCAATCATTCCAGCGCCGCTCTAACATTTCAATACCACTTTTGTTGAACGATTTATCTTTTGCCTCAAAATAGGCCCCAGTTTCAGCGATAACCTCCTCATTCGTGCGAAATTTCTTACCGGCGAGCATTTTTTTGAGGTCTGCGAACAGCCAGTAGTCGCTGGGAGCCAAATCTGGCGAATACGGTGGATGTGGGAGCAATTCGAAGTTCAATTCATGTAGTTTTGCCATTGTTTTGATTGACTTGTGACACGGTGCATTCTCTTGATGAAACAACATTTTTTTCTTTGCCATATGCGGTCGTTTCTTTGCAATTTCGGCCTTCAAACGCTCCAATAACGCTATATAATATTCACTGTTGATGGTATTTCCTTTCTCAATATAGTCGATGAATATTACACCATGCACATCCCAAAACACCGAGGCCATAACCTTCCAGCCGATTGTTGTGCTTTCGGGCGTTTTGGACGAGGTTCACCAGTTGCTGTCCACTCAGATGACGGTCGTTTTGATTCCTGAGTGAAGTGATGGATCCATGTTTCATCCATTGTCACATATCGACGCAAAAATTCCGGTTTGTTACGTTTAAATATGGCCAAACACTGCTCAGAATCATCAATACGTTCTTGTTGTTGGTTAACAGTGAGCAAACGCCGCACCCGCTTTGAACAGACCTTTCCCATAGTCAAATGCTCATGCAATATAAAGCCAATACGTTCTTTTGATATCTTTACGAAGTCAGCTAACTCACGCAACTTCACTTTTCGATCATTCAAAACGATTTTGTGGATTTTTTTGATGTTTTCTGGTGTTACCGCCTCATTTGGACGTCCACTGCGTTCTGCATCATCGGTGTCTCTACGACCACGTTTGAAGTCAGCAAACCAACGTTTTATTGTTATTTCTGATGGAGCGGAGTCCCCATAATACTTTTCAAGCCATTGCTTCGCTTGAACGGTATTTTTTTCCAACAAGAAGCAGTGTAAAATTAAAACACGAAATTGTTTTTGATCCATTGTTTTGAAAATAACAAAAGTAGCGTTACTCTTAGCACAATAACTCACAAACTAATGAATAGAGTATCATGAAATTTTAACAGCTGTCTTTTGAAGGTTAGTACTAACTGAGAGAAAGGTGACTGCAATAAAACTAGCGTCATCTATGTGTTAGGCCCGGGACTTTCAGCCCATGTGTTATGCTGTTCATCGAAAAGCACCCCCATCAGCATACATTTCTTTCTTCAATCCCTCAGTACCGTCTTCACATATACTTTAAATAACGTTGGTAATATGCAGCATCCCTGTCGCGAACCTTTACTTACTATGAATTCATCTGAGCAGTTTCCGACATTCACTCTGCTTCTGTTAGTTTTATATAGTTGTTTGATTGCGTTTACATAGTTTGTTCATATTCCGTTGTACTTTATTCCCTGACATAACTGATTTGTGAGAATACTGTTAATCAAAATCAACACTGGCCAAATAAAATATCGCTAACACCTTAATAATTTGGGTCCATTATAAAATAGGTATCAAAATAATCCTATACAGTCCTCAAATATTAGATCACTTTCCTTCCGCAGGTTCTGACTTAGCAGGCGAAGCAGCAGCAGCCTTCGCATCTTCAAGCATCATCTTTAAAGATGTCAATCAGACATATTCGAAAGAACTCCTCCGGCATGCCATAGAACTGTTCGATTTCGCTGATAACTACAGAGGGTTATATCAAGAGGCAATACCAGGTGCTAAAATATTTTACGAGTAAGCTCCTAAGACAAACTTGAAAATTTTAAAAGTAAAAACTAAATTCTTATCGTTCTATGCGAAGAAATGGCGGGTATGGTGACGAATTAACATGGTCAGCTATTTGGTTATACAAAGCAACCGGCGAGAAGAAGTATTTGAAGAAGGCGACATCATTCTACGAAACGTTCAGACTGAAGGAACGTCCAAACGAATTCTATTACAACAAAAAAGTCGCAGGTATACAGGTATACAGCTATTAATAAGATATCTTTTGTTATGCCATAAATACATTTTAAAGATGCTAATAGATGAACATCTTATTTCGTAGCTTTTACTGGCTGGGGTCACAAAGAATAGTGAGTATCACAACGCAATCGATTCCTTTTGCAATTATTCAATGGTGGAACAGACTAGGACACCTAAAGGTTTAGTTTTCATAGAGAAATTAGGTACACTATCTCACGCCGCGAATATAGCTTTCATTTGTTTACAAGTAAGTCTTTTAGAGTTTCTGCTAATCATACAATTTGCAATTTCAAATTATTTTTAGGCGAGTGAATTAGATCTGAACCAAAAATACTTCGAGTTCGCTAAAAGCCAAATAGATTATATGCTGGGCAAAGAAGGGAAGAGCTTTGTCGTTGGATTTGGGCCAAATTATCCCAAGAGACCGCATCATGCCGCAAGGTAACTGTACAAATTCATTAATTCTGAATAAATTTCGATGCTCAACGATTTAATTGACGTCCTTTTCAGCTCTTGTCCTAATAGGCCACAACCATGCGGGTGGAAGCAACGGACATCACCTGAACCTAATCCGCAACCATTATACGGAGCTTTAGTCAGCGGACCGAATAAGAATGACTATTACCAGGATATAAGGGAGGAGTTTCTTTTCAATGAAGTAACCCTGGACTATAATGCCGGTTTTCAAAGTACGCTGGCGGGGTTAATTGTGAAAGGGCTCCAAAGTAGCCAAGTGGATAGTCAAACTGAATGAATGACATACGTTTATTAACCTTTTTGCTTGTATTTTTTTGTAAAAACAAAGAGAAAACAATGTGATTGTGTCTATTTCCTATTTTTAAAATTAAATTTTTGTATATAATTTAAATACGTTTAGTTACGAATTTTCTGTCATCATGTATTGTGTATAGTATTGTAATAAAAAATTTGTAAGATTCTGAACAGTATTATAGGTATAAAAGTAATGACAGTGATCGTTTAAATGTTTATTTCAAGATTTCGACATGGAATATTTTCAATAACTTTCTTCAAGACAGGATTTAAGGCAATATTAAGAAGCTGGTTGTAAATACAACTTGGTTTCAAGCGAAAGGATATGTGAGGGCTACAGATCTTCTAATGAGCAAGAAAGGTCTTCATGTTGGTCGTATTGTGTCTGAAACAAATCTCTTGGTTCCATTACCTCAACCCGAAGACATCGCAAACTATTTAACTAAAAATGTTCTTTTTATCTAAACTACTTCTCCACGGTTAGGGATATCTTCCTCTTCCCATATCCCCATGCCTTTCCAGGTGTTGAATGAGAATTCCGGTTTCTTTTGTAATCATTTTTTCCAATCTCTTCTATTTCTTGCCATTGCTTTCATTTCATCTAAGTTTTTATCCCTTTCTTATGCCCATTTCTCTTATCTAGTCCATCCCTTTCCTTTTTTGGGTGTCCTGTCTCCATTATCTTTCTTGTAATTTTATCTGTCTTCATCCTTACTATATATTCATACAAATTTAATTTCTCCTTATTTTTTTTTATTTTGGTTTTTGCTTTGTTATTGTTGCTCCATAACCTCAACCCGAAGACAACGTAAACTACTTAATCAGCAATGTTCTTCTTATCAAGTTGAGTTTGTAAACTATTTCATGGTATTAAACCATAGCTCGCAAATTCGATGCATGGTTAATGATGTCGCTAATAGCCAATCTCACTACAAGAGTATGTAGTGGTGCTACTCGCGTCTAACCAGGCGTTTTCGTGATAAAAGAAAACGCTATTAAATGTGTCTATTACTCCTTGATACTGTCCTCTTATAGAAGGAAAGAGACCATCAACCAACATTTGTGCGAAGCGCGCATCGACATGGGAAACGGCGGGGGTGGTAGTCGACAGCATCTACATAAAATTGGCTAGGGAAATTTATCTACATCAGCGGACAACTGTTCAAAATACGTTCTTGCATCGGAAGCTCAAATGTGGGTGTAGATTCCGACGATTAAAGGGATATTGACTGCGTGACGTTATAAACAGAGCCCCTATATGTATGTATATAAAGAAGCGCTATTTATACGAAATTGCATGCAATGGGTTTAAGTTTAGGCTCTTATAATATGAATAATCTGAGTCTTGACTGCATTGATATGAAATAAAATAAAATGAGGAATAACACAGCTGTCGATGTTATAAAAACTACAAGATAACATTGACCACCTTTCAAATGCCATGCTAAGAATTCAACAACATACTTACACACGAATATTTCGGTTGTGAATAATAAAGACATTTTTCTTTTAAGTATTTTTATCATTTTTTTTTGCTCGCGTCTGCGAAGGAATTTACACAAAATAGTTTGGATTTTAGTCTAATAAAATTAAATCTTTCCATTTTCCATAATTTTATTATTTTGTGGACATCCTGTATATGTTATATAATAATAATATGAACATGACAGTGAAAATAAATAAGAAATAAATAAAATAACAATATCAAGGACACTATATACAATTTAGAATGATAAATACATAAAATATAATAAAATAAATGTATTTTACAAATAAAATTCTTCAAAATTAACGATATCAAGTCCTTAATAATAAACTTATAATTAGTTACGGGATTATATGCAAAGTGCATATATTTGATTTTATTTATTTATTATATTTTACGTCTATATATAGATTTATTACACTGATTAAAGTTAATTAGCGTTAATTGACTTTAATCAGTGTAAGACATTTTCAAATATGTAGACGTAAATCAAATGTATCCACTTTGGATATAATCTGGTTTCAACTTATAATGAATGTGTTACTGTTGTATATTTTGTAACAAATAAACGTTATGCTACCTTTTTTTGTTGAATCGTATTATATTGCACAATACTTTCAATTCTGGCAGTTAGCCTGCCCATTTAACACGAGGAAATAAAATTATGCACATGTAGGGGTTATGTACATATGGTAAATACATAAAATAATTTGCTTTTTCCGCGGAAAATTTGTTTTCATGATGTTATTTGGGTTAGAAGTATTTCCTTTTACTTTTAGAATAGGGTATACGAATTGTAACTTAATATTATCCATTCGAATCAAAAGGAAGCCGAAAATTTCCTCATAGGTTTTATGGAGTCAAAAGAATTTAAAAGGGTATTAGAAAATTGTCTGTAAAAGTAACTTGGTTTGGAACAAATGGACGTGAAGGAATTACAGACATTCTAAGAAGATGTTTTAGATTTTACATTAAAATTTCAAGTACCAATAAGAAGACTTACAAAAAAAAGTGTTGCTTAAATTTTCTTACATGAGCTTCTTCAATGTAACTTGTTTTAAGTCATATATTCAGACAATAGCTAACAAGCATTTAAGTGATGTCATTACTTTTCTATTAAAAGAAAATAATCTAATGTCTTCAGACATCATTTAAGGGGATTAGTAGAAGTAAGAAACTAAATTGGACAACCATAGTAATCGAAGTATTGCAGCGGACTTCCTGGTGATTATGTTCGAAATTTTAAAAATGTTGTTTCTGGAATTACCCGTAAATGATAGCAGTTAATTTATTTGAAATATTTTCAAGTTTTCCCTATAATTTACAAAAAAGAAGAAACACTAACAATCCTACGCTTTTTATAAGAAAGAAACTGTTCTTTTGGTAATTAAATTTAAATTTAATAATACGAATTTGTATGATTTAGGAGAAAAGAAGGCAATTGATGGATGCTTTGGATGCAAGTGTAAATTTGAATAATAGAGCAATGAGTTATTCCGCAAAATTTCAATTCAAATGGATTGCTTCTTTTTCATTCTTTCTTTTGATCCATACACCTTAGCACAGTCAAATAACTCACACATGATTTTATAATCTGCAACAAAAATAATATTATCGAATGATCCTTATTTGTTTATTTATTCGTAAACAAGAAAAGCAAAGAAAAAACAAGTCCAAAGAAACACTCAGTGTATTTTTACCGTATTATTCTAAATTTTTGTGTTGTGTTCTTGAATTGGATTTTTTGCTTTTTTAAAGAAAATTTTGAGTCACTATGTACTTTAAAAGAAAGAGAAAAAAGATTGTACAAGGGATGTCTTTTAAGTTTTGCATACTGGCACATAGAGGGCGCCACTATTCAACATCAGTACAAAAAATTAACCTCCATCTTAATAATAATAATAATAATAATAATAATAATCCCTTATTGCCCAACAGCCCAAGGGCCAATTACAGGATAAATTACAATACAATTCTTATTTAAAATAAAATAATTCAAATCGTGTTGCCTACAATAATAATATGCTGAAAAAGTATATAATAATGAAACAAAAAAAAAGAGAGACTCACAAAAATGGCTCCAGATCCCGTTTATTTGCGTTCCTCACCATGTGACTGAGAGGTGCCTTAAGCAAAATGTTGGTATTAGCTCTAGGTACCTGAAATATATTATAGTAGCGAGTATGATGAGTAGGTACGATAAAGTTTATTTGCGCTAGAAACTCCACACTGTTACGCTCGCGGCGGTCAGCAAGAGATAGAAAACCATGCTCAACAAGTAAGCTATAATACTCGATACCTCTTGCAGGATACACGTTGTCCATTCGATAGGACAGATACTCTAGAAATTTCTTTTGAACGCGTTCGATCATAAGCTCATGGTATAAATAACGGGGATACCAAACAATAGAGGCGTATTCAAGCTTCGAACGAACGTAGGCATAATATAAACGTTTCATTACACCTAAGTCTGAGAAATGCCTGCAAGAACGCATCACAAAACCGAGAGTTTTGGCAGCAGATGAACACATTGACGAAATATGTTCCGTAAATGACAGTCTATTATCAAACAAAACACCAAGATCCAAAGTTTTGATATTGCGTGGTATGGCTGCATCATTAATCTGGTAGTTATAGTGTAAAGTAGTGTGAGTGTTATTGTAGGAAACCACAGTACACTTATTGATGTTCAGAGGGAGATAATTGACCTTGCTCCAAGTATTAATACGAAGAAGATTGTCTTGTAAATGTTTACAATCGAAAATGCTACCAACAGTATTAAATATCTTTACGTCATCTGCGTATGCTAAGACGTGACACGTAAACAGAGATAGTAAATCATTTATATAAAAATTGAAGAGAAGTGGTCCAAGATTTGAACCTTGAGGAACACCTGATGTTGGAGAAAACGGCGTAGAGGAATAACCGTTGTAGCAGACATAACACTCCCTTCCAGTAAGGTAAGACTCAATCAACGACAGGAAACCCACTCCAAAACCAAATTTATCCATTTTTTATGGTAACATCTCGTGGTTAATGCAGTCGAACGCTTTAGAAAAATCAACGTGAATAACATCCACCTGCTTTCGCTTATCAAGCGCTTCACTAAGATATTGGCTAATGCATGCTAAATTAGTGATCGTCGACCTACCTGCAACAAAACCGTGCTGATGCTCAGATATGAAAGGAGTTATGCAGGTGGATATTTCTTTGTAAAGCAAATGTTCAAATACCTTAGCGAAATTAGGCAGTATACTTATAGGCCTATAATCAACAATGTTAGATCGGTTTCCTTTCTTAAACACAGGGGTAATTCTGCTAATTTTCCAAACCCTTGCTTAGCGCTAGGTGAAATACAGTTGACAGTGGATAGGACAGAACAGGAGCACAATCACGTACAAAGAAGCTCGGTATTCCATCATCTCCAGTTGTCATATTAGATTTAAGTTTCTTGATACTGTTCTCCACATCTAATTCAGAGAAGGCATGAACACAAAAACTATTATAATTGAGAAAAGAGTTGAAAGATACGTGTTGAACAGTAGGTTTATACACACTCGCAAAGACGCTGGGAAAGGCATCCACGATTTCGTTTGGCTGGGTAAATTCTCTGACGTCATGCTGCATACTTCCCGGAATTCTGGAAGAAGTTTTCTTATTGTTAATGAAGCGCCAGAGCAACTTAGGATCTCTGTTGATATTAATTTCAGCATCTGCCAAGTAAGCATTGTATGCGTCTCTAATTTCATTCTTTATGAGAGATCTCATTCGTTTGAATTCATTAAAATAGCATATCGCTTTTGTTCTTTTCCACTTCTTGAAGTAAAATTCTTCTAATTTGAGATGTTATTTTATTTTAGCACTAAACCATGGAGGAAACGTGGAGGTAGGACGTTTAGTCTTCTCAACTGAACGATCTATAACGGAGTATAATGTAGTAGAAAATGCCTCAACAGCGACATCCACATCACTGTATTCATCCAAGAAACTCCAGTCGACTGCAAGCATGTCGCTATATGAAGAGAGAAAATTCGCTTTGCTAAAGTTGTAGCTAACATTATTGCTACCCGGAAAATTTATCCACTCGACACGTGTGTCAAAAGTAATCTCAATTTCGAGTGGTGGGTGAAAAGCATCAACGCTAACCAAAGGTTCAGAACTAAGACGGACATGTAGCTCACATGACATATTACAAAACACGAGATCTAGAATATTGCCATACATATTTTGAATAGTATTGAATTCTTTTAGATTTAATATATTGACAAAATTGCTTAAAGATGTCACTTTACGATTTTTGTTTACTAGTGCACCGGTTTTTTTGTACTCCGGGCAGTTGAAATCGCCAAAAACAATAACATTTTTATTAATCAACTTAAAACTAAGAGCGTCCAAAAAAGTTTCATAGTCATCACATCCCACATCAGGTGGTAAATAAATATTGGCGATGCAAATTGTGTGCGATGCCATCACGAATTTGCATAACACGATATCAGCCAAAGGGACCAAATCAATTAGCGAAGACACATCCAGCAAGGTAACATGAATATTGTTCTTGAAAGCAGTTAGGCAACCACCTCCAGTTGATCTTCCAACAATGTTAAATCTCCTATCAGTTCTGAAGATAACAAACTCGGAACCCAGTATTTCCTCGTCGTTAATACTGTCATCCAGCCATGTCTCCGTGAATAACACAATGTCCACGTCAATAGTAGCACTCAGTGGATATAATGAAGAAAGAAATCTTTAATTAACCTAAATATTAAGTTTCAGTGCGATAAGTAGACAAGTTACTTGAAAAATGGAATTAAATCAATAGCATTTTCGCGCAATAATATTTCATAATTTTCGAAGACATTTCTCTCAACAAGAATATCTCAGCGAGTTAGATTTTATTTTTGAAGACACATTTGTCTCGAAAACATATCATGTAGCAACAATTCCTCCACAAGATCAAAGAAGTGTTATTGTCGACTGGTATATAATCATTTGGTTGTCGCAAGTCATCGCTGAGCTTCGAAAAATCAATCCCGAATCAGCCTCCACCAAGAAGTTTGCACACAGCACGCAAGCAATTGAATTTTGAACACGACAAAATGTCGAATTGTTAGACCATCATCCATACAGTTCGGACCTAAATCCTAACAATTTCTTTACCTTTCCGAAAATCAACAACGGACTGCGTGGACAAAGGTTCCAGTCGTCAGAAGGAGCAATCGATGCCTTCAGACACCAATTGTATCAACGAAACAACCAAGGAGTGGAATAATTCCAAAGATAAGAACGCTGTAAATACAGCTCTTCTCATGGTATTGGTGAGTCCATCTATTGCTCGAGAGACGGGTGGGAAGCTGTAACCGCTTCTTTTCGTTGTGTCTGACTTTTGCAGACAAGTGGTTCATTCTTTCGGCCCTAGTTAGCGCCAAGAATAATCACTTGAATTGTAGGGTTAGATATGGTGATAGTAGCAGAGAGGGAATTGCAGTGTGTCGAGTAAAAAACCGCTCGAAACCATGCTGATGACGTTGGGTAGGCAGAAACATGTCCGTGTGTTAGCCTTTTTTCTCTTCACATTGTCTTTCTCGTAAATGATTTCGTCAATACCAAGAGAAAAGCTGTATTTACAGCGCTCTTATCTTTGGTGCTATTTTCTTGACATTCTTTTGGAAGTGGAATAACTGCTTCCAGAGTCATCTTCGTGGAGAACAGTTCAAAAAAACAATAAAATCTTTAAAACTTATCTACTGTTTTATTCCAGCTCTATACGCAAAACTTAAAAGACAACCCTCCTATCACTTTATAAGTTAAACAAAAACAAACTGATTGAACGAGATTGAGACGTTTTTATATTCTCAGTAAGCTAAAATTCCACCACAGTATATTCACGTACCCACATGAAAGTTTGCAGATTGACCGGGGTAAATTTTCCTATTGTAACGAAGGCAACCTCCTGACTACGTAAATGGACGAATTTGAACAGTTTAACGAAATTTCTGTTGCACAAATACCACGGACAATTGTATAGGGTTAACTCCAATTCAGAACTCTGGAAAAGGTAAAGAAAACAAGTACGATTAACTCTGATAATAACACAGGGGATTTTTAAAATGACAAGAAAGAATAAACGTCTAGGTCAGTTTAAATATAAAGTACAAGTTTTAAATGTACAAAGTAAAGTGGGAAGTCTAAGCTTAGCAAGTGAATGGAGCTCTAAATAGTAGCGCCCCACCAGGCTAACTTAGTTTAAGCAAGGTCCCCAGCCAATAGCAGAATTTTTAAGAGTAGTATTACGAGGGTAAGTTGAAAAATTCGATAACTGAAGCGTAGCAAATAGCAATATTTCAATGAAATGTGTTCTATTTTGCGAGATAATCTCCCTTAGGATTAATACATTTATTTAGTCGATGCTCAAGTTTCTTTATGCCTCAAGAGTACTCATTTTGCTCGAGCTCCTCAAAATAAACGTCTACGGTAGATATCAGCTCCTTATCCGAAACAAATCTCATACCGCCGAGGTCTTTCTTAAGCTTGGGGAGGAGATGATAGTCTAACGGAGTTAAATCTGGTGAATAAAGGGGTGCCCAAGCACTTTGAACAATTTCGCTCTTATAAACTGGCTTCAATCGATCCAAAAGTTTACAAAGGTAATGTTGAGTAATATTTTGTTCCTTTAGAAGGTAATCGATAAGACAGATTCCCTTCACATCCTAGAAAACGGAAGCCATCACCTTTTCTGCCGATAGAATAACTTCGGCCTTCTTTGGAGCTGGTTAACCACGTTTAGTCCACTGTTTTGATTGGTGTTTACTTTCCTGCGAGTAGTGGTGGATCCACATCTGTTGGATTTTGCCGAAACCGCTCCCAAACGGCTGTAGAACATTCCGCGCGTTTCAGTTTTTGTGGTGGTGTGACGAAACGCAGCACCCATCTTCCACACCTTTTAGGCGTGTCTAATTTAACACTTAAAATGCACGTTACCTATTCTCTGGAGATGCCTGTAGCTTAAGCAATACATTTCAATATTGATCGGTGATCAGCTTCCACAAATTTCAAAACTTTTTGCACAGTTTCTGCAGAAGTGGGCATTTTGAACAGAACAAGGATGGTTATTTACGCCCGTACGATTTCTTTTAAATTCATTCACCCATTTGCAAACAGTTTTAAAAGAAGGAGCATCCTCGCTAAACAAATTTACCATATCAGCATAAATTTCCCTGGGGGAAAAATTTCAATATTTTTTACATTTTTAAAAAACGCTAAAAAGTGCTCTGCTTTGAACAAGTGTATACAGCAAACTACTTGATAGATCAACATGAAGTTTAATACGTACATCATCGAAACATCAAGCTATGCAATAGCATCAAAGATTGCTTCCACAAAGCGCCATCTCATAGTTAGTTGCCGAATTTCTCAGCTTACCCTCGTATGAAGTAACTTACGTGATTTATAATTTGTTGCCCAACAAAATTGATGGTGAATATATGAATCAGGGTCAAAATTACATAGGATACGCTAGACACCATATCCGAAAGCGTAGTAGCCTGAAACACGCCCCTTTAATGATTTTAGTCACAAAACTATCCACGTGTATCGTCCAATTACAGTAACGAAGGTAAAAGCTATAACAGTCGTGTGAAATATTGAAGCTAGAATCGTCGTTAGCATCACTGGAGAGATGAAATTCTCAAAATCGATGCAAAACCTCGCCAAATCTCTGTGAAATCTGATCAAGTCAATGAATTTTTTATTGAGCTCCTTGACATAGTGTTCTGATTGCATAAGTTTTTGGATTCCCGAAGAATTCTTCAATCTAGAATTTTATTAAGGTAATTTTTATAGTACACTTTTGTAGGTGAACTGGTATTAAGAATTACTTCTCATGGTTACCATTCTTGAAAGCCATAACTTGTTCTCTGTGGACACCGCAATTTATTAAAGCTGTATAGCACATGTACTCATATTCCCAAGCTAGAAAATATAGGATTTCCCTATTATTACATCAATTGAATTGAATGTGTTCCATTTCCTTTTAATCCATACTAACCAATTAGCTTGAATTGTGAACTTGTTATCACGCTAATTGTGATGAAGAACATATCAGTAATAATGAAATTGAACACTAGAAGATTATGGGTAAAAGTCTGGAAGGTATACACCAAAACGTACACAGTATCGTCATCTTTATCAAATGGATACCATATTTTCAGAGGCAAATCCCTGAAAATTCGAGGAAGATATGAAATCGACACGAATTCTTTGGTTTCCAAATACCATTTTCCACTCAAAATGACCGGAATCAACATGAAAATTTGCGTTCCTATCATTGTGGAGATGACCCAAAAGGCGGATAAGAAATCGGCGTTTTTAGCATAATCTTTAAGATGTCTATCTTGAAGCTTTGTATCCGTTTTGGTTCGGAATAGCTCCTTCACGTTCGCTACCAGTTTGGTGTGCGTCCTATCGAAGATGTAGAAATAGTCCGTTTTTGATACTAAGCTGATATAAACCGCTGTAAATGTAAATTAAGCATTTTATAAGCGTTGCAAAATATTTTTGCAATACTCATTAGTTTTGGTGCAGAGGGAAGGGGGCAAGGAATTAAATGCTTGAAGATGTTCGATGAACACACTTTTTGACTGTTGGTGAAGTTATCAAATTACCACAAACTATTATATGCTATGATACCAACATCAAAGAAAACCCATTAGACAAGATCTGTCTATATGTAGCATTGAATGATAACACAAGAAAGCAGGAATCAGCAAAAGAAACAGAACTCATGACGTGGCCAATTTGATAAGAGAAACGTCTTTTGAACGTCTCCATATAATGTCGGGGAATTTCCAATAACTTGCTTGTGTATATCAGTCCTACCCTTTCAGGAAGATAATAAGGAGTTAGAAGGGGGTCAGTACTTTGAAATAAAGGCAGGACGTATGCAATGCTCTGCACTCCGGCATATTCAGCCTTCAACCCTGCCCCAAAAGTGTAAGAAATCCTTTCTTTTCTCCTAATCCCATATACAAACTGTAAACATGCCATCTACCCTCTTTTCACGCGATTAGAATCATTTTTTGTTAAACAAGGACTATAAACAGAGCAACGATGATCAAATGTCGATAACACTAGAGAATCGCGAAAAAGTAACTGGATTTTCTGATTCAAAAATGCCTGTTATTAAATAAAACCCTCAATTTAGAGTAGGGAGATCTGGTAACCGGTTAATATGGTATGTGAAGCGTAAGTTGGAATCAATAGTCAACCTCAATATTTTGGTTCTATCGACTATTGGCAAGGCTAGGCTCGTGATAGTAATTTTGAGGTTATCAAGCGTCTGCAAAGCATGCCGTTTACAAAAAATAATCACTGTGCACTCATCTGGATTGATCTTTAAAGGATGTGCTCAGAGATGACTCTCAGATAGAATGCCTCTTGGTCTCCATTGGTCACATCACTTATAGAGCAAGAGTGGTAAACCAGAGTTTCAACAGAATAAATATGGTATTGACAAGTTCATAGTACGGTTAGAAAGAATACACATACAGATAGAATGGAGAATAGAACCGAGAATTGATCCCTGTGGTACCACAGCCCTGATAAGTTTGGTTTCAGAGATTTCACCATCCACTCCAACTTTATGCATCCTATCAGTCAATAGGTTTTCAATAAGCATAACAACGTTGTTAGCTAAACCAGTGTAATGAAGTATTGTACATAATAATTGATGGTTGATGGTGTCGAACGCCTTTGAAAAGTCCAGTGAGATTAAGGTCTAAGTTTTACTTTGATCAAGCTTTCTAAATTATCATCAGTAATGCATGTGAGAGCTGTTTTGTAACTATATATTTTTCTGAACGCCGACTGAAATTTGGGTAGAAAATTATGCAAGACTTCCATTTCAGAACCACAATTACAGAAAAGTAAATCCTAAGTTCTTATTTGAATTTAAAATACGGTTTAATTGGAGGAAGTTCAGAGGCTTCACAAAAGATAAGGATAAGGTTAATTTGCAACCAGAAACACTAGATTCAGATGTGATTGGATGGATTAAAATCACCAGTTATACATGGCTAATATATCTCTCCATATTCCAATATGTGTATTGTGACGTGTTATCATAAAGTTTTTAGGACGTAGATGACATTGAAATAGAAAATGTATATATGAGCTTAAGCAAGGTATTATAACTTAACGGTTTTCAAAATTATTTTGACAGTGACATTGACTGCCATAAATTAATGTGTTAACACTGCTCAAAAGCAAGTTTGACCATCGAGTTTGAATGAATTCAAATATGAATTTTAATACAGTGCAAACAATGTGCATGATAGAAGCCTATTTTCGAACTGGAGTGCGAATTGATGGAATTTAGTCAGGCGTACATGTTTGGATTAGTTTAGTGAGCATTTCCCAGAATTAACTATAATTCTCAAAAATTTTTATAATTGTCATTTCAATTGTGTTGGTTATTTCGTGAGACTGGTGATGTGGACCATAAATCACGTATTGGTAGACCCACCGCTCGTTTGGAAGAAGCTCAAAACCTTTGAAACATCTTTCTCAAAAGATTGGGCTTCCTTGTGGAACAAGTAAGAAAATTTGCAACGAAAAAATTACACTTGCACCAATATATCACAATTAATAACAAGTTTATCCAAGATATAGATCTCAAGCAAGTCAATCAACTAAATTGGAAGCCAAATGTTCTCGCAAGATATATTATAAAACTGTAAATTCAATACAATGGATGGAAATGTTCCCAGGAAAAGAATGCTCCAGACACTATTCCAATATTCCATGTCATCGTTTGCATTCTGTGTACAATTATTTCTTCTATAGATGTCGAAAGAACTTTTTCATCAGATGAGCTTATTTACACAGAATTAATAAATAAATTGTGTAATGAAGAAGCCTCTAAAGTAGTGTTCCTTTTTCAAATTTGTCCTTCGTCAAACATGTGATTAACATAATATATAATACGGCCTTGGACTAAAGTATTGAGCAGGCTACAACTTTTGGACGTATACGATAACCATAGCAGCAAATAAACCCTGTTGTTTAAGAAGTATTTTGTTGGCATCTAAAAAGAAGGTTAAAAACAATGACTCACGTCAAAGCTACCAATAAAATACCTGGTGTAATAAAATTTGTTATTTTTGAATTTTTCTGTTCGTTACTTTCGATTGTTGTGAATACATTCTGCGATCTAGTGCGCTTTTAGTGGTTCGATTAGTGACATTTGGCGATATTGTTTCAATATCTTTAAATAAAATGAACTTAGTTTAGAAAAACGTGTGCAGATACAACGTCACCAATAGCTTAGTTTCGAGAAAATGATATTGACCTCCTTGACTGATATGCGCAATCACCGGACCTGAACCCCATAGAGAATGTATGGGGTTTATTGAAGTACAAAATAAGGCGCCACACAATTACTTCAAAAGAAGAGTTAAAGGATCGCTTATGCCTTGAGTGGAATGCTAAAAATCCCGAAGACTGTAAAAAGTTTGTGGGGTCTCTACCAGAAAGGCAAAAGGTGGACCTACTATATATTAATTTTTTTGAATAATAAACATTATAGACCTATAAGTTGTTTCAAATTATTTTAATTTGATATTCTTCAAAAAACTCAAAGTTAATCGGGATGTTCAATACTTAAGGTCGTGACTGTATAAAGAAAATCATGTAAATGTAAATCATGATTTCTATTCAAATTTTAGATTGAATCCTTGTGATACTCATATATTTGTCCCAATTAAACAATATAGCCAAAATGGCAGCGGTTCAATTCTATGGTAAAGTTTGCTGTTAGAGAGTGATATTAGGGGAATTTTACTCGATTAGTGCGTGAATATGTTTCGTAGCTCAAAATTAGTGGAAAACCCTTTTAAATTTATTGAATAACAATTGCTAATAGTCTTCCGATATGTTCCAGTTCCAGATGATCATCTTGAAATTCTTAGGAGCACAATAGGCGGTTTAACAATCTGATAAATAACTAGGAAATTCTTACCCAGCACCACTATAGTCTTAGAGTAATCCGAAAATCTCATTCCAGCTCGTATACTCAACTGTATTTCAATCAAAGCCAATGCTATTATCATAGAACCATTAAATATGCTAATACCTCTATACATATAGTACCAAATTTTATAGTAGAAGGTATTGTTTTTATCTAGCGGCGAGAAAGCTATGATTCTGAACATTAAATTGACATAATGCACAAATCTCTCAGATTTCATAACGAGACGGTATCTTCTTTAAACATTTACTTTCTGTTTCTAGTAATCTAACTGGCTACAACTTTGTAAGTTGCGCAATAACGTGGTTTTATATCTTCGCTATTCCAAATACGTATTTAAGAACGTGTAATTTATAACAATTACCAAGTTAGTTTGTTATTTCTTTTTATTGTTTCCCGAAGCAATTATTGCCGAGACAGTTATCTCGAAGGGTAGGCAATTTTATTGGTAATAGGTGGAAAATTATGGGAAAGTTTATAATTCCAATTACACATGCTGACCTGGGTTATGGAATTCTCTTGTCTTCTTGAAACTAGTTAGTTTGTTTCCTGAAATGATGTATTAAAGCGACCCAGTTTAACGCACTTACTTGAATGGATATAATGCATTGTTAAACGTAATAAAAAAAATATTTTTAATGCTCCTGGTATTATGAGAAGAGAAATTACCCTGCCCATAAATCATTCTACGTTTTGCATTGTAGTTTGAAATATGGGACAGTCTCACAAGCAATATTAATTGATGTTTCTCATATATAGGCATTCATTGTAAAATAATAGAAGCATCTTGCGCTAAGGCAACATTCACAGGTTTAAGCAGAGTAATAAATTAGATGTAATTATATATAAAATATTTCGAAATACTTTTACGAGATATTACCATGTTGTTACAAAGATTGTAAAGTCTGTGGGGTTTTATAAAACACAACTGCATCAATCGTCTCCGCTAATTGATTGTCTCCATATACTATCTTCAACTGCAGTGCGACTGCGGACCGAAATCGCCCGTTGAGGATGCAATCGCCTCAATAGAAACAAACATTAGAAACTTAGATGTAGCTACAAAAGACTTCGTTAGAAACGCGTGCAAAATTCAGATTTCTAGGAATTTAGAAAATGATAAAAATTGCGGCCAAGATAGGAGGAATTTAGGAATTATTAAAAGTCTGAGAAATAAAAATTGTTTTTACCTTAAAGCAGATAAAGGAAATAAAATAGTCATTCTGGACAAACCGGATTATTATAATCGCGTCAACACTATGTTAGCGTCAGGACCGTACAGAGAATTAAAGAAAAACCCCCCTACCGTCAATGATTAGAATCACTAAAGATACTATCAAGGACTGTTCCAACTTAATCAATAATAACCTGAAATTCAAAATAACAAGTTCAAACCCTACCATTCCAAAAATGTATTGTCTTCCAAAAATTCACAAACCAGGTAATTCCATGAGACCTATAGTATCCGGCATTGATTCTCCAACATACAAATTGTCCAAATGGCTAGTGAATGAATATAAGAACTTGCCTCATAAAGTAGATAACCTATGTGTAGAAAACTCCGTAGATTTTGTAAATAAAATTGAAAAGACTGAATTAAAAGATGGGGAAATCCTTATATCATTCGACGTTTGTTCATTTTTCCCAAGCGTACCAATTCCAGAAACTCTGGAGTATTTGGTTGAATTTTTGAAATTAAATAACGTAGATGACGTAAAAACCGCGGAATATAAAAGGTTAACTAAATTATGCATGTCACAAAATTGTTTTCAAATAGGCGGAAAATGGTTCGAACAGGTGGAAGGCACGGCGATGGGTAATTCTTTATCTCCTTTTATTGCGAACCTTTTCATGAGCAAATTTGAAACGAACCTGAAAAAAGAAACCAAATTTTCCCGAGAATTTGGCTTAGGTATGTAGATGATATTTTCGCGGTGTTTGATACCAACAAACATACAAGATTTTCTAGCAGAACTGAACTCAAAATTTACCACGATCAAGTTTACTTTTGAAGAAGAAGTGAACAATCGCCTTCCGTTTCTAGATACTCTAGTCATACGCAACAACAATCAATTAGAAATAGACATCTACAGAAAAGAAACTAATTCCAACAGATTCATCACGTTTGATTCGCACCATTGCGAACAACAAAAAATGTCCGCGATTAGTTTTCTGGTCAATAGACTCGTCAGATTTCCGCTAAACAAGAGCAGGTATGACAAAGAATTAAAGTATATCAAAGATGTAGCGAGGTACAATGGTTTCTCTATGGATGTCGACCGTATTTTGAGAAAGGTCCAATACAAACAACACATCAGAAATTCCACGACCTTGACATCAACAAACACCGGTAATAAGAAATTTATAACTCTTCCTTTTCACCCAACAGTAAAAGGGTTAAGTAAAATTTTCCGACAACTAAATATGAACGTGTCTTTTGCGTCAAAAAACAACTTAAAGAATCTCTTAGGGAGTCACAAAGATAAACCGGAGACGGTAAAAAGGTCTGGAATATACCAAATCGCATGCAATGATTGTGAGAAACTTTATATTGGACAAACAAAAAGGAGTATCGAAACGGGTTCAAAGAACATATTAGACGCTATCGTTTCGACAAACCTGAACTATCAAGCGTAGCAGAGCATATGGTAATATCCGGACATAAGATTGATTTCAAAAATCTGACACTACTTAAAAACGTGAACTCGTATAGAGAATTAGACGCGTGCCAAACGATATGTATGAAAAAGAATGGAAACTTATTGAACAGAGAACCACCCCCAATTGCACACTCGAGTTTGATGGATTTGTTACCATAGGCCCTGTTAAAGATACGGTTCGCTTTCGGTCCATCCTTTCCCGAAAAAGGCATTAGACCACCGAGTAGATTGTAAATAGTCATATGTTTTAGAAATTTTAGAGCCTGCGTAGAAAATAATTTGCATGTGTGATACAGTTTTTGCTTTCAGTCGGTAACACGGTTGACAATGGGAGCCCACGTGCTCTCGAAACGCTGCGTTCCACATAATTAATAAATTTGTGTGAGTGGAGTTTACTGCTATACCTGTGAATTGCAGAGCGTGGTTCTTTTTGTGCCTCTTGTGTTATAATGAATAAAACTAAATAAGGGAGAACTCTAGAACTCTAGAACTCTAGAACTCTAGAACTCTTGCAGAAAGTCAACATCAATGAAGGTGTTAACACCGTCATAGATGGCTGTATCATCGGCATAAACTGATAAAAAGCAGTTAATAGATTTTAGCAAACCATCGATATATATTAAAGAGCAACGGGTCTACGTTCGATCCCCAGAGTACTCCAGAGGTGGAGTAAAAAGATCGAGATTAAAATCCATTAAAATAAACGTAATTAATTCTATGAAGAAGATACGATCGAACGATAGAAAATTTCTGCTGATATCAAAACAATTCAGTTTATCCAGCAAAAATCAGTATAAATAACATCGAGTTGGACCACCCTTATCTACCGTCTCAACTATCGTTTGAGAAATCTGTGCTAAGTTAGTTACGTTTATAAATTAAGACTTCAGAAACCTTCGCGAAAGAAGAAATTACAGCCACAGGTCTGTAATTGCCAATATTAGAATTATCGCCCTTTTTCAAGGTTGGCGAAATTCTGGCTACTTTCCACATATCAGGAAACGTACACGTGTGTAGGGCTAGATTAAAGATTATACACAGAGAGGTGGCAAAGATGCCCAGCTGTGAATTTGCCCTCTAAATTCTTGACGCGTTGTATTACTTCCTCTACCGAAATAGACTGCGAACACAATTGTGGTAAGTTGGAATCAATATCTGGAAGATCAAAGTCCAAAGATTCGGGCAGAAAAACACCCGAGAATAATGTAGCGAAAGCCTTAACTATCGACGTTGAATCATTGTATTCGTTAGTGCCATCAAAAACTTTACCAAGAATTCTGGTACCACCCCGCATATAACGGGCCAATTACCAAAAAGAACGTGATTTTTTTGTAAGACCCAATTCGCTATTGCGAACATATGAATTATAGACTAAGCTAATGTCCGTCTTAACCAATTTACGTAAATCTCTGAAATTCAAGTCTATAACAACTGGCATGTGTCGTTTTCCATCTTTTTGTGATTATAGGCCTTCAGTTTTAGGTTTTTTTCTTATAGCAGGGGAGGATCAAGTGGAGTTGCGAGTCTTACAATTTGAACCAATTCAAGATAGTATACAGTTTGTTGTAAAAATCCTGTACAGCCAAGTTAACATTTTGGTGACTCGTAAGATATAACCCATTGTTTATGGATAAATTAGAGTAGGGGTTATAATAATTTGCTTTATAAAAATTATATCTAAGGTTATTGTTGGAAGGAAAGGGAAATACTTTAGGTTCAGTAATATCTAGAGCGGGATGGTGATTATTTTCAATTAAGGGAGGGAGAAAATCATGCAAAATTTCCACTTCAGAATCAAAATTAGACAAAGATACAGAAAACTAAAATGTAATATAATATTTATTCACTTAAATTAATATTTCACCCTTTGGCAATTTGGTAATACTTTTGTGACCAATATTTCTAGATTTTCTTCGTAGAATGCCCCATGAATATTTCTGTATTTAAATTGATAACTCGTTTGCGGCTTAATGTGCACCTAAGTATGTATGTTGCAAGGTATAATAATACGAAATTAACACGGAGCTATTGACATACATCTAGAATCAAGTTTACAATTACATCATTACACGTTTACATAATTAAATATACAGTGCCAAAAGGTAAGGCATAAACGCGGATACGAATTATTTACTACGATGTCTGAATGGTAATTATTCAAGTTATGCCTGCTGTAATCTCTTGCTTCCTTAATTTTAACTTTTAGATGATAATATTATTGATAATCCTTTTACTACTGTGAAGTCCCATACTAAGTGATTACGCAAACATAATTAAACAGAATTTGAGTTCTTTCGAGTGAAAGAAGGACATGTTTTTATTGACAATTTTTTTCAAAGTCATGTTTTACAGTATTACATGACTTCTTATCAGTAATAATTGACTGATTATTAAAAATTTGCTGGTTTAAGCTTATAGCGTTTCTGGCTGATTATTTAAACTTGTTTAAAATTTGTGGTGTTATAAATAAATGCTACTTAAAACGATACCAAAAGAAATAAACCTGAAGATGGATACATGAAAACGAATTGTCAAATTATCTAGATGACAATTTACTGAAAATAATAACAGACGCTTTACGATTTTTTATATCTCCTTAATTAAGCTTGGGAACAAAATCAAAATGAAACCTATTTTTACAAACGTATATACAGGGTGGCATAGGGAAACTTTGAATGTGGTAAGGGCATGGAACTGTTCCCGTCTGTCAAATTCAGATCCTAATGATACTTGGTAGGTAAGTAGAGTATGTTGATACTTGAAACTAAATATTCTTTATCTGTGCTGAGGGGGTGAAACACCCCATCGAAAATTCACAGATTTACACTTTTCTTGATTTAATTCTTGAACGGAAATACATAGAACAAAAATTTAAATCCAAATGTTGTACCTTCTCGAAGGGTCTCTCAGGGCACGTAAATGTGGTATATACAGGGTGTTGCATTTAAGCGCCACCCCCTTATGCTAGAGCTGATTGTAGTAATGTGGAAAAGAAATTAACACAAGTTGTTAATATTTAACATCCTTTACTGATTTTAAAGCGTTTTTAATTATACAGGGTGTTCCAAAGGTGATATTAATATAAGCACTTATATCTTATGCTATGCACGTACTACATATACATACATCAGAAAAGGGAAACACTTACTCTATATTTCACAGGTATAACAGTAAACTCCACTCCACACAAAATAACTAATTATTCACATTGTCAACCGTGTTACCGACTGAATGTAAAAACTGTATCACAAATGCAAACTACATCTTACGCAGGCTCTAAAATCGCGGAATATAAAAGGTTAACAAAATTATGTATGTCATAAAATTGTTTTCAAATAGGCGGAAAATGGTTCGAACAGGTGGAAGGCACGACGCTGGGTAATACATTATCCAGTTATATTGCGAACCTTTTCGCGAGCAAATTTGAAACGAACTTGAAAAAAAGGAGTATCGAAACGAGGTTCAAAGAACATATTAGACACTATCGTTTCGATAAACCAGAACTGTCAAGCGTAGGTGGATGGTGGTAAAATCCAGACATAAAATTGGTTTAAAAAATCTTAAACTTCTTAAAAACGTAAACTCGTGTACGAAACGATATTTATGAAAAAGAACGGAAACTTATTGAACACAGAACCACCCCCAATTGCACACCCGAGTTTGATTGATTTATTACCGGAAGCCCCTGTTAAAGATACGGTTCGTTTTCGCTTCCTTACCTGACAATACACGCATACCAGAGACCACCCAATAGTTTGTAAATACTCATATGTTTTAAGAAATGTTAGAGCCTGCGTAGGAAATAATTTGCATCTGCGATACAGTTTTTACATTCAGTCGGTAACACGGTTGACAATGGGAGCCCACGTGCTCTCGAAACGCTGCGTTCCGCATAATTAATTAATTTGTGTGAGTGGAGTTTACTGCTATACCTGTGAATTGTACATCCACATAGTCCTTGCAATCGTTATTAGTTACTCTATCTAGTCCCACTTCATATAGTTTAGGCAGTTCACTTTGTTTCGCATTAATTAAATTAAATTAATTAATTAAATTTTGTTGAAGTACATAACCGCAATCTCCAATTGATATGGTATCAGATGAAGCTGTTGTTAGTCTAACTGAATATAAATAAAACCAGACAAAAATTGACACATTGCCGTGTATGGTTGCTTGTTAACCTAAGTATTGAAACGTATCACATTTTTTTAAAACGACATATTTACAAACCACATCCTATTATTTGCAAATTCATAGTTAAGGTATTGTTGTCTTCTAATACTAATTCTAAGGATACATATAAACAAGTATATAATGTAGATAACGTTGTGGTTTTATAATACAACATTTATATACCTCCTCGACGAGTTTAAAATCAAGCATAAATCGCGTATGAAGGCGGTGCTACAAGTGCATCTAACACGGTCCTATAATATGTAATATAATTAGTATTAGAATATAATATCTGTATCTTTTATACTTATGTCTGTGCTACTGATAGTACTAAAAGAATCTGCAGGCAAGTTTAGGCACCAAGTACAACGAACCCTATTTCGACCTGCAAACGTTGTTATTCAAACCTCATCTTCAGGTAAATTAACCACTGATTTATGTAACAATTAGTTTCTTAATATTTACTTATCATGCATTTGGTTAAAAAGTCTTATACTTTTAGACTTACGTCACTGTCCACATTCTTTGAAGAAAGAAGTTCCATCTAACAAATAAATACTGACGATACCAAAGAAAATAACACAACCAATGGACGTCTATGGATTTCGAATATGGAAGGGATTTAATCAATGATATTCTGACCTAGCTTTTATCTCAATTTATTATGTTAATCTCCATTTGCGAAATAATTTTCTAAAATTGTAATCACTAAATACACAATCAATTATCGTCCTCTAAATATATCAATTTGTTTGCATATGCCTGGTACATGTCCGGTTACGAGGGGAGGTCCAGAAGTTAGTGGATTGAAAGGGTTTTAAATAAAATAAAACAATAAATCTATTTTTCCTTTTCAATATAATCACCCTTAAGCGCAATACATTTATTAGATCTATGAATTAATTTTTCTAAACCATCATAAAAATATTTTTTATCTTTCGTCTCAAAATTGCCTCCTTTACCTCATTGTCATCGGAAAACTTTCTTCCACGTAAGTCTTTTTTTAAATTGGGGAACAAATAAAAATCACAAGGTGCCAGGTCTGGACTGTAGGGTAGATGGACTATTGATTGGAAGCTATGCTTGTGCAGAGCAGCCATTGCAACTTTGCTCTTATAAACCGGCGCATTGTCTTGCAAGAGCAACACGCCCTTGGTCAATTTTACTCGACGTTTTTCCTTGACGACCTCCTTTAATCTTTCTAATATCGCTGCGTAATATTCTCCGGTTACGCTCCTATCTTTTTCTTTGTAACCAATCAATAATATCCCCTCACAATCCTAAAAACAGTAGCCATCAACTTTCCAGCCGATTCTGACACTTTGAATTTCTTTGGCGGTGGTGTCCCCTTTTCATGCCATTGCATGAACTCCTGTTTGGACTCAGGCTCAAAGTGGTGAACCCATGTTTCATCTCCGGTAACAATCCGCTCCAAAATCTGTGCAGATTTGTCTCCACACAGCTCCAAAAATTGTTTGGACGCACAGACGCGCTGCTGTTTCTGCAGCGGCGTGAGTATTCTCGGTACCCATCTTGCACTTTTGTCAAACTCAGGTGGTCATGTAGGATACGCAAAATGGTGATATCTGATACTCCAACTAATGCAGATAATTGTTTTTTTCTTCAAACGGGCATCTTGCAGTAGAAATTTTTCCACGTTTTCGACGATGTCTGATGTGGTGGCCTCAACTGGCCGTCCTGCGCGGGGGTCGTCTTCAATTGACTTCCGACCATGTTTAAAAAGACCATGCCACTTATAAATCATTGATTTACTAGGGCACTGTTCCCCATAAACGGTTTCCATTTCATTCAATATGGTTTGAGCGTTCTTTCCTTGCTTTGTAAGGGACTTTATCACAGCACGGTGTTCAATTCCTCCATAGTTTCAGTTTTCTTCCGGATTGACTTGTTTAGCAGGCAACTAAACGACTGACTCTATAGGGCTGCAACTTAACCTGTATACTAATGATGAGTCGCCAACCAGAATGACACCTAGCGAGCGTCCCTATCCCCACTACATCCCCTCCATTCCATTAACTTCTGGACCTCCCCTCGTATATAGAGGATCGACCTGGATTATTCGAACATGCTATGAATTTTACCTTTTCAAACCAAGACCTTTTGCATTCAAACATTTTATGCTTTAAGCATTTTTGGAGGACTTTCATTACCACAGAAAATCATAAATACCTAATTTAAATTCGCATTAAAATAAATACTTCATCATCATTAACACTAAGGATTAGTTATCACCTGTAAACCAATTCTAAAAGGGACAAAATTGCGATTATCTAAGTATATTTCTTAAGTAGAAATTATTAGTTTTATACGTGTTGCAACAATCCTAGGATGATCTCCCAACTATTTACTTTTCCTACATATATTTGTGACTAATCAACTACATAATATCGAAATCGTATTAAAATGGTAATCTTCTCAGCTTCGTTTTATCAAAAGGTTAAAGCAATTGCAAAATATAATTTTCTATTGAATAACTTAAGACGCTGATGCTTAATAAGAGCTAATTTAGAAGCTATCAACAATTAATGAGATCGAGCAACTTTGCTATTATATTCCTATGCAATACGTGTGTGTATATACCTCGGCTTCTGTTATGCAATGGAAAGAAGATGCGCTAGATTAGTGAGATACATACACATAATATACCTATATACCTTCAGATACGCTGAGATCGTTTTCTATCGCTATGGAGGAAAAGTGGGTTAAGTGTTGACATCTTTACGAGTATAAAGCTTATTAGGTCCATGAGAATTGAAAGATCTCAGAATGTATATTCTGATTACAAAATATAGAGGACGATTATCATATATTATATGACAATATGTATAGATATGTAGGAGAAATATATTAATACAAAAATTATCAAAGAATTGCTCTATAGTGGAGAAACAGATTTGATTGTAAAAACGATTAAAAGTTCACCACGCAAATAAAAAAGACAGCAGGGAAAAGGCTTATAATGACATTGACGATCTCGTCAATTCTAGGATGAGATTTGAAATGACTGTTGTTTCGATCAATATTAAAGTTAGACAAACTCCAAAGGCTGTAAAAATGTACTGGCCTAGAAATTTTAGGATTTTAGAGATATTTCGACAAAATTTCAGCACTTTCTAGAAAAAAAGGTTAATGCCAATGACTGATAGTACCTCAAGCATGTTTTGTGCGGGACGTTCCCTTAAAAATATGTGTAGTAACTAGAGCTGCAGATCCGAGCGCTTTCGTAGTAGTGTACGGCTAAGTTACTATCAATATTAAAAATAATGAATTTAATTACTAGGAAATTGTAATGTGTGCTGTCTATGGATGCAGGATACCTCCATTAAATGGACAGTTTCTCATGGTCCCGACCGGCTCTCATATAATTTCCATTGTATTAACTCTTTCTTGGACGGACATTCTCTTGAATGGACGCGGACACCAGAAAATGTTCTCTTAACCCGACAAAAAATAAAATAAAAAGAAACGCCTTATCTTATTTTCTTGCATTTCTCGTCTTGGCCATATCCTACACGAAATTTTGGGTATGAAAAAGCTTTCAGCGCGATGGCTACCGCTTATACTCAAACCGCGTTTTTATGCACACACCGAGTTTTCTTGTCGATTCCGGAAATATTTCAGTTCGCCCTCGTATAGGCTAGAAAAGGCAAAATATCCAAACAACATAGCTTGATCATCCACGAAGTTAAATTATCACACCCTGGTGAACTAGAAGGAGCGCTTCCAATAACATCAGGTACATCTGCAATTGGAACTGGTAGAAAACTTAAGTTCATGGAATGTACTACTAACCTAGTCCCCAGCGACTTTTTCCTTTTCCCAAGCCTGAAGAAATCACTGGAAGTAAAGAGATTTTCTTAAAATCAGGTGGTCATCGCGGCTACAGATTGCTATTTTGCAGACCTCAAAACATCTTACTTTTCCGACGTCTTGAAGAGACTAGAGCACCATTTGAAAAATTGTATTGATCTTCGAGGAGACTATATCAAACAATAAAAGTTTACGGAAACGTTTCAGGCCGCCCTCGTAATGTTCAAATGTTTTTCTGTATGAAATCCCAAATGATAAGTTTTAACTTCGTGTAGAGCTACCACCAAGTTATAATTATAAGAGATCTAACGCTTTATTAAAACATGATAAAACATTAAATATGTCAAGGAACATGATTACATACAAATATATATGTATGTAGTTTATATAACATTATATTATTTCTTTTTGAAGAAAGTCATATAATTTTTTTTGTATTAAATACGTATTTAGGTTAAATATCTTTAGGTTTTGAGTCTTATGATGCTGGAGATTAGATTAGGCTAGATTAATTTAGGGACAATCCCCTATAAGAAAACCTGTAAGGACGCGTAGTTTATTTCTACTTAGTTCTAGCATGGTCTCTAGAAGTATCCAAGGAATATCTAGGAATGTCTCAGACCAGAAGTTCTCCGAGTATCTCCTCCCTGTCTTTGAGTTATTTTTTACAGGTGCTCATCCCTATACCACAGAACGGTTCCAGTCCCACAAACTAGGTTATGGCAACCACATAGCTTAATATTAAGTATATCTGCGATAATAAAATGCAGTTCCACTCGTCTCATTGAAATTAAAACTTAAAAGTCCTTTTTGAAGACGTTAATTAGAGTCATTTTAAGAACTTTCGCTCTAATTTTTCAGACAAGTAAATATTATTTGAAACAACTGATACTTTTGTTGAAAATAGTCCATTTACAGAATCCCGCGTTATATCCATAGTATTGAAAGAAACCAGGGGTTCCACGATGAAAGTGGACGTTTATCAAAGAGATTAACTAACGGTGGTGTGTCATTTATGTTAAATCACGCCAATCAATAAATACACCGGGTGAATTGGCTTATTTGGTAACAGTTACTTAAACCAGTTTATAGGATTATCCAAATCTCTAACAGATAATTAGCAATTTAACGAAACATGAAAAAGATTTTATTTCAACACAGAATAAAAGCATAACCTTATATTATAGGATAATAATCACCATAATACTACATCTGTAATAGATAGCAACAACAACGTATTGACATAAATGTCAAGTGGAATCAAGCATATTTAAATTTTGCATTAACGAATTATCACAATGGAGTTTATTGATATTGGCCGATTCTCGTATAACACGAAAGTTTACGTCAGACTTAAAAGCTGTGTCAAATTCGTGACTTTGTTTAAGAACGATTTCGTGTATCGGAATAATTTGTATGTCTTAAAAACCTTGTTTTCGGTAGTAAGCATATAAATAGCATAGCGTATACTATCTATGACGGAATTGTAGATTATAATAATCATTATAGTCAATTATCTCCTTAGTTAAAAGTTAAAATGTTAATGTTACAAAGTTTTTTTTATCTATGTATATATATATTAGTATTTAAAAGTGCCAAACCACTTTACAGAACTGCATACGTTTTGCTAAATTATCTTTATCTTCTCACGCTGACACAAAAGCTTTAAATTAAAGCATTAAAACTCAGGAAGTAGGTAATGCATTTCATGAAAATAACTGAGATGGAACGATTATATAACATTACAAAAGAAAAATAAATATTTAAACACTAATTAGCAAATTCTTTGCTAAGAAGATGTTATATGAACAACTAAGAGCATCTGTTCGCAAAGGAATCTTTATCTTGAGAATTCATATTTCTCGATTACGTGTGAAAAACATATAACATATAACGCCGATATGCTTTCTTATTCTTTTCTACGCAAATGTTGCATATTTACATTCATTCTATACACTAGGCAATAGGGATTTCTTTTCGTATATACGAGGGTCGTTCGGAAAGTAAAGAACGTTCCGTTTTCTCACGTAACCGCGACTTTCCACCGCCACCTCCGAGGCACCACTGACCTTGATACTCATCCGGCCCATCGAAAATGACAGTTAACTGAGGTTTATGGTAATGCGATGAACAAAGCGTGAATTCGGAAGTGGTGTGTCACGTTGGATGGCGGACGATGAAGATCGTTAGGACCGGCCCTCTGGGTGACTGATGTAAAACTAGGATTCAAACAAAAATTCTAGAAATAAGGCGTTTTACAATTAGTAAAATGAACTCATTCTTTTCAGATATTTCAAGAATTGTATTCTATGGTATTGTTAGTGCAGATCTGGCTATAATAAAGTGTGTGCCAGGTGTGTTCGTCGAATTCTGTCAGACGAATACAAAACTAAACGAATGGTAGCTACATTGGCATGACGTTTTGGATCACATTGTCGTTTAATTATATCTAATAAAAATGCCCATAGAAAAAAAACTCCACAATATTATTGGTTTCATTAAGAGTTTCCTGAACTACAGTGATTGGAATGAGCTTCGGTTTTGGGCGTTTAGTTTTTATTTTAATTTCCACCGTTTTGTTAAAACCATTTTTCCAGTTTTCTTTAGAATGTGAAATTTTTAAGTTGGTTTATTGGAAAAAAAATGTGCTTTTTTTGTATTGAGCGAACGTGCATGATCCTTTACCTGTATAGGTGTTTTCTGATCCACATGTTCTTTAATCTTGTCTAGAAGAATTCAATAGTGTCATATGATTGTAGTGCATACTTACATAATTAATATTATTATTGCATTATTTTTTTCGCTTTGAACCTGAAATGTTAGACGGATTTTTCTTTGATTATTGTTACTATTTTGTCAGAATTATGAAACGAAATAAATTTGTATGCACTTAATAAAAGAAAATTAATATTTGTTTGCTGGCGTAATTCGCTAGTACTTAATTAATAATATAATAGTTGTAGCGGCTCAATGGTCTAGGGGTATGATTCTCGCTTTGGGTGCGAGAGGTCCCGGGTTCAAATCCCGGTTGAGCCCACTTTTTTTTTAATTTTCAATAATATTTTTTATTTATTAGCAAAATAGAAAGTTATTTTCCATGACAATTTTGGAAAGGACACTAAAAACCAAAAATAATATAAAAATAAATATGTTGTTGACCAATTTTAACTTCTAGAAGAAGATGAAGAAGGTGTTATCGAAATACAACATTACAGTGCGCACTGGCATCGGGCACAAGAATCTAGAACAACAGATTACAACCGCGAAAATATTACAATCATTACACTGTCGTCCAAATTAGTTCAGACACGCAAATAAATTTAAAAAAGAAAGAAAATATTCAGTCACTTTTCCAAAACTAAAAATTTTTATTGCATTTTATTAATAGGGATTAAAATTAAAGCATAAAAGTAATTCTAACTAAAAATAAACAAAAACTTCTTAAACATTCCGTTCATCAAAGAAACTTCCTTTTGCACGAAGAACAGCTTTCACAATCCGAGGCATCCGTTCCATTAGTTTTTCAATGACTCTATTTGGCATATTAGTCCATTTCTCCTGTAAAATGTTCCACAGGTGGCCTCGGTTTTCCTCTCGGCATTTTAATAACTTTGATCAAGTTCACACAAAAAAATACGGTCTTAACACTAACGCACGCATAAGCAGGTTTATTTAGAAACTAAAGCCTTTACCAATATACAGTGAAATCTCCCTTGAACGGACACAAACGGGACCAACTGAAGATGTCCGTTCAGGAGGGGTGTCCGCATCAAAGAAATATGTAGTAGATACAACAAAAATCTTGCTTAGCAATACTCTCGATATAAAAATA
Source organism: Trypoxylus dichotomus (assembly GCA_023509865.1). NCBI lineage: Eukaryota > Metazoa > Arthropoda > Insecta > Coleoptera > Scarabaeidae > Trypoxylus > Trypoxylus dichotomus. The sequence continues at coordinate 3,689,185 of CM042082.1, forward strand.
AGATAAGGCGTATGTTTTTATTTTATTTTTTGTCCGGTTAAGAGAACATTTTTTCATGTCCGCGTCCGTTCAAGAGAATGTCCGTCTAATACAATGGAAATTATATGAGAGCCGGTCGGGACCATGAGAAACTGTCCGTTTAAGGGAGGTGTCCGTGTAAGAGGGGTGTCCGCGAAGGGGAATTTCACTGTATTTCACGAATCTGCATCTACCTCTAAACCTAACGAGTTGTTCATCTATAGTTACATTTATACCCGATATGATGCAGGTTTTGCATTGTTGGATAAATAAATTCTAAACGTGGGATATCATTGCTTTTTTATCGATTTAAAATTATAGCAAGTCAATAAAAGGAATCCGTCATCAATATATCTATTCCAAATAATTAGATACGCGGTCTAAATTTTAATCTTAACATTTCCTTTTCCCATTTTATCTACTCTACAAACCTAAAAAATCAATTTTACCACAATTTAAAGATATGCAACAAAATCAACTGGAAATACTGTTTAAGACGCAAAAGAAAAATTGTTTGCCTACGCTTTGATCTAGCAAAAAATATAGTAATTTCAGAACGTAGTATTTCGTTTGATAACCTTGATCTTTGATAAAAACAAGCAAAGCATGAACAGTAATTGCTTATGTTCTTAATTTAAGCAATCGAGACGCCTTTTGCCTCGATATATAACATTCAGCTTCGAAGCGTATTACTTCAAAATCCATCCATTCCACTTCAAAACCGATTCGTTCTGCAACCATATTATTCAACTCTAAAATAATACGCACACGTCGTTAACATTGTTTAAAATCATAAACACGAAAAAAGCGCCTATTAACCATTACGCAAGGACGTACTTCCGTTTGTGTACGCTATTTTGTTTTCGCTGCAGCAACACTTTCCACGTTCGCCGAAAAATGAAAGCACGTCCTGCATTGTCTTCGCTTTTTTATCACGTTCAAGTACGTTCCAGGCCAAATCTAACTTACGTTGTATTAGAAATGTTTCTACGCTACGCCGGGTCGCGTAATTCTAATGGTTTTAACGTCGAGCATCTCCGCGAAGAGGTGGAATCGTCGTTCCCCATTGTCTGATAACTCCCGTGTTACCTGCAAAGAAGGCATTAGATTCGGTTAAGAGTTAGTCGCCGGCGGGTTGCGGTGTTGTTCGGTTAATGCGATTTGCTTGGTGGTTCATAGGCTGACTGACTGACTTTGTGATCGTATTATTTAGGGGTATCTGGTGTTTATAATAATTTGGTATTGATCCGTGGAGAACTACATCAATTTTGGACGTTTGTGTCATCTCCTAAGCGATAGAAGGTATTTAGAAATTTAAATTTGATATTTATTTCAGTCAATTTAACACACCAACTCGACAAAAATGTTGCTATACAAAACTTTTGTATGTTATGCCTGTCATTTTGTTGAACTGGTGTATGTCAACATTTGCCAAAACATCTTATGCGAATACATCATATATGTTACCATGAAATAACCTTTGGAATTTGGCGAAATGAATTGTTAATCTGTAACAAGTCTTCCAATGTTTTACAAATTATTAAATGTTAAAACAAACGTAGATTGAGCAAGTGTCATGATGCAAAAACTGCACAATACTTTTTACGACATGGATCTGAATCAAAGATATAATGGGTTGGCGATAAAATCATTGCAGATTTTAAATGTAGATTTGAGTAGTGGTTCTATTGAGTGACTTCTGTCAATGTCGCAATTACAATGAAATCTCCCTTGAACGCACACCAACGGGACTAACTGAAGATGTCCGTTCAGGAGGGGTGTCCGCATAAAAGAAATATGTAGTAGATACAACAAAAATTGTGTTTTAATGAATAATGAATATATTAAAGAAACTGGGATATTTAAATCGTATAAGTATATAAATGTTTTTAAAATAAATAAGAAACTTTAAACTTAAGAAAAAAAAGTTTATTTCCTTTAGATATGTACATACGAAGTATAATATATGTACATAGATACATAGATGTAGTATGTAATACAAAACAATGAAATGAATAGTCACTTTAAGGACGCAAAAATTCATATATTGTTGTTTGTCTTCGATATTTCTTTAAAATGGCGTCTTGAAATCGTATTTCTAATTTAGAAATAAGCTCCAAAGACTCTGTATCTTCGTGATTTTCGACAAAACTTTTGAGCTGCTTGGTCAGGGTAATAGCTTTACCATAATTTGGGATAGCTTCTGTTGGCACTGGAACCTCATCGACATCAGAATCTTCGGAAAATTCTTGTATTTCAACTGGATTTGCAATTTTTTTGTTCTGAATCTTCAACATACAAATCTTCATCTTCGTTCAAAAAATCATTAAGATTTTCATTATCCGTCAGTTTCAATAAATTCTTATTTTTGAGGATATCTGAAAGTACGCTAAGAGGCAAATCATCTTCTAGGTCAGATGTATCAGCCTCAGTTAACTGGTATTCACTTTACATATTTACATGATTAAATCCTGATTTGCGGAAGCAATTTTGAACTGTCTCTTTGGTTACTTGGTCCCAAGCAGTTTTCGCCAAATAAACTGCATCCAGTGGTGTAATTTTCTTTATCAACTCAAAAGCTGTACCAGCAGTTTCAATGTTTACTAGCAGATGTTTTAGTATTAGACTTCGGTAATAGGTTTTAAAATTCTTTATAATCCCCTGGTCAAGTGGTTGGCAAGCAGATGTAAAATTAGGGGGTAAAAATAATATGTTTATATTATTTAAGCGAACGTCTTTCGGATGAGATCCCGCATTGTCTAAAAATAGCAAAATGTTTCTTTTTTCTTTAGCTATTTTCCAATCTGGGTCTTGCAACCACTCTGTCATAATTTGTCCTGTCATCCAAGCTTTCTTATTGTATTTCCAAGTTACAGGCAGGTTATTTATATTAACTTTTGAGCTGCTTGGTCGGGGTAATAGTTTTTCCATAATTTGGGATAGTTTCTGGTAGCACTGGAACCTCATCGACATCAGAATATTCCGAAAGTTCTTGTACTTCAACTGGATTGGCAATTTCTTGTTCTGAATCTGGACCTTCAACATACAAATCTTAATCTACGTTTTGAAGGAATCCCCTTATGCCGAGCTGCTGTAAACCAGTCATAACACAATTTGTCAATTTTGGTACCATCACCCTTCAAAAAGCTTCTTTTTTTCATTCAAATTGCTGTTCGACATCCACTTGTTTAGAAGGATTTCTTTATGTTTAATTATATCTGCAGCTTGTGTTTTTCAAATATTAAAACGCTTGGATAAGTTCCTTACACTTAATTTCTCTTTATTATAAATTTCAACAATCTAAATTTTTTGTTTAAGCGTGAGAATTTTTCTATTTGGAGCTATCTCTACAATGAATGTGTCGCCCACTGTGTCTTTTCCGCATAGACATCAGACTAATATTGAAACCAGGTTCAATCGAAAGCGTACACCCAAAGAATAAGAACGGTAAATCCCCGACCAACTTGGAGAAGTCCCTAATTCACACAGGCTGCATTTGTGCCGAAAGATTAAAGTCGGTAAATCTCCGGTTTACTCGGGGAAGTCCCAGTGAAATTGGCGCGCGGAGCGATTGAGAAATGCTATAGCAATACTCTCGATATAAAAATAAGATAAGGCGTTTCTTTTTATTTTATTTTTTGTCCGGTTAAGAGAACATCTTCTCGTGTCTGCGTCCGTTCAAAAAGGAGTTAATACAATGGAAATTATATGGGAGCCGGTCGGGACCATGAGAAGCTGTCCGTTTAAGGGAGGTGTCCGTGTAAGAGGGGTGTTCGCGAAGGGAACTTTAGCTTTCTTAAAAATCAAATTAAGCGATTACATGCTTTGTGAGATTTGATTGTGTGGGCGAAATTATTATTATTTCCTCGATTGTTTGGTATTCTCGCTATTTATTATTAGCTTGATAACGTTTTCCTATGCCTTCTAGCAAATTTTCAGCGTAAGACGTAGGTAATGAACGCCATATCTTTCTTATGCTAACTAGTAACGCGTACACTGTCTGCTTTGGTGTTTTGGATCGTTACCCCTTTATAGAATCTAGTTCACATTATCATTCTGAAACCAGACCTTGGTAGATACCAATGGTCCTTTTTTGTGTAATTAGTCCATCCGCTCAACTAAATTTGGTAATTTACTGGTGTAAAGAAGCATAACGTCCCAAAACCACGAACATTAAAACATCTCTATTTAGAGATGGACCTTCACTGCATGTTTTACAGTTCGTTCGACAATGCCTTGCTTCTTAATATCCGGGCCTAAAAGGAAGTCCGTAAACACCACATTCGTCCGGTCTCTGCCGATATTTTCCCATACCCATGTTAAGCGCGCTTGTCGGTGTTTATCCAGAGCAATGATCGGTGTTTGTCAACGTTTGCCAAAGCATCTTGTACAAGTACATCTTAAACGTTACCATGAAATATCCTTTGGAATGCTTTCCCAAGTGCATACATACGTACTAAAAAGTATAAACACAATCTCGTTTGTTCTTCTACTACACAATAAAACAAATTCGCATTTTCGGCGTTTTCAAGGTCGATTACTAATGCTAAACTAATTCCATAAACAATAACAACAATAAACAAACCGCAAACTAACGCCACAACTAGTGAAGAATGCAATTACCACAGCAATAACGGCGTATAATTATTTTAATATAGCAAGAGAACTATTATTCTATAAACTAAAAAGACATCCGTTAATTTGAAGCGGAGCCATTGAAGGTATACTAGTATTTTTGTGCAAACTTTGCATTTGGTAAGACATTGAACGACGTTGAGAAATTCAGATTGATTTATCAGCTTGTTTGTGTATAATGGACTTTAATTTAAGCTGTACCGGACGTTGTATTTGCAAGTAACTATTTAGGAATAGCCTAATTGAGGTTAATTTCATAATTTTCAAGATAGCCTGTATAATTTCTGCGTTCGTTTGTAATGGACGTAAACATATATAAAAGGATAAGTGTATTCTGTATTGGGTAAAATGTTTTGAAGGACAATTTGAAAATAATTTCTTAAAATGCTTGGACATTTATTTCTAATTATTAGAAATGACTTTGACATGCATACACGGAGATATTCAAATTACAGGCGCAATCACTACGAATATGATTTCTTCGTTTTCTGTTACAAGTCGTGCTTTAGCGCCGTTCCTTTATACTAAATATTCCCAGTTAGTTTAAATCGAGTCAATAATCAAAGTCGCTTCTATTTCGATTGTAGAATCCGGAATTGATGTAATATACAGGATGTCTCATTAAAAAATGCGTCTTAAAAATATAAGTCCTTATCCCCTTCGAAAATAAAGCTTGAACAAAATGAGATGGTTCTCCCGCTTAATAATGAAGGATACTTTCCGAAAATTTACGAAATTCTTGTTACGTTCTCCTGGTTTGAAGAACAGCGCCGCCGTAGCCTGCTCGTAAATTCCTGAATTACTTGACCAATACTTACTTGTAGAGTATGTTCGCTTATTTACTAGATGAAAGGTTGTACAGTGAAACTCAATGCGCACGCGCAAAAAATATATTTAAAAAATAAAATATATACACGGTTTCCACTCTTGCCTATGTACAGTTACAATGTACGTAAGATATACATATTTGCAATAATTGCAGTTATTCGAGCTCTCTTATACATGTAATGTACATTAGCATGTGTATATGTATGTTTTCTTTGGTAGCAATATAAAGTATTGCCTCAGCATGTACGTTGCAAAGCTACGTCTTAATTGTGTGTTAAAATGTTAAATTCTTATATGCTTCCGCTGAACCTTTGTTAGAGGCATGTACTAATGCCTCTATCTGTTTGCATGCACCACTACCTTTTTATAGGGGAGCCAACCCTATTTATTTCTTAAATTTATAAGCGTACCTCGGTGCTATGGTTATTTATATGTCCCTTTCCGGGAGCCTAATATATTTTCCTTGTTTTAAATTTGCCTAAGAGACTTGGCCCTGTACCATTGGCTTGTATTTGTACTTGAACCAAATACGTTCGTTATATTCACATTTATAGGGGAACCCACCCTATCTCTTAGAGCTTGAACGCCTGGTCGAGGGCGACAGTAGCGATAATAGCCGATCTCAAAACAAAAGTAATGTGACAGCTACCCAGGCGTTCTCGTTTGAAATAATACGCTATGTGCAATCTTCAGCTCTCTGCTACTGCGCCCCAAAGAAGGGAAAAAGCCAGTAGACAGCAAATGTGCGAAATGCGCACCGACAAGTAAAACGGAGCGATGATGCCGACATTACATATAGAAAAATGGTCCGTGAAACTCGTCCGCTACGACGAACAACTAAATGAAAAAATTTCTAAGTCCCGATACGACAAAGGACCGAACAAACGTACAAAAGACAACGGGCGCTGCGGCCGAAACGACCGTCAACAAGAAGCAGAGTGATTGTATTTGCAGAAGATGTCTATACATTCGCGCCGACAACCTTACCAAAGACTAAAAATATGTATAGACGACAACGGATACAGTAGTCTCGACGAACGATGATAGAAAATCGAGAATTTGTACTTATTAAAGAAATTTATACATGCGATCCGACAACCTTACCGGAATGACTCCCGCCAGAATCGTAACAGAAGACTAAATAAATGTATAGACGACAACGGACACAGTAGCCTCGACGTACGATAATAGAGAGTCGAGGATTTGTACTTAATAGAGAAATCTATACATGCGATCCGACAGCCTTACCAGAATAATTCCGCCAGAAATAAATGTATAGACGACAACGTCCTCGACGATTCCCGCCAAAACTAGAAAGTATTAGAAACTTTCAATAATCATCCGACGACGTTACTGTACACGTTACGACGAGGTACGAAAGGTGACCGAGAGTGCACGATCGCTAATACCTCGACCGTCGCGCGGGAGTTGACTGCCTGTGCTTGTATATATTAAATATTAAGAAAACTCCCATTATTTGTTCGTCGACGTTGCACTTAATGACTTTCAAATTAGGCACTTTTAGCTAAAGTAATGTGAATGGCCGGCTTGCATACATATACAATGCTTAATGTACATATATATTAAAATAAAATTGGATATATTCTAAGAGAGCAAAATAAATAAATGATAAAGATGAAAATAAAGTAATATTCTAAATGAAATTAAGGTAATAATGCTAACCCATGCGGTTGCAAAGAGGATAAAATCATATAAAATACATTTCCTTAGAAACTTAAAATTCATTTATAAAAACACAAGAACTATGTTAAGTCCTTAACAATTCTATGAAGTGCTCCATTTTATTGAACAAAACTGTAAATATCAAACAAAAATTTTAAACTAATCTTGTTTTTTTTTTGTTTATAATCACGTCGACATTGACCGACATACAGAAAAGAAACATATGCGCACGTGCACAAAAAACTATTAAGGTTGAGGATATTCAACGTTAAAAAGAAGACCACGTCGATAAGATTGCAAAAAATCCCATTTTCGCGTTGAACCATTCGAATTTCTCAATTGATATTCCACGTAACGTGACATCTTCATCGTTATCAATTGCGTTATGAATAATTCACCGACTTATCATCGATTCTAAAGATCAACTGTTATATAACGCGAAAACCTTTGAGAAACGAAATAAAAGCAAAAAACTAGAAACGACATTCTAGACTTATTTGGCGCATAGACGTTTTCATCCGAGAAAAATTATACGGTAGACATTCCGAAGTATATACGTTATTGTCAATAAGTTTAAGATTACCTTGAGAAGTCCATTAAAATTTAAGTAAGATGTGAGAGAAATGTGTGTTTTTGTTAAAAAATTATAATACTAATCTGGAGGAGATTATTTTATAAAATATACGTAAAATGTACGTAAATGATAGTTTTGTTAGAGAAATTCACCTCTGTGTTTTACTACGGTTTGGTACAACTTTGATATTCTTTTTACTAAATTATAAGTTTCTGTTTTCTATAATATATTCTTTGCTAAACTCGATGTGGGTACATTTCAATAGACCATTTCTTAAATAGGTTACTGGTTAGCTAGATTAATGACCATAGTTCAGGTTTAATATTTTATTCCTAACACAAATAAAATGTAGTATACCTATGGGTCACAGTGCTTATTTTATAGCTATGAAATTAATTTACTAACTACATGATATTGTTCTATAGGTTGTAGTCACAGTCTTACGTATGTATGTACAGTGACACACAGTGAGAATGATCCAGTGATCTATAATTTGCTAATAAACTGAAAATGTTAGGAAAAGTAAATTAAATATATTGTATGTGTCCAGGAATGGCTGTTATATAACTGTTATATCTGACATAAACATTATCGAAAATTTGTGGCTTATTCTTGAAGGAAAAGTGCATAGCCATTGAATATCCGATAGGGATGATCTAAAAAATGCTTTGTTACAAGAATGGAATAGTATTTCGCCAGATTAAACGCATTATTAATTCATTATTATTGTAGGTGCATCATTTTCACTGTGATGCTGTATATACAGGGTGGCGCAGGGGAACGGGAAATCTTGAACGTGACAGTTGTCAGCACTGTAGAGTCGGCAGTTGTTCGTAACGTCGCACAATTGTTGTGAACGCATTGCCATTTAGTAAACATGGATCGTTGGAGTGGTGCGGAACGTGCAGTAGCTGTGAGAGCGTTTTATGAAAGTGGTGATAGTGCGACTGTCGCGCAGAGAATATTTGGACAGCATTACCAGCTTGGACGTCATGGACGTGTCCCATTTGCGCATGCGATTACAACGTGGGTGCGTAATTTTGAAGAAACAGGATGTGTCTTGAAAAAGAAAGCTCCAGGTGGCATTCGAATGGTACGTACCCCAGAGAACATTGAGGCTGTTACAGCTGCAATCGAGAGAAGCCCTCGCCGCTTCGTTCGACAGCATGCATCTATGCTAGGGATTAAGCGACGAAGCTTACAAAGAATACTGCACGAATTACATTTCCATCTGTATAAGTTGCAGATTGTGCAACAATTACATGAACGAGACCCAGCGTCACGTATGGAGTTTAGTAGGTAGATATTCGCTAAAATTAACGAGGACGCGAATTTTGTTGGTAACATATGACGAAGTCCATTTCCACCTGAACGGTTTCGTAAACAAACAGAATTTTCTTTATTGGGCCCACGACAATCCATGTGAGTTACACCAGCGACCACTACATAGCGACAAGGTCACAATATGGTGTGCTGTATGGTAGTGCAGCGACAGTAACATCTGCTCTATACGTTGAAATGCTTCAAACATTCTTTACACCGAGACTGTACGAGCTTAATCTTAACATGGAAAACATGTGGTTTCAGCAGGACGGAACCACGTCACACACTGCTCGACATTCGATGGTAGCAGTTCATCAATTGTTTGGAAGACGCATTATTTCACGTAACGGTGACATTGAATGACCTGCGAGATCCCCTGATCTTAGTGTGTGCGACTTCTTCCTGTGGGGGTATCTTAAAGGCAAGGTGTACCGTACACGACCTGCAACAATCCATGAACTAAAGAGGAACATTCAACAAGAAATCACTGCCGTTCCCCAAGATTTGCTACACCGCGCATTCCAGAGTTTCCATAACAGGCTGTTAGATTGTGAACGCCGAATGGGACGACATCTTTCCGATGTCATCTTTAAAAAGTAAAGAGACACTTTTGTACATTTTGATTGTAAAAACATAAATGGCATGCTGCATACATGCACTTTCGTTAATAAATTACTAGTTTTATGAATTTATTCGTGGAAATGATGTTATTTCAAAATTTCCCGTTCCCCTGCGCCACCCTGTATAACCGCTGTAATGTTATCTGAATAGAATTCGAAATACCTGTTCGAATTAATTTTGTTTTATTTATGTAATACGTTTCTAGAATAGTACCTTTCCCAAATAATCAATTTTCCTAACGTTTTCCGCTTCTCACCAAATTATATACCACTGTATCACTTTCACTGTGCGTCACTGTATATAATTCCAGACAGGCATGAAGGAGGAGGCGTACTTCATGTTCGTTGTTAGAATTAGCAGACTTTTAATTTGCATATGTAACAGGACTTGAAATTCTACAATTGTTTCTGCACAAATACTTTGTCTGAATTCTAATGTTTGAGGAAGGTAGTGCATATAAATATGGCAACAGATTTCACATAGTATCGGTTGTAATTCCTTTTGAAAAATATCTGAAACTTCTTTTCTAGTATTCTTGTCAATACTTTTCCTGCGATGCTAGTTAATGTTATTCTTCTATATTCGTTAGGTATTTCTTTTTTTTATTATAATGTTGTTTAAGAGGTCAAGTAGTTCTTCGTTCATTTCAGCTGTGATTCCATCCTCCCCGGCCGCCTTTCCTAGTTTTAGTTTGCTAGCTGCTTCTCTGACTTCTTCGTCGCTTATTGGTGTGATACGTTCATCGTCGTTTTTTGTTTTATGCTCTTTTTCTCTTATGTATCCGTCTTGTTTTATTTTTGTGAGTTCTTCAAGGTACTGTTTCCATCTTTCCATTATCTCTTTTCCTCAGTTAGTATATTTCCTTTGTCATCCTTTATATTTTTCAATATCGGCGCCTTCTTCTGTCTCAATTGTTTTATTGTTCCGTAGAGTAATTTTTGGTCTTCTCTATAGTTATCTCTCAGTTTTATTCCGAACTCTCTCCAAGAATTTTCTTTGGCCTTCTTGATACTCTCTTTAGCTTCTTTTCTTGCCATTTTGTACGTATTGTAATCCTCCTCTTTCCTGGTATGCATATATCTGATCCATTTATTTTTCTTATCTTTCACTTTGAGTTGTATTTCTGCTGTCCACCATCTGCTTCTTTTTGTGTAGTCTTCAGTATGATGTTTTTGAATCTTATCCATTTGTCTTCTATCCCTATTTCGTTTTTAGTCTCTTGTTCAAATAGTTGATTTAACTTGTATTGGTACTTCTCCCGAATTTCTTCATCTTTCAATTTGTAGCTTTTTATTTTTTCATTAATTACTTTTTTCCTTTTGTCTTCTTTCGTCCTTTTTGAATTTTTGCTAATCTTCATCTGTAGGAGGAATTGTGTTTATTAACCCCTGATAATATTATGTACGTGTGCATTAAAATCTAGAAGAGGTAGTTGCTCAGCCACAATCATTAACTGGTTCATCAAAATTTCAACTTCTTAAATTTGAACAAATACTAGGTTTTGATTTTAAATTCTATGCTAGTGCATATATCTTTCAATGCTTTCTAAAAGATTATTAGACAAGTTTTATTATAATCGGGGCTTTTTTTTGCATTACATGCGTTTTTTATGTTGGATAAATGTTAAAACCACAAAAACTATTTCAGGTAAGCTATTTCTTTTCTAAATTCTAATATCGAGGACGACCAACTTAAACAGCATTGAAAGGAAAAAAAGATGTACAAAGAAAGAATTGCTAGAATTAAGTTAAACAAAGGCATTTGTCTTTATGCACATTACGCAGTTATATATATACATTACTTTGTGTTCATATGTGAAAGTTCAAGACATATACAATAATATTTATTAAACTGTAATTAAATCCTTACTGAGTATAAGACGCATGTCTGTCCTATTACAGCAAATGTTAAATGCTATTTATTTTTAGCTCTTTTTCTAGCATGATCCTTCCACACGTTAAAATCTTTAATAACAAAACAGCATCACTAACTTTTACCAAGTACAAGGTAAGACAATGGAAGCTGAAAATAGCGATGATAATCTTGACATTCTTCTCAATCATCCTGGATGCATTGTAAAGGGCAATTCACAACGCCACGATAATTCTTTATTAGATGGTTTCAAGCGTGAAACCTAGCAATAAGATCCGTAAAAAAAAACGTGCGATGCCTTGCTTTATGATACTTTTAATCAACAAAGGTGAAGAAACGGATGGTACAGCAATGCATGAAGTCGTGAAGTCGTGCCTAATTTTTGACCTTCTTCTTTTTACCGTTCTTTCAGTCTTTGAACGTTAAATAGTGTAATAAAGTGGAATACGCACCCACAAACTATAAACGGTTATCATCCTGCCGTAGTTAACAGTATTATTATACGTGGCATAAATAAAATAATCATGAGTTAGTATCATCGCTCTCTTCAATGTTGAATGAAACTATTTGAGGTGTGTGTATATTATTGAATAAGACGCAGATGTTAGCTTAAGTAGGTAATCGAAAATATGATCATTTGTTACTTTTTTCTGCTCCGAATTTGACAATTGCATTTGCAAGAACAAATCTTACAAAGCAGATCCCAGCCTATACCTTTTCATCGATTAGCAATAATGAATGGAAAAATCTTTGTAGATGCAACGAACATTAAATACCAGAGGATATGTGGATTGAGAACTATACCCCTGAGCTCTAAGAAAGAAAAAACTGTTTTACTTTTGGGATAGGTGCGTTTTTGAGAGGTAAGGGGTATTTGGTCATGGGTCTTCCAGAAAAGGAAAATAGCATAAATAAGATTAGATAATTCAAAGAAGTTGGTTTACTTAAAATTGCAAAGGAGATGTTTACCCATTCGAATAGCATGCCGTTGGCAGTTCATTCGATTGCACTCTGAACGAAAGGATTGCGAATTGCAAAACAATGGTTATATCTAGAGACCGGATTATATGCAAAGTGCATATATTTATTTGTTTATTATATTTTACGTCTATTTGTAGATGTCTTACACTGATTGAACTTAGTTAACGCTACTTAACTTTAATCAGTGTAATACATCTACATATAGACGTAAGATATAATAAATATATAAAATAAAATATATGCATTTTGCATATAATCCGGTCTCTAGTTATATCAAAAGAGAAAAAAGAAATACACATACAATTTGGAGAAACAGAAATATAAACAAATTAGAGGTTTCCAGTACTTAGGAATTACGATACATAAAAAGGAAGACAAGAAAAAGAACATAACAGGATTTATAAACAGAAAGGAAATAACAAAACAAACAAAAATGATGGTCTACAGAACAGTACTCAGACCAATTCTCATATTTGGATGCGAAACCTTGGTACTCAATGGTCAAGAAAAGAGTAAGATCCAAGCCCCAAAGATGCCAGATTGTAACAGAATCTCATATCGGCTTGACGACGACGCGATTGTAAGGACTGCATCTGAAAGCTGTTCAGCAGAATATTATGATTATAGCCCTGTATTAGATATATATATGGGCATACCTAAGGAACTTTCTCTATACATTTTCAAGGAGAGATACAGATGATGCACACAAACGCGAAATATAATGCCACTATTGCATCAAGAGAACTAAACTGCCACGATACTCCTAGTACAAATCCAAGAGCCCTCAGTGCAGATGATGAGACACTACTGATGTTAAAAGTTAATTTGGTGTCAAATAAAACGCCTACGTCCTTAAAGGAGAAACAACGATATAAAAGAACACCGTTATATCGATAATGATATATACACTACCGCTCAAAAGTGTTTAGGCACCCCTGTTTTCATGAATTATTCATATAGTATTATGTTTACCGAAAAAGCATTATAATAAAATGAAATACATATCTAAAATGTAGTTCAGTAAGATAAACACCCATTATATCGCATAAGGTTTACTATCATCTACCTGCACTTGGTCGGATTACCATAAACTGTTTATTGCGGTGCAATTACAATAACAATCCCTCTGAATGTACTGGGTAAATTTACTCATCTGTTAGATTGTATGTAATAATGTTTAAATCACCTTTCTAGAAGATTATAGTGAAATCTGTAACCTATGGTCAGTTGCAGTGTGGTATTTACTCTATTCACGTCGTGAGCGAAATATCGTGTGACAATTTTTTAAAATGTCTTCGCGAAGAGAAATTAGTACGGAAACACGTGCGCTCATAATAGCTTAGCATAAAAGTGGCATAAGTAATCGACAAATTGCCAAAAAAATGAAAATACACCACGCTACGGTTGACTATAACGTAAAAAAATATCGGGAAACTGGCAGTTTTCTCAATAAAAGACGGAGTGGAAGGCCAAAAGCGACAACATCTGCAGATGATCGCAGAATAGTGGTTACCAGCAAGTTAAATAGACGCAAAATAGCCCCTGAAATCACCTCAGAATTAAATGTTGGTCGCCAAAAACTAGTCAGAGTTTCTACAGTAAAACGTCGCCTACAGAAAGCCGGCCTCCATGGACGTATTGCGGTGAAAAAGCCATTACTACGTAAACAAAACGAGCAAAAGCGACTTAAATGGGCTCGTGAACACCAACACTGGTCCATAGAAGACTGGAACAACGTCCTACGGACGGATGAGTCCAAATTTGAGCTGTTCGGAACTCGAAGACGCATATTCGTAAGAAGATCTGTGGGTGAACGTGCCGGAGAAGAGTGTATTGCTGCTACCGTGAAGCATGGTGGAGGTTCTATCATCACTAGGGGCTGTTTTGCTGGCACTAGTGTAGGGCACTAGTGTGTGAAAATTGACGGTATATTAAAAAAAGAAAGCTACCGCGAAATTTTGGAGAACCACGCAATACCTTCCGGAATTCGACTTGTGGTCAAAATTTTATCTTCCAGCAAGATAATGACCAAAGCATTCCTCTAAATTATGTAAAGACTATTTACGTTATTTAGAAGAGGAAGGAACTCTCAAAATTATGGAATGGCCTCCCCAGAGCCCCGACTTGGATCCAATCGAGTTACTATGGGAAGAACTAGATCGGGAAGTACGGAAATCGGCTTCGACATCAGCTACTGACGTGTGGAACAAATTGCAATCGAGTTGGACCTCAATAACACAAGAGACTCTGGCAAAACTTATTGCGAGAATGCCTCAATTGTGCGCTGCAATTATTAAATCAAGAGGAGGTCACATTGATGAAAGCAAAATTTAAATTAAACGTTTTAATTTTCACGTTTATTTAATATATTTTTATTCATGTACGTGTATCTGTACATAAAAAATAAATATTACTAACATTTGTGCGTGTGTGTGTGTTGAGTTTTTATACATTTTTGCTGTCAGTGAGAGTGCCTAAACACTTTTGAGCAGTAGTGTATGTAAGTGGACATGACTTACGTGAATAGGTTAAAACATTATACTTTTCGATGTTCATCCTAAGATTATTATCGACACACCAGGATTCTAGTTTACTCAGATTCTGCTGCATCAGATGGCAATCCGAAATGGTGCTTATCCTGGTATAAGACTTGAGGCCATCGGCGAACAATAACTTCTCGCAATCCAATTGACTGCATAAATCGTTAATAAATACCAGAAGAAGGAGGGGACCAAGATTGCTTCCCTGTGCGACTCCAGAGGAAGGAGAAAACCTGGCAGATGTATGGCCAAGACACGAATCTGGGTGAAAGGCCGTTCTGCTAAAGTTTCAATAGAAGTATTCACTATACAAAGCTGCCCCATTGATTTTCACAAGCTTTCTCAGGTCATTGCAACGACGAAGGTCCTCCATACGTTCGAATCTTCTATATTTTAAACGATATCTATGCTTTCTATTTGTGAACCATACAGAAAACTTGGACAAGCGAATAGGTTTTAACGGGATCATACATTTATGGTAAAAACTGTTACATGCCTCATTAATATGTGTATAAAGAAAAGTCCAGGTAGTATGGTATAAATTTTCTTACTTGGAAGGAGAGAAGACGTGCGTGTGTTAATATGGGAAAAAATATAAATTTATAGCACGTCCTTGTCAACCTCCATAAGAGGTAGAGCTTCTATGGCAACATGAACATCATCGAGGTTTGTCATCACCAAATCAAGCAAGCGCCCTAGACGATTCGTTACTGCGATAATTTACTGTACATTTAAAAAGTCAATAAAATCATTCAAAATTATGCATTTGCTATCACGTATAGTAGAGTTATTAAATTGAAGTACGTTAAAGTTGCCATTGATAAATACTTTAGCGTTATGAGCTCTTGCAAGAATTTCTAGTACGTTTAAAAAGGTGTCAAAATCTGCAATAACATCAGGTGGTACATAGACAATATAGGTATATATCTTACACGTTTTCAAACACAAAGTACAACAAAAAATACCAATAAGAGGTACAGCTGTGAACACTTGAGAGACACATACATATATATATAATCAATACAATATATCAATAATCAATAATACATATATAACATATATAATGAATATATATTGTTACAAAATCCAATTACTCTTTGTCTAAACCTTTTCACCCGCTACTTTCCCGCAATAACGCGAAAAACAATATATTAAACGGTCCATCAAATCAAACGGCAAAAATTGGATCGCTAACCATAATTTGCTGACTATATTTCGCGAAATACGCCTGCAATTTTACTACGAAGCGTTACAAAAACATTCCTCGCTATGCGTAGAATTTCGACACAATAATCTTACCTATTTTTCTCGAACAAAAAACCCCGCCGATTACGTAAGGCCCGCCGTACACCTTCCTAAGCGCATTTTCGTTTGAATCGTGAGAAACTAGGGTTCAGACAGAAAGTCACGTCGCATCGTTAACACGGTTGCGATGCATTGTTTTTCGTCTTAACAATGAATCGCTTCTCGAGATTTCTAGGTCTCTCCTTAGGTTCGTATCGTCGGGCTTGTGGCACGGAGGAAATCGTGATGGTGTTGCTACCGACGACACGACGAATACGAAAAATAAAATGAAGATTCACTTTCACCGCTAAGGTAGAATATCAAGGTGACGCGTTTGACTCGACTTAGATCTAATTTATTGGCTGTTCGATGAAGAATGAAGCCCAGCTGCGTTCCGATAAGTCCTACTGTGTTTGTAGCAGTAATTGTAGTGCGTGTTACAATTTGTAGGATAACGAATAAATAACATGTAATAACAATAACCTCTACTTGAGTAATACAGTGAGGCAATTGTTTATTCAATATGGTAAATTGTTACATGCTTTTGTGCTATTGGTTTCTTTTTGCGTAGAGAAGAAATATGCTTGCTGTGGTGAATTAGCTAAAAATGCAGAAAAATTGTAGGAAAGATTAGTCAAATTAATTTTCGTAAATGCACTTTTCAAACTTACTAGACATCTATTTCATATTTCATTGAGTTAACAGGATAATACTGCAAGAGAATTGCTATCAGGTATTACGCCTGAAACAATTTCAATTGCTCAAACCACCTTCTGTATATAAATTATGGCATTATTGGTTTGCATAAGAAGATAGTTTAAACTAAATCTAGTAAAGAAGAAAAAGATTATACATAATTTTAAGATAAATTCCACAGTAATCTTCTATGTTTGGTTCAGATGAACCTAGTATTGGATCATCAATCGATCCAATTGTTCTAATTCATAATAACGAATACGTACCTCTTTGGCGGTGTTACTTACTTTCTGACGAAACTCTGGCTACATATTATCATTATACAGGATGGCGCAGGGGAACGGGAAATTTTGAAATAACGTCATTTCCACGAATAAATTCATAAAACTAGTAATTTATTAACGAGAGTGCATGTTTGCAGCATGGCATTTATGTTTTTACAATCAAAATGTCCAAAAGTGTCTCTTTACTTTTTAAAGATGACATCGGAAAGACGTCCTCCCATTCGGCGTTCACACTCTAACAGGCTGTTATGAAAACCCTGGAATGCGCGGTGTAGCAAATCTTGGGGAATGGCAGTGATTGCTTGTTGAATGTTTTCCTTCAGCTCGTGGATTGGTGCAGGTCGTGTACGGTACACCTTGCCTTTAAGATACCCCCACAGGAAGAAGTCGCACACACTAAGATCAGGGGATCTCGCAGGTCATTCAATGTCACCGTTACGTGAAATAATGCGTCTTCCAAACAATTGACGAACTGCTACCATCGAATGTCGAGCAGTGTGTGACGTGGCTCCGTCCTGCTGAAACCACATGTTTTCCATGTTAAGATTAAGCTCGTACAGTCTCGGTGTAAAGAATGTTTGAAGAATTTCAACATATCGAGCGGATGTTACTGTCGCTGCACTACCATCCTCACGTGCAAAAAAATAAGGGCCGATAACACCATGACATGATACAGCACACCATATTGTGACCTTGTCGCTATGTAGTGGTCGCTGGTGTAACCCACAAGAATTTTCCTGGACCCAATAACGAAAATTCTGTTTGTTTACGAAACCGTTCAGGTGGAAATGCGCTTCGTCTGATATCCATATGTTACCAACGAAATTCGCGTCCTCGTTAATTTTACCCAATATCTGCCTACTAAACTCCATACGTGACGCTGGGTCTCGTTCATGTAATTGTTGCACAATCTGCAACTTATAGGGATGGAAATGTAATTCGTGCAGTATTCTTTGTGAGCTTCGTCGCTTAATCCCTAGCGTAGATGCATGCTGTCGAACGGAGCGACGAGAACTCTTCTCGATTGCAGCTCTAACGACCTGAATATTCTCAGGGTAATGCATCGTTCGAATGCCACCTGGAAGTTTCTTTTTCAAGATAGAACCTGTTTCTTCAAAATTATGCACCCACGTTGTAATCGCATGCGCAGATGGGACACGTCCATGACGTCCAAGCTGGTAATGCTGTCGAAATATTTTCTGCGCGGCAGTCGCACTATCACCATTTTTATAAGACGCTCTCACAGCAAATCTCACTCTGCGCTGCATTTTCTATGTTAACTTGGGGATCAGTATCATCGAAACATAAAGGGAACGTCCTAACCTGAAAAAAAAATGATATAGCTGTCAAAATCTGTCTCGGTTCAATCTCAAAATCACCTTTTTTGTGGCTACACGGTTTCTGTTGATAGGTGTAGCTTGCGGAACTGCGTCCAAATGACTCGAATTCGGTAAAGATGGGACCCATTGCATGGATTTCTTCGATTTGCCTTCTCTAGGTAGAGGCGGATCTGATGTGTGGACCGAAACTGCTTTGTATCTGCAATATATTAAAACGAATTGGAATTTTCTCATTATAGGTTGTCGTAAGGTACTTTTCATCATTTCCTTCAATAATATCTTCTACTTCGGAGGCGCGAAGTAGAGAAACGCTGCTTGCTAAGACGTGTTGGCTTAAGCCTAAATCGATTAGTCTTTTCCGTTCTTCGTTGGTGATGGATCTCCTATACATGCCGGGGTATCGTTTGTATAAGGAGCCCCTGAAGAGGCGTAGATAATTGCCCACCTTAATGAAGAATAAATTCGAGACAATATATTCTCTATGTTGGTTTTTGAAAAACTTACTTCAGATCCAACACAATAATACTCGCCATTTTCTTCTAGTTGGAAACTTATAGGTTTATCGCCGAAAGTGCGTAAAGACATCGTTAGAATTATTTCAATTTAGTTCGTTTTAATCAGATTTTGAAAAGTTTTATGTTGTTTTGTCAAATATAACCTATTTGACTATTTTAGTAATATTTTGGGATTTTAGTAGCGTCAGTATTAGTAAATTTTATTACCAACATACGTTTAAATTGGGTCTTTAGGAGAAAATATGGAGTAAATTTCTCTTAAAGAGGCGCTTTATATGAGTAATTATGTCATAAATTTAGTTTAAATTTCGTAATGTTCGTGTAAAATAGTGTTAATTAATTAAGAAAAAACAGTGTTGTATGCATAAACAGGATAAACTCTGGAGGAAGTATGTATGGGTATGTAGAAAAAGATTTTTAAATTTTTATATTCTTTATTTTAAAATTGCGAAGGCACAAATTTCAAAATTAACAAACATTTAACAACAAAATTAAGTATTTATTTAATATGTGATCACCGAGTGTGTTTCCTTTATGTATATAATCCTAATTACATAATAATTACAATTAATAACAATGTACCTAACAGAATAAGAACTTACTAGTAATAATAGTAACAATCAAATATTCAAAAAAGGGAACAAAAATGTAAAACTGTAAATAGAAACACAAAAATAAACAGGGAAAAATATATGAAAATACCAATATTCTAATACGAATTGGTATAATCATTAAAATATTTTAAAAATTTATTTTATACATGCGTCTTTATAGTATGGGGGCGAAGGGGTTAATATGGAAAATGATATATTACGCCTTTCATACAGTCGAAAATTGACGTACTCCTGCATTTAGGAAAAAATTCACGCATACTTAGTGCCATTTTTGAATTTTTTTCTTTATATTCGAAGAAAAGAGAATAGGGGACCGAATGATGGGAAAAAAAACGCGGGAATTATTTGGGTTTATACGCTTATAATCTAAAAAAAAATCTTATTGCTTAAACAGTATATGTTCTATTATATCTAGTAATAACGGCACAGCATAGTTTTTTTTTTGCATCTTATGAAACGATATATAATTTAAAAATTAAGAACACATTTAGAGGAGTAAATTCCGAAAAAAAAATACGTTTTAAAATAGGTAATAGGTAGATATTACTAAAACGTAATGCAATTTCATTATATAGCTAAATTTATTGTTTAATATTTTTTTTAATTTTCTTTTAAACTATTCGATTTATTTTTTAAACTAGTATTGTAATTAAAAAAAAATAACAACAAACGAAGGATGAAACAAGAATAAAATACGATAATAAAAAAATTGCACCTACATATAAATTACATAATAAACAGGCATGACTATACTTTTTGTTTTCTAGAAAAGCTTATAGAATATACGATCTTTTTTTTACATTAACTTGATTTATTCAAAAAAGAGACATAATCTTTATTGTTTTTTTTATTATTCTCTCCACGCCATTTAAAATAAAAAAAAAACTGCCAACAAAATCGTTTAAATAGTTAGTTCATAATCCGAAACTCTTACAAGTTATAGGTTATATCCTAAAGTCTTGTGAGCTTCGTCGCTTAATCCCTAGCGTAGATGCATGCTGTCGAACGGAGCGACGAGGACTTCTCTCGATTGCAGCTCTAACGACCTGAATATTCTCAGGGGTACGTACCGTTCGAATGCCACCTGGAAGTTTCTTTTTCAAGATAGAACCTGTTTCTTCAAAATTATGCACCCACGTTGTAATCGCATGCGCAGATGGGACACGTCCATGACGTCCAAGCTGGTAATGCTGTCGAAATATTTTCTGCGCGGCAGTCGCACTATCACCATTTTTATAAGACGCTCTCACAGCTAATGCACGTTCCGCACCAGTCCAACGATCCATGATTACTAAATGGCAATGCGTCCACAACAATTGTGCGACGTTACGAACAACTGCCGGCTCTACAGTGTTGACAACTGTAACGTTCAAAATTTCCCGTCCCCCTGCGCCACCCTGTATATCTTTCGGGCTATGTGGAACCTAAATAATGTTATATTAGATTCAGTTTTTGCTTCTTACATCAATACGGGCGTTAGAAGTGGTGAAATTGATCTGGCGCCACCTGCTCTTCACCGCCCTTCTTTGATTATGGACGCTTTATTAGATTATGGTGCTATTTGTATCGCCAATGACTCCGGTTGCAGATATAACTTTAGGAAGCGCCTTATCAATTAATTAATAATTAACTGTGTACATTTAATTGGTTTGAGGTATTGGTTTCTGCGATGTTTATGGTGTAAGGTTTATACGAAGGTGGATTTTGATGTTTCTTGCATTAAAATGTTATGCTCTACCAACAAGAAGACATCAAAACTTGTCCAAAGTGATAAGTATAATGATGTACTAACACTGAATGTACTGAACTGTACTAAAACTGAAACAAAACTAAAAACTAATACGAGGCTTGCCATACCTATGATATCTTAGACTAAGACTACAGTGGCATTATATTTTTAATGCACTAGTCCAACGGTACTCAACATTTCAATAGCGTCCCGGAAAGCATTTTGTCTGACCTCTACAAACCACCTCTCTACAGCTTGGCGGGTGCTCCACTAATCCAAAGCCTCTTTGGTGTATAGCAGCCATAGCAATACCAGATGTATGGCTGGGGGCATTATCCTGATGGAACAGCACATCGTGTCTTAACTCCTCGGCGTTTCTCTTTAACACAGTCTAGAAATTTAGAAGTCAATTGTTCGTAGTAGGCCCCTGTAATGCTCTGCCCTTTTTGCAAATAGCCATTTAAGATGATTCCTTCAGTATCCCAGAACACAGATAGCAAAACTCTTCCAGTAAACGGCACGACCTTAAATTTGCACGGACGAGGAGGACCGTGGTGGTCCCACTCTCTGTTTTGCACTTTGATCTCGGAATCATAGTGGTGCATCCATGGTTTATCCATGGTCACATACCGACTAAGGAAGTTCTCTTTATTTGCTTGGTACCTTTCCAGAAGACGCTTACAAATCAATGGTTAACATTTGGGACACCCATCTCGCGCTATCTGCTGCTTCGATAACATCTTCGATAAGTTAAGTGGCGTACCTGACTCATTTTTTTTTCAGGATATGACAATATTCCTCCCTACTTCTTAAAATATATTCTCTATTATTGCCTGTCTCATTACTTTTAAACGTATGTTTTCAACGGGTAAACTTCACCCATCCCTGGGAGATGATCAGGCAAATGTTTGTATCTAGCAAAGTGCTGAAGTTAACTATTACGGATAAAATAATATTTACCTTTGCTGGTTACTTAATTCAGGAACACACTTATATTCGACAGAAGCATTAAGACCAGCCTCTACCATCACTTTATCTCTGAATCACTGGAAAACTAATTACAGGTTAACTCCGATACCTTCCAAGCTTTGATAGAATATACTGTCTAAAAGGACATATCTCCCTCTGAAAGTTACTAGCTGTTCATAAACCATTATATACCAATTTGGTACATCGACCTCTAGTATACGAAGTATATCGTGAAATATGTTACGGCTGATTTATCAAACTAAATATTTTCGCCCATTCTTTTTTGATCCAATATTGCCTTACATCTTCGTTGTAGGATTTGTATGCACCTCTCAGTACCAAAATTCCAAAAAAATTGTGGCGTAATATTTATATGACCTCGCCTTATATATTTTACGTTGTGCAAATATAGATGAAAGAAAGTACTTCTATGATTTCAAGGAGTAAAATGCGTTATTGAGTTTCTATAATTACATTTTGACAGCCGCTATTAGACGGCTATCTGTATCCGCGATCTCTACTCACTTGTTCTCGTTTTGAAAGGGTTTCTTTTAAGTGTTCGACAAACTTTTGAGAAGTAACCGTTTCGGAGATTGGCTTTTATTATTGAAAGTCACCTCTTCAAACTGTCGGAAAAAAACTTTGTACACTCATCTGGATGATGGATTTTTTAAGTGTTATTTTTATTTTTCTCAAGTGTTTATTGTACTTGGTTCCTTTACACTACCACGTTATACTTCGGTAACAATTAACGATCTCACAAAATTTTTGATATTTGTGAAAATCTACTGAAGTTATAAGCAAATGTTAGTGAAAATTTTAATGAGAAGCCGTAGGCAGCAGGATATTAGAATATATTACCAAACCGCATATATTTTTAATATATATATACACTACCGCCCATAATAGTGCGGACGCCCTTTATTTCATGCAAAATTTGACGCTTGTTTCAAAACTTTAAACAAAACAATTATAAGAAAAATATTTATTCATTTACGAATTATTGCACATTATATACAAAAAGAAACGTAATAGTAAACATTAGGAAATATAGTAAGTTATACTTTCTTCTGTTGAATCAATAACTGAACGCATAATTCGTGGCATTATTTCTACCAATTTCCTCACCGACTTCTAATTGGTTCTTTGATTAATGTTTTTGACATTTAGTTAACTGACATTTGTAGATCATATCAACATAATATCAAGTTTGTATTTCAAAGTATTGTTGTGCTGTGGCTATTTCTTGAATTGTGTGACGTGGTTGCTCATAAAAAATGCATCCTGCAGAACAAAGAGCCGTAATAAAATACCTACAGGAAAAGGACATGACGCTAACTCAAATTCATAAAGACATTATGGCAACTATTGGTGAGTCTGCAGTTCCTTGTCATATAGCCAAACGGGGGCGTCGGGATTTAAAATACGGAAGAATATCCTATGAAAACCAACATATTGGTGGTCCTCCCATAACAGCAACAACACGCAGAAAGATTGTGGAAGATACTGGCGTATCATATAATTTGGTGCATAACATACTGACTAAAGCATTAGATATGAATAAGATGACTACAAGATGGATGCCCGGAATGTTAACCATTGATCAGAAAAGAAATAGGGTCCTATTCACAGGTATAGCAGTAAACTCCACTCACACAAATTAATTAATTATGCGGAACGCAGCGTTTCGGGAGCACGTGGGCTCCGCATAATTAATTAATTTGTGTGAGTGGAGTTTACTGCTATACCTGTGAATTGTACATCCACACAGTCCTTGCAATTGTCATTTAAGAAATAGGGTGTTGATTTGAGTCATGGGTATGATCCCGAGACCAAAGTACAAAGCAGAGAGTGGAGATATCACGGTTCTCCTCCTCCACGCAAATTGCAGTTCGTGCCGTCCGCTGGAAAGGTTTTCCTGTGTTTTGGGATGCTAAGGTATCATCCTGATTCACTATTTACAAAAGGGACAGACATTACCGGGGCCTACTACATACAATTAATTTCTAAATTGCGAAACGCTATTATAGAAAAACGCCGAAGAAGGTTAAGGGACGGTGTGCTATTCTATCAGGATAATGCTCCCAGCCAAACATATGGTATTGCTAGGCTTTGCCTTAGTAAAACACTCGCCATATTCGCCGGATGTGGCCCCCAGTGATTACAGGCTGTTCCCCAAATTGAAAGAAATACGGGGCAAAATTTCCCAGTAGTTATGGAGTGATGAGAGGTGATTTGCAGAGGTCGGACATAAATTTCTCCACGAGACTGTTAAGTTGTTGGTGCACAGTTGGACCAAGTGCATTAGTGTGGCGAAAGATAATGTCGAGAAATAAAAAGTATAAAGCCACTGTAGTTTTACTGTAAGAGAGTCAGGGTTACAGCATAGAGATTCACCCTCGTATATGTAATAATTGATATTCAATGTAAGGTTTATTTTATTGATCAATATTTATTAACAATTGACCGTTTGAACTAGTTGGGGCAGTTAAGGGAAGTCATTTTTGATATCACATCGAAATAATTTTAGAACTTGAATTGCACTTGGGTAAAATTTATTAATTCAAGAGAAATTGGGACAACGTTATACGAAATTTTGATATGGAAATATTACATTTTAAATAATTTGCTTGTTCTATTACAAATTTTAGATGGAAGCTACACTATCGTTCAAAAGTGTTTAGGCACTCCCACTGACAGCAAAAATGTATAAAAACTCAGCAAAAATGTTAATAATATTTATTTTTTATGTACAGATACACGTATATGAATAAAAATATATTAAATAAATGTGAATATTAAAACGTTTAATTTAAATTTCGCTTTCATCTATGTGACCTCCTCTTGATTTAATAATTGCAGCACACAATCGAGGCATTCTCGCAATAAGTTTTGCCAGGGTTTCTTGTGTTATTGAGGTCCAACTCGATTGCAATTTGTTCCACACGTCAGTAGCTGATGTCGAAGCCGATTTCCGTACTTCCCGATCTAGTTCTTCCCATAGTAACTCGATTGGATTCAAGTCGGGGCTCTGGGGAGGTCATTCCATAATTTTGAGAGTTCCTTCCCCTTCTAAATGGCGTAAATAGTCTTTACATGATTTAGAGGAATGTTTTGGGTCATTATCCTGCTGGAAGATAAAATTTTGACCCAAAAGTCAAATTCCGGAAGGTATTAAGTGGATCTCCAAAATTTCGCGGTAACCTTCTTTTTTTAATATACCGTCAATTTTCACAATGTACCCTATACTAGTGCCAGCAAAACAGCCCCAAATGATGATAGAACATCCACCAGGCTTCACGGTAGCAGCAAGACACTCTTCTCTGGCACGTTCACCCACAGATCTTCTTACGAATATGCGTCTTCGGGTTCCGAACAGCTCAAACTTGGACTCATCCGTCCATAGGACGTTGTTCCACTCTTCTATGGTCCAGTGTTGGTGCTCACGAGCCCATTTAAGTCGCTTTTGCCTGTTTTGTTTGCGTAGTAATGCCTTTTTCATCGCAATACGTCCATGGACGCGACGTTTGACTGTAGAAATACCGACTAGTTTTTGGCGACCAACATTTAATTCTGCGGTGATTTCCGGGGCTGTTTTGCGTCTATTTAACTTGCTGGTAACCACTATTCTGCGATCATCTGCAGATGTTGTCGCTTTTGGCCTTCCACTCCGACTTTTGTTAACAAAACTGCCAGTTTCCCGATATTTTTTTACGTTATAGTCAACCGTAGCGTGGTGTATTTTCATTTTTTGGCAATTTGTCGATTACTTATGCCATTTTTATGGTAATCTATTATAAGCGCACGTATTTCCGTACCAATTTCTTTTCGCGGTGGCATTTTAAAAAATTGTCACACGATATTTCGCTCATGACGTGAATAGAGTAACCAGTACCACACTCCAACTGACCATAGGTTACAGATTTCACTATAATCTTCTAAGAAGGTAATTTAAACATTATTACCTACAATCTAACAGATGACTAAATTTACCCAGTAAATTCAGAGGGATTGTTATTGTAATTGCACCGCAATAAACAGTTTATGGTAATCCGACCAAGTGCAGGTAAATGATAGTAAACCTTATGCGATATAATGGGTGTTTATCTTACTGAACTACATTTTAAATACGTATTTCATTTTATTATAATGTTTATTGGTACACATAATACTATATGAATAATCCATGAAAACAGGGGTTCCTAAACACTTTTGAGCGGTAGTGTATATCTGAAAATAAAACTATAACATTTGAAACCCTCAATTTATTAGGATGCTCATGATATGTCAGCAATTGCGCGTCTGATTAATTTTTAGTCTATCGGCGCGGTTCAAGAGGTCACCTTACCATCTCTAACGCTCACGTAACACCGGCGAATTTCACTTATACCTCCGCACACAACGATCACAACCGTTCAATTGTGAAATATTATACACCCAACATCCATTCCGATTATTTAAATTTTAATTAGACCCGGTCAAATCGGGACCAACTTTCGTTCTGAATTTGAAAAGAATAAATATCCATATTTAATTTGCCATTTAATAAGCACGTGGATATATGGACGCATTAATTTTATTGCAAACCGTATTCGAGTCTAGGGATCGATATTAAAAAAGAAAACATCTGAAATATTGGCAATTTGCTTCGTATCGGTGCGAAATTATTTAATTTATCTAATTGAAATATATGTATATGAACGCTACAGCGTTTTCCTTCTAGTAATTGACGCGAGATTAGGAATTAAGTCTAATTATTTCAATATTCCGGAGGTGAAACTATCTTTTTTCTTCTTGTTGAATCTTAGATACAGAATATTGGCAGATTTACTAAATCAGTATCAATTCCTACTTCTTATCGCCGAGAAAGTTGTAGATATGGTGCGTATGATGACGTGAAATGTACTATATGTCATTTTCTAATGGCTGTGTTATATAAGAAATTGATCGAGAAAATGACTCGAGTGTCTGACAATAAATTATGTGTATTTATTTATATACACTACCGCTCAAAAATGTTTAGGCACTCTCACTGCCAGCAAAAATGTATAAAAACTCAGCAGAGATGTTAATAATATTTATTTTTTATGTACAGATACACGTACATGAATAAAAATATATTACATAAATGTGAAAATTAAAACGTTTAATTTAAATTTTGCTTTCATCTATGTGACCTCCTCTTGATTTAATAATTGCAGCACACAATCGAAACATTCTCGCAATAAGTCTTGCCAGAGTTTCTTGTGTTTTTGAGGTCCAACTCGATTGCAATTTGTTCCACACGTCAGTAGCTGATGTCGGAGCCGATTTCCATACTTCCCGATCTAGTTCTTTCCATAGTAACTCGATTGGATTCAAATCGGGGCTCTGGGGAGGCCATTCCATAATTTTGAGAGTTCCTTCCTCTTCTAAATGGCGTAAATAGTCTTTACATAATTTAGAAGAATGTTTTGGGTCATTATCTTGCTGAAAGATAAAATTTTGACCCAAAAGACGAATTCCGGAAGGCATTGCGTGGTTCTTCAAAATTTCGCGGTAGCCTTCCTTTTTCAATATACCGTCAATTTTCACAGTGTCCCCTACACTAGTGTCAGCAGAACAGCCCCAAATGATGACAGAGCCTCTACCATGCTTCACGGCAGCAGCAATACACTCTTCTCTGGCACGTTCACCCACAGATCTTCTTACGAATATACGTCTTCGGATTCCGAACAGCTCAAACTTGGACTCATCCGTCCATAGGACGTTGTTCCACTCTTCTATAGTCCAGTGTTGATGTTCACGAGCCCATTTAAGTCGCTTTTACTTGTTTTGTTTGCGTAGTAATGGCTTTTTCATCGCAATACGTCCGTGGAGCCCGGCTTTCTGTAGGCGACGTTTGGCTGTAGAAACACTGACTTGTTTTTGGCGACCAACATTTAATTCTGCGGTGATTTCCGCGGCTGCTTTGCGTCTATTTAACTTATTGGTAACCACTATTCTGCGATCATCCGCAGATGTTGTTGCTTTTGGCCTTCCACTCCGTCTTTTATTAAGAAAACTGCCAGTTTTCCGATGTTTTTTTACGTTATAGTCAACCGTAGCGTGGTGTATTTTCATTTTTTGGCCATTTTTCGATTAATTATGCCACTTTTGTGGTAAGCTATTATAAGCGCACGTGTTTCCGTACTAATTTCTCTTCGCGGAGGCATTTTAAAAAATTGTCACACCATATTTCGCTCACGACGTGAATAGAGTAAATACAACACTGCAACTGACCATAGGTTACAGACTTCACTATAATCTTCTAGGAAGGTAATTTAAACATTATTACCTACAATCTAACAGATGACTAAATTTACCCAGTAAATTTAGAGGGATTTTTATTGTAATTGCACCGCAATAAACGGTTTATGGTAATCCGACCAAGTGCAGGTAAATGTTAGTAAACCTTATGCGATATAATGGGTGTTGATCTTACTGAACTACATTTTAAAAACGTATTTCATTTTATTATAGTGTTTTTTTGGTATACTATATGAATAATCCATGAAAACGGGGTTGCTAAATACTTTTGAGCTTTAGTGTACATACTTAATATGGTTTTATAAACACATGTAACAACATTGCGCGAGTAGGCTAAGCGCTTACAAATATGCAATATATTCCTGCCTAACCGTAATATGTTCATTGACTCATCGATAGTTATGTGAGTCTTTATTTCATTTAAAGGAACTCTTAGTAAAGATTCCTGTCTAATAAGTAGTCTCGGCAATGTGGGGCAAGTTGCAGTGGAGTGCAGAGAACAACGTGGAGGGGTCGGGCAGCCGTATCAAGTATCAGTAACGTTTACGTACTCGCATCATTTATGATCGTGACCTTCATGAGTGGGCATAGACGATACGGAGGCAGGAATGTTTACGCATAGAATAATGATGAAAAATATATTATATAACGTGTTGAAACACTGTTTTAAGAAGTTTCCACGAAATCACAAACTAGGTAGTATCAATTAAATATTAGAATCATTAAATATGTTTAAATAAATATTTTTTAGTAATGAAAACGACCGTTTCACATCGAGTGATGTTATTTTTTTATCTTTCAATTCTGATTTAATCCTTCTTTAGATGAAGATTTGTATGTTGAAGATCCAGATTCAGAACAACAAATTGCAAATCCAGTTGAAATACAAGAACTTTCGGAAGATTCTGATGTCGATGAGGTTCCAGTGCCAACAGAAGCTATCCCAAATTATGGTAAAGCTATTACCCTGACCAAGCAGCTCAAAAGTTTTGTCGAAAACCATGGAGATACAGAGTCTTCGGAGCTTCTTTCTAAATTAGAAATACGATTTCAAGACGCCGTTTTAAAGAAAAAGAGAAGACAAACAACAATATATGAATTTTTGCGTCCTTAAAGTGACTATTCATTTCATTGTTTTGTATTACATACTACATCTATGTATCTATGTACATATATTATATTTTGTATGTATATATCTAAAGGGAATAAACTTTTTTTCTTAAGTTTAAAGTTTCTTATTTATTTTAAAAACATTTATATACATATAGATTTAAATGTCCCAGTTTCTTTAATATATTCATTTTTCGTTAAAACACGTTTTTTGTTGTATCTACTACATATTTCTTTTATGCGGACACCCCTCCTGAACGGACATCTTCAGTTGGTCCCGTTGGTGTCCGTTCAAAGGAGATTTCACTGTATTATGAAAATATCTAGAATCGAACAAGTACAACCAGTTTCAACTGAAAGGCAATATTTTTTATTTATATCCACCTACAATAACGGCAGCTGCATTTAATATTATATCAATTGGCGATTGCAGTTCTGTACTCCAATCAAATTTAATTAAAATTGGCAATAAGATGCAAATTGGGCTATCTAAACTATATGAAGTGAGATTACGTAGAGTAACTGTTTGCATTTAAATTTTTGTTCCATTTACTTCTGTTCCGGGTTGAAGGCATTCGTCTTAAATGAAAACATTTATGCGTTGAAATATGGTGCATGATATATACCTAATTAACAGCTATTATTTATGTATTTGTTAAAGATCATGACCTATTCAAAAAACGAGACGCTCCTAAAGGGGCTTGCTGTAATCTTCAGCATTCGACATTTATAGAACCTTTTACGTGAAATCGTTATAATTACGTTTAACATTTCTTTGAAGGACTGTATTACAGTAAATGCGAGGATAGAACGGATGCAATTAGTTCAGTTTAAAGGATATTTTCGATTATTATCGTTAATCATATACTTGGAATTGTAAAAATTTAGCAAGTAATACACGACAAAATAATCGGGTGTTAATGTTAATATTAACTCCCAAATGTTGTATATATATCACGTATCCAAATAAGTTCTTGCGGTTTCTTTTATGGTAAAATATACAAATTTAATAATTTCAATAATACACTAGCATTCATCGAAATAACTGCCATCATATTCAATGAACTTTTGTCAACGTGGCACCAATTTTGGTATGCTGCTTTTCTAGAACTCTATGGATTTTGCAACAAAAAGTCGACGGACTGCATTTATAATAATAATAATAATAATAATAATAATAATAATAATAATAATAATAATATCTTTTATTGCCCAACAGAAAATAATTCCGTTTACAGGACAATGCGAGAATAATGTAACCTAGCATATATATGTAGTAGTAATATACAGCGCAGTAATAAATTAAAATAAATCGAAAATGATACAACTGAATCATAAACATAAAAATAGCTCGGTGACACCAGAATGCAAGAACAAAATAGGACGACAATGTAAATCCATGTAGACACTTCAACAAATAGGATCATCAAGTATTTCATTGGCATTTCTAATCATATACGAAATATACGAGGCATACTCCAACCCAGTACGGACAAGCGAATAGTATGATGCTTTTAGAGAGGCAGGATTATTGAGTGATCTGCAGGATCGTATGAAAAATCCTAAGGATTTCATCGCAGAATTTCGTACGGATAATATATGGTCTGCAAACGACAAATTTGCATCAAACAGCACGCCCAAGTCCATCACAGACGAGTGCATAGGAACAATAGTCTGACTCGCAGCATAATGAAAATGGTAGAGTCTATGACATCTAGAGTAGCTTACAACAGCACACTTATCCAGATTCAAATGAATTCCATTCTGTGTACACCATCGAACAATAGTATCCAGATTGTTCTGGAGAAACAAAGAATCTGCCGGGGAGGTTATGGTATTGTAGATCTTAAGATCGTCCGCGTAAGCCAGTACATTGCAGTTTAGCCCCTGTAGGAGGTCATCCAAATAAATATTAAACAAATGGGGACCCAAATTGGATCCCTGGCACACACAAGAGGAAGCAGAAAATATTAAGGCTGCATATGCATTGTAGTGAACATAGCATGAACGATTAGTTAAATAAATTGTGTTACACTTGGCGGAAAACCAAAACTACTTAGCTTAGATACCATAAGGGAATGATTGATAGTGTCAAATGCTTTTCTAAAATCGGTGTATAATACATCTACTTGTTGACGTCGTTCCATGGATTCGGCTAACGCAATTAAGATTCTCCAAAAAAGTCCAGTCAATTTCAGTTATATCACTGTACAAGGTCGGAAAGTTTGCCTTGCGCAAATTAAATTTCAAATTTGTGTTTGATGGAAACTGTTTAGTGACAGATTCGCACCATAGCCTAAATGTAATATTGAGAGCGGGATGATGAACATCCTCATCCACCAATGGATCCGGATCGTGTACTACATGGGCATCACAGCTTAAGTTAGTCAGCAACAAGTCCAATAGTTTATTGCATTAATTATTACATTAATGAGTTTTGAACTATCTGTGCATCGTGCAGTTGTTGAAATGTCGGGGAAATATGGAAAGTGTGGTAAGGTTTCCTAGCCAAGTTCAGAACTTTTTTCTCAGGTCAATCATGCGGTATGAGTTTTGTGTTATGTTTTTAGATGAATGCTACTTGTACTCGCTGAAGCTCTTCACAATACAGATCTGCAGTGATGGTTTGGCAAGTCCTATAGATTAACAACTTAAAAAATATTCATGGCATTCTGCTGTGTAAAAACCACACAAACCTATTTGGGTGCAAAATGCACATTATGTATTCTAGTAGTGATAATACATATTACATATTTCTGTACTCTTGTTATATAGGTACTTACAACAGTGTCAACCCGAAAATTTAGATTTCGATGAAACTGAAAGAGTAGCTTGCTATGAGAACAATAGAATTTCTCGCTTTATCTTCTTGTAAACATCTCGTAAAGTATAAGAGATATAAATTCCTTTCTAAAAAATAACTTAGACTATAGGACTTTTTTTAATCTGTCTATTTTTTGATTGTATTGAACTTCTGTTGATAAATATGTTTAATTGTTTGATTGACAATGTCATAAGCAACCAATCCAATTTTACTTTCTATTCTTCTAACGGGCAATATTTTTCTGAATTCCTCTTAATTTCTAGTAATATCTTGGAAAATACTAAATAATAAAAAATCCAAATAAATTCATTTCTTCTCTCTCAAATTTAATATCTAAATTAGCACCAACACCAATTTACCCAAACCAACGAGATATTTATCTAATTCTTCAAGAACTTAACACATGGGCTGAAAAGTCCCGGGCCTAACAAAGAAAACACGGTTCTTTTGGTTCAAAATTAGCTTTGTTCATCAACGTAATCTCCATCAAGAGCAACGCAAAAATTCCAGCGCCGCTCTAATATTTCAATACCACTTTTGTAGAACGATTTATCTTTTGCCTCAAAATAGGCCTCAGTTTCAGCGATAACCTCTTCATTCGTGCGAAATTTCTAACCGGCGAGCATTTTTTTGAGGTCTGCGAACAGCCAGTAGTCGCTGGGAGCCAAATCTGGCGAATACGGTGGATGTGGGAGCAATTCGAAGTTCAATTCATGTAGTTTTGCCATTGTTTTGATTGACTTGTGACACGGTGCGTTGTCTTGATGAAAAAACATTTTTTTCTTCGCCATATGCGGTCGTTTCTTTGCAATTTCGGCCTTCATACGCTCCAATAACGCTATATAATATTCACTGTTGATGGTATTTCCTTTCTCAAGATAGTCGATGAATATTACACCACGCACATCCCAAAATACCGAGGCCATAACCTTTCCAGCCGATTGTTGTGCTTTCGGGCGCTTTGGACGAGGTTCACCAGTTGCTGTCCACTCAGATGACGATCGTTTTGATTCCGGAGTGAAGTGATGGATCCCTGTTTCATACATTGACACATATCGATGCAAAAATTCCGGTTTGTTACGTTCAAACATGGCCAGACACTGTTCAGAATCATCATCCTGATTTTGGTCAACAGTGAGCAAACGCGGCACCCGCTTTGAACAGAGCGTTCTCATAGTCAAATGCTCATGCAATATAAAGCCAATACGTTCTTTTGATATCTTTACGATGTCAGCTAACTCACGCAACTTCACTTTTCGATCATTTAAAACGATTTTGTGGATTTTTTTTATGTTTTCTGGTGTTACCGCCTCATTTGTACGTCCACCGCGTTCTGCATCATCGGTGTCTCTACGTCCACGTTTGAAGTCAGCAAACCAACGTTTTATTGTTGTTTCTGATGGGGCGGAGTCCCCATAACACTTTTCAAGCCATTGCTTCGCTTGAACGGTATTTTCTCCCATCAAGAAGCAGTGTAAAATTAAAACACGAAATTGTTTTTGATCCATTGTTTTGAAAATAACAAAAGTAGCGTGACCCTTAGGCACAATAACTCACAAACTAATGAATAGAATATCATGAAATTTTAACAGCTATCTAACTAACTAAGATAAAGGTGACTGCAATAAAACTAGCGTCATCTATGTGTTAGGCCCGGGACTTTTCAGCCCATATGTTATTTCGGTTAACATTCTCAAACATTCGCGTGTCATTACAAAGTGTTTCCGATATCGTTGCGTAAAACTTGTTGCCAACTATTTTAAACACAATACGAAGCAGGTGATGTAAGAAATCGGTTCACTTAATGACCTTGAACTGACCTGAAGAGATGGATACAGCAGCGTGACAATTGTCGATTTTCCACGAGGTCGAACAAAGCAATTGTTCTATTGTTTTAGATTGTGTTGCGTGAACTGCTTTGATTCTGTGTGAGGATTGGTTGAAGTGCTTTGGGGTATCTGCGTTCTTGCGTTAGAAGATGTTTCTTTAAGAGGATGCCGTTACAACAGAGTTAGTTGCACTTATATGCAAATGTAAAGACGCAATACTTAAAACTCTAGTACGTTTCAAATGCAGGAACCGACAGTTACGAGGGTTGTTATTTATGCATCCGGAATTTGTTATTGAAAATGTTCTTCTTATATTCCAAAATATTCTCCGCGATGATGGATACATTTTTGCATACGCTTAAACCAATTTTCATAGTACATTATCCATTTCTGATTGAGGTATCTCCAAACCATACATTTTTAATGCATCAACCGCTTCTTCCGGTGTCGAAAATCGTTGAGTACGTAATTTATTCTTCACGGACGGAAAGAAATCATTCGGTTAGTTATTAGTATATTAACTTAAGACTGTGACAATTCGATATTTTACCCGGTTAAATATTGAGTTACGACAACACCATTGTTGCCAATTCGGGATACATATATAGCAGCCCTCGTATTCAGCTCAAATATCGCGACCAAATGTGTAAAGCATCCATTACAACGATTGCAAGGACTGTGTGGTTGTATAATTCACAGGTATTAAATTTATGCAACTCTGTCCAAAAAAGTTGAACAAGATAGAATGCTAAGCTCATGGAGAGACTTTTAATAAAGACGAAATTAACCGCCTAAATAGAGCATTCGCGGTCCTAAATCGTCAGTCGAAGAATCAATTACATCAATCGAAACAAATATTAGGAACTTGGATGTGGCTACGAAGGACTTTGTCAGAAACGCGTGCAAAATTAAGATCTCTAGAAATTTGGAAAATGTTAGAAATCTTAGAAATAAAAATTGTTTTTGGGAAGGTCCAGAAGTTCGTGGAATGAAAGGGTTTTAAATAAAATAAAACAATAAATCCGTTTTTTCTTTTCAATATAATCACCCTTAAGTACAATACATTTATTAGGTCTATGAATTAATTTTTCTAAACCATCATAAAAGTATTTTTTATCTTTCACCTCAAAATGGGCCAAAGTTGCCTCCTTTACCTCATTGTCGTCGGAGAACTTTCTTCCACGTAAGTCGTTTTTTAAATTGGAGAACTATTGATTGAAAGCCATGCTTGTGCAGAGCAGCCACTATAACTTTGCTCTTGTGAACCGGCGCATTGTCTTGCAAGAGCAATACACCCTCGGTCAATTTTCCTCGACGTTTTTCCTTGATGGCCTCCTTTAATTTTTATAATATCGCTGCGTAATATTTTCCGGTTATGCCCCTACCTTTTTCTTTGTAATCAATCAATAACATCCCCTCACAGTCCCAAAAAACAGTAGCTATCAACTTTCCAGCCGATTCTGACACTTTGAATTTCTTTGGCGGTGGTGTCCCCTTTTTATACCATTGCATGGACTCCTGTTTGGACTCAGGCTCAAAGTGATGAACCCATGTTTCATCTCCGGTAACAATCCGCTCCAAAATCTGTGGAGGTTTGTCTCCACACAGGTCCTAAAATTGTTTGGACTCACAGACTCGCTGCTGTTTCTGCAGCGACGTGGGCATTCTCGGTACCCATTTTGCACTGACTTTTGTCATACGCAGGTGGTCATATAGGACACGCAAAACGGTGGTATCTGATACTCCAACTAATGCAGATAATTGTTTTTTCTTCAAACGGGCATCTTGCAGTAGAAATTTTTGCACTTCTTCGACGATGTCTGATGTGGTGGCCTCAACTGGCCGTCCTGAACGTCATCAATCGATCCCCGACCATGTTTAAAAAGACCATGCCACTTATAAATCATTGATTTACTAGGGCACTGTTCCCCATAAACGGTTTCCATTTCATTCAATATGGTTTGAGCGTTCTTTCCTTGCTTTGTAAGGAACTTTATCACAGCAGGGTGTTCAATTTCCGGCAAAATTTTAGTTTTCTTGCGGATTGACTTGTTTAGCAGGCAACTATTCGTAAACGACCGACGCTATAGGGCTGCAACTTAACTTATATACTAATATATAACTGTATATAAGTATACTAAATAATACACCATTTCAAAAATGTATTGCCTTCCAAAAGCGTAGAAAACTTTTTAGATTTTGTAAATAAAATTGTAATAAAAATTGAATTAACAGAGGGGGAAATCCCTGGATCATTCCACGTTTGTTCACTTTTCCCAAGCGTATCAATTCCAGGGCATTTCGTTAAATTTTTGAAATTAAATAACGTAGATGACGCAAAAACGGCGGAATATAGTGATGAATAGGGCTGGAATTTACCAAATCGCATGTAATGATTGTGGTAAAGTTTATATTGGACAAACAAAAAGGAATATCGAGGTTCAAAAAACATATTAGACGCTATCGTTTCGATAAATCATAGCACAGCGAAATTTTTTACATTCTGTTTCTTCTTAATCGTAGTAATTCTAGTAAAAGTAATGGAACTACCGCTTAGATATTTTAGCGCGCGATACTCTGGAATATAAATAGTATTTTCATTAAATTCCGAATGACCGGGTTAGGTACCTTTTCTGGTACATGAGACTAGTGTAAAAAGAAAGCCGATGACACGGCTGCTTCCTCATCGTTTGACACTCCAATAAATTTTAAACCGCTGATAAATATGTATAATTTTAATTTCAAATACGTGCATAACTACCGTTGGCGTAAAAGCTACAAACATCTTCCGTACTGTTGCTTTTTTTTTCTGTGAAATAAGTGGTGTGATATCTAGATTATTATTATTATATAACTAGCAAAAAATCAAAGAAATGATAAAATATATATGAGACAAAGGTAACGAAGAACCACTTGACCTCTTAAACAACATTATAATAAGGAAAGAAATACCTAAGGAATGGAATATGGGAATAATTATGCCCATATACAAAAAGGGAGACTCTAAGGAATGCTCAAACTATAGAGGAATAACATTAACTAGCATCCCAGGAAAAGTATTGACAAGAATACTAGAAAAAAGACTCCGAGAGAAACTGGAAACAACACTAGAAGATACTCAACATGGATTTAGAAAAGGAAGAAGCACCCAGGGCTTAACATTTGTAATCAGACAATTAGGAGAAAACTAATAGGGAAAGGAAAGGAAATACATATATGTTTTATAGATCTTAAAAAAGCTTTTGATAGGGTAAGAAGAGAAGATGTATGGCAGAGCTTGGAAAGGAGAGATTTAGAGAAAGGAATGATAGAGATGATTAAGGCATTGTATAAAAGCAATAAGAATAAGGTGAGAACTTCCAATTCAGAATCAGCTGAATTCGAATCGCAAATTGGATTAAAACAGAGATGCGTATTGAGCCCATTGTTATTCTCTATATTAATAGACGACGCTGTTAAAAAAGCTAAACAAAAAGGGAAAAATATGAAAGTAGGAAACTGGAAAATGAATGCAATTAACGTACACGAACTAATGTTTGCAGATGATATGGCACTGATAGCACACTCGGAAGCGATATTACAGCAAATCTTGAAGATATACTAAGAAGAACTAACATGGAGATAAACACGAGGAAAACAAACACAATGATAATAGCAACAGAAGAAAGAGAACATAGCATCAAAATCGGGGAAAAAGCATTGGAACAAGATAAAAGTTACAAGTACTTAGGAACAATCATTGAAGACAATGGGAGAATAGAGAAAGAGGCAAATCCGCAAAAATATATAACATATTGAGAAATTCGTTTCTGGATAAAAAATACTAAATACCAAAAAATAAAAACAGAGGTGTATAAAAGAGTGGTCAGACCAACATTAACATATGGTAGTGAGTCTTGGATAACCACGAATAGAATCAAAAGCAGAGTTACTGCTATGGAAATGAGATTCCTAAGAAGAATGGAAGGAGTAACTAAAAGAGACAGAATTAGAAACACGACAATCACTAATAGTCTGGGTATCAAACCAGTAGAAGTGGTCATAGAAGAGAGACAACTGGGAGGGCTTGGACATCTGCGCAGAATGGAAGAAGATCGAATCACAAAGAGGATATTTGAAGCCAAAACAGAGGGCAAAAACAGAATAGGTAGACCCCGAAACACCTACAAGGAGCAGGTGTATAAAACATTGGAAAAGAGAAGTATGGGATGGATTAAAGGCAAACAACTGGCTTAGAACAGGAACCTGTGGAAGATAAAAATAAGAAAATAAATAGTCCGACACCGCAAGGTACAAAGGACATAGGATTAAAAAAAAAAGAAAAAAAAAACTAGCAAACGTTATTGCATTATACTTCTTGGAGAAACTTATCATACCAAACCAAGTATATGACTTTCTATAAGTTCAATAGATATATATTCGTGTACGCAAATCCACCTAAATGAAGCAGCAAATTGCTAATGAATAAAAATAATCTCAATAATCAAAGAAATAATATGCTAAATAAAATTGTTAGTAAGACTGATATAAAAATAGTATTTTCTTTTTCTAATTTGGCTAGAATCACGTGGAAATAGATTTACATGAAACAGTAATAAATCTATATCGCAACAAGGTCTTATACCTCAATGCATGGCAAACTACAATCGATATTTCATTTTCTAAATCAGCTTTTTCACATTTCGCATCTCCTATGTTAATGCAAAATCTCGCTGGTGACAAAAGAAGTTTATCGTATCGACTGAAAAAGCAAATATATTGACTTATTGTTATTACCATTCCATTACAACAAAGAGAAGAAATTGCGATGGTTTTAAAAAGTGAAAGAAACGCTTACTAGAAAACGTCATAATTAATATGCATGCAGGTAGCCGGTTGTTATTAATCATATATATGACCAAACAATTCATATCTCGCCCTAATTGAAACTGTTAAATGTCAAGCGTTTAAGGAGTTGGTATTATAACATTGATTCTATGAATTATGCATTAATAAGATCCTTTCAGATTATGAAATATTGTTATCTCCTCAATCTATGAATGTGTGTCGAAAAAAATATATAATGACTAGCTAACTAGATGAAACTTCGCATAATGAAACCGCGTGACCTTAATTTAAACACAATTAATTGTAGAATCGTTAGCGTTGTGATAATAGCTTAAATGGCTCGCTCAAAAGGTGTATTTTCAAAAATATTGCAGCAGGGCCGTATCGTTCACGTATCCAATATGTGTAGTGCACACAGCGGGCAGATCCGATGGGATTCCGAAAGCCGCAACAAGTCATGAAGTTTGTTTTTAAGTTCAAAGTAGGAGGAGCACTTTCGCAGTGGCGTACGGTTCGGTTGGTATCAATATTAAAGATAATGAACGCAATTAATTACTAGTTTCGTTTTATTGTGTTGTTGATGCAGAGTGGTGCAAAAAAATCACTGTCATACTTCTACGACGAGGTGAAAATATGATAATGTTTCTTGTTGGTAATCTTCATTCTGGAGCGTATTTATATTTTCATATATAAAAGAAACCAATGTAAAAGATTTATCGTTCTGAGAATTGTCCGTGGTCGAGCTACATTAGGAATTACTAGGAATTTTTACTAATAGAAAGGATAAGAAAATGCATAAATATGCAATATATGCAACTTTTGTAAAAATATGCATAAAAATGCCTAAATATGCAATAGCGCTAATTAATTTCAAATAGTGTAATACGTCTACATATAGACTATAATTAAAGATATGCAAGGAATGCATGCAGAAATATGCACTTTCCATATAATCCAGTATCTAGTTATCACTGTTATTTGTGCAGATGCGTCGAATTAATTATTCTGTTCTAACATGAACAAGTAACATACATCTGCAACTTAACTCTTAAAATTGGTAATATACTTTTCTAATCTTTTAGTAGTCTATAACAAGACTGACAGTTGAAAAAGTTCTAGTCTTCATCTTGCAATATTGACAAGCGAATACGTTTTAAAGTCTCTAGCCACGTTAATGCATAACTAAAGATCTTTATTGTCAAAATCGGATTTATTATTTTCAATTTTGTCGCACACATGAGCTGCGTGATTTTGTAGTGTGTATGGAGATGGTATTTTCGATTTGGAATTCTATACATTCTAAAACTGACGAAATAGTTAAGCACATAAAACAAATGGTAAAAATCATTACAAGCTCTCTTGTCATTTCAACGTTTTCAGTTCTTTTAACATAATTCCACAGCTGTTGCGATGTATTAAGATCGTTATGAATGCTATATTCTACATTTACAGATTTGGACGCCACTGATTTATCGACATAATTTGGCAGCTATTAGTCTAAAACTAATTCTATTAAGCTAACTACGTTACTTGAATTATTTTGGTAATCTCTATTGTAACAGTTGTAACAGAAGGTTTCAAAAACTTCGAATGGTAATAAAGCTACAAGAAGAAAAAGATTTTTGTGTCTGTATGCAATAGAAATCAAGGTAATTTTATATTGTATAGCATGCAATAGTGTTCACGTATCTACAATATATAATTGAGGTATCTCCAAACCATACATTTTTAATGCATCAACCGCTTCTTCCGGTGTCGAAAATCGTTGAGCACGTTATTTATTCTTCACGGACGGAAAGAAATCATTCGGTTAGTTATTAGTATATTAAGTTAAGACTGTGACAATTCGATATTTTACCCGGTCAAATATTGAGTTACGACAACACCATTGTTGCCAATTCGGGATACATATATAGCAGCCCTCGTATTCAGCTCAAATATCGCGACCAAATGTGTAAAGCATCCATTACAACGATTGCAAGGACTGTGTGGTTGTATAATTCACAGATATTAAATTTATGCAACTCTGTCCAAAAAAGTTGAACAAGATAGAATGATAAGCTCATGGAGAGACTTTTAATAAAGACGAAATTAACCGCCTAAATAGAGGATTAAAATGGAGCATTCGCGGTCCTAAATCGTCCGTCGAAGAATCAATTACATCAATCAAAACAAACATTAGGAACTTGGATGTGGCTACGAAAGACTTTGTCAGAAACGCGTGTAAAATTAAGATCTCTAGAAATTTGGAAAATGTTAGAAATCTTAGAAATAAAAATTGTTTTTAGGAGGGGAGGTCCAGAAGTTCGTGGAATGAAAGGGTTTTAAATAAAATAAAACAATAAATCTCTTTTTCCTTTTCAATATAATCACCCTTAAGCACAATACATTTATTAGATATATGAATTAATTTTTCTAAACCATCATAAAAATATTTTTTATCTTTCGCCTCAAAATGGGCCAAAGTTGCCCCCTTTACCTCGTTGTCGTCGGAGAACTTTCTTCCACGTAAGTCTTTTTTTAAATTGGAGAACTATTGATTGAAAGCCATGCTTGTGCAGAGCAGCCACTATAACTTTGCTCTTGTGAACCGACGCATTGTCTTGTAAGAGCAACACACCCTTGGAAAATTTGGTAAAAATCATTACAAGCTCTCTTGTCATTTCAACGTTTTCAGTTCTTTTAACATAATTCCACAGCTGTTGCAATGTATTAAGATCGTTATGAATGCTATATTCTACATTTACAGATTTGGACGCCACTGATTTATCGACATAATTTGGCAGCGATAGTCTAAAACTAATTCTATTAAGCTAACTACGTTACTTGAATTATTTTGGTAATCTCTATTGTAACAGTTGTAACAGAAGGTTTCAAAAACTTCGAATGGTAATAAAGCTACAAGAAGAAAAAGATTTTTGTGTCTGTATGCAATAGAAATCAAGGTAATTTTATATTATGTAGCATGCATATCTATTGCAAAAGCTAGTAGTTTCAGTCACGTTATTGCTTAAGATAAATTTATTATAATCACAGTAATATATAGAACGAATTTAAGTGGTATAATGCTTGGAAATCCCAAGAATCGTGGCAGTAAAATACGAGATAACTAGACCAGTTTCTATTTCTCTTTCACTTCCTGTTCGATCTGGAATGGTTTTAGTCCCTAGTTAATATTCATCGTGACAACGCACCACAAAATTTATAGCTTGTATATTATATTTACACTAAATAGTTTTTACTATAACCATTTTGGATCTAGTGGTATTAACCATTTATGTATTTAAATATTAAATGCATACTTAAGCTGGACATCTTGCGTGCTATTTTAATATATTAAAGCCCGCAAAAATACCAACTGGACGTATCGTGAATAATGTCGACGTATAAAGGTCAAGTTTTCTGTATGAATTGCACGGTTGGTGATCAGATTTACATTCGTGAATCGTGCATATGAAGCTAAAGCGGTGAAACAGGTGTATGGGTGTTTTCTCAATGGGCAGGGATCTGGTAATGATACGCTAAAGCGTCTGTATTATGCAAAATTATACGAATCAGACCGCGATTAATGTGGAACACGTGGATGTACAACACTTTTAATTAAATGTAAATAGATAGGATGTTGAAATAGGTACCATAATTAGCTTAATTATTCGATTCTACTCCCGGAAAATCTACTTATATTTAATAATAATAAGCACAAAAAATTTATCAAGTTTTATCTTTAAAATTCTCCAATAACTATTGCAACAATGTTATAGCAATATAACTGAAATAAAATGCGTGTAATATAGATAATGATACCATTTTGAAGTCTTTTCAGCCATTTAGGTAATATTCTACAGCACTAGTTGATACTAAAAGCCCAATTTCGATAAAAGATCTTCGGGAATATCCAGAAAATGATTTGGAACCCTGCACATTCCAAAAGGGGAGTATAGTTGATACGAAATATAAACAAAATTCCGTAGGTTAGTGGAAGAGTAAGAGAAAAAGCGATCCTCTCTTAGAATCTTGTAGGGCAAGTTTGAAAACGTGCTAGAAAAATTTTCGGATCATGCTGTTATTGACGTTATAACTAAAGTTGGCCAAATCTTCGGCGCGTCAGGTCCGGACTCGCTGCCACGCATGACCGATACGAAAATTAGATACACAGCAGGGAAACGGAGACAAATTGGTTCAACGAACGGATTCTTTCGATTTTTTGCCCTGCAATTTGTATTCTGAATCTTACTGTCTGATATATACTTCTGATGGAATCTAGCGTTTCCATCTCCTTTTGACTTTCCCACATCTCTCTTTTGTCTATCGTATCAAACGCTGCTTTCATATCGATGAACGCTAATAACATTTCTTCTCCTTCTTCAATTTCTCTTTCTATTAAGTTCTTCATTATCAGAGATATTGTCCTTTGTTTGCCTCTTAGTCGTTTTTCCAGTATTCTTGTGTATAGTTTGTAGCTTGTTTGTGCTAAACCTACAGTTCTATAGTTCTCGCATTGGGTCTGCTCTCCTGTCTTGTAAATCAGGATTATTAGATTATTTTTCCGTTTATTTAGTATTTTATATTCCTTTCATATTGTTATTAACATCTTCCATACCCATTTGTTTCCGTCCTGTCTTAGCCATTTAATCATTTCTGGTAAAATTCCATCATCTCCGCCTGCCTTCCCTACCTTGAGTTTTGTATGGCTTCTTCCACTTCTTCTTCCGTTATTTCTTGTTGTTGGATCAGTTCTTCTTTGGTTATCTTTTGTTCTATATTTATTGCGTTTAATTTGTATTCATAGTATTCCTTCCATATTCCTAGTTTGCCTTTTATTCCTATATGTAATCGATTATTCTAACCTCTTATTGCTTTCATTCCCTCCCTTTTGATTCCTTTTAATCTCTTTATTCTCGTCCATTTTATACATTTCTATTATCTGTTCCCCAAATTCTATCCATGACTTCTTTCTTTCTTCCTTTATAGGTTTCTTTGCTAGGTTTATCTTCCTACTGTAATGTTCTTTTATCTTCTGTTGTTTTGGTTTGTATCTATTTCTCCAAACATCTTTTCCCTTTTATCATCTTCT
This sequence comes from Trypoxylus dichotomus, assembly GCA_023509865.1. Taxonomy (NCBI): domain Eukaryota; kingdom Metazoa; phylum Arthropoda; class Insecta; order Coleoptera; family Scarabaeidae; genus Trypoxylus; species Trypoxylus dichotomus. Next base: position 3,733,643 of record CM042082.1, read on the forward strand.
TTATTTTATCGCTTCTCTTTGTAACACATGGGCTGAAAAGTCCCGGGCCTAAGACATAAGTGACGCTAGTTTTATTGCAGTCACCTTTCTCTCAGTTAGTACTAACCTCCAAAAGACAGCTGTTAAAATTTCATGATATTCTATTCATTAGTTTGTGAGTTATTGTGCAAGAGTCACGCTACTTTTGTTATTTTCAAAACAATGGGTCAAAAACAATTTCGTGTTTTAATTTTACACTGCTTCTTGATGGGAAAAAATACCGTTCAAGCGAAGCAATGGTTTGAAAAGTGTTATGGGGACTCCGCTTCATCAGAAACAACAATAAAACGTTGGTTTGCTGACTTCAAACGTGGTCGTAGAAACACCGATGATGCAGAACGCAGCGGACGTCCAAATGAGGCGGTAACACCACAAAATCGCTTTGAATGATCGAAAAATGAAGTTGCGTGAGTTAGCTGACATCGTAAAGATATCAAAAGAACGTATTGGCTTTATATTGCATGAGCATTTTTCTATGAGAAAGCTCTGTTCAAAGTGGGTGCCGCGTTTGCTCACTGTTGACCAAAAACACGAACGTGTTGATGATGCTGAGCAGAGTTTGGCCATGTTTAAACGTAACAAACCGGAATTTTTGCGTCGATATGTGACAATGGATGAAACATGGATCCATCACGTCACTCCGGAATCAAAACGATCGTCATCTGAGTGGACAGCAACTGGTGAACCTCGTTCAAAGCGCCCGAAAGCACAACAATCGGCTGGAAAGGTGATGGCCTCGGTATTTTGGGATGTGCGTGGTGTAATATTCATCGACTATCTTGAGAAAGGAAATACCATCAACAGTGAATATTATATAGCGTTATTGGAGCGTTTGAAGGCCGAAATTGCAAAGAATCGACCGCATATGGTAAAGAAAAAAATGTTGTTTCATCAAGACAACGCACCGTGTCACAAGTCAATCAAAACAATGGCAAAACTACATGAATTGAACGAATTGCTCCCACATCCACCGTATTCGCCAGATTTGGCTCCCAGCGACAACTGGCTGTTCGCAGACCTCAGAAAAATGCCCGCCGGTAAGAAATTTCGCACGAATGAAGAGATTATCACCGAAACTGAGGCCTATTTTGAGGCAAAAGATAAATCGTTCTACAAAAGTGGTATTGAAATGTTAGAGCGGCGCTGGAATGATTACGTTGCTCTTGATGGAGATTATGTTGATGAATAAAGCTAATTTTGAACCAAAAAAACCGTGTTTTCTTTGTTAGGCCCTGGACTTTTAGCCCATGTGTTATGTTCATTAAAGTTTCTTTTTTCGCATATTTTTCTGCTATTGTTGACAACGTTTCTTTAAAGGCCATCCATTTCTCTTCTATAATCCATTCTGTTTACAATGTCTAGTCTTCTGAATTGTTTGTTTCTTGTTCATATTTATCCTTACTTTCTTTCATGTTAAGTTTGTGTATTGCTAAGCTGCTATGCTCTTTTGTCTCTTCATTTCAGTTAATTTCTACTAAGCAGTTTGCTACTGCTAATCAATGGATTGTGTCCGCTTCCGCTTCTTCCTTGTTTCTATGTTTTGTATTGTTCCTGTTGGATTTTGCGTATGCACTATATAGTCTCACACTGTTGGTGCTTCGCTCGAAGAAGATGTTCAAGTACTTATAATGCTAAAGAAAACTATACGCCATGGTTCATGGATTTTGGATATGGAAGGAAGCTTTCCAATTTCACTCTTCATGTCCATTATATTGTTCTGAATATATCTCCTCATCATTTACTCGTTGCTCGTGGTATGAGAATTTTTATTGCTTTAATCACTTTTTTATCGTAATTCATTATCACCGACGAAAGCTTAATTTACTTAAGTATTAGAAAGACTTAAAAGTATTGTTTTCCATATAATAAAGAAACCCATACTTGCAATACTTTTTATATGATAAATCGCATTAGAATATCTTCATTACAATATTCGGAAGATTTAGCGCAGTATTACTTACCTCTAGAACTTCCTGCAAAGAGAATATAACTCTAACTAAATCCAAAAGATAAACCATTACGTTATTAAATCGATATTGTAGTAGATGTGCTGTTTGTGTGCATTTTGTGTCTTGTTTAATGTTACTTAGTTTTGAAACACTCTGTATAGTTGGAAATGTATATGCGATTTTAAGTAGATTTAAACAGCAAATAACTTTTGTGTCAAGCTTTTCTCCATATTATTACAAACACACCCATCACACAAGTGTTGCGTGTATGTGCAACACTCTGTATATTCCATAGGCACGTATTATGAAAGGGCTTCCGATATTAATTAATTTTTAAATTTCAATTTCACCCTTTACTCTTACCGATTGAGAATTATATCTAACAAACTGAAAATTAATGAATTTTCGGGATGGGGGAGGGGTTCAAACCCTTAAAGTGAATTTCTGTTGGTAAAAAATGTTCACCACCCACATATGTGAATATACTATTCGTCAAATGGATCTTTTCCCGCGTGAATGTTGATGTCTTTCTGGAGCGATCTTTCGTTATGCCATCAATAAGGTGGGTCTAAAGATTCTTTTGACCAAGTGTACTCTATATGTCTGCCAGGCTTCGTTCAATTCTGATTTCTGACCTCAATAGAGCTTTGCTTGAAAGTAAACAAGCCTCAGTTGCTTTTTCATCCATCATCTGCTAGTTCTAATCGTAAATGTTTTTAATTTTATTCGTTACATTTTCGAATGAAGAATTAAACAGATTTTTTAAAGCTTACTGTGAACAGACACCAAAGCATGACGCATTTTAGCTAGAACCATAGAGCTAGTTGGAATAACTATGGTATAAATAACACACTGAGGATTACCATTGTTGCTCATGAATCCTAAAAGGGTATAACTTCCATCATACTTTGTGATTCTTTAAGTACCCACTCTGAGTTAATTATTTGCAGATGCATTAAGTGGGCTAAATTGTTTTGAAATAATTTCATTTCATATCACTCACTATCTTAAGCAAAAGAGCAACTCTGAAGTAGAATGCCTTAGAGTGCATTTTTAAGTCACCTCTCCATCCTGCGAGAATAATGTCGAAAACGATGTTCTATTTAATAAGAACATGTGTGGTACAAAGTAAAAGCAATAAGTTATTCTTATATTCCATTGATTTTCCTAGAGGCGTTAATTTTTATAACTTTTCTTAAGTTGCCATCCTCAACGTTACGAAAAAAAAACATATAAATTTCGCAGAACTTTTGAATGATCTCCACAAAACCTCAAGGTTCCGCGGAATACACACTATATAATGCTTCAACAATCAACTTTTCACCATAGCTACGTATTTTAATGTATTGATGTAATCTTCACAGCGGATGGTTTAAATCAAGCTTTCTCATGCCGATACTGTAAAACAAATACACTTGACCTTTTCGTCAAGCGGAATTAAGGTCAGATACCTGTACGTTTCGCCAAATTGCGTCCAGCAAATAGTTAACCGTTAGATTAACATGCAATGCTTCGTAAAACACAGCGTAACATCCTTTTTAAACGCTAAATTGATTAATAGCATTCATCGCGTGGACAGTTAAAATTGTCGTGGAGGTTGCGTAATTGCAATTTGTAGAAGGCGATTAAAAGAACTTAGTTAATTGGCAGGTGTATACGTACATATGTGCATATGCAACGCATTTTAATAATACAAAACAATGATATGAATAGTCACTTTAAGGACGCAAAAATTCATATATTATTGTTCGTCTTCTCTTTTTCTTTAAAATGGCGCATTGAAATCGTATTTCTAATTTAGAAAGAAGCTCCAAAGACTCTGTATCTCCGTGATTTTCAGCAAAACTTTTGAGCTGCTTGGTCAGGGTAATAGCTTTACCATAATCTGGGATAGCTTCTGTTGGCACTGGAATCTCATCGACATCAGAATCTCCCGAAAGTTCTTGTACTTCAACCGGATTTGCAATTTCTTGTTCTGAATCTGAATCCTCAACATACAAGTCATCATCTACGTTCAAAAAATCATTAAGGTTTTCATTATCCGTCAATTTCAACAAATTATTATTTATGAGGATATCTGAAAGTAAACTAGGAGGCAAATCATCTTCTTGGTCAGACGTATTAGCCTCAGTTAGCTGGTCTTCACTTTGCATATTTAGATGATTAAATCCTGCTTTGCAGAAGCAACTTTGAACTGTGACTTTGGTTACTTGGTCCCAAGCGGTTTTTGCCAAATAAACTGGTGGTGTAATTTTCTTTATTAACTCAAAAGCTGTAACAGCGGTTTCAATGTTTACTAGCAGATGTTTGAGTATTAGACTTCGGTAATAAGTTTTAAAATTCTTTATAATTCCCTGGTCAAGTGGTTGACAAGCTGATGTACAATTAGGGGGTGAAAATAATGTTTTTATATTATTTAAGCGAACGTCTTTCGGATGAGATCCAGCATTGTCTAAAAATAACAAAATGTTTCTTTTTTCTGTAGCCATTTTCCAATCTAGGTCTTGCAACCACTCCGTCATAATTTGCCCTGTCATCCAAGCTTTCTTATTGTATTTCCAAGTTACAGACAGGTTATTTATATTAATGTTTTTAAAAGCTCTGGGTTTAGCTGCCCTACGAATGACTAGGAGTTTTTCTCTTTCACCCGTCATATTTGCACAATGCAAGATTGTAAACCTCTCTTTGGGATACTTACCCCCAACACATTTTTCCTTCTTTAATGTGAGCGATCTGTCGGGTAGAGCCCTAAAATACAGATCTGTCTCATCAGCATTATAGATGTCTCTCGCTGAATATCCCTTAATCAAAGAAGGACATTTTTTTTTTAAAAACGATGAAACATCTTCAACATTAATCGAAGCTCCTTCCCCCGACATCTTTTTAAAATTTATATTGTGGCGGATTCTAAATTTATTGGGCCAACCAGAAGAAGCACTGAATGTGGAATGTCCCAAAGAGGCGGCTATTTCTCTTGCTTTACATCGTATTAGCGGGCTTAAAAAAAAATAAGTTTTTCGCGTTTTTGTCACGACAAACCTATTGGTAATCTCACTTTTTTTATCTATTTTAGAATTTAATATGAAAAGAAAATTAACTCATTAATGCAAGAAAACCTTATCTAAAAAAATCATATGCATACCTGTTAAAGAAATCCCCTTATGTCGAGCTGCTGTAAACCAGTCATAATTTGTCAATTTTAGTACCATCACCCGTCAAAAAGCTTCTCTTTTCATTCAAATTGCTGTTCGACATCCATTTGTTTAGAAGGATTTCTTTATGTTTAATTATATCTGCAGCTCGTGTTTTTCCAATATTAAAACGCTTGGATAAGTCCCTTACACTTAATTTCTCCTTACTGTAAACTTCAACAATCTCAATTTTTTGTTTAAGCGTGAGAATTTTTCTATTTGGAGCCATTTCTACAATGAATGTGTCACCCACTGTGTCTTTTCCGCATAGACATCAGAGTAATATTGAAAGCAGATTCAATCGAAAGCGTACACCCACAGAATAAGAACGGTAAATCCCCGACCAACTTGGGCAAGTCCCTAATTCACGCCAGGCAGAAATTCACGACATAAGCTGCGTTTGTACCGAAAGATTAAAGTCGATAAATCTCCAGTTTACTGGGGGGAAGTCCCAGCGAAATTGGCGCACGGTGCGATTGAGAAATACAATAGCAATACTCTCGATATAAAAATAAGATAAGGCGTTTCTTTTTATTTTATTTTTTGTCCGGTTAAGAGAACCTTTTCTCGTGTCCGCGTCCATTCAAGAGAATGTCCGTCCAAGAAAGAGTTAATACAATGGAAATTATATGAGAGCCGGTCGGGACCATGAGAAACTGTCCGTTTAAGGGAGGTGTCCGTGTAAGAGGGGTGTCCGCGAAGGGGAATTTCACTGTATATATATGTATATCGTATATCTGTTTATTTTTGTGGATGTGTTATATTTCGTGTTACAGCCGTCATCCTTTGCAAACGGTAAACATTATTTCACACTAGCTGTTGCAATATATGGTATGCATAGTATATATGTGTAAAATGTGTATCATTCACGAATTTTCATGCTTAAAATTCTATAAAACATTTTGGGGTCCAGTAGGCACCACGTTACCTGTTATGCCTAGTTTTTACGTCACCAATAGAAGGTTAAGAAAAGAAAAACAAAAGATCGACTTAGAAAAATCGCATTAAAAGCAATGACTTTTCCTTCGGTTGTTCCAACCATCATACGAAATACGCTCATACACACAAGCAACGTATGATATAACCTAGAAAATTAAACGTTCAACCATATAATTTGACGATCGTCAGCGATTCTATGAATAGCATTCTGTTGGCGAAATACCACCGTTACGTCGACAAACCTAAACAGCGGAGAATGTCGGCTATAAAAGATCAATGAACTGAGCACTTGTTCATCTTGAGCTATTCTGCGAAAGGTAAAAAAAAAACGCAAACACGACGTTTGATGAGCTTGATGTTTACATGGTCGAAGTAGGTTTTTTTTTCTCTTACGCCTAAGCGATTTAACCTCACGTATCGACGACCCGAATGACCGATTAAGAAATTTATAACGCGGAATATTCGATTCTGTTATGACATTCACGATTCGAGATTTGAGCGCGTGTTACCTAGTTTGTAGTTTTGCGAGCGCATCTTCTTTTAACAGAGGACATATGTACATATATACAAGGCTGTTATCTTTTAATGCAATAGAGAATGGATAATTGTGGTTGAATTGAGGACCTTCATATGCCAGCGGCTATACTGTATGCTTATGGAAATCGTTATTCCTTTTATCTGCATTGTAATTTGTCCTGTAATAGGAATCTATTTTAGGGGATTACTTTAAGTAAGGATGGTGTTTTAAAACGGTAACATTGCCTCACAGGTATAGCAGTAAACTCTTTCGTTTCATAAATATCGTTTCGTACGCGTCTAATTCTCTACACGACTTTGCTTTTTTAAGAAGTTTAAGATTTTTTTAAACCAATTTTATGTCTGAATTTTACCATCCACCTACGCTTGACAGTTCTGCTTTATCGAAACGATAGTGTGTAATATGTTCTTTGAACCTCGTTTTTGTTTGTCCAAATAGAAACTTTATCACAATCATTGCATGCGATTTGGTAAATTCCAGACCTTTTCATCATCTCCGGTTCATCTTTGGGATTGCCTAACAGATTCTTTGAATTGTCTTTTGATACAAAAACAGGTTCATATTTTGTTGGGGGAAAATTTTACTTAACCTTTTTACTGTTGGGCGGAAAGAAAGTGTTATCAATTTCTTATTACCGGTGTTTGTTGAAGTTTAAGGTCGTGGAATTCCCCAAGATACGATCAACAGAAGAGAAACCATTATACCTCGCTACATCTTTGATGTATTTTAATTCTTTTTCGTACCTGCTCTTGCTAGCGTTATTGGTAACATTGATGTTCGATTGATTATCTTTCAAACAGGAAAAGATTCCGAAAAGGATGTGAAATTCGGATTTCAATGAAACATGCTGGAAATATACGTACACTACAGCTCAAAATAGTATGGGCACTTCTTATTTCTTGCTTACTTCAAAACTTCAAAAAAAACAATTATACGTTACGTATATATTCTTCTAAGACTTATTGCGCATGTGTACACAAAGGAGAAGGTAATAATAAACATAAAGTAAGCTATACTTTTCGAAAACTTCACCTCTTGATATAATAACTCCTCGCACAATTCGTGGCATTCTTTCTACCAATTTCCTCAGTGTATCTTGAGGAATACTGTTCAACTTCCTCTGCAATACCGTCTAGAGATGGGTTTTAGACGTTGGGTATCCTCTTCTACTTCGTCTTTCCACTTCAACCCACAGAAACTCTATCGAATTAAGATCCGGACTCAGGGAAGACCAAGTAATTATTTAAGCAACGTAAACGTTTTTCTACTACAGATACACAAGCAACACCAAATGCAAGGGCAAGATGATGCTGATCCTCAGCCACCAGCAAAATATCGGACCGTTCAGGAGCACACTTCAAAACCCTAGAGCAGAAAATCAGATCTAAGCATCTATTATTACAATTTTTTAAACGTTATTCATCTGTTGAGCATCAAATGCAGTAACAAAATCATTCACAATTATTAATGAGACAGAATCAGCTCTATCTAAAGTCGGGAAGTTAAAATCCCCCGCAAGGACAAAATAACTGTCCAACAGAGAAAGCAATTCCAGCCTGTGAAAAAGTTGTTCAAAGATATAAATAGGCGTAGTCGGATGTAATGAAGCAGTTGTGCAAACTCAACCTAACGGCAAGTAAATCAACATTACTACTAACTAAGTCCACATCGTCATCGATCATAATCTGGTCACACAGAAAGTTAGGCCTGACAACAATCAACACACCTCCACTCCGCCTTAGATCTATCAGTCCGAGAAACAACAAAATCTTCATAAAGCAGCAGAGTATCACTACTCCAAGTCTCAGTCAATAAAACAAGATAAATATCATCACAGAACCAAAATATTATTATTGAATTGTAGCGTCTTTGAATTTAACCCACGGACGTTTTGGTAATAGGATGAGACGTTCATTGCTGACTTTTAGGATTCTGGAGGTTCTTCGACCCAATAATTTTAGAAAAGCCATCAATATGCGCCCCTGCCTCTGCGCCGTTGAAATTTTTCTAGAACTCTATTGTTATTCTCAACTTGATTGGTAAATATCCGCAAGTATATCGGCTTATCAGCATGGGTTTCTTCCTGGCAGATCGATACTCACTACTACTTGTCACCACTTCGTCACCCCATTCGTTGATAAACTTAGACAGGTTGATATGATTTATATGGATTTGTCTGCTGCTTCTAATTCGATTGCTTTTGGAATAAGCACAGTTCTTCTTCGCCTTATGGGTTCCTATATTAGCAATCGACAGAACTATGTTTTCTATAACATTAATGACGTTCTTGAAGATCTGTCCAGGGTATTGACTTCTTGCAACTTAATTTAAATTATCTGGTTAATTAATAATGTTCGAGGATAACATCTAAGTATATTATCGATAGTTCACTGAACTCCTGCAAAAATATAGATCATCATAAAATGTATTATTTATAGCTATAGGAAAACGAGAGTAACTTATATAAAAATCACTAACACTTTCAGTTTGATAATTATGTATATCATTTACATATGTTATATACCTCTGTAAATAAGGAAGAACTAATTTCTAAATTCTACTTTATAAATTATAATAAATATTTTAAATTTAAGTGTTTGAGCCCTCATTACTTTCTATGTGTTTAAAGTTAAATTTATAGGCGGGTATTTGCTACGATTAAAAATAATTCTCTCTGCACGATTTTGCACTTTCTGCAGTTGCATCATTTTTTTGCTACGAATTATATAACGAGATTCTAGAGTAGATCAGAGATACTTAGTATATATAAACAAAAGAGACCCTAATACTGTATCTTGCGGCACTCTATAATTAGTGTGCTTACAATTAGAGGCTATATTATTAAATTTTAGTATTCGAAATCTATCAAAATATAAATATAAAGAAATAAAGCGATTTCAAACAAGTAATTTCTCTTTAGAACCAAACTAGGGTCACTTGGTAATTATTATGATATAGAGATTAGTACGCCTAAGTAGATTTTTAATGACCCTATATTCGCGGAGCGAAGGGGCCGCCTATTTATGAAATATATTTTGAATTATAGTACATTTACAAAACAATTTTCCTAGTAATAGTACGCGTTATTACTTAAATGTGTATATTAGATGATCCGATAGCATTCAGTATTAGTTTTTTCCACTACTTAACACATGGGCTGAAAAGTCCCGGGCCTAACAAAGAAAACACGGTCTTTTTGGTTCAAAATTAGCTTTATTCATCAAAGTAATCTCCATCAAGAGCAACGCAATCATTCCAGCGCCGCTCTAACATTTCAATACCACTTTTGTAGAACGATTTATCTTTTGCCTCAAAATAGGCCTCAGTTTCAGCGATAACCTCTTCTCCGTGCGAAATTTCTTACCGGCGAGCATTTTTTTGAGGTCTGCGAACAGCCAGTAGTCGCTGGGAGCCAAATCTGGAAAATATAGTGGATGTCGGAGCAATTCGAAGTTCAATTCATGTAGTTCTGCCATTGTTTTGATTGACTTGTGACACGGTGCGTTGTCTTGATGAAACAACATTTCTTTCTTTGCCATATGCGGTCGTTTCTTTGCAATTTCGGCCTTCAAACGCTCCAATAACGCTATATAATATTCACTGTTGATGGTATTTCCTTTCTCAAGATAATCGATGAATATTAGACCACGCACATCCCAAAATACGGAGGCCATAACCTTTCCAGCCAATTGTTGTGCTTTCGGGCGCTTTGGACGAGGTTCACCAGTTGCTGTCCACTCAGATGACGATCGTTTTGATTCCGGAGTGAAGTGATGGATCCATGTTTCATCCATTGTCACATATCGACCCAAAAATTCAGGTTTGTTACGTTTAAACATGGCCAAACACTGCTCAGAATCATCAGTGAGCAAACGCGGCACCCACTTTGAACAGAGCTTTCTCATAGTCAAATGCTCATGCAATATAAAGCCAATACGTTCTTTTGATATCTTTACGATGTCAGCTAACTCACGCAACTTCACTTTTCGATCATTCAAAACGATTTTGTGGATTTTCTTGACGTTTTCTGGTATTACCGCCTCATTTGGACGTCCACTGCGTTCTGCATCATCGGTGTCTCTACGACCACGTTTGAAGTCAGCAAACCAACGTTTTATTGTTGTTTCTGATGGAGCGGAGTCCCCATAACAATTTTCAAGGCATTGCTTCGGTTGAACGGTATTTTTTCCCATCAAGAAGCAGTGTAAAATTAAAAGACGAAATTGTTTTTGATCCATTGTTTTGAAAATAACAAAAGTAGAGTGACTCTTAGCACAATAACTCACAAACTAATGAATAGAATATCATGAAATTTTAACAGCTGTCTTTTGAAGGTTAGTACTAACTGAGAGAAAGGTGACTGCAATAAAACTAGCGTTATCTATGTGTTAGGCCCGGGACTTTTCAACCCATGTGTTAATCCTGATACACACAGATATCTTTTATCATGATAATTAAACGCCAAAGAAACTAAAATAACCATTTTTTCTTTATTAAACATGATATGGAGGGTCATATCTAGAGTTGGCCAAACCCTGGGTTCGCCACCGATACGAAAATCGACCAAGTTTGTTGAACAAATCTCTCTCTGTTTCCCTACTGCATACGCTATGAATATGGTACATCATATCACGCGTTGTAATGTATTTATACTTCATTATATGGAAGAAAATTTTAACAATGGAAGAGTGGAAGCTTCAAAACATATATATTAAAGGGTATACGCAAAAATAAAGCTGTAAAAACTGTACGAAACGAATCAATATTAGAAAGAAGTTATCGTTAATTGCAAAAAAAAACTTTGAGTATGGAAATATTTAGAAAGTTCTAATGGACTGGGGGACGAAATAAATCTTGAATTCCCGTGGATCTAGTATTTACATAAAATCTTCTTCTACTAAAAACTTCTTTTAAAAGTATCACTTGGATCGCTTAAAGTATTAATAATGCGGTGACCAACACCTAAAACAGTCAAACGTTCGTTGAGATGAAATACACCTTCTCCATTTGCTTTGTTACTCAATAGCGTCAAATCTCTGTCACCATATATTGCTGGTACAAGCTGCTATACTCACATGTCTACGCAGGAGATCAGGTAGTAGGTTACTATGCCTTGTCTCCGCAGTTATGGCCTCAGCTGCGTGGCGTGATATCTGTTAACCAACATGGGTCTATGAGACAGCGTTCTACAGTTATTAACCTTACCTGCCGTACACAGTATGTATCAGAAGCTTTAGATGCTAAAGGACAAGTAGATAGAGTCTCTTTGAATTAGCAAAAGGCTTTTGATTAGATTTATTATAGCGTCCTTCTTCAGATAGTGGCACGTTTTAGATGCATTGCTTTCTGATGAATCGTGGATTTTCTGAGCCCTAAATGTGGTAGTTTCTCCGATTAACGAAGCCATCTAAGTGAAAATGGGCGTCATCCATGAAAATCATTCTGTCTGCAAAATCGGTATTCACTTCTTTCGGATCCAATTTGTAAACCCTCGTTAATGTGCATGGTATGTTGGGAGAAGTTGTTAACTCAATTGGATGGACTCTGTAGACGTGGAGATGCAAGTCTTTAGTTAGAATTCGCCGAACCACACTCTCGCGAACTGCCATTCCGTTTTGTTCTGAACGACCTCTACGAGCTGGTATCGAACTAGTATTTTCGATCATTCTTTTATAGTAGATGAATTAGGAACATTCTGTCGGCCGAATATTGAACGCACTGTACGAATGGCGGCAATCAAACTGTCACCATTTTGATTGTAATGTTTAACAATCAAGTTGCATTTTATTTTGTCGTATAACACTCCATGTTTATTAACTTTCGATCTGTCACGTAATAAGCACGTTTGATACCCCCTGTATATCTCCCACTTGAGGGATCTTATCTAGATAGAAATTTAGAGTATGAGTCTTTGTCAAATTGATTCTGAATTGCTACTGTGCATATGGAATTTTCTAGTGCCTAGAGCAAACACAAAAGCATCTTTTACCTTCTACTGCAACCCTAACGGGACAAATATTTTAATGAGGCCTCCCGGTAATCGTAAGTGGGGATCTCATTTTCCATGGAGAGACAAAAGTTAGTTCCACTGCCAACTTCATCCCCCAAAACATGAAAACGCTGTGTACTCAAAAGTATTAATTTTTATCTCAACAATTCGATGTTCCACTGTTTTTTCTTCTTCTTATTTTACCATCGCTAACAGCAGGGAAACTTTTTTGTTAATTTAACCCATTTTATTTGTTTCAATAATAAAAAAGTAACGGTTCCGATGAATTTTACTAGATTTCAAAAGACGATATATACAACTCATTTTAGTTCAGTCTGCACTCATGGAATCTTTCAAGTGAGAAGCCTTAGCCGCTTTCCAGGAAGTCAGCAGCGTATTCCATATCAAAGATGATATACGGCGACTTCACATATGCATTTTGCGCAAACGCTCGCTACATATGCGATACATGCATACGCATATCACATACATATATTATAATGTGAAAAAAAATCTGCGTAATCCTATCTATTTACCGCAAACTAATACGAAAGTTATAATTAGAAAGAACGTTATCGGTTGAATAAGACGTAATACAGCTGGAAGCATGTAAAATGCAACAAGATTACGTAATTGTATAAAATTTCCATACACTAGACGCTTATATGCGTATAAGCACATGCATCATAAGAAAGCGAACGCGGATAAAAGGAGACATGCTTTATACAGGCTTGCCTATAATCAGACAACGCGGTGGAAAGACTGTTAATCAGCAAAAAATACGTTTTCCATTTGTTTTTCAGTATGCTCTAATGAAAGTCAAAAAAAAAAATAAATGTATTTGGACTTTGCTACCCAAACTGTAAATGATATTACATAGTCTGTTATGGAAAAATCTAAGCGGTTATATGATTTGTTAAACGTAGTGATTAAGAGTTGCCTGACTGGATTTATTAAATATTTGGGGCGAGGCACCATCTTGCATGAGAATTTCTACTAATTAAACTAGCGAGGTAAAAATAAGAATAATTATATATTCTTAAAATATCTAGGTAATCCATCTTTTGAATATTTTCGGAAATTTAATATACAGTGTATTTCCCTCACCCTAAATTTTTGCAAATCTGGAAATTTATGAAAAATTTCCTGAAATACGTGAGAGGTATTATCGAGGGGCACAACTTTTTGCTGAAAAGTTTACTTACATACTTTAACCCCCTATTGTCATATTCCCTTACAAATCTGAAATTGCAAAGGGTATCGAGTAATACCTCATTTTAATGGTCTTTCCAACTAGGACATTTTGGCGTTTAGTTTTTTGAAATTGGTCGATTCGTTTTCAAGGTTTTTAAGAAATCTTTTTGTGTGTGGTTTGGTTTGTATTTCTAGGGTCTTAAGTTTTAAGTTATATTTAATGCAGAATATTTGTTAACCTGTTTACAGTTATTTAGTAAATAAAAACGCATATTTTGGATACGTTCTTATACCTACACTAGGGTGACAGAATAAAATAGACACCTACTAATTAAAACAAAGATTCTATTATCGTTATATATACAAAATATTTTAAAATTTTTAAATTAGACTAATATTTTGTCGATCCACCTTTACTTGCGTGAAGTGCTGCGAGTCGTCGTGGCATAGAATCTATTAAATGATTAATGGTGTCTTCTGGAATATTTAACCACTCTTCTGTAACGGCTGCCACGAGTTCTTCCTTATTGCTGGGTTTTCGGGGTCATTTCACCATATTTGTCTGGATTATGTGCCAAACATTCTCTATCGGATTCATGTCTGGTGATTGGCCTGGCCATGGTAAAATCCGAATCCCCTATTCCTCTTTCAATGTGGTTGTTGTACTTGCTTTGTGGCAGGGTGCTCCATCCTCCATAAAAGTGGCGTCTTCTTTAGATAAAACGGCGTTGTCGAATATCGCTAGTAGTCCTTTGAAGTTAATATTTGGATATATTTTGCCGCATTTATATTTCCGGCGCAGATTACTAATTGCGATCTTCCATCATACCATATCGCGCCCCACACCATGATGTTCACACCGCCGTATTTCACCGTCTGATGCAAAAATTTGTCGTCCAGTTGCTGTGACGAACGTCTCCATACCCACGTACGACCACTATCACTGAATTGCCAGTATCTGCTATCGTCTGAAAAAATGACAGACCGCCAAAACTCGGGCTTCGTTCGCATTTCGATTGCCTAAGACATTCGGCACCGTTTTTGAAACGCTGTAAGGAGAGGTATCGCAGAACGGTGCGCTGACTTTTTTGTGAAGTTGCCGCAAGCTCAGCTGTATTTTTTCGTGGTTCTCTTAATACTTCGCGCACAAGCACTGTTTTACTTCTTTCAGAAGGTCCGGCACGACCTGGTCTCGGCTTCACTGTTGTTTTTTCCTTGCGCTTAAATTGTGTAATCACATAGTTAACTGTGGACAACGGAATATTTAAAAATTTACTTATTTCACGTTGCCAAGCGCCGCGTTCATTCTGGCCAACGATGCGACCCCGGGTGAAGTCGCTAATTTCACTCGAACCTTGTAAGCGAGTAGTGTAAAGATACTAAACTATGACGAATTCCTTCCGATACATCTACCCCTACCCTAATGACAAGATAAAATTTTTAATTCGTTCTTAGAATTTAGCTGTTTACATATTTATACAGCTTTACCTGGTGTCTATTTTATTCCGTCACCCTAGTGTATATATAAATCGCTATGTAACTGCACTAACGGCGCTATTAAGAGGAGAAAAAAGACATACCTTAACTTCATTAAGCGAAGTTGTTCCAAACAGGCTTATGTGGGTAACACTATAATTTTGAAATATCGTCTTGTCACAGGTATAGCAGTAAACCCAACTCACACAAATTAATTAATTATGCGGAACGCAGCGTTTCGAGAGCACGTGAGCTCTCATTGTCAACCGTGTTACCGACTGAAAGTAAAAACTATATCCCACATGCAAATTATTTTCTACGCTGGCTCTAAAATTTCTAAAACATATGACTATTTACAATCTACTCGGTGGTCTAATGCCTATTTTCGGGAAAGGATGGACCGAAAGCGAACCGTATCTTTAACAGGGCGTATGGTAATAAATCCATCAAACTCGAGTGTGCGATTGGGGTGGTTCTCTGTTCAATAAGTTTCCGTTCTTTTTCATATATATCGTTTCGTACGCGTCTAATTCTCTATACGATTTTACGTTTTTAAGTAGTGTAAGATTTTTTAAATCAATCTTATGTCCGGATTTTACCATATGCTCTGCTACTCTTGATAGTTCAGGTTTGTCGAAACGATAGTGTCTAATATGTTCTTTGAACCTCGTTTCGATACTCCTTTTTGTTTGTCCAATATAAACTTTCTCACAATCATTGCATGCGATTTGGTATATTCCAGACCTTTTTATCATCTCCGGTTTATCTTTGGGATTCCCTAGGAGATTCTTTAAGTTGTTTTTTGACACAAAAGCCACGTTCATATTTAGAATATGAACGTGTCTTTTGCGTAGAAGATAATTTGCATGTGTGATACAGTTTTTACTTTCAGTCGGTAACACGGTTGACAATGAGAGCCCACGTGCTATCGAAACGCTGCGTTCCGCATAATTAGTTAATTTGTGTGAGTGGAGTTTACTGCTATACCTGTGAATTGTACATCCACACAGTCCTTGGAATCGTCATTTATCCCCGATATATAACCTCCCTCACCCCGATGAAGACGCAATTAACAATTTTTTTATGCGTAATATTACCTGGACTGAAGTAACGCACAATGGATACAAGATTTCCTTAATACTAATACATATCATGCACTCAAGTTTTCAACCAATTTCAATTGAGGATGTATCTCATGTTGGTGGCGCTCCTTATAGTTCACCAGGATGTGATAATTTAACTTCGTGGATGGTCAAGCAATGTTGTTCGAACATTTTGCCTTCTACAGCCTATATAATTAACTATTCATTTACTCATGGAATTTTTCTGGGTATTAGGAAATATTAATCTCTAATTCCAAAAGTCAAGCAATCAGTCCACTTGAGTGTCCATGAAGGTTTTTGAAAAGCTCACAGCTACTTGAGTAATTGTATAGTTAAATAGTTCTAAAATCTTACCTGAAACATAGCTTGATTCTAATCCGAAACGTAATTGTTGTACAGCTTTATTAAAATGAAGGGCACCTTGGCTACGTTGCTGAATTAGAGTAAGGCCATTGGTATTATTAATCATCAACGTCTCTATCGAATACTGGACTGTATTGGGTTTATAGCTAAGTGCAATTACAATTAGTCTTATTGAAAGCTACTTGATTAATAGGACTCAGTCAGTTGGGATAAACAGTAGAATTTCCATCAGTGTCATGGGTGCAAGAGAGATGCCCCAGAGCTTCCCATTTTTGCTACACTATTGTTTGCTGTTTGCAGTAGTAAATTTGTTTACAACCTTATATGGAAGAGCAAATTTTACTGAACCTAGCTTTGTGATTATCTACCAAAGAATGTGTGATATGGAGAAGTTACTTTCTTAGTTGGAGTAAGTGTAAGAGATTTCCTGGAAAGGTGTGGTACAGGAATCAATAATCGGTTCCCGTTTTCTTTGTAACGAAATTGGAAATTGCAGGACTCTTGTATACCCCGACGATACACAAGTTTACCCTTCATTGGTAGATTGTATGCAATGTTAAATGATTATTCATTACTAGAGACCGGCATGTCTTTTTACAATGAATATTCCACAGATATATTTTCAATGCCATCAGGATATAACCTGAATCTTTTTCTTTTTAATATATATTTAAATTACTTGCTCCTAGACCTCTGAAGTAATTACTTTGCATATGCAGCTGATCTAAAATATACAGTCCAATTAGCTCTAAAGGTTAATGATTGATGTAACGAAAATAAAATATCTTTAAATATTAAACCGTGGCAGGTTGTATCATATCTCAAATTCAATAACCCGATTCACTACGATCACGTACCAGGTTTACGCATAAGTTTTCCGGTTTAACTAAGACATGACGGCGGTGAAAAGTAACCAGCGTATTAATCTGACACATACGACATTGTGTGGGGATGAACCGCTGCTGGACGAGTTCAAGGAGCTGGTATGATGGTAGTGTCCGAGAGGCGGGTAGCGGACGCTGTGTGGTACTATGTCCTCGTCATCTTCGTCATTGTCGGTGAATTGACAGACAACTGCGTGTTTCCTGTCCGGCTGCACGATTGGCTTTCCTGGGGCGGCACGATCTGTTTTTGGGGCTCCTGATCCAGTGTCGACTTGTCCTTGAACTTGAATGTACGGGACGTTCTTAACTGTTGATCAGAAAGAAGCATATTGTAGATCAATTCTAATTAGTTTTGGTGAAAAGAGTATACAAAAACTTTAAAGTCTATGTACAGGTGTTCAATTTGGATTTGCCATCCATCTTTAGTTCTTGATTAGAAAATAGGAAATTTTTAAAATCAAATAGTTTTAACAACGGACTAATTTCTATTTAATCCAAATACCAGGTGTACGCATAAGTTTTTTCTGGTTTAACTAAGAGATGGCGCCAGCGTAAAGTATGCAGCGAGATTTAACGCATACGTCATTTTCTTCGTCTGACGTTGAAACTACAAACACACATAAGTTGAGTCTGGCGGAGCAAAGACGGTTTGGCGAACCGTCTTTGCTTTATCGTTCAGTGATAATGCCTGAAAAATAACATTTGCGGCACGCATTATTTCTCTTCTTTAATCAAAAGAAAAAGGATGTTGAAAGTCATCGTTTGATGGTAGACCAAATCGCTTCGGCAAGAACACCATGCTCTGGTGGGGCCAGAGTGGTATTGTGTAGTATGAACACTTGAAGCCCGGCGAAACCGTTAATACACAACGCTATTACTACACGACACAGCAATGCGAGTGACACACACCTTGAAATCGCTTCCGCACCCGCCGTACTTCTCAGACCTTGCGCCATATGACTATCACCTCTTCGCATCAATGGGGTACGCCTTCGCAGAGCAGCACTTCTGCAATTTCGAAGAAGTTGCAAAATGTCTGGACGAATGGTTTGCCGCAAAAGGTAAGAAATTTTTATGGCATGGTATCCATAAATTAACTGAAATATGGATGAAATGTGTAGAATCCGATGACCAATATTTTGAATAAAAGAAGATAGTTTCCCTTCAAAATTACGTATTTCAAAAAACCGGAGAAACACTTATGTATACACCTGGTAATTGGAAATAAAATTAGCAGAACATCTACGGTAAAGGATCTTCGTATCCTGTTTGATAACCATCTATCACTTGCTGAACATATAAACACAAAGTGCCTTTCGGATTCGGAAATAGTTGGATTTATACGAGGGGAGGTCCAGTAGTTCGTGGAATGAAAGGGTTTTAAATAAAATAAAACAATAAATCTATTTTTCCTTTTCAATATAATCACAATATACTCACAATACATTTATTAGATCTATGAATTAATTTTTCTAAACCATCATAAAAATATTTTTTATCCTTTGCCTCAAAATAGGCCAAAATTGCCTCATTGTCGTCGGAAAACTTTCTTCCACGTAAGCCTTTTTTTTAAATTGGGGAACAAATAAAAATCACTAGGTGCCAGGTCTGGACTGTAGGGTGGATGGACTATTGATTGAAAGCCATGCTTGTGCAGAGCAACCATTACAACTTTGCTATTGTGAACCGGCGCATTGTCTTGCAAGAGCAACGCACCCTTGGTCAATTTTCCTCGACGTTTTCCCTTGATGGCCTCCGTTAATTTTTCTAATATCGCTGCGTAATATTCTCCGGTTATGCCCCTGCCTTTTTCTTTGTAATCAATCAATAATATCCTCTCACAATCCCAAAAATCAGTAGCCATCAACTTTCCAGCCAGTTCTGACACTTTGAATTTATTTGGCGGTGGTGTCCCCTTTTTATGCCATTGCATGGACTCCTGTTTGGACTCAGGCTCACCCCTATGCCCACTCCATCCCCTCCATTCCACGAACTTCTGGACCTCCCCTCGTAATTCGATGTCGTCTAACTAGCAAAATATTGCTACAGTAAGGACGTTATACAATTCATTAGTTAGGAGTCGATAGGGAATATGCGTATAGAGTATGGTTTCCATACTATACTTACTAACACCAGGCAATTAAATGAATTCAGAAAAAAATGTTAAATTATTTGTATTTCAAAACTTCTATAGTTCATTCAGATTCCATCCAATATCAACTTACAAATGCAGCGAACACCGTTATAAAAGGTAGTAAATTGTTAATGAATTAAATTTCATTCGTGTATTTCAATGACACCCTGTATATCAAATACCTTACTCCCCGCAATCATACAGCCGAGATCGAATTTTCTTTTCGCGTATACCCAGATGCGTACTTAAATCAATTCAGAACAGTTTTCACTCTCCCATGTACATACATCCACCTAAAGCCAGTGAAGCATGCAGTTCTTGCGCGACTCTTAACACGCTAACCGGACGCTACACCGCTCTAAATTTCTTCATTAAGAACCCCGCACCGACGCCCAACACCATGTGATTATCTCTCCCATTGTACATTTCGAATTTATCACTAATAATCCTACGTAATAACGTCTCGTACGTATTAATATTTGCCATTTGAACCTGTGTAAAGTATAATAGGAATTGACTTTGTGCCGGGTCTTCTAGCTAGTCGATGTGAAAGGTTCTTTTTCTCCCGTACCACCGGCTCTAGCAACGCGGTTGTTGTATGTGTATCACCATGAAATCGCGTTATTCGCTAAAAAGGAACCGCAAAAATTGTTCGGCTTACGATTTCTAAGTTTTCGGAGCTTGCGATTTGGTGTTTTTCGCCTTGACGCGTCGGAATTCTTAGCTTCGAGTGGTCTAGTCTGGGCTTACGGTTAAAGAAGAAAGTGTACAATAGGTTCGTTTTTGAATATATTGTTTACGTTCACGTTACAAGGCGGTAATTTACAATTTAAATAACGTTTTTTCTCGGCCGAAGAAGTAAATTCCTACTGTTTAAATTAAAGTGCGAAAGTGTTGGTTCTATTTTCCGTCGGCTTCCGCGTTTTATTGTCCACATCCAGATAACATTTCGTTTTTCCCTTTTAACTGTATGGATTTCCCATTTTCTCATAGATGGAAGGCCTGGGTAAGTTAGTGAACTTGTAACTGTTAATCCGTGTATCCTTGACTTAGATCCTATTTCTAGTATAGGTTAGTGGTTCAATACATTTTTTCAACATTTGAAGAAAGTGTTAATAATGTGCATGAACTGAAGAAGATGTTGATTTCGTTGCATTTTCCTTTGTAGTATAGCCACATATTTTAAATTTCCCATCAGATAATATTGGTATCTCTCGCTAGAGAAGGGAACTATATAGAGAAGTTAATCTTAGATCTTATGCTGTTATTGTTACATTTTATGTATTACATTATTAAGTAATAAACTTTTAGTAAATTAAAGAAATAACTTACTATAACCTCAGGTGTGACATTGAAAAAGATAAGCAAAAAAAAAACGGGAAAAGCTCCAACGGATACAGTAGGGTATGCAAAAAAAAGCTTACACCACGATATAGAAGGATTTACGTAATTAAAATCATTCTAAAGAAGGATCTATACATTATTGCTAATGTACCTGATTTTCAATTGGCATAAAGACCTGCAAGCTGAAGAAACGAATGTTTTCGCAGTAGCGTACGGGTCAGTTACAATCAATGTTAAATATAATGAATGTAATTCCTTACTATTTCAGTTGGATTATGTTGTTCATGTAGGGTGACACAAAAATTCGCTGTAATATTATGTCATTTAGTAGTATTGTATTTAGAAAAGCGTTGCGTTCGATTCTATATTTAGCGCTTCATGTCAATCCTTTATTTGCAAATAGTATCCAACAGAATTGAATAATTTGCGGAAATTTGCTCTATTTGGGTATGGATTTGGATATCTGAAACCAACCGTTGGCTTACTGAAATATCTTGGCCTTCGTAAGGATTTAAATTTAAGATATAAGGTTTATTAATGTGTAAAAATTTCTACTAATATAAAGCAGCTTTCACGTTCCCCATCTAGATAACACCGACTGTGGTGCCTGAAGCTTGTTTCAGTAACTTTTCAACTTTAACCATATTCGAACCCCCATCTGTAACCAACATTATTACTCAAAGGTATTTGCTATAGTTTCTACTATCATTTCCGCGTTTATTTTATGTAATATTTTGTGACGTAAAAGACGACACACTAACACATTCTTTCCTGCATCCATTATTTCATCTACAATCAACCACATGTTCTATATAATCCGGCAATCATACACATACTAATAATACGCGTATGAATCCTGATTTCGGGTATGTCCGACCGCTTTCGAAATATATCATCACCGCCAATGAGTGCGACATATACATACATATACTCCATGGAATATGAGACTTTGGCTTCACTGCGACAGCTATCCTTACATGTAGTCCTTTAACTTCTCCTTTGTAACATTATCCTTTTCTTATAAAGTTAATCTAATGCATTATACATACTTAACAATGCAACACGTATAGTCTATTGTAAATTGTATGTTCAAGGATGAACTATAGTCACGTATTTTAAATTTTCCTCCAGACAGTGTTGGTATCTCTTGCTGGAGACGAGAACTAGACAGAGAAGTTAGTCCTGAGTCTCATCTTACGTTGTTAGTGTCGAACTCTATGTAACACATGAGTTGAAAAGTCCCGGGCCTAACACATAGATGACGCTAGCTTTATTGCAGTCACCTTTCTCTCAGTTAGGACTAACCTTCAAAAGACAGCTGTTAAAATTTCATGATATTGTATTCATTAGTTTGTGAGTTATTGTGCTAAGAGTCACGCTACTTTTGTTATTTTCAAAACATTGGATCAAAAACAATTTCGTGTTTTAATTTTACACTGCTTCTTGATGGGAAATAATACCGTTCAAGCGAAGCAATGGCTTGAAAAGTGTTATGGGGACTCCGCTCCATCAGAAACAACAATAAAGCGTTGGTTTACTGACTTCAAACGTAGTCGTAGAGACACCGATGATGTAGAACGCAATGGACGTCCAAATGAGGCGGTAACACCAGAAAACATCAAAAAAATCCACAAAATCATTTTGAATGATCGAAAAGTGAAGGTGCGTGAGTTAGCTGACATCGTAAAGATATCAAAAGAACGTATTGGCTTTATATTGCATGAGCATTTGACTATGAGAAAGCTCTGTTCAAAGTGGGTGCCGCGTTTGCTCACTGTTGACCAAAAACAAGAACGTGTTGATGACAGTGTTTGGCCATGTTTAAACGTAACAAACCGGAATTTTTGCGTCGATATGTGACAATCGATGAAACATGGATCCATAACTTCGCCCCGGAATCAAAACGATCGTCATCTGAGTGGACAGCAACTGATGAACCTCGTCCAAAGCGCCCGAAAGCACAACAATCGGCTGGAAAGGTTATAGCCTCGGTATTTTGGGATGTGCGTGGTGTAATATTTATCGACTATCTTGAGAAAGGAAATACCATCAACAGTGAATATTATATAGTGTTATTGGAGCGTTTGAAGGCCGAAATTGCAAAGAAAAGACCGCATATGGCAAAGAAAAAGATGTTGTTTCATCAGGACAAAGCACCGTGTCACAACTCAATCAAAACAATGGCAAAACTACATGAATTGAACTTCGAATTGCTCCCACATCCACCGTATTCGCCAGATTTGGCTCCCAGTGACTACTGGCTGTTCGCAGACGTTAAAAAAATGCTCGCCGGTAAGAAATTTCGCACGAATGAAGAGGTTATCGCTGAAACTGAGGCCTATTTTGACGCAAAAGATAAATCGTTGTACAAAAGTGGTATTGAAATGTTAGAGCGGCGCTGGAATGATTGCGTTGCTCTTGATGGAGATTACGTTGATGAATAAAGCTAATTGTGAACCAAAGAAACCGTGTTTTCTTTGTTAGGCCCGGGACTTTTCAGCCCATGTGTTATTACGTTATTAAGTAATAAAGATTTAATCAATTCAAGAGAGTATTTACAACAATAACCCGAATAAAATTTTGCTGATATCCTGGTGAAATCTCTCATCAACCTCATAGCTTACATCACCAAGATTATTTGGAAAGAAATCCAAATATGAATGGATATTTATTTCCAAATAGTTGTAATTTTACAGCAGTTCATCAACCAATTTATAGTGCTCAGATTTCTTAGCTCCCTTTTTACAGCAGATGCGAACAGCTACCAAGTATGTGCCTCCTTCTTATCTATAATATTGTTGTAGCTACCATAATTCATTTTGGGCATCGTAAATATATAGTTATGCTTCCATTTTAGCTTTGTTTAATCCTTAGGGAACTTGTTTTTTTAAATAAAGGAAAAGAGAAAATATTCACCGACTTTCTTCATTGCCTTACGAAATCTTTCATCAACACCAATTTAAAATGAAAAGGCGGTGTAGAGATTCTTTTTTCTGACTGAGGGAGTGACCCACAAATAACATTCTTAAATCCAGAAATAAAGTTACTTCTCCTTGCCCATCGCTTCTTAACAAAGCGTGATGTGCTAAGTACTAAGTGTATAAATCCGTACAAATTTACAATTGAAATCGGCGGTGTTCTGTTTCATCCAGTAATAACTTCATGCTTTCATAACACCCTTTCACGTTGACAGCATGAGTAATGAAAATAAAAAATATTTATTTTCTGTTCTAAAACTACTTTCGGAGGAGTCTTCAAAGAGTCTCTAATCTTCTGGATTGTGACGCTGGTCCATAACTTCTAACAAAGTATTGGCATAGTTACAGAATACCAGGTCATTTTGTTTTGAAAATGTCGTATGCTACAAGCTGTTCATATCCTTCTCCCTTTGTCTAATAAATTCCACCCTTTGCGCCTTGAAACTAGCAGGCCTACTTGAGTTGTCGATAAATTCGGGTCACGGAGTATATCATTCAAATCTGTCGGCTCCTCGGGCATGTTGACAAAGTCAGGGTCCATTTCCATGTATCCTTGGTCTTTGAAGTTATCTTATGTATTCCCTGACGATTTAAATAAAAAAATCTTTGGTTATCAGTGTAATTAATATTTATTAATTTAAGCTATCGAAATTTCAATGGAGAAAGCGTATTTAGTATGTTAAATAATTTAAATGCTACTCCGATGTACGAGGGGAGGTCCAGAAGTTCATGGAATGGAGGGGATGGAGTGGGGATAGGGGCGCTCGCTAGGTGTCATTCTGATTGGCGACTCATCATTAGTATATAAGTTAAGGTGCAGCGTCAGTCGTTTACGAATAGTTGCCTGCTGTCATTCCGGAAGAAAACTGAGACTATGGAGGAAATTGAACACCGTGCTGTGATAGAGTTCCTTACAAAGCAAGGAAAGAACGCTCAAATCATATTGAATGAAATGGAAACCGTTTATGAGGAACAGTGCCCTAGTAATCTATGATTTATAAGTGGCATGGTCTTTTTAAACATGGTCGGGAGTCGATTGAAGACGACCCCACTCAGGACGGCCAGTTGAGGCCACCACATCAGACATCGTCGAAAAAGTGCAAAAATTTCTACTGAAAGATGGCCGTTTGAAGAAAAAACAATTATGTGCATTAGTTGGAGTATCGGATACCACCATTTTGCGTATCCTACATGACCACTTGGGTATGACAAAAGTCAGTGCAAGATGGGTACCGAGAATGCTCACGCCGCTGCAGAAACAGCAGCGCGTCTGTGCGTCTAAATAATTTTTGGAGCTGTGTGGAGACAAACATGCACAGATTTTGGAGCGGATTGTTACCGGAGATGAAACATGGGTTCATTACTTTGAGGCTGAGTCCAAACAGGAGTTCATGCAATGGCATAAAAAGGGGACACCACCGCCAAAGAAATTCAAAGTGTCAGAATCGGCTGGAAAGTTGATGGCTACAGTTTTATGGGATTGTGAGGGGATATTATTGATTGATTACAAAGGGAAAGGTAGGAGCATAACCGGAGAATATTACGCAGCGATATTAGAAAAATTAAAGGAGGCCATCAAGGAAAAACGTCGAGGAAAATTGGCCAAGGGCGTGTTGCCCTTGCAAGACAATGCGCCGGTTTACAAGAGCAAAGTTGCAATGGCTGCTCTGCACAAGCATGGCTTTCAATCAATAGTCCATCCATCCTACAGTCCAGACCTGGAACCTAGTGATTTTTATTTGTTCCCCAATTTAAAAAAAGACTTACGTGGAAGAAAGTTTTCCGACGACAATGAGGTAAAGGAGGCAATTTTGGCCCATTTTGAGGCGAAAGATAAAAAATATTTTTATGATGGTTTAGAAAAATTAATTCATAGATCTAATAAATGTATTGCGCTTAAGGGTGATTATATTGAAAAGGAAAAATAGATTTATTGTTTTATTTTATTTAAAACCCTTTCATTCCACGAACTTCTGGACCTCCCCTCGTATATACGCAAAAGGATGTTATTTAACAAAAACTTCTCTATAGAGAATAGTATCTAATTCTCAACGGATATCGGCTATATAAAGGTTACACACTGTGTTATATAGGGAAGAACCACTTTACATGAAAGGACTTGCGATCGGGAATTCATTATTTTATAAAATTTATTGACCATTTCGTCACAATAGACAAAATGTTGCCAGGTATGCAAGTATAAATACATCGGAAAATTTATCCCAGTTTCCAATACGGTGTTACCGTATGGTTACTGTTGTAACAAGAAATTCAGAAGTTTTTGTCCTTTTTATATACATAACGTAATTAGTCCACTACTTATTTATGCCCCCACCAGGCAGGGAAGAAGGCTTTAAAACGTATTCCGTTAAATCTATGCTTATACACAAACGATCTTTCACTTGTCGTACTAAGTACAACAAATCTCTCTTCCATATACCTTCTTCTGTTACAACTTATTTGTCATTTAACCATGATCAGATAACTTGTTTTTTTTTCCTTCAGACCTTGGGACGTGTTCTATTTTTCGGCCATAGTATTATATATTGTCTAGCCCAATTAAAATTGAGTAGTAAGTTGTATATACACCACAACAAGCTTCATCATGAACACATTTTCAGTATTCTTTCGCAAAAGTACCTTAACTTTGCCCCAGCAATAACACCAGTACATTATAAGATGAAGTACAGATGCCTGTAGTAAAACCAAAGCCACACATGCTTATTGGGATGAATTTATTGTATATCTATATTTCATTTTGACTATAGGGTTTCCTCGTTTTCCCTGTATTGCTTTGTTAAGTCGTGAAGTAATGTGTCATCATCAGAATTTTCCTACCTTTTAAAAATGGGAACCAATATTAAGTTTGTGTAAGAACGTACATACGTTTAAAATTAAGAATATTATTGTGAATGTTAACAGGTATTAATAAACTAGTTACTGTGTGAAATTACGTACTTTATGGCAAATAGTTGGCACAATTTCATTGTATACTTCTTAGACACCTTTCTTTTCGGATTTTTTGTTTCCTTTTAATTTTTTATTTCCATTCAACCGATTGATTTAATTAAATAGAAATAGTTGGCTAACGAATTTGGTCAATATTAATGATCTCCACGTCTAGCAAACCGAAAATATTACCAACTTAAATTATGCAGTCGCACAACTTTTCTGTTTACTAACTTGACGACGTTAAAAATTTTATTACTATTAAAGTAAAATAATTAAATTTCTACTGTTACATAACTTAAATAGTCCACAGCAAAATTGCTAGTATCAGCGCTTTATGTAAAGAATATATCTTTCGCTACGGTAAATATCGCAACGTTATGGTTTTAATGCACTTAAAAGTTCCACTTTTTTCATTGTATATTCAACGGTAGATGTGTGTATAAAAAAAAGGTCTTGTATAGTAATTAATTGCTTACCTTGACTTGTTATATGGCTCGTTTAACATTTCCGACCTTCAAAATTTTTGGGCATACCGCACGGCAACATGGATTAATATTAGACGTGCGAATATAGTTCATTGTGTACAGTAATCGAAAAAGAACGTTTTTGAAGTGGTAATATACGCAGCTGGTGTTCAATATTGAAGCCATGAGAAGCTCGTCCTTGTAACTGATAATAATGTGCAACGTTGCGAGATGTTGAAAATGGTGCATGCGAAGAGCTTTGCAGACTACCTTAAACTTTCTACCTTTAACATTTTATTGAATTCAACTTTTCTGATGAATACAGTTTAATATTCGGCGTACCCCAGGGCACAAATCTGGGACCACTCATGTTTGTCCTGCATATTGCAGGTTGATTATTTTACTCTCGCGTAAGCAAGATGGCATAAAAAACAAATGTAATTCAGTAAATCACGTATGAGAAATATGCTAGGAATCCCGAACAATCCCTGTATATTTACCAATCCGTCATTTCACCAACACCTTATTTCTCCCCCACTTCAGGTAATTATAACGCCGTCGCGTTCGCGAAAATTATTATTAACGGGACCTATACTTCGGCGATGTTGCGTCATCTTTAACCGGTTGCATAACGCAATAACAGCCGGACAATTTTATTGGCGGTCAAGGCTAGAAAACCAGCAACAGAAGAAAGTGTTATGGGTATGAGTAAGTCCGTCGCATAGGAGCTTTGGGCCTCTCCACGTCCCCCCTAGAGCGTAACACATTCCGATAATTACGCATTGAAGTTTTGAGGTGATATCGTTCAAGTATTGGACGTTTCTTTTTATGTCGAATTTTGAAATTTCGGCTCGTTCAAGGTTAATACGCGTTATACGGTAATTTGTTGTTCTCTTTTTGCGTTGATTTTGTTGGGTAACGCTATGATAATGATTCGAAAACAAAGAGGATTTATATTTTTGCTTTGATAGAAATTACACATCAGCAGTTATCAAGCTTGGAGCCTCTAGAAGTATTTTAGATCTATTTGTCTATAAATACAAGTCGATGGTTCAAGACTCTCAGGGTATTAGGGATCTTACTTTAAGTCACAGTTCTGTATCAAAGTCTTTTTAACAACACTTCTGAATCGTAATCAAATGGATGAAATTAACATGCATATACAATTTTTGTGGAATGGATATCGTGGGAGGTGTTAGGTGTATAATAGGGATTTACTGATTTGGAGTGCTTGTAACAATTTCATTTAATAAACATCCAAAAAGAACGATTTCGTTAGTTTTGGAGCAAACATATCCCTCGAGTCAAAACAGCCAAGTGACTCAAGATTGTGTAATTATTTAACATGTGTTCTCGAAAGATTAGCCAATCTAATTCACCACGAAAGACTCGGCAATAGATTGCTATTGCCCATAGATGAATTAATGGATTTAAAGTTCAAATATTAAAACCAAGTGGCTTGTCTCCATCAGATTTAATAGCCAATAAAAAGACGTTAAATTGGTGAAACTATAAGGGAACATGATATTAGCTACCTGCAAACCTCACCAATCCTAGTATATCAATGTTAGTGGTAGACGAAACTATTCATCAATGCTAAGCATTTGGCTAATTTCAAAAAAAAAATTCAAGGGTTGTAATAGGGATGCTGCACATCACCCACGTTATCCAAAATCTATGTGAAGACTGTACTGAGGTATTGGAGCAACAAATGTACACCGATGGGGGTGCCTCTCGATGAACAGCATGTACGAGAGGAGGTCCAGTAGTTCGTGGAATGAAAGGGTTTTATATAAATAAAATAAAACAATAAATCTATTTTTTCTTTTTAATATAATCACCCTTAAGCACAATACATTTATTAGATCTATGAATTAATTTTTCTAAACCATCATAAAAATATTTTTTATCTTTCGCCTCAAAATGGGCCAAAGTTGCCTCCTTTATCTCATTGTCGTCGGAAAACTTTCTTCCACGTAAGTCTTTTTCTAAATTGGGGAACAAATAAAAATCACTAGGTGCCAGGTCTGGACTGTAGGGTGGATGGACTATTGATTGAAAGCCATGCTTGTGCAGAGCAGCCATTGCAACTTTGCGCTTGTGAACCGGCGCATTGTCTTGCAAGAGCAACACACCCTTGATCAATTTTCCTCGACGTTTTTCCTTGAAGGCCTCCTTTAATTTTTCTAATATCGCTGCGTAATATTCTCCGGTTATGCTCCTACCTTTTCCTTTGTAATCAATCAATAATATCCCCTCACAATCCCAAAAAACAGCAGCCATCAACTTTCCAGCCGATTCTGACACTTTGAATTTCTTTGGCGGTGGTGTTCCCTTTGTATGCCATTGCATGGGCTCCTGTTTGGACTCAGGCTCAAAGTGATGAACCCATGTTTCATCTCCGGTAACAATCCGCTCCAAAATCTGTGCAGGTTTGTCTCCACACAGCTCCAAAAATTGTTTGGACGCACAGACGCGCTGCTGTTTCTGCAGCGGCGTGAGCATTCTCGGTACCCATCTCGCACTGACTTTTGTCATACCCAGGTGGTCATGTGGGATACGCAAAATGGTGCTATCTGATACTCCAACTAATGCAGATAACTGTTTTTTCGTCAAACGGGCATCTTGCAGTAGAAATTTTTATACATTTTCGACGATGTCTGATGTGGTGGCCTCAACTGGCCGTCGTGAGCGGGGTCGTCTTCAATCGACTCCCGACCATGTTTAAAAAGACTATGCCACTTATAAATCATTGATTTACTAGGGCACTGTTCCCCATAAACGGTTTCCATTTCATTCAATATGATGTGAGCGTTCTTTTCTTGCTTTGTAAGGAACTCTATCACAGCACGGTGTTCAATTTCCTCCATAGTTTCAGTTTTCTTCCAGAATGACTTGTTTAGCAGGCAACTATTCGTAAAGGACTAACGCTCTAGGGCTGCAACTTAACTTATATACTAATGCTGAGTCGCCAATCAGAATGACACCTAGCGAGCGCTCCTATCCCCACTCCATCCCCTCCATTCCACGAACTTCTGGACCTCCCCTCGTATATAGCTTGGAGTTCACTGACGATCAGGTTATATTAGTCGAAAATGGAGATGACATCGATTACATGTTCTGGAAGCTAAGGGAAGAAAACGCATGATGGGGTTTGAAGACCAATATGGATTAGACAGAGTACATGCTAATCGGTTCACAAGGAAAACAGTTAGTGCTAGAAAATAAAGTGATAAAAACGACAAATGCGCATAAATATCTAGGAATTACGTTAACTTCCGATGGTAGAGATGAAATAGATATACAAAATAAAATAATAAATGGAAAAACTGTAAGTAGACAACTACACCATGTAGTGTGGATTTTTTCGAAGAAAACAGAAGCCCGGATGTTCCACTCTTTTGTTGAAAGCTGTGTTACCTATGGAAGTGGAGTTGGGTACTGATGGAAAAACAAAATAATATCAACTGGAAATGCTGCTGTAAGAAGACATTATTAGATCATGAAAGAATAAAGGGAAATAACGCAAGTTGGCGCATCATTAATACATGAAATAGAATGAAAACAACTTTTGTGGTATGGTAACATGAGAGGAATACACCAGGATAGACTATCACAAAAAAAATTTGGAAATGGAAGCCCGCTAATAGAAGGAAAAGGGGAAGACCAAGAAGGAGTTGAGGAAAAGGAATTAAATAAGCTATGCAGAAGAGACGACTGGGGGAAGATGGTTTTAAGGATAGAGCCTCTTGAAGACTTGAATGTGGTGGATGGCAAAATTACAAACCGCCTGTTTACAAACCGCTATAGTAAATAATAATTTTGGTTTTCTTTGCGAGAGGAGTCGCTTTGAATTATAAATTTGCCGCACTACATCACACTAACTAAAAGGGCACAGTTCATTAGGTAATCTTAAAATTGAAGAAGACCTTTCCCAGTTTCAAAATGCGATTGCGTTTCTGAAATAAAAGGGATAGGTATTCAGTTACGTGTTCAGAAGAGGTACAATGTTATGAGAGCGTCAAAGATGTAACCCTTTTAACGGTTATTAATAAAAATATTTGCAAAAACTTTCCTTCCAACAATAATTAACATTTCCTTATAGGTAATATTTATTACCTGAAGTGAAACTTTTTACTTGATTTCGAATTACAACAGTTAAATATTCAATACCTCAAAGATCTTAAGACATTTCCGTGGTAATTATTTCCACTTTTCTAATCCCCAAACTAACCTAAATACCCATATATATATATATATATATATATAAAATGTACATTTCTCCAATGTATGTACCTTCCAAACTACTTCATGTAGCTTCTAATTATCATCAACTCCTAACGAAATTACGAAAGCTCCCTTAACGGGTTCGAAGAAACTGCGATTACCCAAAACTGGAGCAATAAATACGTTTAACGGCAAAGCAAAGAGTAATTATCCGCACGCATTAGAATTAAAAAATTATGTAACGGCATCATACGTACTCAAACAAGAGAAGCTTTTTCAAATTCGCGGATCGACGTGAGAAGTTTGAAATAATAAGGAGGTCTCTTGGGAATTTCAAGCATGCGTACAATTTTTACGTTGCGTATAATGTACAGGGCGAAACGTGTGTAGTTTGTGTTTTGTAAAACTATATTAGTCAGCAGGCAGAGGAAATAAAATCTGTTGGGGTATTTAAAAGTCTATATTCAAGTTCTTAGGGATTCACATCTGTTTTTAACACATGGGCTGAAAGTGACTAACACATAGATGACGCTAGTTTTATTGCAGTTACCTTTCATTCTTAGTACTAACCTTCAAAAGACAGCTGTTAAAATTTCATGATGTTCTATTAATTAGTTTGTGAGTTATTGTGCTAAGAGTCACGCTACTTTTGTTATTTTCAAAACAATGGATCAACAACAATTTCGTGTTTTAATTTTACACTGCTTCTTTATGGGAAAAAATATCGTTCAAGCGAAGCAATGGCTTGAAAAGTGTTATGGGGACTCCGCTCCATCAGAAACAACAATAAAACGTTGGTTTGCTGACTTCAAACGTGGTCGTAGAGACACCGATGATGCAGAACGCGATGGACGTCCAAATGAGGCGGTAACACCAGAAAACATCAAAAAAATCCACAAAATCGTTTTGAATGATCGAAAAGTGAAGTTGCGTGAGTTAGCTGACATCGTAAAGATATCAAAAGAACGTATTGGCTTTATATTGCATGAGCATTTGACTATGAGAAAGCTCTGTTCAAATTGGGTGCCGCGTTTGCTCACTGTTGACCAAAAACAAGAACGTGTTGATGATTCCGAGCAGTGTTTGGCCATATTTAAACGTAACAAACCGGAATCTTTGCGTCGATATGTGACAATGGATGAAACATGGATCCATCACGTCACTCCGGAATCAAAACGATCGTCATCTGAGTGGACAGCAACTGGTGAACCTCGCCCAAAGCGCCCGAAATCATAACAATCGCCTGGAAAGGTTACGGCCTCGGTATTTTGGGATGTGCGTGGTGTAATATTCATCGACTATCTTGAGAAAGGAAATACCATCAACAGTGAATATTATATAGCGTTATTCGAGCGTTTGAAGGCCGAAATTGCAAA
Source organism: Trypoxylus dichotomus (assembly GCA_023509865.1). Lineage (NCBI taxonomy): Eukaryota > Metazoa > Arthropoda > Insecta > Coleoptera > Scarabaeidae > Trypoxylus > Trypoxylus dichotomus. The sequence goes on from CM042082.1 coordinate 3,766,783, forward strand.
GAAACGACCGCATATGGCAAAGAAAAGAAATTTGTTTCATCAAGACAACGCACCGTGTCACAAGTCAATCAAAACAATGGCAAAACTATATGAATTGAACTTCGAATTGCTCCCACATCCATCGTATTCGCCAGATTTGGCTCCCAGCGACTACTGGCTGTTCGCAGACATCAAAAAAATGCTCGCCGGTAAGAAATTTCGCACGAATGAAGAGGTTATCGCTGAAACTGAGGCCTATTTTGAGGCAAAAGATAAATCGTTCTACAAAAGTGGTATTGAAATATTAGAGCGGCGCTGCAATGATTGCGTTGCTCTTGATGGAGATTACGTTGATGAATAAAGCTAATTTTGAACCAAAAAAAAACGTGTTTTCTTTGTTAGGCCCGGGACTTTTCAGCCCATGTGTTACATACGAGGTAGGAGCATAAATTCTCGGTCTGGAATGTCCAAGGTATAGTCCGGATATGACACATTGCGATTTTTATTTGTTCTCTAATTTAAAGAAAGAGCTTGGGGGACATCGTTCTAAGGACGACAGTAAGTTTCAAACAGCTGTTATATAGCATATTGCCAGAAAAATTTCAGATTATTTTTGCAAGGGTGTAATCGTTAGAATAAATTTCTTATACTGTTCCAAGTTTCTTCTTTCTACGCTAGGCCGAGAATTTATGGTGCCTACCTCGTATTCGTCGAGGACGTTATCGTGGTGCATTCTTATGGAGTTGTACACAAAGCTTTTTATTGCGAGGACCTTGAACGTTTGCGGAAAAGAGTTTTGGGTATGAATTTCGATAAATAGATCTTTTCTAGAGAAGGGAAATATTACTTTGTTAGCTAAGTATGTAATGGTGATGCATATTTTTTGGAATAACTGAATAAGCATGTTCATCAGGTATCCTTAAAAAAAGAGTAGACTAGTAGCAGAAGAATACCACGGGCTGTTATTTAACACACATAGGGAAGAAGCAGTCGCATTCTAATAAGAGGAAGACATTATCCTTCAATCTTTACCACCTTTTTTTCTTATCAGAACCCAAGAAATTAGAGCATCGGTGAGAAGAATAAATTGACTTCAAATGAAAATGAGAAACATATAAATTAGATCTAAATACCATAAGATAACTTCAAACCTAAGCAACTCGGTCAAAAGGCAAATTTTTCTTAATTACTACACACAACAAACAAAATGATAACAAATACAAGTCGAATTTCAATAAACTTTGATGGTATTAGCTCGTATACAACGTGAATAATCAAGACACTATTACATTCAATCCAATTGCTTTGATATATTGCCTGCCAACTAGTTTACATTGTATTGCAACATGTAATAACTCAAACCGTGTTTTCTAGGCCCCAAACAGGTGTTCCTTGAATATCCAGTTTTATTGTACGATCGATGTTAAGTAACGTATAATTTATTTTCTTTTTGAATGAGACTCTTTTGCAGCTAATTAGATTGGGTATAATGAATTTATACTTATTATTACCTACTTCCTGCTAATACACAAACATGGGATCGTCCAGAACGACAGTTTGTTAGATTTTATATTATAAATGTCTTTAAAAGTAATAAAAGTATTTTTTTGAAATTTTTACTGTCGATACTATAGATGAAGGTCTATACAGGAAGTCCATGAAATAAATTAAAAAGTACTGGTTACTATTTTAGTTTGATTGTGTTATTGATGCAGGCTTTGTTGACACAAAACTAAATAGTAACCGAACCGCACGGATCTCTAACAGCACTCGGCACATCTTACAATTTCCTAGGTTTTTTTTTTAATTCTGAAGTTGGCGTTGTAATTGTAGTATTTCAAAGACGCCCTGTATTTTGCGAATGTTTCTGATGTCATGGCAAAATTAATTAAATCGGATTTTTTGAACGAGCTTTTAAATACAAACACACTGGAGAGCGTCTCATGAAGACTCTTGTAATTATACTGCGATTGTATTTGTTACGACGCGCAAGTTATTGAGAATAATAATAAATTGTAACTTGATAGTCTTGAAATTTCAACTGATTTGCTTCGATGACAGCAGCTTCTTACATATCAAGTTGTAATATTAAAGACCGCAGTAGAAGGAAATGTTATAACCAATAGAGCGAAGGTTCCAGTCATGTTCCTCATCGGGTCAGAATTGGCTGTAGGAGTTCTGAGTTATTAGGACGCTGTTCGGGAATTGCCGCGTCTTTTATTATTTATAAATATTAATAAACAGATAATTTTGCCATCTGCTGCATCCCAATCTTCAAGAGGCTCTATCCCTACAACCATCTTTCACCAGACCTCCCTTGTGCATAATTTATTTTTTCCAGCTCTTTATTGATCTTCCTTTTTCCTTCTATTAATAATGCCAACCTGCATTATTTCTTTTATTCTTTCATTTCTTTCGTAGTCTAATAGTGTCTTCTTACAACAGCATTTCCAGTTGTCATTATTTTGTGTTCCATCTTTTTATTCAGCGCCCACACTTCCATAGGTAACACAGCTTTCAACAAACAAGTGGAACATCCAGGTTCTTATTTGAATGTTACCTACCGTAGCAGTTTTTTTAACTCGGAAAGAATACATTTTTATTCGAGATATTTTCAGAATCCGAATTATTTCTCTTTGATTCCGATAGGACTTCATTTTAGAGAAATTTGTTTCAATATATTGAAAATTTTGCTCGTATATGCTTGAAAATTAGAAGAAAGACGAAAAAAATCATTTGAAAAGTCTTTCGTTGTCTAAAGTTTGTTCCTTATATTCATTAGGACTTCATCCAAAACGAATTCTTTCGAAAAGTTTAATAAATTTGCTCCAAAATGCTGGATAATCTAAAGATCTCGAGTAGTTATTCAATATTTGCGATTATTTACGTAAGATACTGGGTGAAATACGGTAATTAGTGCTTGGCCTCTTTTAAATTAAATCTTGCTACAGATTTCTAAAGTGTTCATTACACTCGTTTCGTGTAAACACGCTGTTAAGTACAGCGGAACTAATTTCGCTTTAAACTTCCTACCTTTCTTTCATTTGTGGAGATGTATTTCAGTAGATATATTGTTTACTATTGTCGTCAGACATGTACCTAGAATTTCGTGTATTGCCGTCAGACATGTACCTAGAACCCTTCGTTTACGTGAATAATCAGGGAGTTTTAGGGTTGTTCAATAACGCAAGTAGAGACTATTTATAGTCAGTTTTACAATTTTACAGCAGTTCTACTACACCTCAAGTCATGTACAGTTCGTAGTCTAGACTCGTATCACATAGTCTTAGTTACAATCTTTAATATATACAAATTACAAAAGCATACAGTCTTGTTATTCGAACGAGCATTAGCGGCGTTTCCCCATAAAGATACAATCACTTTTTGGGTATTGAAGGGAATTTAATGGAATTCCCCATTAACATTAAGCCATCAATCACCATGAAATACGTTAAAAATTTAAATCCAATTCTATATTGCAGATGTCCTGTAACTGTCCTGTCACCCAACCAGGACCAACTCTAGCGTCAACATGCGGCGGCGCCCCTTTCATGCTCTTCATGGGCCTCCTAGAAGTATTCCTCCGAAGCCAATGCGATCTGGAGGATCCCTGCGGACGACCCGAGCAATCCCCTCTTTTTCCGGAATACGACTTCATCATAGTCGGAGGGGGCTCGGCTGGATCGGTGATAGCGAGTAGATTATCGGAAATACCAGAGTGGAGGGTCCTACTGATAGAAGCAGGTGTCATACACGCTTAACATTTAATCCATAAGGAAATTTCATCAGTATTAACGTGATAATCCATTCTAGGTCTCGACGAGCCAACCGGAACGCAGGTGCCTTCAATGTTCTTGAATTTCCTAGGCTCCGAGATCGATTGGGCTTATCAAACCGAACCGGAAACGGACGCGTGCCTCAACGAGGAGGAGCAAAGGTGTTACTGGCCGCGCGGCAAGGTAAAGTGATGGCCGATGGTAAATTTCGTATCGACCTTAAGAGGTTGTCGAATATAGGTTTTAGGTGGCACGTCCGTATTGAACGGCATGATGTATATCAGGGGTTCTAGGAAGGATTACGATAATTGGGCTAGCATGGGCAACGATGGGTGGAGCTATAATGAGGTGTTGCCGTATTTCTTGAAGAGCGAGGATAATAAGCAGATCGACAAGGTGGATAGGGGATACCATTCCGTTGGGGGCCTGCTGACCGTTTCGCAGTTTCCGTACCACCCTCCGCTATCGAGGGCTATAATTAAGGGTGGTGAAGAGTTAGGTATACTTATTATTGATTTGGGAAGTTATTTTAAAGCCTCAATAAATTTGGGCTGAATTATTCACTTCTAAAAGGAGAAATTGGGAGCAACGGAAACTTAAAATTGAATTGGCTGGTGTTGCAGAAACAAACTAACATCTGCTTCGATATTTTATTTTCTTTAATAAATTGCAAAAGTGATACAATAGGATTCCATTAAGAAATTTTAAAAAAGAACTATAAATACTGGATGTCCTACACCTACTGTGATATCCCTTTATTATTTCTAGAACAAAAAGATGAATTAAAATCATCCTTAATGATACCTTTTCGCCTTTGTGCAACCCGCAAGGAACTAAGTTTTGGTTTTAAAATCCTCTCTATGGCATTAGCTTGTATATTTAATAAGTAAAAATGAGGAATCATACCAATCACGCAGGTGGTATTTCGTCAGATTTCGTCCATTACTATGTAATTTCCTTTAATTTTCTAATTCTTCGCCTTACCTTCAGAATTAACGTAGATCTGCAGAAGTATGAATGGCACATGTTCTACATACAACAAGTTTCTTTAAAGGTCCTTGAAAAGTTCTCAAGGATGATAATGGATTACGAAATGGAAATCTTCCCCACCCAAATGCTCTATGAGTTTGAAACATGCCTTTATATAAAAGTCTCTGGGAAAATGTTTGGAATTACCTTAAAAATACATCTAAATTTAATAAAAAATAAACACAAGTGAAATAATTAAGTTTGTACTATAGCAAATGAAAAAGACTATAGCAACAATAAAATAATATTGTTTTATGAACATATAATACATATATGTGTCTATGCAGTTAGTGTAACATGTATAATGTATAATGTAATTAACACATGGGCTGAAAAGTCCCGGGCTTAACAAAGAAAACACTGTTTTTTTGGTTCAAAATTAGCTTTATTCATCAACGTAATCTCCATCAAGAGCAACGCAATCATTCCAGCGCCGCTCTAACATTTCAATACCACTTTTGTAGAACGATTTATCTTTTGCCTCAAAATAGGCCTCAGTTTCAGCGATAACCTCTTCATTCGTGCGAAATTTCTTACCGGCGAGCATTTTGAATGAGTATTTTTTCTTACATTATTGTTATCTCGTTCGGTATCCGTTTCTAACGAGACGGAATCGACGTGTTCTAGTGGGGAATACGCCCTTCTATCCTTGCCAGCGCTTTGAAGACAAGCTAGAACAAATAAAAGCTTTAAATTAATTAGGGAAATATGGATGCGTTAAATTTAGGGGTGAAGAGACAAAAAATTTGCCCAAATTTAGTACATTATACACAGACCAAATTCTATTTGATATGTAATATTGTAATTTTTTAACTGTAATTGTTACGGGCCTAACTTTCCCAGTTACACATTAATTAATAGGGATGAAATCATGAAAGAATGTAGTTGCATCATTGTTTCATGGATAAAATGAAGACAAGACTAAAAGTCAGAAGTACACGCATACACAAGCGAGATAAAAGTACAAACTCTGTCAATTTTATTAAGGCCACCTTATAAATTTAGGCTTTTGTGTGTTTCTAACGCGATAACTTACAAATACAAGTAGAAAGAATAAGAGCATTTATAAGATAGAATATTAGCTATATAGTTGTGACGATGTCTATAAACACTTCTGAATAAACTTATGCTTGTACAATTACATGTTTCATTACATATTTTAACAAAATCGCTATGTTAGCAAGTGGGCCTAATAAATGGGACAGGGACTGTATATAACATACGTCCATATTTCATTCAGTATCAAAGAACTAGTTAAAGTGAGATAGAATACGGTCAACTAATGCGTAGATAACAGCTTTGAAAATGTGTATTGCAGTGCATGCAACCCTAATAATTATAACAGACGATACCGCTCCATTGACATTTGGCATCTGCGTTTTACTGTTTATTCGGGCTTCCTTAGTTTTCAACGTTCATTTTTATTCAATTTTACTATTTCTTTTCCTGAATGTTCTTTCCAGAACCAACACATGGGCTGAAAAGTCCCGGGCCTAACAAAGAAAACTCGTTTTTTTGCTTCAAAATTAGCTTTATTCATCAACGTAATCTCCATCAAGAGCAACGCAATCATTCCAGCGCCGCTCTAACATTTCAATACCACTTTTGTAGAACGATTTATCTTTTGCCTCAAAATAGGCCTCAGTTTCAGCGATAACCTCTTCATTCGTGCGAAATTTCTTACCGGTTAGCATTTTTTTGAACCAGTAGTCGCTGGGAGCCAAATCTGGCGAATACGGTGGATGTAGGAGCAATTCGAAGTTCAATTCATGTAGTTTTGCCATTGTTTTGATTGACTTGTGACACGGTGCGTTGTCTTGATGAAACGAAATTTCTTTCTTTGCCATATGCGGTCGTTTCTTTGCAATTTCGGCCTTCAAACGCTCCAATAACGCTATACAATATTCACTGTTGATGGTATTTCCTTTCTCAAGATAGTCGATGAATATTACACCACGCACATCCCAAAATACCGAGGCCATAACCTTTCCAGCCGATTGATGCGCTTTCGGACGCTTTGGACGAGGTTCACCAGTTGCTGTCCACTCAGATGACGATCGTTTTGATTCCGGAGTGAAGTGATGGATCCATGTTTCATCCATTGTCACATATCGATGCAAAAATTCCGGTTTGTTACGTTTAAACATGGCCAAACACTGCTCAGAATCATCAATACGTTCTTGTTTTTGGTCAACAGTGAGCAAACGCGGTACCCACTTTGAACAGAGCTTTCTCATAGTCAAATGCTCATGCAATATAAAGCCAATATGTTCTTTTGATATCTTTACGTTGTCAGCTAACTCACGCAACTTCACTTTTCGATCATTCAAAACGATTTTGTGGATTTTTTTGATGTTTTCTGGTGTTACCGACTCATTTGGACGTCCATCGCGTTCTGCATCATCGGTGTCTCTACGACCCCGTTTGAAGTCAGCAAATCAACGTTTTATTGTTGTTTCTGATGGAGCGGAGTCAACATAACACTTTTCAAGCCATTGCTTCGCTTGAACGGTATTTTTTCCCATCAAGAAGCAGTGTAAAATTAAAACACGAAATTGTTTTTGATCCATTGTTTTGAAAATAACAAAAGTAGCGTGACTCTTAGCACAATAACTCACAAACTAATGAATAGAATATCATGAAATTCTAACAGCTGTCTTTTGAAGGTTAGTACTAACTGAGAGAAAGGTGACTGCAATAAAACTAGCGTCATTTATGTGTTAGGCCCGGGACTTTTCAGCCCATGTGTTATTGGTAACATTATGATTGTACATAATGTTACTAATGGTGAGGATTAATCGTTCTCCTTTCTTTGACTTCTTATTCATAAGTCAAGAGAAACTTAATTCCTAAACGTACGATGACCCAAAGATCAAACAAAAATTTAATGGGTATAGCAGATAATTGACGATATTATCTTGAAAGTGCAATCCAAGCTTCTAACAATTGCTTGGGCAATCTTGTCACTGGAGATTCGAGCTTTCTCTGCAATCGAGTGAAATGTCTTCATCTTTTTTTATTGAATTTCGACATTATTTTTTAGTATCCCAGAATATTCCTTTATATTGTCGGATGGTTTGTTATTATATGACGTTGAATTTTATTGGAAGCTATCGTTTCGATTGGGAGTTTTGCTATAGAACTTATATATAAACAAACCTAATTGTATTTTTCCAAAAATATAGAACCATGGCTTCGAAAATCTTTACACAAAAGTTCTACTTTCACACAAAACTACTAGCCGTTGAATGCCTTGTAAATAAGGCTAATTGCTTTAAGTACTAACTATCAAATAAACTATAGCTTACAAAGGACGACCCCGAACTCAGAAATTCTAAAACTTATTGACTTTTTGGGAACATATAGATCACATACAGATCGTCCCTTGTTGTAAGTGTTACAATCGAAGGGCAACACTTCAATTAGTAGATTCTATTCCATTTATACACTACAAATAAGCAACTAAAACTTGTCTTAAACCTGAAATAACACAGGCTACAAATCACGCGACCTCAACGGCGAAAAACACGTTGGCTTCTCCATCGCACAGACCACCAACAGAAACGGTTCCCGCGTAAGCACCTCCAGGGCATTCCTTAGACCGTTCAAGCACAGGAGGAACCTTCAAATTCTCCTCAATACCACTATATCGCGAATCTTGATCAACCCCAGCACGAAGGAAGCGTACGGCATCGAATACATGAAGAATGGAGGTAGGGAAGTGATTTATGCCACGAAAGAAGTCATCGTTAGCGGAGGTAAGTTGTCGCAACATTTTTTAACGTATCTCTTTAAAGTGGAATCCCTTTTCCCGTTTTAGGCGCTGTAAATTCCCCGCAGATCATGATGCTGTCTGGAATCGGTGCCGCCGAACATCTGAAAGAAGTGAATATTCCTGTTGTTCACGATTTACCGGGGGTTGGACAAAATCTCCATAACCACGTCGCTTTCTTCGTGAATTTTAATATTAACGACACCAACAGTGCTCCTTTGAATTGGGCAACCGCCATGGAGTATTTGCTGTTTAGGGATGGGTTGATGAGTGGAACAGGTTGGTTCTTGTTAAATTATGATCTAGTTTGGAGGTGCTTTGCATGAATGGTATTTGGTCTTATTTTTTGGACATTTTCCGAAAGATTTGTTTAAAACATAAGTATCTCCTTGAATACCATTGATTGTTATTGGTTTGAGAAATATTGAAATAATATATAAATAAATAATATATAATCCGTTCGGAATAACTTCCATAGTTAATAATATTTTGTTACACAGCATTAAAGACCGTACAAGCTTGCAAATTCGAATTTAACCTAGCATATTTGCATACAACACTTAAGGCAATTAGGATGTGGAAATCACATCACATTGTGGTGAATTCCGACCTGCTAATGGATCGAGAGAAACGAAAAGATTAACAAGGTAGCAAAAGAAATAACAACCATGTATATTGCTGAACTAAAGCCATCTTGTGGTTAACAAAAGAGCCTTCCAAAACATGAAATCAAAGGAAACTTGAAACTACCGGATACTGACAGGATATGTACTTGTAAAATGTGAAGTCTAGGAACATCTAGAAACAACAGGACACATATAATATATCTACGAGGCGGGCGCCATAAATTCTCGGCCTGATGTAGAAAAAAGTAACTTGGAATAATATAAGAAATTTTATTTCTCAATGTAATCTCCCATAACTTCTACATATTTATTGCAGCCGTTAATTAATAATTTCATGCCCTTGTAAAGATAATCACAAGTTTTCCATCAAAATGTTCTATGACAGCTGCTTGCAACGCACTGTCGTCCTTAAAACGACGTCCCCTGAGGTCCTTTTTTTTAAATGCTCTATATATCTGAAACCCTTTCAAATGTTTTTTTTTGTTAAAAGTTATTTTATGAATGTGACCCGGTAAAAAGTGTCGAGAATTGATCAGTCTATAGACGTGGAAAAGTCCTAAATGTAGGTGTCGTTAAACAGTTGAGCTTTGTGTTTTTTCTTAACTGTGTTAAAAATTATGAATTTTAAGATGTTTATTTTTGCAAATTGTTGCTTTTGCCTCCCTGCAGTATAGATATAACGTATATTTATACAATTTACTAATCAAGCTTGTTTGTTTTTCATTAACTTAAAAAGAGTTACTACGTATAAGTTGAAATAAGAACAGATAACGCAGTTTTTCAAATATAAAAAGACGATTGTAATTATTTGTGAAAAGGTATTTGGTGAAATGGGAGCCCTTGGTCTTCTTTGGCTCACATTTCACCAAGTTATTATATGATATTCAATATATTAATTAATATGTAATATTCAAGAAATGCATTTTCTTCCAAATAATTTGCTTTTTTCTCTCCTGCTTGTTATGCGTCATATAAAGTGCAGGAGACGTGGTTAATCGAAGCGACGCGTAAACTCAGTCTTTTCAAAAAGAACAAATTTTTCATCTACAGTTTATTCCTTTGTGTTGAAATTTATACATAAGATTTAAGGTCACATAAAAATTAGGCAACACCAACACATGTTATCTGTCCTAAAACTAAGGCACAGATATCGCCTTGATTTATGAAACATCTGTTAAAGCAAAAACCGCATTAATTTGCAAGAGACAATCCACTCTAAATTGTGAGGATTATTTTTAAGTAAGGTCCGTTTTGCAATAAGATTGAAACAAGTAAACAGTTTCCAAAAATTCATTTATCTTCTTAATATATATAACACATGGGCTGAAAAATCCCGGACCTAACAAAGAAAACACGGTTTTTTTGGTTCAAAATTAGCTTTATTCATCAACGTAATCTCCATCAAGAGGAACGCAATCATTCCAGCGCCGCTCTAACATTTCAATACCACTTTTATAGAATGATTTATCTTTTGCCTCAAAATAGGCCTCAGTTTCAGCGATAACCCCTTCATTCGTGCGAAATTTCTTACCGGCGAGCATTTTTTTGAGGTCTGCGAACAGCCAGTAGTCGCTGGGAGCCAAATCTGGCGAATACGGTGGATGTATGAGCAATTCGAAGTTCAATTCATGTAGTTTTGCCACTGTTTTGATTGACTTGTGACACGGTGCGATGTCTTGATGAAACAACATTTTTTTTCTTTGCCATATGCGGTCGTTTAACCTTTCCAGCCGATTGTTGTGCTTTCGGGCGCTATGGACGAGGTTCACCAGTTGCTGTCCACTCAGATGACGATCGTTTTGATTGCGGAGTGAAGTAATGGATCCATGTTTTATACATTGACACATATCGACGCAAAAATTCCGGTTTGTTACGTTTAAACATGGCCAAACACTGCTCAGAATCATCAACACGTTCTTGTTTTTGGTCAACAGTGAGCAAACGCGGCACCCACTTTGAACAGAGCTTTCTCATAGTCAAATGCTCATGCAATATAAAGCCAATACGTTCTTTTGATATCTTTACGATGTCAGCTAACACACGCAACTTCACTTTTCGATCATTCAAAACGATTTTGTGGATTTTTTTGATGTTTTCTGGTGCTACCGCCTCATTTGGACGTCCACTGCGTTCTGCATCATCGGTGTCTCTATGACCACGTTTGAAGTCAGCAAACCAACGTTTTATTATTGTGTCTGATGGAGGGGAATCCCATAATACTTTTCAAGCCATTTCTTCGCTTGAACGGTATTTTTTCCCATCAAGGAGCAGTGTAAAATTAAAACACGAAATTGTTTTCGATCCATTGTTTTGAAAATAACAAAAGTAGCGTGACTCTTAGCACAATAACTCACAAACTAATGAATAGAATATCATGAAATTTTAACAGCTGTCTTTTGAAGGTTAGTACTAACTGAAAGAAAGGTGCCTGCAATAAAACTAGCGTCATCTATGTGTTAGGCGCGGGACTTTTCAGCCCATGTGTTATATATCATGATCCATTTCTTTATCTAAATTTCTTCTTGATTCTAAACATTTATCATAACGAACACAGAGTTTTTTGATAAGTCCCTGTCCCCCTTCATAGAATGTATTTTGTTTAATGAATCATTAGACTAAACACTTTTGTTTCTTCTTTTTCCACATTTTGACTTAAAAATGTGGAAAAACAATGGGATCTACATTCTTAGGGTGATAAAGACTTTTAAGAAAAGGTTTAGCGCATTCTTCACCTTTCCATAAGAACACATGTATTGATATACTACTATGAAAGCATTGTCAATAGAAGAGTTCACTATTTATAATGCTGTTGCTTGCAATCACCCATGATTTGATTTTTAAACGTATCGTTGATTAAAATGTATCAAAGATAATAACCTCAAAATTTGACAGTTGTTTTCGTACAGTCCATTGCAAATATGGTCGGTGTACCTAAATTTGTTTCAGACGCTGTATATCTTATAACCAACTATGACGTAACTACAAACATTTACGGTTTTCAGTATATGTATATGCACGCCCTGAGGGAGTTTGAACACGCTTTAACCTGTATAAGCCTGTCAGGCCGAGAATTTATTGCGCCTACCTCGTACATGCGTTTCCATTAGTCGCACATGACACACATTTTCCAAAGAGCAAAGACCCTAGATTAGTTAAAAGTCTCAAACTTTGATGATGACATTGTAACAATAATTTCTATAGGTGCTTAAGCCCTAAACTCTGAATCTTTCTCGAAACATTTCAAAGCTGTATCCTTCAATGATCATTACCAGATACCACCATTCTAAGACACTCCAAAAGCAAAAATCACATTGCTAAATCAAAACTATTTCCTCTAATCTTCAAAAACTCTTCCAGGCATTTCCGAGGTGACAGCGATGATCAACTCGAAATACGCAAACCCAGAAGACGATCATCCGGATCTGCAATATTTCTTCGGAGGTTTCCTGGCGAATTGCGCTAGAACCGGACAGGTTGGCGAAAAACTAGACAACAGCACCAGACAAATACAGGTGATACCCGCCGTACTTCACCCTAAAAGTCGCGGATACATAAAGTTGAAGGACAACAACCCGTTATCCCACCCCCTCATTTACGGTAGATATTATACTCATCCAGATGACATCAAAGTGATAGTGGAAGGGATTAAATTCGCTATAAAATTGGGGGAGACTAAAGGTAAGTAACTCTTAATCTCTTGCGGATAGAAGCTAAACATTTTGAACACGTTGAATTTCCAGCGTTGAGGAGATATGGGTTCCAATTGGATAAGACGCCGGTGGAAGGTTGTGAGAGCCAGCAATTCGGTTCGGATGCTTACTGGGAATGCGCGGCTAAACGGCAAACGGGTCCCGAGAACCATCAAGCGGGCAGTTGTAAGATGGGTCCGGAAAATGACAAGATGGCTGTCGTCAATCCACATTTACAAGTTAGTGTAGCAACATGCTGTTTAATGTAAAACTTTTAATCCTTCAACTACTCTAACGTGCATAACTTCACTGTTAATTCTCAAAGTCAATGACATAACCTCAAAAATTTTGACAGATATTGCTGTAAATTGTATTTTTTCACAGGTCTATGGCATCGATAGGCTTAGAATAATTGATGCTAGCATTATGCCGGTGGTTACCTCGGGTAATACCAATGCGCCGACGATTATGATAGCGGAGAAGGGTAGCGATATGATCAAACAAAGATGGCTGACGCCAGCTGCTGGATTCTTTTATACCGCAAGCCCAAGTCAAAGGATCGATAGGCAGTGGGGTTCTTGGTAGTCAAAAATTGTAGAAAATGTGCTTCTTAGAGATAAATACAAATAAATAAAGTAGTAATTAGGAGAACTATGTGAAACGTATGCGTGGTAAACTTTTTATGAGGTTCTTTGTAACAAATTCAGTATTTGATTAGAAGGGAAACTATAAAATAGATGTTGGAGTAGTTAGATATTCTTTCTAAATGGTATCAAATAGAATCTTGATATGCATTTATGTAATAAATTACAAAGTCAGATTCCATAGTCGTTTTGAAATGTTTTACTCGTCAAAAATGTGGTTCGTGGTATCAGGATTCTATTTGGTTACTTTTTCCTCTAATAAATATTTATTTTTTTGTGTCATTTATTGAATATTCTCTGTTCTTTTATAAAGAAAATCATAGTTTTCTTGTTTATAGTCCACTATGTACTTAAATTATTTTTTTATCATAATTTCCAAGTCTAGTTCATATTTGCAGAAGATATTGTTAATATCGATTACTATTATTATTATAAGTAAAACTTTCACCTCCATCTTTTTTTACTTTTGATAATCTTTGAGATAAATAATTTTACTTAAACGTATCTACTTATGATTAGTGGTTAGTTATTTATTTTTCGAATTTGTTGATACACCAATCAATATATAAATGTAATAGTTGTTTATGTACATATTTGAATGGAAAATATGTGAATAAAGACATCATTTTCTTTTTAAGAGTAAAGTCGTTTCTCTTCAGGTAATTTCTTCAATGGGTTCACTGAAGTGGTAGACCAAGAATTTGAAGTGTTTTTAAAATATTAGTATAATACTGTAGGTCTTAAATATGCAATTATATACAGGGTCTCCCAACAAAAACATGACACGGTCATAACAATTTGGATAAATTATTTCTTTTATAGTTCTAAATTCAGAACCTCGAAACTTTAACGCTGTCTTCTCGATTAAATAATTAAATTATCTTTCCTTCCTTATAATAAAAGTTCAAACTATAAATGATAGCGAAGAATGTAGAAATCAGTTTTTATGAAATACTAGTTAAACGGTACAATGGCTATTCTTTTAGACCATGTATTTACTTAAAGTTTAATAAGATGTACGTAAATTATGCAAATTACAACTTAAAATCGAAAAGACATATAACTAGAACATCTACACTTTCTACCTGCCTTCTTGAATTGCATTTATTCGGTCTATGTAGATGTACTGAGTATCTGTAAAAATATATAGTCCTGCAAATTAATGGGTCATTGTCATTGTCGTAACCCTTAAGCTAGTATATAACGCTGGTCAACACACATTTTGGTGCCTCGGATTTTTTTAAGAGTAATTAAGCGATTTTGAGGTGCCTAACCGAAAAATACCGTCAGATTAGTGCTGTCAAATCTAGTTTTCGAAATTAACTCTTTCTGCTCTATTTAGAAAAAAATTGCCAAATTAAGATATAACGTTTTGTTATCTACGTAACTTTTTAAATAAGACTACTTGATAAATGTTAACTGAAATACAAAAAAAAAGGGTAGGAGGTATTTATTTAGCAGAAGAATATGCATATACAACTTTCAATGATCAATTAAAAATTTCTTTTCATAAAATATCCTTGCGTGAGGTTTACTGGAAGTCTCGCTGAAGATTCAACCATCATATTGGTATCCCATATTTCTTGGTACCTTTCCTCCATAATGCTGTTTTCTGGAAAACCATCTAGGTGGCTATGAAGGTAATAAATGTTGATGCCCGTGCCACATCCGAGCGTGTGAAAGTTGGAAAGCATCTATTCTACTAATGCGACGTAATTTGCGGCTTTATGATTTCCAAGAAAATTTTTAACCACTTCAACGAAAGAGCACCAAGCATTACTGCGGGTTATTTAAAAGCTTAATGACCATAACAAATTCCAGCCTTCAGTTTTTCGGTGCTAAGCATTGGAAAGTTTTGTTTCAAATACTCAAAACACGTCTATTTCGTGGTAAAGCCTTAACAAATTCCTTCATAAGTCCTAGCTTGATATGCAGTGGTGGAAAGATGATTTTGTTTCTGTCAACCAAGGATTTGTTAAGAACGTTGTGTTCTCCTTGAACTAAAACATTTCTGGTAATCTAGTGTTGGGTATTAGCTCTGCTGTCACAGAGAAGAAAATCTACCATTTCTAGATCAACACATATCATCCACAGATGCTCTTCATACTTGATATTTTTCAGGACCAATGATATTGTCTCGTATTCCTGTCTCATAGGTATAGAACCAGGTTTATTACAATTTTGTAAAAGTACACATTTTAAGCTTCGAGATACACTGTCTATAAAAATTCATTCAAGCCCATTTTCTTCAAGAGACCTTTTACGTCATTACAAAACACTAAGTTGTTTTCTTTAGAGAAATACGGCAGCAGATCTTTCTCTATGGTACGATAAAATGTAATATTACTACACAGTAACTTCTTTTCCTTTAGTCGGGAAGCAAGCACTTCAGATGACTGTTTTGAGAGGTTCAGGTCTCAAACAAGCTCATTAAGCTCATGTTGACTGAAGCATTGGGAGCTCGCTCATGGTACTTGAAAATTATTACCACCCTCACTTTTCTGGAACTGCCCCTCATCAGACGATGTATCTAAATCATCCTACGGAAGCATAGATAAAGTACTAAATGTTGGTATTTCTTCAGAATGAGGAAGAAGTCTCTTTGCTGACTCCATGTTAGAGTGTACAAATTTATGCCGGTTATTGCGGTTAGAGCCTTTGATGTTGACAGAACAAAAGTAGCAGTCATCATGATGGTTTTTGGGCTCCCTCCATACCATAGGTACTCCAAATTTTAAGCTGTTTCTCTTTACGTTTGTCCACTGTCGCATGTTTTGTATACAAAATATGGTGGCCAAGATTTATCCTGGTCTCTTGAGAGGCCAAAAAAAAAAGTCAAATATGTTCTTTTTATAAAGGGAGATATGGGTTTTCTACATTTCTTAAAATTGTATTCACCACAAATGTAACAGAAAATATCTGGCTGGTTCACACAATTCCGTCTGTTTGTAGAAGCCATTTTTGTCATTGGAATTTTTTATATTCACGCAAGATTTTAAAGCGAATATTTAGTACATACTAGCGCAGTTATAACACGAAAGCATAATACTGAACTCAACTGTGGGATGCATACGGAGATACGGGGAACCCTACGTTAGAGGTAAATGAAGTAGTGGGTATTAGGGTTGATGTATCATGATGGAAGAGGAATGAATTAAAATATATTTCATATACTGCTTTTTGCTTTAAATAAAACAGAATTAAAAATTAAGCGTTATATACAGCTGTTTTTATTATCGTTGTATGTCGACACAACTGCAGTTTCATGCGAACTCAACTACACTAGGGTGACAGAATAAAATAAACAGCTACTAATTAAAAAAAAATTCTATTCTCGTTATATATACAAAATATTTTAAAATTTTTAAATTAGACTAATATTTTGTCGATCCACCTTTACTTGCGTGAAGTGCTGCGAGTCGTCGTGGCATAGAATCTATTAAATGATTAATGGTGTCTTCTGGAATATTTAACCACTCTTCTGTAACAGCTGCCACGAGTTCTTCCTTATTGCTGGGTTTTCGGGGTCGTTTCGCGGTATATGTCTGGATTATGTGCCAAACATTCTCTATCGGATTCATGTCTGGTGATTGGCCTGGCCATGGTAAAATCCGAATCCCCTGTTCCTCTTTCCATGTGGTTGTTGTTCTTGCTTTGTGGCAGGATGCTCCATCCTCCATAAAAGTGGCGTCTTCTTTAGATAAAATGGCGTTGTCGAATATTGGTAGTAGTCCTTCTGTTAATATTTGGATATATTTTGCCGCATTTATATTTCCGTCGCAGATTACTAATTGCGATCTTCCACCATACCATATCGCGCCCCACACCATGATGTTCACACCGCCGTATTTCACCGTCTGATGCAAAAATTTGTCGTCCAGTTGCTGTGACGAACGTCTCCATACCCACGTACGACCACCATCACTGAATTGGCAGTATCCGCTTTCGTCTGAAAAAATGACAAACCGCTAAAACTCTTCGGGCTTCGTTCGCATTTCGATTGCCCAAGCCATTCGGCGCCGTTTTTGAAACGCCGTAAGGAGAGATTTCTTCTTTGCCACCCTTTTATACATCCCCACACTGTGGAGGTATCGCAGAACGGTGCGCTGACTTTTCTGTGAAGTTGCCGCAAGCTCAGCTGTACTTTTTCGCGGTTCTCTTAACACTTCGCGCACAAGCACCCTGTTACTTCTTTCAGAAGGTCCGGCACGACCTGGTCTCGGCTCCACTGTTGTCTTTTCCTTGCGTTTAAATTGTGTAATCACACGGTTAACTGTGGACAACGGAATATTTAAAAATTTACTTATTTCACGTTGCAAAGCGTCGCGTTCACTCTGGCCAACGATGCGATCCCGGGTGAAGTCGCTAATATCACTCGAACCTTGTAAGCAAGGCATAGTTGCAATTAGATTTTTGGGAATAATAAAATAGACTAATGACATGTTATTCCCTTGTTGGTGTTAGAGCATTGTCTAAAGTGTCAGACTAACTGCTTGCACTACTTGATAAATAAGCATTCAGAACGCTATATTAATTTAAAATCTTTAACGTGTAATACAATCACGTAACAATATACAGGATATCTTCTATAATTATCAGTATCAGTTTTGTTATTCGATCACTTATTCCTCTACTTAATTCCATTGGACAACGAAAACATTTACAATTTCAATAAGCACCTTCCCGTTTTTTTTTTTTTGAAGTTAGAACAAGTAAGTCAAATATACGTCTTCATTGCAACATCCTGTATATGCATACCGCCACCAACCAAAACAATCACCATTAATACTAGCACTTTAATTATTTTATATTCAATTATTAACAGAACATTTAAGATTCTTAGTAATAGTTTTAATGCAAACTAACAACTGTGCACGCTAAGCATATTATTTACATACTTCGATTGAAGCGAATTACGCAATTTTTCTTATTACCAAAGCATTTCTTTACTAACAAGGAAAATAAGCAATAATGATTACAGTTTCAATGTCGCGTGCATTAAATTGTCCCATAAAAGGTTTTAGTGCCATATTTTCGCTGTATAAGCAAATCGACTCCTTCCTAGAACAATTGTGCATTCTACACAAGTTTTTGGCAGCTTAGCATATTGTATCTTACATCACCTTTACAGCATGAATATTATCGTTATACTATTGGTATTATTTACGATTTGCGATCATGTAAGTATTTTAGATCGTTTAGTATTGCCACCTATCCTTAGCCGAGAGAAGAATACGATCGTAACATTGCTAAAATTGAATTATAATTGTGCGATGTTCCTTTTTATAGGACAACATGCTTCGATCAGATGGTCTATTCATCAGAGATATCGGTACCAATCCAATAATCGAGTTAAGTTTAAAAATATGTTATGTATGCAGTAACCTCCAAATGTATCTGGTGCTTATTAATATTTAATAGACGTTTTTAATATTTAAATTTACAGTTTTTTAAGAAGAGGAGGCAATTTGAAGGATGAGATTGAACCTGTTGAGAGTTTCTTCCCCGTAGTTTTAGATTTGCTCTGCCAGAGTCGTGAAAATACGAAAACTATTGCTGCCAGTAGCTCTAAAATACTGGAAAAATTAGATGGAGAATTGGAAAAGCTAACAGAAAAGTTAGAAAAGCAATAGTTTGTCACGGCTATAATATTGTTTTGCTATTATAGGTTATAAGCCGTGTACATTAAAATTTATATTACACTTAAATTCGATTAGTTTATTTTTTTTTATTATTATTTTTGTTCACTTATATCCATCAATCCATTATTCAATTATCTACGCTATTAAATTAAATTAAAGAATAATACGCACTTGTTCGCAGTTTTTATAAGTCTTTATTTATAAGGGTATCTATCATGGGTATATTTATTGCTTAGGTTGCTTGATTTTATCCAGTAATTCCTTGCCTTGGGCTTCAACGCTCTGGGCGAAACCTTGGAGAACCTGCGTGGCGTTGCGGACAAGCTCGTTACTCTGCAAAATTTAAGAAATTCAACATTAGTAACAAATAACAATTCTTCTTATTCTTTGGGTGTACGCTTTCGATTGAATCTGCTTTCAATATTAGTCTGATGTCTATGAGGAAAAGACAAAATGGCCGACACATTCATTGTAGAAACGGCTCCAAATAGAAAAATTCTCACGCTTAAACGAAAAATTGAGATTGTTGAAGTTTACAATAAAGAGAAATTAAGTGTAAGGAACTTATCCAAGCGTTTTAATATTGGAAAAACACAAGCTGCGGATAAAATTAAATATAAAGAAATCCTTCTAAACAAATGGATGTCGAACAGCAATTTGAATGAAAAACGAAGCTTTTTGACGGATGATGGTACTAAAATTTACAAATTGTGTTATGACTGGTTTGCAGCTCGGCATAAAGGAATTCCTTTAACAGGTATGCATATGATTTTTTTAGATAAGGTTTTCTTGTATTAATGCGTTGATTTTCTTTTCATATTAAATTTTAAAATAGATAAAAAAAGTGAGATTACCCGTAGGTTTGTCGTGACAAAAACGCAAAAAACTTATTTTGTTTCTTTTAGGTCCGCTAATACGATATAAAGCAAGAGAAATAGCCGCTTCTTTGGAACATTCTACATTCAGTGCTTCTTCTGGTTGGCTCAAAAATTTAGAATCCGCCACAATATAAGTTTTAAAGCGATTTCGGGAGAAGGAGCTTCGGTTAATGCTGAAGATGTTTCATCGTTTTTAAAACATGTCCTTCTTTGATTAAGAGATATTCACCGAGAGACATCTATAATGCCGATGAGACAGGCCTGTATTTTAGGGCTCTACCCGACAAAACGCTCACATTAAAGAAGGAGAAATGTGTTGGGCGTAAGTATCCCAAAGAGAGGTTTACAATTTTGCATTGTGCAAAAGAAAAACTCCTAGTCATTGGTAGGGCATCTAAACCCAGAGTTTTTAAAAACATTAATATAAATAACCTGCCTGTAACTTGGAAATACAATAAGTAAGCTTGGATAGCAGGACAAATTATGATGATAGAGTGGTTGTAAGACCTAGATTGGAAAATGGCTAAAGAAAAATTAAACATTTTGTTATTTTTAGACAATGCGGGTTCTCATCCGAGAGACGTTCGCTTAAATAATATAAATGTGTTATTTTTACCCCTAATTGTACATCAGCTTGCCAACCACTTGACCAGGGTATTATAAGGAATTTTAAAACTTATTACCGAAGTCTAATACTCAAACATCTGCTAGTAAACATTGAAACCGCTGGTACAGCTTTTGAGTTAATAAAGAAAATTACACCACTGGATACAGTTTATTTGGCAAAAACCGCTTGGGACCAAGTAACCAAAGAGACAGTTCAAAATTACTTACGCAAAGCAGGATTTAATCATGTAAATATGCAAAGTGAAGACCAGTTAACTGGGGCTGATACATCTGACCTAGAAGATGATTTGCCTCTTAGTGTACTTTCAGATATCCTCAAAAATAAGAATTTATTGAAACTGACGGATAATGAAAACCTTAATGATTTCTTGAACGTAGATGAAGATTTGTATGTTGAAGATCCAGATTCAGAACAAGAAATTGCAAATCCAGTTGAGATACAAGAACTTACGGAAGATTCTGATGTCGATGAGGTTCCAGTACCAACAGAAGCTATACCAAATTATGGTAAAGCTATTACCCTGACCAAGCAGCTCAAAAGTTTTGTCGAAAATCACGGAGTTACAGAGTCTTTGGAGATTCTTTCTAAATTGGAAATACGATTTCAAGACGCCATTTTAAAGGAAAGGAGAAGACAAACAACAATATACGATTTTTTGCGTCCTTAAAGTAACTATTCATTTCATTGTTTTGTATTACATACTACATCTATGTATCTATGTACATATATTATACTTTGTATGTATATATTTGAAGGAAATAAACTCTCTTTCTTAAGTTTAAAGTTTCTTATTTATTTCAAAAACGTTTATATACATATACGATTTAAATATCCCAATTTCTTTAATATATTCATTTTTCGTTAAAACTCGATTATTGTTGTATCTTCTACATATTTCTTTTATGCGGACACCCCTCCTGAACGGACATCTTCAGTTGTCCCCGTTGGTGTCTGTTCAAGGGAGATTTCACTGTATATGATTTTTGGATTCAGCCCACTCAAATTAGTAATAACTAGAGACTGGATTATATGCAAAGTACATATATTTTATTTTATTCATTTATTATATTTTACGTCTATATGTAGATGTATTACACTGATTAAAGTTAATTAGCGCTAATTAACTTTAATCAGTGTAAGACATCTACAAATAGACCTAAAACAAAATAAATAAATGAAATCAAATATATGCACTTTGAATATTCCGGTCTCTAGTAATAACCAATTCTCATATAGAAGTCAGCCAAAAATTGTGTTAGGCAGTGTAATTTATCAACACCCTCATCTGTTAAGTAACCTTCCCTTAAAATACTAAGCGTTTAAACGAACTTCTAATCAGCAAAATAACATTTTATATGGTTGGTATTAATCTGGAGTGCAATTTAAAATTATTGCCTTAAATTTGTATGAGTTACGCATTGGAACATGTATTTTTCTTCAACATTAAATTTGTGTCCAAGATAATAAACAACAAACTAAGTAACAAGGAAACTAACGAACTGAATAACATAGTAAACAACTTCGTTATAACTTTCCTACAAATTCTATAGATAAATTCAATTCCACATCATTATATATAACCCAAAAACAACAAGCTGACATTGATCTTCATCATTTCAACGGGGTCATCTTTATTTTATCAATATCTTCTGTATAAACAACTTATTGATAGTGTTGTCTTATAGTCTGGAAAATTACCAGTAAAACATTTCTGATTACATACCTGAACTCCTTTCACTAAATCATCAAAACCGCTCTTGATGGAATCCAGCATCTCATTAATCGTTTTCGACGCATCATCACGGGTATCCCTTTTCTCCCTTAAACCCTCCACGACACCGGCGGAGATTATCTAAACGAAAAAAAAAACGATTAGGACGACTATTTATCGAAATTTAACTAACGTTAACTCACCTGACATAAAAGGAAGGCGATTAAAAAGGCGAAAATTATCTTAGCTTCCATTTTTGGGAACGATAACGTGAACACTTAGCATACGACTGCCTACTATCTTGAACTGAAATAACTCGACGAATTGAAACTAATTTGTTTATATATCATCCGAGTAGTGACTGAACGCTCGATGTTAATTCAAAGTATACAGTCAGGAGACGCAAAGGTCGGCAGTCTTCTTGTCTGCATCCTAGCAGGCGATATCTGTGTGTATACAATGTTGACCAAAGACGTTTCAGCACGAAGATACATGTATAGGTCGAGGTTAGAATACAACGGATATTTTGGATCGCTAAATTACAAATAAATAACAATAAATTTAAATTACCTGTTAAACGGGATTCCGATAATCATATTAGGAATATTAACCTGGCCTTACATTAATTCTAAACTGAATCCTACACGTATATCAGGTATTATGACAGGTAACAACTATTCCTTTTCATCCCCTGCTCAGATTACTAACGCCATTGCTTTGAATTTCTCGGCGACCATGTCTAACGCGAACGTTGATACTAACCATCCCAATAATCTTGGCCTTCGATTCATTTCTCCTTTAAGAATACAATGAGGAAGATATTTTACAAACTTTGTGCCGCAATTTTGTTGTTAGGGACTGTATATTTGTTCTTTAAACGCTGCTCTTTCACATTTACAAGATAATACTGAAATACGGTGCTCTTCTAAGTTGTTGGAAAGTGTCTCGTCTTACTCCTTAGTCCGGGTGGTGGAATAACATTCGGGATATATTTATTTGCACGTTGCTGCTGAACTGTCTCCGGTACAGCACGGTTTTATTAAAGGTGCATCCAACTTGTGCATATTTTCCCATGATGTGTCTGAGGCTTTAGATCTAAGTCTTCAGACAAATGTCATTTATACAGATTTGAAGTTGAACAGCAATCTCTATTATGTAAACTGCATGTAAAGGGTATCTCTGACGATCTGATATTATTATTGCAATCCTATCTGACCGGGTGTATCAATTACGTTAAATAATGTTGTTTTCCGTCGGGCTTATATATTTCTTTTTCGGGAGTGCCACAGGGCTTTGTTCTTGGACCACTCTTATTTAGTATTTTCATTAATGACTTTCCTGGCCGAGTTATATTTAAATGCCCGATGACCTTAAATTTTTTCGTAGAATATACTTCACTCCAGATTATGCACTAGGTATAACTTTAAAAAAATAATTATCATTTCCATACTTTGTTCTAGAAATGGACAGATGAATTTTTGAACACTTCCCCAATCTAATTACATACAAAAGAAAAAATAAACACGAATTTTACGTGGCAAGAAAAACTTATACTGTTAAGTTTTTGAAGTTATATTTCTAATCCACAATAGAGTGAAAATTTAAAATGTGAACTGCAATAATTGTGCAATGACATCATGCAATAAAAAATAGTAACATCAAATATCTATTTATTACAAAATATACAACAGTACTTCATATACTATAAACTACTAGATTAGATCCATCTATTTATATCTCTAATAGAAACATCTGTTATAATCTAGTAAGCTGTTAATAATAATAATAATCATAATAATAATAATAATAATAATAATAATAATAATAATAATAATAATAATAATAATAATTTTTTTTTGCGGAGGTGAAATGCATTGACGCATACTAGTATATCCATCTATACTAGTTATGCTGGACTCTCTTTGAAGGAGGACTACCAGCTAAAACACCCCTCTTCTTCTAGACACCAGTTCGGAACCGTTTATCACATTACTTCGGGCTGGGTCTATGCATTTGACTGTAGAAAGGCCACACTCCAGTGTGGTTTGGAATTATAACAAATCCCTTTCCATGTTGCAATTCCCTTCTTTTTGCGCAGAACATATTGCACATACCGCGAAAGTAATAATAATAACAATAATAATAACAATAACAATAACAATAACAATAACAGTAACAATAACAACAATAATAATAATAACGATAATAATAATAAGCATATCCATCAATACTCGGACTCCCTTTAATAGAGGACTACCAGCCACCACCCGTTAATCACTTTAGTTCGGGCTGTGTCTAGTTTGTTGTACAAAGGCCACGCTCTACTGGACTTTCGAATTATAGCAATTCTCTTTCCATGTTGCGGTCCAAACCGCCTTTCTTCGTGCGCAAGACATCTTGAACGTATCGCGTTAAACTTGTCCAGCAATTTTCATTGGCTGATATCTTCGTTATAATTGTGTCGATCGTAAATTCGCCGATCTCCATTTCGGGTAACCGTCTTGGTTCCACCTATCTCTCACGTAAGAAGAAGGTATAGTGCGCATCATCTATCTCATTTGGGCAATACAAACACGCTCCAGTCTCGGTCTTACCCATTCGGTGCAGATACGATTTGAAATAGCCATGACCGGTCAAAAACTGAGTCAGGTAATAGTCCACCTCCCCATGGGTTCTAGAGATCCAGGAGCGGAGGCGCGGGATCAGTCTCGCAGTCTAGCGCCATCTTCCGTCCGTTTCCCAAAGTCGTTGCCATGCTTCTAATGTGGCGTCTCTTTCGTTGGCGACTCGTTCTTCACCTGCACGTCTCCTCATATATACGCGCTTCCTTTCCTGAGCAAGGAGCGACACTGGGATGACTCCCGCTACCACTAGGACCGCCGGTTCCGACACAGTGCGGTACGCCGAGGCAACTCACGGTGCAGCCCTTCACTGCACCTGGGCCAACCTCTTATGATACATATCCTTGCTCAGCACGTCCGCCCACACCTCGCAGCCGTACAGTAAGACCGACTGAACTGTCGACATCAATAACCTCCGCTTCTTTGGCCGAGGACCACAAACGTTAGCCATCAACCTACTCAAGTTCGCAACCATCTTCGCCGCCTTATCGGCAGTACGTAAAATCTGGTGACGAAAGGTCATTTTGGTATGAATCATCACTCCAAGGTATCTAACTGTTGGGCTGGTGGTAACTTCCACATCCCCCACAGACAACTATACAGAGTGGACAAAATAATACAAGATAATACACGTAATGCATCTGAAAGATATTAACTCCAGACAACAAACTAGGAGAGACAATTCTACCAATGGTAATATTACGTATAAATATAGCAGTAACGCGGTTTCTTCTTATAAGGGATGATCCCCATTGATCTTATATGACAGATATTTTTAAAAGATGCCTAAACCTTTAATAGAAGACTGACGGGCAATATTAATATTGTTAATATAATACTGAGAATCAATTCTATGTACTCTTATAAAAAATATGAAGACGCATTTGTCTATCATCAATTTTAGATTATTATGTGATTATGAGAAGGTGTTAAACAGCATGATAGATCTTTTACATCGTCGACATAAGCTAATAAAGAGCAGTTAATAGATTTTAGCAAATCATTGATGCGTATATTAAAGAGCAATTGGCCTACGTTCGATCCCTGGGGTACTCCACAGGTGGGGTAAAAAGCTAGAGATTTAAATTCATTAAAATAAACATAATTAATTCTATTAAGAAGATATGATCGAATGGGGCCTAAAAAAATCCTGCCGACACCGAAACAACAACAAGCTTATCCAACAATTTACGACGATCTATTAAATCCAACGCTCAAGAAAAATCAGTATAAATAATATCCAGTTGACCACCCCCATCTGCAGTCTCAGCTATCGTTTGGGAAATCCGCGCTAAGTTGATTGTAGTAGATCTCTTTCACATAAAACCATGCTGAGATTCAGAGATATATGATATGATATCATAAGATATATGTTTATAAATTAAGACTTCAGCCACAGATCTGTAATTACCGATATTAGAACTATCGCCCTTTTTCGAGATTGGCGAAATTTTGTCTGCTTTCCACATATCAGGAGACGTGCACGTTTGTAGGGCTAGATTAAAGATTATGCATATAGGAGTGGCAAAGGTAGTAGCACAATCCTTTATAAAAAACTAGGGAATGTTGTCGTCACCAGCTGTAAACTTGTTCCTTAAGGTTTTGATGCACTATATTACTTGCTCTACCGAAGCAGATTGCAAACAAAACGGTGGTAAGCTGGAATCTATATCTGGAAGATGAGAGTCCAAAGACTCAGGTAGAAAAACACCAGGGAATAATGTAGTGAACGTATCAACTATCGATGTTGACATTTTACAGACTCGTAAGAAATAACGAATTGGTTGCAGATATATACAGACGAAACACAAATAAATTTAATTTGAATAGCTAAATCCAAAGAATTTGACATCAACCATAAAACACGAAGAGGATCGCTAATGTGGAGTTACATGTCGACAGCGGCGTCGGTAATATTCATTTAATCAAAAGCATCACGGGCAAGTGACAATATTTATGTTAGACATGCCAAAGAAAAATGTCAAACAAAGCGCAGAAAAAATAAGTAGCGACCAACAAGCGTGTCGTGTTTGGCATTTGGACAAACTTGCATCTTGAAATTAATAACGGAATACAGTATGAAATCTTGGCTTGTTGCTGATACCACCATTTTGCGTATCCTACATGACCATCTGGGTATGAAAAAAGTCATTGCAAGATGGGTACAGAGAATGCTCACGCCGCTGCAGAAACAGCAGCGCGTCTGTGCGTCCAAACAATTTCTGGAGCTGTGTGGAAACAAACCTGTACAGATTTTGGAGCGGATTGTTACCGGAGATGAAACATGGGTTCATCACTTTGAGCCTGAGTCCAAACAAGAGTCAATGCAATGGCATAAAAACGGGACACCACCGCCAAAGAAAGTCAAAGTGTCAGAATCGGCTGGAAAGTTGATGGCTACTGTTTTTTGGGATTGTGAGGGGATATTATTGATTGATTACAAAGAAAAAGGTAGGAGCATAACCGGAGAATATTACGCAGCGATATTAGAAAAATTAAGGGAGGCCATCAAGGAAGAACGTCGAGGAAAATTGGCCAAGGGCGTGTTGCTCTTGCAAGACAATGCGCCGGTTCACAAGAGCAAAGTTTCAATGGCTGCTCCTCACAAGCATGGCTTTCAATCAATAGTCCATCCACCCTACAGTCCAGACCTGGCACCTAGTGATTTTATTTGTTCCCCAATTTAAAAAAAAGCTTACGTGGAAGAAAGTTTTCCGACGACAATGAGGTAAAGGAAGCAATTGTGGCCCATTTTGAGGCGAAAGATAAAAAATATTTTTATGATGGTTTAGAAAAATTAATTCATAGATCTAATAAATGTATTGTGCTTAAGGGTGATTATATTGAAAAGGAAAAATAGATTTATTGTTTTATTTTATTTAAAACCCTTTCATTCCACGAACTTCTGGACCTCCCCTCGTATTTTCCAATAGAAGATGAAGGATATAAATCAACAGAAATGTAACCCCTTCGGATTTTCAAAACACTCGTCCACTGCAATAAGTTTTTCATTCAAACAAAGTTTATTTCCAACTAATAAAAAATGAATTTGAAGACAAATTCGAAGTTGCTTAGAGCTAGATCTAACAAATAAGGCGGCTAAAAATGACACAACACTTCGTAATGCTGAATTGTCTCAGGAAACCGATACTTGTCATCAAACGAATTCGATCCCCTTCAATACACATTACCTAAAATATGTGTATATGTTTTCTTCTCTCATATCGTCGCAAATTCCTAACAATAAGTGCCAATTTCTTTTGAGTAACGATGTAATGTAATTACGTGCTTGCATACGCTGATTAAACGATAAAAGAATTCTAGTAAAGGTCATGGTTTCTCATTGTTACAACGTCCGAGTATCATTGTTTGTGTATATGCATATAAGACTTTATTGTATTGTGCTGATATTGACACTTGCGACTGCATTATTTTAAAAATCGCAAATTTTTGTAGCCGTTAGATACGTAGATGGCGTGTGAGGGCAATGTTCCGCTCAAAAGAATTGCAAATAGCTTATTATCTTAATTTATTATCTTCGTGGCGATTCTCCGTGTCAATAGGTGAAGTATTTTTAACACTACGGACATGTGGGATACTATTGTTACGGTTTAGGCTTAGAAATATTGTTATTAGAATGAAAATATGTATGGCATAGTAGTTTAATATAAACTGTACGAATCTGTAGCTGGCGTTTTTCATCTTTTTTTTGATTATTCGTTCGATGAATAAAACACTGCACGTAATATAGTAAGTATATTGATGTTTCCTACTGAGTTACAGGTTGCCTTGACTTAAGTACCGTTGAATTGTATTCAATTGATTTACAACCTGTATTCAGTAGAAAATATCAATATACTTTTATCTTTTATTGCCCAACAGAAAATAATTCCATTTACAGGACAATGCGAGAATAATGTAACCTAGCATATGTAGTAATAATATATAGCGCAGTAATAAATTGAAATTAATCGAAAATGATAGAACTGAATCATAAACATAAAAACAAAATAGGACGACAATATAAATCCATGTAGACACTTCAACAAAAAGGATCATCAAGTAATTCATTGGCATTTCTAATCATATGCGTAAGGGGTGCTTTAAGCAGAACATTAGTTTTGTATGACGGGACCTTAAAATTAGGGAAGGACCTGGTATCGTACTGAGGTGCCACAAAATTAATTTTGGAGAGAAGGGATGGAGCGTCAATAGCGTGACTAATCAGTTTAAGTAGAAATTGGCTGCTAAATTCCTTCCTTCGATCCGATAACGATACAAAGCCGCGTCTCGTCAGCAGACCAGCATAATCAACATCGCGTCCAGGGTAAGTGTCATCAATTTTGAAGGACAGGTATTTCAAAAATCGTTTTTGCACTCTTTCAAGTAGTACTTGCAGATGGAGATAGTGAGGATACCAAATTATGGAGGCATACTCCAGCCCAGTACGGACAAGCGAATAGTATAATGCTTTTAGCGAGGCAGGATTATTGAATGATCTGCAGGATCGTATGAGAAATCCTAAGGATTTCATCGCAGAATTTCGTACGGATAATGTCTGCAAACGACAAATTTGCATCAAACAGCACGCCCAGGTCAATCACAGGCGAGTGCCTAGGAACCATAGCCTGACTCACAGCATAATGAAAATTGTAGAGTCTATGACATCTAGAGTAGCTTACAACAGCACACTTATCCAGATTCAAATGAATTCCATTCTGTGTACACCATCTAACAATAGTATCCAGACTATTCTGGAGAAACAGACAATCTGCCGGGGAGGTTATGGTATTGTAGATCTTAAGATCGTCCGCGTAAGCGAGTACATTGCAGTCCAGCCCCTGTAGGAGATCATCCAAATAAATATTAAACAAAAGGGGACCCAAATTGGATCCCTGGCACACACCAGAGGAAGCAGAAAATGTTAAGGATGTATATCCATTGTAGTGAACATAGCATGAACGATCACTTAAATACGTGCGGATCAATTGTGTTACACTTGAAGGAAAACCAAAACTACTCAACTTAGATACCATAAGGGAATGATTGATAGTGTCAAATGCTTTACTAAAATCGGTGTATAATACATCTACTTGTTGACGTCGTTCCATGGATTCGACAATATGCTGTGCTAACTCAGCAAGGTTGGTTGCAGTAGAGTTTCCTGGAATGAAACCATGTTATCGCGAAGATAAGTAAGGCTTGACACTAACGTAAATTCTAATAATAATATAATCAAAAAAGATGAAAAACGCCAGCCGTAGATTCGTACAAGGTCCTTCGAGCCGGATTTGCTATTTTATGAAAATATTAAATATAAATTAGAAGCTCAGATCCCCTGTCTTATGTGATGCTTTCCGATATACCGCTGAATTAGATCAACGCCTTTATAGGGGTTCGAGTCTTGCAATCTCATACTTTCAATATATTAAACCCCTAAATATTCCTTCTCCTCCTTACATTGGGCAACAGGACCACGACGTGCAGCTTTGCACATCCATTCTAAGACTCCACCAACAAAGTCTCATTATATTTACAGACGGATCTAAAAGTAACAATGGATGTGGATGCGCTTTTTACTGTTATAACAGTGGGTATAAAAAGCTTTGTCGTCTTGACATCGATGGATCAGTATTTACCGCGGAAGCCATGGCCATCTTAGGAGCAATTCGTTATTGTGCCTCTACTAACTTTAAGCACATTGTTATAATGTCCGACTCTGCTAGTGTGTTACAGGGCCTATCTTCTTTCAAATCTATTAGTAGATAGGTATTATGAAAGTTGTATCATACTTGGAGTTCAGGGATACGTATATAACATTTTACTAGGTCCGAAGTCATGTTGGGATTTTTGGTAATGAAGCTGTTGACAGTCTCGCTAAAGTCAATTGTACTGATGGAGTAATTTACAATCCTATCCTTTCTTGTGGAAAGTATTTTGCAATTTACAAACGGGAGGTGTTGAACAGAGGATGGGAAGATTTGTAGCAAATAATATGTGTGTGTTATATTCGTTAATGTATCAACATTAAACCGTGGTATTATACGAATGATAACATATCTCGGTATTATCGTACAACATTTGCCCGTATTAAATTTGGACATGATCTTTACCCCGCCCATTTGTTTAGATTGGGATTGGTGGAATCGGCTGCATGTCACTGTGGCTATGAAACGGCTGATCTGAATCACATTTTCCTTACTTGCGGTTCGCATAGAAACACTATTGACTCATTTATTAATCTTTTAGTCTCACAAAAATTCCCACTGCCTACTTCTATTATTGTACTTTTGCATTCCAATAATCGTGAAGTGTACAATTTACTTATAGAAATGCTGAAACGAATGAAAATTAGGATCTGAGCTTTCACTGGAGGTGAATAATTACTTAATCCTAATTTAAGATTTAATTATTTTTTTTTGCTCCGAGATGTATGGGCTGTGATCCCGTAGGCACCATAAAAAAAATTAGAATCTCGTTTGGATGTATCCGAACATAAGCATTGCTTTGAATATTTTATTTCAACTCTAGCCTTCTTTCTGCATTACTCGATATGATATCAAAAATAACGTTATTCTTTTAAGTCATTTATAGCCGTTACTCGTCGAATTATAGGACCACTTCATATAATTTAGGAAATTTAGGGGTTTTATTTTTATAGTAAATAAAGAAGCGTGCAATACTTTTAATTCTCTTGTATGCACAGGAAGAAGTCTGCATTCAAATTAAGTACACGTCTCTTGATTTAATAATGAGATTTTACATGAAACGTAGGTGTGCATTTCTTTAAAATATAACATAATTTCATATGTATGTTTAAATTGAAAAGAATAAGAAGTTAATATATTTAGAATAAATTTATTGAAGGGTAAATATATGCAGTTTTCAATTCCAAATTAATAAGCTAAGCATGATTCAAAATTTATTCCGGAATTCCATACGAGGGTTGCTTTTTAAGTTTTGCATATAGAGCTGGAATAAGACGGCAGATAGGTATTCTTTTTTCTAAGTATTCCGCACGAAGACTAATGCAATTTTGCATACACCTGAAGAATCTCTGGAAGTACCAGGTGTATGTATAAGTTATTTCTGGTTTAAGTAAGAGATTGCGTATTAATTTGAGACGTCATTTTGCTCGTCTGACATTTAAACTACAAACATACACAAGTGGACAAACCGCCAAAAACTAGCGTCTTCGCTTTATCGCTCTTTCTTATTTAGTCAAAAGAAAAAGGCGGTTGAAAGTCATCGTTCGCTAGTAGAAACATGCGGTAAACTCGTTCCATGGACTAGCACATGTGGGACATGGTTTCGATAATTTAAAACTGGTGATTGCAATGTGAAAGATCGCGAGCGCTTTGGTAGACCACAAAGATGAGAATACCAGCAATTGCAGGAGTTATCCGATGGCCCAACTCAAATTCAACGGCAATTAGCAGAAGCATTACATGCGTCATCAGAATCGGAATAAACTCGGTAAAAAGGTTCCACACAATTTGAATGAACGTCGAATAGAAAATCGTAAAGTCACCTATGAAATTCTGCTTCAACGCCACGCAAGGAAATCATTCTTGTATCGAATTGTGACGGGTGACGAAAAATGGATTTATATTGAAAACCCGAAGCGGAGCAAATTGTAGTTTTCACCAACGCCAAATCGCTTCGACAAGAAGGCCGTGCTGTGTGTCTGATGGGATCCCAGCGGTATTGTAAAATATATTTAAAAAATAAAATGTGTACACGGTTTCCACTCTTGCTTATGTACAGTTACGATGTACGTAAGATTATTATTATTATTAAGTTATTCGAGCTTTCTTATACATGTAATGTGCATTAGCATGTGTATATGTATGTTTCTTATATGCTTCCGCTGAAGCTTTGTTAGAGGCATGTACTAATGCCTCTATCTGTTTGCATGCACCACTACCTTTTTATAGGGGAGCCAACCCTATTTATTTCTATTTATAAGCGCACCTCAGTGCTATGCTTATTTATATGTCCCTTTCCGGGAGCTTAATATACTTTCCTTGTTTTAAATTTGCCTAAGGGACTTGGCCCTGTATTATTGGCTTGTATTTGTACTTGAACCAAATACGTTCGTTATTTTCACATTTATAGGGGAACCCACCCTATCTCTTAGAGCTTGAACGCCTGGTCGAGGGCGACAGTAGCGATAATAGCCGATCTCAATACAAAAGTAATGTCGCAGCTACCCAGGCGTTCTCGTTTGAAATAATACGCTATGTGCAATCTTTAGCTCTCTGCTACTGCGCCCCAAAGAAGGGAGAAAGCCAGTAGCCAGCAAATGTGCGAACTGCGCACCGACAAGTAAAACGGAGCGATGATACCGACATTACATAAGAAAACTGGTCCGTGAAACTCGTCCGCTACGACGAGCAACTAAATGAAAAAAATTCTAAGTCCCGATACGACAAAGGACCGAACAAGCGTACAAAAGACAACGGGCGCTGCGGCCGCAACGACCGTCAGCAAGAAGCGGAGTGATCGTACTTGTAGAAGATGTCTATACATGCGCGCCGACAATCTCACCAAAATAATTTCCGACACAAACTTAACCGAAGACTAAAAATATGTATAGACGACAACGGACACAGTACCCTCGACGGACGAAGATAGAAAATCGAGAATTTGTACTTATTAAAGAAATTTATACATCCGATTCGACGACCTTACCAAATGACTCCCGCCAGAAATAAATGTATAGACAACGTCCACGACGATTCCCGCCAAAACTAGAAAATCTTAGAAATCTCTAATAATCATACGACGACGTTACTGTACACGTTACGACGAGGTACGAAAGGTGACCGAGAGTGCACGATCGCTAATACCTCGACCGTCGCGCGGGAGACGACTGCCTGTGCTTGTGTACATTAAATTTTAAGAAAACTCCCATTACTTATTCGACGACGTTGCACTGAATGATTTTTAAATTAGGCAGTTTTAGCTAGCGTAATGTGAATTGCCGGCTTACATACATATACAATGCGTAATGTACATACATATTAAAATAAAATTGGATATATTCTAAGAGAGCAAAATAAATAGATATAAAAATGAAAATAAAGTAATATTTTAAATGAAAATAACCCATACGGCTGCAAAGAAAATAAAATCATATGAAATGCATTTCCTAACTTAAAATTCACCTATAAAAATACAAAACAATGTTAAGTCCGTAACAATTTTTAATGCTGACATTTTATTAGTGGCGCCCTCTAGCTTCCAGTATGATTCCGGATAAATAGAATGATGCGGTTTTATCTTTAAGGTGTAAAAAAACTAACACTCGACGTATTTCGCACAAATATTATGTAATATTGAACGATAAATTTCGGAATCTATTCCAAAGTGCATACATCTAAATATTTTAAGCGTCTTCCTCGATTTTTAACAGTGCAAAAGGCCTTTCTATCCGCCACCTAATAATGACACGTAACACACTTATCGTAATTTTTGCTTATTTACTGCTACTCTAGACAAAAATTCAACGGTACTAAGTTCAATAGATAACAATCACGTACTCGGACGATACAAATTTAGCTATGGTTCACCATTTAAAGTACCACGGAGAATTTCGCTCGTCCAACAAATCGCTACCTAAATTCCCAAAAATTATTTCGTTAATTAAAACATCCGCATGCGTTGAAAGCTTTCCATACGCTAATAGAACTGCGTCGAATTTGCGTATATGCCCAAGTGCACTGTTTACGTCGATATTAAATGAGATAACGACCGCGGTCATCGTTTTTAACTGGATAATGACGCCTTTTTAGAAAATTATAGTTTTCGGCAATTGGATTACGCAACAGATTATTAGTGGTCCGTTTTGTTTTTCCACGAGATGTAGAGTAGACGTAGACCACAAAATAAAAATAAACGCTTCTCTTTTGTTCTTCGAGTAATACTTGACGTTAAAATGCTGTAATACTCGTACCGATTGCGTTATGCACTTCATGTTTGTTGATTAAATATTTTCGGTGCCGTCAACGGTTATACGTCTTAACACGAAGATAAATTAGTCGTTGGATAAAAAGGGAAAATAAATATGCGTTTGAAAATCTAATAAAGAAATTAGCCCCGTCTCGTGCAGCCTGTTTGCGTCATGCATGTCGTCTTGGAGGGTGCATTTATTAGAAACAAAAATAGATCAATTTATAGTATCTACCGAAAAAAGTTTTTATCAAATCTCCAAAACGCGTTCATGAGTTTAACTTACCATGACATTTCTCAGCTACCACAGCCAGTATTAACAAGTTGGGGACCGTGGGTTAAAACTGCTTTATATTATGAGAATTTTTACATATTATTAAATCTTACATCTTAAATTTAAATCCGCAAGAAGCTCAAGCAGTTGCTTTCAGATACCGAAATCCTTACTTAGCGCTATATTGGACATTACATATTTCAATATACATATACATCTCTTAATTTCCATAGCTTTTAATAGGATACTACACGCACATTCACGTTGGATATACAGCGAAATCTCCCTTGAACGGACACCAACGGGACCAACTGAAGATGTCCGTTCAGGAGGGGTGTACGCATAAAAGAAATATGTAGTAGATACAACAAAAATCGTGTTTTAACGAAAAATGAATATATTAAAGAAACTGGGACATTTAAATCGTATATGTCTATAAATGTTTCTAAAATAAATAAGAAACTTTAAACTTAAGAAAAAAAAGTTTATTTCCTTTAGATATATACATACAAAGTATAATATATGTATGTACATAGATACATAGATGTAGTATGTAATACAAAACAATGAAATGAATAGTCACTTTAAGGACGCAAAAATTCATATATTGTTGTTTGTCTTCTCTTTTTCTTTAAAATGGCGGCTTGAAATCGTATTTCTAATCTAGAAAGAAACTCCAAAGACTCTGTATCTCCGTGATTTTCGACAAAAATTTGAGCTGCTTGGTCAGGGTAATAGCTTTACCATAATTTGGGATAGCTACTGTTGGTACTGGAACCTCATCGACATCAGAATCTTCCGAAAGTTCTTGTATTTCAACTGGATTTGCAATTTCTTGTTCTGAATCTGGATCTTCAACATACAAATCTTCATCTACGTTCAAAAAATCATTAAGGTTTTCATTATCCGTCAATTTCAATAAATTCTTATTTTTGAGGATATCTGAAAGTACACTAAGGGGCAAATCATCTTCTAGGTCAGATGTAACAGCCTCAGTTAACTGGTCTCCACTTTGCATATTTACATGATTAAATCCTGCTTTGCGGAAGCAATTTTGAACTGTCTCTTTGGTTACTTCTTTATTAACTCAAAAGCTGTACCAGCAGTTTCAATGTTTACTAGAAGATTTTTGAGTATTAGACTTCGGTAATAAGTTTTAAAATTCTTTATAATCCCGTGGTCAAGTGGTTGATCAGCTGATGTACAATTAGGGGTTAAAAGTAATATTTTTATATTATTTAAGCGAACGTCTTTCGGATGAGATTCAGTATTCTCTAAAAATAACAAAATGTTTCTTTTTTTCTTTAGTCATTTTCCAATCTAGGTCTTGCAA